>OY743176.1:4284187-5712250 GCA_963555705.1 Ligustrum vulgare | reverse complement strand
CAAGATTTCTTAATTTTGATTAGTTTTGTATGTTGCATTTAATATTTTGATTAGTTTTGTCTTTTTAAGGTTTTTAAGTCGATAATAATATTTTTTGTAAAAATATTATTGTATTATGTTTTTATTTGATATAATTCTATAATTAACATTTTTTTATAAATTTTGATCGAAATCACTACCACAAATATATTCTCGTGCATCGCACGGGTGAAAAGACTAGCTGTCCAATAATGTGACAATTCAAAGATTAGTTTATAAACATAAAACATTCCTAAACTCAGACGTGTGTGCTTAATAAACTAATCTTCAAACAGTATAACAAGCTTAATGCAAGTGCAATTAAGTGTAAAAAACGTTAACAAGAAATTAAAATTAAATAAAAATAACTCACCAATACGGTAAAATTCACTTTTCTACTGCGTCAAGCAACAACTTTAAACTCCAAGAACAACGTAGACAGTAGAAACTGGCATAAAAGGGGACGAAAAATATTATTAATCAATCGTTTAAAAACTCGATAAAATACAAAAACTTTGGAGTAAATATCTTACCAAAATTACATGAAACATCTTGATTCAAAATGTCCAAAAATCATTTTTAAGTTGAGTAGAACAAAATTGGAGAGGTTTCAGCTAAGCAAACTGAAAGTCTTAACAAGAAAATGGGAAAAAAAACGTCTGTCATGACATATATATCCGGAGGCAATAGAGACGACATTTTGTCGTCGCCAATTACTTGGCGGGAATTTTCCCGCTTTTTGCCTACCATTAGAGACGACAATGTCGTCTCTATTTGCAACCAATAGAGACGACAATATAGTCGTCTCTATTTCTTACATATTAGAGACGACAAATATCGTCTCTAAATAACAACAAATAGAGACGACTATATTGTCGTCTCTATTACCTGGGAAATAGAGACGACTTCGCCGTCTCTATTTTTAGAGACGCTTTATAGTCTTCTCTATTATTCAAGTATTAGAGACGACAACGACGTCGTCTCTTTTTTTTGTATTAGAGACGACAATAGCGTCTCTAATACAAGTGTATAGAGACGACAAGAATGTCGTCTCTAATTTCAACGACAAATTCTTTGTCTCAATATTTTTTAAATATTAGAGACGATTATTTTCGTGTCTAATACAACAAAGAGAGACGACAAATTGTCGTCTCTATTTCCACACAATAGAGACGAAAATAGTTGTCTCTATTTCTTCCAATTAGAGACGACTAAAATGTCGTCTCTATTTTCAACTAATAGAGACGAAAAACGTCGTCTCTATTTCTTACATATTAGAGACGATAAATATCATCTCTAAATAACAACTAATAGAGACGGCAAAATATTCGCCTCTATTAATTGGAAAATAGAGACGACTTAGTCGTCTCTGTTTTTAGAGACGCCTTGTAGTCGTCTCTATTATTCAAGTATTAGAGACGACATATTGTCGTCTCTATTTGTCGTCGCAAATCACCTATCATTTGCAGCGACAAAATTGTCGTCGCTAAAAACTGAAGCATTAGCGACGACAACAATGGTCGTCGCTAATTTTCGTCTTATTCGGTCAGTTTTCTTGTAGTGAATAACCAGCCAATATTCTTATGAAAAACATACCTAGCCCCTTGGGGAGTGAGTGTATTTGTAGATGTAACCTTGCAACGGTTTTAGGGAGTAAACATCGCCATTAGTTCTGGAGTAACCGCCATTAAGGAAGGATATCCGCTAATCAAGGGATAATGGCCATCCGCTATAGGATAATGTCCGCCTATTAAGGCGTGATTACCGCTCATTAATAACTTAATTATCTTGTAAATTGGATTGATCGTGGATCATTGTCGGTGATTACATAATTTGGTCACGAACAAAGTGATCGAATCAAATATCCATAGGTCGTTCGGCATGTGCTAATTTCCATATGTATCACATATATACCGGAATTGTTATGTGTAATTTTCTATGGAATTG
The DNA here is from genome assembly GCA_963555705.1 of Ligustrum vulgare. Taxonomy (NCBI): domain Eukaryota; kingdom Viridiplantae; phylum Streptophyta; class Magnoliopsida; order Lamiales; family Oleaceae; genus Ligustrum; species Ligustrum vulgare. The sequence continues at coordinate 5,710,285 of OY743176.1, read as the reverse complement.
TGAAGATATTTTTGAATTTTTAATTACAATCAATATAATCTCTAAATGTATACAAAGCGTAATGAGCAACCTATCATGATTACAGTATATCATATGCCTAATTCACGGGATTGAGATCACAATATAAAGGAAATAATATCATACTACAAGGAAATGATCGAATAAGGAAAATAGAATAAAATCTCTTGTCAACCAACCGTGTCACATTCTGTTAGTATTCCAAGTATTTGATTGGTCCATTCATTAAGCATTGAAATCAGGACATATATATTTGCCAGCTATTCCTTCTCTTTATGTCTATCCCATATCATTTATCTGTTTTATATTTCAAGGCTTACTCTCCCTAATCTTCGTTATGAGCAACCAGTGCCGTCTTGTCTTCTAGCTTTCCTTAGCGACGCTGAGTCACTAATTCCATCAAAATGGCCCTAACAATAGTTATAAACACTAAATGGAAAATTACAATCCTTTTTGGCCGAACTATTTGTCTTTTATGCCCTCAACCCCAGAGAGAGAAAACCAAGCATTTTCTTTTTAGCAAAAAAGGTGTAACCCATACATTGAGGACCCAAACCGACCCTTCTCTGAGCCATTGGTTTGAGTGGTAAATCGCAGGATGTGCCTCCCAAAGGCCAGGGCGGAGGGTACTGAAGGTCTCTACGAGTGATGGTAACTCCCGCTTTCCTCAAGGCCAAATCAATTTTAGGATTCAAACCCTATACCTGGCTGCACTGAGCGTGTTTCCAGCCCTCCCCTTTGCTACTGGGAGATATGCCCTGGGGGCTTCTTTTTAGCTCCTCTCACCACACCAATAGGAGCACAATTTGGCAGAATATGGACCTTTGGGAATCCTTCCAAGGCAGAGTTTAGCTTTACGTGGGATCAGAACGTCTATTTAGAGGATTCTATGGCACTGGTTGTAAATGCTATGAACCTTGTTTGTAGGTGTTGTTTTTGGCAATTTCTTGTTGTGATTGTAAATGCTATGAACCTCGGGTTTAGGTGTTGTTTTTGGCGATTTCTTGTTGTGATTGTAAATGCTATGAACCTTGTTTGTGCCTAGTGGATTTGAGCATAAATCCAATTTTATGGATTGCTAACTTGGGAAGTAAGTGATTGTTTGAATTATCGAATCTCCGGGACCTTCTGGTCGAAAAATTCTTGTGTTCTTGTGCATTTTACTTTCAATATTTTCGTTATTGTTCATTTACGATCCAACAAGTGGTATCAGAGCTTGTGTATTGGCTAAAAAATCCAATTTCTTGTTACTGCAGGTTCTAAATTTTGTGGTTTCCTGCACTCTTTTTGGTCATTTGTTGAACAATTTCGAATTCTTGGTAACTTCTATCCTTATCTTGATTCAAAATTTTGGAGTTAATAATATTTGATATCTGATTTGTTATCCAAATCCCTTTTTTTGATAAGTGACTATGTGAAGTTAGTTTTAAGGAAATTACACTAATCTAATTTTTTGAAATTCTTGCATAATTGATTCATCTATATAATTTTGTTGAAATCTTGCATGATTAATAATATGCTTTATTTTAAATAATTGTAATATACGTGATCTTGTTGCTTAGAATTTCTTGATATATAGTTTAGAATTTATAATTTCAAATTGGTGACATGTACGTGATCTTGTTGCTTAGAATTTCTTGATATATAGTTTAGAATTTATAATTTCAAATTGGTGACCTGTTTTTTGTGAAACTTGGTGTTCCAATTTTTCAAAATGTCCCCTACTAAATTTGATATAGAGGTAGAAAAGTAGGTGAAACAAAAGCGACTGTTAAATTATGGAAAAAGTTAGAAGATTTATATCTGTCTAAATCCATTCCTGATAAGTGTTTTCTATTGAAACAATTTTTTGCTTTTAGGTTTGAACTATCTCATGATCTTGAGTGTAATCTTGATAGATTTAATAAATTTACACAAGACTTGACTAATTGTGATGAAAAGATAACTTCTCCTTGATGAATTCCTTTAATTTCATATTTCAATTCTAAGTCTCTATTTCTTAAGGCAGAGTGATAATATCAAGGCTAAGTGTATCTCTACCATACTCAAGAGCATATTTCACATCCTTATACCTATCACCTACAGGAAAAATGGGACAACTGAGAGAATGAATAGGACCTTACTAAACAAAGTGAGGTGTATATTGTTGAACTATGGCCTCCCAAAATGTTTTTGGGGAGAGGCAGAAAAAAATGCCACTTATTTGGTTAACTTGAGTCCTTCAAGGGCTACATGTATTTCTTTGGTCTGGTAAACACCCCAACTGTTCCTTCTTAAAGGTTTTTGGATGTGCCAAAATGAAGGAAAACTCGACCCCTGATCTAAAAAATGTGTTTTCTTAGTTTATGGAGAAGGTGTAAAAGGTTACAGGTTGTGGGTAAAAGAAGATCAGGATTTTAAAATAATAATAAGCAGGAATGTTGTGTTTAAGGAAGATTTGATGCCTTGCCTTATCAAAACTGAATCTAAAGTTGATGATCTTAAAATGAAAACTGTCATATGAGACTTGAATGATCTCAGTCTTGATAACACAACTACACAGGCTCCTCTTGATGTGGAGCACTTGAATCAGTCATGAAAACATAGATCAAGAGAATACTGATTCTAATACTGAAGGTGAAATTGTTCAAACACATGATCTATCCAACTATCAGTTGACTAGAGATAGGGTGAGGAGGCAAGTAAGACCTTCCACTAGGTATAACAATGATGATTTTATATCTCTCTTTATTGATTGTGATAATACGTGTGTTGAACTTGCTTTTTACAAAGAAGCTATTTCCTGTTCAGAATCTAAAAATTGGCTTGCAGCTATGAATGATGAAATAAATTCTTTACATAAGAATAAAACCTAGATATTGGTTAAAAGGCCTAAAGATCTAAAAGTAATAGACGGTAAGTGGGATTTTAAGATTAAGGAAGGTGACTCCAACAAACATGGCATTAAGTACAAAGCTAGACTAGTAGCTAAGGGATTTTCCCAAAAGGAAAGTATAGACTATAATGAAATTTTTTCACCTGTGGTGAAGTAAACATGTATTAGGATCCTTTTGGCCTTAGTTGATCATTTTGACATGGAGTTAGAACATCTTGATGTCAAGAATGCCTTCCTTTATGGTGAATTAGATGAAACTATATATATGCAACAACCTAAAGGATTTGAGCAAAAGGGTAAGATTGAAGCTATTTGTCTTTTGAAGAGATCTCTATATGGTCTGAAACAAACTCCTAGGTTGTAGGAGATTTGAATCTTACATGAAGATATTAGGCTTCAAGAAAAGTAATTATGATTTGTGTTTGTTTTATGATGAAAATGGAGGACCTAATTCTGTTTATCTACTTTTGTATGTAGATGATACGCTTTTAGCTTGTCGTGATATGCATAAAATAAACTCAGTTAAACATAAATCAAATTCTAAATTTGAAATAAAAGATCTTGGCCCTTCCAAGAGAATCTTAGGTATGAACATAAAAAGGGATAGGACTAATAGTACTTTGATTTTAAATCAACATTTCTAAAGTGCTTGAAAAGTTTTCTATGATGCATGCTAAGTTTTGTTCATTACCTTTGTCAAATAATTTGAAACTTTCATCTGATTAATCTCCTAAAACGAATGAAGAAATCATTAGGATGAATAGAGTACCTTATGCTAATATGATTGTTTCTGTTATATTTTTTATGGTATGCACTAGACCCGATTTAGCATATTCTGTGAGTACTTTTAGCAGGTTTATGTCCAATCCCCGTGAACTTCATTGGGAAGCTTTAAAAGGTATGCTTAGATATCTAAAAGGTACTAAAACTTTTGGTTTGCATTATTCCAAATGCAAAGAATGTATAATCTTGAAGGGGTATTGTGACTCTGATGTTGCGGGTGATTTAGATAAAAGGAGAAGTACATCTTCATATATTTTTACTTTATGTAATTCATGTATTAGTTAAAAATCCCAATTGCAAAGGGTAGTTGCATTATCATCCACTTAGACTGAATATATTGCTACATGTGAAGCATTAAAAGAAGGTCTCTGGGTAGGGGGTTTATTGCATAAATTGAACTTCATTGATAATAATGTGCTTCTATTTTCTGATAATCAAAGTTCCATTCATCTTAGTAAGAATCCCATGTTCCATGATAGGTGTAATACCTAGGCTAAGAAAGCACAAAAGAAATGATATGTACTACTCATACCAACAAGGTGCACCTTCTTTTTCGGAAGTCCATCATTAGAAACTCAACAGTTAAGCGTGCTTGACTTGGAGAAATTCTAGACTAGGTGACCTCCTGGGAAGTTTTCTCTGGGAGCGCACAAGTGAGGACAAAGCATGTTAAAAATACTTGTGTTGGTACAGTGGGGACAGTACCTCGTCATCTAACGGCCGGGATAGCCCGTTAAGTGGGACCCGGGTCGTTACAAATGGTATCAAAGCCGGCCGCCAACCGAAAATCGGGAACTCAGATGGGTTAAGCGCGACGAGGACGTCGCGAGTCTAACGAGGGATGATTGTAACACCCAGACCAGGAAAGCACAAAAGAAATGATAGGTACTACTCATACCAACAAGGTGCACCTTCTTTTCCGGAAGTCCGTTGTTAGAAACTCCATAACTAAGCGTGCTTGACTTGGAGAAATTCTAGGATAGGTGACCTCCTGGGAAGTTTTCTCGAGGAACGTGTCAGTGAGGACAAAGCATGTTGAAAAGACTCGTGTTGGTACAGTGGGGACAATACGTCGTCATCTAATGACCGGGACAGCCCGTTAAGTGGTACCCGGGTCGTTACAATAGGACTAAGCATGTGGACGTTAAATATCATTTTATAAGAGACATGGTTGAAAAAGGAATGGTTAAAACTGAAAAGATACCAACACTTTTAAATCCTTTGAATATGGGAACAAAGGTGTTATCCATTAATAAGTTTAAAGATTGCATGAAAATGCCGAACGTTGATTCTTAAGAATCAATATTCGGTCCTTGTTTGTTTTTGAAAAACTAATACTTTTTCTTTTCTTTTACAAGTATTTATGAGCAAGATGATATTGAATTGGTTACTCAAGTCCACTATTGGTGCACTCAAGTTCGTAGCAAGGTAGAGAATGTAGAAGTACTACTCACATACATAAGCCAAAACCTTTTTCTAAATTGGGCCTAAAATGGGTTTGGCCCAAAGCATGGGTTGCTGGTGCTCTCTAGGAGTGGGCATGATTTTCCCAGAACCAGTGGAATCGGAACGGAACCGATCAGAACCGACCGATTTTGATCGGGTTCGACCAAGGAACAAATCAGTTTTGGGACTTCTTGGTCAGAACTGAACGGTTCCGGTCTAGTTCTCGGTCATTGTATTTTAAAATTGTTGCTAATTCGGTTCTTCAGTTAAACAGACTTTTTTTTGCACCATTTTTGGTAAATTATTGACACATCATGTGAAGGAAGAAGCTTTTCATTTAGGTTATAATTGGTTGGTTTCCTTATTTCTTTCCACAAAAGATGGAAGTCATAATTGGATCTTCCTTATTTCTTAATTCTTTTCACAGAAATCCTCCATGGCTCCATCTCTCAATTTTTTTTTATTATTTCCTATAAATGATAAATTTATAATCAGTCAACTACATCTAAATTTATCTTGAAGTCAGTTGGCTATACTTAAACAATTGTATAAAGTGAAAATCTAAAAGCTATAAAAGTTTATTCTGAATATGCAAAAATTGCAACATTGTTAAAAATATAATTTTCTTGTTTCCATATGCAAAGTAACATATATTATTTGGATATTATTTTTTAACTTGTATGCAAGGTTTTTTGTTTTTCTTTTAATCTTTGTAATGTATGTGCAATTCTTCTATATTTTTCTCAAAGTAGTATTAAGGAAATTTTTAAACTTTAGTACTAATGAACATTTCATTTTAACATTTTAAATATTAATAACAGAATCGGACCGAACCGGAACCAATTGGTTCGGTTATGGTTCGGTTCCATTGTCAAATATGGAAATAATAGTTCCGGTTCCATTACTAAGATTCTCATCGGTACTCGATTCGGTTTGGTTCCTTTCGGACCAGGACCGGACCACGCCCACTCCTAGTGCTATCTCTTCCTTTAATCTTTTCTTGGTGATTAGATATATTGCAATAGGTGTAATCAATTGTAAAGAAGAGTTTTATATTAGTGATATCACAGTTGAGTTGATCTGTGATCGATTGTAACTTTGGTTTTGGGTAATTTTATTCTCTTCTTGGTGATTAGAGTGTGGTTTCAATAAGTGTATTCCATTAGTGAATGGAGTATTTCTTGGTGAAATTTTGGTTTTTGTTCGCCGTTTGATAGCCTCGGGTTTAGTTGTGTTGTTTTTGGCGATTTCTTGCTATGATTGTAAATACCATGAACCTTGTTTGTGCCTAGTGGAATTTGAGCATAAATCCAATTTAATGGACTGCTCAACGGGGGAGTAGGTGATTCTTTAAATTACCGAACCTCTGAGACCTTTGGGTCGAAAAATTCTTGTGTTCTTGTGTATTTTACTTTCAATATTTTCATTATTGTTCATTATCAATCCAACAACCACATAAGACATCTCATTCGACATTTTTTTTTAAAAAAAGTTGACAATTTTGGCTAATCAATGATTTTCCCCCACCATATGACTTTTTTAAAAAATGGACCGACGAAATGTTGTCCCATTTCTATATATAAATAATATTTATAAACAACAATAAACATTTTACAAAACAGAGACCAAGTCTTCAATTGCCTAAAGGATACGAATATATTGGCTTAAATATCAAAAGCTTCGAGTGCAGACTCCTTGACACAAAACAATTCAACTTTGAAATTATAAAGCATTTCCTAATTAATAGTTCATATATAGATTGAAGTTGTTTAATGTGTTTTTGTTGATTACTCAACAGCCTTGTGAATACTTATTTAGCCCTAGTTTGGTATCATTAAAAAATTGATTAAAATTAAATATAAAGTCAAACAATTAATTTTAACTGCATATTTTATCCATGACTTTTCAATCACACATTTTATCAAGATTTACTAAAAATCTAATTTTAATCCTTACTAAACAGGGGCTTAAGTCTTAAAACATTTATTCTACCTTGAACCCAAGGAAAGAAAATGCATTCACTAAATAACATTTCAAATAATTAAAATTATTTAATGTGTTTTTGTTGACTCCTCACTATTTGCAATATTTTTTTAAGGTCTTAAAACATTTATTCTATCTTGAACACGAAGAAAGGACAACTTTAACTTTTCACAAAGTTAAAGATTGATTGCATGTAATTCTAAGGCAAAAAAAAAAAAAAAAAAAAAGTAATAAATAAATTCTCCAAATTCCAATTTTAGGTAAATGACTACCAAAGTTTTTCGTGGAAAATATTTTCCAACTAAGGTAAAAATAGGATTATTTTTCATGATTTCATGGAATTCAAATTCTTAGAGTTTAGAGAGATGGAAAATAGCAGTACGATCAAGATTGGTCCAGTGGGGGCGCCAACCATAGGAAATATATGGGATGACAAGGGTCGAACTGAAATTGTTCAGATTTTTGTTTCACACGATACTATAATTCATTCTCTTCAATTTCAATATGCTAATGAAAATGGAGAATTGGAGTTATCTGATAAACATGGTCGCAATACTGCAGGAGACAGATTTAATATCGTAAGTACTATACATCTTTCGATCTCTCGTCATTTTATTTAAAATTGCTTCACTAATATTTAAAATCTTAAGATGTAATAGAGAGAAGTAATTAATCTATTTATTGATTTATTTAACAAAATATAAGGGCACTAATATCATGATCTTAAGCTTTTAGATCATGATTTAAATAAAACGGTATATTTAAAGCCATACAAAAATCTTAGTTCACATCTAAACCACCGTTAATTTATTAATTTTTTTTATTATTATTATTTTTTTTTTAGGGAATTAGTATCTCAGCTCGAAGTTCATTTATTAAAAAAATGTTCACATATAATATTTTAACGGAAAAATCATGAATTCAATACAAAATCTTAGTTCAATCCAACCCCATTTTTTTCTTAAACTTATTTTTAATAATCACATGTTCTTCTATAAAAATAATTTTTATATGTATATCCAAATTTTTTCCCTACTTTTTAATTACACATTCAAAAAATTATTATTTCAAAATCTATTAACCCAACAATGGGGCTCACACAAACATGCACATTGGATCTCTTTGATCATATCACTAACTCATAAATATATACCCTCTTAATTATAGTGCGAACTCCATGAAGAAAAACTTGAAGTAGCAAAAACATTCTATTATTTTATTTCTGACTTTGTTGTGGGAATGCTATCAGGTGAATCTCAATTGTCCCTCGGAGTATATTATTTCTATTAGCGGTAAGTATGGCACTATCAGTGGCTATAGTTCCTTAGCATCAATCACATTTGTCACCAATTTGGGAACACATGGACCTTTTGGTGATCCTTCAAGAAGTGATCATAAAGGGTTCGTGTTTCATATTGGTTCGAAACGTCAATTTGGAGGCTTTCATGGCACTGCGGATCACATTGCTCTAAGATCAATTGGAATGTATGTCAATCAAATCTCGAATCTCGAGTCATTCAAGGAAAAAGATGCGCCTTAACTTCATTTTCTCAATAAGGACGACATCGCTATTATTTAACATATAGTTATAAGTCTTGATTGTTCTTGATTTGTAGGAAAACGCCAAATTCGTTAATGTACGTATTTATGTGTTTACTTAATTTCATCATATATGGGATTGCTTGTGTTAGGGTGAAACAGTTTGATTTGGGAGGTTTATAGCGAAATTTTAAATCAAATCGTTTAAAACCGTTTGAAATTTTTTCAAATTAAATCAGGCAATTTCATTTCCTAACTCAAATTAAGCCATTGCCAACAAATAAATGAGTAGATTTCAAATGAGTTCAAAGATACATATTTGTCTAAATTTTCGAGTTAAAATGTGCACTTTAAGTTGTGATTGAGTGTCTTTTGTATTATTGCAAAATTAAAGATATAAAATGTAGAATAAGATATATGATTTGAATTTTAGTGATGATTTGAGACATTTGGATAATTGAGATTGATTTTATTGGATATTAATATTTGGTGGGTTTGAAATTGAAAATAGGAGGGAATGAAAAAAATTTCTTGTTTTTTTTAAAAAAATAAAATAAAAAATTGGACGCCTATTTTTATTTTTTTATAACTTTTTTAAAATTTGACTGGCAGTTTCAAATCATGGTATTGACAATTGAAATCATATTTGTTAACCGCTAAATTGATTCGCCAAACAAAATTATTTATTCCAATAATTTAAATTAGTGGAACTTACAAATAAATGTCGTAATTCAGTGTATCTTATCTTAAAAATAGCAACTTTTAAACTTCTGCAACAATGGCCATTTATGAGTAAAGAGCAGTTATCCAGAATAATTTTTCTTCTGAAGAAAGTTGTACTGCAATCTCATTAGACCTCTTGATTAGCACAAATGAACTTGAAGCTCTGGAGACAGAATGTGAAAAAATATTGCAGAAACTTTAGAACGATTATTTTTTATTTTTTATATTTTTTTTGGTTACAGAAGGGTATAGGTAAATGTACGTGGGAGATGAAGGGGCAGGTCTTATCTATTGCCCGACTCTCGTCCAATTACGTATGGATATCCCGTGGTATGTGGCTGCCACAAATTTGCAATATGGACTGCCTGATTGTTAGGCAAAAGATTAATTTTGGATGAAGGGGAACAATATTATTCAAGTTAAAAGATAATTTTTAGGGGAATAAATACGTAGGATTTCAAATATTTTACCATTACAAATTCTATTAAATGCACCATATTATATTACCACCACTAATAAAATATAATATTTATAAATACATCACAATACATATACAAATATACCCTTAATTAATTTTAAAAAAAAAAAAAAAAAAGATAAAGATTTGTGCACCACCATAACCCCAAAACCCCTCACAAGTTACCCTCCTGTGGAACGGAACATCTTTTCTTCTCGAACCCAACTCTCTGGATTGTGGCATTGTCAATTTTCAATTATCAAAATTATTGTATTATCTATTGGAAATTTATTATTTTCAAATGGTTGTTCAAATATTTATTAAATAAGTAAATCAAAGTATGAGATGTAAAAGTGCAAGATCCGGACAATAATATGAACTAAGCGATAGCTGGGTTCATGGTCAGGCGATCGCTTGGTAAGACGGATTTTTAATCTGTTTAAGAAATTAACCATCATACGAACGCTTGGTCACTACAACAAAAGTGATCTTTTACGGCATCAATTTACGGCGTGCAAATTTGGCATGCCTTAAAATTATATTATTTACGGCGTGCAAAATTTGCACGCCGTAAAAATAGGTGATTTACGGCGTGCAAAAGTAAAACGTTGTAAAATTTCAAAATAAATGCTTTAAACGGCGTGCAGATAGCACGCCGTGTAATAGTATAAGGAACACGGCGTGCAATATGCACGCCGTAAAACAATAAAAATAACACGGCGTGCATAAGCACGCCGTTAACATTCAGCAAAAAAAATATCAAAATCGCGCGCGACGCAGCTGGATGGTAAAAATTAGGGCGCGCCTTCCTTTCAACCTTCAGCCCATAACTACATCTTCAGCGGCGAAAGTACCTTCAGCCCATCTCACTACACGACGGCGAAAGTACCTTCAGCCCATCTCACTACACGAAGGTCTTCAGCGGCGAGAGTACCTTCAGCCCATAACTCCACACGAAGGTCTTCAGCGGCGAGAGTAGAGAGGCAGGTGGTGATTGAGGTTCGGAACTCTCTTCTTCTTCTTCCATTCGTCTTCTTCGTACATTCTTCTTCTCTGTATTCTTCCTGATTTCTTGATTTCTTCTTCAATCAGTTCCACAGCGTGCCAGAGCAGATAGGCGATTAAGGATTTCTTGATTTCTTCTTCAATCAGTTCCACAGCGTGCGAGAGCAGATAGGCGATTAAGGGCAGAATAAGGGTTGGTTTGAGGTTAGTTCTCCATTCTTTCGTTCTTCCAGTTTCTTCTGATTATTGAAGTGTTAAAATCCCATGTTTTTAGTTTTGTTTTGTTGTTGAAAATGCCAGGTACTGTATGAATTATTATTTCTACTTTTACCGGGAGGAAATGAGACTTGGTTTAATTTGGATAATTATGGATTTTGATTGTTAGTTTTGTGGAATTTTTTTTTCTTTTTTTTTTTCGTGCTATCAGTTAGTTTGAGTGTTCTCAAATGGATGATTTCACAATAGACTGTCTGCATGATAGTTATAATTGAACATAATGCACATTCTTTCTAAAATGAGATGGAAGATCATTTGAAAATAGAATAACTTGGCTAGGAGGCGCTCATAGTGGTAGTATTTTTATTAATTATGAGTACATTCAGTTCAATTCAATGGGGTTAAAGGATTTTGAAATCACTTACTTGGACTGTTGGTCAAACTACTGCCTTCTTCAATTTTTGAATGAGGGGATATTCTTGACTGCTCGAATTCACTCTCTGGCTTCAACCTTTTGCTGGGGTTGCTTTCCCTGCTATAGTCTTTTTCTTTGCTGGTGCTGCATTTTTAAGTTTTCATAGTGCTTTCGTAGTTTTAAGATATGGATAATGAAAAGTAAAATTTGTTCCCATTATGAATCCTGACATTTACCCACCGGACCAATTAGGCCCTTGCTGGTGCTCATGAACCAGAACCAGAACTAGCATTGGTAAAATTGAAGTGGTTAAGAGATTGGCTCAAAGGGTTATTTGTGGTGACATTCCTTGGCTCATGTAAGGCTTATAGATATAGGAGCTTAAATGGAAGTGAAAAGATTATGTGGATCTTGTCTGGAGGAGTTTCATCTGTTACTGGAACACTTTATTACCAAAACTAAGGAAACTGATTCAACCTATAACCTTGTATTCACTGATGCGGCAATGCTTTATTCAACTACTGTCCAATTCAAATTGCAAACATGTCAATCTTTGTTTAGCTAGCAAAATAGAACAAACCAAAAAGTTGTGTTTTGCGTGTTTAAACTGTATAAATCTAACTGAACTTCAATGCGTGTGGATTAGTCTAATGAAATCTCTCAAGTCGTGCTAAACAAATGATTCCGTATATATTAGCAATCTCAATTTTTAATACATTTGAAGTTTTCATTTGCACTAATAGTGGGTACCTCTTTGCATCGAACAGTTTTTTCAATATTTAGTTATTTACTCAAGTCACTGAACATGACATAAGGCTCAAACATTGAGGTCGACCTGATACGGAGACAAAAAATGCAAACGTAATGTCTGTTCATTTAGAATTTAGTTCGGTAACGATTTTTTCCACGACCAATATTGGCGATTTTGTCCAAAGTTTGATTGTATTGAATTGAATTCTTCCAGCAAATCATCTACAGAAGGTCCTCTGTGGTGTAATTTTCCATAACTTTTATCTGTCTATTACTTGGTGTTTTGATTTTTCACCTGTTATACATTGCACAATGCTATTGAATTCAAAAGACTTGGCCTTTATTCGGGTAAAATTATTAGTAATATAAGGAGTAGTGGGTCATGTGAAATGTGAGGATAATAATGGGTTGTAGTTATAAATGTGTGGTTGAAACTAATGTTCTATTTTGATTGGAAATCATAAATTACTACTAATTTTGCCCAAACAAAGACTTAATTTAGATGTCAGTAGCACAATGCACTCACCTGTTTATCTGTTCGTGTATTGGGTCACAATGTTGGGTATCAAGTGGATTTCAGGTTTTGAATTATTATTTGTGACTCCTAGAAAAAGTGGTAAATTATTAAATTGTTACCATCAAAAGAATTGCTCAAATTTTCCATATTTTCATATTCCTCACTTGAGACCTGCTGAATACAAGAGGTCTAGATTATCTAGAAACCGGAGGACTGTAAACCGACCTTATGCTGGGGTTTTATCTGGCGGTGCTATAAGGGAAAGGTTAGTTTTAGTAAGCTTCCACTTCTTTATTCCGTCAGATAGATTTGTCATATGCACTGCTGTCTTTAACTTTACGAGGTTCTTTCTTCTCGGATTTTTTTAGGATCATTAGAGCTTTTCTGGTAGAAGAGCAAAAGATTGTGAAGAAAGTTTTGAAGATTCAGAAGGCCAAGGAAAAGCTTGCTTCCAAGGCTTGAATTTGAATATGGAGCTATGGTGTTTTTTGACAGTGTATTGTGCGGTTAACTTTCTTAATATCATTATTTTCTGAAACGTGGGACGCCCTGTTTTCTTCGGTTTTCCGAAATGCCAATATAGTTAGGATATATGTACTGTTATTTTGGTGAATCTAAACTATTTTTTGGATTTCTCAATGTACTTTTAGTTTTTCTTTTTTTCTTTTTTTTTTTCATTTAAATGCAGTTATGTATGTGCCAAAACCAACTTTTTATAGATAGCCATTCTTATCAGTATTTCATAAGTTCATTGGTAGATAGTTTGACCTTCAATGCAGAATGTATGTGGAGCGTAAATTTACTATACTCTTATTGGGTAAATAGGAAAAGCAGGTCATAAGATGGCTCTAATATCCCCTGAATAGAATGAATAGATGAAAACATGTAGATGAAACAGTCAAGAAAGAACAGTACATTAATTGTAACTATTTTGATTACATGGTATATGATTTTTGTCCTCTTTTATTTTTCTATATCTCCAGGTATAAGAGAAGAGAGAAGGGGAAACGTGTCCAAGCATATTCTTCTCAAGATATTGAAGGAATTCTTGTAAGTTTCTTTTTGAATACTTTGATACTATATTCTGTTATTTGTAGAAATTGTTATCAAAGTGGATATACTCCCATTATATCCAAGTCATTGGTTTCTTACCCATTGACTAGTTATATTCCTTTCGTTTGTGAAATTTTAAGAAGAGCAATATTTTGAATGCTCAGTGGCTACACTTTGGAAGTGCTACTGATGGCAGTCAGCAACAACTGCCAATTATAGGAGGCTGCCAAGAGTGGTTGCTACCCTGCTGGGAATGTGTTGGCGGCTAAGGGTGAGGGGTAGTTAATGGAGCTTAAAATATTAAAGGGGATAAGAGTGGGCGCTAATATATCTTTTGGTTATATTTTTTCCTTGCTAAGTTTAGCTTGCTATTGTTCTGTGCAGGTAAAGTCTCCCGATACAAGTTATGGCCAGGATGTGTCAAAGGAAGCAGAGTCAATGGAATTCCATGTTAAAGCTTCGATATGGATACTTTTATTTTTTACGACATTTTAAGTTTATTTTGAAGTAGTTGTCTATAGACTTTTAACATTAATTCCTATCTAGATTTTTGAGTAGGTTATGTGATATCAAATTTTTTGTATATTGTGTTGAATCTTACTATGATATTGTTTGTTTATCGAAATCACGTTTATTGATTATATATACATTAATGTGTTTTTGTTTTATTATTATAGGATTTTTGGAATTATAATTTATAGATTTTTTTAAAAAATAAAATAAAATCCTAGTTCACAGCGTGCATAAATGCACGCCAAATCCTAGTTCACGGCGTGCAAAAATGCACGCCGTAACTGATCACGGCGTGCAAAAATGCACGCCGTAAAATATTTAACGGCGTTCAAAATGCACGCCGTGTAAATTTAATTTACGGCGTGTGGATTTGCACGCCGTAAATTTTTACGGCGTGACTTTTTACGGCGTGCGGCTGCACGCCGTAAAAATGATTTTACGGCGCGCAATGCACGCCGTAAAAGGTTAACTTTGTTGTAGTGGGTCTTTTTACCATGCGATCGCATGGTGAAAAAATACGACATTTGGCAAAAAATTCCAAATTTCTTGTTGGCACCTTTTCATCAACCATTGATACTCTTTTGTGAAAAGATGTGTGAACCATGAAATGAGGCGTCGGAACTCTATAATAGATATATAGAACCATTGGTACTCTTTTGTGAAAAGACGTGTGAACCACGAAATGGGGCGTTGGAACTCTATAATAGACATATAGAATTCATATGAAAAAAGATGAGAAAAACATCCATTTATTTATAGAGATCATTTTCACCAATATTCATACTCATTTTTCAACTGTTCTTTGCTCCTCTTTCATGTATTCAATGTTATTGGTTTATGATTCTTCATATGATGCTCAATGATTTCGTCTCCAACCTCTTGAGGTAAGTTAAATTGATAATAATCTAAAAGTACATTTTTTACCAATATGGTATCGAAATTATTCTTGAGAATCTAGAATTATATTGTGACGCTTCCATATCAATAATGAAATTTTGGTAAGTTTTTCCATTAATTATTTATGAATGTGGTACTGTGCATGAGAAATGTCTGCTTCAATAATTATATTGGGAACATAACCATTTTGCATCCTATATAATGCGTGCATAATATGTACAAGTTTATTGCAAGATGCCGTGATGGAAAAGACTAAAGAGTTGAGTTTCTTTACATTTATTTAATTTAATTGTTGCAAATGGATGTGCCTATTCATGAAGTCGGCACTATTACAATTAATTTGTGTCCTTTCGTTTTTTACATTGATAATTCCAACAGTTATTTGCGAACATTCACTTTACTTGAGTCCAAGTAAATTGAAATCATTAAAATGCAAATACTTGCACGGAAATTCTACAAACTTGTGAGTAAAATTATGCATTTTTTCATCTATGATTGATTTTATTTGATTCAATTGGAATTTGACAAGAAGAATGTTAGTATTTTCACATTCTTTTATCATTAGATATGATATTTTATTGTGTAAATTTTCTTGGAAATATTTCATGATAGTGGAAATTTGAATGTTTACACCCTTTCAATAATTCTCTTTCCAATTGATTGGTATGAGAAGTGTACACGTGAACAAAAATATGTTAGTGATGTCATTCTATTATATGATGTGAAAAATAGTTTCAAAATATTGAAGCATGAAATCATGATTAAATGCACATTGTTGATTTGATGATAATCAACTATTGTGGAGAAAGTAAATATAATAATTTACTTCAATTATTTCATGATATATTAAAGCGATCATTTTCAATGGTAAATTGACTACAACTTGTGTTAAAAATGCACATTGTTTGGCTTAAATGAGGTAGTGAATTTTGATACTTATTGTTGTATTAAGAAATATGAAACAACTCTACAATAAATTATGGAAGGTGCCATATGTTGCTTGTGAAAGCAATGTTACCCAATTAGTAGAATTTCCTAAACGATTAAGGAATTATGATGATCAAGATTGATCATTGATTAATATTGAGATTCATTAAGAGTGTTTATTTATTTTGAAATAAAATACTTATATGAGGTATTTCTTTATTAATGCATAGAGTAGAGACGTATAACAATTATAGAAAATATGTGAATCGTCATGTAATTGTGAATAAATGAGATTGGATTTTCAATACTTGTTGTGATTATTACAATGGTCATATGAAAAGTGATAAATATTTACACAATTTGATGATGAGATTACAAATATGATTTTATCACGACCATTGATTAACATAGATTTTTGTTTTGTCAAAAAGATTGCTCATATCTCGAAAAACAAAGTCTTTCAATGAGTGAAAAAATTACAAATTTATTTCTTTCAAATGATGTAAAAGAATTACAAATTGTGCTTATTCCAAATATATGGGGATAAGTATCATGACAAAATAAAATTATATTGTGCTCATAGTGAAGACAATAATCTTTTGTAACAAAAATATCAATAAAATAATTGAGTTTTTATTATGTTTCTTTCGATTTCGATTTCGATTTTCAATTTTGAGAACCGGTCGATATCGATTTTCAAAATTACATTTTTTTCAGAACTCATTTTCTTCCACACATTCTACTAATAAAATAATCTACACATAAATTTAAAAAATCTTACTTTTGAAACACAAATTCTTCAAAATTACTTTTCAAATTGATCGATTCTCAAAATCGAAAATCGAAATTGAAAGTAGAACTGATAAAAATATATTTGTTATTCAATTCTTAAAATGATGTTCAATGTATTTGTTTGTTTATGTTTCGTGAATTTTTATTTTTTACCAATAAGTTGAACTGTTAAAGCTGTGAATTTTTGTTAAATATTTTATTGTGCACTTTAGAAATTCAGAATAAACTTTATTTTTTAAAACTCGTTTTCCAACAAATTCTATCAATAAAATAATTTACAAATAAATTAAAAAAATTAGTTTTTAATCAAAAATTCTTTAAAAATTATAATTACAAACCATATTATTTGAAATAATTGATCTCAAATAGAAGCTTAATATGTTATGGACTAAATGCGTCAAACGTTTGTAGGTTACAATCTAAATACAATAAACATGAGCTTAATATGTTAGAGACTATTATCGCAAGAAACTCAAATGTTAAGAACCATTTGTACTATTTACAACTTTTTAACAGTGGGAAGTAACGAAATCTGACGATAGGGATTATTTTCGCAACGTTTGGTGATTTAGTGATTATAAATGTCAAAATCTAAACGTTAAGACCTATTTTTGCAAGAAATCCAAAGGTTGGAGACATTTTGTGCTGTTTACTATTATTATTTCTATTCATGGTAGTAAAAAAATACTTAATTTATACAAAAATTTCATTATTTGATTTAAATTTGAGCAATTGTTTAAAATATATTTTGTCTAAAATAACTTTCATGTATCACATAAGTGTAGACAATCACAAACTGTACAAACAATTTAGCTCATGTTTGATACCCATTATTTCAAATCTCTTTTTTTCAAAACTATTTTTCAACCATACAGTGTATCAATAAAATAATCCACACCTAAATCCAAAAAAAGATTCTTTTTTTTTAACCACGCATTCTCCCGAATTTACTATTACAAACCACATTATTTTGAAGTATTGGGTCTCAAACAATGGCATGGTATTTAAAAAGGTTTTCCAAAATTTATTAAAATTCTAATTCATTTATACTTTGAGCATTATTGATAGTTTTAATCATTAATCAAAGCAAATTAGGTGTTCAAACATTTTTTCTATTTTGAAATGATATTTACAGTAAAATCATTTATATTGTTCTTCCTACAAGGCACTGAGTGATACTGGTTTTATTTTATTTTATATATTAAAGCAAAACAACCGTCATTTTTGTTTTTCCGCCTATAATACTTTCCAAAAATGGCTTGATGCATTTATGTCATATGTTTATAGTTTCTAAGCTTACTTGAATTGGAATGCATTAATATTCAGCATTAATTTATTTATAAAAAATAAAAGTAATTAATATATTTTAAAGGCTGTGCATTGACTTTGAAAAACAAAGATAGCTTGACTTTTTTCGTGCATTAATTGGATTAATATTTTATTAAACTTTAATATTTGTTATTTTTTGTTTAGTTAAAAATATTAGTGACAAAGCTTGGAAAATGTAGAAGACCAGACCAAGTTATATGGCACTACAAGAAGCATGGAACTTATTCTGTCAAATCTGGATACTGGCTCGCTCTTCAATTGGACCACCCTACTGAGAAAGAAGGCTGCAGTTTCAAGAGAGATGAAGAATGGTGGAAGTTCATCTGGAACCTCAATATCTCACCTAAAGTGAAGGTGTTATTTTTCGGGCTTTCAATGATATTATTCCAACGGCAGTCAATTTAAATTCTCACCACATCCCAATCTCCACAGCGTGCTGCCTCTGTAAAATGGATAATGAGACTACGTTGCATGCCATCACCGATTTTACTCGTGCATATGATTCGTGGACAAACTCAAGATATTCTAACTTGGTGACGAATAGTAGGGCAAATAACTTTGCAGATTGGATGCTTTTTGCTAAAACAGTTTTGAAACGAAACGAATTTGAGCTCCTTTGCATGGTAGCGTGGAAAATATGGATGGATAGAAACTCTCTATATCATGGCAATTGTGTAAAACCCATCTTGCAGACACTCAAAGGAATAGAAACTCGTATTATAGAGACGACAAATTGTCGTCTCTATTTTCAGGGTAATAGAGACGACATAGGTCGTCTCTATTACTAGGTAATAGGGACGACCTATGTCGTCTCTATTACCCTGAAAATAGAGACGACTAGTTGTCTTCTCTATTACGAGGTAATAGAGACGACTTTTGTCGTCGCTATTACGAAATTTCTAAGGGCGGGATGTTTTCCCGCTTTCCCTGGTTAATTGAGACGACATAGTCGTCGCTATTTTGTCCTGTATTGGGACGACCTTTTTGTCGTCGCAAATAATGAAGCATTAGAGACGATCTTTTTTTTCGTCGTTTTCGCTCAGTTTTCTTGTAGTGTGTTATAAAAAAGTATTCAAAATTCATAATTTAGAAATTTTGTTAAAAAAAATAAAATTATTCAAAAATATAAGCCTATGTTTGGCAAAAGAAAAAAAATAAGTTTTTAAACAACACAATTCCCCAAATCATTTTTTAACTACACATATTTTCTCTCTCCATTTTTCATCGACACATCTTACCTAGAAATCATATAAAAATATGTTTTTAAACACCAAAATTTTAACAAACAGAGAATAATATTCTACATAATCATAGTGTAACTTGGTTAAAAAAAAATTAAAAAAAAAATAAATTGAAATAAAGCAAAATTTACTCATTTGGAGATAAAATTAAATACACAAAAAAATATAATAACAATATTCTTTAATTCCAAAATTACCAATTCATGACAAATAAAGATTTATAGTTGTAAAATTTTTTTATTATATTTCATAATAAAATAATTTAACATATAAAAAAATGATAAAAATAACTTATTTAGAAGAAGAAAGTTCAACAAACAAATAAATAATAAATAAAAATAAATTTTTTTAATAGGAAAAATAAAATTTAAAAAAAAAAATCCTATAAAGATCAAGATTTCTTAATTTTGATTAGTTTTGTATGTTGCATTTAATATTTTGATTAGTTTTGTCTTTTTAAGGTTTTTAAGTCGATAATAATATTTTTTGTAAAAATATTATTGTATTATGTTTTTATTTGATATAATTCTATAATTAACATTTTTTTATAAATTTTGATCGAAATCACTACCACAAATATATTCTCGTGCATCGCACGGGTGAAAAGACTAGCTGTCCAATAATGTGACAATTCAAAGATTAGTTTATAAACATAAAACATTCCTAAACTCAGACGTGTGTGCTTAATAAACTAATCTTCAAACAGTATAACAAGCTTAATGCAAGTGCAATTAAGTGTAAAAAACGTTAACAAGAAATTAAAATTAAATAAAAATAACTCACCAATACGGTAAAATTCACTTTTCTACTGCGTCAAGCAACAACTTTAAACTCCAAGAACAACGTAGACAGTAGAAACTGGCATAAAAGGGGACGAAAAATATTATTAATCAATCGTTTAAAAACTCGATAAAATACAAAAACTTTGGAGTAAATATCTTACCAAAATTACATGAAACATCTTGATTCAAAATGTCCAAAAATCATTTTTAAGTTGAGTAGAACAAAATTGGAGAGGTTTCAGCTAAGCAAACTGAAAGTCTTAACAAGAAAATGGGAAAAAAAACGTCTGTCATGACATATATATCCGGAGGCAATAGAGACGACATTTTGTCGTCGCCAATTACTTGGCGGGAATTTTCCCGCTTTTTGCCTACCATTAGAGACGACAATGTCGTCTCTATTTGCAACCAATAGAGACGACAATATAGTCGTCTCTATTTCTTACATATTAGAGACGACAAATATCGTCTCTAAATAACAACAAATAGAGACGACTATATTGTCGTCTCTATTACCTGGGAAATAGAGACGACTTCGCCGTCTCTATTTTTAGAGACGCTTTATAGTCTTCTCTATTATTCAAGTATTAGAGACGACAACGACGTCGTCTCTTTTTTTTGTATTAGAGACGACAATAGCGTCTCTAATACAAGTGTATAGAGACGACAAGAATGTCGTCTCTAATTTCAACGACAAATTCTTTGTCTCAATATTTTTTAAATATTAGAGACGATTATTTTCGTGTCTAATACAACAAAGAGAGACGACAAATTGTCGTCTCTATTTCCACACAATAGAGACGAAAATAGTTGTCTCTATTTCTTCCAATTAGAGACGACTAAAATGTCGTCTCTATTTTCAACTAATAGAGACGAAAAACGTCGTCTCTATTTCTTACATATTAGAGACGATAAATATCATCTCTAAATAACAACTAATAGAGACGGCAAAATATTCGCCTCTATTAATTGGAAAATAGAGACGACTTAGTCGTCTCTGTTTTTAGAGACGCCTTGTAGTCGTCTCTATTATTCAAGTATTAGAGACGACATATTGTCGTCTCTATTTGTCGTCGCAAATCACCTATCATTTGCAGCGACAAAATTGTCGTCGCTAAAAACTGAAGCATTAGCGACGACAACAATGGTCGTCGCTAATTTTCGTCTTATTCGGTCAGTTTTCTTGTAGTGAATAACCAGCCAATATTCTTATGAAAAACATACCTAGCCCCTTGGGGAGTGAGTGTATTTGTAGATGTAACCTTGCAACGGTTTTAGGGAGTAAACATCGCCATTAGTTCTGGAGTAACCGCCATTAAGGAAGGATATCCGCTAATCAAGGGATAATGGCCATCCGCTATAGGATAATGTCCGCCTATTAAGGCGTGATTACCGCTCATTAATAACTTAATTATCTTGTAAATTGGATTGATCGTGGATCATTGTCGGTGATTACATAATTTGGTCACGAACAAAGTGATCGAATCAAATATCCATAGGTCGTTCGGCATGTGCTAATTTCCATATGTATCACATATATACCGGAATTGTTATGTGTAATTTTCTATGGAATTGTGAAGATATTTTTGAATTTTTAATTACAATCAATATAATCTCTAAATGTATACAAAGCGTAATGAGCAACCTATCATGATTACAGTATATCATATGCCTAATTCACGGGATTGAGATCACAATATAAAGGAAATAATATCATACTACAAGGAAATGATCGAATAAGGAAAATAGAATAAAATCTCTTGTCAACCAACCGTGTCACATTCTGTTAGTATTCCAAGTATTTGATTGGTCCATTCATTAAGCATTGAAATCAGGACATATATATTTGCCAGCTATTCCTTCTCTTTATGTCTATCCCATATCATTTATCTGTTTTATATTTCAAGGCTTACTCTCCCTAATCTTCGTTATGAGCAACCAGTGCCGTCTTGTCTTCTAGCTTTCCTTAGCGACGCTGAGTCACTAATTCCATCAAAATGGCCCTAACAATAGTTATAAACACTAAATGGAAAATTACAATCCTTTTTGGCCGAACTATTTGTCTTTTATGCCCTCAACCCCAGAGAGAGAAAACCAAGCATTTTCTTTTTAGCAAAAAAGGTGTAACCCATACATTGAGGACCCAAACCGACCCTTCTCTGAGCCATTGGTTTGAGTGGTAAATCGCAGGATGTGCCTCCCAAAGGCCAGGGCGGAGGGTACTGAAGGTCTCTACGAGTGATGGTAACTCCCGCTTTCCTCAAGGCCAAATCAATTTTAGGATTCAAACCCTATACCTGGCTGCACTGAGCGTGTTTCCAGCCCTCCCCTTTGCTACTGGGAGATATGCCCTGGGGGCTTCTTTTTAGCTCCTCTCACCACACCAATAGGAGCACAATTTGGCAGAATATGGACCTTTGGGAATCCTTCCAAGGCAGAGTTTAGCTTTACGTGGGATCAGAACGTCTATTTAGAGGATTCTATGGCACTGGTTGTAAATGCTATGAACCTTGTTTGTAGGTGTTGTTTTTGGCAATTTCTTGTTGTGATTGTAAATGCTATGAACCTCGGGTTTAGGTGTTGTTTTTGGCGATTTCTTGTTGTGATTGTAAATGCTATGAACCTTGTTTGTGCCTAGTGGATTTGAGCATAAATCCAATTTTATGGATTGCTAACTTGGGAAGTAAGTGATTGTTTGAATTATCGAATCTCCGGGACCTTCTGGTCGAAAAATTCTTGTGTTCTTGTGCATTTTACTTTCAATATTTTCGTTATTGTTCATTTACGATCCAACAAGTGGTATCAGAGCTTGTGTATTGGCTAAAAAATCCAATTTCTTGTTACTGCAGGTTCTAAATTTTGTGGTTTCCTGCACTCTTTTTGGTCATTTGTTGAACAATTTCGAATTCTTGGTAACTTCTATCCTTATCTTGATTCAAAATTTTGGAGTTAATAATATTTGATATCTGATTTGTTATCCAAATCCCTTTTTTTGATAAGTGACTATGTGAAGTTAGTTTTAAGGAAATTACACTAATCTAATTTTTTGAAATTCTTGCATAATTGATTCATCTATATAATTTTGTTGAAATCTTGCATGATTAATAATATGCTTTATTTTAAATAATTGTAATATACGTGATCTTGTTGCTTAGAATTTCTTGATATATAGTTTAGAATTTATAATTTCAAATTGGTGACATGTACGTGATCTTGTTGCTTAGAATTTCTTGATATATAGTTTAGAATTTATAATTTCAAATTGGTGACCTGTTTTTTGTGAAACTTGGTGTTCCAATTTTTCAAAATGTCCCCTACTAAATTTGATATAGAGGTAGAAAAGTAGGTGAAACAAAAGCGACTGTTAAATTATGGAAAAAGTTAGAAGATTTATATCTGTCTAAATCCATTCCTGATAAGTGTTTTCTATTGAAACAATTTTTTGCTTTTAGGTTTGAACTATCTCATGATCTTGAGTGTAATCTTGATAGATTTAATAAATTTACACAAGACTTGACTAATTGTGATGAAAAGATAACTTCTCCTTGATGAATTCCTTTAATTTCATATTTCAATTCTAAGTCTCTATTTCTTAAGGCAGAGTGATAATATCAAGGCTAAGTGTATCTCTACCATACTCAAGAGCATATTTCACATCCTTATACCTATCACCTACAGGAAAAATGGGACAACTGAGAGAATGAATAGGACCTTACTAAACAAAGTGAGGTGTATATTGTTGAACTATGGCCTCCCAAAATGTTTTTGGGGAGAGGCAGAAAAAAATGCCACTTATTTGGTTAACTTGAGTCCTTCAAGGGCTACATGTATTTCTTTGGTCTGGTAAACACCCCAACTGTTCCTTCTTAAAGGTTTTTGGATGTGCCAAAATGAAGGAAAACTCGACCCCTGATCTAAAAAATGTGTTTTCTTAGTTTATGGAGAAGGTGTAAAAGGTTACAGGTTGTGGGTAAAAGAAGATCAGGATTTTAAAATAATAATAAGCAGGAATGTTGTGTTTAAGGAAGATTTGATGCCTTGCCTTATCAAAACTGAATCTAAAGTTGATGATCTTAAAATGAAAACTGTCATATGAGACTTGAATGATCTCAGTCTTGATAACACAACTACACAGGCTCCTCTTGATGTGGAGCACTTGAATCAGTCATGAAAACATAGATCAAGAGAATACTGATTCTAATACTGAAGGTGAAATTGTTCAAACACATGATCTATCCAACTATCAGTTGACTAGAGATAGGGTGAGGAGGCAAGTAAGACCTTCCACTAGGTATAACAATGATGATTTTATATCTCTCTTTATTGATTGTGATAATACGTGTGTTGAACTTGCTTTTTACAAAGAAGCTATTTCCTGTTCAGAATCTAAAAATTGGCTTGCAGCTATGAATGATGAAATAAATTCTTTACATAAGAATAAAACCTAGATATTGGTTAAAAGGCCTAAAGATCTAAAAGTAATAGACGGTAAGTGGGATTTTAAGATTAAGGAAGGTGACTCCAACAAACATGGCATTAAGTACAAAGCTAGACTAGTAGCTAAGGGATTTTCCCAAAAGGAAAGTATAGACTATAATGAAATTTTTTCACCTGTGGTGAAGTAAACATGTATTAGGATCCTTTTGGCCTTAGTTGATCATTTTGACATGGAGTTAGAACATCTTGATGTCAAGAATGCCTTCCTTTATGGTGAATTAGATGAAACTATATATATGCAACAACCTAAAGGATTTGAGCAAAAGGGTAAGATTGAAGCTATTTGTCTTTTGAAGAGATCTCTATATGGTCTGAAACAAACTCCTAGGTTGTAGGAGATTTGAATCTTACATGAAGATATTAGGCTTCAAGAAAAGTAATTATGATTTGTGTTTGTTTTATGATGAAAATGGAGGACCTAATTCTGTTTATCTACTTTTGTATGTAGATGATACGCTTTTAGCTTGTCGTGATATGCATAAAATAAACTCAGTTAAACATAAATCAAATTCTAAATTTGAAATAAAAGATCTTGGCCCTTCCAAGAGAATCTTAGGTATGAACATAAAAAGGGATAGGACTAATAGTACTTTGATTTTAAATCAACATTTCTAAAGTGCTTGAAAAGTTTTCTATGATGCATGCTAAGTTTTGTTCATTACCTTTGTCAAATAATTTGAAACTTTCATCTGATTAATCTCCTAAAACGAATGAAGAAATCATTAGGATGAATAGAGTACCTTATGCTAATATGATTGTTTCTGTTATATTTTTTATGGTATGCACTAGACCCGATTTAGCATATTCTGTGAGTACTTTTAGCAGGTTTATGTCCAATCCCCGTGAACTTCATTGGGAAGCTTTAAAAGGTATGCTTAGATATCTAAAAGGTACTAAAACTTTTGGTTTGCATTATTCCAAATGCAAAGAATGTATAATCTTGAAGGGGTATTGTGACTCTGATGTTGCGGGTGATTTAGATAAAAGGAGAAGTACATCTTCATATATTTTTACTTTATGTAATTCATGTATTAGTTAAAAATCCCAATTGCAAAGGGTAGTTGCATTATCATCCACTTAGACTGAATATATTGCTACATGTGAAGCATTAAAAGAAGGTCTCTGGGTAGGGGGTTTATTGCATAAATTGAACTTCATTGATAATAATGTGCTTCTATTTTCTGATAATCAAAGTTCCATTCATCTTAGTAAGAATCCCATGTTCCATGATAGGTGTAATACCTAGGCTAAGAAAGCACAAAAGAAATGATATGTACTACTCATACCAACAAGGTGCACCTTCTTTTTCGGAAGTCCATCATTAGAAACTCAACAGTTAAGCGTGCTTGACTTGGAGAAATTCTAGACTAGGTGACCTCCTGGGAAGTTTTCTCTGGGAGCGCACAAGTGAGGACAAAGCATGTTAAAAATACTTGTGTTGGTACAGTGGGGACAGTACCTCGTCATCTAACGGCCGGGATAGCCCGTTAAGTGGGACCCGGGTCGTTACAAATGGTATCAAAGCCGGCCGCCAACCGAAAATCGGGAACTCAGATGGGTTAAGCGCGACGAGGACGTCGCGAGTCTAACGAGGGATGATTGTAACACCCAGACCAGGAAAGCACAAAAGAAATGATAGGTACTACTCATACCAACAAGGTGCACCTTCTTTTCCGGAAGTCCGTTGTTAGAAACTCCATAACTAAGCGTGCTTGACTTGGAGAAATTCTAGGATAGGTGACCTCCTGGGAAGTTTTCTCGAGGAACGTGTCAGTGAGGACAAAGCATGTTGAAAAGACTCGTGTTGGTACAGTGGGGACAATACGTCGTCATCTAATGACCGGGACAGCCCGTTAAGTGGTACCCGGGTCGTTACAATAGGACTAAGCATGTGGACGTTAAATATCATTTTATAAGAGACATGGTTGAAAAAGGAATGGTTAAAACTGAAAAGATACCAACACTTTTAAATCCTTTGAATATGGGAACAAAGGTGTTATCCATTAATAAGTTTAAAGATTGCATGAAAATGCCGAACGTTGATTCTTAAGAATCAATATTCGGTCCTTGTTTGTTTTTGAAAAACTAATACTTTTTCTTTTCTTTTA
The DNA here is from genome assembly GCA_963555705.1 of Ligustrum vulgare. Classification (NCBI taxonomy): domain Eukaryota; kingdom Viridiplantae; phylum Streptophyta; class Magnoliopsida; order Lamiales; family Oleaceae; genus Ligustrum; species Ligustrum vulgare. The sequence goes on along the minus strand of OY743176.1, from coordinate 5,683,419 downwards.
CAAGTATTTATGAGCAAGATGATATTGAATTGGTTACTCAAGTCCACTATTGGTGCACTCAAGTTCGTAGCAAGGTAGAGAATGTAGAAGTACTACTCACATACATAAGCCAAAACCTTTTTCTAAATTGGGCCTAAAATGGGTTTGGCCCAAAGCATGGGTTGCTGGTGCTCTCTAGGAGTGGGCATGATTTTCCCAGAACCAGTGGAATCGGAACGGAACCGATCAGAACCGACCGATTTTGATCGGGTTCGACCAAGGAACAAATCAGTTTTGGGACTTCTTGGTCAGAACTGAACGGTTCCGGTCTAGTTCTCGGTCATTGTATTTTAAAATTGTTGCTAATTCGGTTCTTCAGTTAAACAGACTTTTTTTTGCACCATTTTTGGTAAATTATTGACACATCATGTGAAGGAAGAAGCTTTTCATTTAGGTTATAATTGGTTGGTTTCCTTATTTCTTTCCACAAAAGATGGAAGTCATAATTGGATCTTCCTTATTTCTTAATTCTTTTCACAGAAATCCTCCATGGCTCCATCTCTCAATTTTTTTTTATTATTTCCTATAAATGATAAATTTATAATCAGTCAACTACATCTAAATTTATCTTGAAGTCAGTTGGCTATACTTAAACAATTGTATAAAGTGAAAATCTAAAAGCTATAAAAGTTTATTCTGAATATGCAAAAATTGCAACATTGTTAAAAATATAATTTTCTTGTTTCCATATGCAAAGTAACATATATTATTTGGATATTATTTTTTAACTTGTATGCAAGGTTTTTTGTTTTTCTTTTAATCTTTGTAATGTATGTGCAATTCTTCTATATTTTTCTCAAAGTAGTATTAAGGAAATTTTTAAACTTTAGTACTAATGAACATTTCATTTTAACATTTTAAATATTAATAACAGAATCGGACCGAACCGGAACCAATTGGTTCGGTTATGGTTCGGTTCCATTGTCAAATATGGAAATAATAGTTCCGGTTCCATTACTAAGATTCTCATCGGTACTCGATTCGGTTTGGTTCCTTTCGGACCAGGACCGGACCACGCCCACTCCTAGTGCTATCTCTTCCTTTAATCTTTTCTTGGTGATTAGATATATTGCAATAGGTGTAATCAATTGTAAAGAAGAGTTTTATATTAGTGATATCACAGTTGAGTTGATCTGTGATCGATTGTAACTTTGGTTTTGGGTAATTTTATTCTCTTCTTGGTGATTAGAGTGTGGTTTCAATAAGTGTATTCCATTAGTGAATGGAGTATTTCTTGGTGAAATTTTGGTTTTTGTTCGCCGTTTGATAGCCTCGGGTTTAGTTGTGTTGTTTTTGGCGATTTCTTGCTATGATTGTAAATACCATGAACCTTGTTTGTGCCTAGTGGAATTTGAGCATAAATCCAATTTAATGGACTGCTCAACGGGGGAGTAGGTGATTCTTTAAATTACCGAACCTCTGAGACCTTTGGGTCGAAAAATTCTTGTGTTCTTGTGTATTTTACTTTCAATATTTTCATTATTGTTCATTATCAATCCAACAACCACATAAGACATCTCATTCGACATTTTTTTTTAAAAAAAGTTGACAATTTTGGCTAATCAATGATTTTCCCCCACCATATGACTTTTTTAAAAAATGGACCGACGAAATGTTGTCCCATTTCTATATATAAATAATATTTATAAACAACAATAAACATTTTACAAAACAGAGACCAAGTCTTCAATTGCCTAAAGGATACGAATATATTGGCTTAAATATCAAAAGCTTCGAGTGCAGACTCCTTGACACAAAACAATTCAACTTTGAAATTATAAAGCATTTCCTAATTAATAGTTCATATATAGATTGAAGTTGTTTAATGTGTTTTTGTTGATTACTCAACAGCCTTGTGAATACTTATTTAGCCCTAGTTTGGTATCATTAAAAAATTGATTAAAATTAAATATAAAGTCAAACAATTAATTTTAACTGCATATTTTATCCATGACTTTTCAATCACACATTTTATCAAGATTTACTAAAAATCTAATTTTAATCCTTACTAAACAGGGGCTTAAGTCTTAAAACATTTATTCTACCTTGAACCCAAGGAAAGAAAATGCATTCACTAAATAACATTTCAAATAATTAAAATTATTTAATGTGTTTTTGTTGACTCCTCACTATTTGCAATATTTTTTTAAGGTCTTAAAACATTTATTCTATCTTGAACACGAAGAAAGGACAACTTTAACTTTTCACAAAGTTAAAGATTGATTGCATGTAATTCTAAGGCAAAAAAAAAAAAAAAAAAAAAGTAATAAATAAATTCTCCAAATTCCAATTTTAGGTAAATGACTACCAAAGTTTTTCGTGGAAAATATTTTCCAACTAAGGTAAAAATAGGATTATTTTTCATGATTTCATGGAATTCAAATTCTTAGAGTTTAGAGAGATGGAAAATAGCAGTACGATCAAGATTGGTCCAGTGGGGGCGCCAACCATAGGAAATATATGGGATGACAAGGGTCGAACTGAAATTGTTCAGATTTTTGTTTCACACGATACTATAATTCATTCTCTTCAATTTCAATATGCTAATGAAAATGGAGAATTGGAGTTATCTGATAAACATGGTCGCAATACTGCAGGAGACAGATTTAATATCGTAAGTACTATACATCTTTCGATCTCTCGTCATTTTATTTAAAATTGCTTCACTAATATTTAAAATCTTAAGATGTAATAGAGAGAAGTAATTAATCTATTTATTGATTTATTTAACAAAATATAAGGGCACTAATATCATGATCTTAAGCTTTTAGATCATGATTTAAATAAAACGGTATATTTAAAGCCATACAAAAATCTTAGTTCACATCTAAACCACCGTTAATTTATTAATTTTTTTTATTATTATTATTTTTTTTTTAGGGAATTAGTATCTCAGCTCGAAGTTCATTTATTAAAAAAATGTTCACATATAATATTTTAACGGAAAAATCATGAATTCAATACAAAATCTTAGTTCAATCCAACCCCATTTTTTTCTTAAACTTATTTTTAATAATCACATGTTCTTCTATAAAAATAATTTTTATATGTATATCCAAATTTTTTCCCTACTTTTTAATTACACATTCAAAAAATTATTATTTCAAAATCTATTAACCCAACAATGGGGCTCACACAAACATGCACATTGGATCTCTTTGATCATATCACTAACTCATAAATATATACCCTCTTAATTATAGTGCGAACTCCATGAAGAAAAACTTGAAGTAGCAAAAACATTCTATTATTTTATTTCTGACTTTGTTGTGGGAATGCTATCAGGTGAATCTCAATTGTCCCTCGGAGTATATTATTTCTATTAGCGGTAAGTATGGCACTATCAGTGGCTATAGTTCCTTAGCATCAATCACATTTGTCACCAATTTGGGAACACATGGACCTTTTGGTGATCCTTCAAGAAGTGATCATAAAGGGTTCGTGTTTCATATTGGTTCGAAACGTCAATTTGGAGGCTTTCATGGCACTGCGGATCACATTGCTCTAAGATCAATTGGAATGTATGTCAATCAAATCTCGAATCTCGAGTCATTCAAGGAAAAAGATGCGCCTTAACTTCATTTTCTCAATAAGGACGACATCGCTATTATTTAACATATAGTTATAAGTCTTGATTGTTCTTGATTTGTAGGAAAACGCCAAATTCGTTAATGTACGTATTTATGTGTTTACTTAATTTCATCATATATGGGATTGCTTGTGTTAGGGTGAAACAGTTTGATTTGGGAGGTTTATAGCGAAATTTTAAATCAAATCGTTTAAAACCGTTTGAAATTTTTTCAAATTAAATCAGGCAATTTCATTTCCTAACTCAAATTAAGCCATTGCCAACAAATAAATGAGTAGATTTCAAATGAGTTCAAAGATACATATTTGTCTAAATTTTCGAGTTAAAATGTGCACTTTAAGTTGTGATTGAGTGTCTTTTGTATTATTGCAAAATTAAAGATATAAAATGTAGAATAAGATATATGATTTGAATTTTAGTGATGATTTGAGACATTTGGATAATTGAGATTGATTTTATTGGATATTAATATTTGGTGGGTTTGAAATTGAAAATAGGAGGGAATGAAAAAAATTTCTTGTTTTTTTTTAAAAAAATAAAATAAAAAATTGGACGCCTATTTTTATTTTTTTATAACTTTTTTAAAATTTGACTGGCAGTTTCAAATCATGGTATTGACAATTGAAATCATATTTGTTAACCGCTAAATTGATTCGCCAAACAAAATTATTTATTCCAATAATTTAAATTAGTGGAACTTACAAATAAATGTCGTAATTCAGTGTATCTTATCTTAAAAATAGCAACTTTTAAACTTCTGCAACAATGGCCATTTATGAGTAAAGAGCAGTTATCCAGAATAATTTTTCTTCTGAAGAAAGTTGTACTGCAATCTCATTAGACCTCTTGATTAGCACAAATGAACTTGAAGCTCTGGAGACAGAATGTGAAAAAATATTGCAGAAACTTTAGAACGATTATTTTTTATTTTTTATATTTTTTTTGGTTACAGAAGGGTATAGGTAAATGTACGTGGGAGATGAAGGGGCAGGTCTTATCTATTGCCCGACTCTCGTCCAATTACGTATGGATATCCCGTGGTATGTGGCTGCCACAAATTTGCAATATGGACTGCCTGATTGTTAGGCAAAAGATTAATTTTGGATGAAGGGGAACAATATTATTCAAGTTAAAAGATAATTTTTAGGGGAATAAATACGTAGGATTTCAAATATTTTACCATTACAAATTCTATTAAATGCACCATATTATATTACCACCACTAATAAAATATAATATTTATAAATACATCACAATACATATACAAATATACCCTTAATTAATTTTAAAAAAAAAAAAAAAAAAGATAAAGATTTGTGCACCACCATAACCCCAAAACCCCTCACAAGTTACCCTCCTGTGGAACGGAACATCTTTTCTTCTCGAACCCAACTCTCTGGATTGTGGCATTGTCAATTTTCAATTATCAAAATTATTGTATTATCTATTGGAAATTTATTATTTTCAAATGGTTGTTCAAATATTTATTAAATAAGTAAATCAAAGTATGAGATGTAAAAGTGCAAGATCCGGACAATAATATGAACTAAGCGATAGCTGGGTTCATGGTCAGGCGATCGCTTGGTAAGACGGATTTTTAATCTGTTTAAGAAATTAACCATCATACGAACGCTTGGTCACTACAACAAAAGTGATCTTTTACGGCATCAATTTACGGCGTGCAAATTTGGCATGCCTTAAAATTATATTATTTACGGCGTGCAAAATTTGCACGCCGTAAAAATAGGTGATTTACGGCGTGCAAAAGTAAAACGTTGTAAAATTTCAAAATAAATGCTTTAAACGGCGTGCAGATAGCACGCCGTGTAATAGTATAAGGAACACGGCGTGCAATATGCACGCCGTAAAACAATAAAAATAACACGGCGTGCATAAGCACGCCGTTAACATTCAGCAAAAAAAATATCAAAATCGCGCGCGACGCAGCTGGATGGTAAAAATTAGGGCGCGCCTTCCTTTCAACCTTCAGCCCATAACTACATCTTCAGCGGCGAAAGTACCTTCAGCCCATCTCACTACACGACGGCGAAAGTACCTTCAGCCCATCTCACTACACGAAGGTCTTCAGCGGCGAGAGTACCTTCAGCCCATAACTCCACACGAAGGTCTTCAGCGGCGAGAGTAGAGAGGCAGGTGGTGATTGAGGTTCGGAACTCTCTTCTTCTTCTTCCATTCGTCTTCTTCGTACATTCTTCTTCTCTGTATTCTTCCTGATTTCTTGATTTCTTCTTCAATCAGTTCCACAGCGTGCCAGAGCAGATAGGCGATTAAGGATTTCTTGATTTCTTCTTCAATCAGTTCCACAGCGTGCGAGAGCAGATAGGCGATTAAGGGCAGAATAAGGGTTGGTTTGAGGTTAGTTCTCCATTCTTTCGTTCTTCCAGTTTCTTCTGATTATTGAAGTGTTAAAATCCCATGTTTTTAGTTTTGTTTTGTTGTTGAAAATGCCAGGTACTGTATGAATTATTATTTCTACTTTTACCGGGAGGAAATGAGACTTGGTTTAATTTGGATAATTATGGATTTTGATTGTTAGTTTTGTGGAATTTTTTTTTCTTTTTTTTTTTCGTGCTATCAGTTAGTTTGAGTGTTCTCAAATGGATGATTTCACAATAGACTGTCTGCATGATAGTTATAATTGAACATAATGCACATTCTTTCTAAAATGAGATGGAAGATCATTTGAAAATAGAATAACTTGGCTAGGAGGCGCTCATAGTGGTAGTATTTTTATTAATTATGAGTACATTCAGTTCAATTCAATGGGGTTAAAGGATTTTGAAATCACTTACTTGGACTGTTGGTCAAACTACTGCCTTCTTCAATTTTTGAATGAGGGGATATTCTTGACTGCTCGAATTCACTCTCTGGCTTCAACCTTTTGCTGGGGTTGCTTTCCCTGCTATAGTCTTTTTCTTTGCTGGTGCTGCATTTTTAAGTTTTCATAGTGCTTTCGTAGTTTTAAGATATGGATAATGAAAAGTAAAATTTGTTCCCATTATGAATCCTGACATTTACCCACCGGACCAATTAGGCCCTTGCTGGTGCTCATGAACCAGAACCAGAACTAGCATTGGTAAAATTGAAGTGGTTAAGAGATTGGCTCAAAGGGTTATTTGTGGTGACATTCCTTGGCTCATGTAAGGCTTATAGATATAGGAGCTTAAATGGAAGTGAAAAGATTATGTGGATCTTGTCTGGAGGAGTTTCATCTGTTACTGGAACACTTTATTACCAAAACTAAGGAAACTGATTCAACCTATAACCTTGTATTCACTGATGCGGCAATGCTTTATTCAACTACTGTCCAATTCAAATTGCAAACATGTCAATCTTTGTTTAGCTAGCAAAATAGAACAAACCAAAAAGTTGTGTTTTGCGTGTTTAAACTGTATAAATCTAACTGAACTTCAATGCGTGTGGATTAGTCTAATGAAATCTCTCAAGTCGTGCTAAACAAATGATTCCGTATATATTAGCAATCTCAATTTTTAATACATTTGAAGTTTTCATTTGCACTAATAGTGGGTACCTCTTTGCATCGAACAGTTTTTTCAATATTTAGTTATTTACTCAAGTCACTGAACATGACATAAGGCTCAAACATTGAGGTCGACCTGATACGGAGACAAAAAATGCAAACGTAATGTCTGTTCATTTAGAATTTAGTTCGGTAACGATTTTTTCCACGACCAATATTGGCGATTTTGTCCAAAGTTTGATTGTATTGAATTGAATTCTTCCAGCAAATCATCTACAGAAGGTCCTCTGTGGTGTAATTTTCCATAACTTTTATCTGTCTATTACTTGGTGTTTTGATTTTTCACCTGTTATACATTGCACAATGCTATTGAATTCAAAAGACTTGGCCTTTATTCGGGTAAAATTATTAGTAATATAAGGAGTAGTGGGTCATGTGAAATGTGAGGATAATAATGGGTTGTAGTTATAAATGTGTGGTTGAAACTAATGTTCTATTTTGATTGGAAATCATAAATTACTACTAATTTTGCCCAAACAAAGACTTAATTTAGATGTCAGTAGCACAATGCACTCACCTGTTTATCTGTTCGTGTATTGGGTCACAATGTTGGGTATCAAGTGGATTTCAGGTTTTGAATTATTATTTGTGACTCCTAGAAAAAGTGGTAAATTATTAAATTGTTACCATCAAAAGAATTGCTCAAATTTTCCATATTTTCATATTCCTCACTTGAGACCTGCTGAATACAAGAGGTCTAGATTATCTAGAAACCGGAGGACTGTAAACCGACCTTATGCTGGGGTTTTATCTGGCGGTGCTATAAGGGAAAGGTTAGTTTTAGTAAGCTTCCACTTCTTTATTCCGTCAGATAGATTTGTCATATGCACTGCTGTCTTTAACTTTACGAGGTTCTTTCTTCTCGGATTTTTTTAGGATCATTAGAGCTTTTCTGGTAGAAGAGCAAAAGATTGTGAAGAAAGTTTTGAAGATTCAGAAGGCCAAGGAAAAGCTTGCTTCCAAGGCTTGAATTTGAATATGGAGCTATGGTGTTTTTTGACAGTGTATTGTGCGGTTAACTTTCTTAATATCATTATTTTCTGAAACGTGGGACGCCCTGTTTTCTTCGGTTTTCCGAAATGCCAATATAGTTAGGATATATGTACTGTTATTTTGGTGAATCTAAACTATTTTTTGGATTTCTCAATGTACTTTTAGTTTTTCTTTTTTTCTTTTTTTTTTTTCATTTAAATGCAGTTATGTATGTGCCAAAACCAACTTTTTATAGATAGCCATTCTTATCAGTATTTCATAAGTTCATTGGTAGATAGTTTGACCTTCAATGCAGAATGTATGTGGAGCGTAAATTTACTATACTCTTATTGGGTGAATAGGAAAAGCAGGTCATAAGATGGCTCTAATATCCCCTGAATAGAATGAATAGATGAAAACATGTAGATGAAACAGTCAAGAAAGAACAGTACATTAATTGTAACTATTTTGATTACATGGTATATGATTTTTGTCCTCTTTGATTTTTCTATATCTCCAGGTATAAGAGAAGAGAGAAGGGGAAACGTGTCCAAGCATATTCTTCTCAAGATATTGAAGGAATTCTTGTAAGTTTCTTTTTGAATACTTTGATACTATATTCTGTTATTTGTAGAAATTGTTATCAAAGTGGATATACTCCCATTATATCCAAGTCATTGGTTTCTTACCCATTGACTAGTTATATTCCTTTCGTTTGTGAAATTTTAAGAAGAGCAATATTTTGAATGCTCAGTGGCTACACTTTGGAAGTGCTACTGATGGCAGTCAGCAACAACTGCCAATTATAGGAGGCTGCCAAGAGTGGTTGCTACCCTGCTGGGAATGTGTTGGCGGCTAAGGGTGAGGGGTAGTTAATGGAGCTTAAAATATTAAAGGGGATAAGAGTGGGCGCTAATATATCTTTTGGTTATATTTTTTCCTTGCTAAGTTTAGCTTGCTATTGTTCTGTGCAGGTAAAGTCTCCCGATACAAGTTATGGCCAGGATGTGTCAAAGGAAGCAGAGTCAATGGAATTCCATGTTAAAGCTTCGATATGGATACTTTTATTTTTTACGACATTTTAAGTTTATTTTGAAGTAGTTGTCTATAGACTTTTAACATTAATTCCTATCTAGATTTTTGAGTAGGTTATGTGATATCAAATTTTTTGTATATTGTGTTGAATCTTACTATGATATTGTTTGTTTATCGAAATCACGTTTATTGATTATATATACATTAATGTGTTTTTGTTTTATTATTATAGGATTTTTGGAATTATAATTTATAGATTTTTTTAAAAAATAAAATAAAATCCTAGTTCACAGCGTGCATAAATGCACGCCAAATCCTAGTTCACGGCGTGCAAAAATGCACGCCGTAACTGATCACGGCGTGCAAAAATGCACGCCGTAAAATATTTAACGGCGTTCAAAATGCACGCCGTGTAAATTTAATTTACGGCGTGTGGATTTGCACGCCGTAAATTTTTACGGCGTGACTTTTTACGGCGTGCGGCTGCACGCCGTAAAAATGATTTTACGGCGCGCAATGCACGCCGTAAAAGGTTAACTTTGTTGTAGTGGGTCTTTTTACCATGCGATCGCATGGTGAAAAAATACGACATTTGGCAAAAAATTCCAAATTTCTTGTTGGCACCTTTTCATCAACCATTGATACTCTTTTGTGAAAAGATGTGTGAACCATGAAATGAGGCGTCGGAACTCTATAATAGATATATAGAACCATTGGTACTCTTTTGTGAAAAGACGTGTGAACCACGAAATGGGGCGTTGGAACTCTATAATAGACATATAGAATTCATATGAAAAAAGATGAGAAAAACATCCATTTATTTATAGAGATCATTTTCACCAATATTCATACTCATTTTTCAACTGTTCTTTGCTCCTCTTTCATGTATTCAATGTTATTGGTTTATGATTCTTCATATGATGCTCAATGATTTCGTCTCCAACCTCTTGAGGTAAGTTAAATTGATAATAATCTAAAAGTACATTTTTTACCAATATGGTATCGAAATTATTCTTGAGAATCTAGAATTATATTGTGACGCTTCCATATCAATAATGAAATTTTGGTAAGTTTTTCCATTAATTATTTATGAATGTGGTACTGTGCATGAGAAATGTCTGCTTCAATAATTATATTGGGAACATAACCATTTTGCATCCTATATAATGCGTGCATAATATGTACAAGTTTATTGCAAGATGCCGTGATGGAAAAGACTAAAGAGTTGAGTTTCTTTACATTTATTTAATTTAATTGTTGCAAATGGATGTGCCTATTCATGAAGTCGGCACTATTACAATTAATTTGTGTCCTTTCGTTTTTTACATTGATAATTCCAACAGTTATTTGCGAACATTCACTTTACTTGAGTCCAAGTAAATTGAAATCATTAAAATGCAAATACTTGCACGGAAATTCTACAAACTTGTGAGTAAAATTATGCATTTTTTCATCTATGATTGATTTTATTTGATTCAATTGGAATTTGACAAGAAGAATGTTAGTATTTTCACATTCTTTTATCATTAGATATGATATTTTATTGTGTAAATTTTCTTGGAAATATTTCATGATAGTGGAAATTTGAATGTTTACACCCTTTCAATAATTCTCTTTCCAATTGATTGGTATGAGAAGTGTACACGTGAACAAAAATATGTTAGTGATGTCATTCTATTATATGATGTGAAAAATAGTTTCAAAATATTGAAGCATGAAATCATGATTAAATGCACATTGTTGATTTGATGATAATCAACTATTGTGGAGAAAGTAAATATAATAATTTACTTCAATTATTTCATGATATATTAAAGCGATCATTTTCAATGGTAAATTGACTACAACTTGTGTTAAAAATGCACATTGTTTGGCTTAAATGAGGTAGTGAATTTTGATACTTATTGTTGTATTAAGAAATATGAAACAACTCTACAATAAATTATGGAAGGTGCCATATGTTGCTTGTGAAAGCAATGTTACCCAATTAGTAGAATTTCCTAAACGATTAAGGAATTATGATGATCAAGATTGATCATTGATTAATATTGAGATTCATTAAGAGTGTTTATTTATTTTGAAATAAAATACTTATATGAGGTATTTCTTTATTAATGCATAGAGTAGAGACGTATAACAATTATAGAAAATATGTGAATCGTCATGTAATTGTGAATAAATGAGATTGGATTTTCAATACTTGTTGTGATTATTACAATGGTCATATGAAAAGTGATAAATATTTACACAATTTGATGATGAGATTACAAATATGATTTTATCACGACCATTGATTAACATAGATTTTTGTTTTGTCAAAAAGATTGCTCATATCTCGAAAAACAAAGTCTTTCAATGAGTGAAAAAATTACAAATTTATTTCTTTCAAATGATGTAAAAGAATTACAAATTGTGCTTATTCCAAATATATGGGGATAAGTATCATGACAAAATAAAATTATATTGTGCTCATAGTGAAGACAATAATCTTTTGTAACAAAAATATCAATAAAATAATTGAGTTTTTATTATGTTTCTTTCGATTTCGATTTCGATTTTCAATTTTGAGAACCGGTCGATATCGATTTTCAAAATTACATTTTTTTCAGAACTCATTTTCTTCCACACATTCTACTAATAAAATAATCTACACATAAATTTAAAAAATCTTACTTTTGAAACACAAATTCTTCAAAATTACTTTTCAAATTGATCGATTCTCAAAATCGAAAATCGAAATTGAAAGTAGAACTGATAAAAATATATTTGTTATTCAATTCTTAAAATGATGTTCAATGTATTTGTTTGTTTATGTTTCGTGAATTTTTATTTTTTACCAATAAGTTGAACTGTTAAAGCTGTGAATTTTTGTTAAATATTTTATTGTGCACTTTAGAAATTCAGAATAAACTTTATTTTTTAAAACTCGTTTTCCAACAAATTCTATCAATAAAATAATTTACAAATAAATTAAAAAAATTAGTTTTTAATCAAAAATTCTTTAAAAATTATAATTACAAACCATATTATTTGAAATAATTGATCTCAAATAGAAGCTTAATATGTTATGGACTAAATGCGTCAAACGTTTGTAGGTTACAATCTAAATACAATAAACATGAGCTTAATATGTTAGAGACTATTATCGCAAGAAACTCAAATGTTAAGAACCATTTGTACTATTTACAACTTTTTAACAGTGGGAAGTAACGAAATCTGACGATAGGGATTATTTTCGCAACGTTTGGTGATTTAGTGATTATAAATGTCAAAATCTAAACGTTAAGACCTATTTTTGCAAGAAATCCAAAGGTTGGAGACATTTTGTGTTGTTTACTATTATTATTTCTATTCATGGTAGTAAAAAAATACTTAATTTATACAAAAATTTCATTATTTGATTTAAATTTGAGCAATTGTTTAAAATATATTTTGTCTAAAATAACTTTCATGTATCACATAAGTGTAGACAATCACAAACTGTACAAACAATTTAGCTCATGTTTGATACCCATTATTTCAAATCTCTTTTTTTCAAAACTATTTTTCAACCATACAGTGTATCAATAAAATAATCCACACCTAAATCCAAAAAAAGATTCTTTTTTTTTAACCACGCATTCTCCCGAATTTACTATTACAAACCACATTATTTTGAAGTATTGGGTCTCAAACAATGGCATGGTATTTAAAAAGGTTTTCCAAAATTTATTAAAATTCTAATTCATTTATACTTTGAGCATTATTGATAGTTTTAATCATTAATCAAAGCAAATTAGGTGTTCAAACATTTTTTCTATTTTGAAATGATATTTACAGTAAAATCATTTATATTGTTCTTCCTACAAGGCACTGAGTGATACTGGTTTTATTTTATTTTATATATTAAAGCAAAACAACCGTCATTTTTGTTTTTCCGCCTATAATACTTTCCAAAAATGGCTTGATGCATTTATGTCATATGTTTATAGTTTCTAAGCTTACTTGAATTGGAATGCATTAATATTCAGCATTAATTTATTTATAAAAAATAAAAGTAATTAATATATTTTAAAGGCTGTGCATTGACTTTGAAAAACAAAGATAGCTTGACTTTTTTCGTGCATTAATTGGATTAATATTTTATTAAACTTTAATATTTGTTATTTTTTGTTTAGTTAAAAATATTAGTGACAAAGCTTGGAAAATGTAGAAGACCAGACCAAGTTATATGGCACTACAAGAAGCATGGAACTTATTCTGTCAAATCTGGATACTGGCTCGCTCTTCAATTGGACCACCCTACTGAGAAAGAAGGCTGCAGTTTCAAGAGAGATGAAGAATGGTGGAAGTTCATCTGGAACCTCAATATCTCACCTAAAGTGAAGGTGTTATTTTTCGGGCTTTCAATGATATTATTCCAACGGCAGTCAATTTAAATTCTCACCACATCCCAATCTCCACAGCGTGCTGCCTCTGTAAAATGGATAATGAGACTACGTTGCATGCCATCACCGATTTTACTCGTGCATATGATTCGTGGACAAACTCAAGATATTCTAACTTGGTGACGAATAGTAGGGCAAATAACTTTGCAGATTGGATGCTTTTTGCTAAAACAGTTTTGAAACGAAACGAATTTGAGCTCCTTTGCATGGTAGCGTGGAAAATATGGATGGATAGAAACTCTCTATATCATGGCAATTGTGTAAAACCCATCTTGCAGACACTCAAAGGAATAGATTCTTACCTGGTAGAATACCAAATAGCTCAACGGATCCTTAATTCTCCTACCGAATATGGGTCTAATGCACAGACATCTAAGTGGACAATTTCGAGATGAAAATTTTTGATTGGTCCAATTAAAGACTCTCTTCCCCTCAACACAGATGCGGCAGTAAATGGTCCTGATGGAACCATATCAGTAGGAGCTGTTATTCGAGATCACAAGGGGATGGTGATGGGATCATTAGCCAAGTGTATTACTGGGAATTTCTCTCCATTGGCAGCTGAATTATTGGCAATTAGAGAAGGACTTGAATTCACTCTTCAATTGGGATTGCAAGTGCAAAAAGTTGAGATGGATTCAATTCTCACTGTCCAAGCTATCATCCAAGCACCCAGTTTTTCACCGCTTCTCAATATTATTTTGGATTGTCAGACACTTTTGGACTCAATAGGAAGCTGCACTATTATGCACATCACACGAGATACAAACCAAGTAGCTCACGAACTTGCGTCTCTTGCTATAAATACTAAAAGTGAATACATGCTATTGATTTTTTTTAATTATTTGAATTAAAACTTGCTTGCATCAACACAAAAGGTACTGATGATAATTACTCCCTCCGTCCCATTTATACAAGTTAGTTTGACTTTTCATACATATTAAGAAAATATATTTAATGTTATTTAAAAGGTAATTTTTGTAAAGAAGATTCTCAAATTACCCTTATTTAAGTATCAAAACTATTATTATTGGAAATAATAAATAAGAATATATTAGTAAACAAACAAAATAAATACTTTTCAATAAAGAAATAGACTTATATAATTGGGACAAGAGATAAAGGAAATGAAGCCTATATAAATGGGATGGATGGAGGGAGTAATAATTTATTGAAATTAAAACCCAATTATTATGTCATCACATAGATATAAATTTAAAAGGTATTATGGAAACCGTTTTGCGCAGTGAAAGATTATTAAGTAATTCATTTGAAAATAATTAATTACATTACAGTTGTGGATGAAGTGTTGACTGCATTTGGCCCATGTTTGAGACCTGTTATTTTGGAATAATGTGATTTATAATAGTGAATTTTTGGAAAATGTGTAATTAAAAGGTGTTGACGCCCAAAAAATAACCAAAATGCAAGAGGCCTAAACCTTGGCCCAAACCAAAAGAGGCCCAGCGTTAAAGGCTCATTATAGGTAAGAAATTGGACGATTGTGTGGCAGTTAGGATATTTGGGCGATAGGGCGAGCGATGGAGCAGTTGGGCGACTGAACAAGTAGAAGCAGTTTTGACACTTGTTTTATGATCATATATCCAGTTGTTGACGAAGGTGGCAGTTGAAATGACGAATTAAGGAAGTTATTTAAGGCGACGTGGCAAGCGGATGTTACAAGGACGTGGGCGACGGTTATGCAATGTGGAGGAAGCAAATTAATCCATGCAAGTTATAAATCAAAGCGGCAAACCAAAGATTCAAATATTGGCAGCGGTTGAAGGAAGTTCGTGCATTTGTATTTATTGTAAAGACTTAATCATTTAGAGGGATCAATCAATCAAATCTCAACAAGAGAATATGTAATTTCCTTTATCTTTACTTTCATCATCGAACTCTTAGTATAATTTGTGTGCTTGCGCCCCTTGGAGGTGTTTTGTCTTCACCGTAATCTTCATAAATATAGCACCCCTCGTTGGGACTTTGTCTCGAGAGGTTTGTTCCTTACACATTCGTCTGATCCCCCTTTGGTAATTGTTAGCGAGGTGGCCTCCGCGCAAAACAAGTTTGGTACGCCCAGTGAGACAATTTGGTGTGTTTTTGAAGATACGAAGTGAACCATCATGACTCACAAGAATTCCGACAAGGAAACAGCAAGCCATCATCTCCCGTCTATAATTGAAAGATATGAGGAGGAACAAAGTCCTCCAGGAACAGAGGGAGAGAGTCATAGCCGTTGTGAACCTATGACGGATTTGAATCCTCGAACCATGCGCGCGCTATTCGGTGAACTCGCTCAAGATGTGGTTGAACAGGTAAATCTACAGTCCATAATATGGAAAAGTTTATTCAAAGAGAGAAAGAACAATTCGATAATATGGCCAAACAACTAAAAATGTTGCATGATAATATGAATAAGTTGACAGGCCAAGTTGTTCAATCAACCTTCCCAAATATAAGACATCATTTTCAATCCAGAACGATTATAGGACATAGTTCCCCAACCTCAAATCCAAATCAGGGGATAGAATGGCCTTTTGGGCCGTCCACTTCAAACTTGGGGGGAATCCAGTGTCAAACTTGGGGGGTAACCCAACTTCAAACTTGGGGAGTAATCCAGTACCAAACTTGGGGGTAACCCAACTTCGAATTTGGGGGGTAACCCAGTGCTAAACTTGGGGGGTAACTCAACTTCGAATTTAGGGAGTAACCCAGTGCCGAATTTGGGGGGAAACCCAACTTCGAATTTGGGGGGTGACCCAGTTCAGAACTTGGGGAGTAACCCAGTACCTCGGAATAGTGTCCAAAATAATGGACAAAATGTTCCACGTCTTAACGATGGAGAGAACAATAACAACATTGGGCCGAATAATGGCAATTTCTCCAATAATAATTCCACTCCAAATCCTTTGCCAAACGTCAGGCCACAAGCACCACCAATGGGAAATCAACTTATAGGATTCCCTTATGATCCCAATGCCTTGTTAAGGGATCAAGTCGCTGAGATGGTACGAGACCAAATGGCAGTGGGGATGCGTCCTTATGTTAGGCCGACTTACACTAAGCCATACCCAGATTGGGTGGATCAAGCTTATCTGTGGCCTAGGGGTTACAAAGTGCCAGAGTTCTCTTTATTCACTGGTTTGGGGGAGGTCTCCATGCTAGAACACATAGGGCGATTCACGTTGCAGTGTGGTGAGGTGACCGATTATCATAAGATGAGGCTTTTCCCAAGTCCTTAACAGGGATGGTTTTCTCTTGGTTCATTAACCTGCCAGCAAATTCTGTGCAAATGTGGCAATAATTAGAACAATTGTTCCACGCCCAGTTCTATAAAACGGAATCCGAGGTGACTCTTGGCCAATTTGGCCAATCTAAGGCAAATGCCCACTGAATGGGCTAAAAGCTTTCTCCAGCGGTTCAAAACGGTCAGGAGTAAATGTTTTGTACCCCTGTCGGAAAAAGAATTTGTTAGAATCGCTCAGAGTTGCCTGAGTTTTGACCTCAAGAAAAAATTTCAGGATAGAGAGTTCCCTGAACTATTTCAATTTAGCGCTAATGTAATAAGATATGAGTGTTTGCTGAGAGAAAAAGAGCAAATGAAAAATTCTAGTAAAGGGACTTTTTATAGAGACCCAAATTTTGACATACACACGGTAGGTGACGGATATGTTGACCATGTCGAAGTATGCTTGATCGAGCTAGTCAAAGGGCACCCGTATGCCTATCCCCTGGCCGTAAAATCTAGCGCGATAATAAAAGAAGAGCCTGTAGAAGAGAAAAATAAGAAAGCTAAAATATTTTCGTTCGACATTAGTAAGGCGGACCTTATATTCGACAAGTTATATAAGGATAAGAAAATCAAGTTGAGCAATAAACATAAGTTACCAAACCCTGAACAAACTAAGGGCAAAAAATATTGTAAATGGCATAATGCATGGTCTCATACGACTAACAATTGTTTGGTTTTTGGGTACGTGTTACAGGAAGCCATCGAGTCTGGGAGGATCACGCTTGAGCCTAAGAAAAAGATGGAGGTGGACGAGAATCCCTTCCCACAACTGCTTCGAGTGAACATGATGGAAACTGATTTTTCCCAGAAATTTTCAAAGTTCAAACTGGTAATTGATGATGGAGCAGAAGATGAACAACAACGTCCCAAAGTGTTTGAACGACTCAAGGAAAAAGAATACCAAGGAGACACGAGTATCTTATGTGATAGATGCAAGGAAGAAGTGAGTAAGTATGTGGAAGGAACCAAAGTGCAAGGTTTTCACACTCATCCCAGAGTTGCATCAAGTTTCCAGCCCGATAGAGGACGAGGCCCAGATACACATGGAAAACCGTCTCAAGAAAGGCAACTATGGCCAACAAATCACAGGAAAACATTTAGGCCGCAGCCACGCCAATCAAATGTTTGGCATTCATTCCAGTACAATGCTAGACGAGTTGTTCCCTTCAATGAGATGACAAGGACTCATCTAAGGCATTTTCAAAGGAACTACGGCAGAATTATAAGGCGACAACAGGCACCGTTGCCCATAGACACGCCGAGGCTGACTCGGGAAGTTGACCAAAATAAATTTGATGGTGACTAAGGGAACATCATAGAGGGATTGGTGAAGAAAGCGTCTGGAAGTTCCACTGAGAAATCGAAGTTCGAACGCAGCAAAAAAGGAGACGAAGAGGAACCAAAGCAAGCCACCACCATTCAGTTAGGGACATTACCCCCAGTCATGGCCAGCAACTATCTACTGGCCAATGAGTTTAGAAGCAAAGAGGATGTAGAAGAAGAAGGTGGAGAAAATGAAGGAGCAGCCTGCGAGTTGATATGTGAAGAGAGTCAAATGTCCCAAGAGGTAGATTATGAAGAAGAGGACGATGGCATGAAAGATATCGAAGAAGAGATCGATTTGGAGGTGTAAGGTAGAAAAAGAGGGGTGTCGAGATAAAGGAAGACGGCCAGGAGGTAGAGATCGATGCAGCGGAAAAGGTTATCTTTAGGAAACCCTCCACGAAACTAACCATGCATCTTAGGCCACTGTATGTGAAGGCCTAGATTAATGGAATTCCAGTGTCAAAGGTTCTTATAGACAACGGGGTCACTATAAATACCATCTCGTCCAAAATGATGAGAAGACTCGCAAAAAAGGAGGATGATATGATCCCAACAGAAGTTATCCTCACAAGCTTTAACGAGGTGTGACATCGGCCAAAGGAGTGATTCCATTGGACGTCACTGTGGGAACTACCACAAGGACCACAATTTTCTTCGTGATAGATGGTCCTACCAGCTATAATGTACTTCTAGGGAGAGATTGGATCCATGGGAGCCGGTGCATACCTTCATCGCTCCACCAGTGTTTAGTATTCTTGAATGATAAAGGAGAAGCAGAAGTGATACAGGCAGATCATAGACCATTCATGGCGGAAGCGAACTCTATAGAAAGATTCATGTGTGAGGGGAATTATGGGCCTGTTAGAGTAGTGCAAGAGGGAGAAGAAACTCAAGTCGTCACACTAAGCGAAGAACCATTCTCGGTTGACGCCCTAATAGAGATGTTCAACAAGATGAGGCCAAATATAGTGGCCCTTGAGAAGCCAGTCATTGGCATAAAAGTGATTGAAGAATCATGACAAGCAACCAGCGAAGAGGGGATGCGGGCGATATTTGGGCCTCAAAAGCCAGACCAATGGCTTTCAATAACAAGTCTGAGGAAAACGCAAAAAATACAAAAGAGGTAGCAGCATTGGCAACGTTCAAGTGCAAGTTGGTCGTTTTTGAGTTGGAGCAAAATGCTTATAGAAAGATCTACAAGGTGGATTGTTAATCTGGAGGAAGAGTTGCTCTCAAAAAGCCTGGACGATGAAGCAATAGGGATATCCAAACAGGGGCACGCTCAGGCGCAAGACCCTCTCGTAAAAGTGAACATCGGCGATGAAGGGGAAGAACGCCAAACATTCATCAGCCAAACACTCAGTAGGGAGGTAAGTGATGAATTGATTGCCTTATTAAAAGAATACAGAGATTGTTTTGCTTGGGAATATGAACATATGCCTAGTTTAGATAGGAATTTAGTATAACACAGACTGCTAACAAAGCATAATTTTAAGCCACATAAGCAGCCACCTAGGCGTTTTGCCCCTAATATATTACCTGAAGTAAAAAAGGAAATAGAACGTCTTTTAAAGGCTGGTTTTATTAGGACGTCCAGGTATGTAGAATGGTTATCTAATATTGTGGCGTGTCTAAAAAGAACGGTAGCATTAGGATGTGCATATATTTCAGGAATCTAAATTTAGCCACGCCTAAAGATGAGTATCCTATGCCAACGGTGGATTCTTTAGTAGATTCAATTGCAGGACATGTCATGTATTCTTTCATGGATGGGTATTCTAGATACAACCAAATTTATATAGCTGACGAAGATGTACATAAAACAGCCTTTAGATGCCCAGGGGCCTTGGGATGTTTTGAGTGGGTAGTCATGCCCTTTGGCCTAAAAAATGCTGGGGCCACTTATCAAAGGGCAATGAATTTAATCTTTCATGACATGATTGGGGAATTTATTGAAGTATATATAGATGATATTGTGGTAAAGTCAACGAAAGAAAAGGACCATTTTCAACAACTAAGACGTTCATTTAAACGAATGAGGCAGTACAAGTTGAAGTTAAACCCTTTGAAATGTGCGTTTGGTGTTAATTCAGGAAACTACCTTGGTTTTCTAGTACACAAGAGGGGGATCGAACTTAAAAAAATAAAGCAAGAGACATTCTAGAAGCAAAACCGCCGCTAACAAAAAGGAATTGCAAAGGTTCCTAGGTCAAGTAAATTTCTTAAGGCGTTTTATTTCTAATTGTGCAGGGTGAACGAAAGTTTTTTCGCCTCTTTTAAAGTTGAAAAATCAAGAAGAATTTTTCTGGTGGAAAGAACACCAAAAGGCTTTAGACAGTCTAAAGATATACTTATCAAATCCGCCTGTGTTGGAGTCACCAATTCATGGGAAGCCAATGAAAGTCTATATATCGGCGGAGCAATGATCTATAGCCGGAATGGTGGCGCAAGTAGACCAATTGGTCGAGGAGGGAGCGATTTACTACTTAAGAAGACAGTTGATGAAGTGTGAATGTAATTATTCAGCTATAGAAAAACTTTTTCACGTGTACTAAACTAAGGGCCTATTTATGGCCTGTAACAGTGTATTTGATATCTAAAGTAAATATAGTCAAATATTTGTTTTCTCGCCCTGTTTTACATCAAAAAATTGGCCTTTGGACATTGGCCCTTTCTGAATTTGAAATACAACACGTACCTCAAAAGGCAATTAAAAATCAAGCTTTAGCCAACTTTTTGGCTGATCATCCATGTTTGGACATGCCTAAGGAGGTTAATTTAGAAGTGGATTCGCTCGAAACGAAGCCCTAGGTTTTATATTTTGATGGATCAAAAACTTACCAGGGCGCGAGGGTTGGTATAGCTTTAATAAATCACATGGGAGTCTGTTACAAGTATGCTTTCACCTTGGAAAGAGCATGTACTAACAATCAAGCTGAGTACGAAGAATTGATCAAGGGGCTAGAACTGTTAGTAGAGCTGAAAATGAAGAATGTGATTATCCGGGGAGATTCTCAGTTGGTAATATACCAATTAACGGGCGATTTCAAGTGCCAGACCGATTCTGTGATAAATCAATACGAGCTCGCCCAAGAGCTTTTGGAGGAATTTGATCAAGTGGAGCTTCAATACATAAGTAGGATTTACAACGATATAGCGAACGAATTAGCCCAAGTCGCTTCAGGTTATTCAAAGGTGGTGAATGCAACAACAACTTGTGTTTACGGAATAATCCTGCCCGCCATACAAAGGAGGATAAAGGAAAGCAACATTCATTGTATACAAACTAGGGACGCGATGGATTGGAGAGAAGAAATAAAGAAATTTTTGGAAGAACCTGGTAGAAGAAATGACATGAAAATGAAACTGCGTACATTGAATTATGTCCTCATAGACGAACAAATATACAAGAAACGTTCAGATGGGGTGCTATTGAAGTGCATAAGTTTGCGCGAGGCCAAGACCATTATGGCAGAAGTCCATGAAGGGATATATGGGGCCCATCAAGCCAGCCAAAAAATGAGATGGTTGATTATTAGGAGTGGATACTTTTAGCCCAAAATGGGAGAATCGTGCATACAATAAGCAAAAAGTTGCTTAGCGTGTCAGAGACACGGACCAATCCAAAGAGCGCCAGCTAGGGAAATGGCGCCTATTATTAAACCTTGGCCGTTTAAAGGCTGGGCTATTGATTTAATAGGGAAGATTTATCCCCCATCGTTCAAACAACACACGTTCATCATTGTGGCAATGGACTTCTTTACTAAATGTGTAGAGGCTGTCCCTTTGAAAACCCAAAAGAACATCATAGAATTCATTCGCGACCACATTATTTATAGGTTCGGCGTGCCACAAACCATAATGGTAGACCATGGGACCTCATTGAATGGAAATCTAGTAAAGGAGTTCTTGGACGAATTTGGTATCAAGCTGGTTAACTCTACGCCTTATTAGGCTCAGTCTAACGGGCAAGCAGAGTCTTCCAACAAAACCCTGAAGAGCATTGTACGAAAAATGTTGGGCGAAAATTTCAGGAATTGGTACAAATGTTTGAACAATGTCTTGTGGGCTTACAGGGCATCTCCACGAACGAGTACAGATGTAGCTTCGTTTTAGCTAACCTATGGACAAGAAGCAGTATTACCTATGGAGATCAACGTGCAATCAATTCGAACAAGTTTACAGAACCATCTATGCAAAAGCGACTATGCAGAATTGATGGTTCAGAATCTTTTAAAATTGGACGAATTAAAGTTGGACGTCCTTGATAGATTGCAAGTTCAGAAGCAAAAAGTGGCTAATTATTACAACAACAGAGTGATAGCCAAATTATTTAGTGTGGGCGATTTGGTCTGGAAAACCATACTCCCCTTAGAAAGTAAAAATCCCAAATATGGGAAATGGTCGCCTAATTGGGAAGGACTGTTCAGAGTAAGCAGTGTGTTGTCCAACGGAGCTTATCATTTGGAGGATCTAGATAACACGAAACACATAAGATCCATCAGCGGCAAATACTTGAAGAAATATGTTCCTTCCATATGCGAGGACGAAAAAATATAAACGCATTGTATTTCGCCGTGGAAGGCGAGTAATTATCGTACAAACAAGAAGATATGGAGATAAAATGTGCCTAAACAGATACCATGAACATGTGCAGGAAAGAAAGCCAATCATATTTCATTGATAAAATGGAGTGCCAATACAATATTATAACTAGGAAGGGAAAAGGCAATATTGTTCCATAGAGAGTCTGTTATAGCTTTCCCCAAAGAGAACGTAACTGCTCTCGAAGTGCTTGCCACACCTCGCCCTGGCCCTTCGAAGCAGCGGCTAACTCGGCCATGCGTCCTTCATCAACAGTGATGTTTGAGAGACGTTCAAGGACCGACATGGCTCGTTCTAGCTCCGAAGAAGCATTCCTCTTTTTAGCGGCCAGCTGAGCCCTGCATCGTCCATTTTTGCCTAGATTTCCTTCAGCTCTGCAGTCAGAGACGCCATTAGAGAATCTTCCAGGATGACTTCGAAAGAAATTTCATCAAGGATGCCTTTACTTTTCTCGAATTCAGTACTGAGGGACTCTTTCTCATCCAGCGCACGAATGAATTGAATATTCTGCTCCTTCAGCTCTGCATTCCCGGCCAACAAGGAGTTCACTTCAGACTGAACAATCTTCAGGGCCAGTTTTATGTCACACGAGATATCAAGAGATGGGAGAGCAAATGCTTGGGTCATTCGCGCACTCAATTCCTCAAATCTGTCCCGTTGATTGGAAGTTCTAGCTGCAGTAATGTCCAAATCCAAGAAAGAGGTAAAATCGAGGATTGACTGCTTAAAAATCTTTCTGTTTTCTTCTGAAGGTGTGACGGACGGGGGAGGAGAATGAGATATGGGCGCGCAGGAAGAACTACTTGCGTTATACCGATCATAAGCGGCAAACAAGTCCTGGATGGAGTGCAAGACAGCATCAGCGCCCTGTAAAAGAAAGATGTATCATTGAACATTTCTTCTACAGATGATGAAAAGAAAATAGTGCGAATTGGGAAGTACCTCATCCGTCATTTTGGGGGAGAAAGAAGGAGGTGCGTCCTCAAGGGACCCAACTGTGGTGGAGGCTTTACCCTTAGTTGGACGATTAACGCCCATGGAAACAGGCAAATCCGGGGGTTTCCCTATAAAGAATGATGAACGGTGAATAAAATGTAACAACAGGGCATATGGGGAATGTTAATGTACAATAATTACCTTCTGGCACCACGCGTGAAGGATCAACGCCCTGGAGGGTAGGAATTTCTTGAGCGAGATGGGTGGCCAAGGGTCTCTGATCTTTTGACCCCTTCTCTGATGAAGTTCCCTCACTGGCCTTGCCTTACTGAGATTCCAAGTGGAACTATAAGTACAAAGAAGTTACCTTATGAGTAAATGAAGGCGACAAAGGTCAGAGGTTACCTTTCTGCTAAAAGGGACGTCCTCATCATCTTCATCCTCGGACAAACTTGCAAGTATGACGGCAGGCCGTTTACGGCTAGAAGCATCTGTCAACGTTGATTACTTCCTGCGAGTGGACGGAGATGGCGGCCTGATAGATAGGGGAGCAATTGCGATTGGGGAGCCAGAAGAGAGAACGCTCGGACTCTCTAGCTAATGAAAAGCACGATGAACATCGTTCGCGAAGAGCCTGCGTTTGACGGATGGCCAAAATTGGTCAAAGAGAGGATGCGCAATGGAAGAAGGATTGAAGGGTGCCAAAGCGAGCCATCGGCTAAGAGATTATTCTGGCTCTCGATAGCTCCAACCTCTGTTCTGCTGATGGTGTGGAATCGCTCTAATAGACTCCTAGAAAAGCAGGGAGGTACGGGCCATGGCTTCCCAAAGCCAAGTTGGCGGGCAAAGAATTGGGGAACATAGAGTTCAACCCCCGCCTTAACATTCATACCGGTAACGATGTTATGAAACAAGTCTCTACCAGTCAGATATTGGACCCAAATGGGCAAGGAACTACGTGCATCATCCAGTGTGGCATGGGGTTGTACATAAGGAAGGACCTGATGGGCAGAGAAAGGAAAGAAAGTAGGAACCGAATGCAAATTATAGAAGAAAGTGAATACATCCCTATTGGATGATTTTACAATATCCAACTGGTGGATAATTAGCCCGTAGCAAGAAGCGGAAAGAGGAGAAATTGATGAAGTATGGAATTGTGGGAATTACGCTCTCAATCACAATTGAGCGAGCCAAAGGGGCCCACTCCCTGTGGGAGATGCTCCATTCCTCAGTTGGTGTTGGAGGGAAGCCATACCTCTATAAAAGGCGGCCAGGAAGAAAGAGCAAAGGTTTAAAGACCTACCGCGTGCTAGTTCATTCACTATAGGCAAATATGACATGGAGGGCTTAAGACTAGGGATGCAAAGGACATACTTGCATAGCCATACCTGGAGGAAGGCCACGCGCTCAGTATGAGTGGGTTCTACCGGAGGATTATTGTTGTAAATCTTCTGCATACTCGAATAAGAATCAGAAAATTTCTTGTCAAATTTTGGGGCAGTGGCAGATACTGAAATAGCAGGGGAAATCGTATGGCCCAGAGGCGGGAGGTTCACTAAAGCACCAACTTCTCTCAAAGTGATAGACATTGGACCAAGGGGAAAGATGAAGGTGTTATATTCAGAGGACCAAAAACTCAGAGTTATGGGAAAAAGGACGGGTCATAAACAGGAGGACATAAAGTGATCTCCAACAAATCAGAAATTTTAGCCCGGTCAAAAATCTCCTTTGTGGGGCCATGGCCCAACATACGCACGTGCCACCTGCGAAACGTAGTGTCAACCTTCGGCCAAGTACGTATACCCTTCTCACGGATTGGCTTTAGCGAAAAAGGGTTTAAGAAGGGTGCGTCTTGAGTATAAGGAATTAACTGACCCACAGCTACTCGCCCAACTGAGTCAGCATCATTAAAGGATGGGCCCAAGAAAAATTCATACTTGTCAAGATTGAGCGGAGAAAGAGGAGCTAGGTTCACATATGGCTTAGTAAGGAGTGTCTTGAAGTCGTCGAAAGAAAGGAAATTTTCAGATTGCTTCCCTGAAAATGACATTGTTAGCAGAATGCGTGCGAAGTATAAAGGTTGAAGTGAAATGGTAGACGGTGAACAGTAACCTTTATAGGAGGAAGAATAGAACGGCGATGGTAAACATGGACGAAAGTGGGAGAAAGTGCGAACGTGGGTGAAGCGACGTGATGAAGTAGTGCACCCTTTGAAAAACGAGGGTTATGAAGCGTCAAATCTTTTGCAGAATGCGGAGGGCGCTATTTAGAAAAGTAATAGGCAAAGAAAAAGGTGCGGTGCCTAATATCAGAATATGGCTTAGAATTAATAAAATTGATATCAATTCCACCATATTGGGGGGTGATTATTGACTCCCAAAAAATACCCAAAATGCAAGAGGCCTAAACCTTGGCCCAAACCAAAAGAGGCCCAGCGTTAAGGGCTCATTATAGGCAAGAAATTGGACAATTGGACGATTGTGTGGCAGCTAGGATATTTGGGCGACAGGGCGAGCAATGGAGCAGTTGGGCGACTGAACAAGTAGAAGCAGTTTTGACACTTGTCTTATGATCACATAGTCAGTTGTTGACGAATGTGGCAGTTGAAATGACGAATTAAGGAAGTTATTTAAGGCGACGTGGTAAGCGGATGTTACAAGGACTTGAGCGCGGTTATGCAATATAGAGGAAGCAAATTAATCCATGCAAGTTATAAATCAAGGCGGCAAACCAAAGATTCAAATATTGGCAGCGGTTGAAGGAAGTTCGTGCATTTGTATATATTGTAAAAACTTAATCATTTAGAGGGATCAATCAATCAAATCTCAACAAGAGAATATGTAATTTCCTTTATCTTTACTTTCATCATCGAACTCTTAGTGTAATTGTGTGCTCGCGCCCCTTGGAGATGTTTTGTCTTCACAGTAATCTTCATGAGTATAGCACCCCTCGTTGGGACTTTGTCTCGAGAGGTTTGTTCCTTACACATTCGTCTGATCCGCCTTTGGTAATTGTTAGCGAGGTGTCCTCCGCGCGAAACAAAAGGTGAAGAATCTTTTTGGGTTTATGTGTAGATTGGTAAAATGTGTGGTTGAAAATGAGTTTTGAAAAAATGAGGTTTAGAAATTATAGATACCAAATAGGAGCTTGATGACGTGGTTGGTGCAATTGGAAATGAAATTGAAATTATTAAGTATAGTTAATTTTCACACTTAACAATTATCTGTTTAACTAAATTTTGAGCTATGTAAAAAAAAAGGTGAATAATGATTAATAATTGAAAGTAAGGTCAATGTATGCTAGCCCAAGGCCCTCCTTTACTAAATAAAACACATGAGTTCGAGTATAGGTAGGTTGAGATTTGGATTCTTTTGTGTATATGTTGAAAAAATAATAAAGAAATAATTGAAAGTAATAATAACTAAATAATTTTTAATGATATTATGGAGGATGTGTTTTGCCTCCAAAATCTCTATTAAAAAACTGCTTACTTTTATTGCAATTTCTGAATTGTTATATGATGATTTTTGAACTTTTCATATATAGAAAAGAAATAAAAAGAGATAGATTAAATACGATATATGTGTATGAAATATAATAAAATAAAGATACTTTGATGTTGCCTTGGAAATGAGAGATGGAAGGGAATCACTACAAAGAAGTTAGTAGTTAAGACACGAAGGGAACTTATTTAAACTTTGAAGTAAAGCATTCACTAATTAATAGTTCAAATATTAATTAAGATTATTTAGCCCTTGTTTGATATATATGAACATTACAAAGAGAGATTGATTTTTAAATAGTGATTTTTTGGATAATGTGTAATTAAAAAGTAATGAAAAAAATTGAATTTATCTGGAGAGTATTTAAATATTTGAATGTGTGGTTGAAAATGAGTATTAAAAAAAAGTTATGAAAAATAGGAGAACGCGTTTTTGTTGGTTACTCATCACCCTTTGGAATAATCTTTCAAGGTCTTAAAACATTTATTCTACCTTGAACCCGAAGAAAGGATAAGGATAACTTTCCACAACGTTAAGATTATATAAGACTGAAATTTCCCAACGAAAAAGAAAGTGAATCTACATTTATTTGTTCAAACTAATTATCTTTATCTTTATATATATTATTATAAAAATAAAGTTTTCAAATAAAACACTACACAATTTCCCATCTTTTTTATACTTGTCTAAAATGGAAATTCATGATTTATAGAGATTAAAAAAAAATTGGGATTTATTTATATAAATTTCAAAATTGCTCTTATCTAGAGAATATAAACGGTCACTTGGAAAATGGTTTTACCTCATTATTATTACGAAAATTTGAAATTCGACATGCTAAAGAAAAATTCAAAATTTGCTCAACACAAAACTCAAGATTAACCATGAATTATCCAAACATATTTTAAGCATCTTGCACCATCATCTACTTCTTATCAACTAATGAAAGAAAAGTAAAAAGAACGAATGAATGCTATATATTGAAAATGAAAGAGAATCGAAAATATTAGATGATATATTGTCATGTAGTGTCTATTCCAACACAAAGAACGTGACCTAAAATAAATATTGTTAAGCATTTATTCCTATAAATTGAATAACCAATATTTTATTTTATTTCAAATTTCGAATTTAGGTAAAATAATGAATTTTTATTTTAATAAAGTTTCGTAAGTAATAAAAAAATGAATTCTAAATTTGAAATAAAATAATGAGCCTATGAATTATTGTCATCATTTGGTAAATTGTTTTATTGATAAAATGGGTAGTTAAAAATGATTACTTTACAATAATAATAATAATAATAATAATAATAATAATAATAATAATAATAATAATAATAATAATAATAATGTTGATCAAGAAAAGGCCGAATATATCTTCCAAATATTCGCTTAATATTTCGAGTCAATGAAGGAAACTACAATAAAATTATATTGCTAATTCAGATTTAATCGATAAATGGTTAGGATAATATTAACAATTATTTTAAATTAAAATATCACTACATACTATTAACGAAAATTATTTTAACATTTCTTCAAATAGCTTTTTAATCACGTGTACTTTTTGTAACACATTTTATTCCCATTGTTTAATTTTCTATAAAAAATCTTTTATAACCATATATTTCTTGATAAACGTCTATTTGATAATTCATTTAAAAATTTTGTTTATAAATAGCGACGTGACAATATTCCATTAGTTTATTTTGAAATATCGAAATAGGTGAACAAAGAATTGCTTCCGTCAAGAATTGGGCATTTTATTTTATTTTATTTTTAAATTGTCGAAAGATGTGTACCACGTGGATGGGTCCATAAAAAATACAATAAAAATTATAATCTATGTCATAGTTAACATTTGTAATTTTAATTAAATAACCAATATTTTATTTTATTTCAAATTTCGAATTCAGGTAAAATAATGAATTTTTATTTTAATAAAGTTTCATAAGTAATAAAAAAATGAATTCTAAATTTGAATTAAAATAATGAGCCTATGAATTATTGCCATCATTTGGTAGATTGTTTTATTGATAAAATGGGTATTTAAAAATGATTACTTTATAATAATAATAATAAGTTAAAAATAATGTTGATCAAGAAAAGGCCGAATATATCTACCATATATTCGCTCAATGTTTCGAGTCAATCAAGAAAACTACAATAAAATACTCTTTTGAAACTTAATTTAACCATCGAACATCTCCAAGAAACTCTTTAAACATAAGATGCTCTCTATTTTAAAGAGTCGGTATTTAAAAACAAGTTCAAAGAGACTTTTGCTTTTAACATTTTTAAAAAGAGAGTGAGTTTGTCTCTCCAAATTTAGAGAGTCAAACGCACTTTTTATTCTTAAATTACAATGATCATATAGTATGCTACATATTTTAATACTTTGTTATTTGAATTTATTATTCATTGACATATAAAAAATATGTTAAATAAGATATTGAGAGAAATTAACACTACTAGTACAGACAGAAGACAATAAGCGTTGGTTGTAGAGACGATGTATATGGCGCAAACACGTAAAGTCTTGACTTTACGCGTTGGTTGTTAACCGACACCTAAAGTCAACTTTAGGCGTCGGTTATAGCTAAACCGACGCGTAAAACCCGTTTTAGGCATTAGTTCAACATGAACCGATGCCTAAACCGGCGCAAACAGGGAATACGCATCGGGTTTTACGCGTTGGTTTCAACATCACAACCGACGCGTATTTCTAGTATTTATTTACAAAAATGACACCATCTTTTTATACTAAAAATCGACGTGTATTCACCATTTTTTTACACAATTTCGTACAAGTGTAATCAATATTCTTTGAAAATACTAAAATCAAAATAGAGAGCTTGTTGGATAAAAAAATTACTATTTATAAGAGACTCGCGAGGATGTTATTGGCGCTTCTGAAAAAAAAAATATATATATATATATATTGTATTTAGAGGGTCTCTTGGAGATGTTTTAGTACATATGCATGTATCTACATAATTAAGCCCATGTTTAGTTTTGCAAAATATTAGATTTGTAGTAAATTTCATAAAAAATTGATGAATTTTTTGATTGAAAAGTTAATAGAAAATTATGGGTTCCATGCGGATTCTCGATTGAGGCATTGGGTCATTTGTCCCCACCCAATTTTTAAATTTTTTTTTAAAGTACCATTTGTTTTATTTTATTTATTTGCATTTTAACCTCTCATTTTTTATTGTTTTGTCTTACTATATTGACTCTCTACTAATTTGCACTCACAATTTTTTTCATTTTGGCTCTACCCCTGATTCCATGTATTGTACGTTTAAAAATTAATTTTAAAAGATGGGACCAAAGAGGGACTAAATAGACATGATTTGTCATCTATATATATCTCCCTATGAATCACATACTATTTTTCAATACTACAAGTTTTAGAGAGATGGAAAATAGCAGTATGATCAAGATTGGTCCACTGGGGGCGCCGGCGAACGTTGGAAATATATGGGATGATAAGGGTCGATCTGAAATTGTTCAGATTTTTGTTTCACACGATAATAAAATTCATTCTCTTCAATTTCAATATGCTAATGACAATGGAGAGTTGGTGTTGTCTGATACACATGGTCACAATACTGGAGGAAAATATAATATTGTGAGTACATTCTCTCTCTACTCATTTTCATTAATACTTCTTGTTTCACTAATGGGTTTCACCAATTACTGAATTTTCGAAACATATATATATATATATATATATATTTCGTCACATGCTATATATGTTATGGGTACGTACGACTGCGTAATTTAGACAAGGGTTGAAAACAAAATTTAAATAATCACTCTCTAATTACATCTTCTTAAACTTTTGAATCATTCTTTTGATTAATATATACGGTATATTTAAAGCCAGAACCGTTCATTTATTTAAAAAAATGAGCACATATTAAATTTTTATTCGAAAATAAATTCAAGACAGCACATAGTCTCTCTTTTGCCCGACTATACTCATAACTATTAAATATATAGCTTACAGGAACATAAAGTTTTACAGTGAAGATTGCAGTAATCTATTTATTTTCTCACCACATCAATAATATATTATTATTATTATTATTTCATTTCTAATGGTGTTATGGGAATGCCATATATTTATATCAGGTAACTCTCGATTATCCCTCAGAGTATATAAATTCTATTAGCGGGAAGTATGGCACTAACAGTGCAGGCTATATTTTCTTAACATCAATCACATTTGGCACCAATTTGAGAACACATGGACCTTTTGGTGAACCTTCAACAAGTGATCGTGATGAAGGGACGATCATGCTTCATCTTGGTTCAAAACGTCAATTTGGAGGATTTCATGGCACTACGGATCGCACTGCTCTAAAATCAATTGGAATGTATGTCAAGCCAATCTCAACACTCGATTTGCTCAAGGAGAAAGACGTGCCTAAACTTCATCATCTCAACAAGGACGACATCCTCATTAATTAACGCCAAATAAATGAACTAATTCTTTATAATGTGTTCACTTTCATTATGGAATTTGCTTCTATTATATATCCTATATTCTTACTGGGATTCATTGTGTTGGGAATTAGGACGCAACTAATCCCGCCCAGGATCGATGTGACACAAATAAATTGGACTGAGAAAATATAAATACGCAAAAATAAAATGCAAATACGAAACACAAAGATTTACGTGGTTCAGCAATTTGCCTACGTCCACGGACCCACACCAATATATTTCACTAACTCGAAAATGAGGAGTACAAAATACAACACTGTATTTTTATCTGCCTATGCAAAGGCTATTCTCTCCAACTCACTTTTCTCACTATTTTGTGAAATGCCTCTCTTGTGTTGCTCTCTACAAACACTCTTTGTTGTGGTGGTGTTTCTCTTCAACACTTGAGCTCTATTTATAGGAAGAATTAGGATGAATTGGGAATAACAAATTTCACCATCCTTACCTACTACCAAAACCTACCAACATTCACCTAATTATTTTCACCAACTAATCTTCCACCTAATAGTCTCCATCTACCAACAATCTCCCACTTGGAGACTAATGTGGCTTCCCTTGAGACATTTCCTCCTTGCAACTCCTTTTGAAATATGGTGTGAATCCTCCCCTGTCTTCACCTTAGAAGACCAATTGAAGCTGAGCACAGCTCCAATTTTTCTTTAGTTACCGTCTTAGTCATCATGTCGGCTGGGTTCTTGCTACCCTGGATCTTCTCTAGTGTTAATACTTCATCCTCTAGAAGAGACCTGATGAAGTGATAACGGAGTCCAATGTGCTTGGTTCTAGAATGAAATGCTGAATTCTTTGCCAGATGTATCGCACTCTGACTATCACTGTGCAAAACATTCTTCTCCTGACTGAATCCCAATTCTGCCAACAAACCCTGTAACCAGATCATTTCTTTGCTAGCCTCGGTTACTGCCACGTATTCTGCTTCTGTAGTGGATAGAGCAACAATCTTCTGTATCTGCGAAATCCAGCTAACTGCAGTAGTACCTACTGTGAAAACATAACCAGTAGTACTTCGTCTGCGATCTACCTCGCCAGCAAAATCTGCATCTACAAAGCCTTGTAGAGTCACCTCGCCTCGTCCAAAGCATAAGCATCTATCAGTAGTTCCCCGTAGATATCTTAATATCCACTTTACTGCTTCCCAATGCTGCTTTCCTGG
This sequence comes from Ligustrum vulgare, assembly GCA_963555705.1. NCBI lineage: Eukaryota > Viridiplantae > Streptophyta > Magnoliopsida > Lamiales > Oleaceae > Ligustrum > Ligustrum vulgare. Next base: position 5,650,442 of record OY743176.1, on the reverse strand, counting down.
ATTTGCCATAAACCTACTCACAACTCCCACTGCATGAGCAATATCTGGTCTGGTACAAACCATGGCATACATCAAACTTCCAATGGCTGAGGCATATGGTATTTTAGCCATGAAGTTTATCTCGTCCTCTGTCTTAGGACTCTGATCACTAGATAGACGGAAGTGATTAGCTAGTGGCGTGCTGACAGCCTTCGCACTGCACATGTTAAATCTCTGCAGAACTTGACTAATGTACTTGGCCTGAGATAACTGCAAGATACCCTTCTGCTTATCTCTGAAAATCCTCATTCCGAGAATCTGCTTCGCTGTACCCAAGTCCTTCATTTCGAATTCTGCTGACAGCTGCATCTTTAACTTCTTGATTTCGTCCATATCTGAGCCTGCTACTAACATATCATCGACATAAAGTAGCAAAATTATATAACTGGACTCGAATCTCCTGAAGTAGCAACAATGGTCAGCATTACATTTGAAGTAGCCATTTTTCTGCATAAATCCGTCGAACTTCTTGTACCACTGTCTCGGGGCTTGCTTTAAGCCATACAGGCTCTTCTTCAATTTGCAAACGAGCTTCTCCTTTCCTTTGACTGAGAAGCCTTCTGGCTGCTGCATATATATTTCCTCCTCAAGGTCACCATGGAGGAAAGCAGTTTTTACATCTAACTGCTCCAAGTGCAAACCCTTTGCTGCAACAATACTCAAGACTGATCTGATTGTTGTCAGCTTCACAACTGGCGAAAATATTTCCGTGTAGTCAATTCCTTCTTTCTGCTGGAAACCTTTGACCACCAACCTCGCCTTGTATCTCTTTGATCCATCATGTTCCTCCTTGATTCTGTACACCCACTTATTGTGTAGAGCTCTCTTTCCTGTAGGTAACTCGGCTATTTCCCACGTCTGGTTAGAGATGAGAGACTTTATCTCATCTTTCATTGCAAGCTCCCACTTGCCAGAATCACCGACCTGACATGCCTCATGATAGCATTCAGGTTCACCTGCATCAGTAAGTAACATGTAACTCATGTACTTTCTATTTGGAACATGAGGTCTGGTTGACCTTCTAAGAACAGGGACTGGAGACTGTGATGCATCAGTCTCTAGAACAGGCTCCTGTAACTGCAGATCCTCCTCTGTCTGCTGCGACGTACTACTTTCTGGAGCATCATCCAACTCAACATATGTTGGATCATCATGTACTGTGTCATCGGACTGCACTGCATTTCTGTCCTTGTACATAACCTTCTCGTTGAATATGACATCCCTGCTTCTGATGACCTTTCTGTTCTGGTCATCCCATAAGCGGTAGCCGAACTCATCTCCGCCATATCCAATGAATGTGCACTTTAGTGATTTGGGGTCTAGCTTGCCCCTTGCCTGATCACTTATATGTGCATATGCGACACATCCAAAAACTTTCACGTGGGAAAGTTTTATTTCTTTTCCGCTCCATACTTCCTCCGGTATCCTGTACTCCAACGGTACCGAGGGTCCTCGATTGATCAAGTACACCGCTGTGTTGACTGCTTCTGCCCAAAACTGTTTGGGCAAGCCTGCATGTAACCTCATGCTTCTGGCTCTCTCCGTTAATGTCCGGTTCATACGTTCTGCAATTCCATTTTGCTGTGGAGTCCCTGGCAACGTCCTCTCCATTTTGATGCCATTCTGGTAACAGAACTTTTTGAACGCCATATCCGTATATTCTCCTCTGTTGTCGGACCTCAGCTTCTTTACTCGCAATCCTGTTTCATTTTCCACCATGGCTTTCCACTTCTTGAACACATCGAATACTTCGGACTTGTGTCTCAAGAAATAAACCCACACTTTTCTCGAGTGGTCATCAATGAAAGTCACAAAGTATGACTTTCCGCCAATAGATGAAACTGCGGTTGGTCCCCAGACGTCTGTATGGACTAACTCAAGTTTCTCTTGCTTCCGAGTTCTGCCACTAGTGTTGAAACTCACCCTGGTCTGCTTCCCAAAGATGCAACTCTCGCATAAGTCTATATCAGTAGACTGAAGCTCTGGTAGTTTCCCCTTTGCATGCATATACTTGAGTCCCTTCTGACTCATATGCCCAAGTCTCTGGTGCCACAAGTTTGGGCCCTCCTTGCTTTCAGCAACTGCAATTGTCACACAAGCATCCGTCGTTGTGTAAAGGGTGCCAGTATCCTTGCCTCGAGCGATAATCATGGCGCCCTTGGTGATCTTCCAGTTATCACCAGAGAAGGTGGTGACATGTCCTTCTCCCGACAATTGCTTGACGGAGATCAAGTTCTTCCTCAATTCTGGAATATGTCTCACGTCCTTCAGCTTCCACACAGATCCATTGATCTTGATCTGTACATCACCTTTTCCGACCACGCCACACGGTTGATCATTACCGAGATATACTCTGCCAAAATCACCCCGCGTATAGTTTACAAAAAACTCCTTGTTTGAGGTAGCATGAAAAGATGCTCCGGAATCAATCACCCAGTATTCCGTTTTTCTCTCCAAAGAGCATATCAAAGCATCGTCCGCTTCCTCTTCCACAACATTAACCTCCGTCCTGTTCTCCTTTTCTTTTGGAGGTGTTGGACACTGGTTTTTGTAATGACCGGTCTTGCCACACTTCCAACATTCCACAACCTTTGTCTTGTTAGGATTGTTTGAATTTCTGGACCTCGATCTACCACTTCTGAATTTTCCGTTGCCCCGCCCATTTCCTCTGTTAGAACTCCTGCCTCTGCTTTCCACGTTCAACGCCGATCCTGAAGTTGAGACACCTTCTGACTGTCGTCTGATCTCCTCCGTTAAGATCATGCTTACGACATCATCGAACTTCAATTTTGACTTTCCGGCAGAGCCACTAATTGCTGTGACTGTACCATTCCAGCTGTCTGGCAACTGCCCAAGAATCAACAGAGCTCGAACTTCATCACTAAAAGTGATTTCGACTGTGTTTAGCTGGTCCGTCACTTCATTGAATTCATTTAGGTGCTCCCCAAATCTTCCGCCTTCGGCCATCTTCATATTGAACAACTTTTTAATTAAGTGGACTTTATTTGCTGCAGATGGCTGTTCGTACATGCTAGAGAGGGCTGCCATGAGAGACTCTGTCGTCTTCTCATTTTTTATGTTGAAGGCCACTGACTTTGACAACGTCAGCCTGATTGTGCCGAGTGCTTTTCGATCAAGCAACTCCCAATCCCCCTGGCTTATATCTTCGGGCTTTTCTTTTAGTGGCTTGTATAGATCCTTCTGGTACAAATAGTCCTCCATTTGCATTTTCCAAAATCCAAAATTTGAACCATCAAATTTATCAATTTTGGATATTTTCTCATCTGTCGACATTGCTCCCACTCGATCACAAAACAGTCTAAAGAAATCTTTTCTGATGTGGAAGATCAGTCAAAGCTGCAACCACAGAGCATACTAAGAATTTCAAAAGATTTTAATGAGCCAAGGCTCTGATACCAATTGTTGGGAATTAGGACGCAACTAATCCCGCCCAGGATCGATGTGACACAAATAAATTGGACTGAGAAAATATAAATACGCAAAAATAAAATGCAAATACGAAACACAAAGATTTACGTGGTTCAGCAATTTGCATACGTCCACGGACCCACACCAATATATTTCACTAACTCGAAAATGAGGAGTACAAAATACAACACTGTATTTTTATCTGCCTATGCAAAGGCTATTCTCTCCAACTCACTTTTCTCACTATTTTGTGAAATGCCTCTCTTGTGTTGCTCTCTACAAACACTCTTTGTTGTGGTGGTGTTTCTCTTCAACACTTGAGCTCTATTTATAGGAAGAATTAGGATGAATTGGGAATAACAAATTTCACCATCCTTACCTACTACCAAAACCTACCAACATTCACCTAATTATTTTCACCAACTAATCTTCCACCTAATAGTCTCCATCTACCAACACATTGTTCTTCGGAAATGAGTTATTCACATCATGAAACTATTAAATTCTCAAACAGATGCATATTTATTTTCTACTCTATTATTTCTTCTAATTTTAGTAATTAAAAACTTGTAGCATATATATAGTATAAATTACAAAAGTAATTATAATTAAACCCAGGGACTCATTTACCATGCATTAGCTAGCTATATCACTACAAGAATCTTGAGTAAAAGGGACGACAATTTAAAAGCCTATAGCGGCAATATTATGAAACTAAATTAAATTCTCCAACAGATGGAAGGCTCCAAGCATACGTCCCCTCATTTTGGGTGTAATATTTTTAGAATTAGAGCCATCAATATCAATAAATATATATAAGAAATCAAAAGTTTGAACTTGTTAATTAGTCGAGAGGACTCAAAGTTTTTATTCAACATTCTATTCGTGGCCAAGGGCAGCTATATTTTTAAACAACTCACGTTGTTGACGTCACTTCTTGATTGGAAACTAGTCGACAAGGAATTGTTTATAGTTTGGTCTTTTATATATTTATGCTTTTTTATTGAAATATTGAATAAGTATCCAACTCCGTAATTTAAATAAGAAACTATGAGAACAATAAAAATAATGTGATGATCGGATAAAAAATGAACTAAAATTGTAATGAAATGATCTATTGTTCAGTTCGGTGCTAATTTGACATCCAGTTCTAAAGTTCAAATTGAAATGACGAAAGTTGGGAGAGATTCTTATATTAATTGTCTTTTAAATGGACATTTACTCCTCCTATTTATAGTAAGATTAGAGATGGAGAGATAATTATTACAATACATCTTGTTGTCAGGTCGTGATTGACAACAGTGATTGAAATCTTTGACTAACTAATGACAAATGATTACACTGACATATTATTACATGATTACTTACACATAATTAGACCATTTTACAAAACCTCCATTTTCACTTCTTTACGTCAATATCAGTTCACCTCGTAAATTCATCTCGTCTCGTCAAATCAGATCGTCGCATAGAATCACCTCGTTTGTCAAAATCATTTCGCCTCTAAGAGTCACCTTGATTCTTAACCTCGTATAATCAATGTCCAAGGATCAGTTCCTCTTAAAATCAGCTCATCTAATAGGGTTCCCTCACCTTTGTAGAATTGAATCTCATTATCCTATGTCCATCTCGATTATTAGCAGTGATTGAATTTCCATTTCGGTTCTATGACTTTGGAGATGGTCAATTGACTTTTGTTATTGGCTCGAAATATTTCTCGGTTCGACTCGTCGACTTTGAGCGAATGTTGAGAGTTGATTCTTGGACCAGTGCACTTTGTGTTCTACCTCAGCTCGACATGCAACACACATCTTCCTAATAACTGAATTCTTGAAAGAAGAATCCTGTATAATATATTATTACTTTTTGAAGTAGAATTCTCCAAATGCAAAATTTAACAAAAATTAAGTATTAATGCAATGTCTAAATTTTAACAAAAATAAAACCCTAATTTTTTATACTGTACCAAACATGTTCTAAAGATTTATCTTGATTAATGAAACATCGAAGCTTCGAGTGCATGCCACCAATCTGTTAAAATCTATTAACCCAACAATGAGACTCGCACAAACATGCACATTGGATCTCTTTCATACCATTAACTCATAAATACCCTCTTAATTATATATAGTGCAAACTCCATAAAGAAAAACTTGAGTTAGCAAAACAATTTTCAATTTATTATTATTATTTTATTTCTGATGTTGTTGTGGGAATGCTATCAGGTGAATCTCAATTATCCTTGAGTATATTATTTCTATTAGCGGTAAGAAGTATGGCTATATTTACTCAGAGGAGGCCTGGAAAGTGTGCGAGAAGTACGATCGCACAAGGTCTCAACGTTATAATTAAGGACACCAAATTATTTTTTTAATTATAAGATACTTAAAGAAAAAATTAAATATAGGGGTACAAAATTTTTTATAAGTCATCTTTTTAAATTGTCTCACAAGGCACCTAAAATCTCAGGACCGAACCTGTATTTAATCGAATTTGTCACCAATTTGGGAACACATGGACCTTTTGGTGAACCTCCAAGAGGTGAACCTAAAGGGTTCATGCTTCATCTTGGTTCAAAACGTGAATTTGGAGGATTTCATGGCACTGCAGATAACATTGGTCTAAGATCAATATTTGGAATGTATGTCAACCGAATCTCAAATCTCGAGTCGTTCAAGGAGAAAGATGTGCCTAAACTTCAATAAGGACGATATCGCTATTAATTAACATATATGTATTAGTTACTATAAATCTTGATTGTTCTTGATTTGCCGTTTTTCTTCAGGAAAATGCCAAATTAATGAACTTCTCGTTAATGCGTGTATTTATGTGTTTACTTTCATTACGGAATTTGCTTGTATTGCTTTCTTTACAAAATAATTATTAATTAAAGTCAGGGACTCAATATTTACTATTAGATAAAAGGAAGTGTAATGCGCGGATGCGTGTATGAAATTATATACTTGGTGGTTCTTTTCACTCATGAATATAAGAAATGGACTTAGCAATTCTTTGATTCGTACAAGAAATCGAAAATTTGGAATTATTTTAAATCGAGTAGACTCCAAATTTGATTCAACATTCTGTTTAGTGCTAGCTGTCGATTTAAACATCTCACAGTGTCACCCTAGTAACCAAATTCTTGAAAGATCGAAGCTAGAACAAAAGTAAATTTTGAACAAAACTTAACCAAAATAATTCTAAGGTTTAAAAAAAATAAAACCCTAACTTTAGAAAATGTACGTGTACCAAAGCATTCACTAAATATTTTATTAATTCATGAAACTATCTCAAGCTTTGAGTGCTACCTATCTCTCAAGTGGAAAATTTTATTAATTAGACTCCTTACACAAGAAATTAAAGGAACTTATCTTCAACTATGAAGTAAAGCATCCGCTGGTTGAGAATTAAAATTATTTTATGTGTTTTTGTTGGTCGCTCATCAGCCTTTTGAATACTTTAAACAATTATTAATTCTACCTTAAACCCGAGTACAGAGCAAGGATAACTTCACACAAAATTAAGATTAAGACTCTAATTTTCAAAAGGAAAAGGTAAGGAATGAAATACTATTACAATTTACTTTTAGTTTAATAAAAAGTTTTAATTCATTTATATTTTACTTGAAAGAATCAAATACATAGATGTAAATTAAATTGCATTTTATTAAGACATAGTCTCTAGAAATTTGGTTATGTCACAGTATATTCCTGCGGACGTGGGCACTAAAATTCTATCCGTTGGTAAGTTTAAGAGTTGTTTGTAGACTACTATTAAATATTGGTAACGGGTAAGTTGAGATTCAATTAGTTCATTACATGTGCCCGCTTAAACAGGTACAAAAAGTAATGAAACTTTGTTTTATATACATACTTATATCTATGTGAAGTAGATACATTTACGTATTCATTACTTTTAAAAATTAATTTTAATCAAACATTTTTTTGAATCCAAAAATTTTCAACCACATATCTTATCAATTTTATCAAAATTTACTAAAAATTTGATTTTAATCTAGACCAAACAGTGACTTAGTTCTAAATTCAACATGCTAATCTTGAGTTAGACACGAGCGCGGAATAAGTAATTTGAAGACATACTATCATGAAACAAGAAAGGAACTTATTTTCAACCTCGATTTAATTAAAGCATCCACTTTACTAAAATATCTATGAATTCTTAGTTAATTTTTGTTGGTTATTTTCTTTAGAATATTCTTAAGTTTTTGTTCATTTATCCTCCCTTAAACACGAAGAAAGAACAAGAGGATAAGTACTTCCCACGTTAAACTTTACATTTTATGTCTCTTAATCTTATGCATATCATTCACTTCAGTTTTATATAGATCTAAGCACATACTTTGAAAAAGAGGTTGTTAATTTGAACATAATCTGAGGCTAATATGATGAAGATTTGTCCACCGGTGAAGAAAGTTGGGAAAGATTGGGATTACAAGGGTCAGGGCGACATTGTTCAGATTTTCTTGGATCATGATAATATCATCAATTATATTCAATTTCAATATGTTGACGAGAAAGGATCCCTGGTATTATCTAATGGACATGGACGGCTTAATGGAATCAAATTTACTGCTGTGAGTATTTAAATTCTCCAAATGTATATATATATTTTTTTTTTCTTTTGTAAAAGTAACTATATATATGAGTGCGCGCGTGCGCCCCTTTGTTTTCATTAATTTTTTAGATAGGTTATATGGATAATACATCTCACAAATTCTTATTTATTAATTTTATGTTGGTAACCCTGGTTACTTGTCTTAATTAGAGCTTGTTTGATCTAGAAATATAAAGTTTTTGGAAGAATGTGTAATTGAAAAGTGACGAGTCTCGTGGAAATTTGTGGTTTGAAAATGAATTTGATGGAAATTTTGAAAAATTTCAGTTTGCTCATTTTTACTATATCCAATAAAAGCCTCCGTTTGATAAATTTTGTTTATAAATAATCACGTTAAAACATTTCATTGAACCTTTTATTTTTGAAAAGTTAACAATTTCGCCCCTGTTTGGCCTCAAGTTTTTGGAAACCAAGTTTTCAAAACACTCAATCTCAACCATCCATTTTAGTCAAGCCGCAATATTTGACTTTTCAAACAATTTTTAACCACACATTCTTCCAAAAATACTATTTCAAATCACAATTTTCTTTAAGAATTGGGGGCCAAACAGGGGCTTCGGATGGTCAAAGATTTTCGTACATCATTTTTTACTTTTCAAAAAAATGTACCAACAAAATATTTTCATGTCATTTTTTATAAACAATCGTTTATAAACGATTTACCAAGCTGAGTCTTACTTATTTACTCATTATTAAACTTATAACTGAAAAGTTTTAAGCTTAGCCAAACATGTACTTGTAATTTTCTGTCAATGCTCATGGTTTATATTTTTCGTACGTGATCTCTTGTAAATGATGGGCATGCAGGTGAAGTTCAATTACCCATCAGAGTATCTTATTTGTGTTAGTGGTACCAACTGCATCATCTATGGAACCCTAACTTCAATAACATTCGTCACCAATTTGGGAACATATGGGCCTTTCGGTAATCCTTCGGAGAATGACTCCAAGTTCAATTATCATTTGGGACAAGAAGGTCAATTTGGAGGATTCCACGGCACTGCTGATGAACTTTGCGTTAGATCCTTTGGAATCTACTTCAAGCCCATCAATTCGCTCGACCCGCCGAAGAAGGTTAAAGATGAACCTGATGTTCGTTCCGAATACTTTATTGTCTAAAATGCCACGGATCTTATTGGCTTCAGAAGAATTATAAAACTTCAGTATAATAGTAGTTATGTCAAAATCTATTAAATTTGATGCTGCTGGTTTCTTTATTTGTTTTGTAACACTGGATTTATAACTCTGGTATTCACTGTACGTAAATTACTAGAGAATATAATGATCGATGTTGTGAGTATAGATACACACTCGGCTCATGGGAAAATTTTATAGTAATCCAAGATTATCGAGACCCGTTACTCTTGGCCAATGAGAAAGCTCAAAAATCCAATTAATTGGGCCCTCTGTTGCAAGTGGATGGTTCACCAATATTGGCGTCTCGATACTCCTGTAGTACTAGTATACCGCTTTACCGCGGTGGAATCCGACCGTAGGGTATGACCTCAAATTCAATGATAAGTAAACATGAAAAATTAACGTTGAACTGCAAAACAATATGCAAGCCAAGTCAGGTCATTCAGTCAATTTTATTTCTTTATGTTGAAACAAAAGGTGAAAGATTTTTCTTGTTCAAATGAATACACACACAATTTCATCAAATTACTGAAAAATCAAACCAGAAGATCAATAATTCCTGCCTCATCGCTATTTATGCAGACAAAAGATAAGACTTAATCTAGCAGCAAAGATTCTCCTTAAATCCCTAAATTCAAACATTAAAGATTGTCAATATAACCTTAATACTACTTCCTGTGAATGAATCTTATGAACAATAATAAATCAAAAATTCATTAATTATTTAACAATACTTATAGAAAATTCATTTCTGAATCTTGTAAATTAAATGAAAAGCTGAAGCCAAAACTTCATCTTCAACTAAAAAATTATAACAGGCATCCATTTTTTGGCTTACATCAAATCCAACAGAGATTTATCTCCGTCCAATCCCAAATACTGCAGAGCCCTGCTCCAACAGAACCACAATTTCAATCAACCTGAAAACCCCAAAACTACAAATCAAAATACCCAAATCAAAAAAGTAGTGCTTTTGGGTCAGTGAGTGATACCAAATTCAAATCCAGTAAACTCCTGTAGCGTTAATTTGTGTGAGTCGGTGTCCTGATCGGTGAGTGCTTCCAATTAGTTCTCGCTTCCGGCTTCTGAAATGAACTAAGCATCCGATGTTGTAGTTGTTTCAATTTTTCTTGACATTTTCTTCGCTGATTTGGATTCTAAAGAGTCAAAATTAACTGGAACATTGGTTTTTGAAGATGCCTTCACGAACTAGGGAGTCCGATTTTAGGGATATATTGGCTAAGACACTGAAGAAAGAAAACAATTTATGTTCGCTATCGACCTCTGATTAGTAGACGGAAGTCAAATTGTGGTGGAAGAAGAGTCGAAGCCACAATTTGAAGAAAATAAGGAGGGAATTTAATGGATTTTGAGGTTTTTTTGGGTAAATTCTGAAGAATTTTTTGGTGATGTCGATTTTGTGCAAACAGACATCCAATGACTTTTTTGTTCCGTAGGGGAGAAAGATCTCCCTACAGTCGGTAACTAGAAATATTTTTTCGTCTCATGTTCGTGCATTGTGTTTGCATTGGAATAATGTTAATTATCAAACTAGGAGTTAGGTTTCTTCACCGTATCCAAATTAGGAATCGGTATGAATAAGGTTATCTAAAACAAACCAAAAATCTTAGAATCCAATATTCTAATTTCCAGCTATATTTGAAGAATATATCGACACCAGTTTGATATCAAGTGCAGGTGAAAACAAGTCGATCTCAAGTTGGTTTTTCTTGGAGAGGAGGTGTTATTTCTTGAAGATCTAAGAAACAAACAATGATTGCACATTCTACTATAGAATCAGTTTGTAGCACTAGATGAAGCAAGAAAAGAAGCAGAATGACTTAAAGATATTGTACCATTAGATACGAAGAATAAGTCATCAATATCTATACTATGTGATACTGAAGTTACTCTAGCAAAGGATTATAGGGAAGCTCAAAAAAATAAGGGAAAATTACATTGATACTTGTATTTCAAAAATGCAATTCAGAATTCTTGTGAGGAAAAATATTTTTCTAATTTTCAGGTGGTAATTAAAAATTAATTAAGACATAATTAATTAATTAAATTCTAAAATTATTCCTCGCTAGTTGAACTCCTCCTTCAAAAATCAAAAATCAGACTCCTCTCTCTCAACTGCTCCTTGCTCTCTCCATGACATCGTCTTTCTCAACTCCTTCCCTGGCGAGATCGCCATCTTCGAGAGTGACTAGCGGCAAGGGTGGGTGCAGACGGTGGTGATGGGTGTTCCGATCTAGGTGGTGTGATTTTCGTGGTTTTGTCGCTACTTTCGACCGAAAAGAAAGGAAGAAGTGAACTGACAGGAAAAAACTCCAATCTCCAGCCATCCACCGGCGAAATTCTACCACCATTGAAACTGCAGAATCGAGGAGATCATTCGACCAGATTTTGGAAAGAATTCGGCGGCTACAGCAGAGGTTTTTGGTGGAGAAGGAAGTGAAAAATTGAATGGAAGATATAGGATTCCGACCAATCTACAACTTCGATAGTGAAACCGTTTCTACCATTGGGTTCGCAAGGTAGAGTAGTAGCTTCCGGGGTGGTTTGGGTGCAGTATGCGGTGGTGATGGTGGTTGTGAGTCAGGGGTGGTGATGGTGGTTTGGGTACAGTTGCGATCTCCAGCGGCGAGATCGCCGCTAGCAGCAGCTAGCGTCGCCGGAGGCCGTCAATGAAACGCAGCCGCTCGTCAGTGCTGCTCTTCCATTTTGGAGGCGGTGATGTTGATGCGATGGAATCTGTGCTGCTCTTCCTTTTGTTTTTTTTTTTTTTGTGGTGTTTGTTGGTGAGGCACAAGGTGGTGGTGAGTGAGTCGGGGTGGTGATGCTCGTGTGCAGTGTGGTGTTGCTTGTGTTCTTCTGTCAAGTGTGGTGGTTACCGACTGTGGGAAAGAGGTGCTGTGGTGACGTGGTGGTGATGTGTCGGTGGAGGTGATGGTGATGGTGGGGGTGGCAGCATCGGTGAGGTGGGTGGTGGTAGCCGGTAGTGTCGGTGGTGGGCGACAGTCGAATTGGGGGAGAAGTAAGGTTTAGGTGGGGTGGGTGGATGTGTGAGAGGGTGAGTTGGGTGGGGTGAGGTGGGGTGGGGTGAGGGGTTGGGTGAATACAGTGTGATTGATTATGTGTAATTGACTAATTGTGACTAATTATTAAGTAACTGTAACCAAAATATTGACTAAATGTGACTTTATATGACATGTGACATGTACAAAATGTGACCAATTATTAATTAATTGTGACCAACATTTTGACTAAATGTGACTTTATGCGACTTGTGACAAATATGGAATGTGACCAATTATTAAGTAATTGTGACAAAAAATATTCACTAAACATGATCAAGAAAATAAGTAAGTTGTGCCAAATAAATAAATAATATGTGACCAAATGTTTGATTAATCGTGATTAATCAATTTGCGGATTTCACATCTCAATCTTGTAGACTACAATAAAAAATATTAGGTAATTGTGACAAAAAAATATTAACTAATCTTGAAAAAATATTAGGTAACTGTGACTTTGCGTGAATGAACTGCGACCTTGTGTGACAAAACTGTGACTTCATGTGATTGATCTGTGACTGAAATGTGACCTTCTGACCAGACTGTGATTTCATGTGACCTAACAATGACTTTGTGTGACCGAACTGTGACCAACTGGGACTTTTGTATGACCAACTGTGACCTCGTTTGACCAAACTGCGACTTTGTGTGACCGAAATTTGACCTTCTGTGATCAACTGTGACTTTGGAGGGGTGGGATTTTACAACTAAATTTGCAATTGTGACTCTGTGTGGCCTTATGTGACTTAACTGCGATCTTGTGTCACCTTACGTGACTGACTGTGATTTTGGGGGTGGGGATGGTGTGGTAGAGGTCGGGTGGGGCTAGAAAAAGTAGAAGAAATCATTTTTTGTGGTGAGGGTAGGGTCGGGGTGGGGTGGGGTGGGGTTGGGGTTGGAAAAGTAGAAGAAAAAAAATCATTTTTTTTTGTGGGGGTAGGATGGGTCAGGGTGGGGAAAAATAGAAGAAAAAAATCATTTTTTGGAGTGGGGTGGGTGGGTAGGGTGGGGTCTAGGTCGGGTTGTGGGTTTGAAAATGTAGAAGAAAAAAATTATTTTTTGGGTGGGGTGGGGTGATATGAGGTGGTTAGGGTGAAGTGTGAAGAAATAGAAGAAAAATAATTTTTTGATGGGGTATGGTGGGTGGTGGGGTGCAGTGCGGTGAGATGGGGTGGGGCAGTTGGGGGGATGTGTGAAAAAATAGAAGAAAAATCATTTTTGGAAGGAGTGAGGGTGGTTGGGTGGGCTGTAAAAAATAGAAGAAAAATCATTTTTGATGGGGGTATGGTGGGATAGGATGGGACGATTGAGGTGAAGTGTGAAAAAATAGAAGAAAAATCATTTTGGGGTGGGTTTTGGTGGGGTTGCTAGGGTGGGGTTTGTTAGGGTGGGTGTGAAAATATAGAAGAAAAATCATATTTGGGTGGGTTAGGATCGGGGTGGGGAAAATTTGGAGAAAAAAATTAATTTTGGGTGGAGTGGAGTGGGTGAGGTTGAGGATGCGTGGCAGGGTAGGGTCTGGGCGAGTCATGAAAATGTAGTAAAAAAATCATTTTGGATGAGGTGGGTTGGGGTAGGGTCTGGGGCGAGGCTGGTGGGGGAGTAAAAAATTAGAAGAAAAAAATTAATTTTGGGTGGGGTGGGAGGGGAGGGGTTGGAGTAGGTGGCTGGGTAGGATAGGGTAGGGTCTGTGCGAGTTGTGGAAAAGTAGTAGAAGAAAATCATTTTGGGTGAGATGGGATGGGGTGGGTAGGGTAGGTAGGGTGGGTGGGTGTGATGGGATGGGACTAGTGGGTGGGTGGGTGGGTGGGGCGAGAAAAAAATAAAAGTAACATCATTTTTGTGGTGTGGTGGGGTGGGGTGGGGTGGGGTTGGTGGGTGAGTGAGTGGTGGCGGGGTGGTTGGGTGCGTGGGTGGGTGGGGAAAAGTGTTGGGTGGGGTGGGTAAGGTGGTGTGGGGGTGGGGTGGGTGTCGGTGGGGTTGGTGTAGGGTGGGGTGGGGTGGGTGGATGGTTGGATTGGGTGGAGTGGTTGTAGATTAGGTATTGTTTTTATTTTATTATTTAATATTATACCTTTGTTTGACAACTCATTATAATTATTATAATATTGTATTAATTAATTAACATATTAAAACCTGATTTTTACAAAAAGATTGTAAGTTTGTTATGTTTAAAAAGTGAAAGTTTTAGTTGTATAGTTATATACTTTTTCCTAAAAATAATTAATTGGGCCCCCTATTGCAAGCAAGCCCAATTCCATATTTGAGTCTCAAAAAATCCAATTAATTGGGGCCGGCCCCTGTTGCAAGCGAATAGTTCTCCGCCGACGTCTCAATACTTCTAAAGTACTAGAAATATTTTTCGTCTCATGTTAATTTGTGCATTGTGTTTGCATAGGAATAATGTTAATTATCAAACAAGGAGTTAGGTTTCTTCAATGCATCCAAAATTAATAGTCGGTATGAATAAGGTTATCTAAAACGAACAAAAAATCTTGAAGGATAGCTTCAAATATCAAGTGGAGGTGAAAAAAAGTCAATTTCAAGTTGGTTTTACATCCCTTACAAAAAGCTTTAAAAAGCAAATTAAAAGTATTCACATTCTTGTAATATCCATAAGAAATCGTTTCCTTGTACACCATCCAAAACCTAACCATCTCATTTATCTTCAAAATCTGAACATTCTGAGTAAGAACCTCTTTGTTAAGATTTAGGATTCCATCATAAAAAATCAACATTGTTAAGAGGAATAGATATAGATAAGTATGTATATAAAACAAATACTTATGAATATCAAGAAAGTTTAAGATTTGAAGTGATTTAAAATGTAAGTATGATTAAAGTTAGTCCAGCGGGAAAAATACATGGAGATCATTGGGATTACAAGGGTTGAGGAAATTGTTCAGATTTTTATATGTCATGATGAATGCATCAATCACTTTCAATTTCAATATGCTGTTAATTTGGGATCCCATGGACCTTTTGGGAATCCTTCCAAGAATGATACCAAGTTCTGCTATAATTTGGGATCAAAACGTCAATTTGGAGGGTTCCATGGCACTGCGGATTATTATGCAGTGAAATCCATTGGAATTTATGTCAAGTCAATCTCCACTCTTGAGACCCCAGAGAAAACTAAGAGAACAGCATGAATTTGTTCTTGAAAACTTCTAATTATGTATCATGAGTTTTACTATTGCACAACATTGAACATGTCAGGAAATCAGTATGAATATCGATTCAACTCTTTGCTGGTTGTGGGTTTTATTGGATATTCTGAGAAAAATATAATGTTCTATTTATATCTATAGGTTTTCTTACAATTAAATCATACAAATTCTTACATCAGATTGACTGATTTATGAAATAGTTACAAGATTCTCGATTCGTTGAAACTTTCATACACTCGTATTCTTTTGAATTATATGTATTGGGAGATTAATTTGGAAAACTAGTAGAGATATATGCAAGAACAAACCATTTTTATTGGAAGCGTTCCTCTAATCAATTTCTTGGGAACTTCTACAGTAAATGAAATGGATAGAATTACGATCAATCAAATATTGCAAAGCCCCGATATTTATTACTGATCAGAATTGGACCATAGTGGAACTTCGGTATCGACACAATAATATCTTATTTGGGAGGAAGATCAGAATTAGAGATTGATAGAAAAGTCTTATATCGACACAATAATTTCTTGGGAACTTCTACAGTAAATGAAATGGATAGAATTACGATCAATCAAATATTGCAAAGCCTCGATATTTATTACTGATCAGAATTGGACCATAGTGGAACTTCGGTATCGACACAATAATATCTTATTTGGGAGGAAGATCAGAATTAGAGATTGATAGAAAAGTCTTATATGAGCTTGTGTGAGTGGTAAACAAAACAAAAAAAAAAAAGAATATATTCTAGTTCTATCATGGACTATGGGTTCAGATCTATGAGAAATTCTAGTATCCAGGAAGTTTTGTCTTTATTGAACGATGAGGAGAGAAAAAATTGGATAAAAAGAAAACGCCACTTTTGGAGTTTTAAGATTATAGGAATGAGGTGAATAATTTCCATGCAAACGTAGTATAAATACAAAAGTTAGAGGCTTGGTGGTGGTGGGACATTTTTACTATGATCTCCAGCCACTATTTGCAGAAACCTTCTGAAATGGCACGAATTGGACTTCCAGTTTCCGAGGGTCCAAAGATGGTTTTCTGACGAAAACCATTGTCTAAATTGAAACCACTTTCACCATATGCAGTATTATCACCATCTGATAACTTTTGCGGACAATGCTTGAACTTTTAGTATGGTTTTTGGTTGATATTGAAAAGTTTATTTATGCTATAAATTGCTAGACTAGATAAATTATATTTAAAAATCCCATGATGCATCATCAACAACTTCACCACGCTGCATTTGTAAACGACAAACGCATCATAGCTAGACTCGAACTGTTATGGTAAACGACTCTCGATACTCTGATTCTCTGAAAGTATTTTCGCCACGTGGAATCTTCTCGTTGGTGACGTAGAAGTGATATTTACACGTGGCCAACGACTTTAACTATATATTCTCCCAATAAAATAATTTTGAGTGTAACTTTAAAAAAAAAGGTATTGATACTCTAACCATACATCTTAAAAAAAATACTAGTGCTACAAATTTTATTTTTCACAAAAAAAGGACTCAAACAAAACCTAAATATCTTTATAAAAACAAAGTGAAAAAATTAAATAAAAAGCCAACAAAATCTAATGTAGCAAATCTCACTTCTCCCCCACATATATGATTTCATCCAAATTTCAGCTGTTAAAGAGTTTGCAGATATGTTGTTGACATTTTAAGAAAGAGTAAAATAGTCCATTCCATCCACACTTTAAAATCAATAGACCTCATTTAGCAGCTCATTTGGATGTATACGTAAACAATCTGGAATAAATTGTGCTAATATTTAAAACTTGCTGTAAAAAGTTGGACAAAAAGATTTGGGGACGAGATTATTACTTTTAAAAGGTTGGGGACGAAGTTTATAATTTACCCTTACTTTGAGTAAGGAAGAAAGGTAAGTTAGTTTCATTATACCGGGGAATGCCCTCAATGTGTGTAGCTATATGCTTCTGAGGCCGCAAAGTTAGGTTAGCTTGAGCAGTGACGGATCCAGGAATCGAAATCAGCTAGGGCGGCCGTTGACTCGTCAACAGTCAAATATTGATCGTTGACTAGTCGGCGGCCTCTGCTTGTGAATAAAAGTTGTTAAAATATTTTTAATAAATACGCAACTTATCAAACAATACGAAAATCACATAATAGTAAAATTATAGTCCGATACAAACCGTAACAATGCTGAAAAGTGTTTAGTACAAATCCAATTTCAATTTGTGATTGTGAAGGTGTCGAACTCGAAGTATTCATAGCATTAGAAATGGCACTAGAGCAACTTGTACCACTTTCAAGCCTTCTTTCAAGTTGAAAAAACATTTTCATGTCTGTAATTTAGTCACAACATATTAATGATTTAATCATTTAACAATTAACAAAATCCCAAATCAAATTACTCAATCCCAAAATCCCAACTCCAAACTCCCAACTAAATCATTTAACAATTAACACAACATCTATCAAGTCTCAACAAGTCAACATTGCTAAATGCTAAGTAATAAATTAATTGTTCAGATAAAAAAAAAGTAATAAATTCATTGTTCAAAAGCTGTTAAATTAAAATCACACAACATATTGGAATGGACCGCAAGACTCAAGAGGCAAGAGCCAACTGGAAAAACAACTCAGGCTCAACATTCAACAATCACCCAATCAATTCATCAACCAAAAAATCACTCATAATTTTTGCAGAAATGACAAAATCACAGTCACAGTTCACTTATTCACAATCATAGGCAAGCAAATAAATAAGCAAACAAACCTTCAAGCTTTGGCTGGGCGCGGTTGGTTTGGCTCTGCGTTTGGCGTTTGTGATGGCCGATGGTCGTGCGTTCAGCAGTTCAGGTGCAACCGTGCAAGCGTGCAGCGCAGCAACCAGTCCAACAGACTGTGCGCGCGATGTAGTGGACGCCGGTGCAACATGAAGTTTGGGCAGTGGAGGTCTAGCTGAACGGCAATGAGAAGAGGAAGAAGAACCAAACAAAAAACTACAAGTCAATGCCATTACCGAAAACTGAGGCAATCAACCAGGATTTTGAGGCTGATTTTATGAATTTCTCGTCTTCAATTGAGGAGGAAATAGATGCTAAGCACTTTGTAGTAAGTTTTCCAAAATTTGTACTAAGAGAAAGACATTTAAGGATGAAATATTATTCTTGCTAATGTTATTTATTCTGCTGGATCATTACGTCTTTAATCAGTCATTGCTTCCCGTACATCGCATAGAAAATATATTCCCATTCTTCTAATTGGTCAGAAAAACGTGTAAAGAAATGGAATAATATAATAGAAAGATAAAAAAATATTATTTATTATAGTTTTTATTCTGTCTACATAGGTACCTTTTTTCCTTTTTTATAAGCGAAAAAAATTACTTATTTCAATAGTAGGATTTTATAATTATTTTATAACTTCGAAAAATAAATAGATTATTTATATATAAGTAAACTTTACTTAAACTTATTTGCAAGTTAGTTTTTTAAGCATGGTTCACATCGGAATAATTGAAAACGGAATGTAAATTCCACAAAGACTTGTGTATTTTACATTGTGTTTGACATTTTTTTTTTATTTTAAATTTTGTTTATAAAAGGTAATGCGATAATAGCTCAATTGAACCTTTTTTTTTTAAAGTAAAGAATTTCACTTGGTTAAATATTTCCGTCCACCATTTTTAAATATTATTTATAAATAATATTTATAAAGAACATTTATGATTGGTTTCTTTTAAATAATACTAGTGCAAAATCGTACTTCGTACGAGAAATGTTTTCCAGTTGAATTTTTTTAGCGTGGTTAAAATATATTTTTGAAATATAAGCATTATAACTGTATAATAATTTAACTATTTCTTTAGATATAAGCTACTTTGTTCCAATAATTAAAAGGGTAATTATACTATGGGTCAGAGTACAGTATACCTGCTTCAGATTGAATAGAAAACTCTTAGTCAAGTATGCTTGAAAAATCACTCGTGCACTCAGAAATAATAGCTGATACCCACTCTCCTGCAGTAAGAAAGCGTTCAACATATACAACAAATTTGATTAAATACTTCAGACAACCTTAAAAATCAAAACATACAACTTGCATCAGTTACTGCAGTGTCCTCACAATTTTATTATCTAATCAATATAAAAATTCATGAGAAAAACATAAGCTTCATAGATAGTAAAGATCAAGCAAGCCAGTAAAGAGATGAGGTCAGAGCAACTCCCACTTGTGGGAAACACAAGAATAGATTTATTAGATTCATTGAACTTGGATGAATTTAGATTGCCTACTTGAATCTGATATTTGGAATACTAAATAAATAATAGTGGTTCTATCTTATACACAGATCACAACAAAGTTATTGAGTTTTGTTAAAATGGCTGTGCATAAGCATAGGATATTGCTGCTTGAAATATCAATTAGATTTAGAGCTTCAACTGGAACTAATTACTAATTAGTCACATTATCCAATCAAAGATGAAATAATTAAATAAATGTCATAGTTTCTATAGCGACCCAGAATTTTTATGCAATAAATAATTATTTTAATATTTAGAAAATTGTGTCGCTACTATTTCATTTATTATTTTGAAGTTAACGCCGCGACGGATTCGTCTAGCCAAGTCAAGAAATATCGAATTTGTTCGATTTTAAATTAAATGTCCGAATTTCTAAAATTATATTATTTAAAGTATTATTTTCAAAATCATTTTTAAATTCCAAATTTATTAAAAATGTCTCAATTTTCCTTATTCAAATTATTTCAATTCCAAATACGTAATTCAATTTTTATCTCAATATTTATTTATTTTCAAAATTTATTCCACGTTTTTCTCCTCCTTTCTTTTCTCTTTATTTATACAAAATCCATATTATATTGTAAACCAAATTATGATTATTCCGCATGATTCCCCTCCCCAAATTATAATGTTTTTTCCACTTTTCTTAATACCTAACTATCCACCATCTCTTCCTCTATTTTTATACGTTCTTCATCATGCTCATCACATCCTACATAGATTCCTCCCACATGTTGTTTTTCTTTTTCCACCTTATTGCATCCATGTTATCTTCACTTTCTTTTTCCAACCCATAACTCACCATCCACATTCTTAATTCATAACCATTACAACACCCACGTTTTGCTCATCCTTTTCTTTTCTTTACACCAAACCACTCAATGAATTATTCCCCCTCCCCAAATTATTATGTCTCCCATTGATCATTTTCTATGATTTTATTTCCCTCACTTCTTCAATTTAAGTCTCCTTTTCCTTCCTCACAATCCCACAAATTCAGCCTTTTCTTTCAACACCAAATTTATTTGAATCACCAACTGTGAGCTCAAGCAACCATAACCATCAACCAATTTGCAATCAACCACAGTATTCATCATTTCATCATCGATCCAATATCGACCAACCATGTTCAGCATTCATCAGAACACTACAATACACAAATCAATTTGCACCTCACCATAGCCAGGATCCCTTATCAACTCCACAAATCACTACTGCCCGACTGCCATAGCCAAGACCTCAACCTCAACCTCAACACCACCCTCTGCATTCATCATCACCAATTTTCATCAAACTCCATTTTCCAAGCCATCACCTCCATGCCCCAACTCCATTTCAGCCACCTCCAACTCACAGTCCGAACCACCACAATGCAATCCGGCCAACTGCCTGCGCAACCATACCACCTCCACACGCAAGATCACACAAACTAGCTCAAGTCCACCCCTGCCCCACACCAAATTTGAATCCCCAATTTGCAACTAACCGAACCTCCATCGACGCCACTGCCCAACTTCAATCGCAAATCAGAACAACTCCTAAAACAACCCAAAACTCAGGAATAGATGAAGCCCAGAAACTAACCTTCATCCTTGATCCATTTCGACCAGAGTTCCATCGGAAAACCTCGCAGCTCCAAATCCTCACCCAAAACCAAAATCAAAACCAAGAATCAATAGAGCCAGTTACTTACCTCAATCGCCGCTCCCTTCGCCGGAATTTCAGACCCAAATCGCAACCCTAAATCTGAATCCAAGCCTCGTTTTATCTCTGATTTCGCACTCAATCCGCTCAAAAACCTTAACCACTCTCTGACCACTTCTTGCCGATACCCGCGACGACATTGCGCCGGTAAACCGCCGGCTATAGCACAGTTTTCCTAAAAATATCCCTCAGCTCGCGACTGTCGCCGTTCTGTCTTGGTTCCTTTCAGAGAGTGAAACGTGAGAGAGAGAATAAAATCTGAGGATATTATATTTTAACTTTCATAAATTTCAACTTTGGTCCCTGGGTTTTAAATGTTTCAAAATCAGTCCCTGACGTTTTAAAAAGGTTTTATTTCAGTCCTTTCAGCTTTTAAACTTATCATTTCAGTCCCTGCTGATTTACTTTTAAGCTCAAGTTTCAAAAGTATCTATTTTAATCCCTCAACTTTCAAAACATCAATTTTAGTCCTCAAATTATAATTTATCATTTTGAACTATATATTCGATAGACTAAAGTGACTTATTGGCTAAGACGAAGCGTACGGAGAATTTAAAGAAATTGAAGTCATTCCCGCTCAACTTTGCACTCGTCGGATTTGAGGTAGACTCGCACTTATTAATTGATTTAAATTATGATTTCATATGAATGTCATGTGACTTGTGAAAGTCAATTTTTAAGAAAAACAAGTATGTTTTTATGAAAGGTAAATATACCTTATGTTGTTATGAAAAGTAAGTATGTTTTTATGAAAAGAAAATATACTTTATGTTTTTACGAAAAGTAAGTATACCCTATGCTTCACGAAAATGTTTTTTTGGATCATTGCTATGAAATCAATCTACCAAGATTGTTTTGGGTCCCATATGATAAGTTATGATATGTTAAGGGGACCGGAGTTTTAGTAGCGCTACACATAAGAATTCTTGCCACCTAAGTTCGGTAACATTCTTGTGTCTCCTATGTTTATGAGGATTTGCCACGAAGTTCGGTAAAATTCCTATGTTTCCATATGTTTATGAGGATTTGCCACCTAAGTTCGGTAAAATTCCTGTCGCATATGTTTATGAGGATTTCGATCCTATCTTATGTTATGATGCAATTGATCCCTATGAATTTCAGAAAATTATGCTTGGTATACTTACTACATAAGAATTCTTGCCACCTAAGTTCGGTAAAATTCTTATGTTTATGAGGATTTCGATATTATCCTATGTTATGATGAAAACTTACTGTTATTATGATTTTACTGCATAAGAATTCTTGCCACCTAAGTTCGGTAAAGTTCTTGTGTCTATTTATGTTTATGAGGATTTCAATCCTATTTTATGTTATGCTTTCAAAAGAAATTATGCTTGGCATAATTAAAATGTTTTTATAAGTATATGGTTTTCAAAGAGCTATTTTCAAAGAGCCTATGATTTGCAAAATATGTCCCGTGCTGTAAAGCAAAATATGAGTTTTATCAAGAGCCGTTTTATAAAGAAGCTCTATCAATGCCCGTTTTATAAAGAGACGGGATTTATGTGTTTAATCATCTTATAAATTAAATTAATTTGCGATGAGTCTACTGAGTATTTCCCCCATGAAATACTCACCCTACTTTTTAACAGTTTTGCAGATTTCGGAGACGGTGGCGAGCGATGAATGATGGTGGCAATAATCGTTGAACGGTTGAAAGTTTGACGTTAATGATTTCCGTATTTTCCAAACAATCGAATAATTTAGAGAAGTTCATTTATTTGAGAAATTATGATATTGGCAATTTCTTTACAATATTAATGGTTCGATTTACTATTTCAAATGGTTTCATAAATGTTTTCAATTTTAGCGGCCATTACAGTTTATTTAATGTTGCCAAAAATGAATTTCAATTATTTCTTCCGCAAAAATATTATTCGAAAAATTTAGACAGAAAATGACGTAGTGAATCGGGT
Source organism: Ligustrum vulgare (assembly GCA_963555705.1). Taxonomy (NCBI): domain Eukaryota; kingdom Viridiplantae; phylum Streptophyta; class Magnoliopsida; order Lamiales; family Oleaceae; genus Ligustrum; species Ligustrum vulgare. The sequence continues at coordinate 5,627,024 of OY743176.1, read as the reverse complement.
ATACGGAACTCGGGGCGCTACAAGTTGGTATCAGAGCTAGTCTGCGTTTCTGTAGACTGGTAAAATTTTCAAAAAGAATTTTAAGAAATATTTTCCATTATAAGATTTTTATTGATGAAGATTGCCACTGCCATCATTCGTTCCACCAACTCCGAGGTAAAGAAGTTTATAATGTTTAAAGTTATTTCAGTATTTCGAATACTCATTTTATTGATTTATGAGAAAGAATGAAGAGTATTTCGGATACTTATGATTTATGAGAAATAAGAATGTATTTCTTCGAAAATAATGATGTTGTTATGCTTTGTCATAACTTATATGCTTTAATGTATGATTATGAGAAATTTTTTTAAGAAAGAAAACGAGTGTTGAGCATAATGGGAACAATATGATTTTATTGAAAATTAAGTAATGGATATTATGTTGAGTAAATGAATTATGCCTCTATGTTGAAGAGAAATTTATTATGAAGTTTGGCTTTGTGAATAAATTTTGGGAATATGATTTATGGCATATATTTATAATTATGAGTAGTCTTTTGAGCCAATTAAGGTATGGAAGGAAGTGATATTGTGATATTGAAAAATATGATTTGAAATTGTTATGTTGAGGAATTATGAATTGAATTATGAGATATTTTGATGATATTGAAGTGTTGGAATCATTTTCAATATTTTTAGATCGTTGTGATCAAATGTGGAGTTATTTATTATTGTGAGTTATGAAGTATGCTTATGGTTTGGAATAAGTCCAAATTACAAGGGAGACTCTGTCCAGAATTTTATCATTTGGAATTAAGAGCATAATATGATAAGCATCTACTAAAGGAATTAAGTTTAGACATGCAAGTTCATTTACATCACAAACGAGATTTAGTAGATGATAACAGAGATTTTATTATTTTCTCATAAGGAGAACACACAAGAGTCACACTGGAAAGGAAATACATGAAACACACAAAAGCAAACGAGAGAAGCATGGGATAATCCTCAAAATGAGAGATGTGTTTCCGGAGTAGCCGTATCCTACCACCTCTGATCTTTTGAGGAAATAAAGAAACCTTCAAAGAGGTGTGTTTCGAGAGTAAGAATACTCCGTAATCTACCACCTGGAACCTTTGAGGTACACACAAGATTTAAACATTAAGGAAATCCTAGTAAATGGAGGGGTGTCTCGAGAGTGAGAATACTCCGTACTCTACCCCCACCTATTCTAAGATTCACAGAGTTAAATTTACATTAACCGGACTCCATTTTCGCTTGATTCCCCTTCCTTGCGACCAATCTATCTTAACTCCTGCTGGATCTTGTATTGAGATATATGACTGCAGCTTATCCAGTAGTTCATCAATAGTAGGAGCGGAAATAAGAAGCCTTCTGGAAAATGGAGAGATGAATCCCTGTTCCACAGCATAATCAAGAAAGGTTAACAAACCATCAAAGAAATTGTTAACATTCAGAAGCCCAATAGGCTTAGTATGGAGATCTAGTTGAGCCCATGAGGTAATGTTAAAGATTTCTTCTAAGGTACCAAAACCTCCGGGCAGGGCTATAAAGGCATCAGAACCATATAGCATACAAGTTATGCGTTCATGGATGGATAAGGTTTGAACTTCATGCCCTCGTGTTTTGCCTGCAACATCTACCAAAGGGACAGGTATGACACCGATTACTTTTGATTTCTCTGCAAGAGCAGATTGGGAAACACAACCCATTAGACCACTGCTACCACCCCCATATACAAGAGTGATACCTTTTTCCCCCAGTTTCTTTCCAAGATCTACAGCCGCTTCTAGATAACCGAAGCCTTTCCCTACTTTTGATCCACAAAATACACAAATAGTTTTGATATGTCGAAGTTTTGGTGCTTCCATCTTTGATAGTATAGAAGAGAAAAACTTACGAAGAAGATGTGATTTTGGGATGCCTGAACTATGAAATATGTTTGACTATTTAAAGCCGGAAAAATTTACTGTTTTTGATTGATTCTGAAAAAGTAAAGATTTACTTTTGACAAAATCAGCCCACTTTTGAATATTTTTATCGTATCGAGGCTGTCACCTTTCGGCGATTAAATATTTTATTTCCAGCTTTATCAAAACTCGAGAAAAGGAAAATATATTATTTTTCAAAACGCGTGAAAGAAAGCAGCAAAATATTTTAAAAGATTTACCTTATAACATTGCTGAACTGCCAGAAGCCTCATTTTGTAAAACAGACTGGCAAACAGGATCTTTTGCTATTATATTTTGGAGACTATAACGATTTTTGTCCTCGTTAAATTGAGCGTATAAGGAGAGAAGTTCACGTTGCACATAACCACTTGGGTGCGTCTCAAGAGTCAGTCGAATATCATCCAAAGACTCCTTACTCAGTCCACCCTTTATGAATTCGATTTTATCATCCCGATTAGTAGAAGAATATCCTACTGATTTGCAACGAGTATCACAATTCCAACGAGCACATTTGTAGCAACCACCCAGCCTTTTTGCTCTTCGTTTCTTTGCGAACGTGCTTTTGCCTAAACCAGGCATATGTTTTGGAAATGTTGATGGTAATTCACCAGATAGTCGAACCTTTGCTTCTATCAACCAGCGAACATCTTCTGGAATATCATGAGCCATTAGCAACCTCAATCTTTCGAGCCTTATTCTATAGATCTTTCTCAGATCATTCATAGGAAGACTGGAATAATACTTGCGAATGTTAGAAAGGATGATATCCATTGTTTGATGATTCAACCTCTTCCCAGCATGAACTATTTAAAAGCGCAAGGATATGAATGAATCCGCGTGATGTTGTGTCCAGCAAGAAAGAGCAGGATTATTTTAATGGAAAAGAGGGAACAAGAGTTTATGCGCCGTTTACTTTATCGATAAAGGAGATTTGATTGGAGATTTGGAATATTTTCTTGGATTATGGGTACTGATATTTTGTTATAATAATGATAATCTTGGTATAATGTGATGATACGTGGAAAGTAAAATGAGTACCGTATTGAATCAGAATTCATACGTATATACAAGTGAAAGAAATACTTTGCAGGAAATATGGTGACATTTAAGTATAGAATCTTAGTTTTGGGAGATATTTGTTTACTGAATTTTGGGTTACAAATATTGGAAAGATAAGTTGATGATATTATGTTGATATGTTTGGGTATATTACGTAGAGAAGATATTCAGGTAATTCTTTGATTATTTTTGGAATTTTCGATGATAAGAAAGGAAAAATTATTATGATACGATATGTCAGTAAAGATTTGTTGAAATTTTAGAGATATATACGAATATTTGAGGTCACATGATACGATGATAAGTGACAAGTTACATGAATACTACAAGATATGATGAGATTTTTACATACGATTGGGAATTGTTTTGATTATTTTGAGAATATTCGATGATAAGAAGAAGAGATTCTGATTAAGTATTCAGAAATTTTAAGATTAAGTAAGTTTAATTTCGAGGACGAAATTATTTTAAGGAGGTAAGATTATAGCGACCCAGAATTTTTATGCAATAAATAATTATTTTAATATTTAGAAAATTGTGTCGCTACTATTTCATTTATTATTTTGAAGTTAACGCCGCGACGGATTCGTCTAGCCAAGTCAAGAAATATCGAATTTGTTCGATTTTAAATTAAATGTCCGAATTTCTAAAATTATATTATTTAAAGTATTATTTTCAAAATCATTTTTAAATTCCAAATTTATTAAAAATGTCTCAATTTTCCTTATTCAAATTATTTCAATTCCAAATACGTAATTCAATTTTTATCTCAATATTTATTTATTTTCAAAATTTATTCCACGTTTTTCTCCTCCTTTCTTTTCTCTTTATTTATACAAAATCCATATTATATTGTAAACCAAATTATGATTATTCCGCATGATTCCCCTCCCCAAATTATAATGTTTTTTCCACTTTTCTTAATACCTAACTATCCACCATCTCTTCCTCTATTTTTATACGTTCTTCATCATGCTCATCACATCCTACATAGATTCCTCCCACATGTTGTTTTTCTTTTTCCACCTTATTGCATCCATGTTATCTTCACTTTCTTTTTCCAACCCATAACTCACCATCCACATTCTTAATTCATAACCATTACAACACCCACGTTTTGCTCATCCTTTTCTTTTCTTTACACCAAACCACTCAATGAATTATTCCCCCTCCCCAAATTATTATGTCTCCCATTGATCATTTTCTATGATTTTATTTCCCTCACTTCTTCAATTTAAGTCTCCTTTTCCTTCCTCACAATCCCACAAATTCAGCCTTTTCTTTCAACACCAAATTTATTTGAATCACCAACTGTGAGCTCAAGCAACCATAACCATCAACCAATTTGCAATCAACCACAGTATTCATCATTTCATCATCGATCCAATATCGACCAACCATGTTCAGCATTCATCAGAACACTACAATACACAAATCAATTTGCACCTCACCATAGCCAGGATCCCTTATCAACTCCACAAATCACTACTGCCCGACTGCCATAGCCAAGACCTCAACCTCAACCTCAACACCACCCTCTGCATTCATCATCACCAATTTTCATCAAACTCCATTTTCCAAGCCATCACCTCCATGCCCCAACTCCATTTCAGCCACCTCCAACTCACAGTCCGAACCACCACAATGCAATCCGGCCAACTGCCTGCGCAACCATACCACCTCCACACGCAAGATCACACAAACTAGCTCAAGTCCACCCCTGCCCCACACCAAATTTGAATCCCCAATTTGCAACTAACCGAACCTCCATCGACGCCACTGCCCAACTTCAATCGCAAATCAGAACAACTCCTAAAACAACCCAAAACTCAGGAATAGATGAAGCCCAGAAACTAACCTTCATCCTTGATCCATTTCGACCAGAGTTCCATCGGAAAACCTCGCAGCTCCAAATCCTCACCCAAAACCAAAATCAAAACCAAGAATCAATAGAGCCAGTTACTTACCTCAATCGCCGCTCCCTTCGCCGGAATTTCAGACCCAAATCGCAACCCTAAATCTGAATCCAAGCCTCGTTTTATCTCTGATTTCGCACTCAATCCGCTCAAAAACCTTAACCACTCTCTGACCACTTCTTGCCGATACCCGCGACGACATTGCGCCGGTAAACCGCCGGCTATAGCACAGTTTTCCTAAAAATATCCCTCAGCTCGCGACTGTCGCCGTTCTGTCTTGGTTCCTTTCAGAGAGTGAAACGTGAGAGAGAGAATAAAATCTGAGGATATTATATTTTAACTTTCATAAATTTCAACTTTGGTCCCTGGGTTTTAAATGTTTCAAAATCAGTCCCTGACGTTTTAAAAAGGTTTTATTTCAGTCCTTTCAGCTTTTAAACTTATCATTTCAGTCCCTGCTGATTTACTTTTAAGCTCAAGTTTCAAAAGTATCTATTTTAATCCCTCAACTTTCAAAACATCAATTTTAGTCCTCAAATTATAATTTATCATTTTGAACTATATATTCGATAGACTAAAGTGACTTATTGGCTAAGACGAAGCGTACGGAGAATTTAAAGAAATTGAAGTCATTCCCGCTCAACTTTGCACTCGTCGGATTTGAGGTAGACTCGCACTTATTAATTGATTTAAATTATGATTTCATATGAATGTCATGTGACTTGTGAAAGTCAATTTTTAAGAAAAACAAGTATGTTTTTATGAAAGGTAAATATACCTTATGTTGTTATGAAAAGTAAGTATGTTTTTATGAAAAGAAAATATACTTTATGTTTTTACGAAAAGTAAGTATACCCTATGCTTCACGAAAATGTTTTTTTGGATCATTGCTATGAAATCAATCTACCAAGATTGTTTTGGGTCCCATATGATAAGTTATGATATGTTAAGGGGACCGGAGTTTTAGTAGCGCTACACATAAGAATTCTTGCCACCTAAGTTCGGTAACATTCTTGTGTCTCCTATGTTTATGAGGATTTGCCACGAAGTTCGGTAAAATTCCTATGTTTCCATATGTTTATGAGGATTTGCCACCTAAGTTCGGTAAAATTCCTGTCGCATATGTTTATGAGGATTTCGATCCTATCTTATGTTATGATGCAATTGATCCCTATGAATTTCAGAAAATTATGCTTGGTATACTTACTACATAAGAATTCTTGCCACCTAAGTTCGGTAAAATTCTTATGTTTATGAGGATTTCGATATTATCCTATGTTATGATGAAAACTTACTGTTATTATGATTTTACTGCATAAGAATTCTTGCCACCTAAGTTCGGTAAAGTTCTTGTGTCTATTTATGTTTATGAGGATTTCAATCCTATTTTATGTTATGCTTTCAAAAGAAATTATGCTTGGCATAATTAAAATGTTTTTATAAGTATATGGTTTTCAAAGAGCTATTTTCAAAGAGCCTATGATTTGCAAAATATGTCCCGTGCTGTAAAGCAAAATATGAGTTTTATCAAGAGCCGTTTTATAAAGAAGCTCTATCAATGCCCGTTTTATAAAGAGACGGGATTTATGTGTTTAATCATCTTATAAATTAAATTAATTTGCGATGAGTCTACTGAGTATTTCCCCCATGAAATACTCACCCTACTTTTTAACAGTTTTGCAGATTTCGGAGACGGTGGCGAGCGATGAATGATGGTGGCAATAATCGTTGAACGGTTGAAAGTTTGACGTTAATGATTTCCGTATTTTCCAAACAATCGAATAATTTAGAGAAGTTCATTTATTTGAGAAATTATGATATTGGCAATTTCTTTACAATATTAATGGTTCGATTTACTATTTCAAATGGTTTCATAAATGTTTTCAATTTTAGCGGCCATTACAGTTTATTTAATGTTGCCAAAAATGAATTTCAATTATTTCTTCCGCAAAAATATTATTCGAAAAATTTAGACAGAAAATGACGTAGTGAATCGGGTATACGGAACTCGGGGCGCTACAAGTTGGTATCAGAGCTAGTCTGCGTTTCTGTAGACTGGTAAAATTTTCAAAAAGAATTTTAAGAAATATTTTCCATTATAAGATTTTTATTGATGAAGATTGCCACTGCCATCATTCGTTCCACCAACTCCGAGGTAAAGAAGTTTATAATGTTTAAAGTTATTTCAGTATTTCGAATACTCATTTTATTGATTTATGAGAAAGAATGAAGAGTATTTCGGATACTTATGATTTATGAGAAATAAGAATGTATTTCTTCGAAAATAATGATGTTGTTATGCTTTGTCATAACTTATATGCTTTAATGTATGATTATGAGAAATTTTTTTAAGAAAGAAAACGAGTGTTGAGCATAATGGGAACAATATGATTTTATTGAAAATTAAGTAATGGATATTATGTTGAGTAAATGAATTATGCCTCTATGTTGAAGAGAAATTTATTATGAAGTTTGGCTTTGTGAATAAATTTTGGGAATATGATTTATGGCATATATTTATAATTATGAGTAGTCTTTTGAGCCAATTAAGGTATGGAAGGAAGTGATATTGTGATATTGAAAAATATGATTTGAAATTGTTATGTTGAGGAATTATGAATTGAATTATGAGATATTTTGATGATATTGAAGTGTTGGAATCATTTTCAATATTTTTAGATCGTTGTGATCAAATGTGGAGTTATTTATTATTGTGAGTTATGAAGTATGCTTATGGTTTGGAATAAGTCCAAATTACAAGGGAGACTCTGTCCAGAATTTTATCATTTGGAATTAAGAGCATAATATGATAAGCATCTACTAAAGGAATTAAGTTTAGACATGCAAGTTCATTTACATCACAAACGAGATTTAGTAGATGATAACAGAGATTTTATTATTTTCTCATAAGGAGAACACACAAGAGTCACACTGGAAAGGAAATACATGAAACACACAAAAGCAAACGAGAGAAGCATGGGATAATCCTCAAAATGAGAGATGTGTTTCCGGAGTAGCCGTATCCTACCACCTCTGATCTTTTGAGGAAATAAAGAAACCTTCAAAGAGGTGTGTTTCGAGAGTAAGAATACTCCGTAATCTACCACCTGGAACCTTTGAGGTACACACAAGATTTAAACATTAAGGAAATCCTAGTAAATGGAGGGGTGTCTCGAGAGTGAGAATACTCCGTACTCTACCCCCACCTATTCTAAGATTCACAGAGTTAAATTTACATTAACCGGACTCCATTTTCGCTTGATTCCCCTTCCTTGCGACCAATCTATCTTAACTCCTGCTGGATCTTGTATTGAGATATATGACTGCAGCTTATCCAGTAGTTCATCAATAGTAGGAGCGGAAATAAGAAGCCTTCTGGAAAATGGAGAGATGAATCCCTGTTCCACAGCATAATCAAGAAAGGTTAACAAACCATCAAAGAAATTGTTAACATTCAGAAGCCCAATAGGCTTAGTATGGAGATCTAGTTGAGCCCATGAGGTAATGTTAAAGATTTCTTCTAAGGTACCAAAACCTCCGGGCAGGGCTATAAAGGCATCAGAACCATATAGCATACAAGTTATGCGTTCATGGATGGATAAGGTTTGAACTTCATGCCCTCGTGTTTTGCCTGCAACATCTACCAAAGGGACAGGTATGACACCGATTACTTTTGATTTCTCTGCAAGAGCAGATTGGGAAACACAACCCATTAGACCACTGCTACCACCCCCATATACAAGAGTGATACCTTTTTCCCCCAGTTTCTTTCCAAGATCTACAGCCGCTTCTAGATAACCGAAGCCTTTCCCTACTTTTGATCCACAAAATACACAAATAGTTTTGATATGTCGAAGTTTTGGTGCTTCCATCTTTGATAGTATAGAAGAGAAAAACTTACGAAGAAGATGTGATTTTGGGATGCCTGAACTATGAAATATGTTTGACTATTTAAAGCCGGAAAAATTTACTGTTTTTGATTGATTCTGAAAAAGTAAAGATTTACTTTTGACAAAATCAGCCCACTTTTGAATATTTTTATCGTATCGAGGCTGTCACCTTTCGGCGATTAAATATTTTATTTCCAGCTTTATCAAAACTCGAGAAAAGGAAAATATATTATTTTTCAAAACGCGTGAAAGAAAGCAGCAAAATATTTTAAAAGATTTACCTTATAACATTGCTGAACTGCCAGAAGCCTCATTTTGTAAAACAGACTGGCAAACAGGATCTTTTGCTATTATATTTTGGAGACTATAACGATTTTTGTCCTCGTTAAATTGAGCGTATAAGGAGAGAAGTTCACGTTGCACATAACCACTTGGGTGCGTCTCAAGAGTCAGTCGAATATCATCCAAAGACTCCTTACTCAGTCCACCCTTTATGAATTCGATTTTATCATCCCGATTAGTAGAAGAATATCCTACTGATTTGCAACGAGTATCACAATTCCAACGAGCACATTTGTAGCAACCACCCAGCCTTTTTGCTCTTCGTTTCTTTGCGAACGTGCTTTTGCCTAAACCAGGCATATGTTTTGGAAATGTTGATGGTAATTCACCAGATAGTCGAACCTTTGCTTCTATCAACCAGCGAACATCTTCTGGAATATCATGAGCCATTAGCAACCTCAATCTTTCGAGCCTTATTCTATAGATCTTTCTCAGATCATTCATAGGAAGACTGGAATAATACTTGCGAATGTTAGAAAGGATGATATCCATTGTTTGATGATTCAACCTCTTCCCAGCATGAACTATTTAAAAGCGCAAGGATATGAATGAATCCGCGTGATGTTGTGTCCAGCAAGAAAGAGCAGGATTATTTTAATGGAAAAGAGGGAACAAGAGTTTATGCGCCGTTTACTTTATCGATAAAGGAGATTTGATTGGAGATTTGGAATATTTTCTTGGATTATGGGTACTGATATTTTGTTATAATAATGATAATCTTGGTATAATGTGATGATACGTGGAAAGTAAAATGAGTACCGTATTGAATCAGAATTCATACGTATATACAAGTGAAAGAAATACTTTGCAGGAAATATGGTGACATTTAAGTATAGAATCTTAGTTTTGGGAGATATTTGTTTACTGAATTTTGGGTTACAAATATTGGAAAGATAAGTTGATGATATTATGTTGATATGTTTGGGTATATTACGTAGAGAAGATATTCAGGTAATTCTTTGATTATTTTTGGAATTTTCGATGATAAGAAAGGAAAAATTATTATGATACGATATGTCAGTAAAGATTTGTTGAAATTTTAGAGATATATACGAATATTTGAGGTCACATGATACGATGATAAGTGACAAGTTACATGAATACTACAAGATATGATGAGATTTTTACATACGATTGGGAATTGTTTTGATTATTTTGAGAATATTCGATGATAAGAAGAAGAGATTCTGATTAAGTATTCAGAAATTTTAAGATTAAGTAAGTTTAATTTCGAGGACGAAATTATTTTAAGGAGGTAAGATTATAGCGACCCAGAATTTTTATGCAATAAATAATTATTTTAATATTTAGAAAATTGTGTCGCTACTATTTCATTTATTATTTTGAAGTTAACGCCGCGACGGATTCGTCTAGCCAAGTCAAGAAATATCGAATTTGTTCGATTTTAAATTAAATGTCCGAATTTCTAAAATTATATTATTTAAAGTATTATTTTCAAAATCATTTTTAAATTCCAAATTTATTAAAAATGTCTCAATTTTCCTTATTCAAATTATTTCAATTCCAAATACGTAATTCAATTTTTATCTCAATATTTATTTATTTTCAAAATTTATTCCACGTTTTTCTCCTCCTTTCTTTTCTCTTTATTTATACAAAATCCATATTATATTGTAAACCAAATTATGATTATTCCGCATGATTCCCCTCCCCAAATTATAATGTTTTTTCCACTTTTCTTAATACCTAACTATCCACCATCTCTTCCTCTATTTTTATACGTTCTTCATCATGCTCATCACATCCTACATAGATTCCTCCCACATGTTGTTTTTCTTTTTCCACCTTATTGCATCCATGTTATCTTCACTTTCTTTTTCCAACCCATAACTCACCATCCACATTCTTAATTCATAACCATTACAACACCCACGTTTTGCTCATCCTTTTCTTTTCTTTACACCAAACCACTCAATGAATTATTCCCCCTCCCCAAATTATTATGTCTCCCATTGATCATTTTCTATGATTTTATTTCCCTCACTTCTTCAATTTAAGTCTCCTTTTCCTTCCTCACAATCCCACAAATTCAGCCTTTTCTTTCAACACCAAATTTATTTGAATCACCAACTGTGAGCTCAAGCAACCATAACCATCAACCAATTTGCAATCAACCACAGTATTCATCATTTCATCATCGATCCAATATCGACCAACCATGTTCAGCATTCATCAGAACACTACAATACACAAATCAATTTGCACCTCACCATAGCCAGGATCCCTTATCAACTCCACAAATCACTACTGCCCGACTGCCATAGCCAAGACCTCAACCTCAACCTCAACACCACCCTCTGCATTCATCATCACCAATTTTCATCAAACTCCATTTTCCAAGCCATCACCTCCATGCCCCAACTCCATTTCAGCCACCTCCAACTCACAGTCCGAACCACCACAATGCAATCCGGCCAACTGCCTGCGCAACCATACCACCTCCACACGCAAGATCACACAAACTAGCTCAAGTCCACCCCTGCCCCACACCAAATTTGAATCCCCAATTTGCAACTAACCGAACTTCCATCGACGCCACTGCCCAACTTCAATCGCAAATCAGAACAACTCCTAAAACAACCCAAAACTCAGGAATAGATGAAGCCCAGAAACTAACCTTCATCCTTGATCCATTTCGACCAGAGTTCCATCGGAAAACCTCGCAGCTCCAAATCCTCACCCAAAACCAAAATCAAAACCAAGAATCAATAGAGCCAGTTACTTACCTCAATCGCCGCTCCCTTCGCCGGAATTTCAGACCCAAATCGCAACCCTAAATCTGAATCCAAGCCTCGTTTTATCTCTGATTTCGCACTCAATCCGCTCAAAAACCTTAACCACTCTCTGACCACTTCTTGCCGATACCCGCGACGACATTGCGCCGGTAAACCGCCGGCTATAGCACAGTTTTCCTAAAAATATCCCTCAGCTCGCGACTGTCGCCGTTCTGTCTTGGTTCCTTTCAGAGAGTGAAACGTGAGAGAGAGAATAAAATCTGAGGATATTATATTTTAACTTTCATAAATTTCAACTTTGGTCCCTGGGTTTTAAATGTTTCAAAATCAGTCCCTGACGTTTTAAAAAGGTTTTATTTCAGTCCTTTCAGCTTTTAAACTTATCATTTCAGTCCCTGCTGATTTACTTTTAAGCTCAAGTTTCAAAAGTATCTATTTTAATCCCTCAACTTTCAAAACATCAATTTTAGTCCTCAAATTATAATTTATCATTTTGAACTATATATTCGATAGACTAAAGTGACTTATTGGCTAAGACGAAGCGTACGGAGAATTTAAAGAAATTGAAGTCATTCCCGCTCAACTTTGCACTCGTCGGATTTGAGGTAGACTCGCACTTATTAATTGATTTAAATTATGATTTCATATGAATGTCATGTGACTTGTGAAAGTCAATTTTTAAGAAAAACAAGTATGTTTTTATGAAAGGTAAATATACCTTATGTTGTTATGAAAAGTAAGTATGTTTTTATGAAAAGAAAATATACTTTATGTTTTTACGAAAAGTAAGTATACCCTATGCTTCACGAAAATGTTTTTTTGGATCATTGCTATGAAATCAATCTACCAAGATTGTTTTGGGTCCCATATGATAAGTTATGATATGTTAAGGGGACCGGAGTTTTAGTAGCGCTACACATAAGAATTCTTGCCACCTAAGTTCGGTAACATTCTTGTGTCTCCTATGTTTATGAGGATTTGCCACGAAGTTCGGTAAAATTCCTATGTTTCCATATGTTTATGAGGATTTGCCACCTAAGTTCGGTAAAATTCCTGTCGCATATGTTTATGAGGATTTCGATCCTATCTTATGTTATGATGCAATTGATCCCTATGAATTTCAGAAAATTATGCTTGGTATACTTACTACATAAGAATTCTTGCCACCTAAGTTCGGTAAAATTCTTATGTTTATGAGGATTTCGATATTATCCTATGTTATGATGAAAACTTACTGTTATTATGATTTTACTGCATAAGAATTCTTGCCACCTAAGTTCGGTAAAGTTCTTGTGTCTATTTATGTTTATGAGGATTTCAATCCTATTTTATGTTATGCTTTCAAAAGAAATTATGCTTGGCATAATTAAAATGTTTTTATAAGTATATGGTTTTCAAAGAGCTATTTTCAAAGAGCCTATGATTTGCAAAATATGTCTCGTGCTGTAAAGCAAAATATGAGTTTTATCAAGAGCCGTTTTATAAAGAAGCTCTATCAATGCCCGTTTTATAAAGAGACGGGATTTATGTGTTTAATCATCTTATAAATTAAATTAATTTGCGATGAGTCTACTGAGTATTTCCCCCATGAAATACTCACCCTACTTTTTAACAGTTTTGCAGATTTCGGAGACGGTGGCGAGCGATGAATGATGGTGGCAATAATCGTTGAACGGTTGAAAGTTTGACGTTAATGATTTCCGTATTTTCCAAACAATCGAATAATTTAGAGAAGTTCATTTATTTGAGAAATTATGATATTGGCAATTTCTTTACAATATTAATGGTTCGATTTACTATTTCAAATGGTTTCATAAATGTTTTCAATTTTAGCGGCCATTACAGTTTATTTAATGTTGCCAAAAATGAATTTCAATTATTTCTTCCGCAAAAATATTATTCGAAAAATTTAGACAGAAAATGACGTAGTGAATCGGGTATACGGAACTCGGGGCGCTACAGTTTCCATATCTGAATCTAACATATTACTTAGTGTGTGTCTAATCTCAAGCCTAGTATGCCACCTATGCTCCTAGGCAGCTTTAACAACCTCCACTATGCTATTCATGACACTCTCTTGTCCATTTTAACAAACTTCATGCATCATTATAATAGGGAATTTACAGATATAAATCTCTTACTTGCATATTGAAGATATCAGATATTCGGAATTCATTCTATAGCGTATTTCCTAGTTAATTCTATATTCTTATATACAACCGCTTGCAATTTTTTTTCCCCTATAGACAAAGTGACAAGTAGTTTTCTGGCATCTTTTTTGAATTTTGTTTGTTCAAATATTAAAATCCTCTAGTTTACCTGATCCATGTCAAACTTCATGCTTATTTTGCATTTTTTTTGGGAATTCAGTTCACGTCAACCCTCCAGTTTGCATCCTTTTTTTGGGAAATTAATCCATATCAAAATTTATAATTTTTTTTGTTTGTTTAAATTCGATAATCTAGGAAAGGAAACTATATGATTTACAACCCTATAATTTTCTGCTAGGATCAAGACCAGGAAAAATACCACAAAGAAGGTGATGACTCCAAGGACTAAAAATCATACATCCTATGAAATTACCTTAATTGCAGGAAAAAGATGAGCTATTCCAAAATGCATCTAGTCCTTCCCAACTAAAGGCATAAACGGACCGAGAACATCATATCTAGAAAATGAAGCACAATACACATGTAATGTTGGAAAAGGGATTATTCTGATGGATCATCTCGAGTTACTAGAGATCAACAAACCCATAAAGAATTTTAAAAATGGTAAATTTGTTTTAAATTGTGTATGCTAGTAAGTTTGGCTACCGAATTTTGCTATGAGGACCAATTTATGTTCTATTGCTTACACTAAGCAATCTGACCTACGTTGAGTTCTAAGGCTTGTTGTACATGCTTGACCTTAATAGCTCATTCTTTGCAGATATAATAATATTTTTTTTATCTTGTTACCGTGCAAATCAGCAGAAGATTGTTTATTTAATATTTATATCTTGTTTTTCAAACAATATTGGTGGGACTACAGGTGCCACAATGCCACTGAAAATGATATTTTGGTTTTGGTCCAAATTGATATCTCAGAACCACACATTTAGTAGGATTTTAGACTACAATTCGCGATAACAACATCATTTGTATCAACTCTCTCTTAAGAAAAATGGTGTCTATGAAAAGAAATTTAATTGGCTAAAATTAACATTAAACTTTAATTTCCTTGGAATCTCCTTAAACGGACTCAAAGCAATGTGCATTATTTATTATGTTACAAACAAGAAAGCCACAACTGTATAACATTAAACAGATCTAGACATTACAAGCCAATTCTTAATTATAATTTTTCTTACAAATGAAGATCTTAAAATTTGATTGTTAAGATCAAGAAAGATCACATCAAAATAACTAAAACTCACAATATAATATGATAATTACAACCTGAGAAACTTACTTGAAAGAATCCAAAAATCTGAAGTAGGTTTGCTCAATTTCCCAAGATTTCATCTAGGAACCAAAGATCTGTTTGAAAAGGCGAAAAAAAAAACATGTAAATTTCAACAGACAAGCCCATATCAAGTAATGGTAATATATTTCATCTAATTCTCAAGAAAAATGTAATTTTCAGCTTTAAAATAGAGCTTGAAGTGGATGAGTCCATGTGAATCTCCATCAGATAAAGAATATGAAATAAGTCGTGAAGAGACTAAGCAGAGATGAAGCCTATGGTTGTACCAATTAATGACTTTAGTTTTTAAGATTTATGTGAATCTCCATAAAGTAAAAGATTATGGAATAAGTTATGAAACTTGTAATAAAGCATTGAAGAATTGATGGTACTCGTACAATATAAAAAAACACTAATACACAAAAAAATGAAAAACATTATCTAGAAAGCTTGAACTGTACAAAACTGCAAATCTTTCAGTTTAACTTCAGCAATAGCAAAAACAAAAATTGATTTTATAAGAATCAAAATCAAAAGAGGCAAAAAAAACCGCACAAACGAATTTCGGTAAAACTACCACCACCAGTCCAAAGCCCAAAAAAAGCTCAGGTGAACGTCCAAACAAAAAAGTATCCAAAAAGTCATAGGAATTCAAAAAAAAAAAATTAGAGGCATTTGGATAAATACCCAACTTTTGATATCACAATTGAAACTTATGTCATTTTAAGGTATCATAATATGATACTTGCTAAGCTAGCTATAGATGCTAAATACATCTTGAAATCATTGCACAATGCAACAAAAAAAAAAGAATTAATCTCAATAATCTTGGAAAGGCAGATTCGATTATTAGAAATCAAATTCAATGATCCCAATCTAATTCAAGAGGCGAAAAGGTAAAAAAATTAAAAAATAAAAATAAAGTCTCACTTTTAAGTTAATTTTCTGTTCTATGTATATTCATACCATTAACTTATTACATGATTAACCATCTATCTAAACACAAAAACAAGAAGAAAATCATAACAAATAGAAAAATTGAAATGCCTAAAACACTGAAACCAGATCTAAATTTGATCACAAAAGCAAACTTTGATCAAAGCTCCTGCTGCGTATAGGAAGTACTTGCATTAAGTACTAAAGTTTTTAAGTGTGAAAAGGAAGGGGACAGATGTGAATAGAATCTATTCCCTCTTTTTATGTAGAGGGGATTTTTATGTAGAGGGAAAATATGAATTCAGTCTACGGTCCAAGTCCAACTAATCGTCCAAGTAACAAAGGTCTACAATTGTGTCAATCACAAAAGTCCACTAATCAAAATATCACGAAAATGTCAATGCAGTCTGAAGATTAAAAGAAAAAAAAAATCACTAGGCACAAATATTTTGAATACAGGCAAAATTATTATATTAATCTTAATCTTAAGAGACGACAAAGGTGACAATTTCCATGAGATTCTGTTCTCTCTAAAAAACAAGGATGTCAAAAAGCATGCATACGTAGCTTGAATCCTTTTATTTTTAACTCATTTTTTTTTTACGATACTCAATTTAATCACACATTTTAATAATAAAATATGTTACACATAACTCAAATCTTTTTTCTCATTTTCAATCATATAATATATTATCAATCACTATTCAAAGCTTGTTCAATAATAATAATAATCAAACAGATGCTTAGTGATAAAATTAGTTATTAGCAAAAGTGTAAAGTAGTCAAGTAGATCGAGTTTCATCTATATGTATTTGGATCGTGATTAGAGGTGGAAACAAATCCAAGCGAGCACCCTTAAATACCCGATCTCGGATTGTGTCCAAAACAAGGGCTCGATTAGGTCCATAAGCTCGTGGGCATCACAATTGCCGTGGAGCTGCCCACAAATAGGTTCAATTTTAATTTTTGTATTATTTAAAAAATTAATAAAATAAGACTACAAAATTATTAGTAGGTTGAGATCAAAAGGAGTAAAAAATGAGTCGCTCCACGAACTCATAGTCACAAATGAACAATCCGACGAGTCCAAAGTCCAAACACTCGACCTATGACTTGTCTCTAAATGAGACCGAGTCACCAAAGGTCCGAATTGAGATGAGTCGAGCCCGAATTGACTCATTTGCTATCACCAGTCGTGATTAGCACCAAGGAAAATGGAGATGTACTAATCATCTGATAATGTATACTAGGAGCTTAGGACCAGTATGATTTCATGGCCGGCCTGCCTACTCAAGGCACCTGTTTGACTAGGAAATTCAAATATATTAGCCCCATATGAAAAAGGGTGCTCAACTCCGCATGCATGACTCGTCTCAACAAGAATTCAAGCTCACAAGCAACTCAACCCGTTTGCTACCCCTTTTGCAATATTTTTTATAGTCAAAGGTGGAAAAGAATTTCAATTTCATGTTAGTTGAAAAACAACTCCCCCTTTTGAAGAATTGATTTCCATATAATTGGTCAATTTTAAGCTTGCATATAATTGGTCAATTTTAAGATTCAAATGGTTGTCTTACAATTTCAATTCCAACTTCGTATCAAATGGAACAAGTAGGAAATCAATTTTTTGGATTGACATTTCCATGGAATTGGGTCGTTAGATTTGGAGATTTCATGAGATTCTGATTGAGAAATGGGACTTCTCTTACTAGAGTTTTAACCAGAGGCGGACCTAAGGTGGGGCACGTGCCTCACTAAAAATATGATTTTTTTTTTTTTTTTTTTTTTTTGGGTGTGTGAAAGAAACTAGAATTTGAGATTTTAGTTTGTTAAGAATTTGTGTTTAAAAATATTTTTTTATGTTTTCAATGTAAAATATGTGGTTGAAAAGTAGACAGAGAAAATTAGTGATGTTAAAAATTTGTTTGAAAAATTGTATTGTTTAAAAACATATTATTTTTTTTTATAGTTTGTCAAACAGATGTTAAATTATATACTTTTGTTTGGACTTTATACTTTCAAATTAATATTTTGTGTTATTGATCTCTTTTGAAATTTACAATTGGAGATTGAATATATTTATACAATTGTTTATTTATTTGTTTGTATCAGTAATTGATAAATAAAATTGTAATAACATTTCAAGTGTCTCTTCATTTTTCGCAATATTTATACAACTTTGATCGTGGTGATTGGTATTCGTTGAATATCTGTTTACAATTGTTTATTTTGTTGTTTGTATTAGTTATGAATAGATATTTGAAATATAAATCTGCATTTTCTAAAAGATCTTTCTAAAATAAATAAAAAATCGGGGGCGCTGCCCCCGAACTCCCGTAAACTTCGTCGCGAATAACAAAAATTCATTTTTATGCCCCACTAAGATGAAACGTCTACGTCCGCCACTAGTTTTAACTAATCAAGTTCGAAATGAATTTGAGTAGCTTCTTTCGTCTACGACATTAGAATACTCTATGTATTAAAAGTTTTGTATTTAAAAATATTTTTTTATATATTTTTAAGATAAAATATGTGGTTGAAAAGTGGATAGAGAAAATATATGTGATAAAAAAGTAATTTGAAAAATTGTGATATTTAAAACATTTTTTTTTCTTATTTACCAAACATAAGCTAAATGTTTGGAACTTACAATTTTGGTGTCTCGGAGACACTTATAGTGCGATATCAACCAGATCAAAGCTTATAATTAACATTAATGGACTTAACCCTTCAATTCAACATCCACACAATTGTTGGATATTGGTTAATAATCGAGAATTGAAAATCGATTAAAATTACTTCGTGTCGGCTTCGGTCAAATACTCAAACTCAGCTCAGTTCAATCCGTTTAGGAAAATTGTTTGCCACTTCGTCGATTTGGGGCGCACAAACGGGAATCGACTTGCCCGGTCAGGTCGCGGGGGTCATGGGGGCTCGAGGGCAACACTCACGAAAGAGAATTTTGATTTCTCTACATGAATTGAAGGGTATATTTAGCATTTCAAAAACCAATATCGGATGAATAAGAAATTACGAAAAAGTACGAACTTGGGTCAAAATGTTTGACTGTGCGACCGCATGGTTGGCAAACCGTGCGATCACACGTCAAATCTTATTTCTGGCTTTTTGCGTAAAGTCGTGCGACCGCACGGTTGTCCGGTGAAAAGACACATTTTCATAAAGGTGCATGGTTTGAAAATGGTACATGATTTGGCTTCAACCATTTCGTCTACACCCTTTCATGGTCTATAAATAGGACCATTTGGGTATCATATTCCTCACAATTTGATATGCAAAATATATATCATCCTCTCTTCTCTTCTCTTCTCTCCAAAATCAAAATCATTGCATTTGTTTTGATTTTCTTTCATTTTCATTCTTGGAGTACAGAAGCCAAATTTTGGTTCGTTGTACTTGTGTTTTGGAGTGCTACAAATACAAGTGAAGTTGTATCTTGGAAGTCGATTACTGGAATCCGTAGGCACCGTAACGACAAATTCGACTTAAGGACAAAGAGTCCAACTCTTGCCTCGGCTTTGTCCCTACTTTCTTTTCTTTCTTGTTTGTATTTTCTTTGTCGTTACTCTGTCCAATTTTCGGCACAAATTTACAAATTATTATTCTACTTATTTTGGCGTCACTATTCTCAAATCTCCCAACAACAATCAAACTAACAATCTTTTGGTTAATTTCGAGTTCCTCTTTCGTGCTCGTCACTTTTATGAATCACTTGTCGATATGTCTTTCAAATTTCTTATATAATTATTAATGTTAGACGTGCCTGTAACACGTGAATCTTAATAAAAGCGTGTAGCCATTTCCTTCGTAAAATAGAAGATATGCTACTATATATTGGTAAGTTTTACTAAATGGAAGGATTTTTCTTTCTTTTCCCCCTTTTTTTTTTTTGGGTTTGGGTGGGGGGATTGGGGTTTCAAATCTACAAAACTTGACGTGGGCGGAATTGTGGGAGGAAGAGGCTTCGTACGTACCTAACTCAACGGCTAACCGGTCAATTAATTGGGGCGGTATTTAATTAGGAAAATTATGGGTAGCAAACTGGCAGATTAAATCACATGACATACCAAATAATGAAACATTAAATTACAAAATGCAAGAGTTGGGTCACATTGAAACATTAAATTACAAAATCCAAGAGTTGGGTCAAATTAATTGTACCCAGAAAAAAAAAAAAAAAAGTCCTGTCTTAAATAATTTTAATACAATCGTTCGATCTGCCATCTCTGATTTAATTAACAAATATATAATTCAGCATAAGAAATCTAATCAAGGTATAATATTTGAATTGTGGGAGTGCTGGAGATTAAAATCAATTTTAGTGGATTTTAATATAAATTGATGAAATGTTTGGTTGAAAAATTGTGAAATCTAAAAAATATGTAGTTGAAATTAATGATTGACTTTGATAAAAAAAATAAATTATAATTCCACGGGGTGATTCATTTTTTTCTGTTTACTTGTTTTATTAATTTCTTCGAGGGGGGAATAAATTGAGACGGACTCTTGGACGACTCATCTGAATCCATGAGGTCCACTGACGACGCTCCGCAAGTGTACGGGTCGCGCAAGTAATAAAGTAGATTTTAAGTCCGAATATCGTTCCCACAGAGATTGTTTTAAATCGTATTTTTAGACTACTACCTTAACCGGAACTAGAAATTGTTTGAGTTTGAAAATTTTGATTTTGAAAATTAAAATGAAGATTAAACTAAAAAATCGACAAATTTGATTTTAAACGAATGAAAATAAATGCGTTAGAATTATGAATCCATTTTGACTCTATCATCCATATATTAACCAATTATTTAAATACAATTCACGGGTTTTGAAAATCCATATTCTTAATATTGTCAAGACTCCCTTTCGGACAAGAATCAACACCTATTTCTATACACAATCCGACTATATTTCTATGACGAATCTAAATGTATAGAAAAGAATTACAAGTTTTGTGAATACTATAGCAGATAACACAAAGCATAGGGGTATATTTCTATCCCCTATCGGATTTTGTGGCAATTGACACAAGTCTAATGAAATCTTAATCTTTCGAACTTAAGAAATCATTACCTAAAATCATACAACTAGTGATCAAGTAATTGCATGATAAAGAAAAGTATAAATCAATTGCTCAAAATCATGAATTGCATAAATTAAATAATAGATTAAAATATGAAATTAAGAAATCAAAACTTCATCACAATTCCAACACAATTAACCTAGTCTAGAAACATAATAGAAAATAAATAACAAGAGATATGAAAAGATGTAACCCAATTCATCTCCTTGCAATTGTATCTTCAATCTTGATCTTGGCGTGGTTTGGATCCCTCGACACTTCGACAGCGTTTTGGCATGAATTATGAAGATTGAGAACCCCTAATTTCGTGCCTTAGGTCTGGTATATATAGATTTTCTCGAGATTTAGGTTAATTGAGGAGAAAACTGCTGATTTCCGCGTAAAAAGCCCAGCTGAGGCCCAGTCGGGACTACCTGCGACCGCACGGTTCAGAAATGCGCGATCGCATGACTCTGCAGGTAAACTTCAGTCGCTGATTTTTTTGACCGTGCGGCCGCACGGTTATACCGGCAGCTACATTTTTCTTCTTTAAATTTCAGCAATTTGGTCATCATCCTTTTATTGCACAACATTTAGTATTTTGATCATATCTTTCTATTCCATTATTCGATTGAGGTGCTTCAAAGTCCTTTAGAAAGATAACATAAATGGCTACAATTCTACCTGAAATAGGATTTTCCCAATTCGAATGTTTATTGCCCCAAAATTAGGTTTCAAAGTCTGACTAAAAATCTGCCCGAAGACCTTGCTTGATTTAAATGAATTTATGGTAATATTCTTACCATATTTCATTCCTTTTTGCCATCTAATTGCATCCAATTGACTCCTAAAAGTCCTCAAGTATCTTATCTTGATCCGAATCAACTATCGAATATTTGCAATTTGGTCCTTCTTCTTTTGATTTGTATACTTTAGTCCTTGAACTCCCAATTTCTTCCAATTTGGTTCTTTCTTTGACTTTTCTTCCAATTGACCCTTGATCTACTTCATCCATTCTTGATTTGCATACTTTGGTTCTTTTGTCATCCAATTTGCTTGTTTTTGCTCCAATTCCTTTGTTTTCTCGACTTTGGATTATTTCTGAAATGTAAACAAATAACGCAAAATAAATAGCAAATATTCCAAAATAAACATATAAAATCCTACTTTTAGAATAGAAATAAGTGTATAAAATACACTTATCATCCACGAGTTAAATATTGAACTAAACCTAGTCCACAAACACAAGCCGAACTTAAGTATTTAAGCCAAGTTGACTCAACCAATCCATTGCGATCTCTACAATAGTTATTGCATCAACATCAACTTTTCTAACTCTTTTACAATGTCACATAAGTAGGCACTTGATTGACTTTGCACCATTTCATACGCAGCCATGCAGTAATTCAGTTAATTATATATAGAAATGTATAGTCCAAATTATTCATGTCACTCGAATGTTCACAAATGACATTCTTCAATGTGACTTTACTGACTTTAAGAACAAATTTATAAACGCATCGTCTAATGTAACGTAAAGTCAATATTATTGAACAATCGTGTTTCATGTACTTACATAAAGTAAATTATTATTATTTTTGGAAATATAACTTGAAAATGACAATATATTTTGATTTGTTCAAACTTATATAAAAATTATATATCTTGTACGTACATAATTCTCTTATAGTCTTACTACATTTATTTACTACAATTTTTTTTGTTACAATGCTATTAACTCTCAATATCAACTGATCAAATTCGTGTTCAAGTCACTATAAGTGAAAATATATCCATATTGAGATTTTCTTTTTAACTGATTAATTGGTGAGGAGTTTGATTCTATATGCCTACATTTATCATTTAATTCCTAAACGATTTCCTTCTTTTATTTATGTTTCCATTTATAAGCTCGTTTATTTCAATCTTTCAAATCAGACTCACTTCCTGAAAAAGTATTAAACTCGTGCTTATATCACATTCACATGTAGAAAGTACAAATAATCAGTTTCACGATTTGTACAAAGAAAAAATTATTATTTGATAAAATGAAGTGATAAAATAAAACAAGTCATTCTTGATAAATAATATCCCAATACAATGGCAATTCAGTAATTGTGCCAAAATTATTGGCTATTTTGTAACATATTGTGAAACTCGTGACTAATGATTTTCGGATTCCAAATATTACATCAAGTCAAGCCCCCATCCACCATCCACCAAACTTGTCCAAACCCCATATTACTTTCCTTAACTTTCAAACTTTGTTAGTAAAGCATCAACAGCGTTACGTATACATAAACAGATACACAGACCAAATATATAAATAAACAAACAAAGAACCCGCAAACCTGATATATGAATCAATTTCACTCTTAATAAATTTCTTTCTTTCAGTATTCCTAATTTGTCCTGATCAGCCCAGTTGAGGAAATCTTTGAAATTATTTTCATCATGAACATTGGACATATAAGAGTTTTGAATCGAATCTCTTAAGTACAGATCATTGGGTTAACTCACCCTGTTGGATTGCAACTTATTATCGAACTGACCGCATTTGTCAAATTTATAAATAGTTATATTATTACCCCTCATAGGATGCTCAAGTTGGTGAGTAGGTAAGTGCGAGAATCTTTGATCATAAGTTCAATTTTCCCTATCACTACTTTCTCGATCGAGTCTGTTGCACCTGACTTGTCTAATGCGATTTATCTAATTGGTCTAGTTTGCAGGTTATTACATCAATCCCAGTATGCACCAAGTGGATAGCGACTAGAGTTTCCCTAATAAGTTATATATATATATATATATATATATGTCACTAATGTAATAAATCTAATAAATCTATAGCAAATGACATTCTAATAAAATCTAACTATATATAAAAGATTGAATATTCATTGTACTATTCATCCAATTAAATTGACACTATTCATTCAATTCAATTTTAATTAAATATACTATTCATCCAATTTATGCAATTTTCTAATTGCAATTAAACACTATTCATCCAATTTAGACATTATTCATCCAATTTATGCACTATTTTAATTGCAATTAAACACTATTAATTCAATTTAGGCACTAGTCATCCAATTAAACACTATACGTAGGCAACAATTGGCACTATTCATCCAATCCAATTGCAATTAAATTGGTATTATTCATCCAATCCAGTATCCAATTAATTCATCTAATCCAATTGCAATTAAGTTGACATCATTCATCCAATTTAGGTATTATTCCAATTGCAATTAAACAATATTCATCCAATTAAACACTATATGCGGGCAGTAATTGGATGCACTATTATTCATCCAATTGCAATTAAACATTATTCATCTTATTTATGCACTATTTCAATTGCAATTAAACATCATTCATCCAATTTAGGCACAATTGAAATTAAACACTATTCATCAAATTTAGATACTATACATCAAATTAAATATTATGCAAGCAAATTGCCCGAATTTCCAATCAATTTAGGCATTATTCATTCAATTAAACACTATGCAGAAATTGCTCGAATTTCGCATCAATGAGGCATTATTCATCCAATTAAATTTAGGCATTATTCATCAAATTAAACACTATGCGGCTAACAAATGGATTTAATGCACTATTCAGTCACCTGTCCAAAGATTACCTTGGACATCTTTATGGAGACCTTCTAATTTTTCTATGTTTATCGTTTTGTGTTACTTATTTTTTCTTTAAGTTAATTATGAGAGTTCAAATAAAGTCGTAATAGTAATATCTTAATATTGATGTGAGGTTTTTGCACAATACTTTGTTACATTATTTTCAAATTACTAAACTGTAGCAAAAATTTTAATCATTTAAAATGATCCATTAGAAATTTATTTCATTTTTCATTAATTTTTTCTTTCGTTTTCCTTTTTTGGTTTATCCCAAATTATAAGTTACTTTCCTTATTGAGATTATATTAATATCTTAATTTTTTAATATACCCTTATTTAATATGCGTTGTTAACAACACATATGAACTACTTATTGTTTAATGTAGGAATATATTAGGTAAAATGTAAGCAAGTTTATAATTACAACATATAATAATTATGTTTTCTTAATCCGTGTAAAAGTAAAAATGTGTATATCTTTATGAGATAGAGACAAAGAGAGTATCAACCAAGAAATCATTATTCGAAACTTCGCTGATAAGAAATACTGACAATACACACCAAGACTAGTTTATATAAAAGTTTGCCCCTGTTTGATTTCCATTAAATTTTTCTCATTTTTCAACCTTACTCAATCTAAACCATTCTTCAAAAGTCAAGCTCACAATTTTTTATTTTTCAATTAAATCTTAACCATCATTTCTCCTAAAAATCACTATTTATTTAAAAAAACTCATTTTAAACAATACCGAACACACTTTATATCATAAAATTTGACAAAATTTTAGGCGAAGGTTAATTTTGTGGACCTCTGTCCAACTATCGAAATTAATAATAAATTGGCTAACCAACAGATGCCACGTGACACCGGTAGACATTAGTAGCTGCTCTGGCTGGCTATACTACCAGAATAAATACTGCTAAAATATGAAATGTCCCCACACCAACAGCCCACCTTCTTTTAACAACACTTCCTAAGTTCCTATATAAATTCTTCATTTTACCCTTCCTACTCTTCATCTAAGCGTAGATTTCCATTTGTGCTCGTCTGATTCTACGAGGCGAGTGTCCGAAGGTACGTAATTGTTGATGAATTCCAGCATTCCAGTTATATTCCGTGTAAATTGTAAGTAGATCTGTTTTTTCGTCATTTTCGTATGGATTCGTGATATCAGTCAATGTGTGTTATTGGATGAATGCTTCACAATTGCCGGATCTAATTTATCTGCTCTTTTCCTCTTTTCGATGATTCCAAGGGGACGTGCCTTTTTCTCTGAAGCTTTCTTGGTTTTAAATTTCCGTTGAGATATAGATCTCTGGTACTTTAACGGTCACTAAACAAAAGTTGTGAAAAGTTTAAAGTAGCATGTTTGAATTTTACCGCTCGAATTTCTTCAGTCGTGGGACACGCACTAAGATCTACATTTTGGTATAGTGAAATTTTTACTCGATATTGCCTGTTTGCATCATCAAATGCAGATTTTATTTTAATTTTTAATAAAATTTTGGTTATGATTAGAGCTGTATCATTGCAATTGATCGCGTGGGTTTAACAGAGTAACGATTTGATGAAAATTCTTCATTTCCTGTTATTATGATTGGTAGAGAAAACTATTTCTGATCTTAACAATATGGTGCAGTCGTGCAGATCTTACTGTGATGCGACTTGTTTTAGTATATCTTAAGTGAAATTTCTTGTTGATGGCTAGTGAAAGTTATTGTTTTGTGAATATTCATGGGTAATAACATACCATGTAATACTCTACTTTTATTTTGCATTTGATTGTTTATTGCCTCTCACGCTGAAAGGATTTAACAATTTTAGTAATATTGGAAGAAGATGACAATTTCACATTTGCAACAAGAAATATTTTTAAAAATTAGTCTAAAGATTATTTGGTCACCAGGTTTGTTCTGTAAGAGATAACAAGTGATTATTTTCATTAGCAACGAATGATAGGGAAATATATTACTGTATATGCTATGTTTTATGGTCTTCCTACATGGTTCTCGTTTATTATTTTATTTTAGGAATCATTTTTCTGGTACCTTAAGAGTCTGTTTGGTGTAGGAGTTTTTGAATGAATTTTGAGTTTTTGGAAGAATGTGTGGTTGAAAAATGATTGAAAATGTGAAAAATGATGGGTCTCATAGAAATATATGGTTGAAAAATGAATTTGAGGGAAATTTTGAAAATCTTAACTTTACCAGACGAGCTCTAAGTCTATACTGTAACATATTTTTATCTTTTTATTAGTCATATGCTGATGTTGTATTTACATGCAGGAGTTTTTAAGGAACCATGGCGACTGGACAACTTTTCTCCAAAACAACGCAAGCATTGTTTTACAATTACAAGCAACTACCCATCCAGCGGATGCTTGATTTTGATTTCTTATGTGGTATGTGAAAATATCACAGCTCGTGCTGCTGTTTGCATGATCACAAATGGATTAGATGCTTTTAAAAGAATTCTAGTGCTATCGGATCATTGATTAACATGCATATTCCATACTTATGCAGGAAGAGAAACGCCTTCTGTTGCTGGAATTATAAATCCTGGTTCGGAGGGATTCCAGAAACTCTTTTTCGGTCAAGAGGAAATTGCCATACCGGTTCACTCCACGTGCGTTTTTTTATCTTTATTAACATGTCACGTTGTTTAACTTTAACCTAGAATGCTAAATACGATAATATATTGGTTTGCACTAAATAAAACGTGATAGTATCAGCTTGATAAGCGATGTAGTCTCAGTCCTTTTTTTTAACCTTAATTTTAGCCTGAATCAGCACTTAGTAGTCCTATGATTGATTGAGTGTATCAGAACCACATGTATCTATGTAAATTATTCTATTGATGAAAAACTATAAGGCAAACAAGTTCCTGTATTTACCTACTCAGATAGGAATTCTTATGAAAGAAGGGGTTTTTACTGCTTTTGTATGTTAAACTTCAGTAGATTTATCCTCAACCATCAGTGCCAATTGTAATGTATGATTGTGCATTTAAAAATTAATGTGATAATTGTATGAATTCAATTAGAACATCACAGACATCCAATTCTGTATTTAAAATGAAAAAACCACACATGATTGTTTTAGCTCACCTGATGGGTATAATTGACATTGTCTTTATCTACGTACTTATAAATGGTTTCGGGCTTAAACTCCTTTAACTCGTGATGTATAGATTTTGACTCACCCTTATTTTCTACTTTATTTTAAAAATTTCTCATCTGAGACTGGGTTTGAATTTTATTATATTTTGCAGCATTGAAGCCGCTTGTGCTGCACATCCCACTGCTGATGTTTTCATTAACTTTGCATCTTTTAGGAGGTTGGTCTAGTCTAGTTTGCAAAAATCTTGATTACAGATTTCTTTCTTCTTGCATGACATAATTGCTGTAATTGTAATGTTCATGCAGTGCTGCTGCTTCATCCATGGCTGCTCTTAAGCAGCCAACCATTAGAGTTGTGGCCATAATAGCGGAAGGTGTCCCTGAGGCGGACACTAAGCAATTAATTGGTTATGCAAGGGCAAACAATAAGGTAAGAAATGTGAAATTGTTTTTAGATTTATTTAATTCATTGTACATAAAGTTATTGTTTCAGAATGTGCAAGTATTTCTTTAACATCTTTTATTTTCTTTCCTTCGGTAGTCTGTTAGTAGTGTTATCAAGAAATGGATTTGATTACAATGGTAAGCATGTTTTCAGGTTGTCATTGGCCCAGCTACTGTTGGAGGTATTCAAGCTGGAGCATTTAAGATCGGTGACACTGCCGGGACTATCGATAATATTATTCACTGCAAGCTGTACAGACCTGGATCTGTTGGCTTTGTCTCCAAATCAGTGCGTATTTCGTTTCAATTAATTTGTCCTTAATGTAAACATAATATAGAAAACATGTTTTGCTCATCATCTTTTACCAGAGTAATACTTTGGTCAAAGGAGTTCCCACTAATCTTTTACCCATAGATGCTTGTATCACATTTATTCTCATTACTTCTTGTTCTAATGCATTTTAGGAATTTTAATCTTACAATTCTTTTTCTGCATTTAATGGATTGCCCTTCCATTGGCCAAAAGTTTATATACTATTTTAAAATTACCTTTTGTGTAGTATAATAATGAGCGGTAGAATTATTTGTTCTTGAAGTCCCTTCTAATAATATATTTTTTTTTCAATTACAGGGTGGCATGTCTAACGAACTATATAACTCAATTGCCCGTGTCACTGATGGAATCTATGAAGGTTGGAGATATAACTCTAAAAACCTGTTTGTGAATTTTATTCATGATGTTTGGGGGTGTTCTAATACTCTAGGTTGACATATAAATCTCATGTTAATTGTGATTTCTGTAGGTATTGCTATTGGAGGAGATGTGTTCCCCGGGTCCACACTTTCTGATCATGTCTTGCGGTTTAACAATATTCCTCAGGTATAACAATTTTCCGTACTTAGATCCTTAGCGACTCCTGGTCGAAGCTTCTCGTGTAGAGATATTACCCTCATTATGGTCAAACTGCAGTTTAATCATCCTCGGTAGTTAAAGATAAATATTGTTTTAGTGAATCTACTATTCTCCAATGTCACATTCTGTGAAAAGTTACTTTTACAACAAACTTGTGAATAGCACACAAGGGAATTCTAATACCATTGATTTCCTTGAACTGAGAATACATATTTATGCAATTACATAGGCTAATAAAAAAGGAAAGAAAACAATGTGAAGTCTGTGAATTATGTTCTTCCTAAGAAAAGAAAAGTCAACTAACCTAATTATGTACTATTATAAGAAAAGTCAACTCATGTTATGAATTTTCAAAATGTCAAATTCGCCTGAAATTCTACGGGTTGAAAAAATTCCTATTTGTAGAGAACAAAACCAAAAATACTTAAAGCAGGTTATTCCACTTTTGCCCTCGTATACACCTTTATTCTCTAGAATTCTCTCAATATCATCTGAAATCTATAAATTGGTATCCTGTTCTTTGGTAGCATGCAATTACTCCACTCTCATTCATGTTCATACTTTTGGCTGTAGTGGGAATGAAAAATGGTGTTTGTATTATTGACATCACGTGTTACTCATTGTACTCTTTCTCTAGCTCCCAGCAATTTGTTTGCTTTGCTCTGAGTCTTGATTTTCTTATGAAATCAGGTTAAAATGGTGGTAGTTCTTGGGGAACTTGGTGGACGTGATGAATATTCACTAGTTGAAGCACTTAAACAGGGGAAAATCAACAAGCCTGTGGTTGCCTGGGTTAGTGGAACTTGTGCTAGGCTCTTCAAGTCAGAAGTACAGTTTGGTCATGCGGTGAGCTAATAATTCTCAGTTCCATCTTTGATTCATGTGGTTTTGTTATTTAATTAATGACCTAATTTTTTACTATTTGTTATCAGGGAGCAAAGAGTGGTGGGGAGATGGAGTCTGCACAGGCCAAAAATCAAGCACTCAGAGAAGCTGGAGCTGTTGTTCCCACTTCATATGAAGCATTTGAAAGTGCAATCAAAGAAACATTTGAGAAGTTGGTGAGTATTATTGAATTTCTTGACCTGACAAATGCTGTAATTATGCTAACCATTTTCTCCAAGATTAGTTTTGCTGAATACCTGATTGATTTCCCATAGGCGGAAGAGGGCAAAATCACACCCGTGAAAGAAGTGACACCACCTCAAATTCCTGAGGATCTTAACACAGCAATTAAGAGTGGAAAAGTTCGGGCCCCAACACATATAATTTCTACTATCTCGGATGATAGGGGTATGGAGTAGATGTCTATAATACCATTGGCAACTTACTGCATGATGAATAAATTGGACCTAGGTACTCAAAATTGATTTATATTTCAATTTCAGGTGAAGAGCCAACCTATGCTGGTGTCCCTATGTCATCCATTGTTGAACAGGGATTAGGTGTGGGTGACGTTATTTCCTTATTGTGGTTCAAACGAAGTCTTCCCCGCTACTGTACACGTTTCATTGAAGTGAGTTTGTCCAATTCTTTGTTTCACTAGTCATGTTTTTAACTTCAAACTATTAAAATTTTACCTGATTCTAAACTTATGCTTATATTATTATTAATTAATATCTGTTCATTAATTTATTTACGTTAGAACTTACATCTGTTTCCTGATAACTGCAATTGACTTAACCAGATCTGCATCATGTTGTGTGCTGACCATGGTCCTTGTGTCTCTGGTGCTCACAACACCATCGTAACTGCTAGGGCTGGAAAAGACCTGGTGTCCAGTCTTGTTTCAGGTGTGTTGTAGATTCTCGTGGCATTTAGTGTGACGTTAAATTACACAATGTTCCTTTTCCTAAAAGTACACATAATATTTTTGAAACTAATCCTGAACAAACGGGCTTTCTAAGGATTAGTTTCTTGATTATCTAGTGATGTGACCATATCTTGTTTAAACAGGTTTGTTGACAATTGGTCCTAGATTTGGTGGGGCTATTGATGATGCTGCTCGATACTTCAAGGATGCTTATGACAAGGTGAGTTGTCATGAACCTCAAGATTCATGGGAATTAATTGAGAAGAAGAAATTAAAGATGTTTAGCTTTTCTGAACCCGTATGGGATTCTAAAATGTCTTAATCGCGCTTCGTCTTCTCAGGGCCTTACACCTTATGAATTCGTGGAAAGCATGAAAAAGAAGGGCATTCGCGTACCTGGTATTGGACACAGGTAATAAGCTTCTTAATGTGCTTATTTCGATTATTTTATTTGTTTATTTACTTTTGGGGTCTTCTTTTCTTGTCAAAATTTATCTTTGTATATGAGCTTGAATCATAGTTTGAGAATGCATAATTTGTTTCCTCTGGAATAGAATCAAGAGGGGTGACAACAGGGACAAGAGAGTTGAATTGCTACAACATTTTGCGCGTACAAATTTTCCTTCCGTGAAGTACATGGAATATGCAGTTGAAGTTGAGACATACACACTCTCAAAAGCAAACAACCTAGTCCTCAACGTCGATGGTGCCATTGGATCTCTATTCTTGGATCTCCTCGCTGGCAGTGGAATGTTCACCAAGCAAGAAATAGACGAGGTTGTTGGGATTGGCTACCTTAATGGACTTTTTGTGCTTGCCCGTTCCATTGGTCTCATTGGGTAAGTTAACTTCAATAATATTTTCTTGATACGCGCATTCTTATTTTTATCCTATCCACAACATATTGGTTAACATCTTTGACTATGTTTAAAAGTTACTTTTCTAGAAAGTAAGTCTTCTATGGCTATTGATCTCTATTTGATACTGTCTGATCAATAAATTCTTTTCAACTCTCAGGCATACATTCGACCAGAAGAGATTGAAGCAGCCATTATACCGTCATCCATGGGAAGATGTACTCTACACCAAGTGAGGAGTATCTGGACAGACATAAGCTCAATGTTGCTTCCTTGCTACATTCATTATTCAAAGTTTTTATTTGCCAATTTGTTATGATGAATTTTCAGTTGTTAATCTAGTTTTTGTACTGCTAAAATCAGGAAGAGTACTTCATTTGTAATTTTAACACACATCCAGCTAGAGAGAAATACAATTTCCAAGAGTTCTATGTTTCCAGCTCCGGGAAGAAATAACATATATATGCAATCTCCTCACCTTACATAATTCAACATGTGGCAATTGGTTTTTGTACTTTCCGTTTCTTGGCTCGTGTTGAGGGCATATTTGGCGCATAGAGCTTAGATACAACTGGATATCATTTGTCAAATAGTTATGTCTTGATAGGTCATGCTTCAGGGACACGTTTGGTATATAATGCTAGACACGACTATATATAATGCTAGACAAGCTCCACCGGCTATGAGAAGCTTTGCCAAGAATGGCTTAATCATGGGCCTAGGCCAACCAGGTATAATGTGACAAGCCGTGTGGGCTTGGATAGTCTATTTCTGGGGCATGTTTCGGAACACGAGCGGATGGACCAGGCAGGCTAGGTCCATGTCATGAGAGGTGCCTTATTAACTTGAGAATGAAAGGGGGTGTGCGTGGAATAATGACCAACAAACAATAATATAGTACAGATGCTAGGGTTGATAATTTGAGGTGAAATGGGGACCTTGGGTGCAACTTTCACGTGGAGGGAAAGTGATCTAAAAGGGAATAGACGTCACTTGTCCCATCACAGCCTTTGAGCTTGGATGAGAGAGAAAGAGATATTAATATTATTTTAAAATTAAATTGTGGATATGAGGTGGATGTTAAAAGTAGAAAAAAGAGAGAAAAAAAGGAAGAGAGAGATTGACACAAATTCAAATAAATTAATAAAAAATGAGGACTTTTGTGGAGAAAAATAGGGAGAAAGTGGAATATATAGAAGAAAAAAAGAGATATTAGAGTGGGACTCATGAATTTTGTGTCTCCCACATACTTACCTCAAGACAGATCCAAATATTTAAAAATGCTCTTATGTTTGAGTAATTCCCACACAGGGGGCCTTACTGTAGAGGGGTGGGTGGGTCATGCTCCCCTGTACGAGGATCATGGCTCTTGGTTTGTTTCCAACTACTTATCGACTAACCTCCATGACATTATGCAAATTAGAACGGATTCTTCAATAAAATAATATAAAAATTCTTCACTCTAAAAAATATTACTCTTTTTGTCTCACAAAAATAGACTCGTTTTTTCTTTTTTGTTTATCTCAAATTATAGATCACTTTCGTTATTAAAAGTATATTAATGTCTAAATTTTCTAATATACCCTTATTTAATATACATTCTTATCAACAAATATGAATTGCTCATTATTCAATGTAGAAGTATATTAGAAAAAATGTAAATAAATTTATAGTTCTAACATATATTAATTATGTTTTCTTAATCTGTATGAAAATAGAAACGAGCATGTCTTTATAGAATGGAGGAAATATTTAGAAACTCATTTCCCTTCAAAATTGGTCTCAGAGCATCCACAATGGATGTACTTGTTCTATTTGTTAAAAGTTTTTTATTTAAAATTAAATAATGAAGTGTTTTTGAGGTAAAACATAATTAAAGTTCTCAGAGCAAATTTTAGTAGTACCAGTGATGCCTTCACAATCCTCATATCATAAGGTCAATGATTTAAATTCTTGGAGATGCGCTCAGCCAATAGGGACAAAAATCTCCTTCAAATGGAATAATTCGTGTTTTACAGGGTACGCCATCGGCGATCAAAAACACCTTAATATTAACTTTAACTATTATTTGAGTGTCACATTGAATGTGCTAAATTTACGCATCAGAATTCAGTTAAGGGTTTTTTTAAGTTATCCGATTTGTATCAATTCTATGTACCTTTCTAGGGCTATAAGTTGGATTAGAAAATCTGATTTCATCCGACTCCGTTCCGAATTTTTTCAAAAAAATCCGATTTCGACTAGTCCGAAATTCAATATTTTCTAATTTCGAAATTTTTCGAAAAAATTGGATTGAAATTGGAACGAGTTTCAAAATTCCTATCCAAAAATTTTCAAAATATTCTGAACATATTCCAATCCAAAAACTCTAATTTTTTCCGAATAAATTTTGAAATTTTTTGTTTGCATTAAATTTAATAATTTATATATATA
This sequence comes from Ligustrum vulgare, assembly GCA_963555705.1. Lineage (NCBI taxonomy): Eukaryota > Viridiplantae > Streptophyta > Magnoliopsida > Lamiales > Oleaceae > Ligustrum > Ligustrum vulgare. The sequence continues at coordinate 5,592,421 of OY743176.1, read as the reverse complement.
TATATATTCTAAGAAATAATCTATTAAACAATTAATACTATTAAAATATTATTAACATGTAATTTAATATATAACTAACATGTAACACTTTTACTTAGAGGGAGGGAGTATCACTTTAATTATAGCATATGATTTAAATTATATAAATTGATGGTGATTTTTTTTTTTTTTTACACATCAGATATAATAAAAAGTTCATACTAAATCAAAAGTTCAAAATGTGTTGTCAGTTGTGGTATTACAAAGTTTGCTTTACTTATTCATTGTTTGTATGATCGTTGGGATTGAACTTTGCTACGTGACACTGTTTGTTTATTAGAAAACAAGTTTTTGAAGCGAAAAAGTTAGAATTAGGATGAAAAATGAAAGAATTGTTGCATTGTTATCCTTGTTAACTTTTATTTTATTTGATCATGATGATGGACAAACTTTTGTTAAATTTATTTATAAACATTATGTTATTATTTTGTTATCTTTTGTAATTTGTAATTTTAATTATAGTTTTGATTAGTTGAAATTTTGAACTCATTCAATTTCAAAAATTTAATTTCCCGAATTTCTTTTTTTTTTAGGTACTTAAAATTATTATAAATCTTGATAAAATATTAAATATTGAAAAATTCAAAAATTTTCGAATTTCAATTTGAAATTATGTTTGTGTAATCCGAAAATTTTGGAACAAAATTCAGAACGACATTTTGATTACGAAACTTTTTGAAACGGAATTTGAAACACCTATTTTCAATCCGTTCCTTCTGAATAACACCCTTATGCCCTTCTATTCACTAGTTGTGTTCAATTTTTGTTTTTCATTTTTCCAATTTTAGTAAGGGTTTGTTTAACTTATTCCAAGATTCAATTTTTACATTGATAATATTTGGTCAATTTCTTGAAATTTGATTTTGAAGAGCCACGTGTATTTTCAATAGGCTCTTTAAATTTAAGATGCTCTTTATTTTAAAGAGTTAATACTTAAAAACTACTCGACTCTCTAATTTAACATTTTAATTTAGAGAGAGTGTTTGACTTTCGAAATTTGGAGAGCCAAATGCATTCTCTATTATTAAATACATTAAAAAAGTTTCAATTTTCAATGTCCATACATTCACTTCTTTTATTACATATTTAATATAATTGGTCATTTACTTTAAAATAAATAAATATTAACTAAAAATAAAGAAAGACAATAGATATTTTTATGAAAAAGTAAAATAAATAGTCAAAATAAAAAGTTTATTGGAGCTTGTAAAATATTTTACTCTTCAAATTTAAAGATCGATCTCTATTATGTAGAATATGTTCTTTAAAAAAAATGTCTATTTGAGTTGTTCTTGGTTGTGTTTTTTCAAGCAATCATTGCAAATTATAATTCAATTTATAATTTACATAAATTTTCAAATCATTTTTTAATCATACACATTTTTTCTATTCATTTGTCAACCCCATATTTTATCTAGAAAATACAAAGAATATAATGTTTTCGACGTAAAATATGTGATTAAAAAATGATTTGAAAAAATGTGTATGGTTAACAAGTAATTTGAGAAATGTATTATTTATAAGCAATCTATCTATCTTCTATTCATATATAAAAGTAAAAGTGATGAAAGAGAATCATTAATGCCATTTATCCTCCACACTTACAATTTTTTGGGGGAAAAAACTAAAATAAAAATAGAAAAAATAAAATCAGTGTAAATAATATTTATTATTGTTTAAATAATAAATCATATTTTATAAAATATATATTATTATTAACTATTTAATAAATAAAAACATCCGTTCAAATGCTTTATTTTTGTTTATAAATAAAAATATTGTCCTTTTCGAGATAAAATGCAAGGTTGAAAAATAGTTTAAAAAAATATGCATAGTTAGAAACTGAGTGAAAAAAGTGTTGTTTGTAAATAAATTTATAGACAAAGTTATCAAATGGATGCTAATATTTTTAATGGTTTTTAATTTTAATAAATTTGTAAGTATTATATTATATAGTATAAGGTTTTCGATACAATTTCTTGATCTCCCACGTTATCCGATTATCTATCTATATCTTCTATATCTATACATATACCTATATATCTATAAAAATAGAAGTGATGATAGAATCATTAATTTATCTATGAAAGTAGAAGTGAGGATGTAATCATTAATGTCATTTTTCCTCCAAAATGTACTTACAATTTTTGGGGAAAAAAAACTAAAATAAAAATAGAAAAATAAAATCCGTGTAACGAATATTTATTATCCTTTAAATAATAAATCATATTTTCTAATTATTATTATTATTATTATTATTATTTAATAAATTAAAATATATGTTCAAATGCTTTGTTTTTGTTTATAAATAAAAATATTGTCATTTTCAAGATAAAATATAAAGTTGAAAAAAAAAATGGTTTCACAAATGTGTATAGTTAAAAATTGGGTGAAAAAGTGTTATCTGCAAATAAATTTATAGACAAAGTTATCGAATTGATGCTAATATTTTTAATTATTCTTAATTTTAATAGTAATTGTAAAAAGATTATATGGTACAAGATTTTCAATACAATTTCTTGATCTCCTACGTTGTCCAATTATTGTATCATGATAATTGAAGATTTTTTTTAAAATTTTGAATTCGATAATAGTTTATATTAAAATGTTATTATATTATGTTTTTATTTGATATAATTGTATAATTAACATATTTTCATAAATTTTAATCGTAATTACTATTACAAACATATTCTCGTCTTTGGTAATACTGTTTGGTTTATAAATTGATTTATTTATGATTTTGGGGTAAAATATAGTGTTTGAAATTTTGAGAGAGAAAATGTTTTTGATAAAAAAGTGATTTTGAAAATTGGATAATTTATAAATTGATTTATAAACCGATTTATTTGATTTACCAAACATATGAAATTAACAAACAATAAAATTCTTTTAACAAATAAATTAATATATTCAATATAAATATAAAATTTTCTATTCCCTCTATCCCATTATATATAGACTTGTTTTTTATTGAAAAATATTTATTTTGTTTATTTACTAATATGCCCTTATTTATTACTTCCAATAATAATAGTTTAGTACTTAAATAAGGGGAGTTCTTTTGTAGTACCAATCGTTGACACTTGTTATGATGTCAATGTAGACAAATACAATGGCCTCCACAAGTGCTGTGGGAGCTAGGGGTGTAAACGGTTTGGTTTGGACGGTTTTTGATAATTTTTCAAACCAAACTGTTTAAAGCGGTTTAAGATTTTTCCAACCCAAACCAAACCAAACCATTTCATTTCCTAAACCAAACCAAACCAAATCATTTTTTGCGGTTTGGTGCGGTTTTAAACCGCGGTTTGCAAACGAAACTAAACTAATATATGTAAATCGAGTTAAAATAACTATTGAAATAGAATTTTGAATTAAGACATCAAAACTAATTGCAAATAACACAATGACATTATAGATAGATGTTATAAGACTAACAAAATTAAAATATATGGGTAAACAACCTCTAAAATAGATACAAAGGTACAATCACAAACAAATTATCACAATAATATCAAAAAAACCTAATAGATAACACAATCAATTCTCAAGTTAGATTTTCCTATTATTTCACAACAAAACAACTTAAACTCAAATATACTATATTCCAAGCAAAACTATTGAACTACATGATGAAAGAATGATGCTTTAGGAATTTAGAGTTTGATAAATTACGGTTGATGATAAAAGATCTCAAATACAACTAATTTTGCTTAGATAACCATAAATACTCAAGTCATGACTTGCTAAATTAACAGAAGACAAATATTATAACCAAGAAAAAATAAATAATGAACAAGTTTATGTATACTCCCCAAAAAAAAATTATAGGATAAAAAACAAATAAAGTAAGAAAGTCACCGGTAGTACTTAGTTGTTAGCACTAGCAAAATGTCTTTCTTAACAATAAAGGAAAAGCAAGGTGCCCCTTCATATAAATTGAAAATAAAAGCAATAATTTTTTTTTGTATTTTTGCAATTAAAAAATTAAATTTTAATTGTAATTTTTTAGCGGGTTGGCGATTTGAAACGGGTTTTGAAAAATGAAACCTAAACCAAACCATTTGAAAGCGGTTCGGTTTGGGTCAAAATCGAAGCGTTGACGGGTCCGCGTGGATCCGAACCAACGGTTTCGAAATTGCGGTTTGATATCGGTTTGACGGTTTCGTTGTACAGCCCTAGTGGGAGCTACTGCATGTTTCTCTATTGACACCATAATAAGTATCAACTATTCACACTTGATCATTTTCATAAATAAAAGTAAATTGAAAATTTTTTTATAAAAATTATATTTTCAATAAAATTAAATATGTTTTCTAAATCCTGATCAAACAAGTCGATACGGATTAATCAACATATAAGCTAACAAACACTTTATCTTAGCTTAGCGTGGATGGCCTCTCAAGCATTCGCTTTCTGTATTCTTTGTCGTCCTCCTCTCTTTCTGTTCCTCTTCCTCTTCCTCTTCCTCGTTTTCATTTTCACTTTTTATTTTTGTATTTAAAGCCATTATTTTTAAGAATAATTCTTTTTTTTTTTTCATTCGAGTTCTTTATTTTTCACGTCACACCACCACCTCGCACACTGAATAAAAGTCTGGTGCCGAAACCCAATTTCACCCCAAAATTCTTGGTGCTAGTACTGTTAATTCTGATCTTTTTCCGTCTTTTACTTTGACTTTTCTCCCATATTTGTTTTTGTTTGTGCCCTTGACCCAATTTTGGCATGAAATTCAAGAATTGAAAACGGTAGCATTTTTTTGGGAAGAAAATGGCTTCAGGAAGCAGAGAAACGCATGCTAATAGTCGCAATTATCGGGCTTTAACTCAAGCTCAATCTTCAGGTACAAGCAATCCTCATAATCATAATAATGTTAATGTAAATTCTAGCAATAATAATAGAGAATCAATTATTAGCAAAGCTGTTGCACAGTACACAGTTGATGCTAAGCTCCATGCTGTTTTTGAGCAATCCGGTGAGTCTGGAAAATCATTTGATTATTCACAGACTATTAAGAACACAACACAGTCTGTTCCTGAGCAGCAAATCGCCACTTATTTGTCCAAAATTCAGCGCGGTGGCCATATTCAACCCTTCGGTTGTATGATAGCCGTAGATGAGTCGAATTTTTGTGTAATATCATACTCGGAAAATGCCCGTGAAATGCTTGGTTTAACTCCTCAATCAGTGCCAAGTCTTGAGAAGCCTGAGATTTTGACAATTGGGACTGATGTGAGGACCCTCTTTACCCAATCCAGCTCTGTTTTGCTTGAGAGGGCGTTTGGGGCACGGGAGATCACTTTATTGAATCCAATTTGGGTTCACTCTAAGAATTCTGGAAGGCCATTTTATGCTATTTTGCATAGGATAGATGTTGCCATAGTGATTGATTTGGAGCCTGGAAGGACGGAAGATCCAGCCCTGTCTATTGCCGGTGCTGTCCAGTCACAGAAACTTGCAGTTAGAGCTATTTCGCATTTGCAGTCGCTCCCTGGTGGGGACATTAAGCTGTTGTGCGATACGGTTGTTGAGAGTGTGAGGGAACTCACGGGGTATGACAGGGTTATGGTTTACAAGTTTCATGAGGATGAGCATGGTGAGGTTGTGGCTGAGAGTAAGAGGGCGGACTTAGAGCCATACATAGGTTTGCATTATCCTGCCACAGATATTCCTCAGGCATCAAGGTTTTTGTTTAAGCAGAATAGGGTTAGGATGATTGTTGACTGTCATGCCACCCCTGTTAGGGTGATCCAGGATGAATCACTAATGCAGCCTCTGTGTTTGGTTGGTTCAACGCTTAGGGCCCCCCATGGCTGCCACGCTAAGTACATGGCAAATATGGGGTCAATCGCCTCGCTGACTTTGGCCGTTATTATTAATGGAAACGACGAGGATGGTTCCCGAGGAAGAAATTCTATGAGGCTGTGGGGATTGGTTGTTGGCCATCACACTTCTGCTAGGTGCATTCCATTCCCACTCCGTTATGCTTGTGAATTCCTAATGCAGGCATTCGGGCTTCAGTTAAACATGGAACTACAATTGGCATCACAGCTGTCTGAGAAACATGTTTTAAGGACGCAAACGCTGTTGTGTGACATGCTGCTTCGAGATTCTCCCACTGGCATTGTTATGCAGAGCCCTAGTATTATGGATCTTGTGAAATGTGATGGTGCTGCACTTTATTACCAGGGGAAGTATTATCCATTGGGCGTGACTCCTTCTGAAATGCAAGTAAAGGATATTGTAGAATGGTTGTTGGCTTTCCATGGAGACTCTACGGGTTTGAGCACTGATAGTCTGGCTGATGCAGGGTATCCAGGGGCAGCCTCACTTGGGGATGCAGTTTGTGGGATGGCTGTTGCGTATATCACTTCAAGAGACTTCTTGTTCTGGTTCCGTTCCCATACTGCAAAAGAGATTAAGTGGGGCGGTGCAAAGCATCATCCAGAGGATAAAGATGATGGCCAGAGGATGCATCCACGTTCTTCATTCAAAGCATTTCTAGAAGTGGTTAAGAGCCGGAGTATGCCTTGGGAGAATGCTGAAATGGATGCCATTCACTCTTTGCAGCTCATTTTACGAGATTCTTTTAGGGATGCTGATGGAAGCAATTCTAAGGCTGTTGTACAAGCACGAGGTGGGGACTTGGACTTGCAAGGGATGGATGAGCTTAGTACTGTTGCCAGAGAAATGGTTAGGTTGATAGAGACTGCAACAGCGCCCATTTTTGCTGTAGATAATGAAGGCCACATAAATGGGTGGAATGCAAAAGTTGCAGATTTGACAGGGCTATCCGTTGAAGAAGCAATGGGAAAATCCTTGGTTAATGATCTTGTTCACAAAGAATCGGTAGAAACTGTGGACAAACTTCTGTTTCATGCTCTAAGAGGTAGTCCTTTTATTTAAAATTTATTATTCCACTGCTGATATTCTAAGTTCATCAAGGATGTTCCTTCACGTTCTATTCAAATACTAGTATATAGTTGGTTCTTTTCTTATGTTTTTTGTCTGATTTATCCTTCTTTTGTTATTTGTGAATGGTATTTTAGACTGAAGTGGGAGTAAAAGGCACAATCATTCTTCCTTTGACTTATTAATTATCTTGAACAGATTTCTACTTTGAGATCTTTAAAGTTTTTTTACTCATTGACGGTCCCTATGTACGTACAAGATTCTTAAGCACCAAGTATGCCTGCTTTTGTGAATTCTTTTAATGTAAATTGTTAAACAACTGCATTACTGGTCAATTTATGAAAGGGCATTGATTACAAATTATATTTTTTCTGGATAGGAAATTCCATCTTACGAGAGACACAAACACATAAATAATATATATTGTTGCCTCCATAGCTGTTAGAATATAGATTAGCTGATTCTCAAATAAGCCTTATTTTTTACTATATCTTGCGTTCTACTATCTACTTTAGAAGCAACCATCTCAAGAGCTATCCCTTGTAATGATGTCAGCCTTTTATCAGATTTAGCACAAGTGCAGTAGACTACGTATTGGTTACAAGTTTCATCTATGACAAATGTCAAGACTATGCATATTGACCAGCCTGGTTTGTTGTGAACAGCACCATACTGAACTGACCGAAAGAGAGGAAAAAAAATATTCCATTGGCTAATATCAAGGAATGCAGGGGCAATACTTTTAATTAATTCATCAATCCACTTTGCGTAGTGAGATATATCCTCATGCTAAAAATAATAATTGCAGGTGAAGAAGATAAGAATGTAGAAATAAAGTTGAGGACATTTGGCACTGAACAACATAAGAAAGCTGTATTTGTGGTGGTAAATGCTTGCTCTAGCATGGATTACACAAACAATATTGTTGGGGTCTGCTTTGTTGGACAGGACGTTACTGGCCAGAAACTGGTAATGGATAAATTTATCAACATTCAAGGCGATTACAAGGCTATTGTACACAGTCCGAACCCTCTGATTCCACCTATATTTGCTTCAGATGACAACACCTGTTGCTCTGAGTGGAACACTGCCATGGAAAAGCTCACTGGGTGGAGCAGAGGGGACGTCATTGGAAAGATGTTAGTAGGGGAAGTATTTGGCAGTTGCTGTCGGCTTAAAGGCACAGATGCCGTGACAAAGTTCATGATCGTCTTACACAATGCAATTGGTGGCCAGGATACTGACAAGTTCCCATTTTCGTTTTTTGACCAAAGAGGCAGATATGTACAAGCTCTCTTGACTGCAAATAAGAGGGTTAATATCTGCGGACAGATTATTGGAGCATTTTGTTTCTTGCAGATTGCGAGTCCTGAATTGCAGCAAGCTTTAAGCGTCCAGAGGCAACAGGAAAAGCAGCGTGTTTCTAAGATGAAAGAGCTGGCTTACATTTGTCAGGAAATTAAGAATCCATTAAGTGGCATACGCTTTACTCATTCACTTTTGGAAGCCACGGACTTGACAGAAGATCAAAAGCAGTTTCTTGAAAGCAGTGCTGCTTGTGAGAAGCAGATGGTAAAGATTATAAAGGATGTTGATCTGGAAAGTATTGAGGATGGGTAAGTTCTGATTTGAACTTTAAACTGTCTGTTTCAATCGTGATATAACATCCTTAATGATTTTTTTAATATTTCCCGTTCCAAGGAAACGTCAACTTTTAACTCTAATACCCATCATCAGAATTTTTTGTCTCAAAATTGATTTTTTTATTTTTATTTGTATACATCAATTGTAAAAACATGAAAATATCTGACCGTTTTGGATGGAGTGAGAAACTTTTTTTTTTTTTTTTTGGCTGATTCTCAGAGCTTGTTTAACTAATACCTTCATATTTCTATTGCTGCTTATCTGTTACTGGTTGCTAGTAAACAAGAGATGTACTAAGTTTTAGCCTATCTTCTGGTAGTTCGCTGGAGCTCGAGAAGGCAGAATTCTTAATTGGGAGTGTAATAGATGCTGTTGTTAGCCAATCAATGTTATTGCTGAGGGAAAGAGGTCTTCAGTTGATCAGTGATATCCCTGATGAAATTAAGACGTTGTCTGTCTATGGTGATCAAATTAGAACCCAACAGGTTTTGGCAAATTTCTTATTGAACATGGTGCATCATGCTCCATCTCCTGAAGGTTGGGTAGAAATTCAACTTAGACCGAGTTTTAAGCAAATTTCCGATGGAATAACCATTGTGCACATTGAATTTAGGTATTAATTCATCTTGAGCAGTAAAGTTCTTTTCCATCCGGTTGTTTTCTGAATTCTTCCATTATAAGATTTAATTCTTAAATATCTATATGCTGTCTCAGTAATTGATATCATTTTCTTGTTGATGAAGAATTGTGTGCCCAGGTGAAGGTCTTCCTCCTGAACTAGTTCAAGACATGTTCCATAACGGTCGATGGTTGTCCCAGGAAGGCCTGGGGCTAAGTATGTGCAGAAAAATCTTGAGGCTCATGAATGGTGAAGTTCAATATATCAGAGAATCAGAAAGATGCTATTTTCTGATTATCCTCGACCTACCGATGCCACAGAGAGGTTCGAAGAGTGTTCTCTAAATATACGGCAGCAAGGACTTACATCTAGATCTTTCTCCGGAGTTTAAACCTAGATATCGTTTCCTGCATTACCTTTGGGACACTTCCCGCAGAATGTATAAGGTTAGTACTTCGAGACTTGCCTTGCAAGACAGCTAATGAGTAATTAGTGATACCAATAATATTTGTATGGGCTCCTTAGCCATTTACCAACTTCCTTTCAGAGTTCCCACCTTGTTTCCATCTTGAGGTGGTGATTTCTAGTATATAGCGCTAATCTTGAGTACGTGAAAGGATACACTACCATGTATAGTATGATATGAACCAAGTGAAAGGGCGCTAATTTGTACGGGATGCTGTCATACGCCCCATTAGTGTGTATTATTATAATATTGTTTGAGTATTGTTCTCGAGTTTCGGAGATAATTTAAGATAATTACTGCCTTTTGATCCCCTTGATGAATCTTGTGGTTATTAGTTTACTCTATGATATAGATTATAAGAGTCACCGGCATGCCATTGAACGTGTAATTTATGCAATAATGAGTCATGTCTATCAGTTTCCTTTTCTGGGGGACACCTGATTCCGAAATTACATAACCTGGATTTACTAGTATATATGTTAAAGATCAAGTAGGCATCTTTGTGTTCTCTTATCCATAAAATTGTGTTATGAACCAAGGTAAATTGCAGAGAGCGTACTGAAAATGAAGACTAGGGCCTGCTGATATACTACTGAAAGTGTCCAAAACGTTCTACCAAATGCTTTGGACTTCTCCAATAGGTTTAACTTTGGAGTACTGGGATAACCAAGTGAGGGAGAATACCTATTCTCCTGAAGATACGAGGTTATTTTTCAAGTTCCTTCGACGCGGTTCTATAATACTCTAATGTTCTCAAATCGTTCACCTGTGTCACTTTGGGGTACACTGGTATAGTCAATTCACTCGGCGGATTGCCCTTCCAATTTGAAGGTTTTTCTTTAAAGTTTCAACCTTGTTGATGATGAAAATAGTCGCGAATATAAAGAGATTTGTGATATTATGGCAGGATGGTACGGAAAGAGGGAGGGAGAACACCATTTATCTCAAAGTTACGGGTCATTTTGCCGAGTTCCTTTGGCGCGCTCCTTTCGCATGCCCTAATATTCTATACTTGTTCACCAATGGTTGATTGGGGTTATGGTTGATTCACAAGGAGAATTGCTCTCTCAATTCGAAGTTTTTTTGGTTGAGTTTCAATCTTATCGACTATGATACAAATATAAAGAGACTCATCCCTTGTTTGGCGCCCATTTTTTGGGTAAAAATGTGGTTTTGAATAGTATTATTGAAAGAATGTGGGATTAAAAATTGTTTGAAAAGTCAAAAATGATACGCTTGACTAAGATGGATGATTGAGATTGAGTATTGAATAAATTTGATTTGTAAAAAATGGGGGTTAAATCGGGGCTCAATCTCAAAGAACTTGGCATGTAGGATTCGGGAGAAAGCAAAGTGAAAAAGTTGTGATTTGTAATGACATACTTCATTTTTAAACAATTATGTGAGTTTGTCAAATTTTAGTTTTAACAATTTGAAATATAAAGTTTATTTTATAAATAATATAAAGTTTGTGAATGATCAATTACCATTATACTCCTGTAAACTTTACATATTACGATTGTGTCATTATTCACTCCTATAAATAGGAGCATTATTTCATTCATTCATATGAATTCAATAAGAGAAGAATTCTCTCATATCTCTCTCTATATTCTCTATTGTTTTCATAATAGTTTTATAACACGTTATCAGCACGAGTCTCTAGTCAATTGAGTAATATAACGGGAGTATGCTCTACAGTTGCAAATAAATGATGAACCTATGTATCAGAAACTTAATTATTACTAATCAATGTTTCATTTTCTCAAACTAAACACTTTTGGTTTCAGAAAATAACTCATATATTGTAGATTTGAAAATTTATCCAATTTTAAAATTTATGGTCGAACTGAAAAGGGAGATTCCGGCCGATCCAGGTATCCGATCAACGATCGACCACCGCCATCAGAACGGGCTTGTCGAGGAGAAGACTCGCCTGAAATTTGGGGATGATCCAACGGTTGAAACAGAAGATATCGACCGGAGAAGAAAGACTGAAAAACTGTGCAAAAAACAAAATCTGACCGAAAATTGAAACGCCGATCCCGGACGATCCTGAACTCCGATCGACGATCGGCCAGCGGCATAACAACGGGCTTTTCTAGGAGAAGACTCGACTGAAATTTGGCGCCGATCCGAAGGTTAAAACGGAAGTTATTGGCCGGAGAAGAAGATGCTGGCGGACTGAAAAATGCTGATTCCGGCCAAATGGTTGGTCTTTTGGAGCATGTTCAGGACGTCGAGGCACATGGTGATGGGTTGTTTTTTCCAGCCACCGACACGTGGCGGCAGCGCGTGAACGGATTCTGGTGATGACGTCAAAAGGTAGTTTGTTCGTCTTGATGATTTGGATTTTTCTATGATCTTACTTTTCTGTTTTGTGCAGTTTTGAAATTTTCCGGCGGTCGAACGTGGCGGTTTTCTTAAAAACTGTTTTTGGAGCAGTTCCGACGGGATTTTGAACATCGGACCAAAAGTAAGTTTGTTCTAAATTTAATTTTAAACCTATTGACGGTTTCGATTTATCCATATGATCAATATATTAAAATATGGACGATTTTGCCCTTGATAATACGTTAAAGTATATTAATCGTGATTTAACGAATTTGATTAATCATTATTAATGATATGATGATAAGTATTAATAGAATATATATTCTAAATTATTTAACACTACTATGTGATTAATACGATAAATTAAAAGATTTAAAAGTAACATAATAGTTGTCATGTCGTAACGTATTGAGTATAACTCATTATCGTAACGAACTGGACTATTATAAATACCTTGACTGAATCTAGAGATATGACTTGCCCATTTATGAAATATAATTATTTCTTTATATTGTTACAACCTATATGGTTTGTTCTACTGATTTTAAATATCTCTACTCATATAAATTTGATAATATTATTATCATTTGATATTTCAACAAATGGTACCAGAAGTTATCATTACCAAAAGATTGTTGGATCTTAATGAAAATATTTTACCATTTGGTACCAGAAGTTACCAATATTTGTAGTTGAAAGGGTGGATGAAAATAAATTATTCAACAAGAGAATATTGATGTATGATAAGATAATATCATATGATAGTACGGACATGGCTAATGTGAAAATAATCTCATCAGTATTATGAGATGAATATTAGATGATAAGTGTCTGGAAAAATTCTTGCACGAGCACTTATGTATTCCAGAAGAAATACATATTTACTCAGAAGAAGTAAAAATTATCATCTAAACATACTGAAGTGATATTATTATTATTGCTCTTGAAGAAGTATAAAACGAGTCATACATGCAAAATACAAAAGGGGGAAACATTTATGATCCTCAAAATTAGAGATGTGTTTCGGGAGTAGCCGTATCCTACCACCTCTGATCTTTTGAGGAAATAAAGAAACACTCAAAGAGGTGTGTTTCAAGAGTAAGAATACTCCGTACTCTACCACCTTAAATCTTTGAGGTACACAAGATTAAACATTGATAAAATCCTAAAAATTCATGGTGTGTCTCAAGAGTGAGAATACTTCGTACTCTACCACCACCTATTCTAGGGTTCACAAAGTTAAGTTTACATTAATCGGACTCCATTTTCGCTTGATTCCCCTTCCTTGCGACCAATCTATCTTAGCTCCTGCTGGATCTTGTATGGGGATATATGATTGCAACTTATCCAGCAGTTCCTCGATAGTAGGAGCAGAAATAAGGATTCTCCTAAAAAATGAAGAGATGAATCCCTATTCCACAGCATAATCAAGAAATGTTAACAAACCATCAAAGAAATTGTTAATATTTAAAAGTCCAATAGGCTTGGTATGGAGATCTAAATGAGCCCATGAGGTAATATTAAAGATTTCTTCTAAAGTACCAAAACCTCCAGGCAGGGCTATAAAGACATCAGAACCCTATAGCATGCAAGTTATGCGTTCATGGATATATAAGGTTTGTACTTCATGCCCTCGTGTTTTACCTGCAATATCTACCAAAGGAGTAGGTATAACACCTATCACTCTTGCTTTCTCTGCTTGAGCGGATTGGGAAACACAACCCATCAAACCACTGCTACCACCTACATACACGAGAGTGATACCTTTCTCTCCCAACTTCTTTCCTAAATCCACTACTGCTTCTAGATACCCAAAACCTTTCCCTACTTTTGATCCACAAAATACACAGATAGTTTTGATCTGTCGAAGTTTTGGTCCTTCCATCTTTGAGAGTATAAGGAAGGAAAAAGTTATGAGAAAATGATATTTTGGGATGCATGACACTGTGAAAATCATTGGCTTTTTAAACTTGAAAAACTTCACTATTTACTGCTCGTCTTTTGAAAAAGTGAAAACCTACTTCTGACTAAATTACATTACTTTTGATAAAGCTTACCTTTCGGTGATTTTTCAATACATGTTATCAATGCTCGAGAAATGAAGCATGAAAATATTTTATAAATATATGTGCAAATATATACACACAATATACTGATTTACCTTGTATTAATGTTGCATAGCCAAAACATCATTGTTTATAACAGCCTGGCAAACAAGATCATTTGCTATTATATTTTTGAGACTATAACGCTCTTTATCGCTGATGAATTTAGCCCATAAAGATAGTAGATCACGCTGCACATACCCACTAGGGTGCGTCTCAAGAGTCAATCGGATATCATCCAATGACTCCTTACTCAGTTCACCCTTAATGAAGTCTATCTTATCATCTCGATTTATGGATGAATATCCTATTGATTTACAACGGGTATCACATGTCCATCGAGCACATTTGTAGCAACTATTTAATTTTTTTGCTCTTCGCTTCTTTGCAAAAGTACTCTTACCTAAGTCAAGCTTGTGTTTAGAAAATGAATCTGGTAACTCACCAGCTAATCGAACTTTTGCTTCGATCAACCAACGAACATCTTCTGGGATACCTTGATCCATCAGCAGCCTCAATCTTTCGAGTCGAACTCGGTAAATCTTTTTCAAAACATTTATCGGAAGATTTGATAGTATTTGCGGATATTTGATAATATAACATCCATTTTTTTATGGATCTAATCTCTTCCCAAGTGATCTATTTAAATGTATTATTCAACGCGTAAAAGAGCGGTGGCTCCGCGTGTCAGTGATTCCATCAAGAAATAATGGAATAAATTATTGAAAAGGTGGGAACAATGAGATAATGCGTCATTACCTTTTTCGATATAAGGGAAGATTTGGCGACAAGATTGAGATATTTTTCTTGGATATTGTACCTGATTTTTCCAGTAAAGTAATAAAGGTATACTGATTTGAACTATACAGAAATACGTACTGATGAAATGAATATTATATTGAACCAGAAGTTCATACATATGTACAAGTGAAATATCTTGCTGAACCAGAAGTTCTATAATGATTGGTTAGATTTCAATTCAATAATGAGATTTATTGAGAATGCAAAATGGCATTCATTAAAGAACTAGAAGATTGTTCAGGTTAACAAGTTATCATTGCTGCTTGTTCTCAAAAGCAAATTAATTATCTTACTAAGAAAATGAATGACTAATTATTTGCTCAAGTAATGATATTACGAGCAAAGTGATAAATGCTAGCATGAATATATATTAAAGTCATTAATGATTTTACGAATTATTTGAGATAATAGAATATTATATTGCTAATGGTTTAGCAGATTGTTGTGAGAAAATTATCGCAAGTGTACGATATCGTTAACAAGTAGTAAAAATGGACTTTTTGAGTCCGGGTTGTCGATCCCACGAGGACTATTTATTTGTTATCGATTTACTTTGATTTAATAGAATTCCTAAACTAGAGCCAAAACTTAACTAAGAAAATAAAATACCAAACAATCCAAAAAGACAATAAAATTAAGAATAAATTAAATAAACAGTGCAATTAAAATGAAAATAGAAAATTAAATTAAAAACAATTAATAAAAGCAAGAAATAAAGTTGTGGGATTTCTAGCAATTGAATGAATATCGGGACTAACGATTTCGAAATAACGTTCTAACTTAATTTCCCATCTCAAGTTGTTTTCTAAAATTGTATTTGGTCGAATTCACGCATATATCTAATTTACCTCTCTCGAGTTCAAATTAGACCTATTTAACTAAGTCAACCATGTATCTCTACAGCGGGTCAGAGTTCTCCTTAGCTAAATGCATTAAATTTCCTAGGAATTCCTAAGTGACCACATGCAACCACAAATTCAAATATCTATCTTTTTGTTGAAATTGTCGGACTTTATTACGTGATCTAATTGTTAACTCACCTCTCGGATTATGAAAACAACCATTAAATCATGAATTGGTGATCAAGCAACTCAAGCATTAAACTCAATAATAAAATCAATACATGAAAATAAAGTGCCAACTTGAGAATTAAAATCAAACTAAAACATTAAATCTATATCGTCAATCCCGATTTAAAATTTATCTATTCATGTTTGTGGAATAAAAAGTAATGTATAATAAAAATAAAACTTGGAGTTTGAATAGTTGAAGAATTAACATAACCATCAAAACACAAAATCTGTCTTCTCGAAGTGCAGAAAGAAAGTACCCAGCTAGATCTCTATAACCTATGGGTTTGTCGTCAGAAAAAGCCTTGAGGCCAGTCAATAATTCAGCCAAGTTTCTTCCACCAGTTGGCTGCCAATTCACCATTGATTTTCCAAAATCAGCCACTTTTTTGTTATCAATTTAACCCACCAATCAGCCGTTTTCTCTCCAAAATTCCCTTTTCTGTTGATTTCCCCAATATGTATGTATATTCTCCAACCTCTCTCTTCTAATTCCAAACCAATACCCACGGCTGCCTCTAAAAATTATCCCACCGACTGCGTGCTTCTTATTTCCTTCTCTCGGCTGTCAGCAGCCCTCCTTTCTACCCACGTCTGACCTGCGGCTCCCCCTCCTAGGTTGCTGTGTGTATATATTATATATGTATATATATAAATTAACCTAAGGCCCAAATCAAATAAATTGTCCTTCAAGTTACTCAATTCCTCCATGTATGATAAGTTAGTCCTTGAATTAATTGCACATTCGGTCTTCAACTTTTGAGAGTGTACACTTTAGTCCTTTTTCTTCGTTTTATCTCAATATTCGTCCAATTGTTGCGTGATTGCTTCAATTCATCACTTTTCTTGATTTTGGGATAAAACCTGAAATAATAATAAATAAACACAAACTAAGTAGAATTTATTCGAGAAAAACAATATAATATCCTAATTTCGATAGATAAATAAGTGTATAAAATACACTTATCAAACCCCCCCAAACTAGAATATTTGTTCGTCCTCGAACAAAAATAAAGCTAAACTATAAAAATAAAAATGCAAGCAGAAATTGTTTTTGTTTTTGTCAATTTATTTACCATACATTTCAATAATCCAAAATGACGATTCACTTTAGAGAAGAAATATGAACAGCAAAAATTATTTTCATTCATCCAATGCTTAACTTCATCGTGTGTGTGTGAATAGCCAAAAATCGAATGCAAACTCATGTAAAAATATACTTGACACTGTGTGACTAGTCATGCAGAAATAAGCTCGAATCCCATGTGGTCAACAATGATTTTCTTTTTATTTTCCTTACACTCTCATGGATGATCACAACCATAATGCTTTTCTCTCATATCCCGAGGTCTTTCCTATTGATGTGGTTTCTAAACATGTATAAATTGCATTTTTCCACACAAGGCAGTTAGAATTTGACAAGTATGCACGACAGACCAAGAATAATTAATCTCCAATCCCACACTCCAGTATTAGGAATTTTAATCAACAAAGCTTATACCATTTATATATCTTTTTTTTTGTATGGACGACTTTTTCTTTTAATGTCCTTGTCTTTTACCATCTTTGTGCAGAACTTTTCATACTGGCTTTATATATGACCCCTGTAGCGAGCTTTAGGTCGGCAACTCCCAACTCAGTTGAGCTTAGGGTACCAGGTTCAGAGAACCCCTCAGACTTAATTACCCGAGTCATAAAGGCTTAAACAGAAAAGTTAAAGATGTTTTAGTGTCTTATGTGTAAGTCCACTCTCCGTACTTGCTTTCTAGTTGACCCCTGTAGCGAGCTTTAGGTCGATGACTCCCAAGCCAGACGACTTCAGGGCACCAGGTTTGAAAGACCCCTCGGACTTACTTACTCGAGTCAAAAAGGCATTTGAAGAGTAGAATAAGACCTTCAGCATTTTTTTATTTTTATGCTGGTCATGGTTTATACCCGTTGATTAAAACCCCTTCCACTAAAGATGGATCATTAAAAATTTCAGACCCTCAATCTGTCAATGCCTACTTGTACTTGACCTCTCTACCCCCAAACTGCTCAAGGAGCAGTTTGGTTCTACATTTCAGGTCGGGATCTAATTTCTTAAGGTTTGGAATTTTTCAGTCAATTCTATGTTCAAAGTGCACAAGTTTATCCCACAAGTATCAAGCATCTCCCTACACAAATTATTATTCGAAAGTGGCTATGTGCTCAAGTTTGATTAATGTCTTACATGGTTGAATGTCAAGAAAAATTTTAGTTCACATGTTGCTCAAATTTTCTAACTAAAGCACAAAATTCAATTCAAATCATGTCATAAGTAATAAATAAATAAACAAAAATTTTCAAAATTTTCACCTTTTTTTTTTTTTTTTTTTTTTTTTGAATCCCAAAAACAAGGTATCGAATGAACAAGATGAAGAAATGAGATACCACCCCCCAAACTAGAAAGTTACATTTGTCCTCAATGTAAAAGAAAAGATATATCAATTGATAACAATACATAAAAAGGGAGTTAGGTACTTCCCAGGTTTAGAGGAGCGATGTTATAACTTGAAGCTTGGTTTTGATCTCGTTTGGACGATTTCGACCCGTTTCTTGTGTTTCCGTGCTTGGTTGGAAGTGTTACAAGTGGTGTGTTCCTCGCAAGTAAAAGATAAACAATATTAGAATCATACACACTGTTGAACTAGATCAACACAAACAATCCCAACTAAAACATAGGAAAAATTTTGAATTTTCAAACACGATCAAAGTGTGCAAAATCATGCGTATGATTTATTTTAATATGATAAGAGCAATGAGGTTAAAACAATGTGATGCAAAATTGTAAGCTCATGGATGATGTATGAATTTAAACTAAAAATGCACTTGAAGATGAAATCAAAGAGGTCGGTGCTAGGGATGCTTATTTCAAAAACTCCAATAAAGAGAAAAAAAAATGCAAGTACTACCTAAAAATTTAAATACAAAGCTGTAAATAAAGTAAAATAAATAAAAGGGAAAGAAAATTGGGTTGCCTCCCAATAAGCGCTCCGTTTAAAGTCTAAAGCCCGACTTTTGAACATGACTTCAAGGCACTCGAAATAATGACTTTGATAATCTGCTATATTTGTTGAAGTTGCCTTTGCTCCAATTCATACATTTGCTCCAAATCTTTATGCTGTCATGTTCAAAATCATAGATAATTTTACCATTAGATTCGAACTCAACTATGTATATTTCGATCATTTCTTCGGGTCCTATCACAAAATCAATTTTATGAGAATCAATTGAGTACAAGGATTGCTTGATAGCTACACCCTTGTCGACTGTTATGTTCTCAATTAAAATCAACTCTTCATTCTCAACATTCTCATCTTCCTCTTTTGATGGTGCAGATTGTTCCTTAACTCCTTCTTTATTAATTTCAACTGGTTCGTCCTCCTCTGGCCTTGTCAAATGAATCTCTGGCAGTTGTGTCTTGTATTTTTCGGCCTTGTAAAATAGACATGTATCATCATTTATAAAGTTCTTCACTTCCTCTGATGTGGCCAGTAGTATACAATCTGCAGTATTATGGATTGCTCCACAATATTCACATGTTGAACTTGTTTGAATTTCCAAAGGGTCCCTAATAATGATCGATTGGGTCATTAGTAGTTCAAAGCGCAAGTACTCATCATCCACGTCGGCAAAAGTATTATATTCTGTCATATAGCTCATGTCCTCCCGTGATGTCTTAATTTCTTAGCTTTTCTTTTATCACTATCAACAATGTCACACAGAAAAACAAGAGGATCATATGAAAAAGAAAAAGAAAATAAAATAAACAATTAAATGCAAACTAAATCCAAAAGTCTAAGAATACTAAAAATCAAAATAAATAAATAACAACTTAAAATAGTCCCCGGCAACGGCGCCAAAAACTTGTTGTGAGAAAATTATCGCAAGTGTACGATATCGTTAACAAGTAGTAAAAATGGACTTTTTGAGTCCGGGTTGTCGATCCCACGAGGACTATTTATTTGTTATCGATTTACTTTGATTTAATAGAATTCCTAAACTAGAGCCAAAACTTAACTAAGAAAATAAAATACCAAACAATCCAAAAAGACAATAAAATTAAGAATAAATTAAATAAACAGTGCAATTAAAATGAAAATAGAAAATTAAATTAAAAACAATTAATAAAAGCAAGAAATAAAGTGGTGGGATTTCTAGCAATTGAATGAATATCGGGACTAACGATTTCGAAATAACGTTCTAACTTAATTTCTCATCTCAAGTTGTTTTCTAAAATTGTATTTGGTCGAATTCACGCATATATCTAATTTACCTCTCTCGAGTTCAAATTAGACCTATTTAACTAAGTCAACCATGTATCTCTACAGCGGGTCAGAGTTCTCCTTAGCTAAATGCATTAAATTTCCTAGGAATTCCTAAGTGACCACATGCAACCACAAATTCAAATCTCTATCTTTTTGTTGAAATTACCGGACTTTATTACGTGATCTAATTGTTAACTCACCTCTCGGATTATGAAAACAACCATTAAATCATGAATTGGTGATCAAGCAACTCAAGCATTAAACTCAATAATAAAATCAATACATGAAAATAAAGTGCCAACTTGAGAATTAAAATCAAACTAAAACATTAAATCTATATCGTCAATCCCGATTTAAAATTTATCTATTCATGTTTGTGGAATAAAAAGTAATGTATAATAAAAATAAAACTTGGAGTTTGAATAGTTGAAGAATTAACATAACCATCAAAACACAAAATCTGTCTTCTCGAAGTGCAGAAAGAAAGTACCCAGCTAGATCTCTATAACCTATGGGTTTGTCGTCAGAAAAAGCCTTGAGGCCAGTCAATAATTCAGCCAAGTTTCTTCCACCAGTTGGCTGCCAATTCACCATTGATTTTCCAAAATCAGCCACTTTTTTGTTATCAATTTAACCCACCAATCAGCCGTTTTCTCTCCAAAATTCCCTTTTCTGTTGATTTCCCCAATATGTATGTATATTCTCCAACCTCTCTCTTCTAATTCCAAACCAATACCCACGGCTGCCTCTAAAAATTATCCCACCGACTGCGTGCTTCTTATTTCCTTCTCTCGGCTGTCAGCAGCCCTCCTTTCTACCCACGTCTGACCTGCGGCTCCCCCTCCTAGGTTGCTGTGTGTATATATTATATATGTATATATATAAATTAACCTAAGGCCCAAATCAAATAAATTGTCCTTCAAGTTACTCAATTCCTCCATGTATGATAAGTTAGTCCTTGAATTAATTGCACATTCGGTCTTCAACTTTTGAGAGTGTACACTTTAGTCCTTTTTCTTCGTTTTATCTCAATATTCGTCCAATTGTTGCGTGATTGCTTCAATTCATCACTTTTCTTGATTTTGGGATAAAACCTGAAATAATAATAAATAAACACAAACTAAGTAGAATTTATTCGAGAAAAACAATATAATATCCTAATTTCGATAGATAAATAAGTGTATAAAATACACTTATCACAGATTAAAAGCCTTAAGTTATTTGCTATAAGAACAACTTGAATATAAATATTTCTCATGCAGCAATATTTTACATACAAACATATCAATACTATGAAATAAAGATTTGCTTATGAAGCTTTATGATTTGTAAAAGTGCGAAATGTATACAATCCACCAAAGCACACTTAGATATATGATTGAGATTATATCCCTAAAATGATGACATGTTATGGCATTTTAGCCGATTGATATAATATAATATTTGTGAACATTATGGGGAAAACACGCCTGAAGCGTAATTATGTCTGAAGTATAATGACTATCGATTCCAAAAATAAATATCTCTTGAATGATTGAGATGATCCCTTTGAGACTAAATACTCATGGTGAGTAAAAGGGACATAATTAAATGTAAGAGACTCGTGTACCTGATGATAGAACATATAAAGAGATCTCTCTATGTTATATTGAGATGGAATCGATAAATAAGTCGACTGCATACCCTCTTATGAAAATGAGGTTGATGAAATTATAATACTTTGGCCAAGTATATAACCCCAACGTAGGGATTATTGTTCAAGGACCTGAAGTCCAAATGCTTAAATGTGTAAAGCCAGTAATTATATGTACAAATGAAAAATATTACACAGTCGTAAAAGATGACTCGTTGCGCGCAAAATTTTTCATAGAACTGGCATGACATAAGGTGGATAGACTATAATCTAAATCACTAGCTTGAGCTCTTTGATATACCAATGAGTGAGATCAAAATGTATGATTCTCATCTCGGTACTTTGAGAGTATTCTTTGATGTACCAGTTGATCACGGTACGTTGGGATTTCAAGTAAAATGATTGTAGATTATATGTCGAAATTGATATATATTTCAATGATTGATTATACTTATACAAATCAGAAATTATGGTTTATGAGATGCAAGAACATACATGTATAATCAATGAAAAATTCAATATACCCAGATTAGTATCACTATAGAATGATACAAATGACTCCATGATATAATATGTTGAAAGTGAAATTGGAGTGTACTATTTATGACATCTGGGAAATTGATTATTCACTAGAAGTGAATATGAAAATGAATATGTTTAATTATTCACCAGAAGTGAATTCTAGATTTGATTATTCACCAGAAGTGAATTCTAAAAATTTGATTATTCACTAGAAGTGAATTCTAGATTTGATTATTCACCAGAAGTGAAAGATGCAATCGATAAATTAGTACAACATTGCTTAATATTACATGTTATGACATCATAAATGAGTTATGAACGATTTATATAAAGCTCATCATGAATGATATGTTTGATGAAAAGATACGAGATTGCATCAATATACTTGTGATATTTCATGAAAGGAATAAATACGCGTTGCACTCTTTTTCTCTTAGCTGAGGTTTTGTCCCACAGGGTTTTCCTAGCAAGGTTTTTAATGAGGCAACAGTTGATGGGTATTAATGAGAATAATGTATTATTTTTCCCTTCGCTGAGGTTTTGTCTCACAGAGTTTTCCTAGCAAGGTTTTTGAGGTATCATCATAGCTATCAACAAGCTATAATTCAGCAACATATTGTTATACTGGAATGATATCAACAAATGAAGAAAATCATAGACATCTTATGAAGAATGCTATACAAGGAGATTTTTATATTCCAGATGAAAGATGATATCAATGTTCGAAAAGTTCATGAATCCTCAATTGCACACTTCAGGGGGAGAAACATGCTGTACTCTTTTTCTTTCGTCCATGTTTTGTCCTACTAGGTTTTCCTGACAAGGTTTTAACGAGACAATGGCTGTACTCTTTTTCCTTGGTTCAGATTTTATCCCACTGAGTTTTACTGACAAGGTTTTAATGAGGCAACACTTCAGAACTTCAAGATTCAGTACATGATTTGTTCTACTCGAACGTTAGACTCAATGATTCACCATGGTCAACTTCAAGGGGAGCTTCTATACTCTTTTTCCTTCGCTCAAGTTTTATCTTACTGGGTTTTCTTAACAAGGTTTTAACGAGGCGGACAATAGCGGAATAGGTCATTCAAGGGGGAGTGTTATAAATAATATAAAGTTTGTGAATGACCAATTACCATTATACCCCTATAAACTTTACATATTACTATTGTGTCACTGTTCACTCCTATAAATAGGAGTTTTATTTCATTTATTCATATGAATTCAATAAGAGAAGAATTCTCTCATATCTCTCTCTATATTCTTTACTAGTTCATCCACCCGTGCGATGCACTGTTTAATTTTATATCACAAAAAAATTTGAATAATGGACATGTATAAGTAATTTGTTTGTTCTAAATTAAATGCAAATGCATAATAAGTATAAAAACATGATACATGTTACATTGTTGACTAATTCAAATTTTGTACTAAATTAAATCTCCAAGTCCCATAATAAGTATACAAACATGTTACACTGTCGACAAAAATATACAAAAATTCATGAGGATGGCATTTTAGCTTCTCCTGTTGTCTAATGCTCATTACCTGGAGGAAATAAAATATAAATTCTGTAGATGAATGATGTCTATATCTTTGCCTAGCTAGCTAGGAAAGAACTTGCTTTGATTTATTGAAATAGATAGTACAAAGTCCATAAATGAGAGGTAGATTAACAATAAATTAGGCTTCAATGGAAAGTACAAAAGACCATTACAGAAATGAAAATCTTAAAATACACCTATCAAACTGAAAAGTGCAAAAATTAAAGTCATTGCTGCGGACCATTTGTAATTCAAAATATTAATGGTTCGATTTGAAATTTAAAACTAAACCGTTTCTTGTGTATGGTGTTTACGACTTGAAGTACTTGCTGCAAATTACCTGAGCACCTTTTTTGGCAACATTCTTGACCCACAAAGCAACTATATCAAATTCAAAGACAGCCACAGAGATGAACATCGAATTTTTTCCGAAGCAATCTCCAGTAACATCAGTTAATAATGTAAACAGATTCATGTGTCACACATATATCTACTTATATTTACACTCTAGCAATGTCAAAGTAAATATTTAAGAAAATACATATATTACAATACAATAAGATTCTATCTTTACCTTTTCCACCAATCATTTGTCTGATGCCTTAGCGATGAGAGAAATAAACTAAAAATTCAACAATCTAGTATCAGAACCAATAAACAAATAATATCCAATGAAAATAGCTTCAACATTTTTATCTAAAACACAAGCAATAAAATAGTTACCAATTTTTTTCCCCATAGTAGCTTGTAACATATCTTCCCACCTCGATACATCTGCATAAATTTCCCAAGAAAAAACCACAAGATCATAAACCCCTAAAAAAACCAATTCCCTAAAAGTAAAGATCAAAATTAAAATAAAAAATACCTTTTGATAAGAATTTGAACTACATGGCCACGAGCCATATTAAGAATGTCACAACCTTCGAATATAATTACTGAACTACAATTGCTCATACATATAAAATAAAAGCATGCAACTACTGCTAACACTAATAGAAGCTTTTTGAAAGCACTCTCAAATAGAAAGGTTAAAAATGTATCACCATATAAAATATGAACTCTTTAACTGTGAAACCCGTTAACCTTTATATTGCCAGTAAACACAATGAAAACAAAATTTGACCTTACCTCCAAGATGAAACCATATATTTAACCAATTCCATGCACAAACATAAGCAATAAGTATCAAATAATCAAACTTTACCAATCATTAAAACACACATTTGCATAAAAAATTCTATGTACTCAAAACTCAAAAGATGATTAAAAAAAGAAACTTAATTGAGAGCAAGCTTTCTATAAGCAGTCTTGATTTCTTGATCATAAGAGTCTCTTGACACACTCAACACCTCACATGGATCCCGGTGCAATGCAGGAGCTGAAGATCCCTCCATCTTCGATCCGCCCATTCTTTTACACCTACTTCACCTCTTCTATACCTGTTGTTCAATATTTTCTTTCCCTTTCACCAAAGTTTGTCTCTTTCACTTCCTAAAAAATTGACAATAATGAGTGCGTTCAATTTTCAACATGGAAGAAAACGTGTATATAGCAGTTATACCTAAATAATTGTAAACAATGCTTCTTTGTTATTTCACATAACATATAGAATTTATTCACAACATCTTTTGAAAGGTACCCATTAAAAACAAATAAATGACCTCTTCATTTTCAATCGAAGGTTAAAGCATTACACATCAAATTAATCAGAAACCTCTAAATTCTATTAATATGATCCAAACAAAGTATCAGAAAAAAATGAATATTATTAAAATTAAGCCCATTTATAGAATTCAAACCAACCTCAAAGTAAGATGAAGCAACCTCAGAGTGTTTCATTTGTCCTGCGACAAATATATCCCAAAAAAAAAAAAAAAGGAATAATATAAATGAGCACTGCATTCCAAATATATATATATATATATATATATATATATATATATATATATATATATATATATATATATATATATATATATATATATATAAGTAATCGATAATGAATTTTTTGTTTCGTTTTGAAAGTAAATTTCTGAATTAGTCACTTAATTCTTTGATCAAAATTGATTCCATTTTCCAACAATTCATTGATCAAAATTAACAAAACTGATGCAAAATTTCACTAACCTCTCAATTAGACCATTGTTACGGTAAACCTTATACTCTATCAAGCCTTAAAGAAGCATTCGAAGAGGAAGTTTTCCCGAGCATTCAATATGAATAGGCAGTTTGAGCAGTTATCGTGATGGACAGTATTCTGCTTGGTCCAAACTCCAAATCAGAGCACAGAGACACCATTCAATGATCCTTTTCTTCAACTGTCAAAAATAATGAGAACAAAAATAACTGAAATTATTAAGGAGATTTACCCTTCCAATTTGATCAGCAATAATGAGAATCAACTCATTTAACATTTCTGATGAATCCATCCAAATTCGCTTGCGTAAAAGCAGCAGCTCTTGACTGGTGATAGAGATTAGTCAAGTTCAAATCTTTAAGCCTAGATGCACAAGTAACTGGCGAATCAGTAACCAATACTGATGCACATACACATGCAATCAATAACATCAAAATCAATGAAAAACATTTCAATCTAGGGAAAAGCCATGATTTCTTATCCCTTTTTGCCTCAAAATTCTCTAAAGAAATTAGACCAGGAACAGTTGGACTGATTGGTAATGAATCAGAGACATGAATCAGATAATTCCTGAAACGAAAATATCAAATTTTAAAATAGGTAAACAAATTAAAATATCCAAACCTCAAGCTCAACCTATTACCAAAAAATCACATGTTCAACTAACCTTATAGTTATATTCATTCTTAATTTTCAGCTTCTCATTCAATTATACCACAACATCCTCTTTGGTGAGCTCAACTACACCACAAAAAAGATTAGCATATTAAAGCAAAAGATTCAACGGAACATATTATAAACATCAATAACCTACATCATCAGCGGGTATCCCATCAATCTGATCAGAGAACCTTTTATGAGGATTGCCTGGCTCAACAACTAAAATAGGAGAGGACCAGAGTTTTGCTCTTCTGGAAGTGGAAACATAGCCTGCCACGGTATCATAGCAGACAATATTCTCATTCAGTAATTAAGCAAGACTCTCAAATAGAATAAGAGACACCTTTTTCTATCCCGTAACAATAAGGTTTGCTCATAACATTAAGTAATGACATTATGATATTATCAGTATTAAGGTTGTAATGCTCAGGTCAACGGCTAGAAATTTAGTCATGGACTCTAAAAACCAATTCCCAACAATCAGCAAAGATAAATGTTTTTTTTTTTTTTGCTATGGAGCGATCATGGTATATAGAAAAAATTACTAAATAGGGATATGACAAATTAACCCAAAAATGACAACAATGAAATCAAACCACCTTAATCCAGCTGCAGTACTCCTTCGGCTGAGTTCCTTGCCCATTTCATCACTTAAATATTAATTCCCATCAACTCTAACTCCCTAAACAATAGAAGTGACAAACAACAGTATCAATATTCCCAATGGATTTCAGCATTGAAACATTAAGGGGCCAATTCTTAAATTGTTGAAAGATGGTAAAAGCATTTTACCAAACACTCTCCACAGAGTCCTCTGCCCAACCGGACTCTAAATACTCTATCCAGCAATTTAACATGTTTTGAAAAAGGGTCAGATTCTTTGCCTGGTGGTGGCGGTGATGGCAGAAGAGGCTTTTCCCGGTGGTGGTTTTCCCTGGCAGTCCAAGCCAGGTCGGCCAAAGCAATGCAATGATACCTGTAGTGCAACATCACATTCCGAATAAGTAACTTATCATCACAAAGCAATGCAGTGATAATACCAGCTAAAGACATCCCTAAGTTTCCTTTTTATTCAAATTACAAACTCTAAAAAATAAACAGAACCTCTAAAAAAACCTATAGTTAGTCTGTAATGGAATCCAACCATTGAAGCTTCAACTGGTGCTTGAATTTGTTGATGAAATCGTCAACTTAGCATCCACTTCATGGTCCTCCGGCAGCTTACTATTCCCCTTCTCTCTAGCAGTCTCCAACCGCCGTACCTCCACAATGTCCTCCTCCAGGAAGTGCCCAAAAGCTGATCTCAACCTCGTAAACTTCCTTATCCTCGCAGGAAGCTTCACCAGAATCTCACCAGAAGCCGACTCAAAGATGGATACCTCATAGCAGATAAACAAATTGGATATTTACTTGGAAAAACCGCCACCCCATGATGATTCTGATAACAAACACAGAAAAATCAAACTGGTCTGAGAAAGACTTGGTACACATTTAAGAGCTTCGGGTGGATCAGGAGTCACCTGTTTCAACTTAAGCTCATAAGTTGCACGTGCCAGTTCAGCAAGGTCCTCTTGAGTCACGCTTGCCTTAATCTTATCCAATATTTCTTTCTCGGTAGCTTCATCACGGGAAGCCTTCTGTGGATCGGGCTGTCAATATAATACCATTAGTATAAGAAATATTCATGCGATACTGCATCTGATCATTAAATGATGACAATCAAGAAGATAACCTGCATTTCAATAGTCACACGGTGTGGGTTATTCAAGATGAACTTTTCTATTAGAGGAGCAAAGACAGCTTTAGACCCCTTCTCGGTTATTCTAGCTTTTAAGTCCATCAAAGATTTCAGATATTTCAATGGCTTAAATGGGTCCTTATCATAAATCAATTTCCCCTACCAGATATAATACAAAATTAAAAAAAATAAGCCAGACTGGAAGATGAAAGAGAAAAGGGGGCAGGGGAAAACCATGTTGGTTATGAAGAGAACGGTAATTAAGCACTCCTTTACCATGGAACGAAGCATCAAAGCTAAGCCATGAGGGAATGAGCCAGTATTGTTTTCTCTGAGAGATAACTCAATTGTACTCATCGATGCCTCCACAGCATTAGAATCAAAACCCTGAAATCAGACGATGAACACTGATATTTAAGTCCCAAATCAAAACCATATTTATTGAATAAGTTGTAAAAATACAATGTCCGATAAAAATAACACAATAAAAAAATAATAATAATAACTTGCATACACAAATTGTGAATAATTTGTAATTTCATTTCTCCCTATAAGATTTCTTACTTTAATGCATAAATTGTATATTCAATATACAATCAAAATATAAAAAAAGAAAAGAAAAGAAAAGTTATGAATTGCATTTTTTAACAGTTAATTGTTCATTATCTAGTTTCCTTAGTTTATTTATTCATATAGAATTGATTTTTCAAAAATAATTTTTTTTTAATGTTCATTCACAACCACATATTATTTAAAAACTATTTTTTCACAATTGCACATGCTACTTTTTAATCACACTTTTTAAAAAAAGAAAATCAATTTTTAACCACTCAATTGATTGATTTGACAATTATTTTATTTTTTATACTACCTTCTTTCACTTTCAATCACACATTTAACACAATTTCTATAATTTATATCAAACTTATTCATATTCAATGGTTTCAAATATAATGTGACATTTTATTTTTCACCAACTATTGAAAATGACCATGGTAACCACACACACAAAAAACTATTTTTTGTGCATGTTAAATAAATGTATGGACTATATTTTATTTTTAAATAGAATAAGTTTGATAAAACCTTAGCCCCTGTTCTCTTTACTGTTTTGAGGTCGTTTTCTATTTTTATTTTCGAAAACGCTAAAAACGCGTTCTCTTTACCATTTTCGAAAACGCATTTTAGAAAATAAAAAAAAAATTGTACACAAAACGGAAAACGCCAGAAACATCGTTTTGGGCGTTTTGTGTGTATTTCGACAAAAAATGTCCAAAACGCGGAAAACGCGTTTTGGAATTTTTTTTTTTTTTAATAGAATTATCTTAACTTAGAACTAAACTTAATATAAAGTTTTTATTTTTTTTATTTTTTTATTATTTTTTTTAGAATTATCCTAATTTGGAACTAAGTCTAAATAAAGATTTTTTTTTTTTGAGAATTATCCTAACTTGGAATTTAGTTTAAATAAAGTTTTATTGAATTCAATATCAACATTACAAAAAAAAATTAAATGAGAATTCTTGTTGTTATATTTCAAAAAATGTAATGATAAATGGACTCTGATGATTTTGAAAGAACTTGCATTTTCTGTATTTTAATAGAAGTAGATCTTTCTCAAATCCCGAACCTGACCAATCTGTGTTAATATAGACTCTTAATGCTCACATTAGTGTGTTGCATGTAACCATATTTTTAGTGTATTGTGAAAGGAAATTTGAGTTGGAGTTAGTAGTATTCTGCAATCAAATTAATTAAAAATACTTTAAATAGTGTTCTGCAAAATTTCAAACAGAACGTGTTTTCCAGCTTTTCATTTTCAAAAACCGTTTTCAGAAATGACAAACCAAACGCGTTTTCAGCAAATTTGAAAACAAAAATGAAAACACAAAACACAAAATATTTTCGAAAATAAAAATACAAAATAAAATACAAACAGAACGCCACCTTATATTTTTATTTTCTATAGAATTTAATGAATTAATTGTTAAAGTCTGTAGTATATATTTTACAAATTGAAGTTATTTTAAATTTATAAAAATTAAAAAATAGATAAATGAACAAAATGAGTAAATTTATAAAATTAATTTCAAAATTACCAAAGAGTTTATCGAAACCTGAAGTTGTAGAAATTAAAATGATTCAATTGAATTTACTTAGAAATATCGGATATCATTATTTCTTTTAATTTGATAAGAAAAAAGATTTGAAATTAATCATTTATGTCAAATTGAAGTTAGGTAAGAAATGATAAATATCATTTTATGTCTTAGATGAGATAAATTAAAAAGATTAGATATTGAAAAAAGTAAAAAGTATAAGTAAAACTTTTACCTTTATTATTTGAGGCAATTTTAAGAATGATATATTTAGAGTTTGCTCTCATTTGTTAACTTGTATTGAACTTCTCGTTAAGATCATGAATTTGACACCTATATTGCATATTTTTTGACGAAAAAATATTACAATAATTATCAAAAGAATAAAAATAATATACAATTTGATCTTTTTATAGATTTTTTATTTTTTACAATCAATAAGTCATTTATTACATGTCACTTATAATTAATTTTGCATTAATTGAAGTTCCTAATTCAATTATTAAAATAATTAATAAAATTACAAAGTTTCCTAAAATAGCAGGAGAAAAATGGCGGGAAACTATGTGTGGGTTTTTTTGACGGCTATACTATTATTATATATACTAGTCCATCCACCCGTGCGATGCACGGATTCATAACATTTTAATACAAAAAGTGCAATAACATTTTAATACAAAAAGTGCAATAACATTTTATATTTTATTTCATTATATTTCAATTGTTTATTATTATTTTATATTTTATTTCATTACATTTCAATTGTTTTCTCTTCCCGAAACATGGACTAACTTTTGGAGATACTTGTTTATTATTATTTTATATTTTATTTCATTACATTTCAATTGTTTCTCTTCCCGAAACATGGACTAACTTTTGGAGATACTTGTTTATTATTATTTTATATTTTATTTCATTACATTTCAATTGTTTATTATTATTTTATATTTCATTTCATTACATTTCAATTGTTTTCTCTTCCGGAAACATAGACTAACTTTTGGAGATACTTGTTTATTATTATTTTATATTTTATTTCATTACATTTCAATTGTTTATTATTATTTTATATTTTATTTCATTACATTTCAATTGTTTTCTCTTCCCGAAACATGGACTAACTTTTGGAGATACTTGTTTATTATTATTTTATATTTTATTTCATTACATTTCAATTGTTTATTATTATTTTATATTTTATTTCATTACATTTCAATTGTTTTCTCTTCCCGGAACATGGACTAACTTTTGGAGATACTTGTTTATTATTATTTTATATTTTATTTCATTTGAATTCAATTGTTTATTATTATTTTATATTTTATTTCATTACATTTCAATTATTTTCTCTTCCCGAAACATGGACTAACTTTTGGAGATACTTGTTTATTATTATTTTATATTTTATTTCATTACATTTCAATTGTTTATTATTATTTTATATTTTATTTCATTACATTTCAATTGTTTTCTCTTCCCGGAACATGGACTAACTTTTGGAGATACTTGTTTATTATTATTTTATATTTTATTTCATTTGAATTCAATTGTTTATTATTATTTTATATTTTATTTCATTACATTTCAATTGTTTTCTCTTCCCGAAACATGGACTAACTTTTGGAGATACTTGTTTATTATTATTTTATATTTTATTTCATTACATTTCAATTATTTCACTCCTATAAATAGGAGTTTTATTTCATTTATTCATATGAATTCAATAAGAGAAGAATTCTCTCATATCTCTCTCTATATTCTTTATTGTTTTCATAATAGTTTTACAACCGTTTATACATATGCTAAAGTCTAATAAATCTGACAATTATTTTTGCTGCCCACTGTCTCTATCATAAATAATTACCTGCATGCACGCCTTCAATTATTTTTTGCACTTAAAACAAACTTGCATATAAAGTTGAAACTGACAGGGAATCTTTTTGAAGAGAAAATTTATTTATGTTAAGATCAAGAAGAATAAAATATTGTCTAAATTATATAAAATAAATATTATTTTCTCCAACCTCTCCTTTGTATTCTAGGGGTAAAAAAGTTAGTCTTGATAATGATATATGAACATGACTTCAGTGTTGAGATATATGTTGTTTTTCTTTTGTTGTTCCTTATTATAATTTTGATACATCACTATATTGGATAATTAGCAAATAGAAATACGATAATTTATTACATCGAATTGTGTGAGAAAATAGAAAGGTTATAATATATATAATACTACATTTGAAATATCGACTTCTTATTTGCTAACACTATTTAATGTAGTGATATATCGAGATTTTAATCGAAAATGACTAAGGAGACATTGAAGTAAGGACAACAAATCTCCTCTTATGGTAGAAAGCACTAACATGATAGTTGTGTTAGAAAATATAAAAAAAAATGATGAAGATAGAATGAAATAACGAAATTCAAATAAAAAAAGAAGATAACGCAATAAGATGAGAAGATAGAACCCAAGATAATGTAGATTTGATAATAATTATTATTTGATGTTATCTTGCCAAAAATTGTTATTTTCATTTCACTGTAAAAATGAGTCAATTTGTGATAAAATACTCAAGGCTTTTGATCATCACTCAATAAAGTTAGATTTAATATTTTATTTATTTCTGCATTCATTTTTCGTATTTCTTCTAGGTATACGTTAAATTCAATAAACACAATTCTTCTCTTTTATCATGATTTTCCTATCTTTTTCATCAAAAAATTAATCATTCCTCATCTCATGTCATTTTCCACCAAATGTATTATATTAGATCCAAAAAATACAAATCAAAATCCTACCCGTACAAAATTCAAAAAAAAAAAAAAAACGGCAACAAAAAAATTCATATAAAAAATCAATGTATGAATTCATTGCCAATCAAAAGTCCGAATGATTGGCTCATTTTCTGAAAAAAAATCGAGACACAACCCATGTAATTTGAGATACACAAGATTTGCCAAAAAAAAAAAATGAATTCACAACACCAGAACAGGTAACATATCTTCACAAGGATGAAGATGAAAAATGCTGATTTCACAAAATCAGTACCCAAAGCAATTTTTTGTTTTTTTCAAGAACAAACTGTGCTTTTAACCCCAGAACATTTTGCGAGAGGATGATAGAAATATCAAAAAAGGATGAAGATAAAATGAGATAATGAGATTCAAATTCAAAAAGAAGATTGAACAACAAGATGAGAAGATAGAGTCCAAAATAATGTAGATTTGATAGTTATTATTATTTTACGTTATCTTGTCTTGTGAAAAGTTATTACTTCCATTTTATTATAAATAAGAGTCAATTTATGTTAAATATTTATGGCCCATGATCATCATTCAATGAAGTTAGATTTAATATTTTATTCATTTTCGCATTCATTTTTCAATATTTTCTCCTAGTTGAAGTTTGAAGACATATTCTGCAAAAAGAATAATTATCCCATAACTTCTTTTTTATAAAAATGGGGTTCAAATCAAATTTATAATAATTGGTTCATCATTCATAAACATGAGTCTCCCAATATATCGAATAAACAAGACCAAACGCTTTACTAAATTTCACTTAAACATTATATGATATATAAATAACTTCTTTACAAAATATTACTTGTGCTGCTCTCAAGATAGTTCACATGCTTAATAGAGAAACGAACACAACTAAAGGAGATAAGATATCTAATCTATCAAAGCAAAAGGGAATATTACTCATTAGCTTAGATAAATGAAGTGTACCAAGGAAAAAAAAGGGATATTTGCATAAATATACAACTTTTGGTATTATAACTAAATCTTACGTTGTTTAAATTGTTTAAAATTATCACCGATTAATACTTTAAAAAAAATTATATATTACTAAAATTTATGTTCTTCAAAGTATCATAGAATGATACTTTTAAAGTAACACAATACGATAATTATGATATTTTTTAAATTATTTGATATCACAACTTGTTACTTTTTCAATTTTTATGATACTTGGAGCATAAATTTTAATATCATACCTTGATAATTTTAACTTTTTATATGATACTTCACCATCACTCCAGCCAGACAATTCATCGAACACCTTAGAGGAAACTCAAAAAACACAATGAGCCAATTCATCAATCAGAAATATCGAATAAAGTTAAATCACTTCTTGATCTTGCACTTGCAACCAAAAATATCGAACACAAACCAAACATACTTGCAGTGGAAACATTCAAAACTTGATTAATTCCATAAAAATCCTATTTATTATTCTTCAATTGATGCTTTTGATGAGTAGCAGGTGAAGATACATACTGTGATTGCTTCATCGAATAGTGAAGATTTTTGCCTATAGAGTAAGATGAAGGTGTAGAGTGATGACGGAAGATGAAAGTTAGTAGAGTGTATTTTTTAGTTGAATGTATTTTCATTAATATTAATTGAGGGTTCCAAAACATGTGGTGTAATTAACCCAAAGAAAAAAAAAAAAAAAAAGGCTAATTAAAGCTCCCAATAATGCATTAATCTCGTGGGCCTTGTCCTCCACAAATATGGGGAGAAGTTGACAAGAACCAAAATTTCACGTGAAACACAAAATTGCTTCGCAATAATAATGGTTATAACATCTTTTATAGACATAATATAATCTACCAAAAAGTAAACTCCAATTCGTGGTATAGAAAGCATCATTATGCATAGATAAACTACCTTGTTTAAAAAGTTAATGTTGTAATAAACTTATTTATTTTTTCATTTACTTTCCAATACATACATACATACATTGTCAATTCATTTTATTTATTTTTATTTCTTTTCAACATGTTTAATAAAACCTTAATTTAATGAGAAATTCAGATACTATTACATTTTAATTCATTGAATGATGTAATTATTACCATTGCCAAATAGACAATGACGATTAATGAATAAACACGACTTGTCAATAGCATACTCTAATCCAATTGATATACAACCCTAACTGCTTATCTTATCCCATGATCCCTTGCCATGTCCATTAACGACTAATGAAAAAATCCTTCTAGTACAAGTTAGTAAACAATATTGGTAAATAATATCTATAAAAAAATATTTTTTTATTTATTTTCAATATGTTTAATAATGTACTCGTACTCTAAATAAAACCCTAATTCAGTGAGAAATGTTATTACATTTTAATTCATTGAATGATGAATTGTACCCCATTTCCACATAGACAATCACAACTAATGAATATAGCATATTCTAATCCAATTGATATAAAACCCCAACCACTTATCTTATCCCATGATCCACTGGCAAGTCCATTTATCAATACTCAACTTGGAACTAGTGGACAAAATATAATAATTTACTAGCCATTTATAGTTCCTTTGAAGTCAATAAAATTTAAGCTATTGATTTCTCAAGTTAACCTATACCCATATTAAATCCAAAAAATTAGGGCCGTCCTCTTTGTATTTCGATTTTGAATTTTGAGTTTTGAATTTTATATTTTGATTATTTGTTTTGGGATTGCTGAAAACATGTTCTTTTTGTGATTTTTGAAAACAGTTTTCAAAAATAGAAAACTGAAAAATGCATTTACTTTGTAATTTTTTGATATATTTATTTTGTGATATTTTATATGTAAAAATGGTTGATTTGTTGAATTACATTAATTTTAATGTCAATAAATCAGTTAGTTCTCTATGTCAATAAATTCATCATTATTATTTTTTCAACTAAACAAAAATCCAGCCCATATCAACAAAATCTTAACATGTATCTATATATATTGACAAAATAATTTAAGAATTTCAAGTAAAGGAAGTGTCTCACATTTACCAAAAAAAAAAAAAAAATCTTAACATTGATCTATATATAATGTCATAATAACATAAGAATTTCAAGTGAAGGAAGTATCTCACATATACCCAAAAAAAAAAAAATCTTGAATCTATATATAATGACAAAATAACATAAGAATTTCAAGTGAGTTAGTTCTTAAAATTAAGGTTTTCCTCCTTGAGTAAGTTCTTAAAATTTTGGAGTGGGGTATGTTTCTTAGAGGCTGGTGCGATTTTGCACCAATTGGGAGGAGGGTTCAGACCCCCAAAAATTGGTACGTTTTACATCGAAAAAGTGGTGACAATGGTAGCGAAGATGGTGTGGTAGTGGAGGTTTGTTTGCAATTTTTCAAAATGAGATCAAAATTATACATCAAGTTTTCATCTTTAGTTTTGGGTGGAAGTTAGTCTTGAATGACTATTCCGGAAACTAATTGTAAATTCGATAACTAATACCGTAAAAATGGAACTTTAGTTACTGTTTTTAAATTCCGCTCAAACTTTAGTGATCTTTTGTAAAATTAACCCATTTTTTTTTATATTTGCACGACATTATAATTGCAAGAAAAACTTTCAATACTTGTTTACTTTTGCTTTTATACCCTCGACTTTTTTTTCATCTTAATATTATTCCCAACTTTCAATTAATTATGTATTTTGTCACTAATCAATATTTCGATTCAAATACTTTGGGAATGTGCTTTGAAAAAAAGGGGCAAAAATTTTGTTTAAAATTTATATTAGTTATTTAAAAATACAACTTATTTCGCTCTCATAATAAATATATTGAACAAAATTGTCTATATAAACAAGAAGTGAAAATTAATAAATGATTGATGATAAAAAAACTTAAAAAAGAATTTGGGAACATAATAAGAGTAAAAAAAAACAAACTAAATAAATAAAAACAACTTAAGGATATTCATTGTAATTAAAATTTTGGGGTAATTAACAAAAACTATGGTTTGAATATATTTATCATTTTCTCCTTATTTTACAAACACATTATTCGATAAAATAATATTACATGTAAAATTAAAATTCTTTATTATTTGAAAACTCATTTTTCAACCTAAAATGGGGCTCAAACATTAACAAGGGCTAAAAATGATATTGAACAAGCTTATAAGCTTAGAATAATGCAGACTTATTCGCTAGTCTTACAATAAATTAGGACCCATGATACAATATTCTCTTTTTAATTAAAAATGGAAAAAGGCAAGAAAAGTTATTGCAATGAAGTCTCACGCGCTACAAGTGACATTGTGCTCACCGACCAGATAATGTCACAATTATCAAGAAAACGGTTGGCTACCAATTCCCGTGTACCGCACGCACAGTTTCCGAGAAAGGTCATCAAATTTGCCGGTCATAACTCCACATTATTGTACCAGCTGAGAGAGCGTTAAAAAATAGAGCGAGGGAGTAGAGAGAGGACCTCCCAAATCAAGAACCGCCTCAAGCAAAAGTACAGAAATAAGAGAGTTGAAGTGAATGGTGGTTTCTTGAACTATCATTGGTCCCAAATTTCTCCATTTTCAGCAAACAATTGACTGCATGTAAAACATGGATTCACGTAAAAATGTTGTCCACCAAAAGGGTATAGGGGGAACAGAAAGATAGTGATTGATTTTGTCCTAAATCCATGTCAAAGTATATACTATACAGAGAGGGAGAGGTAAAATGAGGGTTTAAGGAATTTGATTCATTTGGGCAATTTTTTTGGGTTTTCAAGATTTGATTTTTGTATGGTGTTGAGAATCTTTGTTAACTATTATGGAAAATAATGCAAAAGATTCATCAGGGGCACCACCACAAGCGGAGGAGCTCTTAAAGAAGCTCCAAGAATTAGAAACAGGTCATGCCCAGTTAAAGCAAGAGATGTCTAAGCTCATCAGTTCACCACAATCAACTATTCATCAAAATTACAAGCAGAGGTCCCATTCCATTTCCCCTCAGCGGGTGCCGTGGAGGAGGGCTGGTGGTGGAGATGGTGGCTTAGTGGCGGCGTGGAAGAGAGGGTCGGCATCATTCCGGTACTCATCGCCTTTGCGACGGGAGAGTAGTAGTAAGGATGTGCATAGTGACGGCGGTGGTGGAGGAGGGCCTGCGGCGGTGAAGTTCACAGATAAGCAATATTTGAATATATTGCAGTCAATGGGACAGTCAGTGCATATACTTGATCTTAATGGTCGGATAGTTTACTGGTGAGTCAGTTGAATTTTTATTGGCTCATTTTCTTGATCTATCAGTTGCATACGGTAATTGATAGTTCTAGTTTGGGCTATCTTATACTAATTATGAATTTAGTGCTCGTTTTGTTACAAAATGGTATACCATATTTCATAATACAATGGACAAGACATTAGTTTCATTTGAGCATTGTCTAGTTCACTTAGTCAAGCACGAAATGTATAGAGATTGGGGACTGATTCGTTGTAGCAATGTTGACGTTTTACATTAACAATAATAATCAAAATTAGGAACTTTGTTTCGATAAATGCAAGGTAAAATTCAATTCCCTATATGGAAATGTAATTCTATACTTGCTAATCTGGTTATATTTTCTGTTGTCAGGAACAGAAGTGCTGAAAATCTTTATGGATATTCAGCTTCCGAGGCTTTGGGGCGAGATATCCTTGAGCTCCTAACAGATGACCAAGACTTTGCTATGGGAAGAAATATAATGCGTCGTGTAATGATGGGGGAGAGTTGGACGGGGCAGTTTCCTGTTAAGCATAAGAGAGGCGAGAGGTTTTTAGTTATTGCAACTGATACCCCTTTCTATGATGATGATGGCTCTTTGGTCGGGATTATATGTGTATCCTGTGATTCAAGACCTTTCCTAGAAGCGAAGGCAGTAATAACTACACCTAGGCCGGTGGAACCCAGCTCAAGATTTAGCAGGCCAAGACTTTTTGCTTCTGCCAAGCTTGGACTTGATCCTCAGCAGCCTCTACAAGCTGCAATCTCCTCCAAGATATCAAATTTGGTTAGTCTTGTACTTTCTTGATCTCATTACGAATAATAATAATGATAACAATTTTGTGGAATATATGTTCACTGATGGAAATCAATTAATAGGCTTCCAAAGTCAGCGACAAAGTTAAGTCGAAAATAAGATCTGGAGAGAACAGTTCGGATCGTGATATCGGTAGTGGAGACAGTCATTACTCTGATCATGGTTTCTCAGATGCTGCTCTCTCGGACCATAGGGAAGATGCAGCCTCAAGTGGAGCCAGTACTCCAAGAGGAGATACTCATCCGTTTCCATTTGGTATGTTC
This sequence comes from Ligustrum vulgare, assembly GCA_963555705.1. Taxonomy (NCBI): domain Eukaryota; kingdom Viridiplantae; phylum Streptophyta; class Magnoliopsida; order Lamiales; family Oleaceae; genus Ligustrum; species Ligustrum vulgare. The sequence continues at coordinate 5,552,723 of OY743176.1, read as the reverse complement.
TCTGGGGTTAGTCACGAGGAGCACTCCCCAGTTAATCCATCAAGAGATTCTGGTTATGAGAATGAAGGCAAACCTGGGATCTCTAAGATCATTACCTCAAAAGCCGAAGCCTGGATTGTTAAGAAAGGTTTGGCATGGCCATGGAAAGGAAATGAACGAGATGGATCAGAAATAAAGACATATAATCCTGCTTGCCCTTGGTTACACAATGACCAGGACAATGAGTTGGGTCAGCAGAAGAGTGCATCAAAGTACGAAAATCAGGTTGCTGGAAGTAAGTGGACTGCTAATAGTGAGGCTTCAGGATCTTGGTCCTCGCCTTTCAATGTTAACAGCACAAGCACGATTAGCAGTGGTGGAAGTACCAGCAGTACTACTGTTAATAAAATTGACACCATATCTGACTGCTTAGATTATGAAATCTTGTGGGAGGACTTGACAATTGGAGAACAGATTGGTCAAGGTAAGTGCATTCCATCATTGCAGGTGGTTATCGCGAAGTCTTAGTTTTCTTAGTTATTGCAGCTATTCTTTCCCTTTAATACCCATGAATCCAATGATAGTGAAAGGGATTGCATACTTAATAAATTATGGCCGTGATACTGACCAATTAGGCAGCAAGATTCTTGTTAATGTTATATGTTTTGTAGTTAAAATATCAGTACTGGTCTTTGCTATCCCCCCTTTCAATTTCTCTATACCTCTCACCTTTATATTTTGTGGATGCAGGTTCATGTGGAACTGTATATCATGCTCTGTGGTATGGATCCGTACGTCTCTGTCTCTCTTCTTGGCAACATTGTTAGAATACACAAAAACAACTTTTTTTTTTTTTTATCAGAATCAAAGTTTGTTATTATGATAGTCACTTTTTCAAGTACCAATCTCCAAATATAATTAATGACTATGAACTGCGAAGCAGAGAATTGTACAAAGCTTCATTAAATTTCTCCTCAGAGCTTGTACTTTCTAGAGAAAAGCTCTACTCTGTCTGGGTACATATTATAAGTTTAATATGGCAAGTGGCCTAAGAACTTGCTCATATCACCATGATTGTTCTTTTTCCTGTACCGCTAATATTTCACCCATCTGTTAAAAGCCTAAAATAAGAATAAATATAAGGTTATGGATGTGCTATTTTTTATCTTTAATTAAACGAATGTCTGTTATGCAGGACGTTGCTGTCAAGGTATTCTCCGGGCAAGAATATTCCGATGATGTAATTTTTGCCTTCAGACAGGAGGTGAGTATGTCGTTTTTATTTTTTATTTATTTTTTCAATTCTTTCCTTGTGCTATGTAACTGCAACTATTCTTCACATAATATTCTTATATCGAGAGAGTATCTCTTCGTGACAGTAAGTAGGTTTTAATCAAGTGGCTTTTGCTGCCTGACAATATTTGGTTTCACACTGAGTACTTCGTGGTCCTTCAAATTAAGTCGTTCACTTGGATAATGTTGTGAGTGTTTAAAAGTCTAAGATGATACGGTTTTTGAATTGATTTGCATTTTCTTAGTAACAAAATCCACTAAAGAAAGAAAATAATTTGAAAACCAAGTATATGACTTCTGCCAAATCTGCTTTTAAGTTTTTCTTTGTATTTGAAGGTGTCACTTATGAAAGGACTTCGGCATCCAAATATTCTGCTCTTCATGGGTGCTGTTACTTCACCTCAACGTCTCTGTATTGTTACAGAGTTTCTTCCACGGTGCGTCTTCCACCTTTTTCTGTGCCTTCCTCTCCTTTATCTTTTCTATTTTTATCTCCAGAATCTGAGAATCAATGTGTGTATTCTTTATATCTTCTGCTTATGTCAGTATACTATTCTATTCTATTCTATTCTCTGTATCTCAATTATTTTGTGCCATTCAATTAACAAAGAGTGACTGATGTACAAGTTTCCACCTTTCCATTTGATGCAGTGGAAGTTTGTTCAGGTTATTACAGAGGATTACATCAAAATTAGATTGGAGGCGACAAATTCATATGGCTTTGGATATTGTAAGTAACTTGAGAGTTCGGTATTCCTGTGGGATACCTGTCCATTTCAAATTTAACCATACCTGATTTATAATGGAGGGATAAGATGTATTGTGTCTTAGCATTTCTTTCTTTTTTTAGTCTTAATAGGCTCTATGTGCATGTTTGGTACACATTATAAATAGGACTAGATAGCACAATAAACAAGAATTTTGCTTATTTTTCTAATAATCAATACCTTACATGCCAGCATTTTAACAATTTCCAGAGCTCAGTTAGCACTATTGGGTGATTCTTTTCATCGTATATATTTTGCATTGGCTGTTTTTCCACAGGCGCGAGGCATGAATTATCTTCATCGTTGCAATCCACCTATTGTTCATCGTGATTTAAAGTCTTCCAATCTTCTCGTCGACAGGAACTGGACTGTGAAGGTCTGCCTTGGGTTCTTCAGAATACGCTGTTTAATATCGTCTCATATTTCCTCATTTTGCCTCATATGCGCTTTAGAACTCCATGAGATGAAGACTGATACATCCTCTGCAACAGGTTGGCGATTTTGGTCTCTCACGACTTAAACATGAAACATATTTGACAACAAAGACAGGGAAAGGAACGGTATTTAACCAGCTCTGAACACTCTTCTTCGTGGCTACACTAGTATTATGCATTCTAAATTTATTAAGTTGATAACTGGTTGACAACTTACTTATTCCTGGTCATGCAGCCTCAATGGATGGCTCCAGAAGTTCTTCGTAGTGAACCCTCAGACGAGAAGTATGCTTAGTGACTAGTGACATCGAATCTTGTTATAAATGAACATCTGATAAAAACAAATGAATCTGATTCTTGACATTGTTTCTTGGAATAACTAGGGCTGATGTGTACAGCTTTGGCGTAATACTATGGGAACTCGTTACCCAGAAGATTCCTTGGGATAACCTGAACTCAATTCAGGTATTGGTAATTTTTCTAAAAAATTATGTAGACATCAGCTTGAACAACATTCTTATGCGCTTCCTGAAGTGGGTCAAATGAGTGCGATCAGTCTTGATTATGAAAGAAAATTGTAGTTATATGCAGTAATTTTTGCATGTTGACCAGTATCATTTGATTCTCCAGGTAATTGGAGCTGTAGGGTTTATGAACCAAAGGCTAGAGATTCCAAAGGACGCTGAACCACAGTGGGCTTCTATCATTGAGAGCTGCTGGCAAAGGTCTTTCTCTAGTTTCTGATTGCTTTCAATTGTTTTCATTATCTGCAAACAGATGTGATGTGGGAGCATATAATTTGACAAGAACAATTGAAGAATAAGAAAGAAAGGGATGGATCCAAGAAGAGAAGAATGGAGGGCAAAGAGAAATCAAGTTTTATTCATATGTTTAGGTTTAATATTACAATGAATAAGTCCTTTCTTTCTAGAGCAAGAAACTGAAAAAACTAATTGAACAAACTTCTAATAATATAGAATTTTACCAAAATATTAAAAGTGGCCACCGCTTGCTGACGACGGAACGTATCGTCAATTCAGCTTCCTCGATCTGGACTTAGTTGGAAAGGTAGCTGTTCTGATCTACTCTCACTATGAACCTAGATACATACACCCTTGTAATTTAATCTATTTTTACCATTCTAAGTAACATACCTGAACCAAACTCTATTTCAACTTCCTATCTAAAACTGTATCTTTATTCTTATATTTCTCTCTATCTTAATATCTATCAAAACGACTTTCAATATTATCTTTTTCTCTATTTTGGACAGAATTTTCTATTCAGATGATATATGACCAAGAGTTTTTAGACCAATAATTATTTCAACATATCAAAAATTGTGGCGTTGAAGTTCTCAAATCTTTTGAGTGAAAATAAATAAATTTACTGATATGGTATTCTACCGGTTGTATATGATGAGAAACTTTGTGCACTCAATTGTTAATTATGTTTCGTTTCTTTTGACAGTAATTAAGATTCTTGACATTATGGATGGTATTACTAAGAAGTTCTGATTTTTGAATATTCATTTGTTCATCATCTTCTTTTCTCTGTCATTCTATAGCTGTCTTGATTTTCATGATTTTGATTCTAACTGATTTTCAAATTATTTGTATCGAGGCCAGTGAACCACGGTACCGACCGTCATTCCAAGAACTAGTGGACAAGCTTAAAGATCTGCAGAGACAATATGTCATTCAATTTCAAGCGGGGCGTAGTCTTGCAGGAGATAGTAGTCAAAGAGAGTTGTAGACACAAATGGCATGTTTGGTAAGCTGGCTGGGCCATATTCAACAGCATTGGAGAAGAAAGAAATTAAAATTCTCTGTTCTATGATATTGTCCAATGGTTGTGTATCAGAAATGTCCAAAATGTGCATAATTATGCTTGATTTTGCTTGTACCATTGTGGGCAGCATATACACTCATCTTTATCGAGGTTTATTCTGGTGCTGGCAAGATGGCTATTGGAGCTTGTGATTTCGTGAAAAAGCATCCAGGGGCAGAGGCCTACTCAAGATTGTCATTTGAGGAAATTGATGGATTAAAATGTAGATGTCATTTATGAGAGGTCTCCAGTTGATGTGTTATTCGTTTGTTGATGTCAGGAAACCCCATCACTGATGCATCTGCTGTAATATGATCGCATCATTCGTTCATTTCTCCATTCAGTGATCAATGTTCTGTGCTGAGTGTAGACATGTTACTGAGATCATTTGTGGATTGATAATGCTTAAACTTCAAACATAGCAGTTTACATGCATTTTTGTCTTAGGAAAGGAGACGTGAAAGAAAGATATGCAGTGCTTAAACTAGTATTTGATATTTTTGTCTTGGAAAAGGAGATGTTAAGAAAAGTTTTAGGAAATATTTCTATCCAGAAATGATGAGCTTGCTTGGTGAAAGGTTAGCTGTCCGTGCAAGAGGCATTGGATTACAGATGTTTAGTATGCTGAGATCATGATCAAGAGTCAACTTGTAAGTTAATTGACTCTTTTTGCTTGTTCTATATAAAAAAGAAAGCAGTTTAAATGTTGTTTGTTTATATTGTCAAGCCATTAATACTGTGTAGTGCATACCTGATAAGAGGTGACTGTAATACATGACAAAATCAAAGTTTATCTTCGTCAGTTATGTTTAATATTGCATCCAAACTTAACTTCTGTGTACAGGTAGAAGATGGATTCAAGGTGTTCATGGTCAGTAACCTTTTATATATATAGTTGTAACATATATACTAACTCATAGGCATGAATAAATTTACAGCTAGAGGCATTCATTTCATCTGAAGTCTAAAGATGCTCATGCACTAGAAAAACCATGCTGGTAGCCATTCCTTGCCTTTGATGAAATCTACAGAGAGGAATGGAGCTGCTTCTTTATGACTGAGTTGTTTTGACCAGGATGCACGATTTGTTGAAGCAGACCCAGGTCCATGACATTCATACTCGGCATGGTGTAAGTTTCTGTTTCAAGGTGCAACATTAACTGCATTAGATTTTCCTTTTGAGAAATATTTTTCCTATGTTCATTTTCAGTCACACCATGTTTGATCAAATCGAGACAGTAATTAAGAAAAATGTGGGACGAACTAAAAGATTTATGAGAATTGACTGGAGTGGGGGTGTTAGATGGGAGATTGAAGTGCACGAAACATTAGCACCAGACACAAGTAGCCTAGTCACCCCTGACCCTGTCTACATACATTGGATCTAAGATAATTATTATTGGGATTTGATGAGTTAACATGGTCTTCTGTACTTGCAAAGGACTTAGTTGCATTAGAACTTTGAGTTCTTCTATATGGACATTTTTGAGACATGAAAGTGGAACAAGTCGAGGTGACGCCTCGGCATTAGGTGATGAAGATATGGGTCATGTACTTCATCACATGGGCACCTTTTCATCATCCAATCAAGAGGCGCCATGTCGACAATGTCCCATTTTCATGTCCCCATAAAATGTCTACATAGAATTATTGTTAGAACTTTTAGTAGATCTAGCACCAGTGAATCAAGTTATCAAACTTGGTGGAGAAAAATGGTTCATGTAGACTTAAGCTTGTGAACATTTGAACTAAAGAAGAAACTGATTTTTTTGGAGGAGAACAAGTTTCTTACCCTGTACTGCCTGAATGACTCCAGATTGTCCAGCCTTGAGGTATAACTGTCCTAGACAAGTAGGTGTGTGCAAAAACAACCCTTGAATATTCTCCCTTAGTTCTACCCAAGTACACATCACCGGTGCCATAGACCTTCCCCTTGATGAAGACAAAACCACTGCTTTCCTTGGCGCTTTGCCTGCTATGTGCTGTGATAGATCCCCGTATTGCATGTCTCTTATTAGCTATCACAAAAATCTCACACTCCTGCATCCACAGTTAAACAGTAGAGTCTTGATAAAAAAAAGGGAAAAATTGCTCTTTTTCCAACTACGTTTCTTAAGAATGGAACAATTAGCTCACACGATATAATGATACAATTAGCTCACATGATATATCGATTGCCCATGACCAAAGATGAAATCTATGGAACCCTGAATGTAACAGTTATCATAGTAGTGTCTGCCCTTGTAGTCAAAGAGTGTGTTATGGCTACTGAAGAATCCACAATGGTAGAAGGCAGCCTTGTCTCCTCCTACAAGTGCTGCTACAGACTGGTTTTTAGATGTATGGGCAATGCCAGTGGGAGCCTCATTCTGTCGAACCATATGAATTATCAAAGTGAGTGAATTCTTGTTAATTTAACAATTGCCGACATGTTCGGCATTTTTTTGCTAAGCCCCTGTTTGATAGAGATTAAAATCAGATTTTTAGTGGATTTTGATACAAGTTGATGAGATGTGTGGTGAAATAATTGTGGAACTCATTAAATATGTAATTATAATTGATTGTTGACTTTGACTTTGATAAAATTTAGATCAAAATCTAGGTCAAACCAGGGCTAAATAGGATTGAACAAGATATTGGTTTACATGAAAATTGTGCCAAGTATATTGTCTATTTAGGAAAATTCTATGAATGGATCTGAGTTGCATGTGAGGGTGTTTAAACTTTAAACACGGAAAATTTAGCTTTTAGACGGTGATTCTTCATGGGACCTGAGATTGAGTACATTGGCACTTAAGAGGGAAAGAAAACGTGTAAGGCGATAGAAAAACCATACCTTGAAACTAATGCCAAAGGCAACAAAATGAGGAGCTTCACCTTTGAATGTGGCGGATTGATAGCTGTCCCGAGAGTTCTCCGACCAGGAGATGGTCGTCCGGCCTCTTCCGTCGCCTCTCATGAATATGTAGGGCTTGTTTTGTGGTATGTGCACCTTTTCTCTGTAAGTTTAATGGGATGTAGAAATCCATGTTATCAAAGGATTATTTCCATGAAGAATTCTGGTAATGATTTGCATAAAACTTTTAAGAAAGTAAACCTGTAAACTCCTTTACTGATATGGATGATGATCCAATTAGAATTCCCATTTGGGACTGAATCAATTGCAGCTTGAACAGATTTGAAGTCTCCATGGCCATTTGCATCAACTTGTATTGTGCGATTTGTATTTATTTTTTCAGTCAAGAGAGGGGAATCAATAATATTTTTCACAGAGAGACCATTGCCATTATCCAAGAAAAAGACAAATGTGACAAGAATAAATGCAAATGTCACATGTATAGAATGTTGCCTACAAGATAAATGCATTTTAGGGGGAGAAGAAATTAGGCTTTTGTTATGTTGAAACATTAAACTTAAGGGAGAATTTCATGGTTTGCGTGAAAAATGGTTCTTGAGGTTTCCTATATTGGAGGGGCTTCCAACGATTATGTGGGGTGGTCATGGCGACCCTTTATCCCATTGTGGTATGTTGGGTTCAACGGTGCATAATGACGTAGAGAGGAAAAATAGGTTAATTTTTTTTTAGAAAAAAAAATAGGTTGAATTTTGTATGGTTGTACAATACTATCTAATATTTGTGTGCTGGACACTTCTTCGGAGAATATTATTGGGAAAAATACATAAATAAATTAATTTTAAATGTCAATTTCAAAATTAAGGTGAAATCTATAAAATTTCAAAAATAAGGCTTCAATTAACTTAATTTAAAAATTAAAATTTTTTATTAATTATATATATTAAGGTCATATTACTATATATTTCAAGTCACAAAACACAAGTTTTTAGGTCACAAATAATTTCAAAGATCACAAATTATCGAATATTAGGTTACAAGTTGAGCTCATTTTTAAGTCAATAACATACTTTTTAACTCAAACTGATTTCAAGGTCACAAAATATCAACTAAAGCCCAACATATTTTCAAGTCACAGATTACCAAATTATTAGATCACAAATTTTTTAAGTCACAATTATCAAATTATTTGATCATATTAACTTGATTTTTATGTCACAACTCATCAATATTAGGTCACATTTTCAAATTATTATACATTTCCTACCGCTACTGCCACCACAATGCCATATCCTCGCCATCGCCTCCTCCACCGACACTAAACCTCCGCTCCACTGCTAGATCAAAAGCACCACCACCAGATCGAAGTATCGAAGCAGCACAACAACCAAATCAAAGAACTGAAAGAAGCGAGAGCGCAGCTTCAATACGCACACATAGAACACCACCACCGCAAACAACTCCGACGACAGCCATTGCACAACCCCACCACATAACCTGCAAGAAAACAGTCCCACTCACCACCACAAACAAAAATCACAAAAAAGACAAAAATAAAAAAATCGGAGGCGACAGCAACGAGTGTCAAAAGAGAAACGAAAAAAGAGAGGAGGAGATGCACCACTAAAAAGGGTAGTGCCCATCGTTGGAGATAGAAGCTGCGATTCGACGACTGTAACGCGACTTTGCGATCTAACACCACTGGAAACAGTCATCTCCGGTGATCGCAATCTATCCCCCTTACGTTGCGATGTCTATTGCTAGTGCGGATAGGGGATCGCCATCTGACGCCATAAACGTCCGCCTTCTTGTACTGAATCACTGATGCGATTGGGAGCTTGTAACTCGTTGCCGACGGTAGCTACGTAGTGGTGGAGTCCAACTGGTGGTGTGGCTTGAAGGGGAGGGGAGGGGAGGGGAGGGGAGAGGGAGGCGGCGTCCATGGGAGAGAATTAGGTTTCAGTGAATGGGTGGTTAATTTATATTATTATTATTATTAAAAAATTTAATGACACCTAATTTGTGTATAATAATGCATTTAACTTGATTTTTGATTTTGTATCTTTAAATACATGTTAGGCTGTAATTTCCACAATATTATTTGTCAATTTCGGGTGGTCCGGATCGGGTCGGTCAACAAACATATGAGCCCGATAATGGCTCGCATGAATAAAGCTCGCTCTCTGTCGGTTCCGGGTCAACCCACAAATTTCGAACTACAACTCAAGCCTGACCATTGGTCTATTCAGGTCGAGCTCATGCAGGTCACCGACCATTGGTCCATTCAGGTCAAGCTCATGCAAGTCACGATTCGTTCTGATTTGATCCGTATAAATAAAAACATTGAATTTTTCTTATTTATAATAAATTTTTGTTGGTTAAATTTCTAAATAAAAAATGAACAAAAGGATAAATTCATATTTATACCATAAAATGTTTATATAGAATTTAAATTTATATTTTATATTACATGAATTACTTTTGAATTTACAAATTTAAATAAAACGTAAAAAAATAAGAACTAAATGCTAAATGCATTTTTAATTACTACTTACGTTTCTTAGTTATTAGGGAGAAAAAAAAATAAGATTTAGTTTTAGAAGTTGTATTAGAGTTTGTAGAAGAAGGAAGATTTTCAATGTTACAATATTTAATAAAAATAGTTTTTTTTTTTTTTTTTTTTAATTATTTCATGAGCCAGTGGGTTAATCGCAGCCCACAACAGTTTGACCTGTGAACTACGCGCTCGGGTCACAGGTTGGCCTGCAGTTTCGGGTCGATTCGCGTCGATTTTCGCAGGTCTGATCTGCTCCTTCGTCTTGACACTTCTAAATACGAGCAACTGGATAATTTTACTAGAAAAATCAGGAAAGAGTGGTAATTCCCTAAATCGAATTTCAATAAACTGGAGTAAAAGGATGAAGGAAAAAATCATAACTACTAATTATAAAGAATAATAGCATTTTAAAATTAACGAACTTAAAAAAATATTTTTAGAATTCACATGTTAAGTATAAAAGTATGTAATATAATATAATATAATAAATAATAATAATAATATAATCTACCATAAACCCAGTCCACCCGCCACGCTCAAACTATTAAACTCTTAACTAATTGTTGCAATTCATTTTTCATACCCACCACAAACGTTACTTTCATCTCTCTCACTTGCGTCGTAGTTATCGTCACCTCCTTCGCCACCGTTATGTTGTGGTGGCCTTTTTTGAAAACTGATGACATAAAAGGTGTACAAGCTCTTTTGGTCCAAACTCTAAGTTTTCAAGTTTTTCAGAATCAGAATTAGATTATAAATTTGGTTCATCTTGCAATTGTTGGTGTATGTCCATCTTATCGTTGTGATCATACGTAGAAGAACCATATTTTGACCATTGATTAGACCAATATTTTTTCACTCTTTTATTTGTTTGGCAAAGTCTGTTGGTGTGTGTTGTAGTTGTGATGTTGTTCAGGAGGTGGTAGTGAGGTGTTTTGGTGGATCTAAGATGTGGTATAGATGTATAGTGGTTGTGACCAAATTTCTGAACACCGACTCTTTATGACCTTTAATACATAAATTGTGTCTAAATTTGTGTAAACTATGATTATTTTTTACTAATTCTGTGTTAAGTGTGACCAAGTATGTATGAGATTTAACTGTTTGTGATCATGTTTGTTAAAATTGTGACTGTGTGTGATCTGTAATGCATTGATTGTGATCAGATCTGTGTGAATTGTGACTATTTGTGATCAATTATTTGTTAATGCGACCAAATATGTGAAAACTAAATTCCTTTAACCTTAACGCATTGATTGTGATAGGATTTGCATGCACTGACTATTTGTAACCAATTCTATGTTAAATGTAACCATGTCTATATGAAATAAGTCTGGCCGGTGGTCGCTCGCCAAGAATGTAATCGTTGAGTTTAAAACTTTCAGATACCTTTTGACTCGTTTGGTGCATTTTCACTTGGTTTCATGCATGAGGTGTATGCTTTCATAAATAAAGATTAGTGCGACCCATGCGATGCATGAGATACGATAAGAATTGTGTATAAAATAACATCGATATTTAATATTTACTCATATCACTACTATTGCTATTTTTAGTTTGCAAAAATCAAATGATAACATATTCAATCAATCAAGGAGCTTTGTATTAATCTAAAATTTTTATTATTACGACTTCATTTGAGGCTATAAAGCCAACAAATAGAAAGAAAAAATCAAAGAAATATGAAATATATTGTTAATAGATCATTTAAAATGACTATAATTTTGGCTACAATTTAGTAATTACTAATTCGAAAATAATGTAGTAAAGTATTTTACAAAAGCTTCACATCAAAATTAAGATTTTCTATTACGACTTTATTTGAGTTCTCAAAATTATATCTTTGTTTGGTAAAATAATGTGATTTATAAATTGATTTAATTATTTATGTTTTTGAAGTAAAATATGTGATTGAAAAGTGAAGAGAGAGAAAATATGTATCATTAAAAAGTAGTTTAAGAAATTGTGTAATTTATAAAATCCTTTATAAACAAAAAGGTTCATGTACTAAACAGAGGAATCAACGAATGAAAGGAAGTCGGTTAAAAAAAAAAAAAAATTTGTAAAGGGATCATTTTAAATGGCTATAATATTTTCTACGTTTTACGACTTTATAATACAAAAATAATAATTTAATAAAATATTATGTGAGATTTTCATATTGATTTAACGATCTTGTTATTACGACTTCATTTGAGTACACAAAATCAACCAAACGAAAAAATAATAATATTGAAAGATAAAATATAGTGTTAATGGATCATTTTAAACAACTACGATCTTAGTTACAATATAGTAATTCAAAAATAATGTAGTAAGTATTGTGCGAAAGCTTCATATGGATATTATGATATTACTATTACGACTTTATTTAAAATCTCAAAATTAACCAAACAAATGAAATGAAACCAAAAAAAGAAAAAAAAAATGATAAGTGACCATTTTAAACGGTTATAATTTTAATACATTTGACGATTTAATAATTCCAAAAATAATGTAATAAAGTACTATGTGAGAGCTTCAAAACGATACAAAGATCTTGTTATTACGACTTCATTTGAGTCCAAAAATCCAACCAAACGAAAAAAAAAATTCACTGAAAGATAAAATGCATTATTAATAGATCATTTTAAACGTCTATAATTTTTTCTATGGTTTAATAATTCGGAAATAGTAATTTAGTAAAGTATTGCATGTGTTTGGCCCCTTTTATTTTGTGAAGTGTGAACAATGTGGTGTTGAATAAATTTTGTTTTAAAAAAATGGGGACCACTAAGGACTTATGTATATAGTTAGATGTTGGAGAAGGCAAAACAAATTTAGGCTCCGTTTGATAACACCGTAACAATTATAAATTTGTTTATTTATGTTTTTAGATAAAATATGTGGCTGATCAAAGTGTAGAAAGAAAATGTGTATCGTTAAATAATGATTTAAAAAATTATGTTATTTATAAGTTGATTATAAATTGTAATGATTGTGTTAAAAATCAGAAGCTTAATAATATATCAACATCTCTTGATTTAAAATCAAATACCAAACTTCCAATATGTTTTGAGTCCTCAAGTAGTCAACCAAGTGACGGCAAAAATATGTTTGAGAATGACGATCTTGAATCGTGTTCGAATCATTCATTTATTTTATTTACAAAGTTGTGCATTTTCTTGCTTTTCTTCTTATTTTTTCTTCATCCTAGGTTTATCCTAATGTCTAATGGGGTCCACTTAGCTTCCCCATCGTAGGAAATTTCTACCGCTTAAAACCTCAAATAATGAGGTGGTGTCACATTTTCGCTGGATTTCTGAAATTGATAGTTCTTGATTAGGACCTTTTGGACTAAAAAATTACTAGTTATAGTCGGCCTTGGCAATTGGCATTGTTAAACTGAACAATAATTGTTTATTGTTAGAAGAAAAGTTAGGCATTTCGAAGTTAACAAGAATCATCTCAAGGATGGAGACATTAGAAAAACTGCACTTCTTTGTACATTTCCATAGTTCTTATCAACTAAAAAAATGGTTTCATTGCTCAATTTTTTTGAAGTAATCGCCCATATTTTGTCTTTAATGGCTTTGCAGTCTAGATCCTTGAATTCTAATCCATGGCCAACTTGAATTAAATTACTATAATGCCCTGATGACATCCAGCATTAAATATCATTCCAATTCTTGAAATAATGCAGTTACCACACATAGGGTACTTAAAGTGAGATATGAGGCAGAGGGTACTATTGGATTTCAGGACGCCCCAGCACCCGTCTCTTGGCACTAACAACTGGGGTGGTTCATCTCCCTTGTTAGCAAGGAACATACCCAAAGAGTCTCTCGAACAGAGGTATCTAAAGCTCAATACAATTCGAGATGATGATGAAAACTTTCAACGTACAACAATTGAAGATGAGATCTTCAGCTTCCAGGGAACAACGATCGAACAAGAAATTTTCAAAACTCGAAAGACTGAAGCTGCAAAGAACGAATGTCCTCCTACTCCACGCCGTGGAGGACGGCTATTCCAGAAGCTAATGGGTAAGAGATGGTTCAAAAAATGGAATGCCCCCACAAAACGATGGCCTAATGGCTGGTGTTGATTTAATTTTAACTGATTACATATTATTGGAAATTTTCTGTTGCCAGACAGTCGGGCAGCTTGTGTTGCCCAACACGGACAAATGTGTGACTGACACATGGCAACCACGTATTGGACTTCGGTCGGGTAGCAGAAATGGCCTGATCATATCATAGAGATTTTGAACATTTGGGAAAGATTGCATGACTGATTGATCAGTTTGAGGGAAGAATGTCCCTTTTCTGTCACTGAGATGAACTGATGATCACATTATTTTGTGTTTTATCTATGTTATTAGGCATTTATTTGGTAATGAATCGTATGTTTGGATCCATTTCAACTAGTCCTTTCAATAAAGATTCGTTTTTTCTTGTTTATGATTTAAATTTACAAGGATTCTTAGTTTTAAATATTGCTTTTTGCAATTTTTTTTATAAATTTCTCGACGTGTTGAGTTTCATCAAAAATTAATAATTTCTTGATCTCTAATCGAGAGTAGTGATTAGATCTCGAATAATGTTTCTAATTTTCGTTTTAGAAATGGTATTTTTATTTTATCAAAGACAAGTTGACACAAAAGATTTCTTATAAATAGTTATGTGAATCGATCAGATATTAAAACAGTAATATTTCGGTCTTTAAAATAGTTTGCCGAGAATTTTTTTTCCTTGAATAAAATATAGAAGAATTAGCTTTGGCTGCTTGCAGTTACTTACCTAGTTACTTACCTACGGATGACAATAATACTCACGTACTCAAAATTCGTTGAGTACCCGACACAAATCGACGAAAATTACCCTACCCAATGGATTGTGGGTAGGGTATGGTATGGATATATATTTAAAAATCCGACATGGGTATGGGTAGGGTATGAGTATTTTAGAAAAATCCATACCCATCTCATATACTCATTAATTTTTTTTAAAAAAATTATTGTATTTAAATTTTAACAGTATATAATTTTGGACAAGTAGACTATTTGATATTTGCTTATTTTTGGACAATTGGAGTCTATTTATTTTTGGACAATGGACGTTGTTATATTTTTACTTCATTATCGATGCCAAAAAAAAAAAAAAAAATTAAAATTAAAATTAAAATACGTAACGAATTTTAAATGAGTATAAAAGTATACCCGCACCCTACCTGCAACTCTTAAGTGGGTATATGAATATTGTATGAGTATTATAAATCTCTAGTGGGTAGGGTATGAGTTTCCCAAACCCGTCCCATACCCTACCCATTGCCATCTCTAAGTTACATTTTCACATTTAACACTCTCCACGATTTTCGCAGACATTCTTTAAACCACTTGTGAAGTGTTCGACAGCTCATTAATCTGATTATAATGGATTATTTGTGTTTTCTAAATAAAATATGTGGTTGAATATTGGAGAGAAAGAAAATATGTGTGGCTAAAATGTAATTTGAAAAATTGTGTAAATTAAAAGAAGGCAATCATTGCCTTTTATAATAGGCCGCCGAACGCAGGCATTATTTACAATAATATAATTTCTCAAACCATTGTTTAATCATATACATTTTTCATTCACATATATTTATCTTGAAAACAACAATATTCCATTTATAAACACAATTATAGCCGTCGAACACAACATGCATGTTCCTAGTTCAACTTTTTAGTATTGTATGCATTATACCATCTAGTTTCATCAAGATCGTATAAGTAGGGATAGCAGCGTGAGGTATTCAAGGCGGTTACCCTCGCTCTGCAAAAACTAGCAAACTCAAACCTAGTGGTGAATGCAGACTTTTTATAGTCCTGGGGCACAAATGAATTTGTATTTTTGTTGACGGCCTGTACGAGGGCTGCCCCCGAATTATTATTACTTTTTTTTTTAAGGAATAAAACCGAAAAATGAAAAAATACTTAAAATTTTATTACAATTGTTCTCTACGCGTATTCATAATTTGATAATGTTCTATAATCACATCATTGTTAATATTATCAAGTACATTATTCTCAATATTTGCTACATCAAATTCAAGAGTGTCACTCTTAAATTCTCAACATTATCCTCGACGTTAGTTTCAATAGGAACATCTTCAATTTCAACATCAGTTTTTTCACCAAGTTCATCAACCATTTCATCTCTAACTTCATTTTCATTACTTTGCTTGTAAGAAGAAAACGTGAATTTACGCTTAAAATATTTTTCCATAAGTGATATAAAAAAAATAATAAACAATTGTAAACATATTAACTCTAAAATCTCAAATTCTCAAACAAACAAAAATTCAAATAAAACAATAATTTCTCAAATCTCAATCTCAATTTACCAAAATCTAATTCTCTATTCCTAATATACAGAGACATAGAGCAAATGAATTAATAATAATCCAATATAATTTCAGGGAATAAGGTAATGACTATTTTCAAGAATCAAGTGAAGATTGAAAAGGAAATCACAAACAAAGGTTAGGACTAACCGGTTATTGTCGTACTTGTCCAGCTGAGTTGCAGGTTGCAGCCGTGCAGTGCAAGAGCAAGGGGCGCAATCTGATCGGGTGTGTGAGTTGCGACCTAAGCCGAAGCCGAAGGCGAGGAGTGTCGGCGCCGGTGGGGACGGTCATTGGACAGTGGCAGTGGCAATGTCGATTTTTTTGACATATCTACGTATAAGGAAAGGAACGAACATTCAGTATTAGATTTCATATTATGATGCCTGGGGAACTGTAAATTATCTGATACATTTATCCCGGATTATGCGTAGCAAAGAAGGTTTTATAAGCCTTGGTATTAACCCTTTTTTTTATGGACCGTTTGTTGGGATGTTTGATCCAAATTAAGAATGAGAATATCTTGAGCAATTGATTTTCTTGTTAAAGTGATTAACTTGACTAAGTTAAGGATGAAAAGAAAAGGAAGATAATCTTTTTGGCGTGAATTTCTTTCCTTATTATAATTATTCTACTTCAACAAGGAAATATTTTGGAACACAAGTAATACACATTTTTGGGTTATATTTACTTATAAATATGTGTATTGAGGAGCCAATTAATTGCACATTGACTAGAGAGTATTGTGAGGAAAAATGTAGTCTAACATCTTAAATTTTTTTGGATTCTTTGTGGTTGTACAAAGAAGTAGAAATTGGTAGATGTAGTAAAGTTTTGTTATTTTTCCTACAATACTTGGGGGGTTTGGTGAGTGCAAATTCTATATAATTGTAATAATTTATTATATAGTGAAAAACTTTGGTGAGGGTCCGTGGACGAAGGCAAGTTGTCGAACCACGAAAATTTCTGTATTCGTATTTATTTTCTTGTTAACTCAATTATATCTTGAACGTCACTAATTCCTGTGGGTTAATTAAAGAGGGAATTAGTGTATAATTTTCAACACGTTTGGTAACACTGTAGTAGTTTATAAACTAGTTTATTTACTATTTTGAGGTAAGATGTGTGGTTGAAAAGTGGAGAAAGAAAATAAGTGTGGTTAAAAAGTGATATGAGAAATTGTGTAGTTTATAAACTGATTTATAAATTGTAATGATTCCATTACAGAACACTCTATTAAATATTATGTTCTGGTTAGGAACTTAAGAAATTATATTAGATTACACCTAACCAAGCTTTATATGAAGAGCGTGGAGAACAAGTTATTCATAATTTTATGGGGAATATCGATAAATGGCACCCCTCTACATATTATTTTGTCAAATAGACTTTGATCAAAATAAAGCAAATAAAAATAATTGAAAAATTGAATATATGGTTAATTGACTATTATATCCCTGATATCAATATACAAAAAATAACACTTTTCCTCTTCATTCATCTGCTAGCATTTTCTTTCCCAGAGTGAAGCAATTTTCTTCTTTTGTCTGAAGCAATTTTCTCCCTCAAAAGCTTTAATGGTGGAATCAGTGAACAAATGATGGCCATTGAAGAGCTTCAAATCAAGGAAGGAGAAAGAGTATATGGGTAATTGTTTGGTAACCAGATGCGTTGAAAGGAGAGGGCGATGGAGAGGGTTATACTGACGCATTTGCAGGTGGCAATTTTGGCGGAAGGGAAGATAACTGAAGATATGTGGAGGATATTGTACAATGTTGAGAGGGGAAAATCTATGGACGGTGAGAGCGACAATGCCGGGATGATTTTGTGCGTATTATTGTTTTGGTTCGGAGAGTTTAAGAATTTGGGGTTGGTCGGAAAATATGATGTCTGGTATTAATAATTTGAATTTGTTATTAACTACTAATTTTATTTGTCTCTGATATTTTAAATGGAACCCTTTTAGTTATACCGTAACGGCATGCATGCCATCATGAATTTAAATGAAATCGGACGTGTAAATTATAAAATCTAGTTACTTTTGAATGTCGAAATGTTGTTTGGAAATGTCGAAATAGATGAATGCTTAAGTAGTCTGGATAAAGGCATACGTGTCGTTCTAGTTATACCACAACGACATGCTTGCTGTTATGACTTTAAATGGAATCGAACGTGTAAATTAAAAAATTTAGGTACTTTAGGACATAGATATGTCATTTAGAGATGTCAAAATAGATGAATGCTTAAGTAGTCTGGGTAAATGCATACTTGCCGTCATAGTTATATCATAACGGTGTGCATATCGTTATCAATTTAAATTGAACTAGACATGTTCTAATTCCTAAAATTACAAAATTTAGGTAGTTTTGGATGTTAAAATGTCGTTTGGATGTGTCTAAATAGATAAATGCTTAAGTAGATTAGATAACAGCATACATGTTGTTCTAGCTATATCGTAATAGCATGCATGCCGTTATGACTTTAAATGCAACCGAACATGTTCTAATTCCTAAAATTATGAAATTTAAATACTTTTGGACGTTAAAATGTTGTTTGGAGATGTCAAGATAGAAGAATGCTTAAGTGGATTGGATAACGACATACTTGTCATTCTAATTATATCGTAACGGCATGCATGCCGTTATGACTTAAATGCAACCAAAAAGATTTTAACTCCTAAAATTATGAAATTTAGGTACTCTTGAACGTCAAAAAGTTGTTGGAGGTGTCGAAATAGATGAATGATTAAGTAGATTGGATAACGACATACTTGCCGTTCTAGTTATATGTAATGACATGTGTGCTGTTATGACTTTAAATGCAAACGAACATGTTCTAACTCCTAAAATTAAGAAATTTAGGTATTTTTGGACGTATAAATGTTGTTTGGGGGTGCAGAAATAGATGAGTACTTAATTAGATTGTATAACGGCATACTTGTCGTTCTAGTTATACTGTAACAGCATGCTTGTCTTTATGACTTCAAATGCAACCAGACAGGTTCTAATTCCTAAAATTATGAAATTTAAGTACTTTTGGACGTTAAAATGTCATTTGGAGATGTCAGAATAGACGAATGCTTAAGTATATTGGATAACGACATACTTGTTGTTCTTATTATACCGTAATAGCGTGCGTACCGTTATGAATTTTAAATGCAACAGAACGGGTTCTAATTCCTAAAATTATGAAATTTAGGTCCTTTTGGACATTAAAATGTCATTTAGAGTTGTCGAAATAGAAGAATACTTAAGTAGATTGGATAACGACATACTTGTTGTTCTAGTATATTGTAACGGCATGTATGTCACTATGACTTTAAATGCAACCTGACATGTTCTTACTCCTATAATTATGAAATTTAGGTATTTTTGGACGTCGAAATGTCATTTTGAGGTGTCAGAATAGATAAATGCTTAAGTGGATTGGATAACATCATACTTGCCGTTCTAATTATATCGTAATGCATGTGCGTCGTTATGAGTTTAAATTGAACCGACACATGTAAATTATAAAATTTAGGAACTTTTTGACATCTAAATGTCGTTTGGAGATGTCGAAATAGATAAATGCTTAAGAAGATTGGATAACATCATACTTGCTTGTTATATGTTAACGACATGCATGCCGTTATACCTTTAAATACATCATGACATGTTCTAAATTCTTAAATTATGAAATTTAGGCACATTTGGACATTAAATTTTCATTTGGAGGTTTCATAATAGATTAATGCTTAAGTAGATTGGATAACGTCAAACATGCCGTTCTAGTTATAAAGTAACGAGGAGCTTGACGTTATGCCATTAATATCTTTTAAATTGGTTTTTCGATCGTTGTAGGTGCTTGCCAATGTTATAAGGATTATTATACTCATTCAAAATCAATATATCCAACTATAATTAGTCTATCTCATCCATTCCATCATAAACAAAATGTGCATTCATTTAAAATACTTGAGTTAGTTGTTATGAAATTAACAAAACTATGCGTCTCAAAGTCATTATAATAAGTAAGACTCTGATTTTGATTACTTTTAAATATTTACATATTTAGGAGCCAAATAAAGTTAAAAATTGGTAATGTAGGAACATAACGGTAAGTTGTCTCTTTAATGTGCCTATAGCGACAATTGTGACGTTATGTCTCTAAACTGTTTGGAACAACGTAAAAACTAATATACTAAGTTATTATATTGCCTTTATAGAAAATAAGATGTCCACTACCATGCAAACGAACGAAAAACCCGTTTATCACTATAACGACACGTTTGTCGCTTTAGTGTACCCATAACGGCTTTGGATTGACATTGAAACTAATAAAATGACTTATTTTAGTGATTTTATCAAAAATTAGATGTGTAATCCTGATGCAAATTATAGACAAGCTCGTTTAGAGCCATAACGGCACTCTGCCGCTTTAGAGTATCTATAACAACAATTTTTCCGTTATATGTTTAAACTCTTTGGAATGTCATTGAAATGATACACTGACTTATTAGAGTGATTTATATATATATATATATATATATATATATATATATATATATATATAAAGATGTGTCTATATACACGTTGACGGTGGAAAAATAAGATAACGGCATGGTTGCCGCTATACATTACAAATAACGGCAACCATGCCGTTATGATAAATTCTTAAGCAAATGCATAAACCAGCAACAATATAGTATACCCCCAAATTTATATAAACGCTGACAGTGAAAAAATAAGATATCGGCATGGTTGCCGTTATGCATTACAGATAACGGCAACCATGCCTTATGACAAATTCTTAAGCATATAAACCAACAACAATACAGTATACCAGAACAAAAAACTAGTAAAAAAAAAGAGAGGAATTGATGTGTACGTTTTTTCTTCAATTACAAATCTTTAATGTTGGTTTAACAAGTTTTCAAAATACTCAAAGCTTCAATTTGTAAAACTGGAGGACAAACAAGAATCTTATTGGGTTTTTATGTAGAATAAAAGACAATAAAAAGAGAGAAAGAGAGCTCACAGAGAAGAGAACGATGGAGCTTGGTTATTCATTTTTTGGTGAGATTAGGACTTATTTGGTTGTATAACTTAATGGGTATTTTGGACATTGAATCAGGGGCGGATCTAGGACTAAGGTTCAGCTAGAGCGGGAGTGGGAGGAGGAAGCAGGTGGGGCAGTGCAGAGAGTTTATAGAGAGATGAACAAGAATGAATTTGAAAATGAATTTTATTAGTTGCAGCAAAATCTTATGAGATTTGAAAATCTAAGCATGATATATAAATGCATAAATGCGGATACAATGCCAAGCAAATAGAGGAGTGACACCTCACCAATTCTAATAACAGAATAATGAAAATAATGAAGCAAAAAACGTGAAGTAAAAATGTAAAGAGAAAAAGCACGACTTTATACTATTTATTCTATTCTATTCTATCATGATTCAATTCAATTCTATCATGATTCAATCAGATTCTATCATGATTGATTACTATTTATTCTATTCTAGTTCAATTCTATTCTATCATGATTCAATCAGATTCTATCATGATTGAATCAGCACTTACTTTAATTCCTTCAGAAATCAGAGAAGATGGTTGCAGTTCGGTGCAGTAGAACGAGGATGAACGGCTGCTATGACTGTGTAACCTGGGTTCTGTCTTCTGGGAATGGTGAAAGCCAGGTAATAGAATTGGGTAAAATGTAAACTCATGGGTGATTTAGAAAGGCCCAAAATTATGCCCAATCCTTTCATCTTATAAGTTCTAGCCTACGAAATACAGCAACCGGAGAAGATAGATAATTCACAGGTCACGACAAGGTTTCTGAAATCTGAATTCTTCCATTCCAATTCCAACTAGGAGACTCCGGCGAAGCCAGCCTGGTACTAGATTCGCCAGTGGCAGACGGTAAAAACTGAGATTCAATGGGAAAAAAAAAAAAGAAAAAAAAAAAAGAAGTTGGCCGGAATCCAGCTAGAACGGCCGCGCAACCTCGCCACCCTCTAGATCCGCCCCTGTATTGAATAATATCTTTTCTATTTTATTTAATGATGGAGGTCATTTGACAAAACATAGTGGAAGGAAATCTATTTTACTAAATTTATAGTTTGACAAGTCTCTTTAACTAAAAATCCCTAATTTTATTTTGGTTTAAAACTTGAAAAAGTCTGATGTTTTGGCAGTCAATGAAGAGAAAATGTAAAAGCGCATCTAATCTTCTAGTCTAAAGTTTCACAATTATTCCTATAATAATAAGATGTTTGACCATTAGGTCCAGTAGAATACCTAAACACGCTTTATGAATGTTCTTACCTAACCCAACCCAATGAATATTTAGTCACTATAAATTTTATTTATACCCTCTTTCACTTTGGTCACAAAATTGAGATCCGTTACTTTTTCTCATGGCAGCAACAATTTGTTATGACGGAGGTCTTCCATGTGGGATATTCTGCTAGAAAAATCAAAGAAATTTAACCGAGTAATTATATTTAAACAAAATAAAATAAAATAAAATGAACCTATTTTGTAAGTCTATGGACTATCCATGTTTATTAAATCACAGAAGAGTCTTTTGCTTTCATTTTCAATAGAAATAAATGGCTTTGTTGAATGGAAAGATTGGTCTTCAAGAGTTTCTTGAAAGACTAATGGGTACTGAGAAAAATTCTCCAAAAGTAGGATTTGAATAGAAAGTTATTCTTTGGCATGAGCATGACTCTCATGGAGAGGACCCCTTTTTTTTTTTTATTTCTTTATCTTTTTTTCTTTTTTGAATTAGAATAGTCTTCTTTCTTGTGTGTTGACAGATGAATTGAATGGGAAATGAACTGTTCACATCAATGTTGAATTTGTGGTCCATTTTGTGATCGCTGCCTTTTTTTGGATTATATGTTTTTGTAGATTCATTAACGTCATGTTCAGCTTGGAGGGCTTATATTGTGCATGATTGAATTGGATTCTTTCGTATCGTGCTTGAGTTCTCCTCTTTTGAATTCTTATTTACACTCGAATCCTTTCTAAATATTGTATATTTCAAGTCGCCTTATAATTTAGATTGCAACATATAAAGAAAAAGTCACCCTTGCATTGTAAGTTGATTTTACAAAACCGGTTCATAGACAATTACTCAGTATGAAAGTTGATGGATGTTCGAATTGAGACTCCGACCCATATGTTAAAAGTTTTGCCTCCGTTTAAGTGCTACAAAGTGAAGATAATTTAGTCACTTATTATCGTTACTATTCAATTCTTTGTTACAGTCTATTCCGTACAGATACTCAAATTGACTAGTATAGTAGTATTCAATATCTAAGTTTCTAATACCTTCGATAGCATAAATCAATAGTTCAAACTTCACGCCGCACGCATAATCGAGTCCCACACGCAACACCCCATCCCACCCCAACGGAACAAAAGTACTAAGAAAGGTCCACTTGTTCTTCAGTACGTATACACAATAATGGCAGGGTAAGCTATAAACATTGAGTATGGTGCTGGGGACTTGGGGTGTATATCACAGCTGCATGCAGAATATTTTGGACCCCAAAAGGCAAACGAATCACACCAAGTTTATAGAGAGCCGTGCACGCAAAACGATGACCATTTTGTCCTAACCCGAATTTGTCTTCTCTTACGTTAGACGCGTTAAAGTTTCTGTTTCATTAATACCACCTTGTTTGATTCTCCAACTCATTTTCATTTTATCTTCAAATAAAATATTTTTGGATGTGAATTTGTAACCTTTTTTTTTCTACTTTTTAACAACATATTTTAATATATATACATATCACAAAATCACTTTTTGAAAAATCAACATCACACAACTGCTAATATTATATCACTCATCAAACCAACAAAAAATAGATGTTGACTTTTTGTGAAATCTAACATGGGATCATGGGATGATCGGAAAGCATTCATATTCCCTTTAACTTTTAGATTTGCATTTGTGACTCGATAATTTTAAAGGTGTTCAAAGTGCTTATAAATTTGTAAGGCATGCTTTTTTATTTTTTCGTTTTTTTTTTAAGAAGTCGTGCGAGATTTAGAAATGATCACTATCCACCATTTTTAGAAGCAGCTCTGGAACTCGGATACGGTCCTTCTTGAGGTATTGGAAACAAGCTCCCAAGTCATGCACTGCAAACTCGTGTACTCGAGTAGACAGGTTGTGGCACATTATAGCGATTGGAGAACCATATTATTCTGATCGATTGTGTTCGGACTTTTTTTTATAGATAATACACATGCCCCACTTGTTATTTGTTATGTGTTCAGATTGCCTGGACATAACCCGTGATTGTAATATAGTTGGCTAGGTTGGAGTATAGATTGGACTACATGTATTTTCCTATGTTGCGCTCGGGACATCATTTTCTGAGTACAAGCTTCGTTACCTAGCTTTGTAGAGACTTTTGCTTTCATTAACTTGGTCGCGTCCAAGACTTTGTGTAGTTTCCTTCGATTATTGCTTATTTAGTAGGCAGGTTGGTTGATTTTCTCTTAGGCATGTCCAATGAATTTTTCGAACATTTTTTTATCTATATGTTTACATTTTCGAGGAAAAAAAAAAAAAAACGTCAATTGAAACTCTTTCTTCGGCTAGGTCACTCTATAGGATAATTCCCCAAATAGTACTCCCTTTTTTTTTTTTTTTTTGCGACGAGGGTGACTATTTTGTTACAAGAACTTTAGATAAACCATGAAATAATATTCTTTATTCTTATGTTATTGTTAGAATCATGGGCCCATTTAGTTAGGAGAGTAATAGTGATTGACATGATACAAATTGTGCATCAATTTCAAGCATAACGCATAAAGAGGGCAAAAATGTTTCTCTACATTTTCTCACTTATCCTCTGGTAGAGATTAAACTCAGATTTTAATATATCTTAATAAGTTGATGAAATATGTGATTTAAAATTTGTAAAACTCATAAAATACGTAGTTGAAATTAATTCTTACTTTAACTTTAATTAAAATTTGAATTAAAATATCTATGGACTTAAAACAATTAGGCCAACTAATAAACACCACCCAATACAATCACACCGATATTGCCAATGCCACCGATTGTTGCTTCACCCACTTGCAACGGAAAACCTCTTCCCCAATCCTCCACCGTGAAACCACGGGGATGTCTCCGTTGGCTATTCTTTATAATGGGTTTTGGGGACTTCTTCAACGTGAATTTTCCTTGAAAATTTGGTTGTTGACTTTTGTGCATGGAATCATAAAAGGTACATTGATATCATTGAAAACACGAGGGTGGAATCATGTAATGAAACAGTCAAGTCGCGTTAGAAATTGCGCCTTGATACCACTAAAAATTTGATTAAAATTTAAGTTAATAATTAATTTTAATCACACATTAAGAGTGTGTTTGATTTGATACATTTTCTAGGAAAAAGTCAAATCTAAGGAATTATTTTTCTTCTTTTGTATTTGATACAAATATTTGTCATGTAAATCATTTTCTAGGTACAATCATTCAATGTATGGTTTTGGCTATTTGCCAAGAAAAATTTTTCGTACCATTTTGATGAGAAAATATTTTCTCACTAGCAAGAAAAATATTTTATTTTCCACCTTCTTTTATCAAACACACCCTTATAGTAAGCTTACTTGTCTTTTCAAATGGTAACTAATTAATTTACTATTGTTCCTCGTGCTTTCTTGATCAGCTAATTACCCTTCATATTTTTTGAGTAAATAATAAAATTGATATATTCTCCTTAAGCTATTTAATATTATTATTATTATTATTTATATATATATAAAGTATACTATAATATTATAAAAGTAATAAAATATTTATATTATTTATATGTTGCTATAATAATTCCAAAATCATTTTGGACTTCCAAAATGTCAAATGTTTTTAAATCTTTTGTACACATATATGACAATGATCAAACAACTAGAATTTTTGTCTGAATGAGTCACTTACTTTTAGAGCATCTTTAATGGTACGTGATGAGGAAAGCTTGCGATCGTTCTCGAGCACGAGGATAATCACTACCCCGACCTTGAACTATCTCCTGAATCACATATTTTATAACCCCGAGAATACACATACCCCGGGGAGTATATACATATTCCAACCTAATGTTGATCGGGGTCATACTGCTCGAGGTTTCTACTCGCACCCTGTTGTGGGGCCCCCATCTGACGTGGAGAATTTGTTTTTCACGAATATTAGGAGTTATCTCCTAATCCAACAACTGATGACACAATCCCCAAAAAATAGGAGGATGATTCCTAACATGACTCATGCAATGAAGGTAATTTAGTCCTATTATAACTTGTCTAGACACCTCTATAAATAGATGGCTCTCAATCACAATTCAGGTACACAATTTTTATTTTTCCAGTTTATAGCCTCTTGCATAAATTTTCTTCCTCTTTACTGACTTAAGCATCGGAGGGGCGACGAGGACATACCTCCTCGCCTTTATTGCAGGTATTCGGAGTTCAAATTCGTGCCAGTCTATTGCTCGAGCTCGGAATATCTGAGGTACAATTTTTTGCATCATCAATACGATTCAAATATGTCATACTATTAAGATTTGAGATGACTCTTTCGACCCAACTCAAGCTCAAAACTTGCATGCTAGAAGCCTAGAAAGATGGTCGGGCTGTGTCAAATTTGATACAATACTGCATAAATTCGATTTTTTTTGAAAAATAACTAAATTTTTAATTCGAGGCGAAGTATATGCACCAATTACATATAAGTTGAATGCATCTATCTAGGTGTGTGTGTGGATTTTCTCTCTCTCTTTTTTTTTTTTTGGGATGAAGTTTGTGAATTTTTATCAGTTATGGGTTTAATATATATTTGGTGTGTGATGACAGTGCTTTGAATTATAAAAAAAAAAAAAAAAAAGACAAGGCCGTGAGTTGTCGGATCAGAATCGGGCAATGTTGAGTCGGTGACGCGGTATTCGGGTCAGCCTCCGCGTCGTATGTCGGACATCTGGAACACACGTGCTAATATCTTTTTTCACACGCTTCATTACGCGGTAATAATTGCTTTACATGTATTCTTGTGTTCTGTGTCCACGACGTAATCTGAATTTGAACTGCCCATTTTGCCCTTCTTACGCCACATCACAACTTGCTGAAAGTTGCACCGCTAGTCCTCAACTTATTCTCTCAATAGGAAATTGATCATCTATCCTTCCAAATAAGTAACTTGATGTGTAATAGAAATTTTCACATCTTCATAAATTATCACGCGAGTCTCGTAAAATGAGCTTTGTTAAATTATCACATGAAGTTTAATAGAGATTTTGATGATTTTAAATTTTCAGTCATCAAATAAATTATAATTATAGGCGAGAGATCAAATTCCTCTTTTCATGATTGATGACCGACTTACTAACGTACACCAATGTCACAATATTTTGCCTACCAGTTATTTTTTATAATGTCACAAAAGTTTTTCAATTTATTCAAAAGCTGAATTTGAAAGTATGTAATTTTTTAAAAATAATCACAATTTGTGTATAATCTTATTATTATTACTCTTGCTTAATCAAGTTGCTCCATGTTCGAGCCGCTAAATGTATCAAATTGTTTGATGGTTTATTGCCTCAGCCATCATTAAACTTCGAAGATCAAAATATTCAACGAGAAATTGGAAAATAGAATACATCACGTTTCGCAATTTTATTCCTAGAAACTATTGGTACATATTTTTGGTTAGTTGAATCTTTAGTTTTCTTGTAATGGTACTAGCTAAGAGTTCTATTGTCTACTTCTTTTTGTTATTATAGGAAAAGGATCCGAAACCATTTGATAGTTGCAGTTACCTAATTTGGGACCTTGCTAGTGATTAGAATCTATGGCTATAGTCTATACACAACTTCCATTTAATTAGCTGTTATAACAATATCTACTCTTACTAAATTAATTAATTAATTAATCATGGTGTAGATGAAGCAACTTTATATTATTGCACAAATAGGTGAGGGATCGGACCCCGACTCATTCTATATTGTTGTGAATGTAAAAAAAACTACACTATATATATTCGATAAAATTATTAAATCAATGTTCGATGATTATATATCGTCATGTTTATAGTTATATTCAATTCGGAAGAATTGTTTGCTTTTAAAGGATATATTGTATCATGCAAGTTCATGATGTTCATCACTTGCATAATATAGTTACAATTTGGGGGGGGGGGGAACTCGGAATTTTGTTTACTGCACTCGAATGTCTCGCACGGGAAATGAACCCATTTTGTGAAGATTGAATTATAACTCATCTTATAAATGCATATTTGGCCGTTGTTTGATTTTGATAAAAATCATATTTTTGTATTTTTTGATAAATATTAATAAAAAATGCGGTTGAGAAATTAATAAAAGTTGTGAATTTCATAAAATATTTAGTTAGAACGAGTTTGAGAGAGAATATATTTTATAAATGGAGGTTGCATAATGCATAATGTCATCACTAATTAATATTAAATACACAGTAAAACAAACATTTGGACACATATATATTACACCATTTTAATTTTAGCCTCAATACAAAGGCCACCACGGAATGAATTTTCCCCTCCAGGATATATCTTCCAATGGCAAAAAGGAGGGCAGATAGGACTTAGCGTGGTGGGGTGCAGGATTCGAATACTGAAATATTGAATTTGTGCTATGTCGTAAGCAAGAGTTACCACGATTAATAGTCAGGTCTATCCATAAGCTCTCCACCCAACACATCCTGCTATTTATCTCCTCCACCAAAGGTTTAGGACAGGGTAGGTTTATAAAAAGAAAAAGTAAAACAAATTCCAAGATGAATTCATTCACAAAAGCCAAGCCATAATTTTTTTCCCACCTCACGTGGAATCTAGACCCGATTTCCCACTCAACCGGTTACCGGTCAAAATCCGAGTGTGAAAACACCGATTGTTTCTACGGATCAAGCGCGTCGGTCCTTTGGCATTAAATGCGTACACCCATGTTTCCGGTCAATCTCAACTCCGGTTATTTTCTTTTCCGCAGTTATGCATGATAACAATGTATGATTATTTATAAATAATACATTTTCAAAAATCAATTTTTACCTAAGTCCACACATTTTTCAAATCAATTTTTATTCACATATTTTATCTCGAAAACAAAAATTATTTTAAAAAAAAATTACATATTAAAATAGGAAGAGGTTAATTGAGTAACTACACCGTATTAATATTTCAAACAATACTTTTTAGTCTCAATCTACTTAAACCTAATGAGCCAATAAGTTTTTTTAATGAATATTATGAATTTAGCCCATGTTTGGTAATTCTAAAAAATTTGATTAAAATATAAGTCAAAGTTAATAATTAATCTTAATTACATATTTAACGGGTTCACAACTTTCTAATCACATATTTCATCATTTTTTATTAAAATCTACTAAAAATCGAAATTTAATATCTACCACACGGAACTTAGTTAATTAATGACTCAATAATTTCATTAATTTTTTACAAGTTTATTACATAGCAAGATGATTGTTTGTGTGTTTCTGAAGCATATGTTCTGTAATCACAAAAAATTTGTCTATAAACTACACAATTTTTCAATAATTTTTTAACCATAAACATTTTTTCTTCAATTTTCAATCAATATTTTTTATCTCAAAATTATAAATAAATTAATTTATAAATCAAGCCGTGTTTCCAACTCGGTTTGAAACTATAATATCACAATCCACCTCGAGTAGAATAGTTTATCTCTAGTTAATTCTTTCCTTCATTCAGGTATGAAGGGCAAACCGTATGAAGGAAGAGTAGGCACGTTGCTATGCGAATTACAAACGATTATATTATTCAAAATTTATGTACAGAGATCATATTTTGACGGCTGTATAAAGGCGGTGTAAACTTCGCTATTAAGAGCTTGTTTGCTAATGGTAAAAGTTTTACCTCAATTTTTTAAATTCAATCTCAATCATTCATTTTTAGTCAAGTCCACTTTTTTGACTTTTCAAACTTTTTTAAACTACACATCCATAAAAAAATAAAAATAAAAAATCACAAAAACCAAAACTTTTCACATTACCAAACATACTCTAAGAGTCTGTTTGGTAATTTAAAAAATCTTAGTTTGTGATATTTTTTAGTTTTTTTATGAATGTGTAGTTTAAAAATATTTGAAAAGTCAAAAATTGTGATTCTGACTAAGAATAGATGGTTGAGATCGAATTTGAAAAGTTGTGGTGAAAATTTTTTCTTTACCAAATAAGTTTAAGAGAAGGTGAATATCTATGTTCTCAAAGTTTTTGTTTGGTTCTATTTAAAATCTTATTTTAATCTCAAGTTAAAGTCGATAATTAATTTTAACCACATATTTTATGAGACTCACAGTTTTTCAATCATACATATAATCAACTTTTATCAAAATTTACTAATTATCTGATTTTAATCTATACCAAACAGAGGCACTGAACCACATGATAGACTCGTTTTTCTTTTTTCTGTTTGTCTCAAATTATAGACAACTTTTCTTATTGAGTGTATATTAGGCTGCGTTTGATAGCGATGGTGGAATTTGGGTGGAAAGAAAATGAATTTCAGGGAATTGAATTTCAGGGAATTAAATTCCTGGAAATTGAAAGTTTAATGTGTTTGATTGGTTTAATTTTCTAGGTAGAAAAAGTGGAGAATTTTCCAACTTTTGTTGTTTGATTGACATTATTTTCCATGGAAAATAAAGTAAAATTTAGCTAGTATAATATTTTTTATTTTTTTTCATTTTTTAACAAGTTTCTACTTAGTAATAATAATGTTAATTTTTGGGGAAAAATAAATCAATTAACAATAATAAAAATGATCAAACGTAACAAAAATGGTATAAGATTTTCCATGAAAAATAAAACCTCCTTCCCCTTGGAAAACGAATTCATCCAAAACAAGGAAAATACCGGATTTCGAGGCAAGTGGAAAAATGAATTCTATGGAAAACTTAGGCAACCAAACAACGCAAAGTTGGAAAATCACGTGAAAAATCATATTATGGCGAATCAAACGCAGCCTTAATGTCCTAATTTTTTACTATACTTGTATTTAATATTCATTGTTATCAACATTAACATATATGTACTAATCATTATTTAGCCCATGTTTGTTGTAGATAAGATTTTTAGTAGATTTTGATATGAGTTGATGAGATGTGTGTAGTTAAAGAATTTTGTGAGTCCTATGAAATATTTAATTGAGATTGATTGTTGACTTAGATAAAAATTCAGATTTTAATTGATACCAAAATGTGGGGGTATATTAATATAAGTAAATTTATAGTTTAACATATATTAATTATATTTTTTTAAATATGTATGAAAATATAAACGAGTTTATTTTTGTAGTACGGATGTAGTGGCTATTATTATCCAATAAAAATAAATAAATAAATGAGAGAGAAGAGAGAAAAGGAAGAAGGTAGTGGGTGTGTGGATAGGGGTGGGGTGGGGTGGGGTGGGAAATGGGGTTAAGGAGAAATCGTCCAATGCAAGGAAGCATTAGAAAAATCCGCGGGGGCCAACCTGTTGTCCAGAAAGAAAAGCACCTAGCAAAAGTCTATTCACACTTCAAAACCCCAATAACTACTGGCAAACTCTCTCTCTCTCTCTACACTTCTGTATATCAGTCCATCTAAAATAACATGAGATAAGAATCTAAGCTTTTGATGAAAATCTATGGAGAAGAAACAAGAGGATCAGGAGCTAAGAACAGAATTAAACTCAACAATTTCAGATCAGATGATGATTCCAACCACTTTTTCTAGGATAAATATTTTTGATGATTCCGGCGCCGGCATGCCATGTGAATTTGATCAAAAGGGTTCTTTAGGGTTCTTCGACGTTCAGGATTTTACTACCCAATCTATTTTCGATTTGCTGCAGACACCCTCCTTGCCACCACAGTTTATGCAGAAGCCTCTACCTTCACCGGTGGCTGAGTCAATATCTCAGGGGGTCAACACTCCGGTGACACCGAACTCATTGTCTTTTTCTTCATCATCAAACGAAGATGCTAATGATGATAGACAGATCAAAACTATTGAAGAAGAAGAGCTTGATCGAGACAAGACTAAGAAACAGTAATCTTTTCTCTCATTTTTTTGTATGTAATAAAGTAGTAAAGTTTCAATTATTATTATTTTTTTTTTACGTTTTTACTTTTACTTTAACAGTGTGAACTTCAACATTCAAACGAAGATCTTGAGTCTTGACTAATGGAGTTTATGTATGCACGATCTTTTTTTTTTAAGTGTGGATTTGATACTCATAATTTTGTTCTTTAGCATTATTCTTGTTTAGAGCAAAAATGGGTGATTTTTATTATTTGTGTCTTTAGGTTGAAACCCAAAAAGAAGAACCAAAAAAGGCAAAGAGAACCCAGATTTGCTTTCATGACAAAGACTGAGGTTGAAAACTTGGATGATGGCTATAGATGGAGAAAGTACGGACAAAAAGCAGTGAAAAACAGCCCTTTTCCAAGGTATATTCACACGAACAAAACAAATATTTATATATATATTCTTGTGAGATTGCATCTATATTTCACTTTTCACACTTGTAATGATTTGCTTAAGTTTCTTTTGTGGAATATATCGTTCTATATATGTTGGTGCAGGAGCTACTACCGTT
This sequence comes from Ligustrum vulgare, assembly GCA_963555705.1. Lineage (NCBI taxonomy): Eukaryota > Viridiplantae > Streptophyta > Magnoliopsida > Lamiales > Oleaceae > Ligustrum > Ligustrum vulgare. The sequence goes on along the minus strand of OY743176.1, from coordinate 5,519,991 downwards.
GCACTAATGCATCATGTGGTGTGAAGAAGAGAGTTGAACGATCATCTGATGATTCATCCATAGTTGTCACAACCTATGAGGGTACCCACACACATCCATGTCCAATAATGCCTCGCGGAAGCTTTGGAATTATGCCGGAAACCACTACTTTTGGCGGTGGCGGTGGCGGTGGTGGAGGAGGTAATTCCTCTTTTATCGTCCCACAAATGCAGCATTATCCACGACGACAACCACCACCCTATTTCCATAGCTTGATGACACCACCTTTGATGAATTTTAACACGAATTGTAATTCCTCATTCCATCGAGAAAGAGCATTTCGTCCCTCTCCGACTTCTCTGGTTAGGGATGATGGGCTTCTTCAAGATATGGTGCCACCCCAGATGCTCAAAGATTCAAAGGAGGAGTAAAAAAGTGTTAATTTACCTGCTATCAATTGGTATGTGTAAGTGACTAATCATATGATAATTAGGGTTCTTTATTACATAATAATGACTCCCAAATTATGATGTAAATGGCTGCATTTTAGCTCATGTATAGACTAGTACTTTCTGTGACTAATGAATTTTGTTATTTACCGTTCTTAAGAAGATAAAATTCTAATAGTTATAAAGAGATTATACTTTTGTCCATATTTGTAGTTTCTCCCATTTAAATTTTTAGGCATTCATTTTTCTCCTTTTTTCCATTTCTTTGAGTGCAATGCGTATGCATATTAGGGTTAGGGTTTCCTCATGTTTGCTGGCAGTTTTCAACTGTTTTCACTGTGGTAACTTCAAGGAATGAATTCTTGATCAATTCATGAAAAACTAATGATTTTTGTGCCTTATTATCAGGGGAATGTGTTAAATTTTTTTGATGATTTTGATGCTATTAATTTGTAGGAAATATTATAGCCATTCTGCTTGGAAGTTTTATCGCCAGGGCAATTTGCAAGAATAAAACACTTCATTAATATTTGTCCCAGAAGAAACCAAGATCTTTTGTCATGACTTCTACTCGTTGCATACATTACTCGTTCAATCAAGAAAATCTCAAATGCCATTCTATATATTTTATTATTTATTTATAATCTCCCTTTTCTAAAAGTAATTTGCTACCTTCATATATAAAATTCCATGCACAATATTTTCTACTTGTTTTATCATAATAACCTCTTTCATATATTGTTGCAGTCTAGAGAGAACACAAAAATGATGCAAAAGGACTGGTCCCTTCTTGGATCTGTCACACCTTTTGAGCTAAAATCTCAGCCCAAGACTTTGTTACAGCCTCCCTCACTTTTGAATACTATGCTACTTCAGGCCACACACATTATGTCTAGAACCTAGAACAAAGATGAAACACATCTGCAATTTCTACCTTTTTCCCATCCTTAGTAAATGACATATAATTTCTTGGACATTTTCATACGCATACATTTTTAGCGTAAATCATTACAATAATTTGTCACAGTTGACGTCTTTTGTGGAAGTATTTTGGATATACAAGTGGAATGTATGCATCTTTTTACACAATTAATGTACTTTTCTTTGTATCCAATAGATTATGCACTAGCGCTTTCGGCACACCCACATTTATGGATGATGTAAATCGTAGGTTTGTATGTAGAGTACGTTGACAGAGTCAGGATTGGACTAAAAAATCTTTTAAACTGGGCTAATATGTAATTTAAAAAAAAAAAAAAAGGAGAGAGAGAAGAAATCGGAAAATTTTTGCACAAAAAAACTATGGCGCCCTTACTTGTAAATATGTATATTTTTTTGTCTACGTGCACGTACATGTGTGTAATATGTATAATACTCATAATCTCATATATATTCGAGATATGATACGTGTATTTGTGGAACAGAGTATAGATACCTTATCTTTACATTTAGAGATGGGGAGTAAAGTCAATATTCACACATTTTAATAGTAAAGTTCAATTTAAAGCTTGAATGTTTACTAACATACTGTTCGGCTGCTACAGCCCTTTTTTTTTGGGTATTTTCTAGGTAGACGTGTAGTTGAAAATTAGAGAGAGAAAATATGTGTGGTTAAAAAGTAGTTTGAAAATTACGTTATTTATAAATTTGTTTATAAATTGTAATCATTGCGTAAAAGAACGGTGTGTGTAAGCCTCCATTTGGTAACACTGTAGTAATTTATAAACTGGTTTATTTATAATTTTGAGGTAAAATGTGTGGTTGAAAAGTGGAGAGAGAAAATCTGAATGGTTAAAAAGTAGTTTGGGAAATTGTGTAGTTTATAAATCGATTTATAAACGATTTATAAACTTTTTACCAATCGGACGCTAAGTTGAAACTTAATCCTTATTATACAATTAATCACTCCACTGAAACCGGAAAAGTAAGGGGGGAAAAAACATTACTTAACTTTAATTCTTCAATTTAGGTTTACTAATTAGGTAATGTGTTAATAAATGTACGTAAGAAAATGACCTTTATCCACCATGCATGTACCCAAATCAAAGACGTTATTTGTACAAGTCGAGATTTCCTGTCTCAAATGCTGCCTCTTTAACTGTTCAAGACCAATTAAAATTGTACATGTATACATGCTATCAAACATATTTTAAATATATATAAACAATTACATTCAAAATTGGATGTTTATAATTTTAATTGGGTGGACAGCTAAGATGATAACATTTTAGGACAACAGACCTGGATAGCTTGATGTAACAATGTCTTTAATAAAGAGAAGTACTCTCTTAAAATAATTGAAACTCTACAGTTATAGATAATGATTATTATCAAGAAAATAGTTCACCTCATAAAGAGTTGTGGTCTTTTGCCCAATGTAAAGTTTTACACGTGTCACGATCTTAGATATCAACTCCTATAAATAGATCATATTTGCCTTCAAGAAAGAGATTAATAATTCAATACTTGCACACAATACACATAATCTCATTCCCTTTTCTCTCTTCTACATACGTATATTTCTTGCATCCAATTTTATTTGTTCACAATGAGCCCTGACTTGAGCATCAGAGTGTAAACGGGAGCCACCTCAGCTCCCGTTTCACACTGACCGTTTGTTCCAGTGCACAAGAAGTCCACGTGTTCAAGAGAGATGAACTGAAACGTGTTGATTTAAGTTCCTGCCAAATTTATGGTCAATAGATGCATTCAATTAATAGCATAATTAACAATATAAATAAATTCTCTCAATAATACGATATCAAGTTCTTGCTACAAATGCTAAACTTGTTGGCTGTTGCATAATTTCGCGGTCAAATTATTTTAGCTAAATGTTTATTTTTAGGACTAATGATAAAAACTGTAATTCAAGAATACAAAAGTTATTATAAATTTATGAGTCTTGAACCGTGGAAAAGGAATCAGAATGAAGAAATTTTCTAACTGTAAAGTGGTGTGAACAATTTTATGCAATATTTCAATATTCTCTGTCAACACCAATGAAATTATTCACAATAGCTGGAAATAGAGTTATATATATTGCCTAATACTTCTTTTTATTTTTTAGTTTTAGTTGCATTTCACTGTTGAGATATTCCTCTGATTTTTCCATTTTTTTTTTTTTTTTCATTTGATTAATGATAGGAATACTTGAAGAAAAAATGAAAAAGTAAATAAGTAAACCACTGCCAACGCTACTGCCAATGGCTTCATCTTAATCGGTCAAAAGTAGATGCTAATGTGACATATAAATCAAAATGACAAAATAAAATTTGTTTTCTCCAAAAATCATGCCTTTTCCATAGCTCAAGTTAAATAGGTGGTGCTGAATGTATAAAATTGAGCAATCTCTCGTAAAAGCTTAGGTGGCGTTCTGTTTGTATTTTATTTTGTATTTTCATTTTCGAAAATGTTTTGTGTTTTGTGTTTTCATTTTTGTTTTCAAATTTGCTGAAAACGCGTTTGGTTTGTCATTTCTGAAAACTGTTTTTGAAAATGAAAAGCTGGAAAACACGTTCTGTTTGAAATTTTGCAGAACACTATTTAAACTATTTTTAATTAATTTGTTTGCAGAATACTACTAACTCCAACTCAAATTTCCTTGCACAATACACTAAAAATATGGTTACATGCAACACACTAATGTGAGCATTAAAAGTCTATATTAACACAGTTTGGTCAGGTTCAGGACTTGAGAAAGCTCTACTTCTATTAAAATCCAGAAAATGCAAGTTCTTTCAAAACTACCAGAGTCCATTTATCATTGCATTTTTTGAAATATAACAACAAGAATTCTCATTTAATTTTTTTTGTAATGTTGATATTGAATTCAATAATACTTTATTTAAACTAAGTTCCAAGTTAGGATAATTCTCAAAAAAAAAAAAAAATTCTTTATTTAGGCTTAGTTCCAAGCTAGGATAATTCTAAAAAAAAATAAAAAAAAATAAAAAAAATAAAAACTTTATATTAAGCTTAGTTCTAAGTTAAGATAATTCTATATAAAAAAAAAAAAAAATTCCCAAAACCCGTTTTCCGCGTTTTGGACATTTTTTGTCGAAATACACACAAAACGCCCAAAACGATGTTTCGGACGTTTTTCGTTTTGTGTACAATTTTTTTTTTTTGTTTTCCAAAATGCGTTTTCGAAAATGGTAAAGAGAACGCGTTTTTAACGTTTTCGAAAATAAAAACAGAAAACGACCTCAAAACAGTAAAGAAAACAGGGGCTTAGAAAGTGGGATCAAATTAATGAGTAGCGTACTCTCAACAAGCGATGCATGTCATTAGTTAAAAAAATCAAGTCTTGTAAAACTCAAAATAAATTAGAAAATTATCACTAAAAAGAAAAGGACAGAATTGGTAATTTTGAAAGAAATTACATTGCTAAAAAATAGAAGAAATCATGTGGATCCTCAGTTTTCTGAGGAATATATAAAATTATTAGAATTGTCAATTAGTAATTCAGTACTTCAATGAATGCATGAATATATATGTTTGATCGATCCCCTTTTTTAAACTTCTTTTTCCTCACTCGTTTCCAAATACAAATTTATCTAATAAAATATTCAACACATAAATTCAGATTTTTTTTTTTTTTTTAATATTTTTCAACAATACATTATTCAAAAATTATTATTCTAAAAATCACCTTTCTCTTCAAAATGGACATCGAAATAGAGTCGTGTCAACCAATCAAATCTAAAATATGAAGGTATTATTGGAATTGGAATAATCAAAATATAAATTGGATAAAATCGTCCTAAAATGATTCTCATCTCATAGGACCTTAAAAATGTCTATAAAAAACAACAATTCATTATTACATAGTTATCTTTCTTAACCATACCTACTTGAATTTTCATAGCAGAGTAGAGAAAAATCATCAAATTCAAAGAAAGAGAACAAAACCTACCATACAAACCAAAAAAAAATTTCTGCTCTTTTCGTATATTCTTCGGCTTTTCAATTGGTGAGTCGTATTTATGCAATTTACAGAAGCATTCGTTCAAACTTATTTCATTCAAGTTTTTTTTTCCCACGGTTTTTGTATGATTAAATATTAACAAATTATATGTTACTCTCTATTAACCACGTGTTATTTTCAATCCATTTTTTACGTGCACGATCAATTGCCTTACCTTTGTCGTTGTAATAGATAAGTTTGGCATGATATAGGATTCATTCCATTTTTGTGTCAATATTTTATGAAGAGCGACCGATGAATCCACACCCATGTGATGTGAGGAGAGTTTGTCAACTTCGGTGTATGAGATAATTCCATACAAATATATTACACATTTGAGATGAGTCATGCTATTTGTACTTGAAAGTTGACATAATACATACATGATACAATCCTATCACTTTACACATCACATCGCATCAACTCTAAATCAACACAGACAATCTCACTACCTCATTTTTTGTCATCCTCTTTGTCAATCTACAAATACAAGTAACAATAATCTTTTGAGATCTAATAAATGCCATCCAATGTCAAATCAAAGCCTTTTAATTTAAGCTGAATTGACATTAGGATTTAAATCAATTTAAATGGGAATGTAAAATATTTGGTTAATTTATTTATGTTTTCCAGATAAAATGTGGGGTTAAAAATTGAAAAAGATAAAATGTAAATAATTAAAAAGTAGTATGAAAAATTGTTTAAATTAAATTTGTTGTCTTTTATGTCTTTTTCCTAAATAAAATGTGGCCACGTAACGGTCCCTTAAGAGAAGGAAAGTTGTCAATGCAAAAAACAAAAATAAATCACAAAAACAAATTAGATTCTTCAGTTTCCAAAGTACATGTAAGTTGATAATTGTTATTTTAACTTATGAATTTTAAAGTCTTCTATGTCCTTGTCGCATATTTTTTGAAAAACTTGGAACATCAGCTGCAAATTTACCTATATTTTATTCTACAATTTTTTTTTTTTTTTTGGGGGAACTAAAACTAAGACAAATTTTCGACTATTAACGGTCCACTATGAAGAATCTCTGTTAGGGACCAACTATAAAACACTACTATAGTATTACAAAGAATAACCCGACTTTTTAACAATTTCGCATGCCTAAACACACACATACAAATTTAAAAATAAGCCACCAGTGCAATCTGATACAGATTCAAGAAAATTCTGTGAAAATATACAGCAATTGGAGTAGGACCCTTCAAACCCTTCACAAATTCATGCATCTATGAGCACATGCAGTTAAATAATTGGAGATTAATACTGGTAAAAAGTTCAGAAAAAGTACTTACATATTTCAAAAGAACATGTAATCTCTTCATGAAAATGGTATAAAATTATTGAACAACGATAACCAAACTGGTGCAAAAATAGTGAACAAACGCTTGACGTATCCTCAAATATCCTTGTAATCTAGAGTGGATGACAAATTAACATTAAGTGAAAAGATTGACCTTGTTTGAGTGATGTCCCGACGTCTTCTGTACAAATTTCTGTGCTATTTTAGTAACCAATCCACAGTTTGTAACTAGCTCAATTTAATGATCCATCTTTCATGATGCTTCATGGAGGTCTTGCTCTTTCGGTTTTTCCTCTACACATCAAATTCTCACACCTGCATATAAGAGAAAAACGATGATTCGCAAGACTATTGAATTTCACTCACTATGCTTGGATTTTTCTACGGCTGTTTGATGCAATTGAAAAGTAAAATCGAGTGCGTGTTTTTGGTAAGCAGTATTAGACATGACTATAACTGGACATTACAATAAATAAGATTTTAGCTTCTTTTTCATTCTTAGTACTTGTTTGATGTAGGAGAAATTGGAGAAATTTTGAATGTGTAGTTGAAAAGTAATTGAAAAGTGTGTAAAGTGATGGATCCCATAGATTTGTGTGATTGAAAATGAATTTGATAAAAAATTGATAAATTTTTCCTGAACCAAACATACACTTAAATACTTAATAGCATCAAGTGCTATCTAATCCTCTGTAACAAAAACATGCCATAAATACTAGCATGATGGGAACGTGAATGGCCAACTATGATGTTATAAAATACTAAGGTACACTTACTAGCATTTGAGGTACTCTTAATAGTACAAAAGATAATGTGTATAAAATGCTTGCTATCACCACTGCCGCAACTAAGTTGTGGCTAAGGCGTCTATTGTCTTTCGTTGGCACAAATGCCGATTTTAACGTATTTGTAAGTTCAAAAAGGCGGTAAGACACCTGCAAGTATTTAAGAAAATGAAGAAAAGAGGTAAGAGCGCAACAGAAGTTATCTTCATGTCCTTTACAATTCACCATCGAAATAATTAATTGAACAAAAAGCATATGTACACTACCGCGACGTATATTGTAGTAGTGAGCATGAAGTTTAACAAAGGGTAATTCGGAATCAAAGAAAGTAACAGCTTGGGCTGACCATCTGGCACACCAGACCTGCATTCAGAGTGTGAATAAGAAAATCTCGAGTATTATCAAAAGTCTACAGCTTGTATTGATTAGAAAAAATTTGCCAAACTTGTTATTCGGGTATTGATAAATCATTTTGTCATTTAAAAGTGTAAAAATTACAAGTCTCAAAATGAATTTTTCTGTCATTTGTTCTACAAATTGTTGGTAATAAGCTAACGTGCATAATTATATTCTAATAACGTACATTTTACATACATAAAGTTGGACAAAATTCCAACTTACCAAAATCGAATATATGAAATAGAAAAACAAAATTGCATGAATAAGAATTTGGTCGAAGCAAGAGTTGGACTCTTTGTCTTTAAGACGATAATGCCCCGCAGGGGTGCTAACGATTTTCCTGTATTAGTTTCCTAAGATACAACGACCACGTCCCGCAACAGGAGCACTCCAAATTACGAAGACCAATAAACCTTACTTATGCTTTGAACTCTCTTCACATGAAACTTGACTCCAAATAGATGCAAAATTATTTTGGAGTGAACAGGCATATCATAATGCAAACATGAAATGAAAAGTGAATGAATTGATAAATGAATCAATTAAAATTCAAGCATATAGGGTCTATTTATAGATGTTGAAAAGTTGTGTCTCAAAAGACACAACCCTTTCAAAAGACACATATTTTCAAATTTGTCTCTAATTCAAGAGACACAACTATTGGAAAATAATAATTTCAAAAGTCACAATCTTACATTATGAAAAGACACATATTTTCATTTAAATTAATTCTAGAATATTTTATAATATTCTAAATAATTTTCCAATATTGTCACAATTTTAAGTGGCTTAATTTTCCATTCACTACTAATGGTTCTACTTAAATAATCACATAAATTGGTCAAAACCAATTTTTCCAACACAAATGAAATGTCTTGGAAGAAACTCTAGAGATGATAGAAATAGGAGTTGTAGTTTTATTCATTGAGAAGTCATCATTATATAGTACAACTCAATAAACTAAATATGTAAAAATGAATAACAATCCCTAAAATTAAGCATACCATCATAATCACCAATCATCTTAATCAAATTATCTCAATGATTCCTTGATTTCGTCCATCATATATTTTTTGTGCAAATCTCTATATTAATGCGAGTTATTCATGATCATCCCTTGATTTATTCTCTTAACACCCCCTTCCTTATTTTCTCCAATGATGTTGAATGTCCAAATTTGTTGCTGCTAATAGATTTTTGCTGAATGCATGGATTTTTGTAAATAAAAATAAATAGATGTGGGCTTAAATCCACAAGGAAGGTAGATCCATAGATTTAGGCTATGTTTGTTAAAAGTATTGTGTTTAAAAACTTGTTTTTTATGTTTTTGAGGTAAGATATGTAGATGAAAAATGAAGAGAGAAAATATGTGTGGTTAAAAAATGATTGGGGAATTGTGATATTTAAAAACATGTTTTTTTTGAGTTTGCCAAACAGAGGCTCAGATTTTATTGAAGAGCTAAAAATATAATGTGAATTATGACCCCATAACTCATTTGACATACCTTAACCATATGTGGATCTGAGAGATATATGTCTCCAAAGTGACCTTCCCAAGCCATCTATTTATGAAGGGAATAAATGTCAGGTCAAGTTATCCTTTTGATCAGAATTTCATGTTCTTCAGTGTATATCTAATCATTCTTGGAAAATAAATTTACCAATCACGAACTACTTACGCAAAAAGTGTCAATGTGTAGCTTCGGAAATGCTGAGTGACATTTCGCAAACTTATGTATACGCTGATCAACAAAAAATGTACAATGTAAACCCTGGTCAAAAGAAAACGTATAGATACTGGAAATATGTATTATTTATATTCTAACAAAGCAATTAGAGGATGTGCATACGTGATGGGAATCCATGATGTATAAGGATGATATTTATTGTATGTAATTTTTGGAAGCTTGTATATATACTCCACCCACAGATATCCAATCTGAAATCATGAAATCAATGGTATTAGATGCAGAATTGATATATAAAGGACTGTTCTCGAAGATCGATATAATACCGTCAACGAAATTATCACAACAATCGTTTTGATTGATATCCTACGTTTTGGTTCAGCTTCCTCCAGTTTCTCCATCCATCTTTCTACCTAATAAATAAAATTCGAACAGCTTCAAAAGACGTGGAATTCACAACAAGGGAATCTTAATAGTGAAAGAACAAACAAAGATTATTACTATGTGTTTGAAGTACACATCCAAGATAATATTTTCGACAATGACAGGTAAATACACATGTATGAATGAAATCTTACCATTGGATGATAGTATGCATATATCATCCCGATTATCCATATGTAACGATCAAGGCCTGAGCGGAAATACCACTCATGCAAGGGGGGCTGTTTTGCTTTTGAAGGGTCTTCATAGCCTGAAATGTATTCTCATATAAAATTGAGGTGCTTATATCCGATGACCACAGGGTGGAAGTAGAAGTGGAAGAAGTCACTAACCAAGCAAAAAAGTTAATGGACTCCACAACAGTTCAAACACCCCAGGCACTTCCCAAATCAGAATGACCACCAAGAAGCAGGCTATGATTTTGCCTGCTATGACAGTCCCCTGATCGTTATAATTGTTGAAAATGCCAAGGGCCCCATAAACCATGAGAGTGAAAAGTGTGTGCATGGGGCATATGTAGTATAACATGTAACTGTTATTAAGCACAACGCAGCAAAAAAACACCAAGAAATTAAGCCTCCACATCATCTGTCCAATCAAATGTAAAGCTGTCAGGAGCAAGGTTAAATTCAGGATTTTATCTTAAAACTTATGGGGTAAGAGTACCTGAATAAACCTGGCAAGGCTGAAATCCTTGCGGATGTAATAATATGAGAAGTTTCCAAAACCAGTCATCCACACATATGCAGCAATAAAAACTCGAATGGCATTATAGATTTCGGTTGCAGCAAAGTAATGATACATAAGAAATAAGACCTGCAGAAGAAAAGATTGCATAATGCCATTATGATATAGACAAGATGAATAATATCTACTCCAGACTAACCGGGATATCAATGTACACAATAAGTGGGAGATATTTTTACAGCACAGTTCAAATGTCTCAGAGTTTTCTTAAAATTATGGCACAACTCATTTCAGCAGACAAATTACTCAAACTGAAAGTGACTTTGATTCAATGTCCCACAAGCTTAAAGACCATTCTTATTTAAAAATGATGGGCAACTTTTTCTATGTTTGGATGACCGGGGATTAGTTTTGCAAACTTATTTCTTCAGAAAATTTGATAAACTGTTCGTGTTCATGTCTCACATCAAGTTTAGGTGCCAAATAGTCAGTGATATAATTCCAGGCAAAAATAGTGAAGTGTCTATAAGAGAAGCATAGTCATCACTATTATCTTTAGATTAATCACAATGGATCATTAGAACAGATCACATGGCACAAGATAAGCAATCAGGAATTTTCTGCATAACAGCAGATAATACCTAATACTCTAATTAACATCTGAGAACTGAAATAAGAGACTAAGGATAGAGTATAAGGACATAGCAGAAAGGGGAGGTATAAGGCTGTCAGTGCTCATAGTCTGCTTAGATTAAACAACAAGTCAGGTGGATCCCTTAAAGTCTTCCTCCATAACATAAAATCGATATGCCTTCAGAAATTGAAAAAACATTAACATACACACCCGACTTCAACAGAAAAATGAAATAAATAAATAAATACGAAAAACCCACATGCAGAAAGTGCTAAGTAGCCATCAAAAATCAACAGGTAAAAGAGTCCTTCAGGAAACTTAATTACCTGCATCCATCCTTTCCACTCTTCAGTTTGATGCCTATTTAAATACATGATTGTCTTCCCGGAGAATGGCGATTTGTCATTATGTATCTTGAAAGAAGTAATTGCCGAAACTATGATGAGAAGGAAGTACAGAAACAAAAAGAGATCCCGATTGTAACTCTGCAAACACAAGATTACATCAATCATCACATTCACATAGGTAGCACTTCATAAATTAGAAGAGTAGCAGCACATGTTTAAACATCATCCACCATATGTGATTTTATTACTGATTTAATGAATCATCAGTTAACCATCTGAAATTACAGCTCGAGATTTTCTAATTCTCCAAATGTACCAGTATTAAGACCCAGTTTATTATATTCAAAGGGGTCAATTTCTAATATTGAAGACATTGTAATGCAAACCAAAATGAAAGGAATACAATCAAAGCAGCAGTAAATATTCCTTCTTTCTGATTCACGTAACAGCTAAAGGTTTATTAATCAAACCTAATCAAAGTAATTGCCAAAATACATATATTTTTTCTTTTCAACTACCTCTTTGTTGTCCGACAACAACCAGAATAACAAACAAATAACAAGATAGTAGCAATCAACCTTTTTTGATTCACCAAGAAGATTTGTGCGATCACATACATAGAAGTAGATCAAAAGGGCACCAAACTCTGATCTGCATTAAAGAGGCAAAAAAAAGAGAGCAGAAATAAAAAGAAAGTAATAAGATACGATTCGTAATTTCTATTCGGGCTTAAAATATTTAAACCAGGTATACATACATGGCCCTCAAAGTCAACCGATTCTCAAGTAAGAACGACTCGTCCAATGTAAGGAACCTGAGAAGATAAGCATATTTAAGCAAGTAAAACAATGGTAACTTATTTTATCCTCATTTGTTACTAACCTGACAATGTGAGATGTTACAGATGAATTCTGAACTTTAGGAGATGCCGTCTGGAGAGCACCTCCTTCCAAAAGAACAACTCTGTCATCTTCTTTGACTGTCTCCTTTCCCAACTCTACCAAATTTATGTCAGAATTTCTGCCACTGAAACATACAATATTTGTACTACATTCCTTCAGAATGAAAAATATCTCTATAACACGATATAAATCATTCCTAAAGGACAAAAGGAATCTTGAATTTGAAGTACATTACTGATGTAGCAAAAGCCCAAAGAATTAGATGAAAACACGTAGAACTATACATTACCATTAAGTTCTTCATTATTGTTTTGGACCTTTTGGCTTCACACACCGTAGAACACACTCATTAAATTCAACAAAAACTACTATATGTCTCATAAACTCAGAAAAGAAAAAGAAAAAGAAATCAGCAAATAATTTCATAAGCCATTCAAGAAGCTGCATTACCAAAATTCACGCCATTCAGCAAATGCATAGATAAGCAACCGTAACAAATCACTTAAAAACATCTTCCACACATTGTCTCAATTACTTCAACAGTTTATCTTCCAATATAATCAAAGATCCAGATAGATTTTCTAACTCACGGTTTGGATGAGGAATTTTTCCTGTGCTCCAGATACTCTGAGTACATCCAAGCCACGCTTATTGTCACTATCCCAAGAAAAAATGACACCTGCAAATTCACTCAAAAGAAAAATGATTAATTCACCCAGCTATGATTTCAAAATCAACAAGTAACTTAACTCATCCAAACATCAAGTACAGAACTTTAAAAGGAACTCATCATTTTAAGTACATATACACTGTTGTTTGCTACGGCAGTAAAAACATGTAACATTCTACAAAATCAGGGAGTATAAAATCAAAATCTACCAAAAATAATTAAGATCTAGTGTAACAAGCCCAAGAAATAATCACTGACCTGAGCAGGCGTTAATGGTCCATAAATCACCATTCTGACTGACTGATAATCTCTCGAAAAATTCACAATGAAAAAACACGCATTTGAAGATTATACTTGTGGATATGTAAGCATACCCGCAGAGAAAAGTAGATGAATTTCAAAGAATTAACACAGATCTGATGGAGTAAACAACAAAATCTGGCGGTGGAATGAGAGGTTTTTATACGTATGAAAAGGAGTAGAGTGGTGTTAGTTGCCAAATCTCTGTTTTTGTATATCAGATTAGATAGATTTTAATTAATGAATTTATTATTTATTTGTGTTTTTCTTTTAATTTTATCTCATCTCATATATCCTGACATCCTGTAAGTTGTAAACATGTAATGCGGATGCACCCGCTGATTCAAAGCACCGAGCCACCCGACCGACACCATTCTGTTTATGAGCCACAAAAAAATTCTACATTTTAAAAAATAATAATTCTAAGGAAACATTAATTAAAAATGTTTTTAAGTGATATTGTAATGTGGCGCACATTCATTGGGTGATGAAAAGTAAGTGATGCGATATTAATAATTATTATCCAATAAGTGATTCCACGTCACAATATCACTTAAAAATGTTCTTTATTAATGTCTCCGTAGAATTATTCTTTAAAAAATGACTGAAACTAATCTCTCAAAAATTCTTATTATTTTATTCAATTCAATTATTCGAGTTAGACTAGTCTTAATTGACATGAAATAAAATATTTATTTAACTTGATGTCAAAACTAGAATTATTCGATACATATTAAATCATTATTTTTAGTTATCGATCAGTTCTTTTTTTCTTTTGAGTTGGAAAAAAAAAGCATTTTTAATTACATTGTGAATACTTCAATGCAGTGCCAAGATCCATCCCGACAATCATTGATCATTGCTTGAAAATGAGTAGCTTTAATGCGATTTCATTGTACAATAATTTTGCAAATTGAAAGGTGTTGAGGAGTACACCATGCGTATTTTGAAACTATGTAAAATATATTTCCTTTATAAGTTCAACATATCTGATCTCCTGCCCGTGACGGGCAGGAGAAGTGTTCTGATAAGTTCAAATCGCCTGGAAAAGTGAGTTCGTGAAATGAGAATTTAAAAGGTTTATACAGGTGAGCAAGATGACATGGATGAAATCGCTCAAGAATGAATGACATTCATGTTATAAAGCCTCTTTGCTTCAAGTAAATCACAGGACATTGTGTTCTAGATAATATTGAGCCAAATCATCTAATAATTGAAACTAAATGGTCGGAAGTTCGAATCTTGATTCTTGAAAAACAGTATTTAAATATTGGAAGACAAGTGCTAACATAGAGATAAGGTCAAGGTGCCCCGTGTCACCCCTTCGAAGGTTCCCTCCGTCCACACGACGTAAATGGAGTTTATGGAGAGAAAAATTGTTGTCTGAATAACTATTTCAAGTGTGCATAAATTGTATATGCATCTAAATTTACATGGAAAGTGAACCATAACCATGGGAAAAGACCGCTCTCCCTCAAGATTAAACCGGTGAAACTTGGACACCCGAGTCGTTCAAATAATAAAAAAGTTCGAGTTTCAATGGATACAGTAATTCTTCAATGATAAAGTTTATGTTACAACCAGTGTTCTAAAATGCGCCGCCTAGGCGCGATGCGTGATCAAAACGCATCGAATAAGTGGTATGCGCGTAAAAATGCGGTCAACGATTTTTTTTTACCGCCTAGGCGAGAATAGGCGCGCTTAGGCGGGATCCCGCCTAGGCGCGCGCCTAATCCGCGTTTTTTTTTTAAGGGTAAAAATTCTATTTTTTTTAATATAAAAATATATTTAATGTCTTAAAATAATTAAAATAATATTAAAAATACGAAACGCATTATAACGCTTATTTTTCGCATTGATACGCCTAAACTTGTTATTCTTGATTCTCGACCTCGACACATCGCAACGCATTACGCATTTTAGAACACTGGTTACAACTCCATTCTTGATTTCATTCTTTGAGCTTCAAAATGGTAATTTAAAACATTTTTCTTTCCATATGGGGTGTTCTTTGGTTTATATATATATTTTAAGTTTCATAATAATTGTACTGATATTTTATCCCTTGGATGTTCTTGGAAGCTAAGGGAGTATGTATAATGGTTTTTTCCCATGAAATTCCAATTCAATTTTGTACAGATATAAGTAATGCAATTGCAAATGTTTCCTATTAAACAAGAGAAAATGCTCATTACTTGTTACTCTTTAACTAGTTCTTCCACAAAAAAGCTGTTATTTTACAGAGCCTTTGGGTTGAAAAAATTGGAAACTAATTCAACCCACTGTATGCTTTTTGTTTTTCCCTCTCCGAACTAGTTTCTTTGTCATCAACATCATCATCATCCACATAGATGATATCTACATCTCCCTCATCATCATCCCAATCTTCATCATCGTACTCTTCATCATCATCATCATCTTCTTCTTCATCATCATTCATATCAGCATGTAAAGTACCAAACTCGGGAGGAGGGGGGCAATCCTCTGTTTCTGCTGTGTCCTTCTTCATCACAAGGTGGCGAATGACCCTCTCATCTTTGTCAAGCATGCTCTTGAAATCGTTAATCCATTTAGCTTCCAACTCGAAGTTCATCAAAATATAGTGAGCATTCTTCGCTTTTTGTATTTTGTATGCAAGTCTACGCATACCCCAGTCGCTGAATCTCCATATCTTGCCTTTCTTCTCCACCAGAAATTCTACAGATAAGTGTCATGTACAAAAGGTAATAAGTTGGATAATATTTAGTGGCTTCTAGGCATCAATACTTGTGCTCTTCCCAACCCAACTCATCGAACGCTATAACGACGACTAGGACAGTATAAGAATAAAAAACACTACGAGGAGAAACTCTATCGTTTATTGGGTATATGTTAAACCTTCTCATCTTAGGAGATACATTTATTTATTTTTAATTTTCAACGTGTCACCTCACGTGCAAGACGAATTTATCTTTGTCAAAGGCTTGAATCGTACACAAATTTCATAAAGAGGGTAACCACTAGACTCTGAACCCAAGATCTGTGCCAAATTTGATACCGTGATCCATCTCCTTAAAAAGCCAGAAAGAGGATAATGAATGGAAAATCATATTTAGGGGTCTATATCATAACAAGAGCTGGAAGGTTCAAAAGCAAGGAATGATGAAGAGACGAGAAATTTTTGACAGCAACTATTTACAAACTATCACTTCAAGAACTGGAAGGAAAGCTCAAAAAACTTCTTTGATCTTTGGATGATGAGCTCGAGGCAAAAATATTCAAGGACTCATCCCAGCTTTCTGAAAGTTCTAAAAATAAAAAGTGCAAATCGAGGATATATGGAAAGCAAAGATCACCTTCAACTTTCTTATTCACTTGCTCAACTTCTTCCTTGTGATTCTCGTGTATTAGATAAACCACTTCATAGTGCCGCACTGTGCAAACATGAACACAATAACTCACATTGAATTTATTTCGCTGATCAGTAAATCTAAATCAATAAACATAAAAATGCTGCCTATTAAAAACATTTTTTTTCTTGTGTTAGTATAATTAGAAAGTAGGAAACACGAGAACATTTCTTACTTTGATCAACCTTCAAGTCACTCTCAAGCTCAAGATTCAAAGCCTCGAAAAGTTCACCTGCAAATCAACATTACGTTGAATCACTTTACATAAGAATATCTTTCTATGACTAACCAGTATTTCTAGAGGAAAGAAAAGAAACAATCACGTACGCTCTTCAGCATCTGCAAACTCTGGCAGAAACCGACCATCTTCCTCAAGTTTTCTCTGTGGAAAAAATCAACTAGCTCTTTTAATAAAATCCAAATTAAGAAAAAGAAACGTTGGACAAGAAATTGTTCCCAATAAAAGGGATTATCTTGGCAATAAAAAGAATCTCATTTCGAAAAATTTGACATAAAAACAGTGCCAAATCCACATTCGTATCAAATCTTTTCAACATTGGAGTCAAAGTTTCGGGTCAGAAATACTTCCACAATGTTAGAGCTTTTTCATTTCCTAATTATTCTCAAATTCAACAGTAAAATGCATATCAAGATACCTCTTTTTGGATAAGTTCTGAAAAAGCCTAGCAACTTGGGGTTGACTACATGAGTCTTTCTACATCACACCATCCGATCTGAGACTACTATTGAATGGTCCAATAAAACTATATATTTTAATCACATAATCATAAAATATTAATTTTGGTGTACGTCTCCCTCTTCTAACATATTTTCTTTTGGGACCTCATTGATTCTTGTGAATGAGAAATTCCCTGAATTTACACAGTACATGTCCAACAATTCAACTCGTCATTTTTTCTTTCATCTCGACTAGTCAACTTGGGTACTCATTTCTCATTTTGTTCATTCTTCTATTGCCATATATACATCTTAAAATTCTTAGTCGCCTTATGAACAATTGCCTTTTCATGGACAAAATTTAGTACGAAAAAGTATATTTGATCTAACAAGTGTTGGCAATTGCCTTTCAAAGTGAGTAGATATTTCACAAAACATTGAACTCTTGTGGCATTGCTCCATTTCATTCAACCAATATAATCTTATTCAATATATCCACTTCAAGTCTTCCTTGTGACAAGTTGGTATCTAAATTAATCACATTAAAAAAATGACATGAACCTCTATTGTGACTGATATCATCCTTGTTCCTTTTTAACGAAATCGACATTCCACTTAATAGATTTAGTTCTACTAAACCAGAAACCTATAAATTCCTAAGTAATCCTCCATACTTCCACTTTACATTTATCTCTATCTTGGCTCAATCAACTAAAATTATATCGTCATGTAGAGCAATCTATAGCTAAAGCAAAAGGATAAGGGTAAGACCCAAGGAAAAATCTTAATACGAGTCTATAGCAAACAAAAACTTTTTAAGCCACCTTTTTATCTAATAAGAATTCTTTTCTTCTCTTAACACTCACCATGGCATTTCTTGGATCACTATCATATATTTTTCCCCCCTAAATGAACACTAATCTCACAATTCCCAAACTTCTCCATTAACCTCCAAAGGATGCAAAATGATTTCTATAGTAGTTTTTTGTGGCGTGAAATCGAACTAATTTCATAATCATATCTGTAAGTTTTAAGTACTTCTGAAGATAAAATCGTAAATACCTCCAACAAAGTAGTGGTCAAGGTGCTAGAAGGAAAAAATACCTCTTTAAGAAGCACAGCTTCCGGGAATGGCCCAATGGCTTCATCAGGTTTAGCAATGAAGCTATGGTTGCTCTCTTTTTTATTCTTTTCATTCTTTGCTGCTGCCACTGTTACTGAGGTGCCCCTGAGCCTCGCCTTCTGTATAGAAAGTGGTGAAAAGGTAGAAGAAGGGTACTTATGCCTATTTGCTGAAACCAAGAAAAGGTGATTCCCATTTAGAGAGGAAGAGCCACCGTAAAATGGGTTCAGCAAAAATTTTCCGATTTCTGGTGGGGATTTTAGGATAATGAAGTCCATTTTTTGTTCTTATGAGCCGTGGATGGCGTACTGTGAGCCGGGATTTTAGAAATGGAAGAAGGGTTTTTCTAATAATTTTGGATGATGATAATGGGAGGTATATAAAATTGCAATATTAGTCCCTAATATAATTTACATACAAATAATTTGATCTTTAGGTTTAGAAATGAACAAATTGGTCCTAATAATTTAACTCAATAGCAGTGTTTAAAAAATCAAAAATCGCTTTGAACAGAAAAAGGCAACGGGTCAAGGGTCAAAAGGTCCGACCAAATTGAACCGGAGTCGAACAGGTGTTAATTAAAAAATTAGAAATTATTTCAAAAATCATAAATTATTCTAAAAAACAAGTTATTTTACAAATAAACTAAGATTTACTTATTTAGAAAATAAAATTATTCACAAAAGTAGCTTAAAACAACTTGAGGAAAAAACAGGAAAATCGAGTTTAAAAACCAGTCGGTTCCCTATTTTTCCAATTGAACCGCCCAAAAACCGAATTTTCCTATCATTTTTAAATGGTTTTTAGGCCGGATCGGACCGATTTTTGGACTGGTTCCCTATTTCCTCATTGAACCGACCAGCCCAATCCGATTTTCTATATACTGCTCAATAGTCAATAATTGATCCATTAGGCTAATTAAGAACACCACAAGAAATGAGATCAATGGCTACGACTAATTGAGAGAAGAAAAATGTCGTCGCTGTATGTAATCTTTATTTCGACGATAAACTTGTGATCACTATATATTTTAAGTACAACGACGAGAAAATATATTGTCATTATACTCGTAGGTATATAGAGACGACTACTCTTATCATCGTTGTATACCAAAACATATTGCAACGACAGTATTGTCATCTCTAGAAAGTGTATCATATAGCAACGACCATGTCTAGTCGTCATTATAGGAAAAAGCCGGAAAAAAACGAGAAAATTGTGCGTTGATCAACAGACCTATAGCAACTATTGTTGTCACTATAGTTATGAGTAAAGGAAAAAAAGTTGTGCGTCTTTTCTTGACTGTCAAAACAAACCGCAACAACTGTTGAACGTACAACAAAGATAATTGTCGTCACTGTAGGTCCATTTATATATACAACCTGACGGTCGAGTTTTCAATATTTGTATGGTATTATAATTACATTTTCTCTAGTTTTGTCCCCTCTATTACGTTCATCGGTCTGGAAGATGTTGGTTGACGGTGTTGTAGTGTGAATTTCAAGTGTTTGATATACATACTTACACTTAAATCTTTAATACTTTATTGTATACTATGTACACATTATTGTACTTGCATTAACTTTAGAGAAACTTTTGAAGATTACTCTTTCCTCCACCTGACTGACTAGCTTATTCTATCGACGACTACAAAAGCATGGACTAAGCTTTGGTTATGGTCACGCTTGTTGACCATGCATGTGTTTGTGTGGTCAACATTAATATTATTCATGAATTTGATGGATTTATTCGCATCTTGTTAAGCACATCCCGAGGCAGACAATCTAGAGAGTCTTTAGGAGATTCGTATGGTCGTTTTTAATTTGTAATTGTAGTTTATTTTTTCTTTATACGAATTACAAGCATTATATTCGGGTTTTTAAATGTATTTTAGTATTTGTTTATTTTTTATTTTTTATTTTTATTATTATTATTATTATTAATCTATACTACTTCTAAAATGCCCTTAAATGGAGAAACTTTTTTGGACTATATTAACCCTACAAATCTCTTAAATTCTTTATTCATCCTTAATGTTCATTAATGTCCATTTTCTTTAAAATTTTATGTATTAAATTTTAATCAATTAGTTTACCTAAATAAATAATTTATCACATTTTAAAAACCATTCATATTCTCATTCCATTATTTTCACACCATGCATAAGGACGCCGATATATTCTTAGGAAATCTCTTCATATAGGTATGTAATTCAATACTTTACTTATTTTCCATTTGCATATTTCGTTAAGGTTGAGTTTGAAACACACTTTTTTCCACAGAATTCAAAAAATTTCCAGCCTTTTTTCCATCTTTTTGTGTTTGACAGGCAACATTTTTCAGGCAATTTGTTTTCCTTCTTTTTCTCTCATGCACCAGTGTTCCTTCAAATTAGGGAATTCGTTTTCCTAGGTAGTTACTAGAATTTATTTTTCAGGTAAGATTTTTAACCATTTTCATCACGTTTGATTATTTTTATTGTTGTTAATTGATTTATTTTTTGCCCAAAAATTAACATTATTATTATCAAGTACAAATGTATGAAAAATTAATTTTTTTTTGATTAAAATAGTTAAATTTTGCTTTATTTGCTATGAAAAATAATGTCAATTAATCAAACAATAAAAGGTAAAAAATTCCTCAATTTTTCCACCTAGAAAATTAAACCAATCAAACACATAAAACATCAAATTCCCAAGAATTCAATTTCCTGTAATTCATTTTCTTTCTACCCAAATTCCACAATCGCTATCAAACGCAGCCTAATTTCTTATTTTGTTTGATCGCTTTAGTGTGTGAGAAAAGTAATAATAAAAGCAGATGAATGTGAGAATCGAAATGTTTAAATCATGACGTGCTTTAAATCTCCCTCTATAGAGAGATGTGCACAGGTGGTGGAAACCTTCATGACTCGGTGTTAAGGACCATAGCAAAGGTGCCCCCGAAAAACTCGGAGTCGGTTGGGATTTTTAGTTTCTATTGAAAATGATAAATTTCTGATTGGATTCGCCCCATTGAAGTCTGCACATTACAATCATACAGAAGTGAAGTTGAACAAGTACAAAACCTTTTGAAAACTTCTATGTATATGTTGGACAATACAACTCTTTGTAAGCTTAAATAATTGATTTTGCTCTTATGAATATTTTTATTGTTACCTCTTCAGTTTTGTGTGTTTTTTTTTTGAATGTAAGTGGAACGATCTAAAGATTCATAATTTTGAATTTTATAAGCTGATTCATTCGGATGTTTCTATTATAATTATTTTAAGAATTCAATTGATTCTATAATACTGTAAAATGTATTATCGCAAAAATGTGATACAATTGAAATTGAAAACTAATCTCGAAACAGAATGACTATGAATCCACTTTCAATTCATTAAAAATGCTAATAATGTGCTTATATTTTCTGAATTTGATCTTATGAATGCTCCGTATTTCTTATAATAAATTTCGAGTTCTTTATAGACTTTTTATTGAACCATCAACTGAGATTTGAAGAGAAATGCTTAGAATTGAATTAGTGGAAGTGCATATTGTTGAGTGCATTTTACATGCATATTTCATATATTTTTGTGGTACTTTTTGAGTGATTTGGACAAATATCTATTTAATTGTGCATATTTTGTGGGTAAATAGGTTCAACATTCAACTACATGGAGAAAGCACAAGAAATGAGCTAAATGGATGAATAATTGAAGAAATTGAGGAGAAAAGAGTCAAATCCTTCAAAGAGTCAAAATTTGGGGACCAATTTGTCACTTCCGAAAAGTTGTGGATCGCATGTACAATTGATCGAAGAACTTAATTGCAAGTTTTCAAAGTTGAAGGACCCCGAATGCAATTTTAGAAGGACATATTTGAAAAAAATTGAAAATTTTGGGGACAAATTTGACCGTCTTTGATAGTTGGAGGACCTTGAGGGCAATTAATTGAAGGATCAGACCGCAAACACTCGCTCAGCTGAACCACACGAACGCGTGGTCCGAACCAGGTGGCTCGCGTGGTTCAAGGCAAAAATCTGACCAGAATTGAATCCAGATGGGCCAACCGATCGCGCAGCACAATTTAAAATTTTTTTTTTTTAACTGGGCTGACCCGGTTCGGCCCAAATACTGTTATATGAGGATCTATGCTAAACTGGGCTAGGACATTTTTTCTAGGGTTTGGTGAGTATCTTGCCCCTTTTCCATCAAAAATTCTTTTTCTCTCATTTTCTCTAGATTGTTCTTCAATTTTCTTGTATTTTTATCTTGTATTTGTATATTTTGGGTGATGAATGTTGATTGAGGAAAGAAATACCTACAACATTGTGGAGGAACATTGATGTTTCGAAGCACTGATCATTGTTGAAGGGAAGTTTTTCTTGTTAATCTTCATATTTCTTCATATATTTTAATCTATTGTTGAAATGATGTATTTAATTCTTGAATTTTATTGTTATTTCATCATGGACTAAACTATTTTGTATTGGGATGATTGATGAATCTTGACCTAACTTATTTGTTTTTAATGCTTGTATTAAAAATTTAAATTATTTATTATCTTGTGTAATTATTGTTGTATTTATTAACTTACATTTATTGTGGTCAAATTTATGCTTGAATTTCATGGAATGTGCAATTATTGAGAAATTATTGTGTATTCTAGATCAATACAATATTTTCTCTAGGTTCTTATTTAGGATAGAGATATACCTAAAATCCTAAATGATTCGTTGAGTTATTTTCACAAAGGTTTAATGCAATTGGTATGTTTTTAATCAATATAGAGATATAGTAGGTTAATTTCACTAATTTGGATTGATTTCACTCGAGAGATGTAATTGACTAAGCTTGGAAAATCGGATCTAAGATGATCAATAAATTGCATTTCTATTTGCTTGTTGAAAATTCAATTAGGTAATGGTCAAGTGGAATCAAGAATCCCAACACTCCTTTATCATCAAGTGTATTTCTTGTGTAAATTGATTAAACTAGAGTGTAATTGAAATAGATAATCCTTGTGGAATCGATAAAATGGACTCATTTAGTCCACTATCACTTGTATGCTATACGTGCACTTGCGGTGTGTTTCTAGTGAACGCATATGATAGGATTACTGTTAAATTTCAAGGAGTAGAAGCAAACACAAGCTTTTGCTTGGGCGACTACAGGGGAAAAAAACTTATAATAGGTATCTTATTTGAGAGATTTATGACTGAGTTATTTTAATATTATTTTTATTATTGAAGATTTGCTAAAGTCTTCATTTTTTTTTCACCCGATCTTGTAGAATGATTTTTTATTACCTGTAATAGTTTGTACTTTTATTTTCTATTTTGTAAATTTTGAGGTTTTTAAAGATGTGAGAAAGAAAAAAATTACTTTTTTTAGAGGAAACTTAATAGAGCATCTTTAAATTTAAAGTGTAAAATTTTTAAAAACTCTAACAAACTTTTTATTTTACTTTTTCATAAAAATATTTATTGTCTTTCTTTATTTTTAGTTAATTTTTATTTTTTAAAAGTGAATGACCAATTATATCAAATATGTAATAAAGAAAGTTATTGTAGGAATGTTGAAAATTCGAACTTTTTGAATGCATTTAATAATAGAGAGTAATTTTGGTTCTTCAAACTCATTCTCTAAATTAAAATGTTAAAATTGAAGGTCTATTGTAGTGAAATTTTAAGGGGTGACTCTCCAAAATAAAGAGAATCTCAAGTTTATAAAACCTATTGGAAGGAAAAATTTCTAATACTCCTGGAGTACTTTATCTCGATATTCCAAGCCAATGGGTGTAAGACTCTTACACATAGAGGGCTACAACTAACCAAATAATGTGACCTCCTATATGTAGGTGTTCTGTGTTGATTGACTTAGAGTATCAAGCTAGTACCCTATGAGTACTAGAAATTTTTCTCTATTGGAGATGCTCTTACATAGTTACATAGAACTCCCAATTACTAAATTTCATTAACATATTTATTATTCCAAGGACCTTTAATATTCATGTTTGTTTTTACACTAAAATGAATTCAATACAACTTATACAATGACTTATTATAGCCCATTATAAGTTCAAAATGGGATTCAAAATCTAACATCATATTTTGCTGAACTCTATTTGAATTATCATTTCTTTCAAATTTAGATATTTAATAAATTGAATAGTGTTGTCCACAAATAAAAGTATCAACCATATGTTGCTACAAATTTTTATCGCATGTGATGAAGATTGAAGTGGAAAGATTTTCAATATATGTACATATTCCATTGAAACCTATATGTAACGATGGACGTGTTAAAAATTATTTTGAATTTTTTATTAATAAAGATGTGATATTTCCCATTATATTTGTTTATTTTTATTTTAACAATTTTTTGATATCAAACTAATATGTTATCATTTTTAGTACTTGTAAGGTGTCAAATTCTTGCTATACTATTTTGGGCCACAAGTGAAAAATTATCATTATTTTCAAACCTGGCCTGGGCCGTTGACTCGAAAATCGCGCATTGGGCTAGAAATGGGGCCGGATCACCCCAGAAACCCGGTCGGATCAAACCCGGTCAATGACCTGGGTTGACCTGGGAAACTCGGTCCGAGTTTGACCGGGTTTCATAAATTTTTTTGATTTTATATTTTTTAATATCATTTAATGCCTGTATCGACCCCGAGTCGATTCCGAGTTGACCTTCAACCCTTGATGTAATGACCCGGCTCCCTCGTTGGGGCCTTCTTCGTGTCGTACTCATGGTCTTTCCACTCCCCCTGGTCATCCTGGTCCTCAAGGGCGGCAACCTCGTTTCTAGGAAGTGAATTTTTGTCTTCCATAAGTTTCGAAACTTGTACCTAGGAGTTAAATACAAAGATTCTTAGAAACCCACCTAATGGTGGGTTTCTAAGAATCTTTGGACTTAACCTCAGAAATCAAGTCGGATCAAACCTGGTCAACGACTTGGGTTGACCTGGGAAACTCGGTCCGAGTTTGACGGGTTTCATGATTTTTTTTTTATTTTTTAATATCATTTAATGCCTGTGTCGACCTCGAGTCGACTCCGAGTTGACTTTCGACCCTTGAACCAGTCTCTCAATCGGGCCGATACGCGAGTTAGTTCTGAAAACATTGAAAATTACTCCCACGCTTTAGAAATGAAAAATATATCAATTTTTCATGAAAAAATTAAACAAATAATAATCATACATTTTCAAATGTACACGATGAATCGAAATCAATTTCACGATAAACAACAAAATTGAATAGATTGAAGATTTCTTACCGAAATTATCAAATTTATGCATTGTTGAATTCTTACAAGTTCCAAACTTTATTATGAATAAAAAATACTTGATATTAAATTTTCATTGACAATTTGTTTTATCTCAAATATTATAGATGTTGTTCTCAACCTGAAGATCATATTTGCTTTTATCAAATAAGTGAATCTAGTTAATGTTTTGATTGAGAGTGTAATATTGTTTAAAAAGTTTTGATTAAATTTTAAATATTATTAATTTTTCTTAATTCTATTTATTTTACATGTTTAACTAATTTTCTTGAGATGCGTTTGAAATTTTTGCCAGACATTACATGGATTGCAAAGCACATGTTTGTACAACTAATTTTTTTTTTTTTTTTAAATCACTATTAAAAAATTTATTATATCAAAATAATGGTTATCAAATAGGAGCATGGTGACGACAATCACATTATTTGAAATATACTATGATGACAATTGTCATCACAGTTTGTTAACATGTATGAACCTTTAAGGTGACTTTTTGGCGATGATATATATTGTCGTCACAATTAAAATATAACGACGTTTAATAGGTTTTTTCTTTGAAGTGGAAGTCATATAATTTGATGCTAGTAAAAAAGTTCAAATGGCAAATGTTGAATGATTCAAATACTCATACATAATTTGTAGATTTACTTCTTTTTCTTCTTCTTTTTTTTTTTTCTTAATTTCCCAGCTACGTTTATTCCAGCTGTCATTATTTAAGCATGTAATCTTAACCTGCTTACTGATGAATTGTATGCTACAACTCATTCATAATCACATTCTATAATTCCCAGCTCACGACATTATTTTAATTTTTTTTTTTTTTTTGGGGGGAAATTAATGAGAGAATCAACAAAAATTAGCAAGTTATTTGTGAAATTTGTATTTTTAAAGCTTTCATGTGCGCTTTCCTACGTCAATTGGATACGCATTTACTCATGTGGAAAATCGTGTAGTATATGATCCTGATAAAATGACGTTCTTAGAAGTTAGAACAATTATTGGCAGTAATGATATGACAACTCCATGCATTATTGTTGGTCCAGAAAAGAGATATTTTTCAAATATGCGAGTGTTCTCAATTATGAATTTAGAATTTCAGTATTATGTAGGAGTCAACGAGTGTTGCTGTTTAATTTTTCGATATTCATGAATGAACTAATAGAAATTAGAATGTTGTTCACGAGTATTGTGCTTCACGTTATTGTACGTGCTTCCCTATGTTACAAAAGACCATATATATATATATATATATATATATATATATATATACACTACTCCGATCATTGACGAAACTAATCATTAATGTGAGTTTTCACTACATAAAACAAGAAAATAAATGAACACTCAGAAAAGTAAAAAGTTTTCAGATGCAGAAATCACAAGAAAACTTGCTTTTAACATATGTGCAAGAATACATATTCTTACAACTTTTCTTAGTACAACATATATATAAAAACAATGAAACTGGGGCCTAATATTCACAGCATGCACTACATATTTGAATTTATCTGGCTATGGCCGTCCTGTTTGATGGCCCTACCACAAGAATATATACTCTTATCTTACTCTAAATATATGTCCAGACATACATATAAAACACACACTTTTATATAAAAAAAGAAAAAAAAAAAAAATAGTATATTGACACAATGAAATGAACAGTTGGGACGGCCACCTAGCCTAAGCAAGGTTGAATTACTTCATTATTGAGTTATGCATGTACAAATTTTGGAACCTATATAATACTATAGGTGATCATTTGACAAATTCAAACCAACAATTCATAGGTTGCCAGAATGGACAAATCTAGCTAGGATATCGAATTATCATGAATGGATTGAAGTGATCACGAACGATCACCTAAGAGTAAAAGAAAAAATAAATATATACCCATAATTATAAGTCAAAAAAAATTAACAAATCAAACATGAGTGACCGACCATCCTCGCAAGGGTCTAGATCCGTCCTTGGTTCTCAAGTAGGAAATACATTAACAATCTGACCTCGAGCAAAGCCAAATCCACTATTTCTTTTAATAAAAGCATTGACCCTATAAGGCTGCGTTTGATTCGCCATATTTTTCAATATGATTTTTTACGTGATTTTCCAACTTTGCGCTGTTTGGTTGCCTAAGTTTTCCATGGAATTCATTTTTCCATTGCCTCGAAATCCGGTATTTTCCTTATTTTGGATGAATTCGTTTTCCAAGTGGGAGAGGAGGTTTTATTTTCCATGAAAAATCTTATACCATTTTTGTTACGTTTGATCATTTTTGTTATTGTTAATTGATTTATTTTTTTTCCAAAAATTAACATTATTATTACTAAGTACAAACTTGTTAAAAAATAAAATAAAAAATAAAAAATATTATAATAGCTAAATTTTACTTTATTTTCCATGGAAAATAATATCAATCAAACAACAAAAGTTGAAAAATTCTCCACTTTTTCTACCTAGAAAATTAAACCAATCAAACACATTAAACTTTTAATTCTCAGGAATTTAATTCCCTAGAATTTAATTCCCTGAAATTCATTTTCTTTTCACCCAAATTTCACCCTCGCTTGTCATGAACTAAATGGATATTTTTTATGAAAATTGCAAATAGAGACGAGGCACGATGCCAAAGTCGGCAGGGCAACATGGGCAGAATGGTGACGTTATGATGATGTCATGAAAGGCTAACATTCTTTCTGGGCCATGGACCTGTTACTGTCAGGAAGAGGTCCATAAGGTAAGCCATCCCAAATCTCTAATCTATAAAAGTGAGCCATCTATACTCTTTCCCTCAGTTTCTTCATTAATTCTTCTCTCTTTGTCTGCAGATATTATTATGGGGCTGACAGCAAAGATTTCAGAGCAGAAATCAACGATGAATTTCCAAAACTACAAGGTATATTGCCTTGTATCTCACCTTAGTTAAAAGTTTAAGTCGTTAAAGAAGAAATACATGTTCTTATTTTTCATAAATGGATAGCTACACGCTTAAATTTAGGCAATCTCATGGTTTTGGTATCATTATTTGTGTATTTTAAGTGAAACGACAAGAGGTGGAGTCATGGTTGTAGCTAGGGGTGTGCCAAGCAAGGACAGGGCACACCAGTATCCGGAAAAATCCTTTTAAAAAAAATATTATGAAGGTCGGTCCATCTATCAAAGAAGCCGACCTAACCCTTGATATTGATAACTACTTCGTCTAAAACGTTATATTGTCATAGTAGAGTAGAGAGCATTTATTTATATTGAAATTTTGAGTGCAGACTTTGGTGAAACCGTCGAAAAACATGGATGCTTCAACACTATGGTTTTCCATTGATTGGCTTACAGAGCCAAGAATCCTATATCAGAAAGAGGAAATCTTGGATGATCCAATGGCTCCCATGGCTTCCAAGTTGAATAATGGTCGAACCTGATCATTATCGGGTGCTATCCTACCTGAGCTTTCCAGTATTCTATGTTTTTCCTTTTCTATTTTTTGACTTGTTGTCTTTTATTTTTCTTTCCCGTGGTTTTTTCTTGACCTTGTAAGACCTTTTCTTGACCTTGTAAGACCGCGCCCCG
The DNA here is from genome assembly GCA_963555705.1 of Ligustrum vulgare. Taxonomy (NCBI): domain Eukaryota; kingdom Viridiplantae; phylum Streptophyta; class Magnoliopsida; order Lamiales; family Oleaceae; genus Ligustrum; species Ligustrum vulgare. The sequence continues at coordinate 5,490,405 of OY743176.1, read as the reverse complement.
TACCCTCTATCTTTGCTTCTTCTTCATGATAAATTCTACACTTTCTCCATTTTGTTCCCCGTTCCTGTCCAACTCACATTCTCCTTCCTCGTCTATCCCTCCTGAGCTATTACGGTTGGATTTAAAATGAACTGATGCATGATTGACACACGGTCAAGATCATACGGTCACATTTTGATTGATCATTTATTGGTGTCAATATTCTATTTATATACAAGTGTCTATATGTATATCTGAACATGTACTTAGGGTAAGATAAGAGTATATATTCTTGGGATAGGGCCATCAATTTTTTGAAATTGTATGGGACGGCCGTAGCCAGATAAATAAATACATTAATATATGCAGTTGATCAATTGAATATTAGGCCCCAGTTTCATTGTTTTTAAATGTTGTACTAAGAAAAGTTGTAAGAGAATATATTCTTGCACATACGTTAAAAGTAAGTTTCTTGTATTGTTGCATATGATATTTTTTATTTTTATTTTAACTAGAAATCTGATTTTCACTCGTGTGGAGAAAATTTATATTTGAAGCGGAGTTGAATTCCACTTTGTTGGAACAACAATATAGTCATCAAGTCTTCTTATTATTAGTGGAAAATGTCAATATATGTTAAATCTACATCATTTAATCACGATCATATACATCCTCCAATTATGCTACATTTTCTCATAAGAGTGAACATGTCTCTGATACCAACTGATTTAGGAAAGTGCATATGGGAGCATTAAACACAAACTCGCAAACAACTTTTCCATTTTTGTTGATTCACACATGTTAGTGAAAAAAAAAAAAGCATCAAACACTCATTGTTCATATTAAAAACCAAGAATTAATACGGATACATAATAAAAAATACTTAATTTTTCATTTCATATGTCCTCATTTTCAAAATACTAGAGTAGAATTATTTATACTATACGCTATAATAAGATCCTATATTCTATAAGTAATTTGAAATTCATCACAAAAATCCTAATATACGATGGTAATCGAAATACTACGCAAAATCTTAAACCGAAAAAAAAAAAATCTAAAATTGATATATATATATATATATATATATATATATATATATATATATATATATCTCCGTTCGGTGGCTACATAATTTCTCAAAACACTTTTTTATCACACATATTTTCTCTAATTCTTCAATTTTTAATCACACATTTTACCTAAAAAAATCCAAATAAATCAATTTAAACCAATTTAATGGGCTGCCAAAAAGAGCTTTAAACTCTCAAGTCTCAAAATAATTCATTTTTCCCATATACGGGCTGCACCGTGTTGCTTGCATTCATTATGAGGGATTTTGTAATATTGATTTTACTTTACTTATTCATGATGTGGGCTAAAGGCAATGGGATTATGGGAGAATACCTTTCTGTCAAATCTGAAGAACGGATTGTTCTTCTTTTATTTATTTCAACTATCTTAAAAAGGAAATGCTGTTATCCTTCAACCATATTGATCGATATGATTTCAAGCTACCAGAATGGGCTAAAGATTTGGAACCTGCCAGGCCAGTCCATCTTGATCATGAGGCCGGCCTGTGTGCTCGGTCTCTCTATAGTCATCAACCAAAGCAATCTAAAGGTCGGACAATAGTGCTCGGGCATGCATAGACCGAGCCTTTCTCAGAGTCACCAGGTTCTTCAATGCGCTTACTCATAAGATAGCTTACTTGCCCGGGCTTCTTGTCATAAGGTCGGGTGTTCCCGACCTCATCTTGGCCTGTTCCTTTTTTAGATGTTGTGGTCGGTCCATCCCGACCACATTATTCCTGGAGGCCCAATACAAGCAGGACTGTAAGCCTTCTTCGTTTATGGGTTACCTTCTTGGGCCCCCAGAAAAGATGTAACCAATAAGGAAACCTCCTAAAAGAGGGGAACTCAATTCTAGTAACATTAGAACTTATCCTAAGATGTAAGTTTATACCGAAAGGACTCATTCTTTCACTAAAGAAGGTTATGGGCTATTCAGCCCTATAAATATAGCTCCTTTGGTCACACATAATTCATTCATTATCTTTACGCTTTTCAGTTATACATTCTCGCTACTTTTCTCCAAAATATTAATTCTCACATCGGAGGGGTGACGTGGAGAATCCTCCTTGCCTTTTTGCAGGTCTTACAAGGCGAATCCGTTTATCTTTTCCAGTGATCAAGCAACTCCAGATCTTTCCACGTCAAGATTAAGATTTTTTACAGCATCACATATATAGACGGCTGAAAGCATAACAAACAAAATAGTCTAACAAACTAAACCAGTCCCAAACTATTACAGTACGACAAATAAGGACAGAGACATTATTTGCGAGCCAGATCCAAAAGTAAGTAAAATGCGAACATTCAGGACATAATTTCTACATCCCCCCCCCCCTCTCAAGTAGGAAGTTGATGGAAATCCATTAACCCCAACTTGGAGAGTAGAAAATGAAACTGGGGAGCTGCCAAAGACTTAGTGAAGAGATCCGCCAGTGATCATTAGTAGAAATATGTCGTGGAAGAACAAATCCAGAAGCAAATTGATCTCGTACAACATGGCAATTGATATCAAGATGTTTCGTACACTCATGGAATACATGATTGGGACAAATATGTAGTGCAGCCTGATTATCACACCACAACGGAATAGGTAGGGAAACAGACATATTAAAATCCTGCAGAGTATAACTAATCCATTTGAGCTCACAAAATGTAGTGCTTAAACTTCAATACTCAGCCTCAGCTGAGCTCCTGGACAAGGTGGTCTATTTTTTTGTCTTCCAAGAAATTAATGCACCGCCAAAGAAGATGCAATATCCTGTTAAGGATTGTCTAGTGGTCGGTCCATCCTGCCCACATTATTCCTAGAGGCCTAATACAAGCAGGACTCTAAGCCTTTTTCGTTTATGGGCTACCTTCTCGGGTCCCCAGAAAAGATGTAATCAATAAGGAAACCTCCTAAAAGAGGGGAGCTCAATTCTAGTAACATTAGAACTCCTCCTAAAATGTAAGTTTATACCTAAAGGACTCATTCTTTAACTAAAGAAGGTTATGGGCTATTCACTCCTATAAATACAGCTCCTTTGGTCACACATAATTCATTCATTATTCTTTACGCTTTTCCAGTTATACATTCTCTCTACTTTTCTCCAGAATACTAATTCTCACACCGGAGGGGTGATGGGGAGAATCCTCCTCGCCTTTTTGCAGGTCTTACAAGGAGAATCTGTTTATCTTTTCCAGTGATCAAGTAACTCTAGATCTTGTCACGTCAAGGCTAGGATTTTTTACAGCATCAATTGGCGTCGTCTGTGGGAAGAGATACAATCAGCCATGGTTAATAGACGTCAAGTTCGTCCCTCCGCATCCATCGGACATCCCCTTCTGGCCAATACCTCGGCTCCTCTTGAAGATGTTGGAGAAGAACAAGACCCATAAATCATGCCAAATAATGAACCAGTTAGTCAAGAAGATTTCAACGAACTCTAGCAGTAGCTCCGTGAACTCCGTCAAGCTCTTCAGCAACAGAATAATCATTAAGCACCACTCGACCTGAACACTCCAGGAACGATTCCCAGGGAAGATTACTTGCCATTTAATCCTACAGATGACAATTCCCTAGAAATCAGGGGTGCCCATCCCATGACTGGGGGATCTGCCAACTTAACACAACGGGAAATTTCAAGAATTATTCAGGAAGGAATTGCAGATGGGATAAGGCAAAACACTCAAGGTCGGACCTCTTTTACAAGAAGAACCCCTTTCACTCGAAATAACGTCGTTCCCCTTACTAGAAAGATTCAAATACCCTCGGATAAAGGAATACGATGGAGCAACAGATCCTAACAACCACTTGAATACCTACACTGATGTCATGGACATGCAGAATGCTCCTGATCAAATATTATGCAAGGCCTTCCCACAAACTTTAACAAACTCCGCCCGAGGTTGGTTTTCTACAATACCATTAGGATCGATCTCTTCCTTCGCTGATCTTACTGAGAAATTCACGGCTTTCTTTGCAAGTAGCAAGAGGATTAAGAAAACAGTCACTTCCCTCATGCACTTGAGGAAAGGACATAATGAAATACTGCGGGATTTCATGACCTTCTTTAACGCCGAAAGACTTCAGATTCCATATCTTCACATCTCATCAGCCACTTCAACCCTGACCTTAGCCATCCGAGGTCCGAAGTTCAGAATGTCTTTATCTAAGAATCCACCTACAAATGTGACAGAACTTCTCAGAAGGGCTGAGAAATACATAAATATGGAAGAGACATTGTTGTCGGTTAGGCCCAGGATCAAGTTCATGGAGCAACAGTGCAGCCTCCGGAACCCGTCAAGCAGGGGAATAAGAGATCAAGGCAAGAAGATGGAAGGAATTCTTCCCGGTCCAACACAAAGGGAAGCAGTTATGGGCATCAGAATTTAACTCCATTAAATGCGCATCGATCTCACATTCTCATGGAAATCAAAGGTCGCGAAGATTTGCGCTGACCGAAACCTAACAAGGGGAAGATCAACGAGAAGAATCGCCATAAGTATTGTAACTTCCACAAAAGCCCGGGTCATACCACAGATGAGTGCAGAACATTAAAATAGGAGATAGAATCCCTCATCAAAAGAGGCTTTCTGGGATATTACGTTAAAAAAGAAGATAAAGATCAGGGAAAAAAAGAAGAGAAGAATACGTTCGTAGGCACCATAAACTTTATTGTTGGGGGAATAGCTTTCGGAGGTGATTCGAACAATGCAAGAAAAATATATGCTCGGGCATTGGGTGATCAAGAGGAAAGGTCGGCATGTCACGACCATAAAATTTCACACAACATCAGTTTCAGTAACTCTGATATGGAAGGAATTTCCTATCCCCATGACGATGTCGTTGTCATTGGTGCCAAAATTGCAGATTTTGATGTAAGAATGGTGCTTGTGGATAATGGAAGTGCAACCAATGTCCTTTCCTTGGAAACCTTCAACAAGATGCAACTCCCCAAAGATCGTCTTCGTCAGGTCGTTACTTCGCTAACTGGCTTCGGTGGGGGAACAGTAAGACCCTAAGGCTTAATTGACCTTCCTACTTCGCTTGGATCAAAGGAAAAGCTGGTAACCAAAATGACCCCGTTTTAGGTCGTTAAGACCCCTATGGCTTACAATGCTATCTTGGGAAGACTATTCTTGAACATCCTGAAAGCAGTAGTGTCAATATATCACTTAACAATCAAGTTCCCAACTTCCGCGGGCATAGCAACAGTACAGGGTAATCAAGCAATGGCCAGATCTTGTTACATCAGCTGCATCGGAAAGGGTAATACAGATCCGATGTCAATAGAACTTACTGCAGAAGAACGCATGTCACCAGTGGAGGAATTGGAGGAAATTCCAATTTCAGAAGGAAAATTTTTTACAATTGAGAAAGAACTCCCCAAACTAATGAAGGAAGAACTGTCACAATGTTTAAGGAGAAATATCGACATGTTTGCTTGGAGTGCAGAAGACATGCTCGGGATTGACCCCGCACTTATTAAACGCAGACTTAATGTCATGCCAAACAAGAAGCCTGTAAAACAATGAAGAAGGCAATTTGCTACAAAAAGAAGGCAAATAATAAAGGAGGAAATAGATAAGCTTTTGAAAGCAGAGTTCATCAAGGAAGTAAAGTATCCAGAATGGCTAGCCAACGTGGTATTGATCAGAAAGCCGAATGGCAAGTGACGAGTCTGCATAGATTTTACAAATTTAAACAAAGCATGTCCAAAAAACAATTATCCTCTTCCATTAATCGACATATTAGTAGACTCAACCTTAGAATCTGAACTTTACAGCTTCCTTGATGAATTCTCTGGATATCATCAAATTCGGATGGCACAAGAAGATCAAGAGAAAACTTCCTTCATGGCTGATGAAGGGATATTTTGCTACAAAGTCATGCCTTTCAGATTAAAGAATGCAGGGGCTACTTATCAAAGGTTGGTAAACATGGTCTTCTCCAAACACATGAAGCTGAACATCGAAGTTTATGTTGATAACATGGTCGTAAAGAGCTCGAGAAAGGAAGACCACATAGCCGACTTGGAAGACATATTCTGTACACTCAGACAACATCGGATGAAACTAAATCTCGCCAAGTGCACCTTCGGAGTAATCTCGAGCAATTTTTTGGGGTTCATGATCACCCAGCGAGACATTGAAGTTAACCAGGATAAAATTGTGGCCCTTACATCAATGGAACCTTCCAAAACCATTAGGGAAGTACAGAAACTTACGGGAAGAGTGGCAGCATTGGTTCGTTTCATGTTAAGGGCAACAGATAAATGTCTTACCTTCTTCAAGACTCTCAGAGGAAACAAAGAGTTCAGATGGGATGAAGAGTGTGAAGTCTCCTTCAGGAAGCTGAAGGAATATTTGGGAACTCCTCCAATATTGGTAAAATCAAATTCGGGAGACAATCTGTTCTAGTATATAACAGTTTCAAATCATGCAATAAGCGCCGTTTTAGTAAAAGAGGAAGGGAAAGCCCAAAAACCCGTATACTATGTTAGCAAGATGACGTTGGACGCAGAAACCCGATATACACTGGTAGAACAACTTGCGCTCTCCCTGGTCACAGTAGCCAGGAAGTTAAGACCTTACTTTCCAGCCCATGCTATAATAGTCATCACAAATCAGCCCTTGAAACAGATCTTGCAAAAATCGGATGTCTTTGGTCGTCTACTCAAATGATCAATCGAGCTTGGGGAATATGACATTGAGTTCAAATCCCGACCTTCTATAAAGGCATAGGTCTTGGCAGACTTCGTCACCGAACTCGCCCCAAGACCTTGGGGGCCAATAGGTCACAAGGAAGCGGCCACATGGACTTTGCAAGTTGACGGAGCATCGAATGCTGCAGGCTCGGGGGCCGAAATAAGATTAAAAAGGGATGATGGCACAATGGAAATTCAGTGCACAATTAGGTTCAACTTCCCAGCCACTAATAATGACGCAGAGTATGAGGCCGTTATCACCGAGCTTCAGGCAGCTCAACATCTAGGAGTCGAGCATCTCAAAGTCTTGAGTGATTCACAGTTGGTGGTAGAGCAAATAAAGGGCACTTTTGAGGCAAAAGATGAGAAAATGTCATCTTACAAAATCATGGTTCTGGACTTACAAAGAAAGTTCAAGTCATGTTGTATAGATAAAATACCAAGACCCGCTAACCACAAAGCGGATGCCCTGTCAAGACTAACTTTTTCTAATTTGGACCACTTGGAGAGAACTGTTTTCGTGCGAACTCTTCATCAATCAAATATCACACAACAATCCGATGTCATGGATATTTTCGAACATGAGCCCAGTTGGATGGATCCAATCAATTAATATTTAACGTCAGGAAAGTTTCCAGATAACAAAGCAGAGGCAAGAAGAGTCAAAGCAAGGGCCCCGAGGTATAGCATACTGCAGAACACCTTGTTCCGTCGAAGTCTTACACTTCCTTACCTTCGATGCCTAACTCCGAAAGAAGTAGCCTTTGCTATGGTCGAGGTTCATGAAGGAATTTGTGGAGGACATCAGGAAGCAAGAATAGAGATGGCAAAAAAAAAAACCCGACCCGACGGGTACCCGACCCGAACCCGCCCCTAATGGGGCGAAAAAAACCCGCCCCGCGGGTCGGCGGGGCGGGTATGGGGCGACTTCCCCCGACCTGGGTGAGTCGCGGGGCAGGTATGGGTTTGGTTGTCCCGACCCGAACCCGCCCCGATTAAATAAATTAATAAAAATTAATAAGGAAAAAAAATAAAAAAATACCGAAAAAATAAAAAAAAATAAACGGGGCGGGTAGGTTGACCCGCCCTGACCCGAAATTCGCAGGTCGCGGGGCTGGTTTGGAATTGAAAAATTCTCGCGGGGCGGGGCACGGGTCGGGGGGACCCGACCCGAACCCGCCCCGTTGCCATCACTAAGCAAGAACCCTAACTATGAAGTTAATATGATATGGGTACTATTGTCCAATCATGAGGAAGGACACTCAGCTACGTGAAAACCTGTGATAAGTGTCAAAGGTTTGTAGCCCGATTGCATTAACCAGCAGAAGAACTATCTTCAATTATGTGCTCATACCCCTTTGCACAGTGGGGAATCGACATACTTGGGCCGTTCCCCATAGCTCGCGGTCAGGTCAAGTTCCTAGTAGTGGCTGTGGAATACTTCACAAAATGGGTGGAAGCAGAACCTCTCGCCATAATCACAGAACAAAAGTTGAAGACTTTTGTTTGGAAGTCAATTATCTACCGTTTTGGTCTTCCTAAGACATTGATCACTAATAATGGGCGTCAATTTGAGTACCAAGCCTTCAAAAATTCTGCAAGAATCTGGGAATAGAGTACAGGTTAACTTCTGTTTCGCACCCTCAAAGTAATGGATTAACTGAAGTTACAAACAGGCTCATCTTGCAAGACTTGAGGAGTCCTCTTGACAGGGCCAAGGGTGATTGACTCGATCTCCTTTTGAAAATTCTTTGGACTAACCGAACATCATTCAAAACTGTAACAGGGGAAACTCCATTCATGCTAGCCTTTGGAATGGAGGCTGCTATTCCAATAGAAGTAACAATTCCCAACTTCCGCGCAATGACTAGATTGAGGGGCAGATAGAAAGTCTAGATCTTTTGGAAGAAGTCAGGGAAAGTGCTGCCCTAAGAATAGCTGCTTATCAACAGGCCATGGCCAAGAAGTTTAATAATCGAGTCAAGAAGAAAGAATTCAGAATGGGAGACCTTGTCCTCTGTCGAAGCTAGGTTGTCGGTCATCAACCTAGAAAACTTGGACCTATATGGGAAGGACCATACAAGGTCATTCGAAAAGTGAGAAAGGGCTCGTACAACCTCCGAACAATGGATTCAAAGCCCCTTCCTCGACCATGGAACGTGGAAAATCAGCCTTACTACAAGTAGTTCGGTAATAACAAAGTATTCTAGATGTAGAAGAGTTAGGTCTACGAATCCATTTTTAATTATGTCCGGACTTGCATGCCCATCATCAATTTTTTAAGGTCGGGCCTGCGCGCCCATCGTACTTTCTTTAAAAAGTCAAGGACGGGTACTCTTTTTACTTAACCAGATTTTTTCCCAAGAGGATTTTTCTGGATAAGGTTTTAACGAGGCCCATAGTTCAGTCCTCTTTAATAAAAATATTTCTTCCGAAGTATGAGCACCAGAGGACAAAATACCGAAATAAATTACAAGGTCTTCCAAATGACTTTACAAGTTATTTCTCAACAAATAATTTACAATGTCTCATGGTAAGACATAACAAATTATTCTTGCACAAATAATTTACAATGTCTCATGGTAAGACATAACAAATTATTCTTGCACAAATAATTTACAATGTCTCATGACAAAACATTAAAAATTATTTCCCAACAAATAATTTACAATGTCTCGTGGCGAGACGTTGCAAATTATTTTCCAACAAATAATTTACAATGTCTCATGGCAAGACGTTACAAATTATTCTTCCACGAATAATTTATAATGTCTCATGGCAAGGGGTTACAAATTATTTCCCAATAAATTATTTCTTGCATTTACAAAATTAAGAGTTCGACATCTTCCTTGTAAATAACTCAACAGGTCGGTATTACCCGACCTTATTGAACATTACTCTCATATTCGCCAAGTCAAAAGTACAACCAAATTGACAAAAAGGTCGGCCATGACCCGTCTTATTAGTCAATTATCATCAATCCAAAATTTTGATGCTACAAAGAATAAAAGTCCATTTTATAACAAAATTATAAGATCGTCTTTGATTGACCATCTAATTTTCAGGACATGGAATCAAAAGTAACAAAACACAAGAAAAGAGCACGAACTTTGGTAAAAGATGTACAAGTTCATTCATATCAAAACCTTGTACAAGAGGTCCTCGAGGCATACCCCGGGCTATACATCAAAATCTATTTAAATTTCTAAAAAAAAATATATTGCTGAGAGTCATGATCATAGGCGTCACCAGCCTCTTCATCAGATGTGACCTCAACTTCCTCCTCCTCCAAGAATGGGGTAAGGTCGAGGCCTTCTGTCCCAAAGGGAAATTGGGAGAGCGAGCTAGTGTCAAGGTCAGGCGCATGGAGTCTAATCCAAGCTCAGGTCTGTGTCATTCCCTGAAAGTACGACTCCAAGGAGTAGTTGCCGAGGGCCAGATCATACTCCTCTGATTTCTTAAAGGCCTCGACAGCTTCGACCTTAGTAGCCTCGATCTCTTCACAGGCCCGACGAAGGTCCTCGACGAGTTTAGCATTCTCTTCCCGAGTGAGATCCCGGTCTTTGGTCATCAAGGCCAAATCTAACTCCACCCTGGCCAGCTTCTCCTCAGCAGCCGGAGCCTTAGTGGCCTCATATTGGACAGAATGAACATGTTGGCTCGAGGTCTCTCCTCGCTTGACGCCCTGGTTGATTAGCCCCCGGCCAATACTGATCAACTGATAATCACGATAAACACTTAGTGATATTTTAAAATATTGTTTTAAAATATTATTAAGCACAAACGTAAAGATTGAAATATACCTTCACCACAGCGTTCATGAAGTGGTATGTTCCTTGCTCGAGAGCCACTTCTTCACAATACTTTTCCAGAAGGCCAGGATGGAGACCTCCCTCCATCTTTTCCCTAAGATCGGCCAGCGTAGGCCCCTCTGGGACAACTTCGGGCACAAGCTCTTCCCGAGGAAGCGGGCGTCATGCATCTCGACTACTCGCTCTTTGGGGGGAAACATCCTCATTCCTCCTCGAGGTTTTCCCTACCCCGAACTGATCCTCGCGAGGTCTTTTCTAATATTCGCACTGCACGATCCCATCATCTTTCCTTTTTTGGGAAGCATTTCGCGCCCTTTCCTCAGCCGCCTTTCTCAGCTTGTCCCCGTCAAAAGTCATTCCTGCAAAATATAAAGAGTAAGGAGGAAGAGGACGAGCAGTGGAACAGAGGCTAAAAATAACAAAAATTGCAAAAGAAGTATATATATCTTAATGTACAAGGCCGAGGCCTACCGGGCTGAAGGTTAAGACCGGTCTGGCTCAAAATCTCATTTGTTGTCAAATCAGATGTCTCTTTGGCTAAGAGGCCAAAATCACATACCCTAATGGCATTAGAAAGAAGGTCGTCCATCTCCTCCTCACTCTTATTCCCCATCCTATTAAAGCTATTTACATCTGGCTTTCTAAAGGTTGACACAAAAAGGTTTTCCCTGACCCGGGGCTTCACGTAGAAGAACCTCTCCAATATTTCAAAGAGGAGAGAACCCAAGGGACCTCGAAACATCCCTTCCCGCTCAAGTAGATGAAGCAGTTGCACCAAGGCAAGTACTTCAAATCCTAAAGACATTTGCACAGGTCTACGGTAGGCTTAATTCCTAAACTCCTACATAAAACAAAAAAATATACTAGAATTCTCCATCCATTAGGTGCGAGCTGACCCTGAACTATACTAGCAGTAAGGAGAAAATCAATGAAAAAATGGTGGAGAGGAAACCTAAGTCCAGCCACAAGGGATTCGTGAAATATCACCATCTCCCCTTCTCGACAGTGGTAAGAAATGTCGTCTTCCTCCGGAACCAGAGTTATGTACCCCTCGAAGAGCCCAAACTTCCTCATGTCGGCCTAGACCTTATGCTCCTTCATCCTACTATTGAAATTCAGGAGCTCAAGGTCGTCCTCGCTCGACCTTCTACCCAAGTCAGGGTTATCCTCTACACCCTCCTTACTACCCTACTCCTCATCCTGAGAAGGTGGAGGCTGGTAAAAGCCTATTGGCTCGACCTCTAAGGGCTCGTCTAAATTCTCTACTTCCCTAAGGTCTCCTACAATCACTTGCCTCACCATACTTTTTGAGAAATAAGTTATATAATTAATAAGGTCAGGAAAGGTCGAGCTTACCTAAAATGCTATTTTTATTGAAAGGGTAGATCGCGCTACTTGCTCGATGAGTTCTCTGGTCTCTCAGAAATTTTCGCAAAGTAAAATGAAAGGGGGCATAGGGACCACCTATATATAGGCAAACAATGGCGGGAAAAATTTCGAAAGCTCCACCTTTCACAGTGAGACACTTTTCCAAAATATGACACAAAACTGTTGGCCTCCTCACATTGATTAAAAAGAAAACAGTTGACAAAACGCGTCATTAGCTGTCAGAAATAAATGAGATAGCTATCAAAAGTTAGATGCATTCAGAGATCTATTACTGATCCCTGATGCACGGGGGCTAATGATTGATACGATTTCAAGCTGCCAGGATGGCCTAAGGGTTTGGAACCTGACAGGTCAACCCATCTTGATCATGAGGCCGGCCTCTATGCCTGGTCTCTCTATAGTCATCAACCAAAGCAATCTAAAGGTCGGGCAGTAGTGCCCGGGCATGAATAGATAGAACCTTTCCCGGAGTCACCAGGTTCTTCAATACGCTTACTCATAAGACAACTTACTTGCTTGGGCTTCTCATAAGGTTGGGTGTTCCTGACCTCATCTTGGCCTGTTCCTTTTTAAGATGTTGCAATCGGTCCATCCCAGCCACATTATTCCTGGAGGCCCAATGCAAGTAGGACTCTAAGCCTTACTCGTTTATGGGCTACCTTCTTAGGCCCCCGGAAAAGATGTAACCAATAAGGAAACCTCCTAAAAGAGGGGAGCTTAATTCTAGTAACATTAGAACTCCTCCTAAAAAGTAAGTTTATACCGAAAGAACTCCTTCTTTAACTAAAGAAGGTTATGGGTTATTCAGTCATATAAATACAGCTCCTTGGTCACACATAATTCATTCATTATTCTTTACGCTTTTCCAATTATACATTCTCTCTACTTTTCTCCAGAATACTAATTCTCACACCGGAGGGACGACGTGGAGAATCCTCCTCGCCTTTTGCATGTCTTACAAGGAGAATCCGTTTATCTTTTCCAGTGATCAAGCAACTCCAGATCTTGCCATGTCAAGGTTAGGATTTTTTATAGCATCACATATATAGACGGCTGAAAGAATAACAAACAAAACAATCTAACAAACTAAACCAGTCCCAAACTACTACAGTACGACAAATAAGGACAAAGACATTATTTGCAAGCCAGATCCAAAAGTAAGTAAAATGCGAACATTCAGGACATAATTTCTACATCCCCCCTCAAGTGGGAAGTTGATGGAAATCCATCAACCCCAACTTGGAGAGTAGAAAACGAAACTGGGGAGCTGCCAAAGACTTAGTGAAGAGATCCGCCAGCTGATCATTAGTAGAAATATGTCGTGGAAGAACAAATCCAAAAGCAAATTGATCTCGTACAACATGGAAATCGATATCAAGATGTTTCGTACACTCATGGAATACGGGATTGGCACAGATATGTAGCGCAACCTGATTATCACACCAAGACGAAATAGGTAGGGAAACAGACATATTAAAATCTTGCAGAATATAACTAATCCATTTGAGCTCACAAAATGTAGTGCTTAAACTTCGATACTCAGCCTCAGCAGAGCTCCTGGAGAAGGTGGTCTTTTTTTTTTTTTTTTGTCTTCCAAGAAATTAATGCACCGCCAAAGAAGATGCAATATCCTGTTAAGGATCGTCTAGTGTTGGGGCAAGTAGCCCAGTCTGCATCACTGTAAGCTTCCAAACCAAAACTGTTGTTGACTGGTGTTCGCTCAAAATAGTGTACCGCAAGCGCACAGGTCGCGTACAAGTAATAAAGTGGACTTTTTGAGTTCGGATTGTCGATCCCACGAGGAATATATACTCTAGATTATATAACTTTAATTAATTTAATTCTAACAACAAAGAGAAACACACAATTAAAAAGATGGATTTTTGTAAATTCTAAATTAAAGAAACTAATCTTAAACCGAATTAAAATAAGAAAAATGAAAGATAAAATAGTTGAGATTCATGATTTCACTTAACTCTTGCTTAAGTAATTTCTCAACACATGCAAATTAATAAATCACTCATTTACAATGTTAGACCCGATTTTCCAAACTTAGCTAATTACCTCTCTCGAGTGAAATTAACCCTAATCAATTGGTCTAACCTACTATATCTCTATGTCGATTAAGGCCCAATCAATTGCATTAACTCTTTGTGAAAATAGCTCAATGGATCATCTAGGGTTTAAGGTATATCTTTATCCTTAACAAGAACCTAGAGCATTTGTTATTTAGTCTAAAATGCATAATATCTCTCGATTATCATACACTTCACAAAACATATATTTGGTGATCAATCAAACACATGGAATAATCTCAATAACAAACACACATGAAATAAGCTCAAATTTAATAAACAAACATTAAAATTACTTAAACTAAGTTAGGCTACATCAATCATCCTAACATAAAATAACTAGCCCATTATATAAATATTGCACAAAAGTTGAGGTTTACAAAAATACATCACAAAATATAGAAATCAAAGATTAAAAATACAAGATAATGAAATAAATCACTTCCCTTGAGTTTTTGCCCCAAAATTCCTGGAACTTTGTTTTGAATCTTCATCTCACTTCTTTCTTCCTTGCTTCAATGGTAACTAGAACTTTGAAATCAAATATAATCTACAAACTAAATTACAAACAAAACAAAAATAAAGAAAAGAAAAGAAAAGAAGAAGAGAAGAGAGAAAATGGGGCTAGGGTTTGTGTTAAGAAAATTGGAGATCTTTGGTGAAGTGAGAAGTGGAGGTATATATACCCCCAAAAATCTGACCTAAAAAAGGTCCAAAAACGCGTCCCTTACGAGCCAAACACGCCCTTAACTCAAAATAAAAAAAATAAAAAAATAGAAAATAAAATTCGGAATTGGCCACAAAGTCGTCTACGCGATCGCGTGGCTAAGCTGAAATCTCTTGGGTTGGATTATAGGTTGACTTCGCGAACGCGACCTGGTCTAACCACGCGATCGCGTGGTTCACCCGAGTGAGTGTTTGTGGTCTGGTCCTTCAATTAATTGCCATCCAGGTCCTCCAACTTTTGGTCTTCTTCAATTTAGTCCTCACATTTTGACTTTTATTACAAATATGCCCCTGAAATATTTGCAAAGTAGATCCTCCATCTTTCCGAGATGTTGCAATTGAGTCCCCGAACTTTTGATTTCTTTCGATTAGGTCCTTGGACATCAAATTTGCTCATATTTTAGCCTGATTGCACTCCAATCGTGTCCATTTACTTTCCAATTGAGGTTGTACCTAATTGTACAAGATAAACACAAAATATAAGTAAATATTTGCTCAATTTGTCAATTAAATTGTCTATTTAAAAGCACAATAAGTATGTAAAATGCACACTTATCAACTGGAAAGAATAAACCCTTTGATAAGATACCTTTAATGTACTTCAAAATATGTAGAGCTGAGGTCCAGTGAGAAGTAGTAGGATTCTGAACGAACTGACTTAATTGTTGTACTCCAAACGTGATATCCGGCCTGGTGAGTGTAAGATAAAGGAGGCATTTGTTCGCTAACCGCAAGTGCACGGGTCGCGCAAGTAATAAAGTGGACATGAGTCAAAATATCGATCCCACAGAGATTGTTGAAAATTGTATTTTAGATTAAGAATCCTTAACCGGAACAAGAAAAACTTTGAATTTTGAAATTTTTATTTTTAAACTAAATTAAAGATTAAACTAAAGAAAACAATGAAATTGATTTAATTAAACTTATGAAATAAACATGTTAGAATTATGAATCCATTTTGTTCCATCATCTATATTTTGAATTAAACATTTAACGGCAATTTATGGGAAATTGGAAATCCATGTTCCTTATATTTTTAAAACTCTCTTTCGAATGGTGAATTAAAACATTTTTTAATAAGTAATTTGACTATATTTCCATGAAAAATCCAAATCTATAGAAAAACATTATCGATCTATGAACACTTTTTGGGATTACACAAAGTATATGGATATATTTCTATCCCCTATCGAACCTTGGGGCAATTGACTCAAGTCCTATAATTTCCTACTCTTTCGAACATAGAAAATTATCACAAACATCAAATAATTATGCGTCCACAATTATAGATGAGAATAAAAACAAAATCAATTGCTCAAATTCATAAAAAACTTAAATTAAATACTAAATCAAAACATGGAATCCAGTAAATAAAGTATCATCACAATCCTAACAATTAAAAACCTAGCCTAGATACATGATTGATGAATAATCAATAAAATAGTAGATAGAATCACCCGATTTGAAGAACTAATTAATTCTCATAAATGACGTCGAGTGAAAATTCTGGAATTGTCCCTCGATTTCTTCCAATTTTCCGCCCACGCCTCTCTTCCAATTCTTCTGTCTGCGGCACACTAGAAATTGGTAGCATCTTCTCTTTTTTATAACCTTAGCAGCAATTGCCTTCCCTCACACAAGTCCATCCACTTCCATCCTTGTAAAAGCCCAATTTAATACTTTTGACAAAAGGAAAAGAACAAAACTATACAACTAAAACTTTCACTTTTTAAACATAACAAACTTAAGATTTTTTTTAATTTAAAAATCAGGTATTAATTAGTTAATTAATTAATACAATATTATTATAATTAAAATGATTTACCAAACAAAGGTTAATATTAAATAATAAAATCAAAACAATACATAATCCACAACAACTCCATCTCAACCCAACCCCCCACTCACCCTACCCACCCCGACAACTCACCCACCCACCCCATAAAATAATTTTTTTCCTTCTACTTTTTCACACTTACCACCACCCACCCAGCTCACCCACCCCCACCCACCCACCACACCACACCACACCACAAAAATGATTTTACTTCTATTTTTTTCTCACCCCACCCACCCACCCCACCCCACCCACACCCCACCCACCCACTAGTCCCATCCCATCACACCCACCCCACCCCAAAATTAAGTGTTTTTTTTTTTTAGATATTTTTCCACCCTTCCCCACCCCACCTCACCAACAATGAATTTTTTTTACTACTTTTCCACAACTCGCCTAGACCCTACCCTACCCCGCCACCCCACCCAAAATTAATTTTTTTCTTCTAATTTTCGACTCCCTCACCAGCCTCGCCCCAAACCCTACCCCAACCCACTTCATCTAAAATGATTTTTTTACTACTTTTTACGACTCGTCCAGACCCTGCCACTCCACACATCCCCAACCCCACCCCACTCAAAATTAATTTTTTTCTCCTAATTTTCAACACCCCTACCCACCCCTCCCCGACCATACCTCGCCACCAACCCCACCCAAATATGATTTTTCTTCTATATTTTCACACCCCACTCTAACAAACCCACTACACCCCACCGCAACCCACCCCACCCAAAAATGATTTTTCTTCTATTTTTTCACACTTCATCTCAATCGCCCCATCCTATCCCACTGCACCCTACCCACCCACCCTACCCCCATCCAAAAATGATTTTTCTTCTATTTTTTCACACTTCCCCCAACCGCCTCACCCCATCCAACCGCACCCCGCCACCAACCATACCCCATCAAAAAATTATTTTTCTTCTATTTTTTCACACTTCACACTAACCACCTCATCTCAATCCACCCTACCCCACGCACCCACCAAAGCAAAAAATAATTTTTTTCTTTTACTTTTTCCAACCCCCAACCTGACCTCGACCCCACCCTACCCACCCACCCCACTCCAAAAAAATTATTATTTTCTTCTACTTTTCCCCACCTTGACCCACCCCACCCTACCCTACCCCCACCCACCCAAAAAAATGATTTTTTTCTTCTACTTTTCCAACCCCGACCCTACCTCACCATAAAAAATGATTTCTTCTACTTTTTCTAGCCCCACCCAACCTCTACCCCACTATTCCCACCCCCAAAATCACAATAAATAATGTAAGTTGACACAAGATCGCAGTTAAGTCACACAAGATCACACAGAGTCACAATTACAAATTTAGGTTTAAAACCCCACCCCTCTAAAGTCACAGTTGGTCACACAATGTCAAAGTTCGGTCACACAAAGTCGCAGTTTGGTCAAACGAGGTCACAGTTAGGTCACAGGAGGTCACAATTAGGTCAAACGAGGTCATGGTTAGATCACACGAGGTCACATGTCGATCACATAAAGTCACGATTCGTTCTTACAAAGTCACAGTTCGGTCTCACACAGTTATATTTGACACAATTGTAGGTCACATCACTTCCTCGTCCAATGGTCACACCAAGTCACAGTTGGTCACAATCTATATAATTGGTCACAATAATCCATAATTGATTACATATTATTTATTTAGTAGTCATAGTTACCTAATAATTGGTCATAGTCATCAATAATTGATCACAATTTATTTATTGATTGATCAAAACTTACTTATTTTTCATTATCACATTCGCACTTATCATAAGTCGCACAAACTCACAATTAGTCAATATTTTGATCACATTTACATATAATTGATCAAAATTATCATATAATTGGTACGTATTATTTATTTATTGGTCATAATTTACACGTTTCCTCAATCACAATTAGTTAACATTTTTGTTACAATTACCTAATATTTGGTCACATTCCGCATTCTTAGTTTTCTTGGTCACATCCCCAATTTCTCACAAGTCACAATTAGTAAATATTTTGATCACATCCCGTACTTGATCACACAAAGTCACGATTTGAACATACAAGGTCACAGTTCGATCACAAAAAGTCTCAATTCGGTCATATAAGGTCATAGTTCAATCACACGATGTCATAGTTCGGTCACATGTGTTACCAAACTATGACCTTGTGTGATCGAACCGTGCCTTCGTGTGATCAACTGTGACTTTATGTGATCGAATTGTGACTTTGTGTGACCGAATTTTGCGACTAAACCAATTGTGATCTAACTGTGACCTCGTGTGACCAAACTATGACCTTGTGTGATCAAACTATGACCTTGTGGGATCAACTGTGACGTTAGGAATGTGTGGGTAGGTGGGTGAGGTTTTTCAACTGAATTTGTAATGTGACATTGTGTGACCAATTGTGTGACATGTTGTAAGTTTACATGTGGGGGTGGGGTAGGGTGGGGTAGGTGTAGGGTAGGGTGGGGTGATCAAATTATTAGGTAAGTGTAACCAAAATGTCGATTAAATGTGACTTTGCATGACTTATGACGAGTAGGGAATGTGACCAATTATTAGGTAATTGTGACAAAAAATATTAACTAATCATGAAAAAAAAACGAGTAAGTTTTGACCAATAAATAAATAATATGTGACCAACTATAACTTTTTGTGACCATTGGACGAAGAAAAGTATAAGAAAAAAAATCATTTTTGGGTGGGGTCGCTTTGTTGGGTGGGTGGCGGGGTAGAGACGGGGTGTGAAAAATTAGAAGAAGAAAAATCATTTTTGGGTAGGGGCGGGATTGGTGGGTGACGGGTATATGGTCGAGATGGGGTGTGGAAAAGAAAAAAAAATTATTTTTGGGTGGGGTGGGTAGTGGCGGGGTTGTTGGGTGACGGGCGTAGGGTCGGGATGGAGTGTGAAAAAGTAGGAAAAAAAATCATTTTTGGATGGGGTCAGTTGGTTGGGTGGGTAGCGGGGTAGGGTCGAGAGCGAGGTGGGTGGGTGTGAAAAAATGGAAGAAAAAAATCATTTTTGGGTGGGGTGGGGTCGATTGGTTGGGTGGGTAGCTCGTAGGGGCGGGATGGGTGTAGAAAATTAGAAGAAAAAAATCATTTTTGGGTGGGGTAGGGTGGGAAAACATGGAGAGATAAAAAAATTCATTCTGTGGGGGGTGGGGTGGGGTTAGTGGGGGCGTGAAAAAGTAGAAGGAAAAAAAATCATTTTTGGGATAGGGTGGGATCGGTAGGGTGGTGTCGGGATGGGTGGTGGTAGGTGGAAAAGTAGAAGGAAAAAAATCGTTTTTGCCGTGAGGTGGGGTAGGGTGGGTGGAGAGGAGGGCATGGTGTATTGTGATCTGTGGTTGAGACAAGATCAATTTGTCACTTTGCGATGAAGTGGGGTAGGGTCGAGTTGAGTGGGGTTGGGTTGTGGTGGGATGGGATGGGATGGGGAAGTGTAGGAAAATATCAGGAGAATATAAAAATAAACTTATTTTTGGGGTGGGATATGATATGGGTGGTGAGGTTGGGTTGGTGGGTGGGGTCGAGGGATGTGGCTAGGGTGAGATCAATTTATCACTTTGCGATGAGGTGAGGCAGGATAGGGTCAAGTGGGGGTTATGTCGGGGTGGGGTGGGTTGGGTTGGGGGAAGTGTAGGAAAATATTGAAAGAAAATAAAAATAAACTTATTTTGGGGTGGGGTAGGATATGGATGGTGAGGCACGGTGGGTGGTGGGGTCGGAGGATGTGGTTAGAGTGAGATCAATTTGTCACTTTAAGATGAGTTAGGGCGGGGCGGGGTGGGGAATGATAGGAAAATATCGAAAGAAAAAAAAAATTATTTTTGATGTAGGGTGGGGTGGGGTGGGGTGGTGGTCTGTGACTGGGATAAGATCAATTTGTCACTTTGCGATTAAGTAGGGTAGGGTAGGGTAGGGTCGAGTGGAGTGGAGTGGGGTTGGGGTTGGGGTGGGTGGGGTGGGATGGGGAAGTGTAGGAAAATATTGGGAAAAAATAAAAATAAACTTATTTTTAGGGTGAGGTAGGATATGGGTGGTGAGATGGTGTGGGTGGGTGGGGTCTGGGGATGTGGTGAGGGTGAGATCAATTTGTCACTTTGCGGTGAGGTGGGGTGGGGTGGAGTGGGATGGGAAAGTGTAAGAAAACATCGAGAGAAAATAAAAATAAACTTATTTTTGGGGTGGGTGGGTCGGGGGATGTGGTTAGGGTGATATCAATTTGTCACCTTGCAATGAGGTCGGGTAGGGTCGAGTGGGGTTGGGGTTGGGATGGGGGTGAGATGGGGAATGATATAAAAACATCGAAAGTAAAAAAATAAAAATTATTTTTGGTGTGGGGTAGGGTGGGGTGGGGTGGTGGGCGGGGCATGGCTGGGTGGGGTGGGGTGGGGTGGTGGTAGGTTGTGACGTCAAAACTTGAAATTTTGATTTAATATTATATTATATTAGTTTTAATATAATATATATTAGTTTAGATAATTATGTTTATCTTATATATATTATAATATTTATTTTTAATTATTAAACACCTAACTAAATGAATTAATACCTGAATTTTAAATAAAAAAAAAAAGATTTCCTTCACATGATTTTTGAATTGCATCCTTGAAATACAAGGTTTTATGTAATTTTCCCTTTGACAAATTGGCACCCAATTCCTTTGTCTGTGTCGTCATTCCTTGTGAAGGTTTCCAATTAATCCAATTAAAAGCCCACTTAGTCCATTTAGTTTATTATTTACATTTAAGACTTCAATTCTTCCAAATGAACTAAATTGGTCCTTGAGTCTCTTCCATTGTAATTTTATATTGTCTTCAATTTAGCTCTCATATTTCTTGATTGACCTCATCAACTCTTGATTTTCATACTTTGACATTTTTATCATCCAATATGTTTGTTTTTTTTTTTTTATACTTCAATTCATTTACTTTCTCGACTTTTAGGTCATTCCTGAAATATAAACAAATAATAACGAAATAAATAGTAAATATTCTTGAACAAATAATTAAAATCCATCTTTTTGGATAGAAATAAATGTATAAAATACACTTATCAACAACTTCAAACTAAAACTATTGTTCGTTCTCTAACAAAAATAAAACTAAACTATAAAAATAAAAATGCAAATAAAAAAATGTTTTTGTTTTATCAACTTATTTACCATGTGCTTCAACAATCCAAATTGACAATTCACTTTAGAAAAGAAATATGAACAACAAAAATTATTTTCATTCATCCGATGCTCAACTTCATTCTGTGTGTGTGAATATCCAAACATCGAATGCAAACTCATGTAAAAATATACTTGACATTGTGTGACTAGTCATGCAGATATAAATCCGAATCTCATGTGGTCAACAATGATTTTCTTTTGATTTTCCTTACACTCTCATGTGATCACAACCTTACTGCTTTTCTCTCTTATCCCGAGATTTTTCCTATTGATGTAGTTTCTACACATGTATAAATTGTATTTTTCCACACAAGGCAGTTAGGATTAGACAAGTATGCACGACAGACCAAGAATAATTAACAAAGCGTTAGGGATTTCAATCAACAAAGCTTATAACATTTTCATTCCAATTTTTTTTTTTATTTCGACGACTTTTTCTTTTAATGTCCTTATCTTTTACCATCTTTGTGCAATACATTTTATACTTGCTTTCTATATGACCCCTATGACGAGAGTTAGGTCGGAAGCTCCCAACTCAGTTGAGCTTAAGGTATCAGGTTCAGAGAACCCCTCAAACTTGATCGCCCGAATCATAAAGGCTTAAAAAGAAAAGTTAAAGATGTTTTAGCGTTTTATGTGTAAGTCCACTCTCCGTACTTGCTTTCTAGTTGACCCCTGTAGCGAGCTTTAGGTCGGTAGCTCCCAACTCAGTTGAGTTTAGGGCACCACGTTCAGATAACCCCTCAAACCTAATTACTCGAGTCAAAAAGACATTTGAAGAGTATAATAAGACCTTCAGCATTTTTCTGTTTTTATGCTGATTATCATGGTTTATACCTGTTGATCGAAACCCCTTACACTAAAGATGCAAAATTAAAAAGTTCAAATCCTCAATCCATCAATGCCTACTCATACTAACCTTCCCGCCCCCAAACTGTAGTTTGGTTCTACATTTCAGGTTGGAATCTAAATTCCTAAGGTTTGGAATTTTTCAATCAATTCTATATTCAAAGTGCACAAGTTGACCCCACAAGTATCAAA
Source organism: Ligustrum vulgare (assembly GCA_963555705.1). Taxonomy (NCBI): domain Eukaryota; kingdom Viridiplantae; phylum Streptophyta; class Magnoliopsida; order Lamiales; family Oleaceae; genus Ligustrum; species Ligustrum vulgare. The sequence continues at coordinate 5,467,598 of OY743176.1, read as the reverse complement.
CATCTTCCTACAAAAGTTATTATTCGAAAGTGGCTATGTGCTCAAATTTGATTAAAGTCTTACATGGATGAATGTTAAGAAAAATTTTAGTTCACATATTGCCCAAATTTCTAATTAAAACACAAAAGTCAATTCAAATCATGTCATACACAATAAATAAATCAACAATTTTTTTCAAAATTTTCACTTTTTATGAATTTTATACCCAAAATCGAATGTATGTGTAAATAAAAGCACATGAATGAGATTCTCACCCCCAAACTAGAACTATGCATTGTCCTCAATGTATTCAAAGCAAATAAGTGAAATAAACACCAAATAACAAAGAAGGTTTATGTACTTCCCGAATTTGGAGAGATAGTGTTCCCATTTTGAAGCTTTGACTTGAATGCTTGGTTGGATGAAATGATATCTACTTCCTTTTTCATGTTCGGCTTGAAATATCCCATGATGATATTTTTCCTTGCAAACAAGAATTAATGATCATTAGAAGCATAAATATCACATAGGAACTAAAGCCAATCAACACAACACACCCAAATTAGGACTTAGAAAAAATTTGAAAATTTTGAAATGTTTCCGACCACTGATTTTCAGCCCTTGACATCACCTCGAAAAAATGAGATTTTCTCAAAACATATCACGGGCATATGAAATTACATAACTTGGTCTAGAACATATCAAAAATTCAGCACATTTGGAGTTCATTTGGGTCATGAAAAGATGTGACAAAGTATGTGCAGTGAAGCTGAAATGGTGCAATGATACCTGCAATGACCTTGCAATGAGGTACTTTGTGGTGCAATGATGTTCAAGTTTAATTCTATGCATTAAATCAGTGTAATCAATGATTGAATGATGCACAAATGATGTATAACATTTATTGAAGGTGATCATCCAAAAAGAATTGCAAAAACTCGACAAAACATCCATTGTAACATTTTATCTAGCACCTATTGTGCATATGAAGAAATCAAGTGAAACCATAGGATTTGGAGACTTTAATTGAGCCACAAATTCTCACCTATTAACTCACAATTCAATATCTTCAATCCTAACCTAAACCCATCAGCAATTATCATCAAATTCAAATTTCACAAAAAGATATGAAATGCACCAAAATTATGCATGATTATGTGAATTGTTGGAAAAGCTCATATCTTTGAATAATTTTGAAGTGAAGTAAGGCATGACTTTGAGTTAAAATGATGTGCAAACAATGGGGAATGCTTTTAGACTTGGTGTATGATTATTTGGGGGAAGAAAATCGAGTGGTTAAAATGAAAGAAGAATGCATATACCCAGTTTATGACCGTGCAACCGTACGGTTATACTACCGTGCGATCGCATGGTAGCTTTTGGCAGAGACCTGTGATTTTTCATTTTTGAGTTTTAGACCCCGTTTTGGACCCCTAAATGCCTTCTAATGCATGCAACCAACTTCTAAATTATATGCACATGTCCTAGGTTGGGCGATCAAGTGGAAGATTTTGATGACAAGCAACCACACAAATAGAACACAAGTAAATTCTAAAAATGCTAAAACATGCAAAAATAGGGGTAATGAAGATTTCAATGCAACCAACATGTCAAAAAGTGAAACCTAAAATGCAATGTGAATCATCAAGTCTACTAAAGATGCAATGAAACCTAAAAGCAACTAAACAATTATAAATCAAATAAACAACTTAAAAACAAATAAAGAAAACAACTAAAGAAAAATGATATTGAAAAGTTGGGTTGCCTCTCAACAAGCGCTTCATTTGAAGTTTAGAGCTAGAATTTTTGGAAAACTATTCAAGGTGGAATGAAACATGATGTTGATGCCCTATCATTTGTTTTGACCCTATGCTCAGCTTGTTTCCAAAGATGAAGATGATGTGCCACTTCAATTTTTGAACAGTTTTCAAGTAGTGGATTTTGATTCAGTAGTTGAACCATGTCGAATGTTACTTTCTCATCCTCTACTCGAAGTATGACCTCCCCCTTTTCCACATCAACCAAGGCTCTAGCAGTAGCCAAAAAGGATCGGCCTAAAATCAGTGGCACCTTACTATCTTCCTCCATGTCTAGAATCATGAAGTTAGCAGGAAATATGAATTTATCCACTTTAACCAGCACATCTTCAATGACTCCATATGGGTATCGAATGGAGCGATCAAGTAGCTACAAGATGATTGGGTTTGGTTTTAGGTCCCCTAATCCTAGCTTCATATAGACTGAAAGAGGCATCAAATTTATGCTTGCACCAAGGCCACATAAAAATTTGTTAAATTTTAAGTTACCAATGATGCAAGGAATTGAAGAACTTCCTGGATATCTCATCTTGGGTGGCAGCTTTCGTTGCAAGATGGCTCTACACTCTTCATTCAGTGACACCTCTTCAAGTTCCTCAAGTTTTCTCTTACTTGACATCATCTTTTTTAGGAACTCGGTATAGCTGGGGATTTGGGTAATGGCTTCTAGGAAAGGAATGTTAATGTGCAGCTTTCTGAGCATATTGAGAAATTTATTGAACTGCTGATCATTCTTAGGCTTTTGTAATCTTTGCGGGAATGAAATAGGGGACTCATGAGGCTTAATTGTCAATTTTACCTCATTCCTCTCTTTCTTCTCATCAGATTGTTTTTCAGGTGCCTCAACATGTTTTTCCTTCTCTTCATCTGGTTTTTGAACATGAATCTCTGGAAATTTCACCCCACTACGTGTGGTAATTGCATTTACTCCTTGTTTCTCTTTCCAACCTTTCAGTCTTTGGGGAAAAGGAGTGGGAGGTTCATAAACTCTATTACATGGAGCAAAAGTGATCCTTCCTGGTACAAAATCTACCCCTCTTTCAGCAGTTTTGATTGCCATCACTTGCTCCCTAGGATTAACCTTACCAGGCAGTGTACCTGGGGCTCTGTTTGATAAAGCCTGAGCTATGTGACCAACTTAGGTTTCCAAGTTTTTGATTAAAGCCTGATGATTTCGCAATGTAGTTTCAGTCATCCTAATGAATTGTTCAGTTTTTGTCATGAACTGATCAATTTTAGCCATAAACTGATTGGTCTGGCTTATGTACTGATCAGTCTTCTCCATCAATTTCACGACCATCTCCTCAAGTTGAGGTTTCTTCTCCACTACCTGCTGTGGAGGGGCTTGTTGGTCTGTTCCATTTTGATTATCCCTCCACGAGAAGTTAGGGTGATTTCGCCAACCAGGATTGTAAGTGTTGGAATATGTATTATTTTGGCGGTATCCCCCTTGTACAAAATTTACTTGTTCAGTTTGCTAGCCAGAATTGGACAATCTGATATATTGTGATTAGCCCCACATTCCTCGCATCTAGTTACTACACTTTTCACTGAATGGTTGGTTTGTATGAAATTCATCAAAGAGTCTATTTTAACAAACTATGCTGAAACATCATCTATTGCATAAACTCCTGCTGGTTTCTTTTGTATTGTTCTCTCAGATGCTCACATTACATTGGTATTGGCTATTCTCTCAAACAATTCAAGTGCTCCATCAAGAGTTTGGATAGTTATTGATCCATTGGATGACGAATCAACAAGACTCTTGAATTGAGGGAGCAAGCCAATGTAAAAGTACTTTACTTGCTCATTTTTAGGTAGTCCATGTTGAGGGCACTTTCTAAGCATGCTTTTAAACCTGCTCCATGCTTCATCAAATGATTCAGACTCTTGTTGTTGGAAAATTGTTATGTCATGTCTTAGTTTAGCGACTTTGGCTGGAGGTATGAATTTTGTGCAAATTTTTGAGCTAAGTCATTCCAAGTTGTTATACTTGCAGGAGGACGGTAGTCTAACCAATCTATTGCCCTATCTCTTAAGGTGTATGGAAACAACCTAAGTCTGATGGCATCATCTGAAACACCCTGATATTTAAAATGTTCACACATGTCTACAAATTTAGACACATGTGCATGTGGATTTTCATCGGGTTTGCCATAGAATTGATGTCCATTTTGAAATATGTTTATCACATTGGTCTTTAATTGGAAGTTTGCAAGACCAAAATGTGGATAAACTATGCTTGATTGGTTTTGGACAATTTGCGGGATCATGAAATCTCCTACAAGTCTATTCCCCTCATCATCTTGCTCAACACCATGTAAAACCAGATTGTTGTTTGCCATTTATTCCTCTTTTTGATTTTTCTGTTTATCTAGTTCCCTAACTTGTCTTAACCTATGGTGTAAAATACGTTTTATTTCTGGGTCAACTTAGAAAAGATTCTCGTTCTTCGAACGTAACATACACAACTAAAATAAAAATAACGAAACTAGTGAGTAAACTAAAATTAGAATTTAAAGTCCTAAAATAAAACAAAAACAAAAACAAAAACAAAAACAAATAAGAATAAAATAAAAACAAATAAGAATAAAACGGTAAAAAATCCGAATTAGTGAAAGTAATCTAAAAATAAATTTAAACTATAATTCTCGGAAACTGCGCCAAAACTTGTTCGCTAACCGCAAGTGCACGGGTCGCGCAAGTAATAAAGTGGACGTGAGTCCAAGTATCGATCCCATGGAGATTGTTGTAAATTGTATTTTAGATTACGAATCCTTAACCGGAACAGGAAAAACTTTGAACTTGGGAATTTTGATTTTTAAACTAAATTAAAGATTAAACTAAAGAAAACAATGAAATTGATTTAACTAAACTTATGAAATAAACATGTTAGAATTGTGAATCCACTTTGTTTCATCATCCATATTTTGAATTAAACAATTAACGACAATTTATGAGAAATTGAAAATCCATGTTCCTTATGTTTTTAAAACTCTCTTTTGAACGGTGAATTAAAACATTTTTCTATAAGGAATTTGACTATATTTCTATGAAAAATCCAAACCTATAGAAAAGCATTATCGATTTATGAACACTTTTTGGAATTACACAAAGTATAGGGGTATATTTCTATCCCATATTGAACCTTGTGAAAATTGACTCAAGTCCAATAATTTCCTACTCTTTCGAACATAGAAAATTATCACAAACATCAAATAATTATGTGTCCACAATTATAGATGAGAATAAAAACAAAATCAATTGCTTAAATTCATAAAAAGCTTAAATTAAATACTAAATCAAAACATGGAATCTAGTAAACAAAGTATCATCACAATCCAAATAATTAAAAATCTAGCCTAGATACATGATTGATGAATAATTGTTATCTCAAAATATGTTGTACCGCAAGCGTACGAGTCGCGTACAAGTAATAAAGTGGACTTTTTGAGTCCGGATTGTCGATCCCACGATTAATATTTACTTTAGATTACACAATTTTAATTAATTTAATTCTAACAAAAAAAAAAAAAAAAAAAACACACACACACACACACACAATTAAAAGTTGGTTTTGAGAAATAACTAAAAATCTAAAAAATGTGGGAAATATACAAATACTTGGAAATCTGGGAGGAAAACGTGGTTGGGATTCATGGTTTCATTTAACCATCACCTAATTAATTTCTCAACATGCAAATTAACAAATTACTCATTTACAATGTGAGACCCGATTTTTCAAGTTTAGCTAATTACCTCTCTCGAAATTAACTCTAATCAATTGGTTTAACCTACTATATCTCTATGTCGATTAAAGCCCAATCAATTGCATTAACTCTTTGTGAAAATAATTCAATGGATCATCTAGGGTTTAAGGTATATCTCTATCCTTAACAAGAACCTAGAGCATTTGTTATTTGGTCTAAAATGCACAATATCTCTCGATTATCATACACTTTACAAAACATATATTTGGTGATCAATCAAATACATAGAATAATCTCAACAACAAACACACATGAAATAAGCATTTAATCATCAAATAGCAAATATTAAAACTAATCCAAGTTAGGTTAAATTACTACCATAAATCTCAACACAATAAATTAGCCAATGTTATATAAATTATACAAATGAGAATATTTATAACAATACATTGCAAGTTTGACAAAATAATGGAGAAAATACAAAGTTATAGATAAAACCCTTTTTGAAGCTTGGCTATGATTTTTCCAAATATTTCACCACTTTATATGTATCCTCCTTACTCTTGATTTGTTCTTCAAGATTTATTAAGTAGTTGAAAAGAGAAACAAAGTAAAAGAAAAGAAAAGAAAATGAAAAAAAGGAAAAAAGTAAAGAAAGAAAAGAAGAGACTAGTTTTGGCCAGCAAGAAGACCGACAGGAAGAAGACCCAACTGTGCCAAATTCTGATTTTTATGCCAAAGTTAAGAGAAATTGCACCCTTGGTCCTTGAAGATTTGAAAGTTGAGTAAAATAGTACCAAACACTTGTTTTTCTCTTAATTGATGTGTCCAAGCACAAAAAAATCTGTGGAAAAGTGATAAAACAGATTTTAAAGTGTTTCCAAGTCCCTCAACTTTGATTTTGCAGCCCAAGTCCTCAACTTTTGGCACTTGTGCAATTTGGTCCCTAACCTCACTTTTTGTATGCGGTTGATCCATCTTCACTCAAAATCATCAAATAAGCAATCATTTTGCTTTCTCTTGTAATTTTTTTACTTGAATTTGAGTAGTAAACATTGGTCCTCAACTTCTGGGATGTTGCAATTAAGTCCCCAAACTTTTGATTTCTTTCAATTAGGCCGTTGGACATCAAATTTGCTTTTCTTTTTCAATCTTGTCAATTTTCATTCCAATTGAGGTTGTACATTCCAATTGAGGTTGTACCTAATTGTACAAAATAAACACAATTTATAAGTAGAAATTTGCTCAATTTGTCAATTAAAATACTAATTTAGGAAGTAAATAAGTGTGCTTACACACACACTTATCAATAATCAATAAAATAATAGATAGACATCACCCGATTTGAAGAACTAATTAATTCTCATAAATGACGTTGAGTGAAAATTCTGGAATTGTCCCTCGATTTCTTCCAATTTTCCGTCCACGCCTCTCTTCCAATTCTTCTGTCTGGGGCACACTAGAAATTGGCAGCATCTTCTCTTTTTTCATAACCTCAGCCGCAATTGCCTTCCCTCACAAGTCCATCCACTTCCATCCTTGTAAAAGCCCAATTTAATACTTTTGACAAATTGGCACCCAATTCCTTTGTCTATGCCTTCATTTCTTGTGGAGGAGTCCAATTAATCCAATTAAAAGTCCACTTAATCCATTTAGTTTATTATTTACCTTTAAGACTTCAATTCTTCCAAATGAACTAAATTGGTCCTTGAGTCTCTTCCATTGTAATTTTAGAATGTCTTCAATTTAGCTCCCATATTTCTTGATTGACCTCATCAACTCTTGATTTTCATACTTTGACATTTTTATCATCCAATATGCTTATTTTTTTTACTTCAATTCCTTTACTTTCTCGACTTTTGGATCATTCCTGAAATATAAACAAATAACAACGAAATAAATAGTAAATATTCTTGAACAAACAATTAAAATCCTACTTTTTGGATAGAAATAGTGTATAAAATACACTTATCAGTACCCAATAAGCCTTCTATATTGTTCAGGATTGGAATGAAGATCTTGTGTAGAGGTAGATAATCTTTGTCCTTTAGGAAAAGGAGTAGTGGTACTTTTAGTACCCAACAAGCCAGCATCAGCAACAAGATCAAGGGCATATTTTCTTTGGTTCAGTAAGTTCCCTCTATGGATCTAGCTATCTCAATGCCAAGAAAGTATTTTGCATAATTCAAATCCTTTATAGTAAAGGCTTGATGAAGGGATTCCTTTACTTTGTGTATGTCTGATTCATTGGATCCTGTGATAAGTAAAGCATCAACATAAATAAGTAACGCAATAAAGGAAGAAAAACTATGCAATGTAAATAAGCAATGGTCATGCTGGGATTTTTTAAAGCCAAAGGCAGTGAGGTGTTTGGATAACTCTGTATTCAATTGTCTACTTGCTTGCCTTAAACCATACAGGGACTTCTTGAGTTTGCACAGTACTTGACCTTGGTTTGCCTTATCATAACTCTGTGGCGGCCACATATAGACTTTCTCCTCCAACAACCCATGCAAAAATGCATTATTTATGTCCAATTGATAGATTGGCCAGACCTTTGCAGTTGCAATTGCAATAAATAGCCTAATGGTGACAGACTTTGCAATTGGTGAGAAACTTTCAAAAAAATTTATACCAGGGATTTGGTTGAAACCTTTTGCAACCAATCTAGCTTTACATCTCTCCAAAGTTCCATCTGCATTCAATTTTGGCTTATAACCCATTTGCACTCAATGGATTTTTTACCAGATGGAAGAGAGACCATATCCCAAGTTTCATTCTTCTCCAAAGCATCAAGTTCTATTTTCATAGCCTGAGCTAAGGTCCACAATTTTAATGACGGACAATGATTTCATTTTCAAGAAAGTTGATCTACAATGACGCGAAGAGAGTACTATAAGTAGAAATGTTACTCATTAAGCCCCTATTTAGCCCTTATTTTTTGATAAGTTTTTGTGGTTTTTTTAAGAATGTGTGGTGTAAAATTGTTTGAAAAGTCAAATATTGTAGGTTTGATCAAGAATTGATAGTTGAAACTCAATGTTTTAAAAACTTGAATATTTTCAAAAACTGAGGCCACACATGGGCTAATTACTAATAAAGTTGATGTGAAAGTGAGATCATTGTCATATTGTTCAATGAATATAATTGTATCATAAATGCAATTGATAATGTGAAAATATCTTGGACGGAATTATATGTTGAATTGTGTCATATGAAAGTTTAAATGACATAAACTCGTGTTGAACATTCGGCCAAATAATGGTGGGGTAAGAAAAATTATACACACGAGAAACTACAACCCAAGATTGGCGAATAGGATGAAGTGACACACGAGAAACTACAACCAAAGATTGGCAAATAGGATCAGGTGACCCCATTATGTTACTATAGCATGAAAATGCACAACAAATGTTAGATCCTGGTCAATTTACTTGAGGACACCCCCCCCCCCAACCCAACCCCACTAAACTTCTTGATAAGCACTTATTTTGTATATATTACTGAACGAGCATAAATATCCTCTTTAACTTGTGTTCTAATAAACTAAATATCTTTGCGAAGAATATGAGGAATATACATCAATCTTTTTCGATTACATCTTCAACTTATGAACCAGAACCACTACCAATAATCAAGAAATAGGAACTAATAAAGAGACCCGCGGTCCCATCCCGTAGAATATTGATAGAAGGGCTATATATATATATATATCAGTTTCTCTTCATAGTTCAAACTCGTGCTATCTTCTCTTATTTTCTTGTTCTTTTTCTTTCACCAAATAAAACATGGTGGTGGCCTCACCAACCCCAATTCGAACCGAAAAAATACGAGACATTGAACTTCCGGTCATAGACCTTTTGGCTGAGAGGTCACAGGTTTCAAAACTCCTTGTGAAAGCATGTGAAGAAATTGGTTTCTTTAAGGTGATCAACCATGGAATCCCAGATGACTCTATTAAGAAAATGGAAGAAGAAAGCTTCGAGTTTTTCGCAAAACCGGCTTCCGAGAAACAGCAAGCAGGGCCTGCTGATCCATATGGTTATGGCAGCAAGAACATAGGATTTAATGGAGATATAGGAGAAGTTGAATATCTTCTTCTTCGTACAGACCCTCTCTCCATCTCTCACAAGTCAAAAACTATATCCAGTCATGACCCTAACAAGTTCAGGTATTTGCAATTCTACGTTCTTGACGTAAACAGTATTGGATAAGATTGATCCATACAGAAAACAAGATTTTAGTTAATTTCTTTAATTTCGTCAAGTAGAATGCAAACCTCCATGTATACCTTTTATGTGTTTATGGCATTATGCTTTTGCATGCATATGATGTCTATGTATGAATTGACGTACATGAGCATTAAAAAAGTAAATAACATGAATTTATAATGGTTTACCCTCAGCGTGAAAGTTGCGTACGTCCACTAGCTGTTGTAAGTTTTAAATTTAGGGAAGGAGGTTACGACGATTTTGTTCTTAGTTCTTAGTCTATGTTTGAGAATTCCTTTCAAAATTCTTTGAAAATTGTAGAAATAGTTTATGCAGTTACTGTTAATGAAATAAGAGTACTCGATCATTCAATATCAATCACAACCCATGGCTGATGGCTGGCCTGATTTTTATTGCAAGTCGAGATTTGACTCAAAGTACTATGTAGTAGTGTCTTGAAAGAATAGCATAGTTATGGCAAATTTGTAGAAAATCATGTTCTTAGAATTAAAATGTGACGTTCGTCAATGATAGATGGCATACTCATCGTAAACAAATGAACTTGTACATGAAATAATGTTACATGCTCAATTCAAATGAAACATACAAACTGAATGCGTTGAACTTTTGATTCTTACCTACTACCTAGGGATGGCTCGGCTCAGTCCTTCGACGCATGAGCTCGGCTCGTTGCTCAAGGTTCAAGTCGAGCTTGGCCATCGAGCACCCCCATTTATTAATTTTTTTTTATTTTTTTTTTATAATTTCAAAAGAAAAATCTATGTTGGTTACAAAACTAAACGAGTCCGCGAGCCACTCGGGGTGAGCGATCGATGAGACGAGCAAGCGTTTCGAACCCCGAGTTCAAGGCAGTGCATAGGCCGAGCCTTGAGGATTCGATGATCCGCTTGGGCCATTAGACACCTCTACTCTTACCTCAAAAATAGAATAGTATTTTCAATCATATTACAAGAACATAAAGTCTGACATAAAGTTTTATACCCATATACATGGCAGCAATCTATTAATTTATCCATCACATCAACATAGAAATCAACAGCTCACATCAATTTGGTGCAACTTTCGATCCATATTTTCGGTTCCTTAAGCATTATTCTAGTGTTTTTGGATGTGTAATTGGCTCATTTTTGTGCATTGTGACAGTTTTGCGGTGATAGGTTATCTAGAATCAATCAAGAACTTAGCATGTGAAATCTTGGATCTGATGGCTGAGGGTTTGTGGGTTCCAGACACCTCAGTGTTCAGCAGGCTAATCAAGGACGTTGATAGTGACTCACTTCTCAGGCTTAATCACTATCCACCATTCAATCCCAAGAATGATGGTGACAAGTCAGCAATCTCTTTCCACCATCAGATTGGGTTTGGAGAGCATACTGACCCACAGATCTTGACCATCTTGAGATCCAACGGTGTAGAAGGCCTCCAAATCTCATTGGAAGAAGGTGTATGGGTCCCTGTCACTCCTCATCCAACCACAGCCTTCTGTGTGAATGTGGGTGACTTGTTACAGGTGGACCCCACTTTCTCTCTATCTTATCTTTTCCAGTCATGCATAGAATCATAACCCATGTTAAAGAAAAAAATTGAATTGACTGATCGATACAAGTACTTAACCTGAAAAAAGAAGAAGTCATCCAGTGGTTCAACCACAGACAATGCACCAGATTTGATGTGAATCAAGGGCTCATCATATGTATTTGACCAAAATTTTTCAGTTTTTACAACGGAATCAATTAGTACTTGTAGACACACGCTATAGTGTCTGGTGTGATATTGTCATGTAATACAAAAAATGTATAGGAACATGTACCAATATCATAATTATGATAGGTACCATAACATGTATCCACCATGGGCACTAGATCGGAGCTACTTTATGCTATACCCTTATTTGATACTCCTCCGTCCCGCAAAGATATGTTCATTTCTATATTCACACATATTAAGAAAATATAATTAATATATATTGTAATTATAAATTTATTAACATTTTACCTAATATATCCTACATTGATTATTGTATAATTCATATTTATTGATAACAATGCATATTACATAGGGGTATATTAGAAAATTAAGACAATATACTTTCAATAAAGAAAGTGATCTATACTTCGGAAGAAATAAAAAAGGAAAATGAGTTTATCTTTGTAGGATGTAGGACGGAGGGAGTACAAATTAAAATCTAATGCAGTGTTCAGTAAATCCATTATAAATAGGTATCTCAATAACATATTTCATGGAACACACAATTTTTCAATAATATAATCATTAACTTTTATCATAACATACTACATATCTAATTTTAATCACCATTAAAGATGGGAGAATCAAGTGACCATCATATGTATTTGACCAAATTTCTTCCATCTTTGGATTCTAATAATGTTACTATGTTGCATTGTGTTTATTATACATAACAAGGCTATGACAAATGGAAGGTTTTTAAGCGTGAGACATAGGGCTGTTGTGAACTCATACAAGTCGAGAATGTCAATGGCATACTTCGGAGCTCCATCACCACTTGCGAGGATTTCTTGCCTCCCTACCTTAGTTGCAACACAGAATCCACCTCTGTATAGAAGCTTCACTTGGGCTGAATTTAAGAGGGCAACATACTCTCAGCAACTCAAAGAAAGCCGTCTTGACCTTTTCAAGACGATAAATGATGATCAAAATGGAGAATGAGTTGATCGGAGTTTGCTTTTAATCCCAAAGGGAGATTTGAGCATCATTACCTATGAAGTTTTTATGTACCCTTTACAACCTCAGTAGAGAGAGTTCATTTTTTTTCACTATCATACCCCAACTTGGTAGCTTTTACCGTTCAGTCTCGAACACTTGTTATTTACTGTCCTTGTATAATAATATGTTGGAAATTTCATGTGCAAATCTAGTGATAATGCGGATAACACAATAAAATATACAAGATTCAAAAAAGGAATAAGGAACTACACAACCTTGGTGACCCAGTTCGGTGCAATCGCACCTATATCTGAGGGGCTCAGGATTAAACCCAATCCACTAGCAAGCAACATTCCAATAAGAGTTTCAAGTATAAGAATCGGCCACAAAGTCGGGCACAAATTTCTTCTGAAGAAATCAAAATCACAAACCCTCTCCTTCAACAAAATACACCGCGCCTATATCTATACAATAGTATACACAACCTAGTCTACAATATGACCCAAATTATATTACAAGATATTACACAAGGCCTCAAGAAAATCACTCAAAAATCTGTAGAGGATCTCACCAGAGTTGCGCGGGAGAAAGAGAGAGGTAGAAAGCTGAGTGTTATGCGTCCAACAGAAACCTGGAGAGAGAAATATCAAATGCCCAACAGTCCTCAACCGTTAGATTAGATCTAACGGTCCAAAATAGAAGATTAATCCTAAGAATTGCACATGTGGTCCTCCAAGTATAGGATTGTTATTATTTGGGGATCACAACTTACAATCTTCACCTTGATCTCCAAATGTCTCCACTCTCACTCTCATGATTGCTGTAAGGAAAGTGTGTTAGGCTTAATCATCACCGTCATTGCTCAGTACTTGCAAAGAGTTTAACCAATATCAGTATGAAGCAAAGATAAACAAGTTCTAAACTTACCAATATTTAAAACTTTCATGCCCATATCAGAAGGATTTGAATCAGTATGAACTTTAACCAAATTTACTTCACCTGTAGCTATCTTTTCTCTAATGAAATGATATTTAACTTCAATGCACTTAAATATTTCATACTATACAGGATTTTTACACGGTAATAAAGCACTTTGATTATCAGTAAAAATGGTAACGGGTCCATGCAAAACATTGAATTCATTTAAAATCCCTCTAAGCTAGATACTCTCTTTGACAGCTTCAATAATGACTACATATTCAGCCCCAGGACTAGACAAAGTCACAATAGGCGCTGCAATTGAGACTTCCAGGTAATACAATTATCACCTAATGTGAAAAAGTATGCAATAGTGGATTTCCTTTGGTCTATGTCACCAGCAAAGTCTGAATCTACGTAACCTTTCAATGTTAACACTTCATACCTTTTCCCATACACTAATCCTACTCTCAAAGAACCATTAATGTATTTTAAGAGCCATTTCAACCCAACCTAATGTGGTTTCCCCGAATTAGACATAAACCCACTAAGAAAACTAATAGCATAAGCAAAGTCAGGCCTGGTAGTAATCATAGAAAAGTTAACTGAACCTATTGCATTAGCATATGGAATATGCTTCATCTCATTTAGTTCTTCCTAAGTCTTAGGGGAATGTGCTGTTGACAAGTTCATGTGAGCAGCCAAAGGAACATTCACAGGTTTAGCATCTTTCATGCCAAACTTGGATATCACTTTTTCTAGGTATGTCTCTTGAGAAATAGTCAACACATTTTTCAGACCTAATTCTATTAATGACCATACCTAAGATCTTTCTAGCACAACCTAGATCTTTCATATCAAACTTAAATTTTAAAAGATTATTCATTCTTAGGAGTAGTCAATAACATATCATCTATATATAAAAGTAAGTACACTTCACTTCCATATTTACTGTTATTATAGTAAAGGCATGAATCATACCCACTTCTTTAAAAACCTATTTTAATGGCATAAGAATCAAAACATTTATACCATTGCCTAGGACTTTGTTTTAAACCATATAATGATTTCTTAAGTTTGCAAACAAAGTCAGTCTTTCCCTTTACCTCAAAACCTTGAGGCTGACTCATATATATATCCTCCTCTAGGTCTCTATGTAGAAAAGCTGTCTTAACATCCAATTGTTCCAATTCCCAATTGAATTGAACAACAAAGGCAAGCACCAATCTTTATGGTCTTATACTTTATCACAGGAGAAAATATCTAATTATAGTCAATGCCCTCCATTTAGGTGAATCCCTTGGCTACTAACCTAGCCTTATACCTTAAAGGATGTCTAGAACTTAATCCCTCTTTTAACTCGTAAATCCACTCACATTAGATTATTTTATGTTTCTCAGGTACCTTGACCAAAATCCAATTTTTATTTTTGCTTAGATATTTCATTTCTTCTCTCATTGCCTCTTTCCAATTTTCAGATTTAGGCCCATTCATAGCTTTCTCATAAGAAGTAGGTTCTACATTCTCAATGACTTTACTTGAAACTAAGGCAAAATCAGTCAAATCTTGGATTTCATACCTAGGGTTAGGTTTCACCTGTCTCCTTTCCCTATCTCTAATCAATTAGTAATCTTGTAAGGTGATATCATTCTCTGTAGGGTTAGGTATCTCAGTTTCAATTTCAACAAGGGGGTTCAACATCCCCATCAGTTGTATGTTCAGCAGGTCCAACTTCACTCTCCTTCTAGAGGAACTACAGGCTCAGGAGTATCATTACCGGTGTCAGTCAACCAAGTTAACTCTACAAGATTCTTAGTCCTATTAATAGCTACAGGTTCATCAGCCTTAACACTCTGTTTCTTCATCTTCAAACAAGGCATCTCAGATTCATTGAACACAACATCTCTGTTGTTAATAATTTTTATACCCTGAATTCCTAGCATCCACAACCCATACCCTTTTACTCCATCGGGATACCCCAACATAACACGTTTTGTAGCCCTTGGCTCCAACTTACCCTTACTTTGATGTGCATATGCAGCACATCCAAATACCTTTATGTGAATAAGATCAGGGGATTTACTAGTCCACAGCTCTTGTAAAGTCGTAAAATACCTTTATGTTGGTAAGATCAGGGGATTTACTAGTCCACAGCTCTTGTAGAGTCTTAAAATTCACAGAATTAGATGGTGATCTATTAACAAGGTAAGTTGTAGTACTAACAGCTTCATCCCAGAATCCTTTAACGAGGCCTGAGCTAATCAACATACACCTAACCTTATTCGTTAATGTTCTATTCACCTTATTCATTAATGTTCTATTCATTCTTTCAGCCACCACATTCTGTTGTGGTGTATATTTTACAGTCCTGTGTCTTTCTATCCCCTTCTTCTTACAAAAGTTGTCAAACTCAAAATTACAAAACTCAAGTCCTTTATCCGTTCTTAAAGTTTTTAATTTTCTTTCCATTCTATATTCCACAACTTTTAACTAGACTGTAAATTTGAAAAATTTATCAAATTCAGCCTTCAATGGGAAAACTCATACATTTCTAGAGTAATCATCAACCAGGGATAGAAAAAATTGTTCCCACCAAAAGTAGGATGCTTTTCAGGCCCCCGTAAATTAGCATGGACATAGTAAAGGGGACTCCTAGAACAGTGGGATTGATGCGAACCCCTTCGGTATAGTGACCGAAAATTCCCACAACAATTTAATACAAAACCCAAGAAATCTAAAATGGTAAAATAAAGGATAAACACCTTAACCCAAGTTTAAATCTAGCCCAAAATTCAAGGATTAAACAAACCCTAGCCCAATGGGTAGCAACTAAACAAATTCCAAGGTGGCGGAAATCAACAACAAACACAAGAATAATAATACTCTAAATTTAGTTGAAGAAATTCCAAGGATAATACAAGAACAAATGAGGTTAACCTTACTTCAAGGAGTCTCTCCAATACCAAGCTCAATGAACAACCAAGTTATCTTCCAAATGACAAGAAAATGTGTATAAAAGGTACAAAATTGGGCAAAATGTGTAAATTTCGGAAATTGCAACAAAATCCCGTTTTTTGTGGAAATTGCAACAAAAACTCCGTTTTTGTGAAACGGGGTGTTTCGGTCGACCGACACGGTCGACCAAACCATTTTCGATCGATCACATGGTCGATCGAAATGGGACTTTCGGTCGACCAAGCCTTAGCCGAACGTGACTGAGGCTGCCTTCAAAAATCTCTGCAGACTTTCGGTCGACCGGAATGACTTTCGGTCGACCGAAATTGGCTGAGTCCAATTTCTTCTTCTTTTTGGCTCCAACTTGATTCTCGGCTTGCTTTTCTTGACTTTAATTACTTTTTTAGCCTTGAATCTTGAACCTCCTTGGCATCGGATCTCGTCATGGGTCCCACAGGCTTGCGCATCGAGGTTTGACTTTCTCGATTTTCATCATCCCCTCCCTCTTGAAACGGATTCGACCTCGAGTCTTGCTTGAGTGCACTGACGTGAGACTCCTTGAAATTTGGTCTTGCAACTTGTGGATCACAGGTTCATGCGATGAAGTTGGACCTTCGCGATTCTCATCATCTCCTCCATCTCGAAAGAGATTCGACCACGAATCGACACCTACAATAAAAAAATAGAAAATTCAGACACAATAAATGTAACTGAAATTTCATACTCACCGTGAAAAATCAATTTGTAGGCGTTTCCAAAAGCTTGAGATGTCCCAACAATGCAAAGTAGCAATTTGGATTTTATTTGATCGGGGGGTCGCTCCTTCCACGAATGGGAATACATCCAGCCGCCCGGGTCAAACGGAATATGCTTCCTACCATGGTTGGCATTGGAAATACATTGTATACCAATTCCCTCAAATGGAAGCTCGAGCCTCCTGCAAAGGGGCTTAACCAAAGGTGCATTCTCGAGCCCACCTAAACCAACTCTTTCTTCAATAAACATATGCATAAAGTTCAACAGAGTTAATAGGTTAAAGTTACAAGCAATTTTAAGTGGAGAAAACTTGCTAATATGATGAGCAATTAAATTGCAATCAAATTTAACAACCACAAAATTAGCACCAACTTCGTGCAAATGCACGACTTCCCGAAAGAAAAGATTAACTATGTTAATGACCTCGTTGGTTTCATGGTATGCAATCAAATGTGACATTTTAATACTCCTACCAACAATCACAATAATAGCATCATTTTCTTTCTTTGTTCCAAGTAAATCTACTATAAAATTCATATAATAAGTAACCCAAGGTTTACTCATGATGGGCAAATATGTATGGAATTCTTGGGGCAAAAACTTAAACTTAAGTTTAGCCATTTTGCAAGTTAGGTATTTACAACAAGTGAAAACATGTTCAACACCAATTTTCAAATTAGGCCAATAAAATTGATCACATAATACCCCTAAGACCCCGTTGATTTTAAATCGCCCCATCAAACAACTATTATGTGTCTCTCCCATTAGCAATTTGCACATGACACATTTAAAAAGAAACAATCCAATTTTTCAAAACAAATAATTATCATGCCCATAGAATTCATCAAGATATCGCTCACAACATGATTCATAAATGTTTAACAAATTTGGATTATTAACATGCATGCCCTTAACATGTTCAAAATAAAATGAGGGGGCATCAAGAAATGTTAGAAGTGAAGTCTTATTATCACCAAGACATCTCAATAAATTTCTCCCATGGACTCTCCTAGCTAGCAATTTCTTTAGAGAGCAAACATACATGTCAAGCATAATTTCACACAAGGATTTGGTACTTTGGAAAATTGGCACATGCAAAAAATTGCATTCACAAATCAAGCACTCATCATGCCAATGACCCTTACCACATGTTACATTTTCACAAGTCAACAACACACTTGTCAAATCTACTTCAAGATCATACAACCCTCTAATGTATTCAAAGCACAATAACCTTACATTTAAAGAAATATTAGGATCATACCTCCTGGATGTTGCATCGGTTATGTCATTTTCTTTACCTCGGTTGTACTCGTTGTTGTAGGAAAATATTTCCATAAGGCATGCTTTTGGAATTCTTTGTTACCTTGATAAGTTGGCCTCACAATTTTCTGCAACAAAGAAAGAACCAAACTAGGGAGGGAAGTGTTAGAATATTCAAGAGTAAAGAACATTTTGGAGTGATCTCTTCTCTCAATTTCTTTGGTGGCACTCATCACTTCCTCACCTTTTTCTGAGATAGAATCCTCAACCCTCGTTTCTTTTCTCACCTCTCCTTTTTCTGGAGTCGTGGCTCCAACTCTCATTGCCTCTCCTTTTTCTAGGGACGTGGCCCCAACTCTCTCTTTTTCACTTGACCTCACTTTTGTGTTGACATCAATTTCCTCAAGTAATTTTTCTTTTGATTTCCTATTTTCCCTTTCTTCCTCAAATTCCTTCTTGAGCTTCATTTGATCTTTGCATACTTCTTTCGGGCTCAAAGATAGGATCACAACCTTTTTCCATCCATTTGGAAGCTACACCGGTTCCTCTTTCTATCATGATTCACATTTCGCTCACATTACCAAGGTCTTCCCAAAATTATGTGAGTAGTGTGTATTGGAACTACATCACATATCACTTGGTCACAATAGGTTCCAATGTTGAAGGCAAGAAGAACTTGTTCACTCACTCTCACTCCTCCATCGTCACCCAACCTTTACAATACATAGGGATTAGGATGCTTCATAACCGGTAACCCCAATTTCCCCTACTAGCACTCACCAAATTCGTGTCACTCTCCCCATCTATAATGAGACTACATGCCCTATCCCCCACAAGGCATCTAGTGTAGAAAGTATTTCCTCCATGCTTCTCCCTCTCATTATCATGGGCCAAAAATTTTGGTAGCCTAGCATTCATCTCCTTCACTACTTCTCTACTTCCACTTCCGTCCCTCCTATGGAATGATGAAGTCTTCATTTGCTCAATATTAACCTTCTCATCCATCCCATCTCCACTCCTATCTACCCATTCTCTTCTTCTTCTACCCATTCTCCAACCTCCTTCAACTTCCCATTCATTATCATCCCTCCTATGGAATGATGGACTCTTTATTTTTATTCTATCAATATTATCATCAATTCCATATCCACTCCTATCTACCCATTCTCCTCTTTTCCTATGCATGCTCCCATTTTGTTCACCATTCCCCTCATCATCCCAAACATTCATTCTAATTTTCCTATTCAACTTCCCATTTGGTTTTCTACTTCCATCCCTATACACAATGTTCCCAAATTTATCCCTCAACCTTCTCCTACCATCCCTATTTTCTTCACCCATACTAGTTGATGTACTCTCCCCTCTTGTTCCTAAATTTTCCAACTCACCCCCAATATTCTCCATTTGTCTATCCATGGTGGTTGAAAGATTTTCCAACAAGTACTTCAAATCTTGAGTTTGAGAATTGAAAATGGACATGGTGTGCAAGTGTTCTCACAAGAAAATATTTCTCTCGTGTTTCACTCAAATTTGGCTTTTACCCTCTATTGAGCTCACCACTCTTGCCTTTTTCCACTCAAATCTCCTTTTTCAAGTTCTCCAAGGAAGGTAATCAACTAAACCACAAAGTATAATTCTTGTAAAGTCAAGAAAATCACAAACAAAGGAAGAAGGAATTTATAACAAGTAGATACAAAAAGCAAGTAGAATTTATGTGCTTGCTAAACTCAAAAGGAACAATATTTATGTGGGATAGGATGTTAGGAACACAATTTAGCAATGGGATTGACAAACCACAAATAATAGACAAGGCATAGATGTAGAACAATAAGCACAAAGAGTGTAAATTTTGAATGAGGCAATTTATCAAACACTTTGTACTCAATCTTGAATGGCCTTGAATGTGTATAATGTGGATATATGAATGCCCCAAAAAACTCAAATGTGGCAAGGAACGAATGATCCACAATTACCCAATGTATGGAGCAAGTGATATATGGAATAAAATGGTGATGACACTCTCAATAATAGGAATTGGATAGCCCCAAGTAATTAGCAATATATAGGAATTGAACAATAAAGCACTAAGGGAGTATTTTTCTTTGGGACAATTGATCAAATACTTTGGATAATGTAGGAAAGTAAGTATTTGGATAATAGAACCCCCAACAAATTCAACAATCAATATACCCAATATGTAATGATCAATAAATACTCATGGGCATACAAACTTTCTCCAATTTTTCTTTTTCAAATTTTCGGATTTTTTTTTTTTTTTTTTTAACCACAACAATAATGTAAATGATAGGTTTACCAAATTAGAGTCAAGCTCTGATACCAAATGATGCGAATCCCTTCGGTATAGTGACCGAAAATTCCCACAACAATTTAATACAAAACTCAAGAAAGCTAAAATGGTAAAATAAAGGATAAACACCTTAACCCAAGTTTAAATCTAGCCCAAAATTCAAGGATTAAACAAACCCTAGCCCAATGGGTAGCAACTAAACAAATTCCAAGGTGGCGGAAATCAACAACAAATACAAGAATAATAATACTCTAAATTTAGTTGAAGAAATTTCAAGGATAATACAAGAACAAAGGAGGTTAACCTTACCTCAAGGAGTCTCTCCAAGACCAAGCTCAATGAACAACCAAGTTATCTTCCAAATGACAAGAAAATGTGTATAAAAGGTACAAAATTGGGCAAAATGTATAAATTTCGAAAATTGCAACAAAACCCCATTTTTGTGGAAATTGCAACAAAAACCCCGTTTTTGTGAAACGTGGTGTTTCGATCGACCGACACGGTCGACCGAACCATTTTCGGTCGATCACATGGTCGACCGAAATGGGACTTTCGGTCGACCAAGTCTCAGCCGAATGTGACTGAGGCTGGCTTCAAAAATCTCTGCAGACTTTCGGTCGACCGGAATGACTTTCGGTCGACCAAAATTGGCTGAGTCCAATTTCTTCTTCTTTTTGGCTCCAACTTGATTCTCGGCTTGCTTTTCTTGACTTTAATTACTTGTTTAGCCTCGAATCTTGAACCTCCTTGGCATCGAAACTCGTCATGGGTCCCACAGGCTTGCGCATCGAGGTTTGACTTTCTCGATTCTCATCAGGGATCCTTACTTGAATGACACTCTATGTGATTTACCGAGAACACACGTCTCACAAAAGTTTATGGGTTCAATTACTTGTTTACCAAGTAATTTTTGTTCACTTAAGAACTTCAACCATTTATTTCCTATATGTCCCATTCTATTATTCCACAATTCAGATTTACTCTCAGTCACAGTGAAGGAATTACAGTTATGTGAAGACACAACTTCACCTGCAAGGTACTATAGCCCATTTCTCTTAGGTCCTTTCATAACAATCATTGAACCCTTCATCACCTTCAAAGTATTATTGTCAAACTTAAACACATGTTCCTCTTCTTCAAGAACTCCCAATGAGATGAGATTTTTTTAAGATGAGGAACATATCTGACATTGTTCATTGCCCTGACAATGCCATCTTGCATCCTAATAGCAATGTCACCAATGTCAATATAGGTCTGGGTATTATTATCTCCCATATATACTTTTCTAGGTTCAATGTCCTTGTAGTTATAAAACTAAGACCTAACAGGACACATATGAAATGCTCATCCTGAATCAAGTATCCATTCCTCCCTCATGTCATCACTTGACACAGTCATGACATAGAGGCTATCTAAGTCTAGACCAATAGCAGCATTGCCTGCTCCTTCATTGTTTTGATCTCTATTTTGTTTTCTCTTTAGTTCAAAACAATCTTTCCTAAAGTGTCCATCTTTCCCAACACTTTCTATTGAGTTCCTCTCTAGACGTAGACCTACCTTTAGACTTACCTCTCCCTTTCTTAAAATGGGAGTTATTGTCTCTTTTATTCGATCTACCTCTCACAAACATACTCACTTCTCTATGGGTTGTCTTTTGTTCTTTCTTAACTTCAAATTCTTTGAATTTTATAGCATCAATCATAATAGCTTGAGTCAATTAATGCCTAGAGTATTTTATGGTGTTTTGGCTATCTTTATAAGATTCAGGTAAAGAATTCAATAAAATAATTTTAGGTCATCATCATCAAATTTTTATATCATTGTGAGCTAGACTCTTAACTATGATGCTAAAATCACTCATGTTCGTTTCTAATTCCTTTCCGAGATTCATTCTAAAACTAAACAATTTCGCAAGAAGGTAAATCTTGTTAGGAAATGTCTTAGATAAGAACATAGTATCAAGAGCTTCCCACAAGTCTTTAGTCGTCTTATGTTCATCTACTTGTCTCACAATATTATCAGATAAGTGTAAGATAATATAATTATAAGCAATCTCATTCATATCACTAACGAGGTCAGGTTTATCTTTTAATTCAGCAGAAAATGCATCTGGATCTTCAATAACCATAGCTACTCTTTGTTGGACCAAAATGTCCTTCATTTTCTGTTTCCAAATTGAGTAGTCCCTTTTTCATCGAATTGTGACAATTCGACCCACGAACTTATAACAGGTTCTGTAAATTAGGGATGACTACTTGATGTCATTTGTGAATTTACAATTCAATTCACAAGTAAAAGAAAAGATTTTTCAAAAAACTTTCAAGATTCACAATACAATTTTCAAATAATAAAAAAAAATTGATTTACTACAAAACAACACTTAATTAAAAAAAAAAAAAGAGGCAGCACACTAGTGTTATGAAGATGATTATAGCATGCACAATTCACAAAAGAATATACTAACAGTGAATTAACAATTAACACAACATGCTAGACAAATCATCAATCACAAAAAAAATCCCCAAACAAAACAAGAATCTGGTTCTTAAGAAGAGTTGAATTGAAACAGTCTCACCAGTTATCAAGGAGACAAGAAAAGAAAAACACCTAAACGGTCACTGGTTGCACAACCCCCGTTATTGCACAATCAACTAAGGCATGGATTTTTTCTCAAAGAATCACAAGAAAACACTTAATCAGTGCAGTATCAATCCAAGAACATAACAATCCCAAAAAATCAAAAAAAAAAAAAAAAAAACCCTAGAATTAGAATTCACGAACAAATTCAAATCTGAAACCCTAATTAGGCTCTAATACCAGTTTTGTTAGGAATTTCGTGTACAAATCTAGTGATAATCGTGGATAACACAATAAAAATATACAAGAATCGAAAAAGGAACAAAGAACACAACCTTGGTGACCTAGTTCGGTGCAATCGTACATACATCTGGGGGGCTGAGGATCAAACCCAAGCCACTAGAAAATAACCTTCTAATGAGAGTTTCAAGTACAAGAATCGACTACAAAGTCGAGCACAGATTTCTTCTGAAGAAATCAAAATCACAGACCCTCTCCTTCAATGAAATACACAGGGCCTATATCTATACAATAGTATACACAACCTAGTCTACAATATGACCCAGATTATACTATTATACAAGGCCGCAAGAGAATCGCTCAAAAATCTGTAGAGGATCGCACGAGAGAGAGAGAGAGAGAGAGAGAGAGAGAGAGAGAGAGAGAGAGAGAGAGAGAGTTAGTTATGTGTCCAATAGAAGGCTAGAGAGAGAAATATCAAATGTCCAACAGTCCTCAGCCGTTATATTAGATCTAATGGTCCAAAATAGAAGACAATCCCAAGAATTGCACCTGTGATCCTCCAAGTATAGGATTGTTATTATTTGGGGGGTCACGGCTTACATAATATATCAAAAATCTATTCCCTAGTGAGCTCCAATCATGCTATGAATGAAGTTTGTAGCTATCATATGTAAAAGAAAACCTTAGGGGTGTCCCATTATGAAATTTCGTGAAATTTTTTATATTCATAAATTCTCATATATTTTATGAATTTTAATAGAATTCTATAAAATATCTCAGATTCTAATGAAATTCTATTCCACTGATTTTAGTAAAATTTGTTAAACTTGTCATCAATATGAATCTTGAGATAGAATTTTAGAATGTCATCCACTTATCGGGTAATATCTTTATTATTTTTTGTTGTGCAATTTGAATGTTAACTTGAGAAAAAAAATTAACATAATTTCTTGATTAAAAAAAAAAAAAAAAGGAAGCAAGAATATTCAAGCCGTAAAAAAATAAAATATATAACCTTATCTAGTTTTAATTTAAAAAAAAAAAAATATTCAAGTCTTTCATTTAAACATGAAGTATTTTCTTATACAAATAATCAATTAAAACAATCAATTACATTTAAATAATTAAACTCAAATTTTCAATTATCTAAAAACGTTTATAGATTGTTACAAATAAATTGGCAAAATTTATTAATCAAAAGTGGACGAATAAGGCATTATTATTATTTTTTCCTTCAGTAAATACAATTGTCATCTTGCAGGGTTGTGGGGATTATGACTTTTAAATTAACTAGTAGTAAGTACGTGCTTTGCACGTCTTTTGTAAATGATAAATGATAAGGTAAAATTAATAAAGAGAGCATATTTTTTAAATTAAAAAAAATGTAAGTTTAAACCAAAATTTTAGTTTTGAAATTATTTATTATATTCTTAATTAAAATATAATTATTTTCCATTATATATATATATATATATATTCTTATGAATTAATTAATTAATGGTTTTAATAAAAATTTAATAGTGTTATTGACAAAAGATAAAAATATCTAAATGTAGTGTAGATTAAAATAATAACTAATAATATTTAATGAAAATAAATTAAATTTTAAATGTAATATCAAAGGTTTTCCACTCATTCAAACTTTTGTTGTTGTTTTTATTGTAGATGTAGATTAAATTAATTAAATGAAAAAGACGATAAATTATATTACAACATTGTAAATTATTAGATAATAAATTAATTTAATACTAAATAAATGAGCAAATATAATAATATAAAATTATATTATAATTTTGTAAATTGTTATACAATAAATGTAATAAATTATTTAATGTTATTAAATAAAGGTGTAAGAATAAAATGGGTATATAACTAAATATATATAACTAAACTAAATATATGATGGTATCCTAAGTAATTAATTGGGAGAATGATTTAGTTGGTATAAAGGAAAAGAAATGAGGGTAAAATAGGAATGTGAAAGATTCTTCAACATCCATACTTTTTAAAGTAGTGTAGATAAAGATCGCAGACCCAGCACCTTCATTTGTAAAAAAAATAAAAATAAAAATAATAGTAAGGATCACGTGGTGTTTTGTTTTGTTTTTTATTATTATTTTCTATTTTTATTGGGAAAAAGTGAGGAATTGAAAATTTGATGGGTCATGAAATTGGAAATCTGATTGGGCATGGTCGAATTTGTTAAGGAATCTTGCCTCATATTTATGATTTAAAATCCATCAAAATCCTTACAATTTCATTTATATTAGAAATTCACTGAAATACATAGATTTTTTAGGATACCAAAATCTTCTGGAATTAATAGAAATTCAAATTGGGGACCTTAAATTTTGATAGATTCTATAAAATTCCAAATTGATGATACGTGAAATGTTGTGAAATTTTTAAACCATTCAAATTTCATGTTTTAGACACCTCCCTTAGTTTCGTTCTAATTAAAATTTGATTTTAATCTCAAGTCAAAACCAACAATTAATTTTAACCACACATTTTATGATTCCCCAACTTTTCAACCGCATATGCTATATATCATAAATTTTTATTAAAATCTACTAAAAATCTAATTTTAATATATAACAAACAGGGGCTAATGACATATACAGTTTGCTCATGCTATGAAGAAAGAGAAGCCAGAACATAAAAGCGGCGAAATTCCAAATTTAGTAATGTAAGTTCAGTGTCAAATCGAAGCGCGCATGGCTTCAAATAGTTGGACTTCAACAAAACATAAACAAGTTATAATGTGAACAAATTCTGAATATATTCAGAAAATCTTATTATAGTCATGTGCCACGGTGCTTCTAAAGAACCAGACGAGGCCATATGCTATGGAGAATCTTAGAGAGCTGTTTGAGATCTGGCAACGACGCGAGAGCACTTTCTTCGCCCACTTTTTCCGAGCCCACATACACAGTTCTCAAGGAGTCCATAATCCTCATTCCAAAACAATAAGGATGCCGACTCCAGATTTTCTAGAAGCATTTTTGAAGTCAGGTATCCAGCAATTGTCCATGTCTGATGAAGTTGAGATTGCTTTCCTATAAAACTTCCATATCTCGTGTCATAATATTCAGGCCACTGATCCATTGAAAGCCTCTTCTCAGCCAAAGCAGTAGCCTTTCTGGCTAACTCGGGTCTTCCCATCTTGATACAAGCCAAAGTGAACTGAAAACATCAAAAAGCAGCAACTTTTTAATCTTTGAAGAAGCGGCTTTTTAAGTTCTAAAGCCCTGCCAAACGGGCCCTAATTCATTTCGTGGAATCTAAGTTCTGTTTGGGGGAAAAAGGCTTGAAGTAACTTCGTTTTTAACTTAGCCAAACATGTTCCAGAGTTTAATGAATAAGCATACCTGCCAAAGTAGCGTCGGCCACGAACCACCATTGTGATATGACCATGGACTGCAGGCAAACATGTTGATTAAACTCCAAAAACTGAATACTTCAGGAATATAATGTAATGTTCTCACATATACAGAAGAGACGCATATATAAAGGATAATACTGTATCTTACGTATTCTTAGGGTCACCGCCAGTGATTATACGCCATTCATCGTTCTCCAAAGCAGGGTAACATATCTTGAGAGGCATTTGTGCCACAAGATCACTCCATTTGTCCTCGATCAAATTTAAAATACCTTCATTCTGTTCAGTAGTGCCTAGTGATGATATGATGGCCCAAAGATTACCCAGAGTGAAAAACCTAAAATCCATGTGAGTGGGTTGTAAATTGCCTATGAAATAGCCACCAGTCTCAGGAAACCAATCTACGAGCCAACGAGGAATTTGATCTGGATAGATATTGAACTTGTTAACGGCATCTGTGGAGTATTCCTCGGTCTTATAACGATATATCTCATTAATTTTCTTCATGTCTACCCAATAATACTCTCGCATATGAAACGACAGTGCACTGAGTCGGTTATTGATGGCCGCAACAAGATTCTTTGTTGAATCATTAACAATGAGCATCTCACGGGAACATCGCAAGGCAGAGTAGAATAAAGCCTACAAGTCACAAATATAAGATTACTAAAAGCTTTGCTAAAGCAAATTTATTCAAGTCATACAGAAAATCACATTCCAGATCATTGCTCGTGACATCAAAGGGTATATTTATATAGGTTGATAGAAACTTTTTTTTTTTTTTTTCAAGAATAGGTTATGAATAACAAAATAACACTTTTGTCTAGTTTCGAATCGGTTTCTCAGTATTGTACTCTCCCATAGTTTACAAAGTTGTACAATTCTCAAGAAAGAGAGAACATTTGTATACTAGATTTCAGTTTCAGTAGCTAGATAAGTTCTCAAAGAAAATTGAATTATTAAAATGCGAAAACGTTTCCAGTAATGCTATCAGAACAGCCTGAGCACTTGCCCGTGATTCACTTTCAGATCCTAATTGCTCTAAATACAACACCATTTTAGGAGTTTTCACCAAATCACTTCCCATGAATCAAAAAACACACTAAAAGTCTAAAACAACATATTCAAGCCTCATCCTCAGAAGCAGGCAAATTCAAGCCTCTTCCTCAGAAGCAGGCAAATTCAAGCCTCTTCCTCAGAAGCAGGCAACCTTTTTTCTTACACAAGTCCACAGAGCCATTACTGAAAAAATCAAGAAGCTATGGGAGTAAAAATGAGACTTCCTCATAACAAATCACATTTTAGGTCTTATGCACGTAAAGACAACTAGAGAGAAAGCATAAATTTGATTAACGCAGATATTTCTTTAAATCAAATAGAGAATACTAATTTTCCTATGTTTGTTCGTATTCAGCTCCAAACCAAGACAAGAGAATAATATTGTGGTAACTAACATAAAAATTAGCATTCCTATGGCCCATATTAGAAACTGTTAAGTGAAAACGTTTGTTATTCAAGAAAAAGCAAATGAGATATTCCATTACTGGAAAGTTTACAAAAACGTTTGTTATTCAAGAAAAAGCAAATGAGATATTCCATTACTAGAAAGTTTACAAAAACCCTTGTTAATATGTAATTATGTGGCGCACAAGGCAAATTGCCTATTTATTGCCTATTAACAGAAAACACTACATCCCGATCGCGAAAAATACTGCACTAACTTGGATTTCAAGGGGGTGACCATGAATGCCCATCCTTCTATCAATCATGCAGGAGCCATCAGTCACCAGCAGCGTGGGAAACATATCAAAACCATCAGTTAAGCAAAGATTAAGTATCAGTCTTATGCCTGTCTGCACATCCACCCTCTCTTGCAATGTATTGTCTCCCGTGATTTTCCCATAGGCTCTTAATAAAATAATCCACCACAACCCTAAAATTATATATAAAAGCAACTCATATTACTCTGAACATTCCTCTCGGGGTGCTAATAAATGAGTTAGGATTAATATGGAAAGGAGTGGCGCTAAAGTTACAGAAAAGCAAACAATTTGAAGAAAATGCTGTCTGAGACATGAATTTAAATATATAGAATTCTAGTATCAGTCAATACCAGAATCAACTGGTGCAACACGCCCAATAGCTGATTCACCAAAATCTGGATCTAAAACATCCTCAAATTCTCCGTCTCTTCCATTAAGAGGCACAGCTCTAACTTTGAAACTTGCTGGCATTAACCCTTTCCCAGGGCCATAGCAGTCTACGGTTTTTTCCCAACTCTAATCAAGACAATAGAAGAATGAATTTAGATTTGCAGAAAACAATATCGATCAAAGATGAGATTTTTTTTTTTTCCTTTTTGATCGCATAAATCTTCAAACAGATAAAAGTATCAAGGAAATTACTGTTTCGATTAACTTACGATAACTGGAAAAAAAAAAAAAAAAATAGGTAGCTACCTGTAGCTGCAGAGTATGATGCAGAAAATTCTTGACAATCTCGCCTTCTCCATTAAGCAAGAACGCAAGAGCAGTCGGAACAAAATCACGAATAAAGACTTGGTCATAGTTCAGAAGCTGCTTATCAGCAGGATCATTAGCTGCAACAGTCCCCACCGGATTTCCACAATAATTTACAACTGCTTCCCGGAGCAATTTCCAAGCTTCTTTTTCCACCTCAGAAACCTGTCTCTCTTGGGTCGATTTTAAAACCCTTGACCCATTTAATTCCCTATCTCTAAACTCGTTAATATTTACATTAGAAACATCATCTACCTCTACCTTATTTTCCTTCTCGTATCCTAAATCTTGTTTTTTATCAATCCCATCATTCACCAAAGGCTTAACAATCAAGCCCCCTTGAATGTAAATTTTCTCGAAACTCTTTTCGTTAACGCGGGAATCAATGGACGTTGAATGGTTCCTAATATCCGATCCCAAGTTTGATAAAACACGAAAATATCTATTTTTTCTACCAACCCATTTACCGGAAGAAATTCTAGATTTCCCCCAATTCGATTTCGAATCGGATCTGCAAAAAACCCTCCGATTCGAGCCAATTACATTTTTAAACCCTGAAATCCTATCACTACAACTATTAACCCTAGTCACTGTTAAACCAATGAATTTTGACCGTGATCTTGAACGGTCATATTTAGCTAAATGATCACATTTCCTAAAAGGGCATCCAAAAATTGATGAATTCCCACAGTTAATCAAGATTCTACAACAGGGCTTCACATAGAAAGCTGCAATACAGTTACTAGTAGTCATTTTCTTCAATACGTGAAATAATTATAACCCAAAGACAAATTTTTTTCTTAAAAATTGCTAAAGACTAGATTATATTCCTCGAGACTTACTAATACAATTGAGCTTTAAAAATGGGATTATTTTAGTTTTGTACATACAGATCAGTTAATAATATATATTCGAGTATAAAAGTTAAATATATAAAGCAATGAAATGGGACTTACAATTGTATGGGGAAAAATGTGCGTCTGATAAAAAAAGCAAATATATTTTTGAAGATGAAATGAAATCTAGTTGTTGGTGTCGTTTTTATAGTTGCGGAAAGCGGAAGTTTCCTTGAATTGATGCTGGAGTACAAGCAATTGAAAAGGGTTGGATTGAATTACATTTTTGACCATGTCCTTGTTTTCTGGTCATTTTATTTGGCTGAGATGGAATTACAAGAACGCCCTTGACTAGCAATATTCTTTAACGCAACTATTAGAATTTATAAATTAATTTATAATCAATATGATTTCTTAAATTATTTTTTAACCACTCACATTTTTTCACTTCATTTTTCAATCTCACATTTTATCTCAAAAATATAAATAAATCAATTTATAATTATCACAACGTTAACGAACATAGCTGTAACTTAAATCATTTTGGTGGGCATGGATGGATAAAGAAGGGGAAAATCAAATTCAAACAAATGGTTGAATACGGCCCTGTTTGTTGAAGAGAATGTTTCTCCTGTCCCGTCACAGGAAGGAGCAAGTGTGGGCCCCACACCCCCCGTCTGTGACAGGCAGGGGAAACATCATATCTTAGTGAAATTTATCAATTTATTTTTTCTTAAATTCATTTTTAACTAAACATATTTTTGAGACTCATCACTTTACCTATTTTTCAAAACAATTTTTTAATTACACATTCAAAAATTTCTCCAATTTCTCATACACTTAACAAACGCATGTCAGAAAAGTTTTGTGTAGTTAGATCAATGGTTATTGAAGTTATTTTTTTAAAATAATAGTAATTTATTTCTGAATTATACATAAGTGATTATTCAATAAATAATATCAAAGTTAAATCCTATCTAACGTTATTACGTTATTAGTGTCAATGTCAAAAAATGACATTATTTATGTCAGGTCAACAAAAATCAAGGTCGAAAGAAAGTGTGGGTTTATTGTACTATGTTGTGTTCGGCAAGTGTTATAAAAGGTAATGATTGGTGTTATTTGTGTTTTTTAGGTAAAATTTATGGTTAAAAATTGGAGAGAGAAAAAATATGTGTTAAAAAAATGATGTTGAAAATTGTGTTGATTATAACAAAAGTTTACCGAACACACTACTATTTAAACCAAAAATAAATAAATAAAAAGTCGTATTATGCCCCTGTTTGATCTCCAATTTTTAAAAATCAAGTTTTTAAAATAGTCAATATCATCCATTCATTTTAGTCAAAATCACAATATTTGACTTTTTAAATAATTTTTAACCACATATTATATTAAAAATACAATTTTAAACCATATTTTTCCTCAAGAACCGAGGGCTTAACAGGGCGATGTTTAATTCTCAATTTTTAGCTCCTCAATTTTTCTGACTTGGCCCCAGTGTGTTTGGTCACTTTGGTGTCATTAAAATTAGGTTTTTAATAGACTGTGATAAAATTGATGACGTGTTTGAAAGTTGTGGATTATATGAAGTATATGATTAAAATTAGTTGTTAGCCTTGATTAAGATTAAAATTTATACTTTAAAATTTATTTACCAAATAGGGACGTAATAATTGATAAATAACGACATCTAGGAAATTGCTGACATTTGATGTATTACTCAAAAAAACTTGTCATACACTATAATGGTCACGTAGAAATGACAATTCTGTTCGGATGTATGGGGTCGATTATAAACTAATTTTTTCGAATCTAGAGAGATGTGTGGTTAAAAATAAAAAAAAATAAAAAATGTGTAGTTAAACAGTGATTTAGAGAATTGTGTAAGTTAGTTTATAATCCAGATTCTCCCTTTCACCGAATAAAGATTATTTATAATTTTAAAAGTTATCAACATGTGTAAAAGTATGTGATTAAAATTAGTTATTATTTTTATCCAATTTTTTTTTTTTTTTTTTCAAACGAGCACTAACTTCATAAGGTGTGTTTATAATCCTAATAACTAAGGATATGTTCGGAAATATTGTAGTAATTATACATTTGTTTATTTATGTTTTTAGATAAAATGTGTGGTTAAAAAGTGAAAAGAGAAAATATTTATGGTTAAAAAATGATTTACAAATTTTTGTTATTTATAAATTAATTTATAAATTATAACGATTACATTAAAGGATGAGGCTTACACTGTGTTCGGTGGCACAAAAAATAGGTTTTTTTGGATTTTTTTTGAGATAACGTGTGTGGTTAAAATTAGAGAGAGAATATATGTATGACTAAAAAGTAGTTTAAAAAATTATTTTGTTTAAAAATTAATTTATAAATCAT
This sequence comes from Ligustrum vulgare, assembly GCA_963555705.1. Taxonomy (NCBI): domain Eukaryota; kingdom Viridiplantae; phylum Streptophyta; class Magnoliopsida; order Lamiales; family Oleaceae; genus Ligustrum; species Ligustrum vulgare. The sequence goes on along the minus strand of OY743176.1, from coordinate 5,435,027 downwards.
TAGCTGAACACTCCATTTAATTATCAACTTTTTGCATTTTTTTTTCCCCGAAGAGAGGTTACAATTGTTTGCAGGCTAACCCAGTGATTATAATCACTGATTTTCGCAAATTTGGAGGTGAATAAAGGATTAAAAATTGGAGAGAAAAAAATATATGATTAAATAATTATATTAAAAATTGGAGTAATTATTTGAAAAAAATAAAAAACAAAAACAAAAACCTCATTACCTAACAGTGGCATGGAAATTGTTAGGGACAATGACGGAAATCTAGAAAATAAGAAATGGATAATACTATTATTATGTCATTATTATTATAATTCTAAAAAATCAGATTGTCGGTTCTGACACGGAATTGAAAATGTGCGCAAATCCAGATACAGAAAGGTACGGCGGCGGCCGCGTTAAATGAGTAACTAGAAAAATTATACAATTTCTAAAATTATTTTTTAACTACACAAATTTTCTCTCTCTAATTTTTAACAATACATTTTATTAAGAAAATACAAAAATGTTATAAACTAGAGAGAAAAAGAAAGAGAAGTAGAGACACCAATAAATTTGTGTATTATACTATGAACCAGAGCCCCATATATATAGGGGAAGAAAGGGATATACAAAGTAATTATAACTAGAGTTTTTAGGGGTACAACTATCATTCACTAATACAATATAATATTTACAACACTCCCCCTTGAATGACATATGATATTACAAAATATCTGCCTCGTTAAAACCTTGTTTGATAAAACCCAATGGGACAAAAATATCAAACGAAGGAAAAAGAGTACAGTTGTTCTTGAAGTATTAAGATAAATGCTGCCTCGTTAAAACCTCGCCAGGAAAACCCAATGGGACAAAACCTTGGCTAAGGAAAAAGAGTACAACTACTCCCCCTTAGTTTGATCGTTGTAAATCATCGAGTTGATGTATCCCAATCTTGTGAACTGGTTTATTGAATGTAGACGTTGATGGTACTTTTGTAGATAAATCGGCTTCATTGTCACTTGAGTGAATTTGTTGAAAATTCTGGAGTCTTTTGATGCTGCCTCGTTAAAACCTTGTCAGAAAAACCCAGTGGGAAAAAACCTGAACGAAGGAAAAAGAGTACAGCTACTCCCCCTGATTCAATATGTATTGAATCATCCATATAGTTACTCCCCCTGATTCAATCTCTATTGAATCATTCATATCTTGATCTCTTCAGGAGTTTCATATAGGAGAGTATATCAATAGATATTGATGACAGCTACCTCATTAAAAACCTTACCAGGAAAACCTCGTGGGATAAAACCTCGGCTAAGGAAAAAAGAGTGTAGCGTATATTAGCTCCCCCTCATTGGAACATTACAATTATATTGATACTGCATTTAATTATTTCAACTGTAAATCGGTGCAATATCGAATATGTTTACCAAACATATATAAATGGTGCATATCTTGTATTATTTGTTCTTCGAATATAAATTCAATTATTCATTTGAACTTGAAGAACTATAAAATATTTCCAATTATTTGAACATGCTACATCGAATCATGTTCTATAATCAATATTCATCAATGCATTTAATGCAGTTCTCAAATCTAGAAGTGGCTTATGTGTTCAATGAACAATTAACTTATTCACTTCAGGTGAATAATTAACCATGAATTTGTATCTTGAAAATCAATTGCCACGATTTTTATTCATAGTAATGGTACATCTCAATTTCAACACTTTGTCATATAGAGTCATTTGTACCATTCTTCATGTAATCTAATTTCATATTATCAATCACAATCCATTGGAAATTGAATCTATTAAAGGCATATGATATATTCAGATAGCAAAGTATCTTTATACTTTGATCAAACAAGTTTCTTAAAAACTTGAACTATATATTTCAAATATATTTAATCCTTCAAGGATTATACTGTATGCTTCAAGCATCGTATATGTTTCACATTGCAATTGTCAAATTGCTACCACCAAATTTAAGTCGTGAAACATTAGATAGGTAACGATTCCTATATTTCAAATAGACTTTCTCTAATTATTTCACCGCAATCCCAAAGTACCGAGGTATTGATTACCCTTTTTAATTTCACTCATTGGTACTTCAAAGAATACTCCCAACGTATCGAGTTGATGATCATACATTTTGATATCACTCATTGGTACATCAAAGAGCGCAAGCTAGTAATCAGAGTAAATCATTTTTCATTATATACATTTTTAATAATCATATATTTATAGGCACTTATTATGCATTTTCAGGCAAATAAAATATTGTATCTATGCCAGATCTTTCAAACATTCGTTGCGCAACAAGTCGTGTATTACGACTATACCTATAGGTATTTTACTGGCTTTACACTTTTATGCATTTGGACTTCAGGTCCCAAAACTTCAGGTTTTGTAATAAGTTTAATTTAGCCTGAATGCATACTTTTGCCAACTATTTTTATGTCGATTTTCTTCGACATATTTTCTTTTATTATCCTCGCTATCATTCAAATTATGATGCGGCTAGCTTCGCAACTTGCTTTTGCATAAGTGCTTTAAAAAGTGTGTCGACACAATTATCATCTCAATTTGACTTCTTTCCCCACAAGACATAACTATAGAGATCTCAATTTTCAATATTTCAAGTACTTGAACCTCTTCTGGAGATTTAAAATTAATTAAGTCAATAAATATTCTCTCACGAGTATATGCCTCCTCAATAAGACCATTATAATCATTTGCTTTATTTTTATTTATTTGGGGATCTTTATTCAAATAAAATATTGCTACGCTTCAGGCGTGCTACATATCAATATAAGATAGAGCATGAGATTTTATTAATCTCTTATGCATCTTGTAATTATGTTATCTTTGAACTTTTCGTTCATATTTTCAATCGAACTTCTGGTTCGTATTATCAATCGCGAGGATATATATAACATAATATGATGCATTTGTTTGATTTAAAGCTACTAATCTTCCCCCTAATGTTGAGAAAATTGTCAAATCAAATTGACAATCATTTTTTTTTCGACGTTGTAAAATATCACCCATTTGGGATATATGTTCAAACAACGTATTTTTCTCAACATTCTTTATTTCCCATATCAGTGCATTGTGGTGGATCAATTGCACTATTTAAAAATTATATGGAAAAATTAGGCTCTAACCATAAGCCAATTATAATAGGGATAACTATGATATTGGCATGATGCGTAATAGAATTCCCTAAACAAAAAAGGAAGTATTTTGTTCTCAATTAAATTAATTGGAGGCGTTTAACAAACAAAAATGTTAAACTATTTATCGACATTCCAACTAACACTTCTTAAAATATTGAGATTCGTGTCCACTAGCATTATCAAGACACGTTCTTGATTATATAATCTGAAAATTATGCTCATAATTCATAATTTGAGCAATAATTTCGCAAATTTCAGGTTGCGAACACCATGCAATCATCTAGTACATGTATCAAATCTATTAGATGCAAATAATATTTAGATGATCAACGTGGAGGATGATGGGTCCCCATTTATCATCCTAATTAATTTTCAGAAATATAGGGAATTTAATCCCTATTTTAGCTAGTGATAATGAAAATTTTCATGAAAGAGAACAAACATCATATATGATTGAATTGAAGAATCTTCTGGTTCTTCATTGAGTATCAATTTTAATTTCGCATCATTATTGATCCAGTGATGGTCCAACTGGTCATGCCAAATAATAAAATCAAATTGAACTTCTGGTTCAATATAAGATATAATTCAATGATTAAATCATATATTATTCAAGTAATCAAACTAATCAATGTCATTATGACATAAGTTATATGTTTTCCTTCAGGGATAAACATGAACTCAAATGAGATATTTTTCGAAACAATGCTACTTCGAAAAGCACGTTTTATTACTCATTCAAAAATCAATATGTCAATATTCTTCCGGAATATTGTAATATCAAATTAATAACATATCTCATAATATTGGGCTCTTCGAGAGCAAATTATATTCCAATATTATATTTCATATGAGATAAAATTATGATTCTTCAGGAATCATCACAACTATATATTAGACTACATCATAATAATCTTCTGGATTATTAATAAATTCGAATTTCTTTGCGAAAAAGAATGCAGTATTTATCACTCGAGCAATAAAATAATATTCTTCTAGAATATTGAAATGTAGCAATAACGCAATATTCTTCTGGAATATTGATTCGAATCTCATTCAATTATAACAATAATTGATATCTATTGTGCAATTTAAGAGCAAAATAACGAATTATTCTTCTGGAATAATTATATTGCTAAAATTGCAATTCTTCAAGAATAATAAGTCAATATTCTTCTGGAATATTGATATTAATTATTCATTCTTCCTTTCAAGCCAACAATATTTGTGCTCTACACGAGTGACGGTAAAATATTCTTCTGGAATATTTATTTAACGTGAGTTGTGTTTATTCGAGAACACCAACATCATATTTGTTTAAAACATATTTTAAATTATGCTTCTTCAAGAGCATTGGATCAATATTCTTCTGGAATATTGAAATTGTAATATACTGCTCGTCACAAGCAAGTAATATTCTTCTAGAATACTACTATTGTTGTCCTACTTCGTGAGCAACAATATGATACATTATTAAATCAGAATTTATGAATGAACATTTACAAATATTTAATCATCTTAAAGAATATTAATTACCATATAAACATAGTATGAATTTATATATAAAAATGAATTACCAAACATATATCAGGAAAAAGAATCTCCATATATAGAAGTTAACAAAATTGACCAAATCTTTTATTGGCTAAATCTTTTACCAATATGCAAAAGATACTAAACATGCACGTGAATTCCATATATAAAAATTAGATATATAACTAATATATAGTAGAATCAAATCTAATAATGTATTTGAGAATTCAAAATAACGTAGTGATTTCCAATGACAAAATTGAAAGAGCAAAAAATAATAACAATAATAATTTGCTGGAACAATGTATACTTTAACGAATTTATTCCGATTCTTCCGAAAGAAATAATAAATCAATATTCTTCTAAAATATTGGAAATCATAATTCATGCTCTTCAGGAGCAAATAACATCCTTCTAGGATATTAATTATAATGTTGTACTACTTCAGGAGTAACAACAAATTATTTATAATAGACAATTTTACGATTAATATTTTTCTGAAATATTAATCGTCCGTTGTACTACTTCAGGAGCGAGAACAAATTATTGTTAAAGATTTTAGATATTTGCTCTTCTGGAGCAATTGAATAATAAATCTTTCAAAATTATGCTCTTCAGGAGCAATTAATATTCTTTACGAATATTATTATAATAAAAATTGTGCTACTTTAGGAACAACCACAAATTATTCTTCTAGAATAATTATAGTTCTAAAATTTCGATTATTCAAGAATAATAAATCAATATTCTTCTGGAATATTGAAAATTTAATTTATACTCTTCGGGAGCAAATAATATTCTTCTGGAATATTAATTATGATGTTGTGCTACTTCAGGAGCAACAACGAATAATAATCAATTCTATGATTAATATTCTTCTGAAATATTAATTATTTATTACGTCACTTCAATAGCAATAACGAATTATTCTTCCGGAATATTATAGATCTAAAATTGCTATTATTCAAGAATAAAATATCAATATTCTTCTAGAATATTGAAAATTACAATGTATGCTCTTCAGGAGCAAATAATATTCATCTGAATTATATGTTGTGTTACTTCAGGAGCAACAACAAATATTTGCAATAGGCAAACACGAATATATGATTAATATTCTTCTGGAATATTAATATAATGTTGTGCTACTTCAGGAGCAACAACATAATGAATTATCAATATAAAGATCAAAATCTGTCGAATTGGTTGGAGAAAATCAGATTCAGATTCATGAGCCGCAATTTCTAATGAACAACATCGTAATGAATAGATGTGAATTGCAATTGAATAGTAATAAAAAAATTCATATGTCACCAAATTAATTTCGGTGCATATGATTTTACCATCTAACTAATATTTTGATATATGGGATTTTGAAAAAGAAAATTAGAACTCAATTTGATAGAGACTCGTGCTGATAACGTGTTATAAACTAGAGAGAAAAAGAGAGAAAAGTAGAGACACCAATAAACTTGTGTATTCTATTATGAACCAGAGCCCCATATATATAGGGGAAGAAAGGGATATACAAAGTAATTATAACTAGGGTTAGAGGGGTACAATTGTCATTCACTAATACAATATAATATTTACAACAAAAAAATTAATTTACACAATTTTTTATAGGGCTTTTAAATCATACACACTTTCTCTATCTAATTTTTAATCTCACACATTACCTAAAAAATACAAATAAATTAACAAAATAATTTTAATTCTGTTTATTTTCAGTCGAACAGAGCCATATAAACAAATGAGTTAATTTCACAAAATATCATTTACAGACCGTTCGGCGGCTATAGAAACAATTTCTCTCTCTTTTTTTTTTTTTTTTTTTTTGTATTTTCAAAATAAAATGTGTGGTTAAAATTGGAGAGAGAAAATGTGTAAGGTTAAAAAGTGATTTGAGAAATTGTGTAAACAAAAACTTGTTTATAAACCAAAAAGTTTTCAGAACAAACTGTTAAGTTTTAACAAAATTTAAAAAATATCACTAAAGTTCAATCGTTACACAAATTGTCACTCAAGTTTCAATTGGTTACGCAAAATGCCACTTTGTTGACTTTTTTATTAAGAAATTGGTACAGACAGTCCTAATGTTTAAAAAAATCGCTCAAATGGTCATTAACCTTTTATTTTGATTAAAAACCTTAATTATTAATTGCTCAAATAGTCAACAAAGTGGCATTTTGCGTAATCAATTGAAACTTGAGTGAAAATTTGTGTAACGATTGAACTTTAGTGATATATTTCAAAATTTACTGAATCTTAAGTGATATTTTATGTAATTAATCCATAAACAACTAGATAATAATACTATTATGTCATCTGTCTCATAAAGATATAGACTATGGGTTAATTACACAAAATATCGATCATGTTTATCAAAAAATTTAAATCTATAAAATTACACAAACTATCACTTATATTTAAAATTCTTACATCATATATCATCCTCTTAAATTTCAAATTTATAAAATTACACAAACTATCACTTATATCACCTTATTTTGTGATGCAAAATATCCGCAAGTGTACGGATCGTGAAAAGTAATAAAGTGGACAAACAAGTCTGGATTATTGTTCCCAAAATGACTGTTATTAAATACCGAAATATTTTAGTTCTAGACTCTATTTGAATTTACGAAATTGTTTGATGAGGTAAACTAAAACTAAGAAAATTAACTAAAGAATTAAAACTATAAGATTGTTTTGTTTTTAAAAACGATTGTAAAGTAGTTGAGGTTCACTATTTCACTTAAATAATTAAATTAATTTCAATTCCAGTTTTATTTCCTAAATATGCATTCGGTCGAATTCACTAATGTACATTGAAATTTCTCTCTCGAGTTTAAATCAATACTACATAAATAAATCAACTATGTATCTTTACAGAGGGTACGAATATTCCTTATCTAAATGCATAATACACAAGAATTCATAAACACGACAGCAATAATAATAAAAGTATATATATATCTCTCTCTCTCTCTCTCTCTCTCTCTCTCTCTCTCTCTCTCTCTCTCTCTCTCTCTCTCTCTCTCTCTCTCTCTCTCGTTCAATTACCAAATTTCTTACCATGATCTAAATTATTAACTCATCTCTCGAATTATGAAAATAACTCAATAAATCGTGAATTAGTGACCAATTAACTCACGCATTAAGCACAATAATATATCAACACGTGTAATGAATCATTAAAACAAAGGAATATGGAATTAAAATAATCAACTAGGCTACATCTTTCATCCAAACATAGAAAATTAGTTACACATCATGTTCAAAGAACAAAAATAATAAATAAAAATGTTCATTGAAAATAACAATAGAAAATTGTAAGACTGCTTTTCATTTTCGTGCAATTTTAAATTTCACGTAATATTGTTGTGAATGTTATCATAAATTATAAATTTATGATCTTTAATGTTTATAATTGAAATTATTTTACAGTGGAAGGATTTGGACGCCGTCTTAATCAATGTACCAATTTGAAAGTTTATAAATTGGTTATTTTAATCATTTACGTGCAATTCTACGTGATTAATTGTTTTATTGCCTAAACATGTTATTTTCTATTTTATTATGCCAATTTGAAATTTGGGGGGGAAGTTTAGTGTCAATCGAGGGTAAATAGAACTTATAGACTTACTTAAACAAAAGAGGAGATTTGAGGGACTGATTTGAAAATTCCAAAAGATTAAAAATCCTACCCTAAACCTCCCAACCCTCACTCTCGTTCCCTGCCTCGTCTCTCTCTCGGCTCTATCTATCTCTTGGCTTTCTCTGTCTCTCGCCTCACCGAACATCTCCCGGCGACACCGACCACCACCCCACTGGCGGTAAGCCTCATTTTTCCCCTTCCCCTCTCACACGCACACACACACGGTTCACACACTTCCACGCACACACACGCATACATATTTCGATATACACATGTATATATATATAGATTTCTATGTAAATTGGTGTATGTATATATGGAACTGATGTATATGTATATTTTTGTATGTTTCTGTGTATATATATATATATATATATATATATATATATATATATATATATATATATATATATATATAAACTTAAAAATTAATTTCTTTAGTGAAATTTCTAGCTTAATTGCAGTTGTATTGTAAATTTCAGATTTTGATTAATGTATATAAATGTATGTATAGATTGTGTTATAAATCTAATTTATGAAAGTGGTAGCTTAGTTAACTATTTGGTTAAAAGCTTGAATTATAATAATAATTTTTTTTTTCAGATTTGAGAATTTCGAATTTATGAAATTTATTAATCGTTTAAACATTAACTTTTGGGTTAAAAACTTTATGATTTCCAAATTTAAGAGTTTATCTGGAACTTTAAGTTGGAAATTTCAATTTTAGGTTTTATTAATGTAGTTGTTTCGATTAATTTTAGTTAAATTGAGACTTTGATTACAATCTTAAATTCTTATGCATTTTAGGGATTTAGAATGTAATGTTTTGGGAATTGGAAGCATGAAAGACTCTTTCTTGTTTTATGTGCTTTAACATAAACGTAAGGTCACATTGAAGTTTTAACTTTGGTTAAGAGTTTTAAATATGAATTGGAACTAAAAGTTATATTTTATGCAATGAATGATTATAGACTTTTGGTACATTGACGTCACGGGAAAGTGAATTGGACTGTTAAACCGCTTTGCGGTGGGAAAGTGAATGTTAAACCGCTTTGCGGTGGAAATGTGAATGTTAATCTGGTTCCAAATAAGAAATTACCCACTTTTATCTGATTGACTAGAAGTTACATCAAGTGAGCTCACGATGGAAATGAAGTGAAAGTTTTGAAATGTTAAGTGAAAGTTTAAATGTTCTGAAAAGTAAAGAAAAAGGGGATACATATATGGAAATTTTAAAGCATTCATGTCATAAGCATGCATTCATGCATAAAGTTTACTTACTAGACTTTAGCTCACCCCAATCCCTCCTTAACCTTTCAGGTGATGAAAGTTAGATAATTTGAGGAGAGAGCATTTGGTGGCAGACTCGCATAGTACCACAATTTCTCATTCCAAATAAAGTTTGAATTTGAAATTTCATAAATGTTTTACTTGGGTTATTTTTATTAGTTCATTCTTTTAATTGTTTATTGAAGTTAATTTTGATAAGTTATTTATCTCGTTAGTAGTTTATTAACTCTCTATTTAGTTAAATGGAGACCATGATTTGAATTTAATTTATGTTGAGGAGTTTGGGGATTGAATGAATTGGTTTTTAGCGATGATGAATGTGGTTGGGATGTGATTGATATTTTAAATTTTTATGTCGGTTATGTTGGCTCTCTACAAGTTGGTTAAGTCCAATTTATAGAGGAGACTATGCCGAAATTTCTGTAAAAAATTATAATAGATAAATGAAAATTTTAATGTGTAAACGATTTAATTCCGCATATAATGTGAATGGAAGTTAACACGCCTATGTTTTAGATTTTGAAACTTGGGGTATTACAAGAATGGAAAGCTTGCACTAAGTATCGATTATCTACGTGATTTTCAACTCTCGCGCCCTTTGCAATGATTGATCTCCCAAGAATTTAACATAAAAAATCAATTATATGATGTTCTTAGGTGAAGCAAAGATTTAGATTTTGTGCCAAGAGGTTATATTTATAATTGGAGAAAAGACCTAATCGAAAAGGAAAACAAATTGTCAAACCCGCGCACGAGTCTTTTTTGCTATCTGCACAGCGTTCAGTGTTTTAATCATATCTTTATATTCTCTTATCCAATTGGTGTGATTCAAAGCGCATTAGAAAGATAATTCAAAGGGATACAATTCTTCCTACAATTGGATTTTTTCAATTCGAGCATTTACTACCCCAAAATTAGGTCTCAAAGTTCGACTAAAAATCTGTCCAAAATCTTGTGCGGTTGGAATCAATTTTATGGTAATTTTCTTATCATATTTCATTCCTTTTTGACTTCTATTTGCATCCAATTGGATATTTGCAAGTTAGTACTTTGTGTTTAATTTGTTCTTTAGTCCTTCAACTTCCAATTGCAACAATATAGTCTCCATACTTTCAAATCCTCTTCTATTTCTCTTCCAATTTCAATTCATCTTCTTCTCTAATTATGTCCTCCACACCTTGATTTATCCACTTTAGCACCATGCATCTTTCCCGGTTTACGTTATTAAATTTTCAGTTTGTTCAATTTAGCTCCAAATGTTATCCAATTGTGCATAATTTCCATCAATTTCTTCTTTTTCAAGATTTCAGGATATTTCCTGAAATGTAAACAAATAAACACGAATTATATAGTATTTATTCCAAAACGATAACAGAATATTCTAATTTTGACATATGAATAAGTGTATAAAATATACTTATCAAGAGGCGACCCTAATGATCACCTCCTGAATTATCGCGCGAGTATGGTGATGGTAGGAGCCACCCCGGAGCTGAAATGCAAAGCATTTGCATTAATTCTGGAAGAGAGTGTTGTACGATGGTACAAGAAGCTTCCACCAGGCAACATTCAAAATTGAAGGGATTTGAAAATAACATTTAAAAATGGCTTTGTATCGCCTAGGTTGGGACAACTCCCGCTCCAGCGACTGCAGGACTTGAGGCAAGGAAAGAATGAGTTTCTTTCACAGAAGAGCGCATAACTATGAAAATAATACGGAGGCAAAAATGTTGTTCACTCTAAAAGGAGGTTTAGACATGACAAGCATGTTCTGGAGATATGTGCGGAGCCGTAAACCAAGAGATTACAATACTTTTTTGGACTTGATGAAGGAGGAAATCATCTCGGAAGAGATAGCGAGGTCTAGAGATGGCCATCCACGAGAACCCTGTAACATCGGACATCATTCCAAAGTTAACACAGGAACCGAGGATAACAGGAACTAGTTCGAAAACCGTCGTAGAGGTGGTTTTCCCCCATTTCCAGGGTAATCCAGTTGAAATCACAGAGGTTATTCCAAACTTGCACTCCATGCGACAACACCCGTCATTGCACCCGAAGGACCGCACCCGGAGTGGTAAACAACCCATGATTGGGCATATTGTGCATACCATAGATTCTATAGGCATGCGACGGAGGATTGCAGAGACGTGCAAATGTTGGCTAAACAAAAGGCCAATGAAAGGAAGTGAGGCAATGAGACCTAGAATAGGGTAATGCCAAAGATATCGAATTCAAGAGAGATAATATACATATATTTTTAACTAATTTGATTAATATGTGAACCTTATATTTAGGGATGTTGGAGAGAGAATGTAATTAATAATTAACTTAATTAATTATGTAAGTTTAATTTTAAGGGTGTGTTTTACATTTAAAATAGACTAATAATTATGAAAGTTACAATTAATTAAATAAACACAATAATACATGAGACATTATAATTTTGAAGTGATTACTGTATTTAATTACCAAGTATTACATTTTTTTTAATAATGTGTAATTCTTTCATGATTGTATAATGTCAAGGTTATATATCATCTATAACATACACGATATGTAATGTACTCTGTAAAACTTAATTACTGAGAATTACAATCTATATAATGAGATGTAATTTCTTTAACATTACATGATTATATTACAATAGGATATGAATTAATACTACATGATTATATTACAACATTTAGTTACATGATATGTAATGTGTCCTGTAATTAAGGTTACATGGTATGAATAAACTATGTGATATTTCGTTGCTGACCATTAATCCGTGTAATGCAAGACGAATTATGATTTATGTCAATAGGATAATATGACAACCCTAAGTTACAACATTTGTCACAAGTCACACTTAATCGACATTTTGATCACAATTACCTAATAATTGGTCACAATCTCTATTCAACTAACCCAACTACAACCACAACCACACCCGAGCCCCCACCCCTACTCTATCCTACCCCACCCTACCCCACCCTCCACCAAACCATTCCCAGTCCCCACCCCAACCCACCACCTTGCAAAATAATAAGGTCACATATGAACTGCAGATTGTGTTGTAATTAAAGAGAATAGAGATAGGGCCATAGAAGCAGAATGGATCGCATGGTTTTGTCTTTCAATCACCACCTAAATAAATAAGCAATGAAATCACTGCATAGATTTACGAGACATTAGTTCCCACAATTTTTTAATACTAATGTGCAAGCAATTGAACTGAATTCATATATATTAGTATCGTTTAAGTGTTAGGTACTAATTAATTAAATCAATGGATAATAGACAACATTTGAGGGTTGAAACATCTTAGTCAAAGTGTTTCTCCGAGATAACATATAGATAGGAATACCTTATTCAAGATATGAGGGGATTTAAAAATTAACAGTAAGAATAAATATCTGTTGACACTAAAATAATTACCCAATAAAAACGCAATCTTCTCTAGAATGAAATGAAAGATTGAAAGCAAACAAAACTAGTCGAGGATATCAGAAGTTCAAATGCAAATAAAATCAAGCTAAATAGTGCAGAAGGTCCCCAATATTTGCACTTCTTGTGAAAATCATCTCCAACGCTTCAATTTTGACATTTACACCCTTAAAATCACCTTTCTTTGCAAAAATAGTCCTTCCGTCAAGCATCGTTAGATTCAGCCGTTAGAAAAGATGGGTAATTTGTACATTTCGTCCTTAACGTTAAGAGGTTTTGTGGATTACATCTTCATCATTTCGTTTTTTGTGCAAAATATTCCTAAATCACTTAATTATTGCTAAATACATTATTATTATTTTTTCATATAAAATGACAAATTTACCCTCCATCTTTAAATAAAAAAGAAATGTAAAAATTAATTACACTCACAACATCAAATTTTTCAAAAAGTGCAAATAAGTCATAGTTGAACAACAATTACAAATATAATAGATAATAATAATAATACTAATAAATAAATATAGCAATAATGTATTTACGTATTTTAATTTAAGATCATATAAATATATTAACAACATCATTAATTTAATAAAATCATTTACTTCATTATTTAATGTAACTTTGAAACTCAAAAGACTTTCTAATGAGTCTTTCTTCTTATTGAACTTGACAATTGATAATTTCCACATATAATTTGAATTTATCTGTTATTGATCGAATAGATAAAACCCTGATTTAACATGTAAATTTTTATTGATCGAATAAATAATTTTAAATCAATGATCATTTAATTCAAAATTGACATGATTATATGATAAATTAAATTATATGTTGAAACTATCACATTGTTAAGTTCAATCAGAATAAAGGCACATTAGAATTTTTTTTTTTTTTTTTTTTTTTTTGAATTTCAAAGTTATATTACATAATGAAATAAATGATTTTATTAAATTAACGATCTTTATAATACATTTATGATCTTAAATCAAAATATGTAAATATCTTATTGCCATTTTTATTTAAGTATTTATTATTTTTAATTTTTTTAACATTTCTTTTTTATTTAAAGATGGAGGGTAAATTTGTAATTTTATATGGAAAAATAATAAGAATAATTTAACAATAATTAAGTGATTTAGAGATGTTTTGCGCAAAAAAAGAATGATGATGATGTATTTTACAAAACCTCTAAACGATAGGGACGAATTAAGTGATACTCATCTTTTCCAACAGCTGAATCTAACGATGCTTGACGGTGTAAATGCCAAAATTGAAATGTTGGAGACGATTTTAACAAGAAGTGCAAACTTTAGGGACCTTTTGTGCTATTTATCTATAAAATCAAAATGATCATAATGCATTATACATTGAAAATCCAGAAAGAAAAGTCAAACCGCCACCCTCCATGCTCCTGCAGGACCGCTTGTCGAAAAATCACAAATTGTAGTCGAAGAAGCTCCTTAGTCTTGCGAACCCAAATCAGGTGCCCATTTTTCGAACGGAGTTTTGGTTTGGCCGAAATTTTGGATTGAAGATCCTGTCGAACTTTTTCTCGGGCCAAAATCACCGACTGTGGCTCCTCCTTCTTGCACCTTGATCAGCCGCCATTGACCGCTTCCTACGCATCAAACACTGCCACCACAATCAGTCCTCTAAGAGCTCTTTGAGCACTCGATTTATTGCTCACAATTTTGGTTTCGTTTTCATCTGCCCGCACTTTGATGTTATCACCGTCTTCTGTTGATCCTCCATGTCGAAAGTCAAAGACCTCGATGAAGCCGACCTCCACCAAGAGAGCTTTTGGCGTAACTTCAAAGTTGCCTCAGAAGTCTTCTAAAAAATCCACTCACTGCTCATCTCCAGAATGTCTGGGGTAATAAGAAATGAGAGGGTTGTAAAAGGTTGTAAATTTATTTTAATCTTTAATTATGTTTAATTAGTTAATTACACTAATTTACACTTGAAATTCAGAAGAAAAAAAATCTATACTGGATCGAAATTCTAAATTGCATCTTTACAAAACAGGTGACCGTGTAATTTTTCCATAAAAGAGAATAAAAACAAAAAAATATGGGCTGTATGTTGTACCTTATATTGGGCAATATACCATGAAGCATACAAATTTATTCATGGGAAAATTACGTAACTACCTAATTGTAATATGTCGTAATTAAAAATTACCGGAATTTAATAATATTCATAATATTACACCATTTCATCTCAATTGTTTAGAAAAATACCAGAATTGACAAGAGATAATATATTAATTAAACATGGTAATATTTTTAGATAGATGATGTTACCTATAATTTAGGAAAGTCAAATTAGGCAAATTCTATCTTCTCCATAACAACCAAATACAATCACAATCTGTAATCTTCTCTCATTTCTTCAGCGCGGCATCTCTCCAGCATTTTGTCCTGCAATTTCCGATCTACACATCGGCAGTCATATCTTACATTTCGATCTACATTTGTTCGGCAATTTCCCACGGTACTCTCATCATTATTTCCGGCAAAAAAATCTCGGTCGGAGCATTTTGTGTATAGAAATATTTCGGGTAATTAACACATATCATTTGAGTTTACTTTGTAATATCATCCCTTCTGTAATTCTCCCTCTCAATTACCGGTGTCATCTATGCTGCTATTTCTTTTCCGGTTAAATATTACACAGATGCGATAATGTAATCTTGTGTAATCCCTTGTAATGTTAAGTAGATGTAATGCTGTGATGAAATTTAATGTAATTTGGAGTGGAATTAAGACAAATTGCACTAGATTTACATCACGCACATTGACACAAAATAGATTACATAGAAATGTGTGATACCTACTGTGTTGTATGATATTACGGTGATGTAATGACTTGTGACGTCATGAAATGTTTGTCAGCTATACACGTACCTGTTTCCCAGCGAAAAATATTACACAGATCCGACTGCGTAATATTTTGTAATCAGACCTACTGTGGAGTATGTTATTACAGTCGATGTAACGTATTGTAATGAAGATATTATATTGTTACATAGTTTGTAATAATTACGTTTCATTTAGTATTAGTTGAAGGAAACATTACACGTGTATCTGCATTCCAAGTGAATGTTACAATGCATATGATAAAAGTTTATAACAACATGTTTCACTTTATAATAGATTAAAAAACTTTGTAATGGTGGCACGAATTTGCCTGCAATACATATTTGTGTAATGTTTATGTGAGATTTATTTATATCGGCCAACTATTCTGATGTAATCAAAGGGATTTATTACAGGCTATGTAATAAAAACATGTAGCTTTGGATTCGAACAGAGTAAACACTACACTTCCTTCATTTTAATTGTAAATAGTATTACAAGACCTGTAATTCCTTGACTGGTAATTGTATAATATTCATCATGAGATTTTTACGTTACCATACCTCACACTAACATTCTTTTCATTTTTCAGGTATGGACTCAATCAACGTGTTCATCAATTATGGGGGGATGTGGAATGATCTTACTGAATACACCGGAAATCAAGTGGCAGGATTGGTTGTTCTCTTTGGTATTACATACACAACACTAAAGAGTAAGATTGTTGAGCGCCTAAAGTTGGAATGCACATTAGATGAAGTTAGACTACGATATCGGGTAGATAGTAATATGGCGCCAATGGATGTAATGGACGATGAGTCTGTTGCGTTTTACTTAGAGCTAAAAAGGAAGGATTCAAACCTGACGAGCTTCCCATTATGTGTTGAAATGGTCCCAGTATTGGGTAATGACATTGCTGTGCTGCAAACTGAAACCGAAATTGGTTTATCCAACACATGTAATTCGGGCTCCGACATTACGACAATTCTACAACTTCAGTTCCATGACAATATGACACCCATGCAAATCAAGTCAACAAACAAGCCGTCATTAGATGAGGTCACTTCAATATCGTGTGATATGGATGAGACTATTAATCAACGTAAAGTGGATACTGATGAGAATGTGATTACAGGTACAAAGGTCAGCGTTATTGTTAGAGGCCAAATTTTTCTCGATAAAATTGTACTTAAAAAGGCAATGAAGTTGTACGCCATCAATAACAAGTTCCAATTCAAAGTGAAGCGTTCAGACAAGACGGAATATGTTCTACAATGTTTGGATCCTAGTTGCAATTGGAAATTAAAGGATTCTAAGGTTGGAAAGACTGACATGTTCAAGATAAGGAAGTTAGTTGCAGTCCATAATTGTGGAGTAGATGCGATGTTGGGTGATCATCGTCAAACAACTAGAACCATTGTAGCTGAGGTGATAAAGAACAAGTTCACATCGGGCAAGGCAGACTACAAGCCAATGGACATAATCCATGACATGTTACTTAATTATGGGATTACACTCAGTTACGAGAAAGCTTGGTGGGCAAGGGAACATGCATTTAATGAGATAATGGGTGACCCCGTGGAATCATATGCAAGCTTGCCAGCATATTTGAGAGTGTTACATGATAATAACCCTGGTACTATTACCAAAATCAAAACAGATGATAAGGACAAATTCAAGTATGTTTTCGTGGCGTTGGGTGCTTCAGTGCTAGGGTGGTCTCGTTGCAAGCCCATCATCGTTGTTGATGGAACATACTTAAAAGGTCACTATGGCGGTACATTGTTCACAGCTTGCACATAGGATGCAGATAATGGCATTTTCGTTCTTGCTTTTAGTGTAGGGGATCCTGAAAATAATAAATCGTGGGAGTGATTTTTCCGTTGTCTAAGAGAGGCATACGGTGATCGGGATGACTTATGCATCGTGTCTGATGGGTGTCAAAGCATTAAGAATGCAATTGCATTAGTGTACCCAGATGCTTTCCATGGTTTATGTTGCTTTCATGTACTAGGTAATGTAACTAAGAAATATGGTAAACCTGGTGAAAACATCACAGCGCCGTACAATGCAGCTGCCCAAGCGTACATGGTAGCTGACTTCAATTATCAAATGAGTCAATTAGACATGATCAATAAAAAAATACGTTCTTACTTTGGTAATATTACAAAAAAAATTCCGTTTTTTATATTACATTGTGATATATCATGTTCTAATGTGCTTTTCCAAAACAGGAAGATGATGTGAAGTTTGAAAAATGGTCACGAGCACATATGGGAAGAAACAGGTATAATGTAATGACATCAAACATTGTTGAATCTGTTAATGCTATAACATATGTGGCAAAGAAATTGATTGTAACTCTATTGGAAAGCATACGACGTAAATTGCAAGAATGGTTCAACAAGAACCGTAACAAGGCTGCTTCCACATTCACAAAGTTAGCAACACATGCAGAGAAGGAATTGAGAATGAATTCAGCCATTGGAATGAAATTGAAGGTAGAATATTAAATTCTTAATATATTGTTGCTACTGGATTAACTCCCATCATAATTAATTCATTGTATTTTCTGTTGGTCTGTGCGTCAAGTCAAACTATATTCGAGGCTGGTGATGGAATTACATCAGATACAGTGAACATGAAGGAAATGACTTGCTCATGTAACAGATTTCAAATAGATAAGATACCTTGCTGCCATGCTCTTGCAGTAGTCGGTAGTATGAAGGCAGATCCGTATGACTATTGTTCTTTATATTATTCTAAGGATTATTACCTTGAAACTTACAAGCATGACATATACCCGGTAGGTGATCGTGCTAGTTGGAAACTACCTGATGATTTCAGGCCAATTGTGGTATTACCTCCCACTCCAGTCAGGGAACCAGGGAGACCTAAGGGTACAAGGTACAAGTTCGTCATAGAAAAAACTCAACCAGTCCGTTGTAGACGATGTGAGAGTTACGATCACAACAGGCGAACTTTCAAGAGCACACAACCTTTGATGAATGACACAAAGAAGCATAGAAGATTGAATTTATCTCATTCAGTTGAAAAATAAGTACATACAAATTGGAAAATATATGCCTCATTTAGTTGAATTGTTTGATTTATCTACCTTTTTTTTTTCCCAATCATTGTTTGACATTGCTATTAGCAATGAATAATTGTTTAGACAATGGATGTTGGTGGATTGAATGACAATGAATGAAAATATTTTATGCCCTTGAATCTTAAAAAACATAAGAAGAGATTATTCCATGTAATATAATGAATTTCAAGATCATTTGAATATCATGTAACGATTCTTGGTATTAAGTGAAATGCGTCGTGTAATGTCAGGTACTGACTTGTAATGTTATATACAAATCAGTGCTAATCACGAAGGGATTTTGACATTACATTACAAGTAATGTAATGTGTCATTGAAAACGTTACCTGCTAGGAAATGTAATGTGTCATGTAATGCCATGTAATTTATAATATAATTTCATGTAATGTCATGTCATGTTACGTGTCATGTAATGACATGTAGGAAATGTAATGTAATATAATGTGTCATGTAATGCCATGTAATGTAATGTGTTGTGTTGTGTTGTGTTGTGTTGTGTCATGTAATGACATGTAACGTGTCATGTAATGTAATGTAATGTAATCTCATGTAATGTTCTGTATAACTTATTGTCAGGCACAAGAAAATGCATCTTTTCCAGGAAAGAATATGCATGAATCATATGATTAATGTAGTACTACTTCGGGTGATATTTTGATTTTTGTTATGTATTGTCTTGTAATGTAAGATGTAACGTCACGTAATGTTATAAAGGGAGAAATGTATTGCCACGTGATGTACCATTTGTGGTCATGTAATGTCTTGTAATGTGATACAAATTATATCCAATGAATCGCTGTTATGAAATGAAATTATATGAGGCATCTGAAAATGCATTGGTATAATAGCATGTAATAAATTCACAGATTAAATTAGCACCTACTTGGTGATACCACATACACAAATAGTACACAACAAAAACATCAACTAACAAAATTAACATTGCAAAAATAAATTTGTGTTAGGAACATTCAAGCGGGTAATATTTGTATCAAGACCTATGCAAAAAAAAGTGCTCCATTACAAAATAAAAGAACTAAATGTTTTCTATCCGGTTCTAACATACACCCTTCAATTTTCGGCGCTTGTATACAAGCTCCCCAGCACCCTGTAGTGATCTGCCATACTTAAACAGTTGAGTGGCCAAGATCAATATTGCCTCGGGCACTGGAAATCGCATTGGCATTTCCCTAAGCTTTCCATTGATCAGGTACTCCGCATATTTAATCACAAATACACCACAATCATACCTGTAATATTAAAAATGTGTTCAGATAGTCTTAACATATTTATTCCAAATTCTTTAAGTACACCTAAACAAAATTACATCCGTACACAATGTAGCTCTTACCCATTCTCTTGTTGTGGAATGTTTTCCACTACATTAATAGTCAATGGGTCAACCTGCATACTTCCAACCCCATTATTTGGTTGCCATTTCCCATTGTAGATAATGAGGTGGGGGATAATTTCAGCAAACGGAATTACATCATTCAGTACAATTTGATCCTTAATTTTACGCCTCATGGAGTTGTATACATTTAGAGATCTCTGATAGACATCGAATTCTGCTGGTAACCAATGTCTATGATCAGCCATCATGATAGGGATCAACACAAAATCAACATCTAACTATGGTGTATTGCAAGGCATTCGAAGACCAATTGTGTAGTCAATGAGTGATGTGTGATCAGCAATGATAGAGTTGTTTTTCTTCCATGCAGGGTATATACCTCTCACCTTAGAAGAAAAACAAATGTCTGTAGTAGTGGCCTTGTAAGCTAATTATTTGTCATCTTCCTCAAATGGTAAAAGCACATGTCGATATGCTGCAAGACAGGTTTCACCATGTGGGCATTTATACAATTTAGATATATTTAAGTGGTTAAAAAATTAATTGATACCGTGTCATCAAGGTTTTTGTTGGGCTGGAACAGATGAAACCACCACAATTTGTCATCGGATTGCATGAACCCCAAGTCCAATGGAGGGTTAATCTTCCTGCTGGTGAATTTCTTCACACTATATATCAAAAAAATGTTAAAAACATCAATGCAAATCAATACTAACGGTACAATATCACAAGACATTTCAAATTGGGTGTTAAAAAAGGTATTAGACATTACACGTTAGTACTCTTGTACCCAATATTAAACCAATCACGAAACTGTTCTATGTCCTCATCGGCAGGCCTTTTAAGTCCAATGGTGAAGGCTAAATATTTGTCATATAGCTCTGCTGGCAGTTCAATTGGAGTGGCGGAATTGTATATGAATGACGGTTGATTATAACGCGACACCTTCACCTTCCTTTTCAAAGGAACTTCCGGTGTGTCCGAGTCTTCTATGATGTCACCTTCGCAGTCAATCACCTGATTATGTATGCAAAACATTATACATTTATATTTTAATAAACACATTACACTCGTGATAGTAAAAGTAACTACAAATTACATCGTGATCTTCGGCTTGTATATGGTCAAGGACTTGGATGTCTTCCACTAACACTTCTAACTTGGTATCACTCTCTAGGCCAGCCTGTGTGGAAACGTAAAAAGGAAAATATTGTAAAAATATTACATTTTACATCATAGTCCGTAACGTGTGACAGGTTACCTTGTCAGCCTTATCATCATGTTGCCCATATGTCGATACCTCTTTCTCCGTCTCCTGCTCAACAATATCTGTATCGTCCATCTATATTTAGAAAACACACAAACACACCAGACCGATAGTTATAGTGTTGAAATTACATTACACTCGTGATAGTAAAAGTAACTACAAATTACATCGTGATCTTCGGCTTGTATATGGTCAAGGACTTGGATGTCTTCTACTAACACTTCTACCTTGGTATCACTCTCTAGGGCAGCCTGTGTGTAAACGTAAAGAGGAAAATATTGTTAAAAATTACATTTTACATCATAGTCCGTAACGTGTGACAGGTTACCTTGTCAGCCTTATCATCATGTTGCCCATATGTCGATACCTCTTTCTTTGTCTCCTGCTCAACAATATCTGTATCGTCCTTCTATATTTAGAAAACACACAAACACCCCAGACCGAGAGTTATAGTGTTGAAATGCATGTTTAGGGTTTGAATAGTTTGAAAATTATTGTATGTATTCCATTGTTAGATGGGTGAAGAAAAAAACCTCATGATCTCCAACTTCAATGTTAAATGAATGGTGTACATCTTCTACATGCATCTGTAGGGTAAAAATATTAAATGAAAACAATGGTCAGTAATAAAACAAGAATATTGATAAGAATGCATTAAAATAAGTTCATTACATACCTGTTCAGTGGACTTTTGAAAATTTTACGATGCAAGTCTTTCTTGTTCTGAAAGAACCGTCAAAACTTCTTCTGAAAAAAAAAAAGAATCGTCGTCTAGATCATTTCCGCTCGCTTGTTGATCAAAAGAAAGTCCAAAACTAAAGGTAGGAATGTCATCCTCACTATCTAGCATTAGAGTAGATGTCCTATCCTGATTACCTTTGATTGGCACACTGGTATCAACTGGCTTATTCATGGCATGTATTTCGTCCGCATGTGTTACCTTTTATTATATATAGATTGTATGTTAGCTGACTAAATATTGGAATACTAATATAATAGTGCATTATCATTACCTCTTTGGGTGGGGACTGCACACAAGTTGCACAGCTCACACATGTGATTGTTTTTATGCTATTAAGAAGTTCTGTCATCATACATGTGAATTCTTGTCTCATTGATGAAATTTTCAATTTCAGTTCATCCCGTGCAATAGACAACGTCCCCTGCTGCGAAACAATCTTATCCAGCTGCCTTGTTTGTCGAACCTCAATCTCATTCATTCTGGACTCAAGTTCAATCAAGCGATTTCGTAATTCCGCATTTGATTCTGCAAAATCCTGCAAGCATATCCCCATAGCCATTTGTTACAAAGTATCTTAATTTCAAATTAGATCATCATATAAGAAAACAAAAATGTTTATGATGTAAGATGCATGCATTAATACCCGTTTTGTATTAGGATTTGGCATGCTAAAAAATCCATCATTAATTTCTTTTTCTTTTGAGCTTGATGGATAACTCATGGTATGGACTGTTGGGTGTGGAGATTGCTCATGACTCATATCTTCTTCTTTTTCAACAGTGTGATTGCGGGCAAAAGGGAAAATATCTTCGCAATAGTCCTGTGCCAACTCCTCATCTGTAGGCTCCATAATCATCACTTCCATATACAAATGTAATATACATAATAAAATTACATCTGCTGGTTTTTGAAATTACGTTAACAAATGATGAATATATCTTTACCTCGCATACATCAAATGTATCCATAGACAAGTTTCCTGAGTTCACATGCACAGATGCAGACCAGTTCAGGATACGAGGGAATTTGGTTTCTTTCTTCTCACACAATTTGCCACATAACCATGGCACCGTTTCGTATATCCATGTCTGAAATGCCAACATGAACCCATTGAGCCTATACTGGGGTGATAACTTCTTTCCCTTGCTCATCTTTTCCAATCTTGAAGGCATTACGGTTTTCATTGACTTCAATGTATATCTATACATTTCTAAACCCCATGGATACAATTCCCCGTTGCCTGAGTCAACCATTCGCATTAAATCATCATCAATGTTTTTGTGAGCTTGGGTTGTAAATAAGAACGATGACACTAGATACAAAACCGCAAGAACAACAATTTCGTCATCGAGGACTCCTTCCTCCAATGCTAAAAACTTATGCTTCACATCCTCCCTGGAAATTCTATCCATGTTTGGAAAATACTGATATCTCAATCTACAAGGTCCAACTTGGAATAGAGATTTATCAGTGCTACCATGACACCTCAATCCTGTTATTAGACAAAACTCCTCTAGCCCGAATTTGACGCGACTATTTGCAATATCGAACCACATTTCATTTTGGTTTGGTTGTCTTAGGTCCCTCAGTAACACCTTGTGAATGAGTTGGGGTTGAAGGAGTATTCTGTTCATATCAATCAATCTTCCAAAGCATGTACACCTAAAGATGTTTTTCTGAAATGGACTCAGCTTGGCATTCAAATTGAAGATAATGTCATCTGTTGTGTCCATGACTATGCTAGTTTGGAACCAGTAATCGCGTGGGAGGATAAAATCCCAGTCCTGTAATGTGGTGTAAGATTTTTCCATTACATAAGACATTTTTCAGTTGTCTAATATAATAAAACCAATAATAGTAATCACCTATTAAGCAAAATATTTTCAACTTTTCGAGATATGTACTGTGGTGTAATATTTACCCTCAAAGTCAATTATCCATGCAAAAATCGAAACCACAATAAATATGACAACTTCTCACAAAATAACATTATGCAAGGATATTCTAACCTTTGACCATTTCAAACAAATGTATTAGCAAGAAAAAATTATCTAGAATGTTATCACAGAAAAAAAGACATTCCAACACTTAATGCTCTTAACAGAATCATTTGTCCAAGTAATTCATTTTCAATAAATCCCAAAGTGAGCATTTTCGCATGAACCAAGAATGCCTTACATATGCATTATTCAATTTAAAAGATAAGGTTAGCCATTTCCTAACATGGAATAATAATAATTTCATGTAGTACATTTTCTGTAATGAATTGTAATTTACTAATACAGAACTGTAAAATTGTTTTCCAGATTAAAATATATATGTAACGTACTGTAATTTGCAATCATTTAGTCACATTTTATTACATCGTTGAATGGACCATCTAAATCTAAAGAAACATCAAAGCAAGAAAAAAGATGCTAATGATGATAACCTCACTGCTTATGCTTCTTTTCTATCCAAAACTAAACTCAGCAATTAAACAACTTAGAGTCAATAATACTTTACAAATGCAACTTATTCTCAACATCCCACTAAATTGAATGAAGATAATATTTGTGGCCAACGCCATATTTATATTAAATTTACCTAATTAATCAAAAGTTCTGCACAGTGAGATCAAGCAGCAATTGCATACAGACCTTTGTGTTTTTCCAAGAATTTATTCAACAAAAATAATATAAAGAGATGGACATTACTGGTTATTTCAAATAGGATTCATTAACTAATCATATTCATAAAAATCAAATAAATGTCATAAAGTAATGAAACATTAAATAATTTTTTCAGTAATGAAAAAACTTGAAAATATGCAATTTTGAAAAACTTACAATCGAATTAATTACAGGAAATGACTTGTTCTTCTTCCTACTGGACGAGACCTTCCTTTTCTGGCCGGACATGAGCTTGGCGGTAGTATCGATTTTGACCGGTGACCCAATCGGCACAGCCTCATTATGTTGCCCAACAACGTTTTTTGACTTCAATGGAGAACTGCGAGTGTTCACCATTGTCGTTTCGAGGTTTCGTTCGCGGGTATCAAGGTAACAATTGATCAGCGCCGATTTTGAGTAAAAAATCTGAAATGAGAAAATTTTAGAAACCTAATGTAATGGGTATTTTAGATTTCAGCGTGATTTTCGCGTTGATTTGAAATATTTACTTGGATTATGAATTCAAATTTGGAATAAACATGGAAAGAATGGTTTTGAAAGAGAGAGAAGCGGGTTTTACGGTTTGGAGTGAGAAATATGGATCATTTTTCAGAATCTCGTATAAATCTAAAATATTTGTAAATCTCATTTTTTTTTTTAATGCCAAAGGATATATCTAGTGTAGGGCCTAATTTTCCCTCTATTCATTATGGGCCAGATACAATTCATGTTTATCTGAGGTAATTTCAGAAGTAACATTAAAAATAAATTATTCCTAAGTATTGTTCAATTTTTTATTTTACAAATAAGTATCGTATTAAAAATTTTATAGCACACGCTACACTTTTTGACAAGGTAAAATACGTGATACACTTTTTGTTACATGCATGTGTAATGTAATGTAATATATTATCAATTATGCTACATGTACTTATAATTTAACATACATGTTGACATATTGCATGATTGGCACAATCATAATAATTCACACATCACATCAATTTTTAAATCAACATTCACAAACTTGTCAACTCATTTTTTTTTTGTCATCCTTTTTGTCATCCTCTAAGTACAACTAGCATTTTTGATATATTATTATATCAGTGCTACTACCAACGTCGACACTCTTAGCGTCGACACTCTTTTAGCTTCTACCACCGCCTTTGACAACACCAAATTCCAAAACAATCACCTGTCCCAAGCCCTATGTTCCCAACATCCTAGCCACCAATACAAACATGTAAACTCGTTTATGAATAAGTTTATAAACAACATATTTCTTCAATATACTTTTTAACTACACACATTTTTTCAATCACTTTTAACCACATATTTTAATATCAAATTACTTATTTATAAACAATTTTTTTTTTACCTAATACTATCTAACAAAAATGCAAACATCGTAAGCATAAAATCTATTAAAAGCAATAATCAAATCTGGAAAAGAAATTCAGAAAAATTGAAAACAAGATCACTATCAAGATTCGAAATTTCATATTGTTATGGTGGCTGTACGACAACAATATCAAAGTAGAGAAGCAATTGGACTTGGGTCACCGTGGCAATTCAAGGAGGAAGAGAAGCAGATTAGAGTGTCAATATGGTCCAGGACGGAGCCAGAAATTTATGTCTGCACGGACGAAAATCTTCCGATATAGGGGAGGGTAAAGGAGGTTCGGGGGTAGCCACTACAAGAAAATTAAGTTTATCCTACAAAATTTTCGGATACAAAATGAAATTTGTATGCATAGTTTACTTTTTCCTACAAAACGAGTTTTTGTAGAGATAAGAACTTAGCTCAAAATTTTTTTATACTTAAACTACAAATTGTCCACATACAAATATATGCACAATCTATTTTTGTAGGAATAAAAATTTGACGGTAAAACTATTATACTTAGGCTGCGTTTGAAATCAAAATTTTTCATCCCTTTTTCCTATTTTGGTATGTTTGACAGGTATAATTTGGCATGGAATTCATTTTCTTGGTTTTCACTTCACGCGCCAATTTTCCTTGTAAATGAGGAAAATCAATTCTAGCCAAATTGGTGGTTTTTATTTTCCATGTTACAAGGAAAATTGATTTCGTCGTGTTTGATCCATTTTGTTGTTGTTAATTGACTTATTTCTTTTTTCAAAAAATAACATTATTATTATCAAGTACAAATATGTGAAAAAATAAAAGAAAATATTTTTTATTACAATAACTAAATTTTGCTTTATTTTTCATGGAAAATAATGTCAATAAAACAACAAAAATTGAAAAATTTCCCACTTTTTTTTATCTATAAAATTAAATCAATTAAACATATTAAACTTTCAATTTCCAGGAATTCAATTTCGGAGAATTCAATTATCTGAAATTCATTTTCTTTCCATCCAAATTCCACATCACTATCAAATGCATCATTATACTACAAATTTTTCACCTACAAAATTATATTTGTATGCAAAATTATATTTTCTCACAAAAACTAGTTTTTGTAGGACTACATTGCAATTTACGAAAAATTGAAATCAAACCTACAATATCACGAACCTAACACGTCTTTTTCCTTAAATCAAATCCTCTCAACCCTCTCTCACAGCTAGGGGTGGGCATTAACCCCCCAAAATAGCTGGAATCGTCCAAACCAACCTAACACAACCCAACCCAACCCGTTTGGGTCAATTTTTTATGAAAATAAAAATCGGGTTGGGTTTGAATTCTACAAAATAAATTTTGTTCGGATTGAGTTGGGTTGGGTTGTGGGTTGGGTGAAACACCCGATCCAACCAAACACAATAAAATTTTTTAAAATATAGGATCATTTAAATTTGAAGAATCTCAAGCTCATTTTTAATTTGGATGAAACTCAAATATGGTTTGAACGTATTTAATTTTATTAGCAAGTATTCAATTTATTTTATTTGAGCTTATTGTATTGTACATAATGATTTGAGTTAATAGTTGATTAATGAGCTTAATTTTTTAATTTTCAAGATTTTTTGCTAATTGGACCAAAACCCAAACCACCCAATCCAACCCAACCGAAACTTGATTGGATTGGGTTGGGTAAAAAATCGACCCAACCCAACCCACGTCCACTGATGCGTGTCGCGATACACCAAAATAATAAATAATTCCTTACTCGCTAAATATTAATTAATAATGTAGTAGTGAGAGTAAGAGTCGATCACAAGAGGAACGGAAACTAATTTTAGTTGTTCGATCAATTAAAATGGAATGGGGGGTTTGTTGTTTGAAATTGGTTGAATAAAAAATATGCATAAAAATAAACAATTAAATATGACTAGAGAAATAATATAAGAAGAAATCTTGTTCTCGGGTTTGGTTGTACCCTTAATTAATGTTATACTTTTCCTTGTAACGTGTTTATATCTCTATTCAATTATCAATCATAAATAATCAACAAGCTCTGATTATCTAAATTCTTCCTTATGTGTATTGATTCAAAACAAGTTCTTCGAACCAATTCTAGCCACGGACAATTAAAAACAAGCTCTTAGGATTTAATGCACGACTAGTATGAAAATTTAGAAGAATAGATTGAATTGGATCGTTAATTACACGAGCTCGAATTAATCAATCCAAGTTGAATTATTACTAAATCTGCACGAGATTTATTTGTTACTAAAGTAAAGATTCAATGATAATTACGGATCAAGAATCTAAACATAACACATTTATGAATCCAAAGATCAATAATTCAATTAGCCAAATTAAACTATTAATCAAATAAACTCAATGAACATTCAAAATATAATAATCCAACAATTGTAGTAAAGGAATAGATTCACGCTATTAATTTGTAGGAAAAGAAAATAATATAATCGAGTTAACACAACTTCCTATTTGAACAAGATATGGAATTTAGCCTAGTATGGTTGTGGTAGATTCTTCAAGTTGCTTCATGAATTCCATTGTTGTTGATATTCTTGTGCTTGAAAATCTCCCAAGAATACTCTATATTTTTCTCTCAATTTTCCTCAATGTCCACCCTCCTTTTTGTGGTAATTTTGCTCATTTAATACTTCCAAAATCCTGTCCTACCTTTACCCACAAGATATACCAAAGAAAGACCTTGAATCAGATTAGAAAATTACTTCGCGAGAAAGTTACGGCCGTAACTTTGTCATTTACGGCCGTAAGTGAGCTACTGAAAATTTTCGGAATTTGGAAGTTACGACCTTAACTTTATCATTTACGGCCGTAAGTGCATTTCTGTCGAAAAGTGCTTGTGCTTGATGTTTTGGCTATAACTTTCTCTCCCAAAGTCTGATTGTGGTGATTCAAGTTGTGTTGGAAAGAAAACTCAAATATCTACAATTACTTGTGAAATAGCTGTTCCCAAATTCGAATTCCTTCTACATCAAAATTGAGCTTAAATATCTGACTTAAATTCTAGATCACAATCTTTTTGGGTTTTTGGTTTCCAATTTCACCCCAAATCTTCTATGACCATAATTTTCGCCTCTAATATTCTTCTCACATGTCATTTTTGATTTGGAGTCCTTTGAACATTCCATGATTCACATCATTTTGGTTTTTTTTTCCATTCTTTTTGTTCTTTGCGATTCTGTATAACACAATACATAAAGATGCATTCAACACTACTTAAATAGGATCAAGCCAATAACAAAATAGGATAACAAGTGGACTAAATAAGTGCTAATAAAGCACTTATCACCCACCCTACTCACAGCACTTCCGATCGCTCTCATTTGTCGCCAACCACCACCACCGCGGTACTAACATCTCCCCTTCCCCTCTTCCCTCCCTCGCACACACCTGCCACACGTGCCGCACACACCCACAAGCACGTAGCCACGCACACACTGTAAGCACACACCGCATGCGCACACTTCAAGCGCACACTCTCGATTTTTTATTTGGTGCTCTCTTTTGTTTGGGTTTTGGAAATATGTGCTTGGTGTGTGGTGAGGGGCTCTCAATTTTTTCTTGGGTAGGGTGTTAGGTTGAAACCGCAGGCCAATGATTTTGATTTTGTTAATGTGTGCAACTGGGTTTTACTTGCATTTTTGCACTTTCTGTGTACATTTTAATTTTTTTCTGTTTTTTTTCTTCTATTTGATAATAGTGCAATATTATTGACCTTCAACGATTTCTTTTATCTTTCTATTTGGTATATAATTTGTATTACTGATATTGTGGCATACAAGTTGAACTTGCTGAGTTGATTGTTCAATGTTGAGATGTGATAACAAGGCCATCGTATATGAGTGCAGTTTCTTTATATCTTCTCACGTAAAGACGATTGGCTGATTACATTTTACAGTACCAACTTATATTTTAATAAAATAAATTATTGGAGCCGGAAGAAAGAGGACCCATTGGACATTTTCCTTTGTGTAGGTAAGTAGATTGGTTGAAGATTAGCCTCAAAACTCATTGAGAAGGAACAAATTCTAGCCACTTTGAGAGACATCAACACTTGGATCGATGATTTATAAATTGTAAACAAAGATTTAAACTGGCACCAGAAACTCACAGCCTAAATAGTTAAATTTGCCAATTTTTCTAATACAGGTCCCAAATTCAAATGGAGGAGGTGGCTTACTCTCTCTAGGTTGATGGTTAATGTAAAATTGTGCCGAGTCTTTACACAATAAAAGATCACTAGCTAATTAATGATATTTTTTTCCAATTTTTATTAATGATATTTTGTAAGCAGTCGAAGGTACATGCATTGTTTGGTTAAATTATCTACCATGTATTTTCTCTACATGTTGTGGGAACCAATTTATCCACCATAGTTTGTCTGTGTATACTTTGAAGCATATAATTCTATAGATAGCTTGAAAACTAATCGTGTTTACGTGAAGGGTTTCTTTGACTGGTGCGATTTATGAATAAAAATTTGTTTCTTGATAGAAATAATTTTTAAGTATTGTTATTGTCCTGTATAATTGACTTCATTTTTCAACATCATTGCTGTGCCTGGGGAGTTGTCCTTACAATTGCATGTTAATTATTGATAATATTTTAGACTAACCTATGAATCCAACAGAGACAAAAGCCTTCATAGCGATCTGACAGTCCTCTATAGAAGGACTCTTGCTCATTTAATCAAAGGTACGCCGGGGATGATGAGAAAAATTATTAGAGGTAGTTTTCATGTATATGTACTTGCACCAACATCTAGTCCTAATTTTTCTTTTACGTTTCAAATATAATAAATAGGAAACACTTGTGAAATTGATATTTGGGGAAATTCCTTTTTGAAGGCTACTTCTTGTTTACATGAGCTTTCTTTGTTTTAAATTCTTTTTCGAATTGTCACACTTGTTCATTGCCAAAAATATTAATTTGTAATTTATGGAAATATGAAATCTTTAGCGGTTCCTTTGTAGTGTTTCTATGATGATTACGAAGAAGATGCTACTAGGGTGAAAAGAACAACTCTGATGATGAGAACAATTTTTGTTAATATGAATAGTATATCTAATGAGCATGAGTAGTTATGTTCCTTTTAGTAGACTAGTAGTAAACACGTACTTCGCACACATTTTATAAATGATGAATGACGCGCGTAATTTTTTTGAAGTATTACTACTATTTTCGAAAGTAGTTGAAATAATTGATATTATTAAAAGACAAAATGAATTTTAAGTTACCTGCAATTTTTAAAAAATTTAAGAGTATTATTGACAAAAGATAAAAAATCTAAATGTATTGTAGATTAATATAATAACTAATAATATTCAATGAAAATAAATTAAATTTTAAATGTAATATTGACCTAAAACAGTAAAACATAAGAATTTAAGGATAAAATGGGGAATTAAAGGTTTTCCACTCATCCATATTTTTTGTTGTTGTTGTTGTTGTCGTAAATTAAATTAAATTAAATAAATGAAAAATATAATAATATGAAATTATATTATAATTTTGTAAATTGCTATAATAAATGTAATGAATTATTTAATGTTATTAAATAAATGGGTAAGGATAAAATGGATATATAACTAAATATATGAGGGTAAAACAGGAGTTCAAAAGTTTTTCCCTCTAGTGAACGATTTTTATTTGTACTTTGTTATTATATTTTGAGTTCAATGATATATTGTTCGACACTAAATGTCGTAATTTCATTTATTATCTTTCTGTATCTTATTTTGAATAAAGTAAAAAATATATAATATAAATAAAAATATAAAATATAAAAATGATTTAATTTCTCTCTACAAATTATATCATTGTTGGGAAAAAAAAATTGTAGAGAAAAGTAGGACTTAATTCACAAAATATTTTTGAGACAAAAATATTTGTAGGAAAAAGTAAGATTTGATTTGTACCATGTACCCACAAAATGTGTGTCGTTGGCTAAATTAACTTTAGTAGACAAGTAAATTTGTCGGGAAAGAACTTGGACAATGAAATATATTTGTCTCTGAAGAGTTTATAGGGAAGACTTTTGCACACAAATTTCTAAATTAAATTCTAACTTACAAAAAACATATAGAAGTTCAATTTCTCAAAAACTAAGTATCAAAAAATTAACTTCACAAACCACAAATCTCAAATTAAATCAACTTCACAAGCCATTCGAGTATGAGACTATGGAGTATGGGCTAAAAATCAACTGAAATCAAATAATTTTGAAATTTTTTTGCGCCAAAATTATTTGAACTAAGAAATGGGCTGAACCAAGCATTAGAACTCATTTTTTTTAACACAATGGGGGCGTTGACCCCCACTGGTCCCTATGAAGATCGATTTGTCCCTGAATATGGTGATGGCACTGGTGGTTCTAGGGTTTGAGTGCGATGGTTGCCGATGAACATGGTTGAAAGTGAAGTAGGGGTGTCAAACGGACTGGACAGTTCGGGAGTTCGTGAGTTCGGCTCGTTAAAAGTTCGGCTCGACCCGTTAAAAAAAGGACTTGGGCTTGGACCGGACAAAAAATTTGGGTGTTGGACAGTTCGGGTTCGGCTCGTGAAGTTCGTGGACTAGTCCAACGGACACCCCAAATGGGCCGGAAACGGGCAGGCTACGGGCCAAAACGAGCCCTGCTCACGGGCCGGAATGGCGGCCGGCCCGTGAGAAGCTCAAAAGGTCACAAGACCGTTTGAGATCTCAAACGGTCTTGTGACCGTTTGTAACTTTTTTTTTAATTTTTTTTCCTTCTATAAATACTCGTTTTTTACTTCATTTTTTTGACAATCTCAACTCAACTCTCCGAACTCCCAAATCTCAACTCTCAAGTCTCAAATTCGATTCCATATTTCATTTTCATCTCCAATTTTTCAATTCTATTATTTCTAATGGAACACTCACAATCTCATGGTTATTCTTCTAGCCAATTTGTTGATGAACTTACACCTCTCAATGGTATTCCAATTCTCGACAATTTGGCGGAATTTGAAAATGAAATCGGAGATATAGATACAAGAACTCCTATTGATTTGAATGACATAATTGATGAAGATGTCGCTGCTACATATGGATCTGGCTTCGCTAGTACGACGGCAGGCTCCAGCAGAAATCCAAAGAGGACGAAAAAATCCAACTGCTGGAATTTTTTCGATTTGATTGAAACATCAAAAAAAGATGATGAAAACAAACCGATATACAAAGCAAAATGTAGAAGTTGCGTGGGACTTTTCTCTTGGAAGAAGGGTGGGGGCACATCACACCTCAATAGACACTGCAAATGATGTCGAAAACCTGGCACGGTTGAAGCAAACCAATCAACTCTACAGTTTGGTCAATCGAGCCTAACCAATTGGGTCTTCAACCAAGATCTAGTGCGTCGAGAAGAGATGATCATGTTCGTATCGAGTGGTGAGTTCCCGCTTCAATTGTAGAAAGTTCACAATTCACGGAAATCATTCAGAAGTATCTCCAACTCAGGTACAAACCCGTTTCTAGAAATACTTTACGAGCTGATTGCATAACTAAATATTTCGAGAGAAAACAAAGTTTTATAGATGCTTTAAATAAATGGAATGGTAACTTGTCATTTACTCCGGACCTGTGGACTGGCAATAATCATAGAGGTTACGTAGCTGTTACTTGTCATTACATTGATGATTCTTGGGTAATACACAAAAGAATTATGACATTTAAAGTTATTGATTACCCACATAACGCAACAAATATTTTCAATATACTACTTGCAATTCTTAGATAATTTAACTGTGATAGTAGAGTTCGTGGTTTTACACTAGATAATGCTTCTATTAATAAAGCAGTGATTGATAGATTAGCAGCCCACATAAATCCTGAGTTTGGTGGAGTCTTGTTTCATGTTAGTTGTGTATATTACATTTTTAATTTAATAGTTCAAGATGGTCTTAAGTTTATAGAAAATCAATTGAAAAAAATTAGGTGTGGTTGCAATTTCATTATGATAGCACCTTCTAGAAAACAAGTTTTTGATGCACTGTGTGTAGAAAATGGTATGAACACACGATCATTTATTACTGATGTAGGACATAGATAGAACTCAGCTTATTTAATGATTGAACATTGTGAATGTTACGAGAATTTAATATGTGCATATTACAACGGCCGGCACTCAAACGGCTCAACTTTTGATTTGGGGACTAATGATTGGGAACATGCAATTCATGTTAAAAAAATTTTGAGACCATTTTACGATGCTACAAACGAATTGTCCGGTGTTTATTATCCCACTAGTCCTTTAGTGTTGAAGTATTTTTATTGCATTGCTAATAATTTTAACAAGTACAAGACATTTCCTATTTTTCTGATATCATTAAAGCAATGGAGACTAAGTTTAGAAAGTACTGAGAAGATTTACCAACTTTGTTTCTATTAGTAACGGTTATGGACCTTAGAATAAATTTAGAGGGAACTAAACACACCATAAAGGCAATATCAAATAAATTAACTTTTAAAACCCCTTTAACATGCACAGATATAGAAAAATGTTTATGTGAAATGTACGAGATCAATGCCTAAAGGTCAGGTAAAAATGTTAGAAGAACTGCTCCCACCCCTAATGTGATACAAAATCAAGACAATGATTTACTTTCCTACCTTTTGAATATGAAGGGAACTTCTAGTTCTAGTACACTTCCTAGTGGTTCTAGTTCTTCTAGTACATATAATAGTTCAAATGAAATTCCAGGCGAGTTAACTAGGTATTTCTCACATGACTTTCTTAGTATGTTAGACGAGGACGAGAGAAATAATTTTGACATTCTTAAGTGGTGGAGACAGAACGAGCGTCAATACCCAGTTGTTTCTATGATTGCACGAGATCTACTAGCACCTCCGGTATCAACTGTAGCATCGGAGACTGCTTTTAGTGCAGGTGGTAGAGTGTTATTTGAATATAGGTCAAGTCTTAAAGAAGACATACTGGAGGCCTTAATGTGTTTGAAGGATTGGCAGTTTGCGGAGAAAAGGAAACAAGATAGGATATGTGAAATTCTTGCCGAGGAATTCGGAGAACAATCGTATTGGTAAGTAAATTTTTTCTTTTTCTTTTTCTGTATTTTGAATTGTTTGATTTGTTTCTTTCAAATAAAAAAATTGTACACGTAACATTTTGTTCGTGTACAATTTTAACTCCGCCTACAATAATTTAAATGTAGCCGGTCCCAAGCCCGGATTGAAGGAGGAGGGTTTTTTAATGTTCAATTATTTAGCCGTTAGAAAAAAAAATTAAAAATTTAAAGGGCCCATGAGACGGCCCGTCCGGCCCGTGGTCAGACGGGCCCACGGGCTGGACTTGGGCCCGCTCCGTGGGGGGATTTAATACTAAGAAATAATGAGAGCTCCGTTGTTTTCAAACTTATTTTCAACCATACATTTTACTAATTGATAAGTGTGCATTTTACACACTTATTGTGCTTTTAAATAGACAATACAAATTGAGCAAATATCTACTTATATATTGTGTTTATCTTGTACAATTAGGTACAACCTCAATTGGAAAGCAAATGGACAAGATTGGAGTGCAATCAGGTTAAAAGAGGAGCAAATTTGATGTCCAATGACCTAATCGAAAGAAATCAAAAGTTCGGGGACTCAATTGCAATATCTCAGAAAGTTGGAGGACTAAAGGTTCAAATATTTCAAGGGCATATTTGTAATAAAAGTCAAAATTCAAAGACTAAATTGAAGAAGACCAGAAGATGGAGGATCAAATTGCAATCATGGAGGGACAAAGCTGCCTAGTGAACCACGCGATCGCGTGTATCGACTAGGCAGTGCTCGCGAATCAAACATATAATCCAACCCGAGAGTTTTAAAGTCAACCACGCGATCGCGAGGTATTAAGCCATGCGATCGCGTGGTCATAATTTTGAGCGATAATCTAGGCCGACCCGGTTCGGCCCAAAAGCTGAAGGGAGCGGATCTATTTGAATTTTTGGTATTTTTGGGCATTTTTGCCTAGGGTTTCAAAGATACTTGATCCCAATTCCTCATCCCCAAACCCTAGCCTCTTTTTCTCTCTTTTCTTCTTCTTTTCTTTTTCTTTTCTCTTCTTTGTTTTTGTTTTGTTTGTAATTTAGTTTGTAGATTATTTTTTATTTCAAAGTTTTAGTCACCATTGAAGCAAGAAAGCAAGAAGTGAGGTGAAAATTCAAAACAATGTTCAAGGAATTTTGGGGCAAAAACTCAAGGGAAGTGATTTATTTCATTATCTTGTATTTTTAATCTTTGATTTCTATATTTTGTGATGTATTTTGTAAACCTCAAATTTTGTGCAATATTTATACAAGGGCTAGTTATTTTATGTTGGGATGATTGATGTAGCTTAACTTAGTTTAAGTAATTTTAATGTTTGTTTATTAACGTTGAGCTTATTTCATGTGTGTTTGTTATTGA
The DNA here is from genome assembly GCA_963555705.1 of Ligustrum vulgare. Taxonomy (NCBI): domain Eukaryota; kingdom Viridiplantae; phylum Streptophyta; class Magnoliopsida; order Lamiales; family Oleaceae; genus Ligustrum; species Ligustrum vulgare. The sequence continues at coordinate 5,398,123 of OY743176.1, read as the reverse complement.
GATTATTCCATGTGTTTGATTGATCACCAAATATATGTTTTGTGAAGTGTATGATAATCGAGAGATATTATGCATTTTAGACCAAATAACAAATGCTCTAGGTTCTTGTTAAGGATAGAGATATACCTTAAACCCTAGATGATCCATTGAGCTATTTTCACAAAGAGTTAATGCAATTGATTGGGCTTTAATCGACATAGAGATATAGTAGGTTAAACCAATTGATTAGAGTTAATTTCACTCGAGAGAGGTAATTAGCTAAGCTTGGAAAATCGGGTCTAACATTGTAAATGATTAATTTATTAATTTGCATGTGTTGAGAAATTACTTAAGCAAGAGTTAAGTGAAATCTTGAATCCCAACTATTTTATCTTTCATTTTCCTTATTTTAATTTGGTTTAAAATTAGTTTCGTTAATTTAGAATTTTCCAAAACCATCTTTTAATTGTGTGTTTGATTTGTTAAGATTAAATTAACTAAAGTGTAATTGAGTATATATTCCTCGTGAGATCGACAACCCGGACTCAAAAAGTCTACTTTATTACTTGTACGCGACCCGTGCGCTTGCGATACACTATTTTGAGCGAACAAGTTTTTGGCACAGTTGCCGGGGAATGTTTTTACTTTGATTATTACTTTTGTTAATTTTAGTTTTAACAATTTTTAATTATTTTAGTTTAATGTTTTATTTTGTTATATTTGGTTAACCACCACAATTCTAATCTTTCTTGTGTTTGGTTTTCTTTCTATGCATATTTGATTTTAAAATTGGCAAAATAGGAAAGCAATTGCATTGAACAATCTCAACATGGGTGATGAATACAAGCTTGAAGAATATTCAAGTTGTGAAATTTGTTACAAGATGCATTGTAATGGACAATGTTTGTTTTCGGGGAATGATTTGATTATGTCGAAGCTTATTGGGTTTAGACAATATTTGAAATGCCGAAAACAAGCAATCGATACATTGGATGTGAGTTACATGCTCTTGGGGGATTGTGTACCGGATGATTGGGATGAGGACATCACTCTTGTGGGAGATGGTCCTCCATTATTGAATGAGAAGGTACTTGCAAAGTATTACAATGAGTTTGCTAATTTGGATGAAGATGATATGCTTATGGGGGATGCTATGTATTGGGAAGAATTTCGAATGTGGGGGTATAATCCACTCTTGGGGATTAATAGGAAAAACTTGCCTTTGCCCATGGATTCAAATTTTGAATCGGTCATTCAATCTGAGGAGACATCAACTAATGGAGATGAGTTTGAAGAGAATGATAATTTAATCACAAAAGAATCACTTAGAGAAGTGGCAATTAATGAGGAAGAGATCAAATCAAATTCTCTCAACTTCATTGATTGTCCAATAATTGATTTTGTGATTAAGCCACTTGAGGAGGTGCAAGTCTATTTAGTTGAGTTTGAATTGGATGGAATAAGCAAGTCCCATGACATTGGATCAAATCAAATTCTCTCAACTTCATTGATTGTCCAATAATTGATTTTGTGATTAAGCCACTTGAGGAGGTGCAAGTCTATTTAGTTTAGTTTGAATTGGATGGAATAGGCAAGTCCCATGACATTGGAAGGGGCAAGGTGCAAGTATTTTGAATCAATGAAGAGTGGGGCAAAGCCAAAAGAAGCAAAATGGGGAAGGCATCAAAAGCTATATTTAGAGTGCTATGAAGTGCTTATGCGGAGATTCGAGTTAATGGCTTTAAAATAAGCGCTTAATGGGAGGCAACCCATTCTCTATCCTTTATTTGCTTTATTTTTATTTTTTGCATATTATTTACTTTCCTGCATTTTATTTACTTTCTTGCAAATAAGTTGGTTAGGCCATAGTCTCTATCTTCCACAATTATTTTCCCCAAGTTGGATAGTGTGAAATAGCTCCAATGCATTCTCATTTGATTCTAGCATGCACTCATATCAAACTTTCAAAGTCAAATATTTGCTTAAAACTCATTTTTAAATCACTTGGTGCATATTGTATTTTATCTTCAAGTGTGATTTAATATTGATGTGGATGGGCAAATTATATTGGATTTATGAGTTAGAATTGAGACGTTGAATGTAATTTTAATTTTTGGGTCATTCATCACTTAATATCTACTCTTTTCTTGTATTTTCATAGGATGCTCACAAGGTGTTCGATGAAATGCCTCATTGGAGAAATGTGTGTTCAATTGATTGGAGGCTTCAACACAAGTTTGGGGGTGGATTGGTGGTGCTTGCAATGAGATTTTCACATGCCCAAGACTACTTATTAGTGTCCCACCACTTCTTGGGATGTCTAGTAACTTCTTTCCTCTTACATTGATTTTATTTTACACATTGAGGACAATGTGCATTTCAAGTTTGTGGGTGATTTCCTATTATGTATTGACATGTTAGATAGCCTTGCCGGCCAGGATTACTTGATGTTTAAAATTTTTATTGATTCATGATTTATGACAAATATGCTACTTGTGTCTACTTTTACAAAATGCTTATCCATGCAAGATCATATTTATCTTAAGCACAATAGTCATGATTGATTGTTGGTGAAGTTTGGGAATTGTTGAAGGGTGAAGAGGTTAATGGAGTAGAAGAATTAAGTTGTGAGCTTGTATTTTTAATTTTTATCAACCTATCAAATGTTTCCCAAAACTCTAAATCTCTTGATCCTATTGTAAGACAAGTTTGGGGGTGGTCGACCCGGTAAAGGAGACGGTCTAGACGTGTGGTGATTTCATGCATGTTGGAAATAAATTTTGTGTGGAGTGTATTTCGTCAAGTATAAGCTAAGTAATGACCGTATGCTAAAGTTCTAAGCCCATTTTAATTTTTGCATTGCACTGCCCTATCTCGAAGCCTTTTTGACTATTGTAATTAAGCCCGTAGGAGTATCTTGAAACTTGGTGCCTTAAGTTTGAAACTTGGGAGTCACTGGCCTAAAGCTCGCTACATGAGTCAATTAGAAAGCTTAATGAGTAGGGTACTCACACACACACACACACTTGAAAAAAAAAAAAAAAAAAAGCACTTCATTTTTGCATTCGTTTAATAAGTCTACCCCACTTCGTAGCCTTTTTGACTCGAGTTAATAAGTTCGTAGGGGTATTTTGAAACTTGGTACCCTTTGATCTAAAAAAATTGGGGAGTTTCCGATCTAAAACTCACTACATGGGTCAATTAGAAAGCTTAAGGGAGTGGGGAATGCGCGATCATTCATCACGTTAGTTTTTAGAAATCATACATTTGTACTTGCATAAGGGCTTTTAGATTAATAGTGGGTTTGAATTGCTTAGTATAAACTTGAATGTCGAAGCACTCATTTAGTGGAGAGTCAGTGCATTTCTAAATTGTCGAAATTGCTGGTAAAACGCACCCAAACTAGAGTGGAAAAAGAAAAGAGTGATTTGAGAGTACCATCTAGAATTGCATTCCGGGAGAGGAAAGAAAAATATTTATTGGGGTATGAATGTCACGAGTGGGGAAGAAAAAGAATTGACCACTAATGGTGGGTAGTTTTGACTTGAAACCTCTTTACTCATCAACATTCTCGAAACTTAATTGAAAATTGAAAGTGACTTTGCACACACACACACACCGATCGAACATCGGATAAGCTAAACGTCTTTTTGGTAGCATTATTTGGAATCATAATTTTGAATTGATTATACAATTTTGCACTCATGAGTAATTTGCAAGTTATCTAACATTGTTGATCTATTTTTCACGTTACTTGATTGCACTAGTAGATAATTTTGCTTGAGACGAGCAAAAGCTCAAGTTTTGGAGTGTGATAAGTGTGATTTTGAACATTTACTTAGCAATGTTGAGATGTTGTGTTAAATCATAAATGGTATAGTTGGGACTTTGGATTGAGTAATTTATGTTGGGATTGAAGATTTTGAGTTGGGAAAAAATTTTCTAATTTGATTACTCTAAGTCTTTAACTTGTTGTGACGAAATCACAAACATGAAAGGTTTATTCAACATGAAAGAAGGCTTGAAATTGGTAGAAGTTGTTCTATTGCTAATTCTAAAGCTGTGAATACTTCAAGTTCGACACCTTCACAAATTTCATTGCCTGTTGCTACTTATTAAAAATATTTTCACATATTTTATTCACAAGCATCGGCTGTTGACTAGTTGACGATCAATATTTGACTATTGACGAGTCAACGACCGTCCTAGCTAATTTTGATTCATGGATCCGTCACTGGGCTTGGGACTTGTGGTGCTAGAGCATAAGTTCGATTGTCGTAAAGTGAGCCTTTATTGAAGGTGAAATTACGACTCTATTCTTTAATGCAATAATTACAATTTATAAATAATACAATTTTTCAAATCATTTTTAACTACGCACATTTTCTCTTTCTACTTTCGAATCACACATTTTACCTAAAAACATAAATAAACTAATTTATAATTAATACAGTATTACGAACAGAGCTTATGCAATTCATCAGATTGTATCTCTCATTTAATACCACCTAGATTGGTCTTATAACACCAATGATTCTAAAGTATTAGTCTTTGTAAGGGTTGAATTTTCACAATAAAAGTTAGTTAAGTTACATGTTTCCAAACTTCAAGAAAGAAAATAGAAAAATAGATCATTTGATATGTTTAACCAATGGTTTTTTCAAGTACAAATTACTTATTTTTCTGTTACTAGGTATTATTTGTCTATATATTAATTCTATAGTTGTAATTCCATAAAACTATCGAATTTTCAATGCTTTTGACGCAATAAATTCTTCAGCATTACGGCCTATATATACTTGATAGTCGTTTCCCTCCACTCTCTTGTCACATTTTCAAAGAAGAGAATTGAAATTTCAAAAAATAGGGTCAAATTACTCAATTTCTAGAGATGAGGTCAAAACTAACTCGAAGAAATTCTATAACTAATGGATGCGCAACAGTATTTTTCCACAATATTTTCATTTTCAACAAAATTGAAAATATTTTGACTCTTAATGCACGTGGTGGAGGAGAAAAATGAGGAAGGTTTCTTTCTTCTACTTTCAACTACTTCCATTTACTTGCCAAGAGCGAATCTTATTTGTTGAATATTGTAAATATTCAAATAAAGATTAATATTGACTAAAATTTTATTTTATTTCATTATGGATTAAATTATAGACCTCGAGAAAAAATGATTTGTTTCGAAGTACATTCTGTAATGCTCAACGTTGAGTCAAAAATTGAGAGTATAACAAACTATTAAGCCTTTAAAAAATGGATGGTTGAAAAAACACAATTATTTGACCAACGTAATTATGAAATTGAAGGTTTTCTACACAAAAATTGAATCTTGCAATTGCAAAGATTGACATACCAATGAATCCCATGCCAATATCATTACATTTTGACACGGGCGGATCCATGGCATGACGAGCAGCCGCACTCGCCCGTGTTGGATTTGCTCGAAAAAAATAGTAGGAATTTTTTGCAGTTTTTTGTTGCGATTTGAAAAATTACTGAAGTCCACTCGTGTTGAAATTTTTTTTATTGATATCCGTCTGTGTTGAAAAAAATTTATGAATCCGCCACTGCTTTGACATAAGGATTTTAATTCTAAAGTGCAAGTAAGATTATTGTGAATCAACTCTATAGCTCGACTGTCTGGGAATGAGATTTCATGTCCAAAATAGAACTGTTATTCGACTTCCCTTTTTACTTATGTCACAATATTTTTAACCAATCTGGTAACATTGGTATAAATAATGTTTATAAACATTATAATTTACAATATCACTTTTTAATTATACATATTTTCGAAATTATTTTTCATCCATATATTTTACTTCGAAAACAACAAAAATTTTATTTAGTCCGTGTTCGGTTCAGATTAAAATCGAATTTCATTAAAATCTACTAAAAAATTAATTTTAACATATACGAAACAAGGGCTTATAAATAAATTCTTTTGGTTCAGATTTTTTTGTCCAGTTTAAAATTTTGAAAGAATCGAACCGAAACTTAACCGGAATTAGGGATATCAACGAGCAGAAGATCAAGACTTGAGCTTTTTTCGGCTCGAGCTGAGCCGAGTAAAAGCTCGTCTCCAAAAATAAGGCTCGACTTGAGCTTTAAGTTCGAGCTTTTCTGAGCCGATCCGAGCCAAGCCAAGTCAAGCCGAGTTCTGAGTTTTTTTTTTTTTTTTTAAATTTTTATAAGAAAAGTCCATAATTTTTTTTTTTATTGAAAATGTATATATACAACAAGTTGAGCTAAACTCGTGGTCGAATATCTCCGTCTCTAAAAAAAGCTCGACTAGAATTTTGGCTCAAAATCTTGAGTCGTGAGTCGAGTTAAGCCTGAGTTTTTTTCGAGCCGAGCCTAAGCGACTCAAGTCGACGAGCCGTTTTATCATTTCTAATCGGAATCGAATCGAATCGAATCGTTGATACCGATTCTTTTGTCCAACTAATGAGAAAAACTATTTATTTTATTTAAATTTATAATTTCAACACGTTTGACTTTTCTAGATTAAGAAATGTACTTTAACAAAAAGAAAAAACATGTTAAAAGTTTATGCAACTTGCAGAAATAGATAAAATTAATATGTCATCCATTATCCTTAACATAAATAAATAAAGCCCTTCCAGGAAAATTAGTGCCTTTATTAGTCCAAATAATTACTTTGACTAATGCACGTTCACTTACGTAAGCAGTGATACCATTTCTGAGACCACACGCACACAATAACCCAATACCACTAATCTCAAAGAATTTAATTATTTATAATTATAATTAATTATCGGCTCTTTGACCCGTGTTTTTATCTACTTATTTATAATTAATCTCTAATTATGAAATTTAGTCAAGGAATTAGTCTGCTTATCTTTCGAATTAAAAATAAATTGTTTAGTTTGTTACATAAAATTTGTACTACCTCGAGTTGAATCAAATTAGAATTTTATTAAGAGGTACGCATTTATTTATTTATTTATTAGAGATTGGGATGACTTATGTTTTGGAAGACTGACTATGCAACCATCATATAAGGTTAATAGCCAATTGCTAGCTCATTTTAAATGCCAGGGACCAACTTGCTATAAAATTAATTTCTCAAGCGATACACTTGCTACAATAACAGACAAAGGATCGATTCGTCGAGGGTGAGCTAAAGTGCTAAACCCCAAAACCTATCCACAAATTAGATTGCAGGCTTCAACTCGCCTGCATGAAATTGGAATCACCCATTAATTCTTGAATAACTAATTAGACATAGCAGAACTTGGATCGACGTAGATCAAAAGGTCACTCCTTTTGTTTTGTTTGATATACCTAATCCTAATGAATTTAATAAGTCAAAATCACGACACAAAATCGATTTAAAAAGTATATTGTAATTCAAATAGATACAAAGAACGATGTATTTGTTGAGAGAAAATATTTATTATCTCTAATTGGCATATTAATTAATTAATTATAAAATTTTCCTTTTTGTGTTGTTGAACCATCCACTAATTGAATCTGTTGACTATGTAACTGAACGAGTTTTTTTATTTTAGCCTTTGACTCTATTGATGTACGTGGGAGGCTTTGGAATGCAGACACGACTTTTGACTTATTTTTGCTAAGAAGGATTAATTAAACAAAATCGCATTAGAATTTTGTGTTTATTCTATACGATTTTTAAGTAAAGAAAGTCAAAGTAAAAAATATCGATGTGAAGTCAATGAATGCATTGCCTCAAATTATTTATAATATTATTACTCGTAATTGAATTTCAATCTTTGCTAGATTAAATGTTACCGACCAAACTTCTTTTGAAAATTTATAAGAAATAAATTATTTCCAACGGCAAGTGGTTTTAAGAAACCAATAATCCTAGTACAAGATTTAACTTTGTGCTGGTCTAAAGTCAAAAAACTAGTGTATACTTGATTTTGTGAAGCTTAGAACATAAATTTGTACACAGCTCAGGAAAAATCAAAAACATTAACAATCTTTATTTCCTTATTTGGTGCAATGTCCTCCACGTTAAGGATACCTACCTAAGACTCTTTGAATCTTTAACTTTAAAATCTAGTGTGACATTATTAGGATAAAACCCGAATAGAATTATCAAAATTTGCATAGTAGATTCAAGTGTCAAGACATTATAAAATGTCTTTGACTAGATAGCTAATTCCAGTTCCCACTTAGTATCGACTTAAGAAAAGAAAATTGATATAAGAACCTTAGCGAATACTTTACAAGAAACTCAAATGTCTACTACTTTTAATCCAAAACTTTGGTTTTACTAGGATTCCTACTAATCGTAGGACTCAAGTTAGCTTCGCAAAGTAGACGTTGGATTAATCTCCATCGACCTATGTTCTTCAAATCTACCTTTTAATCTTCGTCTTGAGCATCATCCTAATTGCAACTAATCAAGAAAGTCAACAATATATTATAATTAATATAGAGAAATAGCTAACTTATTTTTTCTACTTAAGTTAATAGATAGGGGTAACAAAAAATGTTAAAATATCTACGCCTCCATTTGGTAAACTTGTTCATAAATAAAACGATATATTTTTACAAACAACTTTTTAACCACAAATATTTTTTAAAATTACTTTTCGGCTACATATTTACCTCAAAATATCACGTCTTTTTATTTATAAACAGAAAACTTTTAAAAAACAGAGTCACGTTTACAGACTCTCTATCCAACTTCTATTACGCGTGCCTCTCTACTCATATTTTCATTTAGGGCCTCATTTTTCATCTATGGTGTTTTATTACGAAGTGTTCAATGAAAATTATTTTTCATCAAAGTACAAAAATGATTTATTCTCTTTTTTACTCTCCAATCAAACACATGGAAAAAAAAAAAAAGGGGGGGGGGATTGCTTTTAGAGTTTGATCCTGTTTGGTAAAGTGAAAAATTTTGATTTTTGTAATTTTTTTTGATTTTTTGGTGGATATATGGTTTAAAAATGTTTGAAAAATCAAAAATAGTGGGCTTGACTAAGAATGAATGGTTGATATTAAGTTTAAAAAATTGTGATAAAAATTTTACCACTACCAAACAAATTCTTCGTCTATAAAACTCGAACGAAACAGTGTTTATCCTTGCAAGGATTGGCTAACCTAGCTTGGCTTGGGTCGAACCATGGCACAACGACAACACGATATAAATAGTACATTTGCTTTGCTAATTATGTGGCCCATTACGATCATTCAAACTCCACCTTTTACAGTTACCAAATAGAATTGATTGACGGCAGCTTTTCAGATGCCAAAATCAGTCTCCTATCTCAATTCACATTTATGGGTCCCACTTAATTGAATCAACATCGATAATCAACCACCACGTGGCACTGTTCAAAAGTTCTCATTGTAGAAATCGGTCCATCCGGCTACCCCACCGCACCGGATCAGAAGAAATTCAACGTGGCTGAAAGAATTTCTCAGTCTTTGTAATTTGGTGGAATCCAGTTGTACTATACATTCATGGATAGGTACATTGTAGATACATACATACATTCTGTCTTTCCGTGTATAATTCAACTAATTCTCATCAGCTTCTCGTTATTACACTATTATTACACGTGTACATCCTTAGATAACAGTAGACTAAGGACTCGAATGCAATGGAAACAATTTTTAATGACAGAGATGGGACTTGGATCCATATAAGAGCTTAATCGACTCTTAAGAAAGTTGAACTTTTCAAATCGAATCAAGGGACTTGATTAATTGACCAATAATAATAATAATAATAATAAAACTATCATCCAAACATGTCCTAATTGTGTTCCTTGATCTACTGCCGACGTAATTTGGTAACACTGTTTGGATTATAAACTGATTTATTTATGATTTTGAGGTAAAAAGTAATGATTGAAAATTAAAGAGAGAAAATGTATATAATTAAAAAATAATTTGAAAAATTGTATAATTTATAAATCGATTTATAAATAAAAAAAAAAAAAAATGTTTACCGAACACAATGTTAGCAAACATGGTCCACAGATGATAGAGTTACGTAGCTGTTACAGAATTTTATAGGATGGATTTGCTTCAAGTGTTGCGGCTCTAAGTGAAGGAAGCCTAATAAATATATTATTATTTTATTATAATATTTGTACACGTGGGACCTCTTACTTTTGGGGACCACTTTTGGTGGCTTCTCTATGAGGCACGCGGCCTACAAAAAGATTCCCGCCGCCAGACCCCCACCAACCTCCTCCTCCTCAGACCTCCTCCTCCTCTCCTCCTCCTCTCTATTAATGCATATATGTTATAAATAAATGTATATATATATATGTGAATGACATTACCATTATACCCCTGCAAACTTTACAGTATTACGATTGTGCCATTGTCCACTCCTATAAATAGGAGTCATTTCATAAACATTCTTACACCTTGAGTTGAAATGAAGAATTCTCTCAATTCTCTCCATCTCTTTCTCTATATCGTTGTTATGATTTTGATAGTTTTATAACACGTTATCAGCACGAGTCTCTAACCAATTGAGTAATAAAGGGAGTATGCTCTACAGTTGCATCTAAATGATGAACCTCTGTATCAGAAACTGATTATTATTAATCAACGCAAACCGACATGCTACTTTCTCTCTCCACAGAAAACCCCATCCCTGAACTACTGTTTACTTCTTCCACCCTAAAACCCACCGACCAGCACCACCACGTGATTGGAATGAAGATTACAGGAGGAGCACTACCCCGATTCAACTTTCCATTTCGTTATTATTCCTTCCGACGAAATTGCTCGAAACATCGCCATTTTTTTTATCAGCAGCAGCAGTAGCTGCCCTTAGCAGGCTATCTCCTCTTTCCCTTCTTTCCAATTGCTCACCATTGAACGATGGCTAATATAGATCGAATTACGCTCCACTCAACTTGTAGCTTAATATGAAATTTCGTGAGAATGATTTAGCCTCTTCACGGATTTTCTTCGACCTCCATCAGTGTTGATGAACAGAAAAGATAATAGATCCATGGCTGAGGATTGGTAAATCCTCCCACATAGATCAAACATTACAAGAACATGGACAATATGCCTTTATAAGATTCGAACAGCTTTCCGTTTGAGGAGGAGAAAGACGCATGTTACCAGGAGGAAAGACAACAGCTGGCTGCGGTGTATTTTTGTTGAGAGGAAGGAGAGACTGCTGCAGAGGCAGCAAAAGAGAGGACGCAAGAGGGAGGAAGGAGAGGCTGCTTAGGAAGTGGAATGACAGCTTGAATGGAATCATGACATCCAACAAATTAGAATTAATTAGTGGAAAGTAATGCCAGCTTGAATGGAATCATGACAGCCAACAAAATTAGAAAATTATGTGGAAAGTTAGTGGAAGTGGAAAATTATGGGAAAGTTAGTGGAATTGGAATAAAAATTATTATATCCGGTAATGGGAAATGGGTGAAGTTGGAATGGTAGCCGACAAAATGATTTTTCCAAACTAAAGCTAGCCAATCATATTCGATGAAAAAGATATGACTCGCTCACTCATGTAAGGTAATTTAATTATATTATGCTGCCACCTACATGGTTGGTTTTACCACCTACATGGTTGGCTTTACCCGATTTAATTATTTCATTATGTCGATTCCGCCTATATGGCCGGTTTAATTATTTCATCACGTTGACACCGCCTATATGGTCGGTATATCAATTGAATACATATAAACACCTCAGTTGTTGGTTAATTCTAACATATTAGAGGGTTGTTGTCAACATATATACTTGGTGGTATAACCCCAGTATCGTTATTGTTAATATATATATACAATATTATTGTTATTTGACACTTCATTAAATGATACCAGAAGTTATCAATACTAAAGTTAGAAAATATTTTATCAAATGATACCAGAAGTTATCATTACCAAAAGGTTGATAAATATTAATAAAATGTTTTATCCAATGGTACCAGAAGTTACCAATATCTGAATTTGAATGGGTGGATGAAAATTATTCAACAATGGAATGTTGATGTATGATAAGATAATATCACATGATAGCACGGATATAGCTAATGTGAAAATAATCTCATCAGTATTATGAGATGAATATTAGATGATAAGTGTCTGGAAAAGTTCTTGCATAAATACTTATGTACTCCAGAAGAAGTACATATTTACTCCAGAAGAAGTAAACACTATCATCTAAAACATACTGAAATGATATTATTATTGCTCCTGAAGAAGCATAAACGAGTCATACATGCAAAATACAAAAGAGGGAAACATTCATGATCCTCAAAATGAGAGATGTGTTTCGGGAGTAGCCGTATCCTACCACCTCTGACCTTTTGAGGAAATAAAGAAAAAGGTGTGTTTCAAGAGTAAGAAATACTCCATACTCTACCACCTTAAATCTTTGAGGTACACAAGATTAAAACATTGATAAAATCCTAGAAATTTATGGTGTGTCTCAAGAGTAAGAATACTCCGTACTCTACCACCACCTATTCTAGAGTTCACAAAGATAAATTTACATTAACCGGACTCCATTTTCGCTTGATTCCCCTTCCTTGCGACCAATCTATCTTTACTCCTGCTGGATCTTGTATTGGAATATATGATTGCAACTTATCCAGCAGTTCCTCGATAGTAGGAGCAGAAATAAGGATTCTCCTAGAAAATGGAGATATGAATCCCTGTTCCACAGCATAATCAAGAAATGTTAGCAAACCATCAAAGAAATTGTTTACATTTAAAAGCCCTATAGGCTTAGTATGGAGATCTAGTTGAGCCCATGAAGTAATATTAAAGATTTCTTCTAAAGTACCAAAACCTCCAGGCAGGGCTATGAAGGCATCAGAACCATATAACATGCAAGTTATGCGTTCATGGATAGATAAGGTTTGTACTTCATGCCCTCGTGTTTTGCCTGCAATATCAGCTAAAGGAGTAGGTATAACACCTATCACTCTTGCTTTCTCTACTAGAGCGGATTGTGAAACACAACCCATCAATCCACTGCTACCTCCTCCATACACGAGAGTGATACCTTTCTCTCCCAATTTCTTTCCTAAATCCACGGCTGCTTCAAGATACCCAAAACCTTTTCCCACTTTTGATCCACAAAATACACAGATAGTTTTGATCTGTCGAAATCTTGGTCCTTCCATTTTTGAAAGAAGGAAAAACTTACGAGAAAATGTTATTTTGGGATGCATGAACTATGAAAAATGTTTGGCTATTTAAAACCGAAAAACTTCACTATTTACTGGTCGTTTTTCGAAAAAGTGAAGATTTACTTTTGACAAAATCATCCTACTCACCTTTCGGTGATTTAATATTTTTAACCAGCCTTTATCAAAACTCGTGAAAGGAAACAGAAAAATATTTTATATGTGCATATATATCAAATGATTTACCTTGTATTAATGCTGCATAGCCAAAGCATCATTGTTTATAACAGCCTGGCAAACAGGATCTTTTGCTATTATATTTTTGAGACTATATCTCTCTTTATCGCTGATGAATTTAGCCCATAAAGATAGTAGCTCACGCTGCACATACCCACTAGGGTGCGTCTCAAGAGTCAATCGGATATCATCCAATGACTCCTTACTCAGTCCACCCTTAATGAAGTCTATCTTATCATCTCGATTTATGGATGAATATCCTATTGATTTACAACGGGTATCACATGTCCATCGAGCACATTTGTAGCAACTATTTAATCTTTTTGCTCTTCGCTTCTTTGCAAAAGTACTCTTACCTAAGCCAGGCTTATGCTTAGAAAATGAATCTGGTAATTCACCAGCTAATCGAACTTTTGCTTCGATCAACCAGCGAACATCTTCTGGCATGCCATGATCCATCAGCAACCTCAATCTTTCGAGCCTAATTCGATAAATTTTTCTCAAATCATTTACTGGAAGATTGGAATAATATTTGCGAATATTTGAAAGTATGATATCCATTTTTGATGGATCTAGCCTTCTTCCCAAGTCATCTATTTAAATGCATTATTCAACGCGTAAAAGAGCGATGGCTCCGCGTGTCAGTGATATTGATTCCATCAAGAAATAATGGAATAAATTTTTAAAAAAGGTGGGAACAATGAGATAATGCGTCGTTACCTTTTTCGATATAAGGGAAGATTTGGCGACAAGATTGAGATCATGAGATATTTCCTTGGATATTGTACCTGATTCTTCGGTATAATAAAAATAAAGGTATACTAATTTGAACTATACAGGAATATGTACTGATGAAATGAATACTGTATTGAACCAGAAGTTCATACATATGTACAAGTGAAATATCTTGCTGAACCAGAAGTTCATACGTACAAATGAAATATGTATATAGTATGAACCAGAAGCTCATAAATGAAATATACATTGTATTGAACCAGAAGTTTAGCGATATTGTTTTGAATCAAATATTCATACATAGAAATGAAATAAAACCGTATAGAACCAGAAGTTCTATAATAAACGGTTAGATTATCAAAAGTTTCAAATTATTTTCTATGAGAATAACTTATTCAGAAATTGTTTATCATACAACAATATCCTATGTCAAACAGGGAATAGCTCAAGAAGCTTTATTATTTGTAAAAGTGCGATATGCATACACTCCACCAAAGCGCACTGAGATATATGATTGAAATTACATTCCTAAAAGAATGACATGTGTTATGGCATTTTAGCCGATTGATAATATTTGAGAACATTATGGTGAAAACACGCCTGAAGCGTAATTATGCCTGAAGCATAATGACTATCGATTCCAAAAATAAATATCTCTTGAATGATTGAAATGATCCCTTTGAGGCTAAATACTCAAAGTAAGTAAAAGGGACATAGTTAAATGATGAGATATTCAGGTACCTGATGATAGAACATATAAAGAGATCTCTCCACGTTATATTGAGATGGAATCGATAAATAAGTCGACTGCATACCTTCTTATAAAAATGAGGTTGATGAAATTATAATACTTTGGCCAAGTATATAAACCCAATGTAGGGATTATTGTTCAAGGACCTGAAGTCCAAATTGCGACCTGAAGTCTAAATGCTTAAATGTGTAACATGACATATGGTGGATAGACTATAGTCTAAATCACTAGCTTGAGCTCTTTGATATACCAATGAGTGAGATCAAAATGTATGATTCTCATCTCGGTACTTTGAGAGTATTCTTTGATGTACCAGTTGATCGCGGTACGTTGGGATTTCAAGTAAAATGATTGTAGATTATATGTCAAAATTGATATCTATTTCAATGATTGATTATGCTCCTGCAAATTAGAAATTGCAGTTTATAAAGTGCAAGAACATACATGTATAAATCATTGAAAGATTCAATATGCCTAGATTAGTATCACTATAGAATGATACAAATGACTCCATGATATAATATATTGAAAGTAAAATTGGAGTGTACTATTTATGACATCTAGGAAATTGATTATTCACTAGAAGTGAATATGAAAATGAATATGTTTAATTATTCACCAGAAGTGAATTCTAGATTTGATTATTCACTAGAAGTGAATATGAAAATGAATATGTTTAATTATTCACCAGAAGTGAATTCTAGATTTTATTATTCACCAGAAGTGAAAGATGCAATCGATAAATTAGTACAACATTGCTTAATATAGCATGTTATGACATCATAAATGAGCTATAAACGATTTATATAAAGCTCATCATGGATGATATGTTTGATGAAAAGATACGAGATTGCATCAATATACTTGTGATATTCCATGAAAAGGAATGAATACGCGTTGCACTCTTTTTCCCTTAGCTGAGGTTTTGTCCCACGGGGTTTTCCTAGCAAGGTTTTTAATGAGGCAACAGTTGAGGCGTATTGATGAAAATTAATGAGAATAATGTACTCTTTTTCCCTTCGCTGAGGTTTTGTCCCAAAGGGTTTTCCTAGCAAGGTTTTTGAGGCATCATCATAGCTATCAACAAGCTATAATTCAGCAACACATTGTTATACTGGAATGATATCAACAAATGAAGAAAATCATAGACATCTTATGAAGAATGCTATACAAGGAGATTTTTATATTCCAGAAGAAAGATGATATCAATGTTCGAGAAGATCATGAATCCTCAATTGCACACTTCAGGGGGAGAAACATGCTGTACTCTTTTTCCTTCGTTCAGGTTTTGTCCTACTAGGTTTTCCTGACAAGGTTTTAACGAGGCAGCGGCTGTACTCTTTTTCCTTGGTTCAGATTTTATCCCACTGGGTTTTACTGACAAGGTTTTAATGAGGCAGCACTTCAGAACTTCAAGATTTAATACACGATTTGTTCTACTTGAACATTATACTCAACGATTGACGATGGCCAACATCAGGGGAAGCAACTGTACTCTTTTTCCTTCGCTCAAGTTTTATCCCATTGGGTTTTCTTAGCAAGGTTTTAACGAGGCAGAAATTGCGTAATATGTCATTCAAGGGGGAGTGTTACAAATAAATGTATATATATATATGTGAATGACATTACCATTATACCCCTGCAAACTTTACAGTATTACGATTGTGCCATTGTCCACTCCTATAAATAGGAGTCATTTCATAAACATTCTTACACCTTGAATTGAAATGAAGAATTCTCTCAATTCTCTCCATCTCTTTCTCTATATCGTTGTTATGATTTTGATAGTTTTATAACAATATATATAATATTTATACGTATATAATACGTATTTATTTATATTTCATCACGTTCTTCAATTCCACAAAAAGATTTAGCCCCACACAATTATTCATTTATAAATTAATTTATAAATAATATAATTTTTCAAATCAATTTTTAACAACACACATTATTCGAAATCATTTTTTAATCACATTTTATCTCCAAAATAAAATAAAATAATAACAATAATTTAAAAAACACTGCCGAACAGAGCTATTTTTCAACTTCTTGAAAAAGGATTTTTTTTTTTTTTTTTTTTTCCTTTTCTTTCTCCCCGCTGTGGACTGCTGCTTAATGCTAATGGTCCCAACAAATGAAACAATTTTCTTTTTCTCACATTAAAATTTCGAATGAGTGGACATGAGCTAAAATTTTGTCAACTACCAAAATATGGTCGAAGTTACAGTAATCCTAAATTTATGAAACAAGTCTTGATATATAGACGTTTTAAGATAAGAATTGTAAAGCTTAATATGGTATCAAATTTCAAAAAGTTTAACTGTTAGTTGTTGTATTTAGATTGTTGTTCTTGAACGAGCTAAAATCTCATATTACTTAAAATGTGAAGAATCAACTTAAGTCACACTTAAGGGATATATCGTATGTTCGAACGTGATAGAAATATGGAAGAGAAGATGGGTTCAAGACTTTCCACAATGAACGTAAGTTAACGATTTGAACATAGATGTCAGACTGTTAAATAAAAATGTTCGAATAACACATGTATCAAAGTGTAAATTGAATTTTAACATAGTATCATTACAGTGCAAAAAATAGACTATTCTTGATTGGGAAAAATACATAAATAAAGTTTATAAATGCAAGTTTCAAAATTAAGATGAAATTTGTATAATTTCAAAAATTAGGTTGGAATTAAAATTAATTAAGTAATTAAGTATTTAAAAATATTTTATTAATTATATATACTAAGGTCACGTGATATTTAATATTAAGTCACAAAATACAATCTTTTATGTCACAAATAATATTAGAGTCACAAATTATTAAAATAGTAGGTCACAAATTGAATTTATGTTTAGGTCACAACAACAAATTATTTAGGATAATAAGTTACAACCACTAATTTTTCTGGTCACAACTTGAACTAATTCAACCACAACTTATTTTAAGGTCACAAGAACAAAAATATTTAGGTCACAATCACACCATCACTTTCGACAACAAGAACTACGACCAACTCACAACCACGGATCACCACAACTGCCTGAGAAACCACAACTACCTCTATTGACCACAACCACCACCAAAAGAACTCCAACTCTAACCATCGCAGTTGTGTGCTTGCACCGTAACCTACAGCACCCACTTACACAACACCACAATCAGCAACCCGCCTACACCCCACCCTACACACAGACCTGCACCCCACCAGATCCATACAAATCACCACCATCGTGGCCGCTCTGCCACCACAATCACAATCGTAAATCCAAATGTCTAGTCCTTTAGACAGATCTCCACCCACTCTTTAGTCTCCAAAAATCGATACCTTACCTCACCACCTTCTTTGTTGCGATCTCGTTTGCGTCACTGTGCGGTCGGGTGGAAGAAAGAGTGGCGATTTGGTGGAAGCAACGACGATCACAAATGTGTGCTAAAAGGGGACTCAATAATCTGCAACGAGTGATGTGTTGAGATTTACCACGGTTTCTCACAGTTTTTCCTTAGTCGCATTATATGGTTTCACGTTTTTAATTAGTCGTCCTTTGCCTTGTTGGCAACAATTGATTGGCTCTTGTTTTGTTATCTATTATATTCTGTTATATCATGTATAAGTACTCAACTTTAGACTTTAGCTTCAATTTTTCTCAATCAATTGGGAAAAAAAAAATATCTGTAGCTTCAATTTGCTCATGGTATCAGAGCAGGCTTAAACGAAGCTGAATCATGGAAGGAGATCCTCCAATTAATCCAACGAACCAAGAGGGAACTTTAGTTGCAGATTCGAAGCAAAATTAAAATGAAGATCCTCTCTACCTACAAGGATCGGACCATCCAGGAATGAATTTGGTCACCTCGCCGTTAACAGGTAATAATTACCTCTCCTGGAGTAGATCTATGCAAATTGCACTTGTTGCTAAGGTGAAATTAGGCTTTATTAATGGTAAATGTGAAATTCCTGAACAAAATTCAGCTAACTATAAGCAGTGGAAACGAGTTGACTTAATGCTTATCTCTTGGATAATAAATTCAATTTCTAAGGACATAGTAGATGCATTTCTATATGCAAATACTTCGCAAGAGTTATGGAAGGAGTTAGAAGAGAGATTCGGTGAGAGCAATGGACCGCTGCTTTATCAAATTCAGAGAGAGATTAGTAGTATCACGCAAGGGGATTTGTCAGTCATGGTTTACTGGACGAAGCTTAAAAGGATGTGGGACGAGTATGTCTGTTTGATGCCTATTCCTGTGTGTAGTTGTGGTGTTGCAAAGAAAGCAGCAGATACAAACAATTTCAACAGATTGATGCAATTTCTGATGGGGTTAATTGATAGTTTTGATCACGTCAGAAATCAAATCCTTGTAGGAGATCCTTTACCAAGTGTTAATAAGACATACTCGATGATCTTACGAGCAGAAAAACAAAGAGATGTAAATCAATCATATACTGATTTTGTTGAAAACACAACTATATTCACTAAGTCACAGAACTTTGGTAGAAGGATTTCTAACAAAAATGGACAAGGAAGAGGAATTGGAGCAGGAAGAGGGAGAGGAAACATTAACAGAATAAGCTATGAGGACAAAACAAACTAGTATTGTAATCACTGCAATATAAATTGACATGACAAGGAAGGTTGCTTTAAACTACATGGATATCCGGAATGGTTTAAAGGATTGAATGACAGAATAAATAGTCAAGGATATGGAAGATCAACTGCTTATGTTGCAGATACTCCACTCAATTTCGAAAATGATGATGCATGGATAGAAACTAAAGCTGATTGTCAGATTACACGACAGAATTCTGATTTTTCAAACATTGTGCAACAAGAGGTCCTAAAGTTCATAAGAGGGAAAATGCATTTTGGTAACAAGGTGATGGTGAATCTTGCACACCTGGGAGACTTTGCAGGTACAAATTTTGTTTGAGATATCCAATATGTTTTTACTATGCTTGATAGGTTAGATCAAGGAACTTGGATTTTAGACACAGGGGTTAGTAGTCATATGTGCATCGACCTTGGCCTAATACTTGATCCTAAACCAACTACAAAACACACTCCTATTTATCTCCCATATGGATCCATTAAACAAGTCACTCACACTGGAACTGTTAAACTGAACCACAGACTTAGCTTAACTGATGTATTGCTTTTACCCACCTTTAAACTCAACCTTCTGTCTATGTCTAAGCTTGCTAAAACTGCACAAATCAAATTCATATTTTGTCCTACTTATTATCTTCTGCAGGACCCAAGGAATGATAAGACATTAGCAAAAGGAAAACTCGTTGGAAGATTCTATATCTTAGACAAAACCAGCCTTCAAAACACATGTTCTTTTCCTTTGAATTCTAATATTTCTTTGAAATTTGATGCTACAGAACCATTTTCCAATATTTGCAATTCTATGAATGTTGTTAATAATGTTCATTCTAGCACTTTATTTGAATGGCATTATAAACTTGGACATGCATCACCTACTACATTACAACATTTACACTTTCTCAAGAAAGCCTCAAACAAGGCTGACCTTACTGCCATACATGAGTGTGAAGCCTGCTATAGATCCAAACAACACAAAATTACCTTTCCAAAGAGCACAATTCATACCAAATCTCCTTTTGATCTAGTGCATGCAGATGTTTGGGGTCCATATAGAAAACCTTCATTGACCAAAACTCCTTATCTATTAACTTCGGTAGATGATTATAGTAGGACAACATGGACCTTTTTGATGGATCACAAAACTCAGGTGTCATGTATATTGGAAAACTTCCTACTCCTGTTAACACACAATATGAAAAAAGGGTAATTGGAAAACTTCCTACTCCTGGTTTACACACAATATGAAAAAAGGGTAAAAAGTGTAAGAAGTGATAATGGAACTGAATTTGTTCCAATCACTTTTCCAAAAACATGGCATTGTTCATTAAAAATCTTGTACTCATTCACCTCAACAAAATTAGGTGGTTGAGAGAAAACACAGACATTTACTTGAGATAGTTAGAGTCTTGATGTTCCATGCAAATTTGCCTAGTAAATTTTAGACTTATTCAATCTTGATGGCCACTCACATCATAAACAGACTTCCTAACTCAGGCATTCAATGGAAGACAACTTTTGAGATCCTATATGATTTCCTACTAGATTATTCCAGAATCAAACCTTTTGGGTGCCTTTGTTATGCTGCCAATATATTGCCTTCTAAGGGTAAGTTTGATTCAAGGACATTCCCATGTATATTTTTGGATTTTAGTTCTGGACAGAAAACATATAAGCTTTATGATCTTGGTTCTCACCAAATTATTGTTAACAGAGATGTAAAGTTCTTGGAAAATGTCTTTCCTTTCAGAAAAATCACCCATATACCTAAATACAAACCTTTGCCAATTGTCATAATAACACACCACAATCTCCTACAATACCTTCAGCCCCTTCAACAGACACTAATTCTTAATCTCCTTTCACAGACACAAATGGTCAATCTCCTTCAGTGATTGATGTTGTTCCAATTTCACAAGATGAACCCTCACATAACCTTTCATCACCTGATACATTACCACCTGCTTTGACCCTAGAAAACCTTTCACAATCAGAAATAATTAGTAGGAGAAGTTCCAGACCTAAAGCTACCCCTTCCTGGCTAAAGGACTTTGTTATCAACCTTCCCACAACAAATTCAAATACTGCTGCAACTATCTTTACTCACAACACTCCACCTTCTAGTTTAAAACACACACCACCCACCTTTCCTTATGTTCTTTCACCCATGTTTAATGGTGCATATATGTCCTTTTTAGCTAATGTGTAGCAAATTCAAGAACCACAATCTTATCTTCAAGCTAGTAAAAATTCTGATTGGTTAAAGGCTATGAGAAATGAATTGAATGCACTTGAAGCAAATGATACTTGGGAACTTACTTTTCTCCCACCAATCAAACAAGCTATAGGATCTTAGTGGGTTTATAAAGTGAAAATGCACCCAAATGGGTCTGTTGACAGGTTCAAGGCAAGGGTGGTGGCCAAGGGATATCATCAGGTGTATGAAGTTGATTATAATGATAGTTTTTCTCCAGTAGCTAAACTAGTTACTGTTAGAATTCTGATTGCACTTGCTACTACAAATTCTTGGCCGTTGCACCAATTGGATATCATCAATACATTTTTACATGGATTTTTAGACGAGGAGGTATATGTTACCACCGAAGGGGTACACTAAGGCATCTCCAGGGCAGGTATGCAGGCTAAAAAGGAGTCTTTATGGCTTAAAACAAGCATCACGACAGTGGAATCATGGATTTTGTGATAAGTTGAAGGATCATGGTTTTGTACCGTCTTTTCATTAAAAAAAAATTCCAGCCTATTTCTTGCACTTTTAGTATATGTTGATGATGTATTAATTATAGGAAATAGTGAAGAGGGGATTCAAGAGGTTAAGATGTATCTACATCAGTGATTTACCATCGAAGATTTGAGATTTGCCAAATTTTTTTTTAGGAATTGAAATTGCAAGAGGAGAATATGGAACTTACTTGAACCAAAGGAAGTATATTTTGGATATTTTTAGTGATGCAAGTCTCACAGGTGCCAAGGCTACACACACACCCCTATTCCTAAAGTTGTGAAACAGACTGCTGACTCAGGGGGCTCTATGAAGGAACCAGACAAGTATAGAAGGCTAATCGGAAGATTGTTATATCTCAGTTTGACAATACCAGATATCACGTTTGCTGTCTAGATGCAACTTTGATTTGGAAGGGTACTGCGATGCTGACTGGGCATCTTGCACTGTCACTAGGCGATCGATTACTGGTTACTGCATCTACCTAGGGAAGTCTCTAATCTCTTGGAAAACAAAAAAAAAACAACAGTTTCAAGATCTTTAGCTGAGGCTGAATATAGGAGCTTAGCTGCAACCGTTTGTGAATTATGGTGGATATCCTACATCCTTCATGATCTTTTTATTTCAGTTTCTTTACCTATTCCGCTATGGTGTGACAACAAGGCTGCACTTCATATCGTGGCTAATCCAGTTTTTCACAAGCGTACCAAGCACTTGGAGATTGATTGTCATCTAGCACACGACAAGTTTAAAGAAGGGTTCATTCTTCCGCAACATTTATCATCATCTCTTCAACCTGCTGATCTCTTTACCAAAGCCTTCGAAGCACCTCAATTTCGGCTTCTTTTATCCAAGTTGGGTTTGATGGACATTCATCAATCTCTAACTTGAGAGGGGAGAGGGGAGAGGGGGGATGTTGAGATTTACCACGGTTTCTCACAGTTTTTCCTTAGTTGCATTATATGGTTTCACGTTTTTAATTAGTCGTCCTCTGCCTTGTTGGCAACAATTGATTGGCTCTTGTTTTGTTATATTTTATATTCTGTTATATCATGTTATATCCTGGTATATCATGTATAAGTACTCAACTTCAGACTTTAGCTTCAAATTTTCTCAATCAATTGGGAAAAAGAAAATTCTTCCCAATTATTTGTAGCTTCAATTTGCTCAAGATGATCTCTTGTTAATGTAGTCTGGGGCTTGGAGAGAAATAGAAGGTTGTCAATGACTGTGGTTCGGGGAGGTGAAAGAGAAATGGCAGGGATTGATAGTTTTGAATTAAAATTTGTGGTTGTTAATGGCTTGCTCTCAGTTAATGGTGTGCGTGAGAGGATTTTTGGTATGCGCTCCGTTAATGGTGGACGAGTATGGAGAAGGAGGCTTGAGAGAAATGGAAGGAAAGGAATACTTTTGAATCATATTTTCAAAATTAGGGTTTTAGTGATAATTTAATTTAATAATAATAATTAAAATGTACGTGTATGGAGATGGAGGCTTGAGAGAAATGGAAGGAAAGGGATACTTTTGAATCAGATTTTCAAAATTAAGGTTTAGTGATAATTTAATTTAATAATAATTAAAAATTTTATTATTAATATTAAAATTTATAATTATCATCTGAAATTTGAAGTAATACAAGTTTAATCTTATTTATAAATTTGATTCTTAAAAAGTAGGAAGTAGGGTGGGTGTACTGTAATTTCCACTTCTTGATTTTGTCTTGTTTATGGGCTCAACTCAAACAAACCACTTTTGGTCCGTACAAAAACGAATAAAATAAAAAACCAAAAACCAAATTGAAGACTACAATTGGGAGATTATAATTTATAAAATAATAAAATATTAATTTTTCATTCATGTGTAACATCGCATGCCACTCACGTGGCATTTGTATATGTAACATGATAAGATCACACTAATGGAAGACTTTACCATAAGATTTAACGTTATTCTTATAGAATGTCTTTGTTTCCCCTTAATCTAGAACTACAAAAAAGGTAGTCTTCTATTAATAATCTGGTTCAGGCCCCATAGACTATTTTTCATAAATTCCACAGATTAAAATAGTAAGCTACAAAGACACATATAGTGGAACCAATTATGCTTCACACTAAAAAACAAGTGCATTAAGCTCCTTTTTTTTCATATTATCGAGAACAATAAATAAATAAATAATTCTACAAAAACACAAGTTAGAGAAGTTTATTTATCCTTTGTTTGGTGAAGATTAAAATCAAAATTTTAATTTTATTCAAAATAGATCACACATTAATTCACAGGAATTCAAAATTTTTTAATCATACATTTCATCATTTTTTAATAAAATGTACTAAAAATCTAATCATAATCCCTATCAAATGGGGTCTTAATCTGTATCCCAGTCTAGGGTTCAATTATAACACACAATTACACGTATATCTAATTTTTATCTCTAGTTAGAGAAAACATAGAGACTTCGGGCAAATTAATTCTCAATCACATAATTCTATGGCTCTCATAACTTTTTACACATTTAAACCGCGCTCAGAAAAATCAAAATCCTTCAAAAACTTGAAAAAATGGTTAAGACATAATTGGCTCTTAATAAAGGAGGGTTCACAATCGAGAGAAGTATATTTAAGAGCAAATATCCAATAAAAGAGATCGATGCTCAAATTATTGTCAATTTTAAAGAATTATTAAAAAAAAAAACCTGGAATTACAATTTATTTTTACCCCCACAATTTAAATAAAGATAAAAAAAAAAACTTAAAAAACCAAACAAGAATTAATACAAACATCAAATCACTAATTAATTAGTTCTATATGTGACCTAAGACCTATTTTCTAGTTGATGATTTGATGACTTCTTTTATTTCTACTACTGAGGATTTCCACTTTGATTTATTCCTTAGAAATTGTTGTTGAATTGCTGTTGTAATAGCATCGTGTCATCAACATTCCACAAGTCGTCGTATATGTTTCCTTCGTCCATCCATTGACTGTTTTGCTCCATAACTGTGAAATCTAACCCTTGGTTAAAATAACCAGTGGGGCTGGTTAAGGTTTCTCCATAAGCTAGCTGATTAGCAGGATAGAAATCTGGATTATTGTTTTGATTAACTGGATAATTGTAACAATCTGTAAGGTCTGAAACTGGGGTGCCAAATGAGTCTGACGAGGCGGCGGTGCTAGAATTCTCCGCCGTGTAGCTGGTGGCGTTTGTGTTAACCGGAGCAATACCGCCGCCGTAGTTGCTGACCATGTTACTGTTGTTGGCCTGTGGCACTGGCAGCACCTTTTGGCATGGGCCCATGTTTTCTATACTTGAAATGTTACTGCTGTTGAGTTTGTACTGAGGGGTGGTGGTGGTGGTGGAAGAAGCACCGCAGCCGGGGCCGCCACCGGATGCTGCGGCAGCTGCCTGAATTCTCTCAACTAATCTTGGCATCCAAATATAACGCATGGTGTCCTTGAATCGCTTGCTGTTCACATCACATTTGAGCTGTTTAGCATGTTTTTGCACTCGAGTTCTCCAATAGTTCTTGATCTCGTTATCAGTTCTACCAGGCAAATACTGAGCAATTTTCGACCACCTACAAAATCGATTCAAAATCAATTAAACCCTATTTCACAGCACGAAAATCATTTAAATTCGTCTTCAACATATATAGTTTATCATTTAACTTACCGATTGCCCCATCGAGAATGGAGTTCAAGAATCAAAAGTTGTTCTTCAAGAGTAATATTTCCGCGTCGAACGTCGGGACGTAAATAGTTCAGCCATCTTAATCTACAGCTCTTTCCAGTTCTCTTTAGACCTGTGGCAATGAACTTCCATTAGGCAAAAATTCTTTAATGTAAATTTCTCAGAAATATCTAAAGCCCTACTTTAATTATAACTTTATAGCTTCTGCCTTTTTCTTTAGCCACTATATAAAATTTTACTGGACGATTTAAAAATTAAAAAAACTTTCTTTTATATATGCTCATTCTGTACGGCCAATGAACTTTGCAAATATGATATTATTCATTCATAATGTAAAGAATATTTACCTGCAGATTGAGCGAGGGAATTCCAACGCCCTTCACCGTGCTCGGAGATGTAATTGACGAGAGCGACGTCTTCTTCATAAGTCCATGGACCTCTCCGAAGCTCCATTTCTTCTTCAGTGATCTGGTTGTTGAAATTTGCACCATCGAATTCACCGTGATAAATCTCCATCTTTGTTGATTGTTCTTGATAGAGAAACTGATTGATTGATACAAAAAGGTATCGAAGAATTGGGAGACTTTTAGGGAGATAGTTTTGTGCAGATCGAAAGAGGTTAATACGAGAGGATAGAGAAGGTGGGGTTATATATAGAGAGATATAGAGCGGTTTGAAAATGGTGGAAAAAAGTGAGATGTGAGAGAGCCGCAATTGATACTTTTTAAACTGGGTCTTCTGTGTGTTCAAAGTGACTTTATTTATTTATTTTTATTTTATTTTATTTTTTCCCCTCCAAACAACTTGCACTGAATTTTAAATGACTTTCTCACTCCTATTTGCTGCTAAATTTCTCAATTCATATTAATTGCATGGTTTTGTTTTCTTTCTAGTCAATTTATTCCTCTTTGCTCAAGTGAAAAAATAAAAAAAAAAAAAAAATCTCCACAATTTTCTTTTGGGGGGGGGGGGGAATGGTGTCTAGTTAACTAATGAATTGTTTTTCTAATTTTTTTTTTATATCTATTTTCTGCCGTAATGCATGCTATATATATTTAGATAAAAAAAAAAATGTTGCTTCTCCAATAATTGTAGTTACATTTAAATAAAGTGTGTAATTTGTGTGGTCCTTTCATGTATTTATTTGTTCAGAATAGGGAAGATATATATATATATATTGTGAATGAATTCAGGATCGATAACTGTTTTATACTATGCAGAAGTTGAGCAAAAACTTGCAATAAAAAAGCTACCAAAAGAGAGATAATAGTTACTTATAATTTATAAATATAAGTTCCTAACATAGGTAAATAATTATTACTAGTTATAAAATTAAGCTTTACTTAAATTGACACTAAACTCAGACTGGAAGAAATTAAATTAAATAATTTTAATTAAAAATTAACTTCCTAATTTAATTAGTTAAATTTATAGTATTCTAAAGATAAAGATATTATTTCAAAGACGAAGTATATATTATTAATTAAAATATACAAAATAATCACTACAAGCTTAATTATCGGATATATACATGTAATTTTCGTTCAACGCGGTTCACCGGCAGTTGAGGCCACCAAATTAGTGATGAACACACTTAAAAAAACAATTAATGCAAAGAACAACCCATTAATTTGATCTTGTTAAAGTTATTATTTATATTTTACCCGTTATAAATTAGAATAATAAATTAAAAGAAAAAGAAATCGAGAAGTGTGACATTCCCATCACGTGTTTAATTATGTGACACAAAAAATAAAATATTTTACTTGTTGCTGCAAAAATAAATCTTATTCTAATACATGTTTCTCCTAGGTCTTATGTATTAGGGAACAATACTTTTATGTTAATTGTTCCCAATTTGTCATTTTGTTGTCACCTTAGGGTTTTATTTAATGCATGAGGTGTTTCATGTGACATTAATGTGGGGATGGAAACATTTCCATTTAAGATTATAAACAGAAATATGATACTCAAGATTATTGTCATATCTAATATTCGATGTGAAATTTTATGTTATTCTGCTAATTATCAGTTTATTGAATTAATTGAATGGTAAACTTAGGATAACAAGGTCGATCTCCTTTCCATTTATATATTGGAGATTTCGTTTATATTTTTATATATTAAAACAATTCAAAAGGTACATGATGAATATATACAATTGCAAATTAATTTTCAAAAATATATATATCTTAAACGAGTCTAATATCTCTAATCCCACCTCTTTCCACCATTGTATATATGATTCATGTACACTACAAGCAGGAAAGGAATTTTGAACTACACTTAAAATATATAAAATAATATATTTGGGAGATAAATTATTCCTCAATTTTTTTCTTAGTCTGGCTGCAGATTATATTCCTTTAATCATTAAATCTCTAAAGTGATTCCATATCTAGACTCTTACATTGGTCTTATAAAGTATCTTAACCCACACATTAATTGCTTAGAATATTTAAGGCATAAGAAATTGTAGATTCAAAAGTTGTTATAATTTTTATGGATCTCGACAAGACACTACAACAAAAATAGCCTTTTGCAACACTCAAAAAATGTTGCCAAAAGGTTTTTGCAACGTTTGGAAAGTGTTGCAAATCGCAGTGTTGCCGTAGAGAAAAAACTTTTTGCAACGTTTTTTAAGTGTTGCGGTAGACCTTTTGCAACGTTTATTAAGTGTTGCGGTAGACCCTTTTACAACGTTTATTAAGTGTTGCAGTAGACCCTTTTGCAACGTTTTTTAAGTGTTGCCGTAGACCCTTCTGCAACGTTTATTAAGTGTTGCGGTAGACCCTTTTGCAACATTTATTAAGTGTTGCGGTAGACCATTTTGCAACGTTTTTTAAGTGTTGCCGTAGACCCTTTTGCAACGTTTTTAAAGTGTTGCAAAAACTTCTAACTCAACCTTTTGCAACATTTACTGAGTGTTGCCGTAGACCTTTTGTAACGTTTTTTGAACGCTGCTATATATATATATATATTTAAAAAATATTATTGAACAAATTATTTATAAAACCCAAATTTTTGTAATTACTTCATTAAAATGGTACTTTAAATAAAAAACAAAAGTAAATACATTATGAATTTTCAAATCCATACAAAATAAAGTCTTGATAATGTTTAATAAATCCACAATAGAGAATAACAAATCCACGAAAGAAAGTGTTGATAATGTTTAACAAATTCGCAAAAGAACATCATCATTTGACAAAAGAAATATTTTACTACGAGAATATAAACTTCATCCCGCAATATAACCGCACATTTAGATCGCAAAATTCGGTCCATCTTCAAAGTTACACCTATAACAAATTTGAGCAAATTTATAAGTGAATGTCACGTTTTACTTAATAAATGGTAGAAAAAATAAAAAATAGAGTTAAAAGCAAAATACATTTATATCTTTCAAATGTGATTTCATAGAAATTGATATGACTTGTCCTAAATCAATCTACTAGACCAGAGACGTGAAAGTGAATCGATGACAGATGTCAGCTACATGTTAGATCTACCACCAAGGAAAATGAGCTTTCACCCAAAGTGTAAAACCTAAACTTAGACACGTTAACTTCTCTTTCCTTCCCTTCTATTGTAAAAAATTCTATAGAAATTTCGACAGAACCTCCCCTATAAATTGGACTTAGTCAACCTGTAAAAAAATATCATAACCAACATAATAATTTAAAAATCAAACCAACACCTCAAACAACTTCCAACATCAATCCCTAACTCCTCAACATCACAAATTCAACAATAAATTCTATCTAAACCCAAATCAACTTTAAAACTAATTAATAATAGCTAACAAAAATCTTGAATTCAAATTTAGCTTGAATAACAAATAGACTTATATGAAGTTAGTCATAAATAAGAATTACACAAGATCATTGAATAAATAAACGTTTCTTACCATAAGAAGCTTATGCCTCTCTTAATTGCTCCTTCCTCTAAGAGTTGATTCAGCATTTAGAGGTTTCATTTTGTTTGTCTTCCATAATTTGAACTACAAATTTAATACTTAAAATAAACTTCAACATTTGTCCATCGTATTTGAATATTTTATCAAGTAATGGAAAGAAATTAATACTTTTTTTTTGTTGCCAATGATTGTTTACCTATCTAATTTACTCATCACACTTCATACTTGCAGCCCGATATGCAATCCAGACTGCAGAAAGAAGGTGCAGAATCAGAGCAGTTTTGGGATTTGTTAGGTGGAAAATCTGAATACCCAAGCCAGAAAATTGCAAGAGATGTTGAAAGTGACTCATTTATTCTCATGCAATTTCTCAAAGGGTGTGAAGAAAAAACTCATTTCTATTACATTTTATTTTTGAATATTTGCAATCAGACTTCCTATATTGTGCTGCACGAACTGGTTTCTTTCATTTATTTATTACATTGATTACTGCTGAATTTATCGCTGTCTTCAGGAGGTTTGAAGGTATGCCCTTTTCTCATATAGTTCATTTACTCGGGAAATAACAGCAATGAAATTTGACGAATACTTTTAGAGTCTATTCCTTCTCTTGTCTACTCAGATGAGTAGCTGGGAATGAAGGGCTCGTCTGTAAAAACAGCATCCTGTGAAACTGTCTTTTTCCTGAACCTATTCATGAAATGAAAGGCCGAAATATGGCATTTACCTCACTTCAGCCATGTTCTCTTAGATTGTTCTCTACAACATTGAATCAGAGTTTTTAATGTAGGTGACAGAAATACACAATTTCAACCAAGATGATCTAATGACTGAAGATATATTCATACTTGACTGTGAATCGGATATTTATGTCTGGGTTGGGCAACAGGTTGAACCCAAGAATAAGCAGAATGTTTGATAAGCAACTACTAACAATAAGCTAATTTATTTACTCAAAACCTCTGGAAAGAATATATTAAAGTGTATGTTTGATACGTCGTATTGAACAAGATTGTAGATTCTCTTTTATTATTATCTAATCCTCCCTAATCATCATCCCTTCAATCCCCCCCGAATCAGCAACTTACCAATATACAGCAACCAAACCATAACTTATATCCCATTTTTCATTCTACACGAGCTCACCCAAGCCAGACAATCAGTGGCGGATCCAGGACAACAGTTCAGCTAGAGCGCCCCCATCGTTGACCGTTGACTGATGACACCGATGACGGCACAAGATTGTTTATTATTATTTAATTAAATTAAATAATATTAAAAATTAATAGATCAATATAGAAATACACCTAAACAAATATTCAATAAACCAGACTGTAAGAAAATTTAAAGTCTCTTCTCGTGATTCCAAACAAATTAGAATTGCTATTGATCATCCTTTTTCTTTGTTTTGCTTTTGAAATATAATGCTCAATTTCAGTCCTAATATATATAATACCAAAAGCAGTGTCTGCTACAATCCTCATTCACAGGAGCTCTAGAAGAAGAAGAAGAAACAAATACCTTTCATTATTCTTACAGTAGATATAGCACCTGTTGATGTTTAGGTTATTAAATTAATAGAGGTAAATAAGCAAGACAATGAATTTCTCACCTCATGAGTACGGGCAGTGCTATTTCTTTCCATTAAGCTTGGTCTGGGTCCATTACTTGGATTTCCTCCATCTGTTCGAACAACTCCAGCACCACACACAGCTGAAGGATTGGGGTTGACATGATTCTCTTCTATGGGCTCATGATCTTTACTTCCGCTTGCTTTGCCAATGATAACATTAGCATGTAGTAGCGCATCAGGAAGGGGGTCCTTAACGTTTGCTTGAAGATCCAGACGGCTTGACTCGAGTGCTTCCTGTATTCGGATAGTAATTGACAAAACCCATTTCCGCCGCCAACCACCAAGAATCCACCATCAACCCCTGCAGCAACACCAAATCGCGGCCAACCCCAACCCAAATCAAAAACCCAAAATCAACCCAAAAACCATGAATAAGACATAACCCAGATACTTACCTATCTCGACCGCCGGTATGCTCGCCGGAAAATCGCGAAATCAAGCCTTGATTATTCTCGGATCTCCCCAAAATTCTGCCCAAATCTTCCCCTTTCAGCTGTTTTCTCTACATCACTACCACCGCCACCCTGCGGCGGCGTTCCGCCGGCCAATCGCCGGCTGTGGCGCCGGATTTGGTGAGAGCCTCGCACGCCATCGTCCCTTCCTCTGTTTCTCTCGTCTCTCTCCCTTAACTTCCCTGATTGATACAAATGAGAGAGAGGGAGTAAAAATCTGATTTCATATTTTTAATTTTTCAAAATTTGCACTTTGATCCCCAAGTTTGAAAAGCTATTACAACGTTTTAAAAACGTTGCAAAAGGGTACCCCTTTCGCAACACTTGCTAAATGTTGCAAAAGAACACCCTTTTGCAACGTTTAAAAAACGTTGCGAAAGGGGTACTTTTTGCAACGTTTAAAAAACGTTGCAAAAGGTACTTTTTGCAACGTTTAAAAAAACGTTGCAAAAGGTACCCCTTTTGCAACGTTTAAAAAACGTTGCAAAATGTTGAACTCTTTTGCAACATTCAATAAATGTTGCAAATGGGTCTCTTTTGCAACATTCACTTGACAAATGTTGCTAAAGCTCAATTGTTAACATCAATCGCAACATTCACTTCTTAAAATGTTGCGATATGTCTCTTTAGCAACATTCAACTGCCGAATGTTGCAATTCAAGTGTTGCAAAAGTCCTTTTTTGTTGTAGTGAGACATTATCCCGTAAAAAATAAAATTTTATATTGATTAACCTACTTGAATTTAAATTACCTCAAATAGAATTTTTTGTCCTAAACCCATCATTTATATCAATAATCACATGCAATCTGTTACCTCTACGAGGGATAATACGGATTATGTAAAAGAATATACGTACTATATAATTGTATTTCGTGTAAAAAAGAATCAACATTAAAAGTTCAAGAAAATTATATGGTTTCTAGATAGCCGTACATGTGATTCTTAGGATCTTAAACAAACAGTATATCTTGAAAAAACTTTGGCAAAAAGGTTGAAATGACTTTTATAGTTAATATATATATATATATACACACAAAATATGGGCCCTTATTTTTTTTAGGCCCAAGTCCGGCTCTGTTTCTAGAGTGACTCCATTTAGCCACCCACTCCACTCCACCCCAACCCACCCCACAAATGCCAAAATAAATAAAGATAAACTAAACCAAAATAAAATAAAATAAAATCTTTATCCTTGATGTATTCCATAGATTAATTAATATCTTCAAATTCCTTTCTTCCAAGACTAAAACTCCTCGGCCTGCTACGGTTGCCCCGCCATTGATCGCTCTTTATAATTGTCCAATTGCTGAACATCTAGTCCACCTAGCTACACAGTATTTTCTTTTAATTAATATATTCACAGTTGACTTGATTTGGGCACTTCAGGATTTGAAATAATTAATCCACAGAAAAAGAAAATCGACATGCATGAGGGATATGGCAGGTGCCTACCATGGACATGATGTTGACACGTAACTCGACATAATTTTTTATGGGACACTTTTCAAAATCATACCCAGGACTAGCACGATAACACATACCCACCGTTGACATTATCCCTGCTGCCACAATGGATATGAAATAATTAATTTATATTCAAGTTATTAAAAGTATATAGATAGTATAACATATTATTTTTGAAGTGTCACAATTCCTACAACGACGAACAAGAATGTGATCTCAATCTCAGATGAATCTCTTTAAACCTTGAGGGTTTGTTTGCATTTTTTTATGGTATAAATAAAATTAGAGTTCTAATTCTCTAAAAATAATAACAAAACCAAGAAGAAGATATTTTTCTTGGTATTATCGTCAAAAGAAACCCGGGTTTTGTGGTTTTAAGGGGTTGACGTTTTTGTCACACAAGTCACAGAGAGTATATGCTAATTAATTTAATGTAAGATAAGTTTAATTAGTAATTATTCTATATTTTTTAATTGTTTTCTTATTCTCTGATGCGTCTTTGACCCAAATATAGGCAGCCACCTTTTTACTGTTTTTTGGCCTACAAAACGCATGCGTATTTCGAATTTAGTATACGTTAGGCATAGAAATTTCTAGTTCTTCAATTGGTGCGTATATGTTCCCATTTGATTATTAATAATTTCAAAATTCACGCATGTCCAATTGTCGATCCTAATAGTCACTCCATGGTACAGCTACGATTTTGATATTCTTGCACCATAATAATACTGACAATAATAAGCGATTTACACAATTCGAAGTTTTCAAATTCACCGCAAATAAACAAACAAAAAGTTACAGAGTAAGCTCTAAATTTATGAAGATTCTTATCCATCACATGGTAAGGATTATAATTTAGATTTTAATCTAATTCAAAATTAATATCAATCACATATTTTATGAGACTCACAACTTTTTAACTGCATCAAATTTTATAAAAATCTAAAGAGGTCTTAATATAAAAACTATGACAACTCAAATTTCCAAATATTACACATACATACATATCGCAGGGTCGAAGATAGGGAGCCTTTTTTTTTTTTTTTTTGGCTAGTAATTTTTATCTTTTAGACTTTTATATATTATAATCCCCTCATTTCGTCTCTGGATTATCATATATTTACAACATGCGAACTTCAAGATTTTTAAGTGAACTAGTTAATTTTTGTTTACTTTTGCTAAAAATAACTTATTCTTTTCGACATGGTATCCCAAAAGAATTGTTTAGTAAAATTTGTTATTATATTTTGTTTATAAATTAGATAATTTCTTTGAAAAGACAACAATTTCGATTGATCAAAGTCCAAAGATTCTCATTCACCATTTTTTACTTTTTAAAAAAATAACTAATAAAATATTGTCGCGTCGCTATTTATAAATAATTTTGATGTTAATTTAAGACAAGTTAAGCCAATTTGATTTGATGTACGTGATAGAAATTTGCTTAAAGACGTGGCATTTCGATGTGTTTGGAACATTTTGGATTCTGCCACGTGGAAATTTACAGCCATGAGTTGGACCAATTTCATGAATTTTCACCCACTTTAGGTAATTAATTAGGTAGGGTACCTTTTTAATGAAAGTGAGCTCTCATATCTTATTTTTCTCCCCTCGACAAATATATTCAATCGAACACTAGTTTAAGCTTTATACGGAGACTTGTCTCTTTGATATATTATGATTCAGCTCATCTGTTATCGTATTATTATTTAGTATTTTATATCGAATGTCATTTTAAAATTAAAGATGGTGAGAGTTTACCAAAATCTTTCTTTCAACAATTTCATTATCGTCCGTGTAATAATAATCGCTTTTTACATTTCACTTTTTACATACTTGGGGTTTGACTACGTATCTATTTAAGCTTCTACGATCTCTCCTAATAATCTTAATGCTAATCGACATTTGGCACATAGAGCGTGATTATTTGATAGATGGCAATGTCTCTAAGTGTTTTGGTTGACGAAGGAAAATCTATATTAGATGCGAAAAATACATCCTTGACAATCAAGTAATTAATATAAATATATTTATAGTTACGTTTTAATGATGCAAAAACACCCCTTTTTAATGATGAAATGCCACATTCATCAACAAAATTACTCATTTATGTGACATTTGGAGAGGGGACCAATGTCCCACTTTCTTTTTGTTCTATTATTGTCGTTATGCTTCGTGCATTCCATTTTATCCATCGTTCTATTTTACCTTTTCCCCTATCATGAATAGTTCAATTATTATTGAATCTTCTCGTAAAAAAAAAATGATCAATCATAGAGGAAGTTCGAGTCTTTTGCATGGTTCTGATATTGTTTTATTATCGACCAATCAAGCAATTAATTCACGATAAATATATTTCACTCACATTATGAAAATTATTGAGTCCATCGATCATATACAAAAAATTATGAGATTGATTACGAATTTATTATCAAGAATGTGAATCATAAAGAGAGCACAATATATGAAATAGTATTTCTCCACATATTTTACAAGGCCTTAAATGCCTATAAACAGTAATTACCACTTTCCACTATTTTCATACCTTCCATTTCATACTTTTTACCCTAAATTTTAAAATACATGGTTGTTGTTAAATAGATAAAATTTCACACCTAATAACGATGAAAATATAAATCAATTTATAATGATTTTTGCTACCCATCTTAAAAAGATTGTCACTTTAAGATAGAACATCAAATTTTAACATGGTATCGAGTCCATTAAATTCCAACAAACAATTCAATCCGATTAAGATTAGAAAATGAGCACAGATTTCAACATTGGTCTGTGTTTGCTAAAAATGTGTACCTCAAATGCATGGATCGCTTTCAAATAATAAAGTGGAACTAAATAAAACACACAATAAAAAGACGGATATTTATAAGTTTAAATATAAAGAAACTTAACTTTAATTCTTAACAAAAAGAAGGAAAATGAAATATTAAATAGTTTGGATTCATGATTTCACTTAACCGTCGCTTAATTAACTTATCAATATGCAAATTAATAAATTATTTATTTATAATGTTAGACCCGATTTTCCTATTTTAACTAATAGTCTATCTCGAGTGAAATTAGTCCTAATTAATTGGTTTAAACTATTATATCTCTATGTCGATTATAACCAAACAATTGAATAATTTTTTTGTGAAAATAGTTCAATATTGAGTCACCTAGCTAGGATTAGAGGTAGAGACCCCTATACAAAACTAGATGTTTTACTATTGAGTCTAAAATGCACAATCTTCTCTCATATACAAATCATTAAACACAATCATTCATTGCTCACATAAATGAAAATGTAAGAATAATAACAGTAAAAACAAATGAAATTGCTCATTTGGTGTAAGATATTTTGGAGTAAAAATGAATTTTTAGGAGAATGTGTAGTTGAAAATTGTGAAAATGGTGAATCCTATAAAAACGTGTGTTTTGAAAATAAGCTTTTGAGGAAAATTGTTTAAAAACATGTTTTTTTTATGTTTTCAATGTAAAATATATGTGGTTGAAAAGTGAACAGGGAAAATGTATATTGTCAAAAAATGATTTGAGGAATTATGTTATTTAAAAATAACTTTTTTTTTTCCCCCAAACAATGTCAAATTTATTTATTTTATCAAAGACACGACAGGTGCAAAAACTTCCCGATTCATGCAATATGTTGGTATTTTCCCTTGTCCGTTTATAGTAATCATAAGAATTTATGCAATGAACAAGTTCAAAAACACGTCAGGTATGAACTCAACAATCCAAAAGTAAAAGTACAACTTTTTCCCACCCTAATCTTCATAAATAGGGACAAGTGGCTGGCAAGCCCCACACGATTATGCCTTAAGCTGATTCATAATTGCATTTTGTCTCAATTAAATTATTAATTTATTATCTTGTTTTAACTTATAATTGTGCTATTGAAAATCAAGAAAGTAAGTAATATTTTACTTATTTTAATGTTCGTTTTAATTAAATTAATTTTTTTCAAACACCACCCAAAAATGAATTTGGTTAATTAAGATATTATTTGCATTTGTTTGTGGTGTTGTGACCCTAGGTTTCAAATTCTAAGCAAGTCTATAAAGTCAACACATCTTGTAGTTGACCAGACGTGCCTCTACTTGTCAACAAAGGAAGCTTCGACCATAGACAAATATTCCTCTTCCTTGATAAGATATCTAGCTACCAGTCACACAAAACATTGAAATGGTACATGAATTTCGATGCATATGTTGACCTAATCCTAAATCGACTTTCACAATCAGTTCTTCTCTAGTTCGGGGGTCTTCCCCATGACGAATTTATAATGATAGACAAGTATATTGAATAATTAGCGCATGTATTAGGTTATGTAATATTTTTTTTCTGTATAGAGGATGTTAGGGTGAACATATTTTCTTGTAGAGGGAACATAACGCACAAGTCAGAAACATGTAACACCCCTTTTGTTCGTTATAATGAAATCCTGCTATGACAATTGAAAGTAGACATCACATTGAGAGTCGAGACTCAACCACTATATTGTGTGTTCTTTTTTGCTTTCGTTTTCTACGTTTCAAGAAAATAGAACATTAAATACGTACTTTGTGTTCTTTTGCTTTTATCTTCTTCATTTCGTGTTATCATTGTATATTGTAGTATCAAATTAGACGTTTAATTAATCCATAACAAAATTGTTTAGAACAACCCACTCTAGTTTAAGCTATGTTTATTTTGAATACCAATAACACTATATGAGCAATATTAAATATTGAGAGAGTCAAAGCAAAAGTCAAACCAAACCATTTGTAAAAGTTTGACAATCTCTTGAAGGTCAACGAATCCTAGGATGTCTTGGCAAACCAACCCCGCCCTATGCTATATACTATACACTATCTTTGAACAAGGAGCTCTTTTTGTGTACAAATATATATTTCTATTGCCACTGGTAATTGATTTGCAGAAAAACCTAATTGAAACTTGATATTGAAAAATCAAAAGTGGACTTGCATCCTATTCCATTATAGATGCTTCCATAGATGTATGATTTCAATTTCAAAGAGATTGCTTGTTTGTTCTAACTTCTAAAACTGTTTTCTTTCTCAGCATCGTCGATTTTCATTTTTATTTTTCGTTGCATTTTATTTTGTGCACTAAGACTATCGTTTTCTTAATACAAATACCATATTCATGTCACTTTTCACAAGCATTATGACTTGTAAGAATCAAGCAATGGTGAATTTATTCACTCCAATACAAGCCAAATATCGCCATCATAATAAATCTCGATCAACGTCTATACACGAAGTTTAAGGATGAATCGAACTAAATTTTGGCCAACAAATAGTAGGAATCAAACAGAATTACAAAGATCCACTTTCTTGATGGGCTGTGAATGTAAATTAGGACATTAGAAGCACTTCGGACTTGGACTTCATTTTTGGGTTTTTACATTAAATTGGATTATTTAGGGCATTAAAGCCTGAGAGGAGGGGGGATTGTTCTGTTGGTCCAATGGGCTTTTTAGAAAGGAAGAGGGTTGGTGACGTGGAAATTAGAATTGTCATATCAATTACATTTCTCATCGAACTTATTATATGTTTAATTATCATTATAATATTAAATTGTTCTGCTACTACGTTTTAAACTAAAACTAGCTTGTTATCAATCATTCATCAATTTATGCTTTTTGGCCAACCACGGTAAATAGTGCTTAGTTGATAACAAATTTAACAATACTTTTTACATTCCCTGAATGTTGTCCAACTTACCAACCAGTCAGCAACCTCAATGTGAGTTTGACCGCCCCGCCCCGACTCAACGGTAATATCCACGAACCCAATACTCGTTGAAGACCCGACATAAATGAACGGAGATTACCCGACTAAATGAGTTCGTGGGTAGGGAATGAAGGTACGTAAACTTTAAAATCCGACGTGAGTATGGGTCGGGTGTGGATTTTACTACAATACCATACCCGACCCGCATACCCATTAATTTCCTTAAAAATTATGGAATTTAAAACAAAAGTGATTGTGTAAAAAAATAATAATAATAAAGAATAAAGAATAGAATCCAAATATCCATTAATATTGTTAACGTCTAAACCTTAATATCTTTAAACTATTGACTTTGTTAATATCTAATTGTTCAAATTTGTTTGTTTAGTTTCAATCTAGAACAAGCTTTTTTGAAGTTAAATTCAAGTGAAGCCCAACATTTAACTACTTCAAGTTAATTCGGAGCACCCATAACATATTTACAACCCTAAAAAAATAATAAAATAAATAAATAATTAGTAATGAGTTTCAAATGGGTATAGAAGCATACCCGCCTCCGACCCGCACCAGACCCACCATTTTTAAATGGGTATATGAGTAGGGTATGGAAGTTATAAATCTTTAGTGAATAGAGTATAAATTTGGCAAATCCGACCCATTGTCATCCCTACGGTCATCCCCGTCCCCGGTTCGGGGATGCTTTTTCATCCCCATCCGCGTCTTTGTCGGGAATTCCCCGGCCCATTCGAGGCGGGTCCCCGTCAGGTTCAGGTATTCCCCACCACGTTACTATCCCTAAAGCACAGCCCTAAAGTATGAAAGAATTACCAAGCTTCTTTCATACTTCTGTGAGAAGTGTTTACCTGCACCCAATTGATAGCTGTCTGATAAGTGTATTTTATACGCTTATTTGCATATCTAAAGTAGAATATATTGTTGATGTTTTGGAATAATTTCTATTAAATTTGAGTTCATTTGTTTACTTTTCAGGAAATATCCCAAAAGATGAATAATGAAGCAATTAATGGGAAAAAGACACAATTGGATGCTAAATTGGAGCTAAAATGAGAAATTCGTAGTTTGTGAAGTCAACCGGGAAACCTACATGGTGCCAAAGTGAACGAATAAGAGGTTGGAGGTCCCAATTGAAGGAATTGAGAGCTTAAACGGGTAAATCGAGAAGATTTTAAAGTTCGAGGACTAAATCGCAACAATCAGAAGTTAAGGACCAAGGCGGCAATAAAAAGGCAGGGACCAACTTAGACGATCGCAAAAAGATGGAAATTTCACATCACGCGATCGTCGTATGTCTATTGGGCGATCGCGTAATGCTGCAAAATAGTAACCCGAGAGTTTTAACGAAGTCCACACGATCGCTAGGGTTGAAGCCACGCGATCGCGTGCTTATCCGGTTGGGCCGACTGTGGGCTTTTTCTAGCGATTTTCAACAGAATTTTCTCTTTCTTGACCTAGGTTTCTCCAAAACCTATATATACAACACATGAGGCACGAAATATGGACATTTGCCTATCCATAGAACGAGCTACAATAGAGATTTTCACGTCAAATTCTTGAGGGATCAGAGCATTGCAAAGGGGCGAGACTTAGAGATACTTGAAGAATTGATGATTGGTGCAATCTTTCCATTCTTCTTTGTTATTTTCAATGAACGTTATTATATTTTGTTTTTGCTATTTAAATATGATGTGTATCTAAATTCAATGTTGGGATGAACGATGTAGCATAGTTGATTAATTTAATTCCATATTCCTTTGTTTTAATGATTCAATGCATGTATTGATTTATTATTGCGTTTAATGCGTAAATGAACTGACCACTCTTTCATGATTTAATGTGTTATTTCCATAATCCGAGAGGTGAGTTAATAACATAGATCTAGGTAATAAATCCGGTAATTGAACGAGGGATAGAGATATACTCTTGTTATTATTGCGGTCGTGTGTGAATTCTTGTGTGTAATGCATCTAGATAAGGAATATTCGGATCCGCTGTAGAGATACAAGGTTGACTTATTTAGGTAGGATTGATTTAAACTCGAGAGAGGAATCTCAATTGGAATTAGTGAATTCGATCGAACACATATTTAGAAAATAGAACTTGAAATTGGAATTGATATAATTGGTTAGGTGAATTCGTGAATCCCAATTATTTTACAATCTTATTTGAAAAC
The DNA here is from genome assembly GCA_963555705.1 of Ligustrum vulgare. Classification (NCBI taxonomy): domain Eukaryota; kingdom Viridiplantae; phylum Streptophyta; class Magnoliopsida; order Lamiales; family Oleaceae; genus Ligustrum; species Ligustrum vulgare. Next base: position 5,356,838 of record OY743176.1, on the reverse strand, counting down.
AAAACAAATTCGCAATTTTAGTTCTTTGGTTTAATTTCTTAGTTTTAGTTCGCAATCACAAATTCTCTTTATCTGTTTAAATAAAATGTAGAACTAAAATATTTCGGTAATTAATAGGAGTCTCCGTAGGACAATAATTCGGACTCTAAGGTTCACTTTATTACTTCTCATGACCCGTACACTTGCGGAGATATTTCGCTTCGCAAGATATCGGTGAACAATGTCGCAAATGGTGGTTGGTCCCATCCACTTCAGAGGGATAAACCACAAGTTACAAGAAAGTTTAAAATTAACAACTATTAATTATTCCATTCGTTCCATAAAAATAGGCTCATTTGTATTTTCACACAGATTAAGAAAACATAATTAATATATGTTGGAATTATGAATTTACTTACATTTTACTTAATTTACCCTTACATTGAATAATGGATTGTTCATTTTTGTCGATAACAATTCATATTAAACAGGAGTATACTAAAAAATTAAGACATTAATATACTTTTAATAAGGAAAATGACTTATAATTTGTGACAAACAAAAAAAGAAAAATAAGTCTATCTTTATGGGACGGTGAGAGTACGGAGTACCATTAACCTTGGGAGAAGATAAGGGGAAAAGTACATAACTACAATCGTAATAGTGTCACTTTTTAAAACAAACAAACTTAGAATTTTATTTTATTTTATTTTTTTTAAAATTTAGGTGTTAATTAGTAATTAATAAATATAATATTTAAATAAAAAATCCATCAAACAACATGTGTCCGTCCATCACAGTCCCCACTCCACCCACCCACCCACCCACCACAACCCTCTGCACAAAATTGAGTTTTGTTTTGTTTGTTTGTTTTTTTATTATCCTCTCTCGATGTTTTCCTACCCTACCCTGCCACTCCATCCACAAAAATGTTTTTTTTCTATTTTTCCACATCCCACCCTCCACCCCGACACCACCCTACCTACCCCAAAAAAATGATTTTTTTTTTATTATTGCTCTCTCGATATTTTTCCACCCTATCCTACCATCGTACCCACCCCACCCCCAAAAATGATTTTTTTTTCCTTCTAATTTTTCACACCTACCCACCACCCCCCACCCCTATACCACCCTACCCTACCCTACAACCCCCACCCTCACCCCACTCCACTCGTAAAAATGACAATTGATCACACAAATCACAATTACAAATTTACTCGCAAATTTCACCCTAATCTCACCTCACCCCACCCTATCGCACCCAACTTCAACCCACATGCAAAGTCACATTTGATCACACAAAGTCACAATTGGATCACAATTACAAATTTAGTTGCAAAATTTTTCCCACCTCACCGACATGCAAATTCATAGCTAGTCACAATTACAAATTTGTTTGGAAAACCCCACTCTTTCCCACCTCACCCAAAGTCACAATTGGTCACACAGGGTCACAGTTTGGTCACACAAGGCCGTAATTAGGTCACACGAGATCACACCCCACCCCCAAAATAATTTTTTTTCTCTCTGTTTCCCCACCCACTCCACAGTTAGGTCAAAGGAGGTCACAGTTAGGTCACACGAAGTCATATTTGACATAAAAAATCAAAGTTCGGTCACAATTTCACCCGTCCCGCCTCACCCCACCCCGCCCCACTCGGAAGTCACTATCGGTCACTCAAAGTCACAGTTTGGTTACACAAGGTTACAGTTCTTTAGCACTAAGTCGTAGTCCAGTCATAAAAGGTCATAGTCCAGTTGATAAGTGTGTTTGTTCACCTAATATCTCGCGATGCGAGATATCCCCGCAAGTGCACAGGTCGTGAGAAGTAATAAAGTGGACCTAAGAGTCCGGATTATCGTCCCATGAGGACTGCTATTAAGTACCGAAATGTGTTAGTTCATAACTCTATTTGAACAGGCGAATTTGTTTGAGATTGTTAACTACAACTAAAGAATTAAACTAAAGAAATAAAATTGCGAAATTGCTTTTGTTTTTAAATACGATTGTAAAGTAGTTGGGAATCCCGATTTCACCTAGCCAATTATATTAACTCCAATTCAAGTTTTATTTCCTAATTATGCATTCGGTCGAATTCACTAATTTAAATTGAAATTCCTCTCTCGAGTTTAAATCAATTCTACCTAAATAAGTCAACCATGTATCTCTACAGAGGGTCCGGATATTCCTTATCTAGATGCATAACACGCAAGAATTCACACACGACCGCAATAATTACAAGAGTATATCTCTATCTCAAGTTCAATTACTGGATTTATTACCACGTTCTAAATTATTAACTCACCTCTCGGATTATGGAAATAACTCAATAAATCATGAATTGGTGATCAAGCAATTCAAGCATTAAGAACAATAATAAATCAATACATGCAACAAAACATTAAAACAACTGAATTTGGAATTAAAATAATATGACTAGGCTACATCGTTCATCCCAACGTTAAAATTAGTTACACGTCATCAATAAATAACAAAAACAGTAAAAATAAACGTTCATTGAAAAACAATATAAAGAATGGAAAGATTGCACCAATTATCAATTCTTCAACTGTTTTCAATTCACGCCCCTTTGCGATGCTTGATTCCCCAAGGATTTGATGTTGATTTCTCGATTGTAGCTCGTTCTATGGAGAGGCAAAGGTCTGGATCTCGTGCCTCTTATGTTGTATATATAGATTTTGGAGAAAACCTAGGTCAAAACAAGAAAAGTCTGATAAAAATCACGAGAAAAAGCCCACAGTCGGCCCAGCCGGATACGCACGCGATCGCGTGGTATCAACCCTAGCGATCGCGTGGACTTCATTAAAACTCTCGGGTTACAATTTTGCGTCTTCTCGCGATCGCTTGGTGTGTGACCAGCGATCGTGACTTCATCATTCTTCCGGCTGTGCAAGTCAGTCCCTGACTTTTAATTGCACATTTAGTCCTCAACTTTCAATTGTTGCACTTTAGTCCCCAAACTTTATCTTCTTCTCGGTTTGACCATTCAAGCTCTTAATTCATTCAATTAGGTCCTCCAACCTCTGATTTTAGTCACTTTGGCACCAAGCATGTTTCCCGGTTGTTGTCACAAACTCCTCACTTGTCCAATTTAGCTCCAATTAACATCCAATCGTGTCATTTTTCCATTAATTGCTTCATTCTTCTTCAATTGGGACATTTTCTGAAAGATAAACAAATAAACAAAAATTAAATAGCAAATATTTCCAAACGACAATAATTAATCCTAATTTAGACATACAAATAAGTGTATAAAATACACTTATCAGTGTTTTACACACTTATTTTACTTTTAAATTGACAATTTAATTGACAAATTGAGCGAATTTCTACTTATAAATTTTGTTTATCTTGTACAATTTTGGTACAATTGTTGAGTGCATTTTACATGCATATTTCATATATTTTTGGTAATACTTTTTGAGCAATTTGGACAAATACCTACTTAATTGTGCATATTTTGTGGTTAAATAGGTTTAACAATCAACTTCATGGAGAAAGCACAAGAAAGAAGCTAAATGGATGAGTACTTGAAGAAATTGAAGAGAAAAGAGTCAAATCCATCAAAGAGTCGAAGTATGAGGACCAAGTTGATCTACATTGAAAGATGGAGGACCTAATTGCAAATTACCAAAGGACGATCAGGCTGCAAAATCATCACTCCGGTCAACCACGCGATCGCGTGGTTAAAAGCCGGTCGCGCTCGCGAGTTCAGACATAAACTCAACCCGAGAGTTTTCACCTCAACCACGCGATCGCGAGGTGTTATGCCACGCGATCGCGTGGTCATAAAATGAAGCGAAAATCTGGGCCAACCCGGTGCGACCCGATTCGGCCCAGATGCTGAAACACGCGGATCCTACGAATTTTGGAGGTATTTTGAGGGGTTTTGGCCAAAATTTGGGATATTCTTGACATTCTTGAACAAGAAAATCCTAGCTCTCTCTCTTTTCTCTTTTATTTCATCCTTTTCTCTTGTAATTTCTCTTGGTTTTGTATAGTTTAGTTGATGAATATTGATTAAGGGGAGAAATACCAACATTATTGTGGAAGAATAGTGATATTTGGAAGCAAGAATCATTGGTGGAGGGAAGTATTTATTGCTTAATCCTCATATTTCTCTATTTACTTTACTCTATTGTTGAAATGATGTATTTAATTCTTGAATTTTATTGTTATTTCACTATGGGCTAAACTATTTTGTGTTGGGATGTTGATGAAGCTTGACCTAGCTTAGTTGATTTTAATGCTTGTATTAAGAATTTAAGCTTTTTATTATCTTGTGCATTTATTGTTATATTTATTGACTAGCATTTATTGTGGCCACATTTATGCTTAGGTTTCATGGAATGTGCAATTATTGAGAAATTGTTGTGTATTCTAGATCGGTACAATATTTGCTCTAGGTTCTTGTTTAGGATAGAGATATACCTAAAACCCAAGATGACCCATTGAGTTATTTTCACATAGGTTTAATGCAATTGGTGTGTTTTTAATCGACATAGAGATATAGTAGGTTAATGCCACTAGTTATGGTTGATTTCACTCGAGAGAGGTAATTGGCTAAGCTTGGAAAATCGGGTCTAACATGATTAATGAATTGCATCTCTTTTTGCTTGTTGATAATTTAATTAGGTAATGGTCAAGTGGAATCAAGAATCCCAACACTCCTTTATCATTTATTCATCACCATTTTTCTAGTTATTCATTTAAAATTGCAACATTAATTCTAGTACGAGAACATTCCCAATCAAACTATTATTGTGTGTTTCTTGTTGAAATTAATTATACTAGAGTGTAGTTGAAATAGAAAATCTTTGTGGGATCGATAAACCGGACTCAATCAGTTCACTATCACTTGTATGCGACTCGTGCACTTGCGGTGTATTTTGAGCGAACAAGTTTTTGGCGCCGTTGCCGGGGATTGTTTCTATTTAAAGTACATTTTAGTTGATATTAGTTTTGACTTGTAGTTACTTTTATTTCTTGTACAAATTTTCTTTTGTTTTGTTTAGTGTAAGAAATCTTCTAATTTCTTGTGTTGTTCTAGGTTGTTAATTGTGCATGCGTCGAAGTAGAAGTCTTGATCTAGTTGAAATAGATCCGGACATCGAGGGTACTTTTCAACGTAGGTTAAGAGAACAACGGGAAGCTAGGAGACAACTTCTTACTGGGATGGAAGGAGAAAGAGTTAACATCGAGCTTAATGCTCCAGCTGCAATTCCTCCAAGGGGTGGAATCCCACCCGGTTTTGTTCCTGAAGCGGCTAGAGCTCAAGAGCCCATTGTTAATGAAGAAGACATGCTTTTTGGGGATTTCACGAATCCTCCTATCGTTGAGAATCAATCAAGCATTGTCTATCCCTCCTACAATCATCCAAATTTTCAAATTCGACCGGATGTCATCAATTTATTCTCCAACACCATCTCATTCTATGGGAGGACCGATGAAAATCCACATGCTCATGTGGTACGGTTCCTAGAGATTTGTAGCAACTTAAACTATGAGGGTGTGAATGTGGAGGCAATCCGGATGAGGTTATTTGTACATACTTTGAAGGATAAAGCAAGAGAATAGCTTGACACTTTGCCTCCGGGGAGTATCACGACTTGGGTGGAGTTTGTCCAAAGGTTCACTACAAAATTTTTCCCACCATCTAGAGGTTCTAAACTCAAGCATGATAATACAACATTCCAACAATTCGAGATGGAGAGCTTTCATGAAGCTTGGGAGAGATTCAAGGATATGCTTCGGAAGTGCCCAAATCATGGGATTACATTGGGGAAACAAGTCAACCACTTCTATGCCGGGCTAACTCCTCCTTGCCGTTCAAATGTGGACTCATCTTCTAATGGGTCTATTAAAACAAAGAGCATTCGAGAGGCTTGTGATTTGTTTGAGATCATGAGTGAACAAAGTGCAATGTGGCCGGATAGAAGTGCGCCAAGGAATTCTAGTGGTACACGAGGGGGTGATGATTATGCACTTGTATTGTCAAAGATTGATTCCTTAGCCAAGAAATTGGAAGGGTTATCTACTTCAAACTCTCGGCCCGTCAACATGGTTCAAGCCCCTCCGGTATGTGATATATGTGGGGCTAATCATCAAAGCTCTATGTGTCCATTGGTGGCAAGTGGTTCTTCATCTACCGAGCAAGTTGCTTATGCTCAAAATTTCCAACGCCAAGGGTTCAATCCATATGCTCCCACATACAATCCCGGTTGGAGAAGTCATCCTAATCTATCTTATGGCAACAATCACAATGTGTTGAATCCAAAGCCGCAAGAGAAGAAAGAAGGATGGGAAGAGGCTATCACCAAGCTAGCAAATCATCAATTGCAATATCAAGAACGCAATGATGCCTCTTTGAAAAATTTGGAGAATCAAGTGGGCCAAATAGCTAAACTTCTCTCGGAAAGGCAACAAGGAGCTTTGCCTAGCAACACCGAGACAAATCCTAGGGAGAATGTGCAAGCTATTATAACAAGGAGCAGGGTGCAATTGCCCGAAATCACGGCCCCACAACCAACAACTCAATCAAACAAGGCTCCCATTGAAGAAAATGAGCCTATTCAAGCATCCGAACCAATTGTTGAAGTGCCAAAGGAAAGCGAGCCGGAAGCTTCCACATCAAAGGCCCCAACACTGATCAAGGCTTATGTGCCTCCTATTCCATTTCCTCAAAGGTTGCAAAAGCAAAAGCTTGATAATCAATTTGGCAGATTTTTGGAAGTGTTCAAGAAGCTACACATCAACATTCCTTTCGCCGATGCATTAGCTCAAATGCCAAGCTATGCCAAGTTCATGAAGGATATTTTATCCAATAAAAGAAGGCTTGAAGAGCATGAAACGGTGATGCTAACTGAGGAATGTGGTGCCATCATTCAAAACAAGCTTCCTCCAAAAATTAAAGATCCAGGGAGTTTTACTATTCCATGCACTATTGGTGATGTTAATTTTAGTAAAGCTTTATGTGATCTTGGTGCTAGCATTAATTTGATGCCTTTGTCCATTTTCAGGAAATTGGAATTGGGAGAAGCTAAAGCAACCACCGTGTCTCTACAATTGGCGGATAGGTCTATCAAATATCCTCGGAGAATCATTGAGGATGTTCTTGTGAAGGTGGATAAATTCATCTTTCCGGCGGACTTCATTATTCTAGACATGGAGGAAGATCATGACATTCCAATCATTTTGGGAAGGCCATTTCTAGCAACCGGGAGAGCACTTATTGATGTGCAAGAAGGGCAATTAATTTTGAGGGTGCAAGATGAGCAAGTCACCTTCAATGTGTTGAAGGCCATTAAATATCCTTCGGAGTCAAATTCATGCTTCCGGGTGGATGTAATCGATCATCTTGTGGTAAACTCTTTCAACCGTGGGATTTTTAAGGATCCATTGGAGTCGTGTATTGCCCACTCTTTGACTATTGAGGATGATGATCATGAAGTTGAACAAATGGCTCATTATTTGGAGGCATCACCACAATATCAACACAAGAGGGCCCCTTACTTTGAGGAGTTGAAAAAGAGTTCTTCACCACCCCTACCATCTCTCGAGAAGGCACCTACACTCGAGCAAAAGCCTCTTCCTTCTCATTTGAGGTATGCTTACTTGGGGGAATCTTCTACCCTTCCGGTCATTATTTCTAATTTATTGAATGAAGAGGAGGAAGATAAATTGCTTCGGGTAATGAGGGAGCACAAGGAGGCTATTGGATGGACCATCTCGGATATTCGAGGTATATGCCCTTCATTATGCATGCACAAAATTCTTATGGAAGATGAATTTAAACCTTCGGTGGAGCATCAACGTCGGTTAAATCCGAACATGAAGGAAGTGGTAAGAGCCGAAGTCGTGAAGTGGCTTGATGCGGGTATTATATATCCAATCTCGGATAGTGCATGGGTGAGCCCGGTGCAAGTTGTGCCGAAGAAAGGAGGTGTCACGGTGGTAGAGAATGATAATAATGAACTTATTCCAACGAGGCCAGTGACGGGGTGGAGAGTTTGCATTGATTATCGCAAGCTCAACAATGCTACTAGGAAGGATCATTTCCCCTTTCCATTCATCGATCAAATGCTTGAGCGATTGGCGGGTCACTCTCATTATTGCTTTCTAGATGGGTATTCGGGCTATAATCAAATTTCTATAGCCCCGGAGGATCAAGAAAAGACAACATTCACATGCCCATATGGAACTTTTGCATCTAGGAGGATGTCCTTCGGTCTTTGCAATGCCCCCGCCACTTTCCAACGGTGCATGATGGCTATTTTCTCCGACATGGTGGAAAAATTTATCGACGTATTTATGGATGACTTCTCAGTTTTTGGTACTTCATTTGATAATTGTTTGAATAATTTGAAGATGGTGCTAAAAAGATGTGAGGATACCAATTTGGTTTTGAATTGGGAAAAATGTCATTTCATGGTTCGAGAGAGGATAGTTCTTGGGCACCGAATTTCAAGTGAGGGGATTGAGGTTGATAAGGCAAAAATTCAAGTTATCGAAAAATTACCTCCCCCAACCTCGGTAAAAGGTATAAGAAGCTTCTTGGGGCATGCGGGATTTTATAGAAGGTTTATCAAAGATTTCTCGAAAATCACGAAGCCACTTTGTTCATTACTTGAAAAGAGTGCAACATATGATTTCTCTAAAGAGTGTCTTCAAGCTTTTAACACTCTTAAAGAGAAACTCATCACGGCACCTATTATTGTGGCTCCGGATTGGAGTTTGCCCTTCGAGCTTATGTGTGATGCAAGTGATTACGCCGTGGGGGCGGTTTTGGGGCAAAGAAAGGACAAACTCTTGCATGTCATCTACTACGCTAGTAGAACCTTGACTGATGCTCAATTGAATTATGCTACTACCGAGAAGGAAATGCCAGCGGTGGTCTTTGCCTTTGATAAGTTTCGGTTGTATCTTATTGGGTCCAAGGTGATTGTGTATACCGACCACTCGGTCCTCAAGTATTTGTTGGAAAAGAAGGATGCCAAGCCGCGGTTAATTAGATGGGTTCTTCTCCTCCAAGAGTTTGATTTGGAGATTCGTGATAAGAAGGGGACAGAAAATCTTGTAGCCGATCACTTGTCTAGACTTGAGCAAACCGAGAAAATTTTGGATGAAGAGATAAGTGAGGTATTCCCAGATGAGCAAATTTTCCAAATCGTGGATCTTCTACAAGTTGCTAGTGTGCCTGGTATGCGGACCATGTGAATTTTCTTGCAAGTGGCATCACTCCCCCGGACCGCTTATATCAACAAAGGAAGAAGTTCTTTGCGGATATCAAGCATTATTTTTGGGATGACCCGTTGTTGTTCAAAAGGGGTCCGGATCAAATCATGAGAAGGTGTGTGCCCGAGGAGGAGATGGAGAAGATTCTTGAACAATGTCATTCATCGCCTTATGGAGGCCATTTTGGTGCCGTGAAAACTGCATCAAAGGTTCTTCAATCGGGATTTTATTGGCCCACTTTATTCAAGGATGCTCACACACTTGTGTCCAAATGTGACCGATGCCAACGATTGGGTAATATCTCTAACCGAAATGAAATGCCCTTAAATTCTATTTTAGAGGTGGAGATATTCGATGTTTGGGGTATTGATTTTATGGGACCTTTTCCATCGTCCTTTTTCTAATCAATACATCCTAGTTGCAGTAGACTATGTGTCCAAGTGGGTAGAAGCTGTGGCACTCCCCACAAATGATGCTCGAGTGGTGGTGAAATTTTTAAAGAAAAATATTTTTACTCGTTATGGCACTCCTCGAGCTATCATTAGTGATGGAGGAAAACACTTTTGTAACCGCCTCTTCGACTCACTTTTGACCAAGTATGGGGTCAAACATCGAATATCCACAACTTATCATCCGCAAACAAGTGGGCAGGTTGAAATTTCGAATAGAGAGTTGAAAAAGATCCTTGAAGTGACGGTGAATGCCTCGAGGAAAGATTGGTCCAAGAAATTGGATGATGCATTATGGGCATACCGCACCGCTTTCAAGACCCCCATTGGTATGTCTCCATTTCGACTACTATTTGGTAAAGCATGTCATCTTCCGGTTGAGCTTGAGCACCGTGCATATTGGGCAACAAAAGTCTTGAATTTTGATATGGAGTTGGCCGGTGAGAAAAGATTGCTCCAACTCAATGAGCTTGATGAATTCCGCCTTGAATCATATGAAAATGCCCGAATTTACAAAGAGAAGACTAAGAGATGGCATGACAAGAACATTGTGAAGCGGGACTTCCAAGTTGGGCAACAAGTACTTCTCTACAACTCAAGACTTCGATTGTTCCCCGGTAAACTCCGCTCTAGATGGTCGGGACCTTTCACCATTGCTCAAATCTTCCCACATGGAGCGGTTGAACTTTATCATGGAAGTAAGGGGAACTTCAAAGTAAATGGACAACGCTTGAAGCCATACTTGGGGGGTCATTATGAAAAGGAGAAGTCATCCATCCCTCTTGCAAACCCGGAGTAATTGTATCAAAAAGTCGAGCTTACGACTTTAACCAAGCGTTTTTTGGGAGGCAACCCAAATTTCTACTCTTTTAATTACTTGTTGATATTTACTTATTGCATTTTTATTATCTCTAACTTGGTTAATCACCAACTTTTGTAGGTTCGAAATTCTTTTTGAAATCCTAAGCAACCGTGTCCTCAACAAGTTTGGGGGAGATTGGCGTATCAAGAGAATCAAAGCTTAGGTCAATTTGGAACATCATGCACGCATCAATCCGGGGAAGTCCATCACCCATTCCTTTCTTGTTATTATGTCATTGTCAACATTGAGGACAATGTTTGATTTAAGTTTGGGGGTATTGGGATCATGTGCTTTATGAACATTTTACATTGCCTTGCCGGCCCTTGATGTCTTGATGGTTTGAAATTGTTTATTTTGTTGAGAATATTGACATGCTAGATAGCCTTACCGGCTTATAAGACTTTGATGTTTGAAATTGTTGTTAATTCATGAGTTATGACCAAATGTGCTACTTGTGCTACTTTCTTTAAATGCTTATCCATGTAAAATCATATGTACATTGAGCACAATAGTCATGTTCAATTGTCGGTGAGTTTGGGAATTGTTGAAGGGCGAAGAGGTTAATGGAGTAGATGAACTAGGTTGTGAGCTTGTATTGTTTATTTGTATCAACCTATCAAATATTTCCTAATGCTCTAAATCTCTTGACCCTAATGTAAGACAAGTTTGGGGGTGTTCGACCCGTTGAAGGAGACGGCCTAGACGTGTGGTGATTCCATGCATGTGGAAGTAAATTTTGTGTGGAGTGTATTTCGCCAAGTATAAGCTAAGTGATGACCGTATGCTAGAGTTCTAAGCCCATTTTAATTTTTTTGCATTGCATTACCCTATCTCGAAGCCTTTTTGACTCGAGTTATTAAGCCCGTAGGAGTATCTTGAAACTTGGTGCCTTAAGTTTAAAACTTGGGAGTCACCGGCCGAAAGCTCGCTACATGGGTCAATTAGAAAGCTTAATGAGTAGGGTACTCACACACACACATAAAAAAAAAGCACATTATCATTGCGTTCGCTTAATAAGTCTACCCCACTTCGTAGCCTTTTTGACTCGAGTTAATAAGTCCGTAGGGGTATTTTGAAACCTGGTACCCTTTGATCTTAAAACAATCGGGGAGCTGCCGACCTAAAGCTCGCTACATGGGTCAATTAGAAAGCTTAAGGGAGTGGAGAAGTCACGAGCAAACATCATGTTAGTTGTTAGAAATCATGCATTTGTACTTGCATAAGGGCTTAGATGAATAGTGGGTTTGAATTGCTTGGTATAAACTTGAATGTCGAAGCACTCATTAGTGGAGAGTCACTGCATTTCTAGGTTGTCGAGATTGTCGGTAAAACACACCTGTGCTTTAGTGGAAAAAGAAAGAGTGATTTGAGAAGTACCCTCTAGAATTGCATCCCGGGAGTGGAAAGAAAATTATTCATTGGGGGATGAATGTCACGAGTGGGAAAGGAAAGAATTGACCACTAATGGTGGGATAGTTTTGACTTGAAACCTCTTTACTCATCAACATTCTTGAATCTTATTGACGATTGACAGTGGCTATGCACACACGCACCGATCGAACATCGGATAAGCCAAACTCATTTTTGTAGCATTATTTGGGAACATAATTGTGAATTAATTATGCAACTTCACACTCATGGAAGATTGCGAGCTATCTAGCATTGTTGATCATTATGTCACTATTTTTGTAGATGCATGTGAATATTCTTGCTCGGGACGAGCAAGAGTTTAAGTTTGGGGGTATTTGTTGAGTGCATTTTACATGCATATTTCATATATTTTTAGTAATACTTTTTGAGCAATTTGGACAAATACCTACTTAATTGTGCATATTTTGTGGTTAAATAGGTTTAACAATCAACTTCATGGAGAAAGCACAAGAAAGAAGCTAAATGGATGAGTACTTGAAGAAATTGAAGAGAAAAGAGTCAAATCCATCAAAGAGTCGAAGTATGAGGACCAAGTTGATCTACATTGAAAGATGGAGGACCTAGTTGCAAATTACCAAAAGACGATCAGGCTGCAAAATCATCACTCCGGTCAACCACGCGATCACGTGGTTAAAATCCGGTCGCGCTCGCGAGTTCAGGCATAAACTCAACCCGAGAGTTTTCACCTCAACCACGCGATCGCGTGGTCATAAAATGAAGCGAAAATATGGGCCGACCCGGTGCGACCCGATTCGGCCCAGATGCTGAAACACGCGGATCCTACGAATTTTGGAGGTATTTTGAGGGATTTTGGCCAAAATTTGGGATATTCTTGACATTCTTGAACAAGAAAACCCTAGCTCTCTCTCTCTTTTCTCTTTTATTTCATCCTTTTCTCTTGTAATTTCTCTTGGTTTTGTATAGTTTAGTTGATGAATATTGATTAAGGGGAGAAATACCAACATTATTGTGGAAGAATAGTGATATTTGGAAGCAAGAATCATTGGTGGAGGGAAGTATTTATTGCTTAATCCTCATATTTCTCTATTTACTTTACTCTATTGTTGAAATGATGTATTTAATTCTTGAATTTTATTGTTATTTCACTATGGGCTAAACTATTTTGTGTTGGGATGTTGATGAAGCTTGACCTAGCTTAGTTGATTTTAATGCTTGTATTAAGAATTTAAGCTTTTTATTATCTTGTGCATTTATTGTTATATTTATTGACTAGCATTTATTGTGGCCACATTTATGCTTAGGTTTCATGGAATGTGCAATTATTGAGAAATTGTTGTGTATTCTAGATCGGTACAATATTTGCTCTAGGTTCTTGTTTAGGATAGAGATATACCTAAAACCCAAGATGACCCATTGAGTTATTTTCACATAGGTTTAATGCAATTGGTGTGTTTTTAATCGACATAGAGATATAGTAGGTTAATGCCACTAGTTATGGTTGATTTCACTCGAGAGAGGTAATTGGCTAAGCTTGGAAAATCGGGTCTAACATGATTAATGAATTGCATCTCTTTTTGCTTGTTGATAATTTAATTAGGTAATGGTCAAGTGGAATCAAGAATCCCAACACTCCTTTATCATTTATTCATCACCATTTTTCTAGTTATTCATTTAAAATTGCAACATTAATTCTAGTACGAGAACATTCCCAATCAAACTATTATTGTGTGTTTCTTGTTGAAATTAATTATACTAGAGTGTAGTTGAAATAGACAATCCTTGTGGGATCGATAAACCGGACTCAATCAGTCCACTATCACTTGTATGCGACTCGTGCACTTGCGGTGTATTTTGAGCGAACAACAATCTCAATTGGAAAGAAAATAGACATGATTGGAGTGCAATTAAGCTAAAAGATGAGCAAATTTGATGTCAAAGGACTTAATTGAAATAAATCAAAAGTTTGGGGACTCAATTGCAACATCTCATAAAAGTGGAGGACTAAAGATGCAAATATTTCAGGGACATATTTGTAATAAAAGTCAAAATTCGAAGACCAAATTGAAGAAGACTAGAAGATGAGGACTTGAATTGCAAATAGTTTAAAGAAAAAGACAAAATCATAAAAGACAAAATATATATAGGCATGGGCAGCCCATGCCATGAATAATGGGCGCTCGCTGAGCGCCCATTATTTATCAACAGCTTGTTTTGTTGTTGCCCACGCGATCGCGTGTGCAGTTTTCAGCCCAATACCGAATTTTATTTTCTGTTTTTATTATTTTAAGTTAAGGGCGTGTTTGGCTCGAATTGTACACATTTTTGGGACCATTTTAGGTCTAATTTTTGGGAGTATTTATACTCCCATTTCTTAACACCAAGAAAACACAATTTTCTTTACCAAACCCTAGCTCCTCTTCTCCATTTTCTTCTTCTTTTCTTTTCTTTTCTTTGTTTTTGCTTTGTTTGTAATTTAGTTTGTAATTTATTTTTTATTTCAAGTTGCTAGCACCCATTGGATCAAAGAAGCAAGAAGTCAAATGGAAATACAAATCAAAGTTCAAGGAATTTTGGGGCAAAAATCAAGGGGAGTGATTTATTTCATTATCTTGCATTTTCAATCTTTGATTTCTATATTTTGTGATGTATTTTTGTAAACCTCAACTTTTGTGTAATATTTATACAATGGCCTAGTTGTTTTATGTTGAGATGATTGATATAGCTTAACTTAGTTTAAGTAATTTTAAATTTTTTTATTAATTTTGAACTTATTTCATGTGTGTTTGTTATTGAGATTATTCCATGTGTTTGATTGATCACCAAATATGTGTTTTGTGAAGCGTATGATAATCGAGAGATATTGTGCATTTTAGACCAAATAACAAATGCTCTAAGTTCTTGTTAAGGATAGAGATATACATTAAACCCTAGATAATCCATTGAGCTATTTTCAAAAAGAGTTAATGCAAGTAATTGGACTTTAATCGACATAGAGATATAGTAGGTTAAACCAATTGATTAGGGTTAATTTCACTCGAGAGAGGTAATTAGCTAAACTTGGAAAATCGGGTCTAACATTGTAAATGAATAATTTATTAATTTGCATGTGTTGAAAAATTATTAAGCGAGAGTTAAGTGAAATCATGAACCCCAACAACTTTATCTTCCATTTTCATTATTTTAATTTAGTTTAAAATTAGTTTCTTTAATTTAAGATTTTCTAAAACCAACTTTTAATTGTGTGTTTCTTTTTATTGTTAGAATTAAATTAATTAAAGTTGTATAATCTAGAGTATACATTCCTCGAGGGATCGAAAACCCGGACTCAAAAAGTCCACTTTATTACTTGTACGCGACCCGTGCGCTTGCGGTACACTATTTTGAGCGAACACCAGTCACACAAGGTCACATAAAGTCACAGTTCGATCACATGGGATCACAGTTCGATCGGTTACAGTAAGGTCACACAAGTTCACAGTTAGGCCACATAAAGTCACAGTTCGCTCACACAAAGTCAAAACTCGGTCACACAAGGTGATATTTGACACAACTGCAAGTCACATCACGTTCTCATCCAATGGTTACACAAAGTCACAGTTGGTCACTATTAATTACTATTTCGATCATATTTACCTAATAATTGGTCACATCTTATACTCGTCACACAAAGTCACAATTAATTAAATATTTTGATCACATTTACCTAATAATTAGTCACAATCACCTATAATCGATCACAAATTCACAATATATCACACGCCTCCTAAACTCCCCCACCTTACCATACATGACACACACTCTCTACTCCAAACCCCACCCCATCCACCAACTCCACCCACCCACACTGATGAGAACCAAGAAAATCAAACCTCGATGCGCGAGCCTGTGAGACCCAAGGCGAGATCCGATGCCAAAGAGGTTCAAGATTCGAGGATAAACAAGTAATTAAAGTCAAGAAAAATAAGCCAAGAATCAAATTGGAACCAAAGATTGAAGAAATGGAGTTTCAGCCAAGATCGGTCAACCAAAAGTAACTTGGTCGACCGAAAGTCTGAAGAGATTTTTGAAGCCAGCCTCAGTCACGTTCGGCTGAGGGTTGGTCAACCGAAAGTGCCATTTCGGTCGACCATGTTATCGACCGAAATAATTTCGATCGACCAGTTCGGTCGACCGAAACACCCTGTTTCAGAAAAACGGATTTTTCTTGCAAATTCTGAATTTGCACATTTTGCCTATTTTGTACATTATATATACATTTTTCATTTCAAACTAGAGAATTTGGTTGTTCATATGAAATCCTCTTGAGAGCTTGGAAGTTAATCAACTTTCCTTAAGTATTATTATTCTTGTGTTATTGTTTATTTTCCGCTACCTTGAAATTTGTTTAGTTGATACTCATTGGGTTAGGGTTAGTTTATCCTTGAATTTTGGGTTATATTTAAAATTGGGTTAAGGTGTTTTATCCTTTATTTTACCACTTTAGCTTTCTTGGGTTTTGTATTAAATTATTGTGGAGATTTTCGGTCAATATACTGAAGGGGTTCGCATCATTTGGTATCAGAGCTTGGCTCTAATTTGATAAACCTATCCTTTACATTGTTGCTGTTATTCAAAAAAAAAAAAAAAAAACGAAAATTGGGGAAAATTTATATGCTCATGTGTTCTATGTATTGGGTATATTGATTGTGATTTGTTGGGGGTTTCTGTTAGCCAAACACTTACTTTTCTACATTATCCAAAGTGTACTCAAAAAGTGTTTGATAAATTGTCCCAAAGAAAAATACTACATTAGTGATTTGTTGTTCAATACCCATATATTGCTAATTACTTAGGGTTATCAAATTTCCATTATTGAGATTGTAATCAACATTTTATTTCATATATTACTAGCTCCATACATTGTGTAATTGTTGATCATTCATTTGTTGCCACAATTGTGTTGTTGGGGGTTTTCATATATCCACATTATACACGTTCAAGGTCATTCAAAGATTGGGTACAAAGTATTTGATAAATTGTCTCATTGAAAATTTACACTCTTGTACTTATTACTCTACATCTATGCATTGTCTAATACTTGTGGTTATTTAATCACATTGTTGAAATTGTATTCCTAGCATCTTATCCCACATAAATATTGTTCCTTTTGAGTATAGCAAGCACATAAATTTCACTTGCTATTGTATCTACTTGTTATAAATTCCTTCTTCCTTGTGTGTGATTTCTTTGACTCCACAAGAATTATACTTTGTGGTTTAGTTGATTACCTTCATTGGAGAACTTGATAAATGAGATTTTGAGTGGAAAAAGGTAAGAGTTGTGAGCTCATTAGAGAGTAAAAGCGTAAATTGAGTGAAACACGAGTGAAAAAAAAATTCTTGTGAGAACACTTTCACACTTGCACACAATGTCAATTTCCAATGCCCAAACTCAAGATTTGAAGTACTTGTTACAAAATCTTTCAACCACCATGACTAGACAAATGGAGAAAATTGGGGGAGGGTTGGAAAGTTTAGGAACAAGAGGAGAGAGTACATCAACTAGTAGTGGTGAAGAAAATATGGATGGTAGGAGAAGGTTGGGGGATAAATTTGGGAACATTGTGTATAGGGATGAAGTTAGAAAACAAAATGGGAGTTTGAATAGGAAAATTAGAATTCATAAAGATCAAATGAAACTCAAGAAGGAGTTTGAAGAAGAAAAGGAGAAAGAAAAAGAAAATGAGAAAGAGCCAATTGGGGGAGAAACAAAAGAGAGGCTAAATGAGAGCATGAGAGTGGGGCCCGACCCTAGAAAAAGGTGAAAATTGAGAATTGGAGCCACGACTCCAAAAAATGAGAGGTAAGAGAAGAATCGAGAGTTGAGGTTCCTGCCTCAGAAAAAGGTGAGTGAATACTCTAACACTTCCCTCATTAGCTTGATTACTTCTTTGTTGCAGGGGATCGTTAAGCATACTTATCAAGGCAACAAGGAGCTCCAACAACATGACGATTGGAAGAAGTTCATGGAAACATTTTCCTATAACAACGAGTACAACCGAGGTAAAGAAAATGACATAACTAATGCAACATCTAGGAGGTATGCTCCTAACATTTTCTTCAATGCAAGGTTATTGTGTCTTGAATATATTAGAGGGTTGTATAATCTTGATGTAGATTTGACAAGTGTGTTGTTGACTTGTGAAAATGTAACATGTGGTAAAGATCATTGGCAGGATGAGTGTTTAATTTGTAAATGCAACTTTTTACATGTGCCAAATTGCCTAAGTACCAAATTCTTTTATGAAAATGTTGCATATAGTAAATTTTATGGGCATGATGAATTCCTACTTTGTGAAAATATACTTGATGTACCTATTTGCCCTATAAAGGAATTGCTAGTTAGGGGAGTCCATGAAAGAAATTTATTGAAATGTCTTGATGATAAAAGGACTTCACTTCTAACATTTCTTGATGATAATGATTTGTTTTGGAAAATTGGATTGTTTCTTTTTAAATGTGTCATGCAAGAATTGTTAGTGAGGGAGGCACATTATGATAATTTGATGGGACGATTTAAAATCAGCGGGATTTTAGGGGTATTATGTGATCAGTTTTATTGGCCTAATTTGAAAATTAGTGTTGAACATGTTTGCACTTGTCGTAAATGTCTAACTTGCAAAATGGCTAAAATCAAGTTTTTGCCCTAAGAATTCCATACATATTTGCCCATCATGAGTAAACCTTGGATTACTAATCCTATAAATTTTATAGCGGATTTACTTGGAACAAAGAAAGAAAATGATGCTATTATTGTGATTGTTGGTAGAAGTATTAAAATGTAACATTTGATTGCATGCCATGAAACCAACAAGGTCATAAACATAGCTAATCTTTTCTTTCCTGAAGTCGTGCATTTGCACGAAGTTGGTGCTAATTTTGTGGTTGTTAAATTTGCTTGCAATTTAATTGCTCATCATATTAACAAGTTTTCTCCACTTAAGATTGCTTGTGACTTTAACCTATTAACTCTGTTGAACTTTAAGCATATGTTTATTGATGAAAGAGTTGGTTTAGGTGGGTACGAGAATACACATTTGGTTAAGCCCCTTTGCAGGAGGCTCGAGCTTCCATTTGAGGGAATTAGTATACAATGTATTTCCAATGCCAACCATGGTAGGAAGCATATTCCATTTGATCCAGGCGGCCAGATATGTTCTCATTCGTGGAAGGAGCGACCCCCCGATCTAATAAAATCCAAATTGCTAATCTGCGGTGTTGGCTCATTTCAAGTTCTTGGCAACGCCTACAAATTGATTTTGCACGGTGAGTATGAAATTTTAGTTACATTTATTGTATATGAATTTTCTATTTTTATTATAGGTGTCGATTCGTGGTTGAATCTCTTTCGAGATGGAGGAGATGATGAGAATCGCGAAGGTCCAACTTCATTGCACGAACCTGTGACCCACAATTTTGTAAGATCAAAGTTCAAGAAGTCTCACGACAGTCCATTCAAGCAAGATTCGAAGTCGAATCATTTTCTAGAGGGAGGGGATGATGAGAACCGAGAAATTCAAACCTCGATGCGCGAGCCTGTGAGACCCAAGGCGAGATCCGATGCCAAAGAGGTTCAAGATTCGATGCTAAACAAGTAATTAAAGTCAAGAAAAACAAGCCAAGAATCAAGTTGGAGCCAAAGATTGAAGAAATGGAGTTTCAGCCAAGATCGGTCGACCGAAAGTCTGCAGAGATTTTTGAAGCCAGCCTCAGTTGCGTTCGGCTGAGGGTTGGTCGACCGAAAGTGCCATTTCGGTCCACCATGTGATCGACCGAAACACCCTATTTCAGAAAAACGGGATCTTTCTTGCAAATTCCGAATTTGCACATTTTGCCCATTTTGTACATTATACACACATTTTTCATTTCAAACTAGAGAACTTGGTTGTTCATATGAAATGCTCTTGAGAGCTTGGTCTTGAAAGACCCTTTGAGGTAAGGATAAAAACCTCCTTTGTTATTGTATCTTCTTGGAATTTAATCAATTTTACTTGAGTATATTTTATTCTTGTGTTGTTGTTTATTTTCCCCACTTTGGAATTTGTTTAGTTGATACCCATTGGGTTAGGGTTAGTTAATCCTTGAATTTTGTGTTAGATTCAAACTTGGGTTAATGTGTTTATCCCTTATTTTACCACTTTAGCTTTCTTGGGTTTGATATTAGATAGTTGTGGGAATTATCGATAAATATACCGAAGGGGTTTGCATCACACACCTAAAATCCCTTGCTGGTACCACCAGAGAAATATGATCCAAATCCCCACCCCCACCGTCAACCTCATCGCTGCCGCCTCCATCACTGGGGCCAGCACCTCGAAGTCTCATATCTCTCCACAACTGGCGCCATCGCCGGCACAACCATTACCACCAACAGACTGCACCAACCATAGAAGCCTCAACGCAACACATATCGCCGTTAACACACTGAAGCCTCAATCTATCACCATCAATCCACCACCAAAGCCTCATTCCCCCCCCCCCACAATCAACATTTTTACATTCCAATAAATAACAAACAAACGCTTCAATCTTGGACGCTGTTGATTCGTGCTTCGAGGAAGGGGAGGAGAGATCTAGCGCGCCGCTTCTTGTTTGCAGGAAGCACGACGGAGAGAAACAACGACGGTGATGGATCTTACCGCCGCTTCCTCGAAGCATGAAGCTTGGGCGATGACGAATGGTTGTCTGCGACTTATCTCGCTGCCACTGCTAAGGTTAAGATAAAGGGAGGTGGGGGTCGAAGCGGGGCAGAATCCGGCGAGGGTAGTAGTTGCCGTGTGGAGAGAGAGAGAGAGAGAGAGAGACGACGACGACGACGTGTGTGGGGGAGAAACTGAATTTGATCAAATTTATTATAATTATTATTTTATTAATATAAAAATAACATTTGACTTTTCTAAAAAAAAAAAAAAAAAAAATTACCTACACCTGATTTTTAAAAATGGAACTTAAAATGTAGGCCTCCATGTAATTTTCCCGAAGATAAAGCCACTTTTAAGTAGGGTAGTCAATGGATCAGATTTTACTCTAAATACGATAAAATTAACGAGAGATGAATTATAGGTCTCAATCCGATAACCAGATAAAAATCAGAATCCAATAACCCGTTAACTAAATAGAGCAAATATGGATATATGTCAATCCGATCTGATTTTTTTTATAATAATATAATACATTTTATATATTATTATATAATTTTATTCCATATATATATTTTTTTATTTTAAAACTTGTAATATATTTTATAAAGTAAAATTATAATATAATATTATTGTATATTAAAATATTCATTTGAAAACTTGTAATATATTAATATTGTTATAAATTTTTTTTAGATATTATGGTTTTATTTTTTATGAATGACATGAAATTATAATTAATTAAAGGAGTAAGTTTTATTCATTAATATGTAAACATTAAAAAAAGTAATGCTAAAGATAATTTCAGATCGGATAATTGGATCGGATATCTGAGAAGATAGAAAATCCAATATGGATTTAACTATCAAAAACTTGTCGGATTGTTGGATCGGATTGGATCGACGAATTATTCTTATCGGATTGGATAAAGGTAGATCAGATCCGTTTACACTCTTACTTTTAAGTGCAATAATTGTATTATTTGCTTATATATATCTATACTACTTCTAAATCTAAAAGGCTCTTAAAGGGAGAAGCTTTTTTGGACTATATTAACCCTACAAATTTCTTAAATTCCTTATTCATCCTTAATGTTCATTAATGTCCATTTTTTTAAAAAATTTATTTATCAAATTTGAATCAATTAGTTTACCTAAATAAATAATTTATCACATTTTAAACCATTCATATTCTCATTCCATTATTTTCACCATGCATAGGGACGCGGATATATTCTTTGGAAATCTCTTCATGTAGACATGTAATTCAATACTTTCCTTATTTTCCATTTGCATATTTCATTAATTTCTTATTTTGTTTGATCGTTTTAGGGTGTGAGAAAAGTAATAATAAAAGTGGATGAAGATGAGAATCGAAATGTTTAAATCTTGGCGTGCCTTAAATATCCCTTTATAGACAGATGTGCACAGGTGGTGAAAACCTTTATGACTCGGTGCCAAGGACCACAGCAAAGGTGCCCCCGTGAAACTCGGAGTCGGTTGGATTTTTTTAGTTTATATTGAAAACGAAAAATTCCTGATTGGATTTGCCTCATTGAAGTCTACACATTACAGTCATGCAGAAGTAAAGTTCAACAAGTACAAAGCCTTTTGAAAACTTCTATGTATATGTTGGGTAATACAACACTTTGCAAAGTTAAATAATTGATTTTGCTTTTATGAATATTTTTATTGTCACCTCTTCAGTTTTGTGTGTTTATGTTTGATTTGAAGTGGAACTATCTAAAGTTTATAATTTTGAATTTTATAAGCTGACTCGTTCGGATGTTTCTATTATAATTATTTTAAAAATTCGATTGATTCTATATTGTAGAATTATTACGATAAAAATTTGATGCAATTGAAATTGCAAACTAATTTCGAAACAGAATGACAATAAATCCACTTTCAATTCATTAAAAATGCTAATGATATTTTTATATTTTCTGATTTTGTTTTCATGAATGCTCCTTATTTCTTATAATAAGTTTCAAGTTCTTCATAGACTTTTTTATTGAACTATCAACTGAGGTTTGAAGAGAAACGCTTAAAATTGAATTAGTGGTAATGCATATGATAGGATGACTGTTAAGTTGAAGGAGTAGAAGCAAAAATAACCTTTTGCTTGGGCGATTAAAGGAAAAAAAATTATAATAAGTATCGTATTTGAGAGATTTATGATTGGACTGCTTTAATATTATTTACTGTTATCAAAGATTTGCTAAAGTCTTCACTTATTTCACCCGATCTTGTAGAATGATTTTTCATTAACTTTAATAGTTTGTACTTTTATTTTTTATTTGTAAATTTTGAGGTTTTTTAAGACGTGAGAAAGAAAAAATTTACTTTTTTTAGAGGAAACATAATATTTTGTCCATTTCAAATGAGCAATCTAAAGGTGGAAGAATTTGTTATTACACTTTGACGAAAAAGTACAGATACTCCAAATAAAAGTTCCAAGTATAGAAATATAAATTTAAATGGGAAGTCAAAACACTCAAGTTCTGGGGCAAACATATTCTGTACTGTTCGTTGGCTAAACAATTGATGAAAATGATATAAGAAGTTTAAAGCAAGGACATTTATGGATATTTTCTCATCCGCAACCATATTTGATTGATGAACTCAAAAGGATTGATGTTGTCACTTTTGAGAAGAATTTTGAGCTCAAAATACGGATTTCTATGATATTAATAAAATTCTTTTAGAATAGCCAAATAGTTGATTAAGTTTTGGATTTTAGAGGTACTTATTGTAAAATTGGTACTATCCACGAAGTTATACCTTGAATATCATGCACTCTCTAGGTAATCACAATAAAATTAGCAATTATTAATTTTATATTTCGTAAATACAGCCCTAAAAATTCTTATTAATACCTTATCGAACCCATAAAATTTCATATCACGAGACATTCAATCAAATGTCATTCGCCGAAGACACTCACAAGATTCAAGTTACTTTTAGTATTGTCATATTTCTAAATCTTCTCTAATTGTATTTGTATTTCTATAAATATAAATAAATTGTCAATTTCTTCATTGCAATATTTGATAATATAATATAGCATGTTATTATATATTTATTATAATTATTACTTTAACTTTGTAATTATTAATAATTAATAAACACAAATTTTTAAAATATAGAAAATTTAAAATATTGTTGATCGATCACGTGCTACGCACATGTGTCTCACTAGTACTCTTTTAAAAGTCTCTTAAATGGAGAAACTTTTTTGGACTATTTTAACCTCGTATCTTTTCAATAATTTCATATTTACCCTTAATTTTAATTAAAGTACATTTTTTAATATTTTATTTATTTTTATTTTTGTATTGTCAATAAATATATTTTCATACATTTACAATCTAAACTCTTCAATTTCTCACTAAAAATATTTTAAATAAAACCAATAACTTTTATATGATTTATAATTTCTAATACATCGATTAATATGAGAAAAAGAAAAAGAAAAATGTGTACTTCTTGAATTAGAATTGTTACATGCATATAAAAAAAGACCTTAAATGAAGATTTTTTTTAATTATTATTTTACCTCAAGCTTTTTAAAAATATCATATTTACCATTAATTTTAATTAATTATAATTTTTTAACATTTTATTTTATAATCGTATTGTCGATATAAAACGGTATAAAATATTTTTCATAATTTTACAATCTAAACTCTTCATTTTTCCACTAAAAATCTTTTAAATAAAACTAATAACTCTCACATGATTTAAAGTTCATAACCATCCTTCAACTAATATGAGGAAAAGAAAAAAAAAATATGTATTCCTTGAATTAATTTTTGTACTTGTATAAAAAAAAAATTAGAAAATCATTTTCACCTTCGACATTAAACATTATATTCTCTATTAGTCATATTCCAGTTTTAAATTTTTTTGTCAAATATTAATTTGATGCTGATTATATTCCCACCACACTCATAAAAATAGAGTTTTGTGAAGATTCACTTCTTTTTTGAGAAAGTTGATTATCGAAGTATGATACGTGTAAATTAGTTTTTCTAAAATATTAATTGTATGAAAAATTAATTAAGTTTTGCGTTTCAATCAATTTAAATTCTTATTGTATTAAATTCTTACGTTGAAATTTCGAAGTACAAATTTCATGAGAAGATCATTTATTTATATTTTAAGTTGATTTATATGTATATATTTTTATCTTGTATTCTAATTTTAAAGTGAAATTTTAGTTTTTACAGTTTATAAAAATGTCAAGAGGTATGTGCAACCATAAGTTAATATTATGTATATATGTAATGTATTTTGTTCACCTCGACTCCTTTTACTAAATGTCCGAATTCATTTTATTATCATGTATTTACCATGTCAAACGATGAAAAGAAATCACGAGGGCATATTGTTATTGTTATTGTTTCATCAAATCGATGGAACATGTCTCATTAGATTGTAGCAAAATTTGAGATAATGATTTGTGATGGTTCTATCAATTTAAAGAAATATGCGTGCTACTTTAGAATTCACAGCATTATGAATCAATTTGTTGAGCCAGGATTTTAAAGACACTGATTTCAGAACAATTTTCTTGAATATGATATCTTCTGTGTCTCGAATAATCACACCCTAGTAGGGAACCTAGATTAGATACATCTCAGTTTTTCTCAGACATTTATGATCAAATATTGTTATGAGTTCTAACTTTACATGCATGATCATAAACAATTTTTACGCCAGATTACAATTAATTTTTTTCATCTTGATTCTAAAATTTGGATAAATTGTCAAATGATATTTATTATTTTTTTTTCATTGCAACAATGGATTGATTATGAATTATATACTCACATAGAAAAAGAAATCCTCCAAACTCCAATTTCATCGAATAATGTAGCATAAGAATACATTTCAGGAGATACAAATTTGAATAATATTTAGGATAAATTGAGTTCGATATTGAGATTATTTAAATCAACACTTTGAGTATTTTTTAGGTAAAACATGTAGGAAAACTTGGATAATTTTTATTCAATTTAAAAAACATATATACTTGAATAAAAATATCATAATATTGTTACAATATCACGTGTATTGCACGCGTTATATACTAATAGGTGTAAATATGACATGGAAAAAAATTCTCTTAAAGACACAAATAGGAAACCGCTTCCAAGAAACTCTCTTGTATTTTTTAGTATTTAGAAAATCGAAAATCAATTCAAATCAAAAAAGGAAATGGATCAAGAGTCAGAAGCTCTGAACGGGTCCAATCTGTTTCAATTAAAACATTAAAAATTATTTCAAACATTACAAAATTTCCTCAAAAACAATTTATTTTACAAATTATACACAAAAGTAGCTTAAAACGACTAGAAAAAAAAAACAACAAAAAATTAAAAAAATCGGGTCAAAAAATCGGCCGTTCTCGATTTTCCCGGTTGAACCCTAGAATACCGGGTTTTCCGGTCAATTTTTTAATGGCAATGGCCGGTTTTTGAGTGAACCAGATCGATTTTTCGATCGAGCTGACCAGTCCGATCCAATTTTCTAAACCATTTATTTTCTTGTCCCCTTTCGATAAATAAAAAAAGGGAAAATATCCATTTGTGTTTTTAACACACGTTTCCCCCTTTAAATTGATTAGAAAAATGCCACATGTCCGTGTCTTTTTTTTTACATCTCTTTAGTTTGAAGAGTCAAGCCAAACCATTTCTCTATCTAATATTTAACAAATTTCATGTATTTATTATTTTATAATTTTTCATGCTGTCATTATATATTAACTGATAGTTTTGATATGTAAATCCCAATTTTCTAATTTTTTTTTAATATTTTTAGTTTTCGTAGAAACATTTCCCCCCTTTAAGCCAAATTTCTTATGAGAATAAGAAAAATAAATATAGGTATTTTTAGACTTGTACTAAAATATATATATATATATATATCATTCTTTAGTTTCTAAATCTCTTCAAATTAATGCTTTGTAATTGGAAAGTAAAATCTTTAAAATAAAGAACTTAGAAAAATGATGCAAAAATACATTTACAAATTAACTTTTCTTAAATAAAAATGACGCAAAGCATAGCTTGAATACTCGGAAATTCTGGAAGTAAATAGCAAGATGCACAATACACTGTAATTGTTCTTGATATTTGCCAGAAAAGAATTAACGTAGCTAATTAAATTCTATTTATTTTAGCCGTCAAACGAACCTTAAATTCGAGTTTCGAGCCAGCCAAACAAAGACAACAAATTTTAACTTGAATTTCAAGCATAATCTTGAACGATAAATGACTTGATTCCGGCTCTCTTGCCACATTCCCGCGGATAAGAAAAATAGCATCACGAACCTTAAATCCTGTTTATAAACAAATTTATAAAATATATTTTTTAAAATAACTTTTTAACTACACACATTTCTTTAAATCGTTTTTAAATAACATATTTATAAACAAAACATTTCTCAAATAACTTTTTAATAAAAACACATTTTTTCAAACCATTTTCAATCATTTTTTTATTAGAAAATATCACATTTCTTGTATGTAAACAATTTTTTTTTACTAAATAGAGGAAATTATGTTTGAAACTTGTTTATGAACAAATTTATAAACAACATACTTCTCAAATCACTTTTTAATTATACACATTTTTTCAAATCACTTTTAAAGCACATATATTCGGAAGAGGTAAAAAAAAAAAAAAAAAAAAAAAAAAATCTTTCGACCATAAACAAAAATAACCTCTACCAAACAGAAAAATCTATCCGTATGTCCCAATCATTCAATCATACAGTACAGCACATTGAGGTGTGTTAGTTTAAAATTATAATTCCAAATTATAATTTGCAAAATTTTTTAAATCACTTTTTAATCATACACATTTTTTCTATCCAATTTTTAGTCCACATCTTACGTAAAAAATTCAAATAATATACATTATAAATCAAATTCTATTTATTTCAGCCACTAAACGAAAACTCCCGAGGAAGATTACAAAAAAAACATCTCATTCTCTTCCAACTTTTCCCTACGTATAGTCATATTAAAGGTGTCAAGACAGACAGACGAACGGACGGGGCCGATCACACTCGTGTAAATCGGCCCAGATCGACCCTAGACCACAGGCCGACCTTTGTGGGTGATTCACGGGTCAAGAAAGTATAAACCATGAATTTCGCGGATCAAACATTAGTGGGCCGCGTTTAACCCACTAACCCTAAAAAATAAATAAATAAATATATATATTTATATTAAATATGGGAACATTGAAAATATCTCTTATTCTACAAACTCTAATGCAACTTCTAAAGTAAAATCTTTTTTTTTTTTTTTCCGTAATAGTTAAGAAAAGTTATGTTCTTTAATAATAGAAATTAGAAATACATTTAACATTTAATTGTTAGTTGTTTATATTTTATTTAAATTTATAAATTTAGAAGTAATTCATATAATATAAAATATATATTTAAATTCTATGTAAACATTTTATGGTATAAATATGAATTTATCATTTTTTTTCATTTTCTATTTAGAAATTTGACCAAAAAAATTAATATAAATATAAAAAAAGAATATATGTTTTTATTCATATTGGTCAAATCAGAACGAACTACGATCCACATGAGCTCAACCCGGATGAGTCAACGGACGGCCCTGGAGTGTAGTTCAAAATTTGTGGGTTGACTCGAAACCGATCCAAAACCTGCAACGGGTGGGCTTTTCACAGGGACCTTTATCGGGCTCTTATATTGATTGATCGACACAATCCGAACCATCCGGATTGACACATCTTTGCCATCTTCATCGATTAAAACCTACTCTCTCTCTCAATTCAAAAATTTGAGACCCTTTTCGGTTCTTTTCACTATTACGAAAGGCCATTTGCTAAAATAATTTGACAGTTGTCAGATTCCTTGCTTCTGATAAACCATGTACACTTGTATGGCACCCGCTGGTTTCTCAAATTTTATTCGAAAACAGAATGAAATTCATGAAAATGATATTTTCTTTGATTAAAATGAACTTAATGTCTATGTGTCGACTCCTCATCAATCGAATCGAGTGGACGTTGTTTTTTCTGCATTAACGGTACGTACACAATTTTATCTATATTAAAAGCCATGCATGTAAATTTATTTCAATTTGATAATTTACAATCATTAGTTAATAATTTCTTATGTTTAATTTGTAACACGTTTTTATCTGAACACATCGTAATCGCGTCTCTTGTCTACTTCTACTGTATATGAACCGTACGGGGGATATACTCTGACTTCTGAGAATAATATTGGACTCCTCTCTTGTAATTGTTTGAGAATTTTCCACAAAAATGTAAAGTTACTTAGCCCACAAGACATTTGGAAGTGCTTATTCTTCTGAACTAAAAAAGGAATTTGCAATTTACATCTAGAAATAAAACTTTTGCCAGTTCAGTACAAAGTTTTCAAAAAGTTATTTTTCACAAGTGTCGATATAAAAGTTAAATATCTTAATTAATATTTTTAGATTTGATTCAGAATTGCAAAAGATTCATTAATCCTCTAAACAATATTCTTGTTTGTTGTCAAATCCTCCAAGGAATGCAAAAAGAATATCATCCCTTCAGTATCAGAATCAAATTAATAAAAAAATATCAAGTTTACTTTTTTTCTGCTGTCCGACCAAAAATAGTAGTTCTTTCTAATTTGAAAAGTAAAAAATGGTGGACGAGAATCTTTGATTAGCTGAAATTGTTGATTTTTAAAAAAATTTGTCCAATAAAATTTTGTCATGTGTTTATAAACGAATTTTAGAATAATTATTAACAATCTTGGTTTGTCTTGTCGTACGTAGGATTCATTATTTACATATTCACGTACTCATCTCTAACAATAAACAGACAAGAATATAATCAGAAACGTGTCAAATTAATGAAACGCTTAACCTTTTAGACAACATGATTGCAATAGATTTTTACCTTAATCGCATTAATTAGAATGAAGCGTTTCTAAGGTTATATAAGGACCAGACATGTCTGTTATAATTCACCCATAATATTCTCATTCATATCTTGAAAATGGGCACCATGGACAATATGGTAATGAGTTCATCAATGGAAAATATGGAACCCAAGAGGGCTTATGTTACCTTCTTGGCAGGGAATGGAGATTATGTGAAAGGGGTTGTTGGATTAGCTAAGGGTTTAAGGAAGACGAAATCGATGTATCCTCTTGTTGTAGCTGTCTTGCCGGATGTACCAGAAGATCATCGGAAGATTCTCGAGTCTCAAGGATGTATTATTCGTGAAATTGAGCCGGTATATCCACCGGAAAATCAAAATATTCAGTTTGCCATGGCGTATTATGTCATCAACTACTCAAAACTTCGCATTTGGGAGGTAAATTGTTTTGCATGTTAATGTTTTAATAATTCGGCTCGTTTCTAACTCTAACAGTTTAAGCTTTTAGATGTAGCGATTTAAGAATTTCGCCTTACCTTTAACCATGCAGAATATGTATTATTTTGTGTCTGATAATGAGTCCTATAACTGTGGCTGCAGTTTGTGGAGTATAGCAAGATGATTTACTTGGATGGAGATATTCAAGTTTTCGATAACATCGATCACCTCTTTGACTCTCC
The DNA here is from genome assembly GCA_963555705.1 of Ligustrum vulgare. Lineage (NCBI taxonomy): Eukaryota > Viridiplantae > Streptophyta > Magnoliopsida > Lamiales > Oleaceae > Ligustrum > Ligustrum vulgare. The sequence continues at coordinate 5,326,616 of OY743176.1, read as the reverse complement.
CGATGGTTATTTCTACGCAGTTATGGACTGTTTTTGCGAGAAAACATGGAGTAGCACGCCTCAATACCAAATCGGCTACTGTCAACAGTGCCCGGAAAAGGTACAATGGCCGACGGAAATGGGACCTCCACCACCATTGTACTTCAATGCTGGGATGTTCATTTTCGAGCCAAAACTTTCAACTTATTCTAATCTCTTGGAAACCCTAAAAATCACCACTTCAACTTCATTTGCAGAGCAGGTAAAATTATTCTCTTTAAGTATCAAGTTTTTAGTCTTTTGGTAAAACAATTTCTCTATCAGAAAAGGCGTTAATATTGTCTGTTGAATCGATTTATGCGTGCAGGACTTTTTGAACATGTATTTTAGGGACATATATCGTCCTATCCCTCCAATTTACAACCTCGTTTTGGCCTTGCTTTGGCGACATCCTGAAAATATAGACCTCGAAAGAGTAAAGGTTGTTCACTATTGTGCTGATGTAAGTATTTGTCCTTTGAGAAAGAAGATTTAAATTTTGTTGTCTCGTTTGCTGTCCTCGTAACTAAAAAACTGACACATCACTGCTTATGTGTCCATTTTTCAATGCTGAGGACAGCGAATGAAAGAAATCAAATGAGACACCAAATCTCATCTCGAGTCAAGAAATATATAATATGTAACATGCAAAAAGGATAACAAATGGATTAATAACAGTCTTGTATGGCTTTCGATTCAAACTTACAGGGATCAAAACCATGGAGATACACCGGTAGAGAAGAGAACATGCAGAGAGACGACATAAAGATGCTGGTCAAGAAATGGTGGGATATATACGCAGACGAGTCATTGGATTATGCAAATGCCTCCAAGGAAGAGAAAACATCAGTTCCAGTGCTATCAGAGGCTGGTGTTATTCAACATGTTACAGCTCCATCAGCAGCATAACTTAGGATGATGTTTCTTCCCAAGTTCATTTCATTATGAAGCTAACGGTTTTCGCAACTGGACCTCGAGCCCTCGAGGTTCCGTTTATTATAACTACGATAGTAGGAAATGTTCTAGTGTATTAATTCACAATAAATTTATAATAATTATCTGAGAATGAATAGGAATGTTCATTTCTGAAAAGTTAGTTCTTAATTTCCCTTCACTCAAGTCATTTGATTAACTCTTCATTTATTCCACTGAAAGTAAGAAATTGTTTCTGTTAAAAAGAAAAATAACATACAAAAACCAGCAAAGTGTAAGAACAGAATTATGTGGACTGATAGTGAGAAACATTGTACATCCCACAAAATATATTTATCCAAAACATAATTCTTGAATTATGAACTCAACAAAAAATGTACCATGACTTCTAAATGTGAATGGGCTTGTCATAAGTGGCCATGGCGGCTTCCTTCAAGGCCTCGCTCATCGTAGGATGTGCATGGCATGTGCGTGCAATGTCCTCGCTTGATGCTCCATAATGCAAAGCCAAAACTGCCTCGTGAATGAGCTCCCCTGCATTAGGTGACATGATGTGAACACCCAATATCTTGTCGGTCTCCTTCTCAGCAAGTATCTTAACCATTCCCTCAGCATCGTCAATTGCCTTGGCCCTGCTGTTTGCCATGAAAGGGAACTTCCCAACACGGTAATCAACTCCGAGTGCTTTTACCTGCTCCTCGGTTTTCCCTACAGATGCCACCTCAGGATGCGTGTAAACTACACCAGGAACCATATCATAGTCCACATGACCTTCCTTGCCAGCAATATATTCCACGCATGCAACACCATCTTCTTCAGCCTTGTGAGCCAACATGGGCCCAGGAATAACATCACCAATAGCATATACCCCAGATACATTGGTGCCAAACCGATGATTCACCAAGATACGACCAGCCTTATCAATTTCAACTCCTATCTTGTCCAATCCAAGTCCAGCTGTAAATGGAACTCTACCAGCAGAAACAAGAACGACGTCAGCTTCAAGAGTGGTTTGATCACCACCAGCTGCTGGTTCAAGTGTCAACTTCACACCATTCCCTGCTGTATCTACAGAAACCACTTTAGTTTTGAGCATAAATTTCATCTTCTGCTTCTCAAGGGAACGTTGAAATTGCTTTCGGACTTCTCCATCCATGGTTGGAACAATGTCTGCTGCAAATTCAACAACAGTGACCTCTGATCCTAGACGTCCCCATACGGAGCCCATTTCAAGACCAATATAGCCAGCACCAATAACAACGAGTTTCTTAGGAACTTCTGATAAGGCTAAAGCCCCAGTAGATGATACAATTCTCTTTTCATCAATGGTTATCCCTGGTAGACCTTTGACATCTGAACCAGTGGCAATTATGATATTCTTTCCTTTGACAACAGTGTTACCACCTTCCACAGCATCGACAGAAACTTCAGATGGGGAGAGGAACTTTCCATACCCCTTAACATAGGTTACTTTATTCTTCTTGAATAAACCTTCAATGCCTTTTGTTAAGTTACCCACAGCTTTATCTTTTTGAGCCATCATAGCAGGTAGATCAACCTCGACAGAAGATAATTTCACCCCGTGACTGGCAAATGAATGCTTGGCTTCATGATACATATGGGAGGAATGAAGAAGGGCCTGCACATATTAAATACAAAATGAAGAGTGAATCTAGATTTTAAATTGTGAAATCTGATACACCTACATAGAAATCTATTTTCTTTGCTGACCAAAATGGCTGGCTATAAAATATAAATTATCAATTTCTTTAATAGTTCACAGAAACCAGATTTTGCCACAAGACAAGTCGAAAAGCCACATGACAATTCAACAAAAGGAAACCAGCATTTTTTAATAGTTCACAGAAACCAGATTTAAGTCCATTTATTTGCACCACAAAAAAATAAATAAATATGATCTTAATAACTGTATTTAATATAACAAATTCAGCATATTGCTCAAAATGTTGACTTGACACAGTTTAGCTATGCAAATAAGTTAAAATAGGAGCTCAAGCGTTCACTTGACATCTCTTTTATACGTAGTTTTTCCAGTTCTCCAAAAAATGATTTAAACGTCATCATAACTAAAACTCCACAGTCAAACTGCCTAGAGAAAGGCGGCATTTATTAGAAGCCAGATGACAAAGGGACATCCATATGCACTGCTCAACATGTCACAAGAAAAATAAGCTACACCAGGAACCAAATAACATAAAAGTTATGATATACGGTTGGACAGCTGATATACTTTACTTCTTTACTTTGATGAGTCGCCATGGTTATTTGTTGCAAAATGGAGATAAGCACTACTCAATTATATAACTACCATTTTATTTTATTTTTGATAACTGAATTCTAGTACTTTTTCATGCATGATATCAATATTTTGGCATCCCTTGAAAGTGTCTATATCAAATTTCGAAACCATGTTGAGATGATAGTGTCAGCAAAATCTAGTTCCATTTAATCTTACTCACACACCAGAAAAGTAGAGGAAAAAAAATGATATCCCTTCAATAACGTCAAAGACTACAATGGCTGTGAATGGCACGAACCTTTTTATCTTTTACGCTCACGGCCTAACTAGTAAGGGAGTGTTCGGAGGCAGTTTAAATAGGAGAAAAAAGATTTATTTGTGTTTTCTAGGTAAAATGTGTGGTTAAAAATTGGAGAGAGAAAATGTGTGGTTAAAAAGTGGTTTGAGAAATTTTGTAAATTAAATTGGGGATTTAAACCAAGCTGCCGAATGGAGGCTATATTCCCCAAGGCCCGACCTTTCCATTTGTACCACTCAACCTTTCGTTTGAGTTAACCCAAGTCCCCAACCTTTTAAAATGGTACATGCACTATCCCAACTAGATGGAAACCATCTTTCAGACGGCAAAAGGACTAGCAGTAGACATGTGGTAAATGAATAATTGTCCAAAAATACTTTCCCTCCACTTTGAATACTACTGAGTGGGTATTTTGCCTTCTAATATGTAGGATGTGAATCTTCTTCCTGGATTTATATCTGTATAGGAAGTCTTCAAAGCAGAGGGAAATTATTTTTGAACAATTATACCTATTAATCATTATCACATGCCTGCCACAAGTCTTTACCATTTAAATAGACAATTTCCGTTAGGTTAGGGATACTGCATGAACAATTTTAAAAGGTTCGGGACATTGGTGGCACAAACGAAAAAGATTGGGAGACCCCTAGACGTATATACCCACTAGATAATGACCAACAATACTCGTCAAATGTAAAGGTGTGTTTGATTGACATTGAAAAGATAGAAAAGAAAATGTTTTTTAGGCAAACTTACACTTTGCTTGTTTGATTGCAAAATTTTCCATGATATTTGTTTTCCGCGCTAGTTCAAAAAGGGCCTATTTTCCTTAATTTTGTGGAATTCAAATTCTTTCAGTGGGGATGGGAAAATGAATTCCATGGAAATTGTTTTCATTTTCCTTTTCCTTTTCCATCCTTACTATCAAACACACCCTAATTGAACCTACTCAAGCAAATAAATTTTCAATAAGAAATATGAGCCAAAAACTAAATATCTTTGTCATGAAGAACAATCAATCAACCAAACAGCTCCAGTAGAATTGATGAAGGAATGGGCTGAGAAGAAGAAGAGGACCAGCAGGAGGGTGTTTAACTGAATTACCAGATTTTCAAGAATAAATAGTGAACAAGGCGACATCTTTTCAATCTTTGTTAAATTCCATATTATGTTTTCATGTAAGAAATGCAACTTTAAGTTTATATATTGTTTGTTAGATGAGAGAGAGGACACGTGAATATTTTCTTAGAATCTTTGCGAAATTCTCTCACCTCTGTTCTTCAGTCTTTCTCATCCCATATTCTATTCCTTTAATTTCTGTTGAAATCTATTATTCAATGAAAAACCCAGCTGGGTATTACCTTTAATTGGTTGATTAATACATTGTTGCTGATTTTTTTGTGATTAATTTGTGAATAGATTGTGTGTGTTGTGACATTTGGTATCAGAGCAGGTTGAAGTCCGTCTGGGATGCAAACTAGACCTATGGCTATGGAGGAGCAATTTAAGAAGTATGATAAGGAGATTGGAGAGTTGGATGTAGTGAAGATGAAGAAGATGATTTTGGAATTAAATATATGATGATAGTTCCATGGATTATGCCACTAATGACGATACGTGATGACCCATGATAATTCAATCACAATTTTAAGACTGATGATTTGTTTGTTTCATGATTTTAATTTCTATAGATTGGCTTTTTTTTAAGTAGACTTCTATTGAATTAAATATGCTATATTGCATTTTTTGGCAATATTTTGAGTTTTTTTCAAGGCTTACACCTCAAAGCGCCTTGAGGCTGCGCCTCGCCTCGTAACCGTAAACCGCCTCAGTAACCATTTTCGCCTTTTCGAACACGGGGTGTTGCTATGATGACGGTGCAGGATTGATGGAAACACCTGAGATTATCCAACCTATTTTGGAGGAATTTGAGGATGTATTTGCAACTCTAACTGAGCTACCGCCAGAGAAGCCAGCCGTTTAGATTGAGACCTTACAGATGTCCTTTTGTTCAAAAAGCTGAGGTAGAAAGGTTGGTGCAGAAGATGATGGATTCAGGGATTATCCAAGTCAGCAGTAGTCTCTTTGCTTCACCTGTCCTGTTAGTTAAAAAGGACGAAACCTGGAGGTTCTATGTGGACTACAGACAGTTGAAACACCTAACCATTAAAGACAAGCATCCTATGCCAATGATTGACGAACTGATAGATGAACTAAATGGGACTATCAGATTCAAGTAAAAAGAGAGGACATCTATAAGACGGCTTTCAAGACTCACCAAGGATTATACAAGTTTAAAGTTATGCCCTTCGGGCTGACTAATGCCCCAGCCACATTTCAAAGTCTAATAAATAAGATATTCCAGAAACATTTGAGAAAATTTATATTGGTGTTCTTTGACGATATTTTAGTGTACAACTCAAATATCAAGGACCATTGCCTTCATTTAAAGACAATACTGGGATACTGAGAGAGAACCAGCTTTTTGCAAAATTTAGTAAGTGCACTTCTGGGCAATCACAAGTAGAATACTTGGGCCACATAAGCTCACAGGGAGTTTCTGCAGACCCTAAGAAAATCGAGGTTTTGCAAGATTGACCTAATCCCAAAAACTTGAAACAACTTAGGGGGTTTTTGGGCCTTACTGGTAACTATAGGAAATTTGTGAGAGGTTATGAAGCTCTAGCCAAACCCCTAACTGATCTATTGAGAAAGGATGGATTTGTATGGAATGAGGTTGTTGAATCAACCTTCAATCAATTGAAAATAGCCATGAGTACCACCCCGGTGTTAGCCATGCAAGATTTTGAGCAACCTTTCACCATTGAGCTGATGCGTTCTATGGAGGGTTGGGAGTTGTTTTACTGCAAAAAGGGAAACCTATAGCCTATTACAGTCAAGCCATTCGGGGAAGCTTGGGATGTCTATATACGAAAAGGAGTTGTTAGCCTTAGTCTCAACGGTCAATAAATGGAGACACTACCTAGAGGGTCACCACTTTGTTGTCAAAACTGATCATCAATCCCTCAAATTTCTCTTGGAGCAAAGAATTACCACCCCTCTCCAACAAAAGTAGTTAACCAAACTAATAGGGCTTGATTATGAGATTCAATATAAGGGGCTGAAAATCATGTTGCTGATGCTCTTTCCAAGAAATTCGAATCAACTGAAGATTGTGATGCCATTACTGTTGTTGTGCCCAGTTGGATTCAAAAAGTTATTGATAGTTACGAAGGGGATCAGAAGGCCGATGAAATAATCTAATCATTAACTGTGGATGCTAACCATGAGCTGGACTACTCTTATCAGAGTGGGGTACTTAAATATAAGGGGAAACTTTATATTGGTGATGCTGGAAACATTAGACAAAAGATCATTCAATGCATTCACGACTCGCAAGAAGGGGGGACATTCGGGGATACAAGCTAGCATTTATAGAGCAAAACAGCATTTTTTTGGCCTGGCATGACTCAAGATATTAAAAGGACTGTGCTGCAGTGTGAAGTATGTCAACGATGCAAAGGTGAAAATGTATGTCCCTTATCCTGGTTTACTCCAACCTCTGCCGGAGCCTACACAGACGTGGAGTCATATCTCCATGGGCTTTATCGAAGGGTTACCAAACTCTGACGGGAAATCGATCATTCTGGTTGTGATAGACAGGTTGACTAAGCATGGGCATTTCATGGGGTTGCAACACCCATAGACAGCTAAGAAAATAGCTCAACTCTTCTTAGACAATATTGGCAAATTGCATGGGGTTCCTCAGAGTATTATATCAGACATCAGACAGGGACAAGATTTTCACAAGTAATTTCTGGCAGGAATTGTTTAAGCTATTGGGGACTAAATTACAGATGAGTTCAGCCTATCATCCTCAAATGGATGGCCAAATGGAGAGGCTTAATCAATGCTTGGAGATGTATTTGAGGTGTATATCGTATGCTCGGCCTAGAGGGTGGTCTAAGTGGTTATCCTTAGCCGAATGGTGGTTTAATACCACTCACCATACTGCAATCCAAAGAACTCCTTTCGAGGCCTTGTATGGATTCCCTCCGCCACACTTAGCGTTGGGACCATATCAACAGACCAAAGTGGCCTCAGTTGAAGAGTTGTTACATGAAAGGGTATCAAATGGGCGAGATTGAAGGAAAGCTTAGCTCATGCCAAAGCCTGAATGAAATTATACGCTAACAAGAAAAGGACAGAAAGAGAGTTTCAAGTGGGTGACTGGGTGTACCTGAAATTGCAACCTATCAACAGTAATCAGTAGCAAAAAGGATGAATCATAAGCTCAATCCCAAGTATTATGGTCCTTATGAGATCACAGCAAAACTTGGAGCGGTGAAATACAAATTAGCCTTACCAGAGCTGGCCAAAATTCACCCAATTTTCCATGTTTCTTTGCTTAAGAAGAAGATAGGAGATAAAAAGGTGGAACCTGCTGAATTGCCACCTGTCGATTTGAATCAAGAAGCAGAGCGGTACCCTGGAGAAATTCTACAAACCAAAAATCTGCTAAAACGTAGGGGCACAGTTATCTTATGGCTGATCAAATGGAAAAATCACAGTTTGAAAGAGTCTACCTGGGAACTAGCTGAAGAAATTCTCAAGAAGTTCCTAATTTTGAACCTTGGGGACAAGGTTATGGTAAGGGGGGATGTCATGAAGAACAGCCAATCAAGCAAACAGCTCCAGCAGAATTGATGAAGGAATGGGCTCAGAAGAAGAGGACCAGCAAGAGGGTGTTTAAATGAATTACCAGATTTTCAAGAATAAACAGTGAACCAGGCGACGTCGTTTCAATCTTTGTTAAATTCCATATTACGTTTTTATTTAAGAAATGCGTTTAAGTTCATATATTTTTTTTAGACGCGAGAGAGGACACGTTAATATTTTCTGAGAATCTCTGCGAAATTCCCTCACCTCTGTTCTTCATTCTTTCTCATCCCATATTCTATTCCTTTAATTTGTGTTGAAATCTCTTAATCAATGAAAAACCCAGCTGGGTATTATCTTTAATTGGTTGATAAATACATTGTTGCTGATTTTTCTGTGATTAATTTGTGAATACATTGTGTGTGTTGTGACAGACTTCTAATTGCTCCCTCACTGACTAGATAAGGTGTGATGAAGGGGGGGGGGGGGGGGAGGATAATCAATTCAAACAAATATAACCACCACATGAAACCCACGTTCTCTTTCTTTAATTTAATATTAATATCCGATGAAAATGTCACGTATTTAAAATTAAGTTCATCACCCAGTCACAGCGCTTAAGGTAAAAGCTTAAAACTTTCACCAATTCTCAATAATATGATGGTTAATCATCAATTCCACCGGATGAAACATTAACAGCATACAATTGCAAATTACAAATAAAAGCACAAAATTTACACTTACAAAAAAAGGGGACCAAAGTTCATCAAACGAATATAGTAAAACACAGAAAAACATGAACATGCTCGATCTTTAATCAAACAACCATAATTTTTAAAACAGAACGAACATACAACGACCGAAATTCAATTAAGTAGATCTAACAAAAATAGGGACAATACCTTGGAGGGAATACATCCGACGTTGAGGCAAGTTCCACCTAGAGCACCGCGCTTCTCAATACAGGTAGTCTTAAGCCCAAGCTGGGCGGCCTTGATGGCAGCCACGTACCCTCCTGGCCCACCACCTATCACAACGACGTCGTTCTCATCAGATCCCGACGACACAGAGTAGCCCCTGCTCACAACCGACGAGTACTTCGACGAATTTCTGTACAAATGCCTCCATGATGAAAAAAATGTTGATGATTTTCGCCTGGAAATACTAGCCATCGCCATTTTTGTGTAGCTTATGAATGTAAAATTGAAAAATCTTTTCTTTTTGATCGTTTAGGTTTAGAGTCTGCTATATACAGTGGAAATTACACATTTAGTCTCGATCTTTTTTCTTCTTACTAATTCATCCCCCACTTTAAAATTCGAATTTTATGTCCAGGAAGAGAGTACTTAGCAAGACGTGATCCCAAATCGATACTTGAATGTACCTTTTCAGATCCATCACAAGGTAAACGAAAATCAAGATTAATTTTATCCAATATCAAATGAGGACTACGAGAAAAAAAAAATATACACACACATTTTAAGAGTATAATATCATTACATGAATCGCATATGCATGGGTATGACGTAAAATTCATAATTCATTTGTTTTGCCATGAAAATTATTGAACATGGTGCCACAAGTCACTAATCGTGAATTCTTTACCCTAGAGAGCAAAGTGCTCTATGTAAGTTTGTGTGAAAAAGAGGATTTGAATCCCGACTTTGTGATTTATGGTAGCATGTTCTAATCTTCATTTTTAATGAAATAACATGAACAGAAGAAGAACAAGAAGAAAAAATAAGTATAATGTGCAACAATTACCATGATTTGACATCAACGATTTTTGTTAGAAAGGATTCGTTCAGTAAACAATGCTAATGGACTATTCGGCGATCGTTTATTTGAAATTTTTTTTTTTTTGTTTATTTGACTTTTTTATTTTTATTTAGGTAAAATGTGTGGATAAAAATTGAAAAGAAATATGTATATGATTTGAAAAATTATGTAATTTATAATTTGTAATCATTACCAAAAAAATAAATAATAGCCGAACACACTGTAAAGTGTGAGATGTGAAAGTTCAAATTTGAAGATGTGGACGAATTAGTAAAATGTACCAAATGATGGGGACTAAATGTAAAAATGTCCTAAAAATTATTTTGGTTGTGGGCTTATTTTTACTTTTTAGATGAATCATGGACGCTATTTGTAGCAGACAATCTGGACCTTAAATAAAAAAATTGTGTTTGTTAGCCATTATTTATAATTCTATTTTTTGTTAATGATTAATTCTTCTTGCTAAAATTAATTATTAATGGTTATGAAAATTCAAATGAGATAAAGAAATTAATTATTAATGGTTCTGGAACATGGAAATTCAAATGAGAGAAAAGAAAATTATTAATGCTCCAAAATTCAAATGAGAGAAAGATTTTTTGTGTTAGAAACTAAATATTAATGGAAATTAAAATTGTTTTGGTTGATTTATAAAAAGGCTTATATAATTGAAGAATATACTATTTTTTTATGTAAATCCAACCACTGCTGAACTATTGGTGATCCAAAGCAGGGATAAAATGCCAAATCAAAGTATTCTCATTTGCATTTAAATTTAATTATTTTTCTATTAATCTAATTAAATAAAATAAACAAAGAAATTGCTCCAATAAAAAAAATTACATTAATCTATCACGAATTTGTTTAATTAGCACTTTAATCCCGAAGATTAGAAAGGAACAATATACTGAGTGACTTTAAAGTTTATAATAATATAACCACATCCCAAAATCCAGCTTTCTGTGAAGCATACGCGATGATGCATCTTAACAAAAGATCGAGGACTAACTTTGCTGCCTCCACGAACTTTGAGACAAACTCACTGCTCGAGAAATAGGTTAAGCACCATAAGGCAATTTTCCCATATTTACATATATAGACCAAGACAAGCAATTCCGGAGTTTAGACATCATTGTCTTCTTATCATACATATGTTACACCAGAAACTTAGAGCCTCACATTGTGTGTGTGGGTGGAACTGTGCCTAGATGAGAGAGATGGCCAATCCTCCATCAATGAAGGGTTATCAAGAAGCCAAACCATGCCAAAATAGCAACATTTAACATTTACTATTAACAAATATAAACGCATACATAATACACAAACCATGAACAATTACAAGATTAAAAGAGGAACATAACTACAACTGATACATTGAAGAACTTGACTCATATCAAAATTTAATCAGATTCAACAATCAGTTAAAAATATTACATAAAATTGCATGTCCTCATCTCTAATCCTACAAAAGTGCTGGCTGCTACCTTAAAACAAATGGAAAATTTATTCGAAATAATAATACACTCCAATTATGTCGAAAAGGCAAAAAGATACTCTCGAATTCGTGCAATTTAACTGCCTCCTAATAGGCTTTGAAACCTCTTTCTTGCCTCCTCGCACATGCATAATCTCAATCTTGGCCTTTGAGAAACAACTGAAACTTGTGGCTCCAGGGAAGAGAAGCAAACAACAATGGCTGTGAGATTGTCACCTGTATCTAGCCTTAATGCTTGATTAACGAGTTCTCGTGCACACTGCTGGGGGTTATGAGTATGCCTAAGCTCACGGCGAACTAGGCTAACTGCTTCCTGGTTTGACATCACATCCCAGATCCCATCACAACCGATTATCAAGAACTCATCATCCTCGGTCAACAAAGTCCGTTGAACATCTGGCTCAGCAGTTAGAGGAGACGGTGAGCCAATTGGGAGTTTCATGTACCAGTCTCCGAGGGCTCGAGTAACAGCAAGTTCACCATTTAGGTATCCACACCCACCTAAGTTCTCATACTCAATGGTGCCACCTAAGTTCTCAACCCTTTCCCGTTCCAGCTGACACGAGGGTTTGTGATCTTGAGATAACTGAACTGCAACTCCTTTTCTACAAAGAACAGCACGGCAGTCACCAACATTTGCGATAAGTAAATGCCTACCAACAACCAGGGCCGTGAGTGCTGTTGTTCCAGAATATGAATCAACACTACTTTGTTCATCAGCCATGGCAAGGTCGATCAATGAAAAAGCTTCGCAATGAGCTCTCTCCAAATCTAAAAAGAATTTTTTGTCATTATCAGAAGTTTGAGGCAACTTGGCATCCTCAAAAAAGAATTTCATGGCATTATTCTTGACATAGACTGCCGCATCTGAGCCTCCATGGCCATCTAAAACAGCATAGAAGGAACTTGGCTGAGACCACCTGTAGAGAGAACCTAAATGCGCAGATAAGTCATCTATCCGAATATGCTCATCCTCATTGAAACAGCGGGGTCCAATATCTGAGTGACTGCCAGAACAAATGCTTGGAACAAATTTACTGCTGGGAGTCTCAAAAACAGTTGTACTCTGAGTACTTGTTGAGCAGCTGCGAGCCTGGTTACAAAACAGTTATTTACCCATTTAACTCAATAAAAATCAATCGTGCTGAAGTATATAATCCAAAATATTCATCTATTTGTTCATAAACAGAGGAGAAATTTTTCTAGAATGTAGAATAAAATTGCAAATCATCACTGCTTTAGCATTTAGATCCAGCAATCATTAGATTACTATCAGGTCATCCACACAGAAAACCAAGTATCTTCATTTGGCAACATCTTAAATTTAAATATTACTCTTACTGATCCCAATAAGTTCTTTCAGATACCAATTAAAGAACACATCAACAAATCTTTCCTAAATAAATTTTTAGCCAAATCAAGTCGATCCACAAAAAAATAAACTTGCAAACGCTAAATTGGCAATCGAAGCAGCAAAACAAAACGAAAACATACATACAATACACACACGTATATCAAAAAAATAAAAAATTGATATCATTACCAAGACCGAGCGTCTTTCCTAACCACAATAACAAGAAAACCTATTTTCTACCAGACATACAAAATCAGTCATCTGGGTTCCAAAAAGAATTGTAAACCCGAGATAGAAAACAAATAGTTCTATAAGTAGTAATACTAACAACAATCACGAACCAAGATTCAAAAAATCAAAAAATCGTAATATACATACCGATTCAGAACGACAGATTTCGATTGAAATCTCCGAATCGGGGGCAAGAATTATCTGAGATTCATGCAGTGTACTAGCAGTAATACCAGTATGATCCACCGACGCCGCCGATGAGACGTCGAAGAATTCCGTTTCGATTTTGGTAGACTTTTTGGAGCTGATGTACTGAACCGGAACGTTTTGCTCTGCCACCATATTTGATGAAAGTAGTTAAAATCGCAAGAAAAATAGCTTCTATTGATTGTATAAGAGATTTATTTGAAGGAAATCTTGAAGCAGAATTGGTGAAACGTAAAGAAGATGGGGGAATTGGCTTTTATTTTAGAGAGGGTTAGGTTTCCTTTAATTTTATAAAATAAACCGCGTGAAAATCACGCGGCGTGGACGAATGGAAGTTACACAAGGTCGGTGCGAAAAGAAAAAACAATACAAAAATAAAAATACCTAAAAACAGGCACTTATTTATATTTATTAAAGTAGATAATAATGATTTTAATTTCCATTAGTTGATTAAGAATGAAAATTTTAAAATAAAAAATCAAGCTGTACCAGCTCAAACAAGCAATTTCATCTGTTTATATCTCAAATAAATATCTATAAACTAGCTACGTGTTAAAATCTTATAGATGAAAAATAATTAAAATAAACTAAAGACAAATCCGGTTGGAATTGAAAGTCACCAAAAGCCGGCGGAATGCTCTTGAAACTCATTCACTTGAGACAAACGAGATTGAAATTTCATGCGCCTTATGATTTTACTTGAAATTAATTATTAACGTAAGCAAAAAATGATATAAAGACGATGAATAATTAAACTAAAAGTAACAAAAAAATTCAGAGATCTAAAATGTGTAATGCATAGCAAAGCGACGAGGTATCGCATCATGCCTAATAGCTATAATGCGCATCAATGCAAGACAAATGCAAGCAAATTTACGGTGTGAAGAGGATGTGAATCATGCCTAAAAGCAATAATGCGCACAATACATGGCCAATACCAAAAAAATGCACGACTTGCAATAAAGCGTGAAAGGCAAGCATCGCTCATAGTGAACTTAGCCATAGCCTATGCTCGCATTTTAAAATACAGCCAAAAACTAGCAAAATGCTTTCAAAATTGATTCATTTGATTGAGATAGAGGATACTGAAATCTTATATGGAAAAATTACGTAAATACCTAGATGTAATGTACTGTAATTGAAAATTCATACTATTTGTAATATTATCGAATTTGATTCCATGAATTTAGAAAATTACCGAATTATCATGAGAGAGTGTGTATTTCTTGATTGACCTCATTAATTATAGATCATTTTATTTAAGGATACTATTACCATTTATTTAGTATTTTAAATAAGGCAATTACCAATCTTCCCAAAATTATAAAAACACACATTTCCTTTTGGCAAATTTCACTCGACGTGTGGATCTTTTTTCCAATATTTTGCAGTAGTAAATTACAGTCGAAATTATTACACGTGTTCTATTGTGTTGTAATGTTTTGCAATGATATGTAATGTTTGTGTGTAATTGTAGTTAATCTATGTACAATGAATGTTAGATTTAGTGCATGTCAATAGATTAAAAATTCATTTCATCAATATTACAAACGCAGCACTGAGCTATATTGATTCATCAAAATTACATTTGTTGTAATGAGTCTTAATGTTCAAAATTAGATATACTACACTTGCTTTATTGTTTTGCTCAACATGTCCGTGTTTAATCTGTAATTTTCGAAATGTGGACATGGAAAACACGATGTAATGATATGTAATGCTCAATTGGTTACATCTAATGTATTGATGATGAAGTTGTAATCATCTGTAATGTTCAAATACATACATGTTACACTTGTTATAATGTTATATAATGTTCGTAAGATGGTGTATTACACCTGTCGTAATGCCTGTGAGCAAAAAAAATTCAAAACATGCAAACACAAATGTACTTGATTCATCTTTAATGATCTTTAAATATATTACAAGACTAATACAAATATATGAACACAAAGAGTTTATTCTACCCCCCCCCCCCCAAAACTGAAGCGGGAAAAACAAGATATGGCTTCAAGATAAATGCAAATGAAAATATTAAGCAGGAAACAAAGTCAGTAAGTGTGTAGTGAGAGAGCATAGCGAGAGAAAGTCATAGAGTCGTCTTATAGCCTACTGACAAAGTTAAAACCTCTCAGACTTGCAATTTGGACTCAATCGCATCAATATATTCCTCACATCGAGCAAATCGTTTCTCCTCGCACTCCTCTCCTTCTACTTGGATTATTAGGGCTTGATGCAAATGAAACAATGGCAGCTTCAAGATATGAGATTCAAATAAAATTGTGTTCAATTATGTTCAGTTTTGTTTTGAGATTCAAGCGTGATTTATGGGTGGAAATAAACAATTTGGGCGTCTCATAAGGAATAAATTGGATTTGCTATATAGATTGAAGAGAGAGTGCTTGATTTTGGGGGATGGGGTTGGTTGGGAGAGAGAGAGAAGCCAATTAACATATGCTTGCAATTTGTTTGAAAATTACATATTTATCTAAAGGTAGTACGGAGTAGTATGGGATCTAATTTATCCATTTCATAATTATTGATTAATTTCGAAGAGAAGGTAAGCCAAAAGCTATTACAAGCCACCTGATCTTAACTTTGTTTAAACTAAAATTTAGTCGAATTATTGGAAGATGAGTCAGCTCATTAAAGCTAGCTATTACCCTTTTTTTGTTTCTCTCTAATTTTTTCATTTCATTTTTTTCCTTTTACTAAAGAGACTTTATTATATTATTATAGTATATATAAAGATCTAGAAAACGAAAGATTATCTTACGATGGGCGTCATGTGCTTTAGTGGCCATTGGAATTGGTCCTCAAAACTTCAAACTTTTGATCACTTAAAAAAAAACAAAAAATAAAATATAAAATATATATATATATAGTCACGAGTCATAATCTCAATTTAATTGATTAAATATGATAATTAAGCGAAATCAAAGCAACCAATACTCATCACACACGTAATCAAATTAAATAATAGATTAATTCATTGATTAAATATATAAATGAAGGCCCCACCTCCATTAGTCAACAACTACACGACAAATCAACAATTATCTCATAAAATTACCATTTTCTTCAACAAAACATTCAAATTCCTTTACTACGTGATTGCTACAAGGAGTGGGCAAGATTTAGAAATTAAAATATATTTACAAAACATACACACAAATAGCTGTGTGCTGTACATTTTTCTTCTCTATAGAAAGGTCTTTAGGCTAGCCGTAACATATCCATATACTTCTGCTTCTCTCGAAAGTATGTGATGTGTGACACTGTACCACACCTCTTGTGCTGGACTGAATTCTAAGAAAAAACAGCACTTGAGTTCGAGAATTTTACTAGGGGGTTTAAGAGGAAGTTATATTTCGAGGGTTGAGAAGTTACCTGAAGACACTGGTCAAGATTCATTGCTCCCAAAAGTTGAACTTAGAGATACTGATGCCGGCATCTGTTGTGGAGACAAGGCACCAACTTCTTTTGGGTTTACTTCAACGGCAGGAGAATAAGGTTTTGTTACTTTTCTTTTCAGCAAATCCTGGAAAGTAGAGTAAAAAAAAAACAATTACAGCAAAATTACTTACTATTCTTCATCAATCCTTTAAAAACTCAAGTACTCAACCTTTGTTTGTGTTGATCCATAAGTTGATCTTGCTTGCTCAATTGACAGAAAAACCTCAAATGCCTGATTGGACTCACGGCTACACTTTATAATTCGAACTTGATCCTTCACATCTGATCTATTTCGTAAATATAGAATAACCCGTGAAGGTGCGGCATTTGGATGATCTTTCTTTCCAGGAGCCACTTCCATAGTGACCAGGTCATCCCACATTGCATCCCACAGCACTGAACAAGGGTCTCTAGCTGGGTTGAACTTTTTCTGGGCCATAATGTTAGATGTTTGCTGGAACCAACATAAAAGAACCATTAGTGTGGATACCAGAAAACCGTAGACAGAACAATATGTGCACATCTGATACACAGGATTGGACTGTAGTAAATAAGAAAAAGAAGTTAAATTTTCTTCATACTACTATATAGGCGCATTCAGCACTGCTCAGCAAGCATACTATAAGATTGTTAAATTATAATCCATAATAACCGATCCACTGGACCAGTGTTGTCCAGTTGATATACTCACTTGCAATAACAGAACCCTCCGATGAGTAACCACAATTATTCTTCCTTTAGGAAGAGCAAAATGGTCTTCGTAAGCATCTGTTAGTGCAAACTTCCCGCGTACTTTAAACAGATCAACCTGGCCGAAAAATGATCCAGATTCTGCTAACTGCAGTATTGCCTTCATTACAGAAAAGATGAGAATATTGAGATTTAGTCAAATCTTAATGAGCAAAATTAGGTCCATGATAAATTAAAGCTTAATGTACACAAATACAAATGCAATGCAATGCAAGGAAATCCTATATGTGGCTGATAATAATGTTTTAAGAACAAATAGTTATGATCCTAACAAGGAAACGAAGGCCTTCCACATTTCCCATCCCTTTACATGTTATTTATGTACTAAAATATTTTTCTTTAGCCCTTTACAAAGAATACAGCCTTGTCCATTCAATACTAAAGAAATTTATGATTATGAAAAATACAGAATAGTGCGAATTTTGTGATATTTTCTCACAATAGATTATGAGAAGTGAACAATGAACATTCCTCCAAAATATTTCTAGGTATATCATGGATGAAAGCAACAGTTGGTCTACAAGCCCAATAATTATAAAGGCGCTTGGTTTTTCTCGGGGAAAAAAAATTCTACAAATAGATTACATGATAATTATTTGCTAATCATTTTGATACTGATCTGAATTACGGGTACAGGTATCCATTGAACAAGTGTGAGGAGGAGGAGGAGGTATGTACTGTTGGAATGTAAAAAATAAAAAAATAAAAAATAAAAATTCTATAATGCCAAGCCTTCCAGTGTTAAATCATTAGTACCTAAGTTAAAATAGAGGAGGAGGATTATGTGCTATAAAACAGCAAAGAAGCAAAATACTACATACCTGTCCTCGTGCTTTGTACTCATCATAAGGACGAAGTAAATTATCCCCACTAATAACTCTAGGCAGCCTCCTGCGAAGGAGTTGATCTTCTGAAGCAATAGCAGATGCTATCTTCATTCTCATAGCATTTGCACCTTCTGTGGTTTTTGACAAGAGATCCAAAACCCCGCTTACAGGTTGGGCAGCTGCACCTATCAACCCTTTCCCAACACCCTGAACAAAACCTTCAACACCTGATGCTTTTGCACCTTCAAGAGGCTTTGTTAAAATGCCAGTAACTCCTCGAAATAGGCCTTTAGCCAGTGCACCACCACCCCCTCTAATGACATCACCAAAGTCATCCACGCCTTTATTCTCCTGAATGAAGGTGAACATAAAGTGGAAATATTTTATGCATCATGTAATAATAACGGGGTACATGTAAACGAATATGCTTTTATGCCATGTATTACAAATGAAAAGGTGATACTCAAGAGATCTGCAAAATTGTGTGGTCAATAGACAAGAAAATATAATGCAAACAGACAGCTCAAGGGATACGAGTATCAAACAAAATGTTACAATCACTGATGGAGCAGTAAAACCTTTTCTATGTCAAAGAAAACTAGAAAAAATTGGATAGGAAAGGCAAAAATGACCAGCCATCAGTACAAGTTGACACACGAGTGAAGCTCAACACTGACTAAGCATGCACTAAGGCACAATTAACTTATTTTGCAGGCCTGAAAATACTTTCTTCCATATAGCATTTTTGCTAGTTTCATAGTACTGTTAACAGAAAACACGTGTTTCTCTGGGGGATAAGAGTATTTTGTTCTAAATATACATGCTTTAATTCAATCAGCCAGTCAGCCAAAGCTTGTCAACATAGAGATCACTGAGTCAGCAAAAGCTTGTCAACACAGATCCTGATTTAAGCAATCAGGATAACAACCAATTGACTTGGCAATGCGAAAGCTACTTTTTAGAATGAAGAAAAGTCAAACCTGTCTTTGGCGACTTTGTATGAATTTCTTATCCATTGATAAGGCAGCTACACCTTTGCTCATATGACCAAGTGCACTACTTGCATTACCAAGTATATCAACGCCTGAAAGCAGTTGCAGCGGCTGGCTGAGGAGATCCTTCTTCATGTTTGAGATAGCATTACCAACTAGAACACTATGCCTCATTGATATGTTTTCCTGAAATCTCTGATTTATCCGGACCTGATAAAATAAATCGGAGGTGTTACTAATTTACCATTCACATCCCATTAGCAGAAATAACTAACAAAATGGAAGCATAAAATTGATTTCATCCGACAGACCATCACCAAGTTTTACATTACTCAATTTTACCTTGCAAAAAGTGCAGCAGATCCAGTGTAGTTGAAATGTTTCATTATCAAGTATAAAATAGTGAAGCCATGATTTGCACCATCTCAGAGAGGGAAAAAGGAGGAGAAAAAATATTGTACGACATGTCATTAATGAGAAGAGAATCAACGAGATACTCTGCCAAACATGTAATCAGATGAGTATGCTGAAGAATTATGCATTTTATGTTATAACCTACAGATTTTAGATTTTTAAGTTGGTGATTTAAAGTGTGAAGTCATAAAATGATTAAACCAGTGGCCTTCATTTGTTTATCCCAGGCCTTTGGTTTCTGCCCAGCCAACACTATCAGCTCAAATCAATCCAGGGATGAAACAACAATGTAACAAACTACATTAAGAAGAGCCCGTGCTTACCGGCATATTTTCAGTGTTTCCAAGAGCAGTCATTAAGCTTGCCCAAAACCCAAGTACACCAACTGGCCGTTGACTAGGGGACATAGCCATTGTAACTTTGAACCGAACTTCTGAGATGTTAAGGACACTGCCAATCAAGAGAACTAGTTAAAACCTGATTCACTCAAACAATTGTAGAAACAGAAAGGTAAAAAGATCATGAAACATTTAAGCCTCAGCGCATACCTAATTTGAATGATAGGATCAACTGAAACAGAAGTCGTTTCAGATTCAAACATTCTTGCAATATTGGCCTGCTGGATCAGCCCATGAAGACGCCAAATAATGGGCTCATGGATGTTAATCAAAAAGGCAGTATTTTCAGGTCCCTGCCAAGAAATTGTTTTCAGTATTTCTTAGCACTAGAAAAGAAGAAATTTTTGCAGGTCAACTGAAACTTCATATACTCACTTGCAAATCTATATATGGATATATACATAAATCTAATGATCCATTTGATTGTCGTGTCATGGAGAATTTCAAGATATAATCTGCCTCCCCTCCCACTCTTTGTGGCCGGAAAAGAACTGGCATTGGGGTTAATGGTAACTGATTATCCACCTGGATCCCACGCATTCTTATTTTGAACCTGCATTGCACAATCCAGTATCAGTTGTCAAGCATATAATTCATCAAGTAGTCTATCGAAATTGACAGTCTAAATGACTATTTGGAAAATTTTGTTTATTAAGCAACACGTTCACTTGGCTTAGTTTCTAAGATTAAGAATATTACCTACTGATTCCAGAGCCAAGTCCAGTTGAATATGACAGCATAAAGCTTTGCAGTGAGAGGTATAATATCTCTTCAGGTGTATGATCAACTATGGACAATCCAAGCTCGGCCACCTCAACATTAAAATGAAATTCGCAATCTGAGGTGGATGTTGATGGGTTATGCTGAGCATTATTTACTGAGATTTGTTGCAAAGAAGAAGGACTTCTATACAAATTTGTAGGGGGTTCATTAGTTGGCATCCAGTCACTTATTTTTACAACAGTGACCTTCTCTTCCCTGCTGACAGTAACACGTAAACTTCTCCCAGGTCCACCAGCCACCTCAATTGGCTGATGATCATTTATCTCATCAATATCATACTTATGTGATGTTGTAGAGTTACTCCCATCTACTAGGAGTTCTAGATATCGTTGTCTACCAAGATCTTCCCACGAAAAGGAAGCAGCAGCGTTAGGGAGTAGAGACCGCCAAGAATCATGGGATCCATCCGCTTGGCGAAAACGTATGGGCAGAAAAAAAGACCGATTCTCAATCCTGTCAATGACAAATTAACTAGTAACTCCAGGCAAGGAATGGTAAATGTTTAAGATGCAAGTTAATAAAAAACCTGAAAGGAAAAAGACAGCTTCCCTTAAAAGATACTTAATAAATTGAATAGAATATAATAAAATACTTTTAAAACCTAAGTTTTCCACTGTAAAGCGCATTTCAAGCCGTCAAAAAGGAATAAAGAGCTAATGGAGCATTTCCAGTAATTAGATACGTTATTATGAGTCCACAACATAAATCCAGAAAAGAAAGTAACAATTTGCTGATCGTTTATTTTACAAAATTTGTCAATGCACGAAAATTCAAAAGTTTATGTAAATAACAACTTAATATCTACCAATTATTTATACATGAATGGACCACAATATAACCCTGGAAAAAAAATATGTCTGGAGAGAAATACACTCACTCCTTCACAAAAGAAGAAATACTTCTATCACGGACTACCCATAAATATCAATGTTCTCTAGGTTCAACAACTTTAATTGGATTTCCGAAGAAAACAGAAGTTCTGTAGTAGACAAAGAAACCAGAATTATACCTGTAAGGACTTGAAAATGAATTGGGACGGAGTACAACCTCATATCGGGAATCCTTTGTTCCACCTCTTACTTCAACCCTAAGATGCATTTCACCACTTGTGACCTCTTTTCTTAAGCATAAACACATTAAACCTTCAGTACCAATTGTAAACGGGGGGCTCCACTCATATCCATCAAGCCGCAACTGAACAAATGACAAGTAATATTGATAAAGCATGTAAAATAATGTTCATGGATATCTTTCATTATCAATAAGGAGTATGGTTGACTACACAGACCTTGAGCAATTCTACTTTTGCAGATTGCCATCCAAAATGTTTGGGAGGGTCAGTAGGATGAATCCACTCAAGCGAATGAGTATCACATTGCCGTATGCAAACACTAACGCCAAGCCGATTAATAAACAACGTGTGTGGTTGAAAATGCACAACCTGAATATCCATACAGCAACTTTTCAGTGATATGTAAAATCATACACAGGCACCACAAAACTTCTCAGATTCTCAAAATCACAAATTTATATCACAATATACTGGGAAATAAAGGAACTTTTATGGACACGATCATAAAATATCTTGTACATTCAAAAAATCACAAATTTATATCACAAAATACTGAGAAATAAAGGAACTTTTATGGATATGACATCATAAAATATCTTGTACCTACGCGTTTCTCCTCAAGAAAGGCTGGAAATCAGAAATTTTCTTCCAATATTCTCCGGTAGACTAAGGTAAAAATAGTTCACTGTTCATTATCAATTGTAGCATGCAAAGGTTGTATTCCTTTTTGAAACGTATTTCTCCTCTGTCCATTTAACATGTTCCAAAATCTTTCCTGCAATCTGCTCTCAGAGATCTTTTTGAATTGCTAAATTCTTTATCAATTAGAATTTCAAGATATGTGCACGGGGAAGGTGATTTGACATGCTAAGGAAGTTGATGGACTTCATTACTTTAAAAGTGAACCAACAGATATAAGTATGAGGAACTTTCCCCCTTATGACACTTAGGGAAGTGGAAGTTTATCAGTAACTGAGGAACCTTACCCGTTGACTGAAGTTAATTTATGAACTTAGTTTGACTTCTCCATCACTTTGTTATCTCAAATTTCACAATCTAGACCTCGCCCATGTTCCCTAACATGGTTCTATGCATCCCAAGAAGACCAATTCCAGAAAATCAGCCCGGTTCCCGTGAGCCCGTGACCCCAATAACAACTCTCGAATGTTGCAGTACCATTCTAGACTTGCTATTAGCAACCATGTACACCCACACATCCAGTCACCTAACCTTGCTGTTAATCCAACCTTTGGAAATAGTTGGACAAAAATTTACATCTGAAAGTGCCATAAATTCGAAAACTACAGCCACAGTCAAATTTTTCGGAAACATCGAACTTTGAGTTTCATAATCTGAGTTAAATGATGACCCAAAAAAGTTCAAGATGTTATGTGCAAGGTTGCGTACTTCAACAAAATCCAACCACAAGACCCACAAAAGAGAATATATTGATAGTAGGGGTGATTCATGATCATAAAAATTGAATAAATACCTCTTCACTTGATTTATTTTACCTTTGTTCTGTCGGAAGTCATGCGCAACACAGCTGAAAGCTTATAGTAAGTTCCATCAGACGCAAATGCATTCACATCAACTCTTTGCTGGAAGAAAGGTCAAATTTTATTAGCTCAAAAAGTTGTAAAGTTCAGGCTGTTTTACAACAAATGAAATTCTCGATCATCATAAATAATAAATGACCATATCTCTACATCACCTTTTTCTCCATCTCAAGAAGAGATAACCCTGGACTGAAATTTTCAGAATTTCGAATAGCAACAGCAATGCCCACCCGCGGGGATAGATATGTATCATTTCGTGATGAAAACAGTGAAACACCACCACGGCCAATGTAGTCTTGTGGAGAAAGCATGCTGGGTGTGGGACTAGTGTCTTCAATAGCTTCCAACACTTGAATGTTCTTCCTTGTACCAGTCAATCCTCCAGATAGTGAAGTAGAAGGATGTTTGAAAGACGATTTTGCAGATTTAACAGCTTTCGAGATCAAAAGGGAATCAACATCTGAATTTTCCAGAGGTTCGATTTCCACCACCCGATATGCCAAAGATAAGAAAGAATCGTTGTTAATCCAGTAGGGAACAAAAAACCTTACGATTTTTGGAGCAGCTGGAGTTCCTCCCATGTCACGCTCAATGCTGACCCGCAATCTCCTGTGGAGAATGCATCATAAAGAATAAAGTCAAAATTAACTCAATTCTTGATGCAACAATTATGTAAGCATCCAAATCAAAAATTCAAATCTATAGATACGATCCATTAAACTGTTTTGAACCAGAATAATATCATAAATGGAACTGTCACAACTATAATTCTCACTCGTAAACCGTGCCTCTCTCTCTCTCTCTCTCTCTCTCTCTCTCTCTCTCTCTCTCTCTCTCTCTCTCTCTCTCTCTCTCTCTCAATATATATACATACATATATATACATACATATTAAGAAGAAAAGAAAAGGAAATGGTAAGGACAGTAAAGAATGCAGACCCATTTGTCTCAAACTTTGTCAACCATAATATATGGCCCAACCTTCAGGGATCTAAAAGGGATCTAAAAATCACATTGTAATGTCAAAGTTCCATGTGCACAAAAGATGAAAAGCCCTTCAATATAAAGCATACTTCACAACAGATTTGGTATTTGGAAAAAAAAAAAAAAAAGAAACCGAGGAAAACAAAAACACTTTGTGCTCCCTCATTCCTCACATCAAATAGGTTTGTAAATTCACACTAAAGAAACTACATATTCAAGGAAAGAATATAAGTGATAAGGACAATGCAGTTTATACAAAAGAACGATAATGAAATAATTGGCAAGTAGTTTGAACTGAACTGCGGACCTTTTTCTTTGCTGATTTACCATCCAAAATGAGGAAGCGTGACCATTAGATGCTAGATCCAAAATAAGAACAGGGTCCTGCTTTACCCACATGAGAAAGGAGAATATAATCAAATTTAAAGCCCAAAATGTAAAAATAGCAAAAGCTACCACTTCCATATATGCAGAGATATGAATATAACCTTAAAACACGTCAAGGGAATAAGATTTTACCTTTTCCATTACCCAACCACCTTGAACAAATAACATGATATATATAGGATTCCGTATGTCAGCAGAGTATATGTGTGCAGTTCCACGTGACGATATAAAACCATTCTGTCGTTCTACAGTTTTGCCATCTCTCAGTCTTTCCCAAATCTTAAATTCTGCTGGACAGGGAAGCCTGTTCTCCAACTTCAAAGGAGAACTGACTGATATGTTCCAATCATAAACAGGGGAATTCAGCTCTGTGTGAAGAACTGATGCATCTGTACAAATGCTGAGCCAAAATAGTTTACCGCGGGAACTAGGGCAACACCAAAGTAGATCCTTTTTCTCCAATTGATTCAACATTAATGGAGAAACAAGGGTCCTATTACCCTGCTTTAAAGCATTTTCTCGAGAACGTGCACCTTGATCAATGGATTGCTGGTCCTTCTCCACCACGACTGGATGCCCCCAAGCATATATTGTTTGAGTATGATCAATGGATGGACGAATTTGTAAACATTGGTTGGAATCCTTCGACATGCTTCTCCAGGGTAAAACAGTAGAAGAACCAGGGCATATGGTACTGTCGAAATAATTTGTGCTGCTTGTTCCGGAAGTGAGATTCTGACCATGAATCATGGACATATAACATGTTGCAACATCGAATTTGATATCCGAATCATTTGACACTGTAGCAAGACCCCTGAAAACTGCATGCCTCTTGCCATTTCTCATGAAAACTTCTAAAGCCAAAAAATCATCTTTCAATTGTTTGGTAATTATTGACAGGGGAAGTAAAGAACGAAAACCATCCCAGGCGCCTTTTGGGCCAAGTGCAACCCAAAAACCAATATCCTCATCAACATAATTTCCATTCCCCCCATCACACTGGAGGTCAGTGACGGTACTCCTTTCAATGTAAGAAGCAGAAACAAAAAGGCATCCACGCGAATGCATGTCATCATTGTGCTGTCCCTGAAAAACATAATGATAAGAACAGAAACAACATGGTCTCCTATAAAACAAGAAGTTTTAAGGTGAAGCAAAAGTGAAACATAAAAAACTTGATAATACATACCTTTCTTTCCAGTGAGTAGGACGTAATTTTTTGAATGTCAGATGCTTGATGTAACATTTTTACTGAAGAGACTTTTTTCAACGTACTTGCTCCGTGCCCAACTGAAAATGAACATGCACCCACAATCTCACCTAATATTGACCAAATAGAAAATGTTAGATTCGCACACCACAAAAATACAACTTTATTGGAGCATCAATCATATATACTGCAGTATAGTTAAGCCGGTGACTGCAACATGAACAGTATCTGGCAGCACTCAATTATCAATTACTGTTATCTAGATTTTGGTGTTCCGAAACGGAAAATCAACAAACTCAGTATTTATGCAACATAAATTCCAGCTATTTCTAAAGGTAAATGCTTCATGACTACATGTAAAATGAAGTCATAACAAAACAATGATTTTCAAGCTGCTGAGCCAAGTGGAAGGTACCTTTTCCAGCTTTTGCTGCAAGGTTAGTTACTTCCGCCTCCAACTTAGCCACTCCCTACAGTGAATAAATGTACAAAACTTGTGTAAAACAAAACGTGGTTATCATAAGGCATCACTGTCCACAACAATTTGAGCCAGATTACAAATTGGTTGAAAGCACTATAGTCAAGTTAAGCAATAATAACCTTTACATGTTGACTAGAATCAATAGCATACATAGATAATACAACAGAGACCAGATTTACAGTTCTATTATTTAAATTTCACGTGTTAGTGGTCCCGAATTTGAACATCATACAAGCCAAAAAGGTAAAATGGAACAATTTTCCATATGTCAAGTAACCATTTTAAAATACCAATATTAACAAAGATTTGTCCTTAACATTGACATTAATAATCATTCAAGTTTATTTTAATTGAAACACCATGTTTCATTCACTATCCATGAGTTTTGAGGTGAATTTTTAGAATTCACATTAATATAGTTGTTATACATAATTTATATTGCTTCCTTCAAAAAATTACATTTTTCACTTTTTGCAAGAATTCCTAATGCTAAACCCAATTCAGAGCTCAATTCAAGTACTTCGTTCAAAACACTTTGAAGAAACTTTTTCCATCATAATTTTACTGAGTGAATAGATAAGAGACCATACTTGTATAATACACACATAACAAACAGTGTAAAATGCATCGATATTGAACATGGAAGTAAAATTACCTACTATCATTACATGAACCACTACAAAAAAGGAGATAGTCCCTCCCTCACTGTGTGTGTGGTTGTGTGCATGAGGCTAGCCTCTCAATTCTACCCACTTTCTCTCAATGACCAATGTTTAGGAGCACGTTAACTTCCCCTAAAATCATTTTCTTTCCATTTTCTTACTCATGATATTCTTTTATTTCGTTGAGTGGTGAGCAAGTTGTTTCATACCTTCCTGGGAACTTCAAAGATGAAGAGTTCATTCCACTTTGCCATGCCTTCCTCCAAATCATTTACTTCAACAATTAATGGCTGAACACATTTTGTTCTTGCACTCTGAGGAAAAAGCTTTTGCTGATTAACTTCCTGGTTATCTACAACCAGGCGCAAAGCGCAGAAAAAATTTAAACCATTTCCATCGTCAGCCAGAGGTAAACCCTGTAGAAAAAAATATACATATATATAATAATGGAAATTAATAAATTAACAGAAACTAATGAAATTAAGTAATTAGAACCTTTGCTTCAACTATTTGAATGGCTACATAACAACGAGGTTCCCGTGATTCATCTGCGATATTTAATCGATCAGAATATCGTGGAGGTGGAACTGAGACAGAGGTTGAATCGCTGTGATGTAGTAATTCAATTTTATCTCCGTCATTCTCAATTTTTTTCAGGTATATATCACACCCAAGTTTATTTTCTATTGTAACAGTCTGAAAATCATCTTCATCCAATGCCAAAAATGTTGAACTGTCCCCATGTGGCTCAGAATCAGCAGCTTCCTGTGAAAGATAATAGCAGGTAAGAAGCAGCAACTGCAAAAATAATAACCAAAAGAGCATGTAACATAACGAAAACAATAATGGTAATAGTAGGACTTGATATGACCTCATTCAGTCTGATTGCTTTCTCTTCGAGTTCTCGCTGTCTTTTCCATGAATCAATTGTTTGTGCTAAGGTATCGAGATTTGCTGCACTCAGATTTATATTTAGAATACTGGTAGCAGCAATTCGCACTCTTTTACCAATTCTCGACGGTTGATGTAAATTAGTATCAAATGTTTCATACCTTCAAATGCAGATGGATAATTATTTAGCACAGAAAATTTCCAAATATTCAACATTAAGTAAAAGAGTAGAAACTTATATATTACTTAAATATTCCATCAAATGGTTCCACAAGTGGCTCCCAAGCTTCTAACTGAAAGTTGAAAGTTGATGCAGCAATCGAAGAAATCAAGACAGCATTCATTGCCTCTGATCGACCATGGGTCGCAAGCTTAATATTAGTGATTGTGGCATCAAAAAGTGGTGTCAACTGGGGAAAATAAAAATCAAGAATCAGGTAATAAAATCAGAATGAGAAAAGTGTTGAAAAAGATAATGAGAAATAATTTCTTAGGTGTAAACCTTTCCACATAAGCTGTCTAAAACAGTTAGAGAGAAGCGTCTTATTTTCATCTCAGCTGTTATGTTGTCCCTTGTCTTTGGCTTCATTGAATCACCAATAG
The DNA here is from genome assembly GCA_963555705.1 of Ligustrum vulgare. NCBI lineage: Eukaryota > Viridiplantae > Streptophyta > Magnoliopsida > Lamiales > Oleaceae > Ligustrum > Ligustrum vulgare. Next base: position 5,297,913 of record OY743176.1, on the reverse strand, counting down.
CAAATGCCAACCGGCTTGATGGCTTTTTCAGGTCAGAGCGAGCAAGGAATGTGATAGCCTATAAAAACAAGTTAGTGAATTAAGGGAACAATGAAATAACTTTTCAACCTTGCATATTTGAAAGGTACTGTAGAGTGCACAATGCTCTGGGGTAAATAACTCAATATCATGTATTAACATTTATTGTTGTTATACCTGATTCTCTACTTTCCAAATACTCCAGCACTGAGATGACTTTGAGCTCGATGATCTTGACATGGGAACCTCTGGAATGTCAGCTTGGCTAACTAAATCCATCCTCGGGCAGCAAAATGATTCCAGAGGAGGTGCTTCATCGTGTCTGGTTACTACACATCCCAAAGAAGCATAACCAGGAGGAGCAATGGGATACCAGAAGAAAGATTCATCAAGGCCCTTCCCCCCAATATGAGCAACTTTATTAAATTGAACAGGTACTGCTGAGATTTCAGGGTTGCCAGCTTCAAATATTATGCCCAGAGGAGGAGGTTCTAAGCTGAGAAAGCAATAGTAACACAGAAGTTTAAGAAACTACAAAGATACATGAAAGTGTTAGATAAGTATGAAGAAGATGATTTAGAAGAAATTCCAACCCTTCAGTTATGCAGTCACCGAGTATAGCATATCCAGGGCGAGGTATAGGTCTCCATATGGAGACTGGTTGTCGAAGATCACCACCTCTGTCCCACCATATTCTCTCAAAGTTTGGAGTCGGAATATAATGTGTGGTTGCTTTAGAAATTGATCTTACAATATCCCAACCAGATGAGGTAGCACTCTGGCTACTTGTTTGCTGACATGCATATTCCTGTTCAGCATTATAATTCAAGGATGACTCTTTTGAGGAAGGCTGATGCTGGCCAGAGTTCCAAAGAAGAAGATGATTTAGATCAAAACAACTGTCTTTGGGAGGGCATCCATCAAATGGATGAGCATAAAATGACCCAATGCAGTTATCCAAACGCCAAATGCTAAATCCTGATTCAAATGAAGAATTCGCAGAAACACTGACTATGCATTCTAGAGATGCTGTTGAAGTCACCAGATCAGACCTAACACAGTGAACGATGTGATTTGGAGGTGGTTGACTTCCTACATGTGCAACACACCCCAGTGCCAAGTATCCGGGTGGTGCAAGAGGTAACCAAAGAGAACAGTCATCAACATTAGAATGGCCTTCGACACCCTGCAGTCCTTGAAGAGCAGAAAACAATCCTATGAGCTTAAAACCAACAGGCTTGCGTACGCGTCCATAGGTGTTGCCCACTGCCAGTACTGCCTGTGAAGGAGGATTTGGCCTGATCAAGTACAAAAATCAAAGCAATTAATAAAAGCATAAAATCAACAAGAAAAAAAATACCGACAGCTTTTAGATACCATTTGCAGGTGAGAAAAACAAAGATAATGTTTCAGGAAAATATTCTGCAAATACAAAGAATTGGTCGTAAACAAAAAACCAGGAAAAAAATGAATAAACACTAAATAGGATATATCTTTCCATTCAAAGCAATTTGGTCATGGTCATGCATGGAATTGTTAAAATATTTATGTAGATCAAACACTTCTCCAGATGATGAAACCACATTCACGCTTACAGTAATTACAGCAGACTACCTAATGTCATATGACTGACATGTCAAAAGTCAGCAGACTACCTAATGTCATATGACTGACATGTCAAAAGTTCGAATAAGGGGAAAAGAAAAATGTAAGAAGCTGTAATTAACCAGTAAAAGGAGTGCAGAAAGGCCAAAAAAAGTGTCAAAAAATAACGATATAAAATTATTTTAAAAAGTGTTTCATTTTAGAAGGAACTTGAAGCTTGAAATTAGTAGATTACAAGGAAAAAAGTTGACAAGTAATTTGTTTCAATGGTTACATCCAATCATCATTCAATTCTATGCTTATTAGAACCATGTCCACTGACAATTGAAACATTATAATTTCATAACATATAGAATCCCCCATGACCCAACAATAAATGTTTCAGCAACAGGAGATCAGAAAATATCCTCGGAATTATCAATAAAAATGACAATCAATTTTAGGACTCCAATACAACAGTCAAAAATACACTGATTAGGATTTCAACACCTAGAAGGGTGAACAAATTTTAAGCAAAAATAAATAAATAAATAAGATAATAATAATAATATGGAATTAAAGAAAAGCATATTCAAGTGGAATTCATCTCATTACCTTGATGTTACACAGTCTCCCAAAATAACATAATTAGACGGAGCTCGAGGCCTCCAAAATGTCACATTGCTAAGACTTCCATTTTCTGGAAACAGATAATATGTGAATTAAATGTGGACTAATAATGTAGGAACAGAGTTAACCAAAAATGATAATAGTGTTGGGCTGGTGGGGAGGGGGAGGAAACATAATATAAAAAGGTAGAGATACTCAGGTAAGACAACAAAAATACCTTTTGGAGACACCCAGACTCGTTCAAAATTTATACAGGGGGACAAAGGGTCAGCATTTCCAAATTGCAATGCTGTGGAGACCTGACTTTGCAGACTAATTAAAAGGGAAATAACACCTAAGGAAAGATGAGCGAATATATCTGTAGATGTAAGCAATATGTTTGTTTTATCTTTTAGAGAAGTATATCCTCCAGAGATGTCCACTGGATCAAGAACGATGAGACCAGAACCAGCCTCAACTGTTAGATCCTTGAGAAGACCCCGAATCCATCTATCATCTTCTTTTGATGCATACCTATTGAAACATGGAAGTCCGTAAAACAAATGCAACTTTAAATTTTCAATCTTAATAAAAAGGTGACATTTTTCGGTACTCATAGTAGTAGATCATATCTTCCGACAGCAATTTTCCAAATACTTCCCTTTTACATATAAATGTATTCATTCGTCTAAAGTAACAAAATAGGTGGGAATGTGCGATGATTAGTACAATGCATGCAAAATATCAATTAATATTAACATGCAAAGACAAATTGTGAAAAACCATCATAGAAACAAACTCCACCTCGTCAAAAGTAAAGGACAGCTAAATAGAATTGGATATGAAGAACTTACATGAAGCTAAAATCCATTTTTGCACGTAGAAGCTTTTCACCATGTGAAGAATCATCTAGCAATGACTTACTACTGTCATAGAAAGTGAATTCAGGGGAAACAACCTGATAAGATTAAAAATGGCTCAAGCAATGTTAAAAATTTATAGAAAAATCAACAATTAAGGATCGTGCATAACATTTTATTAAATTGACCACATTCAAGGTTTCAAAGATTAGAAGTCTTTACTCGTCAAATATTTTTCAAGTCTTACAATGTGCGTAGAGCTTATAAAGACCAACACACAATATGTAAATTTGTCAAAATAGTGCTTCAATTAACCCAAGAATTCTCACTGTTATACTTTTCCATGAAAATATGCTAACAAGTCTAGTGTGATAAATTTGAGACAGCCTGCTTACAGTATAAGCCCAATGAAAAGTTCAATGTCCACCAAATAATCAGAACATTGGAGATAAACAGAACTGAAAATGGTAAAAGGTGCAGGAAATATTTTATAGATTGTATTTTCAAAGCATGTAAATAGATTTTTTATGCTGTCAATTTGTTAGGTTGTTGTCCAATTCTTGATGGTGTCTTAGTAGACTGGTACTTAATGTTGCAAAAAAAATGAACATAAGAATATGAAATAGGCAACATCTCAGGTAACCGACAATTTTTTCATGAAATAATTATTTATTTTTCTTATAGGGTTGTTATTTTCTGTTATTTTCTCACTATTATTTTCCTCTAGAGTGGTTGAGAGACTTTAACATAGAACGTATATATGCAAACACTCAAACATTATTAGTGCAAGTAAAGCAAGATTAAAATAGTTCCGAACTAGAGATAATGGAGGGAGAATGACCCACCTGGGCTTCAAAACTGAAATGCGTTTTGCGTGATTCACATTCCGCAGAATCGGAAGCGTGAGATGTATGTGACGATTCTTCAAACTGATCTGGGTTTTTGCTCGGTCTACTTGCAGAATTATCATCCACAAAAGATATTTGGACTCCATCATCTTGCGAAACCGAGTAGGAACTATCATTGCTCAAATATGCATATTTCCTCAATAGAGAACCATTCTGAAGAATAAGGATAATAAGGATCAGAGCCATTTATAGAAGCAAGAAAGAAAGAAGAGTTAAATTATCAAATTGATTATAACATCCGTATTCCACAGTTTTTCATGGAAGTAAAATAATTTTTTTTTTTTATAGGAGACAGGGAGACAGAATTTTATTAAAATTAACTTATGAAATTACAATATGAATTGTGGACAAGTCGTCCATCACTGACAAGATTAAATCTATACTAAAGTAGTACGGTTAAATACTAGTCTATGAATTACTCATAACAGTGTTGCACCAAGAGTTCATGGGATCTAAGCGAAATAAGAAATTGTCTAGCGAAATAAGAAATTGTCTAAACTACTAAAAAGATCGGTTGCTCTAACCTATAATCCCGTAAAAAAGATGATATTATCCCAAATGTCTTCTGTTGTTCTTTCAACATCCTCAAAAATCCTTTTATATCTTTCTGACCATATGATCCACGCTGCTGCCATTACAAATAATTTCCAGATCTTCTTTTTTTCCATATTATCTCCAAAATTCCATTTGATAAAAACCAAATCAGCCCAACATATAGGCAGTGCACCCCATACTCCAAACATGTTCATCATTTTATCCCAAATTCATTTAGCTAATTCACAATGGATCAGTAAGTGATCAATAGTTTCATTGGCATTTTTACACATGATGCTAAACGGCGGTGAAATACACTAGAAAGACCTCTTAAGTTGTAACAAATCGTAAGTATTAACCTTCCCCAAAGACACCAACCAAGCAAAAACTTTAACTTTTGTAGGAATCATACATTTCCAAATGAATTTGAATTGGGAAAAATTAGAATCACAAGAGGATTGACCAAGGAAGTTCAAATAGGATTTACATGAAAAAGCCCCTGATGGTTGACCGGTCCAAATTCTTTTATACGATGAGAATGGGTCAATAGTTATTTTTTCAAGCAGATCGGAAAGGGAAGTAAATTCTTCAATGTCTCTGTCATTAAGGTTTCTATAGAATCAAAGGTTCCAAGTAGGAATGGAATTTGGTGGTAGGGATATTTCACTAATGATGGAATTTTTGTTGTTTGATAATCGAAAAAGCCGGGGAAAAAGTGTTTGGAAAGTTTGGTCACCTATCCATTTATCTAACCAAAACCGGATTGTATCCCCTTTCCCAACCACAAATTTGGTGTTTACCTCAAAAATATTCCAAGCTCTTGTAATGGATTTCCATGGTGCCCGAGGAATGGAATTAACATCAATGCATGCATCACGTCCATTTGAGTGGAGGCCATACCGACTGTAGATTATAGAATGCCAAAGTGACTCCAGTTCAAAAGGGAACCGCCAAAGCCATTTACCAAGAAGTGCCAAATTCCTCAAGTGAAGGTTACCAATCCCTAAACCTCCTTTCTCCTTCGGTTTTGTGACAACTTCCCATTTAACTAGATGGTCTCTATAGCCCTCACCTTTACCTTCCCAGAAGAAATCCATCACCATCTTCTCAATCATCTTTACCAACTTCATAGGCATTTTAAAAATTGACATGAAATAAATAGGAATGCTTTTCAAAACCGATTGCAAGAGCACGAGACGCCCTCCTCTTGATAAGCCACCTTTATGCCACCCTTCCAATCTTTTCGCAATTCTCTCGACCACTGGATTCCAAAAGGAATAAGTGTTTCGATTTCCTCCTAAAGGTAATCCAAGATAATTCAACGGCCAATTACCTTTACCACAACCCACATTCTTCACAATGTCTTCAATCCTTTCTTCTATCAAATTAATGCCTACAATCATGCTTTTTGCCATGTTAATTTTAGTCCCGCACTCCTTGAAAAAATCTCCAAAATTCCTATAAGGTTTTCGATGCTTTCATCCTTATTCTCCAAAAAGAAAATGCTATCATCCGCAAATTGTAGATGCGAGACCCTCACTTTATTGCTGCCTATCTTAAATCCTTCCAATATCTTCATATCACAAGCCTTATTGGTCAATCTACTTAAAACATCCCCTACTAGGATGAAAAGAAAGGGTGATTGTGGGTCTCCTTGCCTCAACCCTCTAGATGCACCAAATTTACCCCTTGGTTTTCCATTGATCATTACTGAAAAGTTTGCCGATGACAAACAGGCCCTTATCCATTTTCGCCATCTTCCACCAAAGTCTTTCCTTTCTAACACAAAATCTAAAAATTCCCAACTAACGTGATCATATGCCTTTTCAAAGTTAATTTTAAGCACCACTCCTTTCTTCTTTGCCCTATATTCCTCAACAGTCTCATTTGCAATCAGAACCAAGTCCAAAATTTGCCTTCCTTTCACAAAAGCGCACTGGCCCACCTATTGTTTGTTCCATAACTTCCTTAAGTCTCAGAGATAGGACCTTTGCTATTCTCTTGTACAATGAAGTAACCAGACTTATTGTAAAAAGAAAAATATCTCTGCCCGATGCGAGACCACTAACAGAGAACCAAAGCTGAAATGTCCTCACATTCATCTGCTTCTCACGTTTCGTGAATATATGTTAACCGAGGAAAATTATTAATGGTAAAGACAAGATACACTTGGACCAGAAAAACTTCACTGCCAAAACTCAGCTGACACAAAACACGCAAAGAAAATCATCTAAACTAAATTCTTATTAATCTATGTTAATCTAGTAAATTTAAGTTGTTAAATTTCTTGTAGCACATAATGTTTTAATTACTTGGGATGTTTAAATAGGAATTCAACTTAATGTTATACGCAATCATTACTAAATGCTTTATAAGTAATTTCCATTGCTTATGCTGGTGGATTCCAGCTTGTCTTGATCTAGACATGTGCTATGTGTTAATGAAAAGGCAAAATAAGAAAACAATATAGATGATTGGAATATAGCTTGTCTTGGTCTAGACGTGCTATATTCCAATCATCTATATTGTTTTCTTATTTTGCCTTTCATCAACACATAGCAGAAGCAATTTTCTTTTATACTCTCTCCGTCCCACAAAGATAGGCTTGTTTTCCTTTTTTGTTTATCCAATATCACTTTCCTTTTTGAGAGTATATTAATATCTTCATTTTTTAATATACCCCTATTTAATATGCATTGTTATCAACAAATTTGAACAATTCATTATTTAATGTAGGGGTATATTAGGTAGAATGTAGGTAAATTTATATTTCCAACATATATTTATTATGTTTTCTTAATCCGTGTGAAAATAGAAGTAAGCCTATCTTTGTGGGACGGAGGGAGTATAAGAAATAAATTAGTGCATTTTCTTAAAATATAGCATGTGGGAGGAGTGGCAAAAATCTCAACAAGCCAAACAATGGAAGGAATCCCAGCTAGCTGAGATCTCTTAGATAGATATCTATTTATTAGGAGACATAGTAGGTCAAATAGATCAAGCGTATGTATCACGTTTGAAGTGAATATTAACACATGTTCAAAAATAAAAAAGGGACAGAGAAGACTATAAAATATACATAAACGGGTCTAGCAAACCAATACATTTTTTGTACATCTCAAGATGGAACAAACTCATAAAAAATGGGTGCAATTAAATAACAAGACCCTGGAAAGAGTACAGAAGTTATTAAAGATGATAGATGTTTACTTTAGAAATAATAGACAAAGTGACAACAAAAAAATCAGAAAAATGACCCCCTTTAAGCACTTCCAATTAGATAAACTTCCTGATTTTTTTTATTTTTTTTTTTTTCGCATGGCTATTTACAGGAACATGGTTTATGTTGTTTTCACACATTAAGAGTCCTATATCAAGAACAAGGATAATGAAAATACAAGAAAGAGATGCCAGTACCTCAATTTTCACATTCACAAATCTCAGCCTCTTACCCCGACCAATGATAATGATGGGAAGAGTTCCTGTTGAATTGAACTCCTTCACTTCCTTCTCATCAGTGAGACAAATTGTCTTACCACAACCATCATATATATATTCATCAATGCCAACAGCATCTGCTATCAACTGTCGACTTGGGGATATCAGCACACAGTCCTCCATCTGTTTGTAAAGAGGACGAGAAAGAACTATGCTGCTGTTCTTAGAAATTGGATCATTCTTGGGATCCATCGTCTCATCCCTGCCTGTTATTGTTCCTAAAGCTGGCACAAAAAACTCACAGACAGCAAGAAGAAAATCAGGAACAACAAGAACCCTAGGTTGTTGAATCCGAACTACAAATGACTGGGACGACGGTCTCCATCTGCTGTCCATCAAAAACATTGTTGAGTTTGGTATGTCAACGTTCAGTTCAGGAAAAATCTGTTTTGGGGCATCGGCGCAGGAACCAAGCATCAGGTGCATTTCAGGCTTTGTATTGGGGCGAATGTCCAGAATAGAAAACTTTGGGATAGTAATGAAGAGGTCTGCTTCTGATAATGACGTCATCCGATATGAAACCCAAAGACCTTCAACCTGTGACAGCAGAAAGCAAATTAAGACTGAAAGAAGCACTAAAAGGACACACAGATGCACGTATGTACAAGATATACTCACAACAACATGAGCTAAAGGTGATTCTTCATCAGCCCCATTGCAAAGCTCTAGCACTGCATAGTCAACTTCTACAGCAATTATAGTAACTGTGCGTGACAAGAGGGCCTGGCTATTCATGTTTACTTTATCAGCTAGCAGTCTTATTGTATCTTTAGTAGCAGTCTTGCTACTGCGAAAACTAGGAGGAAGACTTGGCTGTTCGCACAAGTTCATGTAGAAACAATCAAGAATAACATTATATTCCTTATCTGACATCACAGCATGCAATAAGCCCACCTGTCCCAAAATAAACAGAAGTAGCATATAGATATTAGGAAATGAAAGCACAACACACAGGTTGCCATATACTATAACAAAATGCAAGAAAGGTACTTGGGGAAAAACTGAAAAAGCAATAAGGTTCCAATCATTTACTTTAAGGAAATAATTGTACTATAGAAAGGGGAACATTTGACTACCACCACTGTTCTTATTTCTTTTACCCCCTTGTGATTTGTCGACTACATGTGCTGCAAACCATATAGTGCATGGACGCTCACATTTGTTGACTTGCTCATTCAATTTAACATCCAAATTAAGTAGATTTAAATCAATGACTATAGGATTTTCAGTCCTCTACTCCAATTAACCTTGCCACTTAATTTCTCTTACCTCTCCACATTATATACATAGTACACATATATTGACTGATGCTAAGATTGAAACTGGACCATCTGATTCTAGATGCAGTTTTAACTAATAATAAGTACAAATTTAGCAATTAATTAAGAAGAGTTTATGTGTTAGCTGTAAGGAAGTTATGTCTAGAAACAACAAGCCACTTAAGGCAAGCGGTGGGATTCACAACCCTTAATTAAATACAAATGGGGAAAAGTGACTAAAGCATCACCTTGGCGCCCACTTATCTAGGAAAAGGCTGGTCAGATAGCATATTCACAAAAAGATAAGTATTAAAAAATATAGTAAATCAAACTCACAGCAGCCCAGAACAACAGAGCCAAGTTACCAGCCAAACTTCTATGTTCATGTTAAATTTGTTGCCTAAGAATTAATATACAGACCAAAAAATTTACATGGCTTCACTGTCATTTTGGTTACTCACATGAAAGATAAAAGCAGAACCGAAGTGCAAAAATCCCCCGACTGTGCATTACATTTTGTTAACCACATCAGGAAATGAAGAAGAGAAAAAGGAGCAAGAGCACTTAATCAGAGAGGTCCTTAGAAAGATCCATTGACACAGGAAAAAGAATGACAAAACACGATGAGAAAATTCCACATCACAAAAACAACCTTCACTTCCAGAGCAAATGTTGGGACTTTGTGGAAGACATCTCTTAAACTGCGCCTAACATAAAAATGAATTTCTCTGCCTTCCTGTATCATTGGTTTGCCTATAGAGCCATTAATTCCTACTGCCATGTTGATTCCCAAAATCTGCATATGTGCAGATAGCATCAGAATAGTTAAGTTTACATCTTGCTTCTGAAGTATAAATAACAAGGGTCAAATACCTCTGCATCGAGAACATCAAGATGAACAGCAGAAGGATCTTTATCAGAACATCCGTGCCATCTGAATTCATTTCTGACCCGTAGATGGCCAAGATCTAGCTGCATAAAACTGTAAAATACAAAATCTAAGACAACATCCCACCCTAAAGACAAAGTTCTAATAAAACATGAGATACAACTAAATGTCAACTTCACTTCTTATCCAAAAGAACCAGTTCACCTTCTAGTCAGAGACTATCAAAATTCAAAGATGAACATTTATGTTGTTGAACCACTTGATTTAAAAGCTTAAGCTATTAGAGAGGACCTCGTTCAAGACTTCAAGTTATTTAAATATTGTCTTCAACAAGTCCCTCACGTGTTGGTGGGGTTCATCTTTTCCCACCAAAACCTAACACATGCACAATTTATTGAAACGGGTGGTGGCTAGACTAGAACTCGGGACCTTTGGATGCTCTGATATCACATTGAACAACTTGACCTAAAAGCTCAAGTTATTCGAAAGGGCCACATGTAATAATTAAATATTGTCTTCAACAAATGTTCTCTATAGGGAAAAAAGACAAAAGTCAAAAGGGAAGCAGCCACCACTATTTCTATGTGAGGGCATAAAATGGAAAGATGGTCTAGATCAGCTTATCAAAATTTTAACAACCCTAAACTTCAAGAGCCATTCTTAAGGTTTGCAAGGATTACATATTGAACTTCAACAATATGAGGAATGTTGAAAAATCTTGTTCCAACAAGAGTTCTTAAGATTGAACTTTTGAAGTTTACAACAATCTGAACATTTCGGCAAGCATGAAAATTAATTAAATTGTGCCTCTAAAGCTAAATGCCTTCTCATTGATCTATGGATGAAAACCATTAGACACATGCATTATACATATTTTTTTGTTTTAATAAAAAAATGTGACCTCCAACAAAGGAAAATAAAGAAAGAGTAAGAAACAAACAAAATAAACCCTACATATATGGATTGAATATGGAAATAATCTAAAATTTAACATGAAACTTTTGCTAGAGAATGAAGAAAAATGAAGTTCATAAGCTTGTAAATTCCCAGGAAACCTGAAAAACTTTTAAAACTATAATGGTGCTCCTAAAGTGCCAACAAAACTTGATGGTAAAATATGTTAACCAACATAATATGAAGGACCATTGTTAAGTGCATTTTATACACTTTTTATGCTTTTAAATTAGCAATTTTTGGAATATCTTGAGCAAATATCTACTAATTTATACATATTTTGTATTTAAATAGGTTAACATTCAAGCTTGAAGTGAAAAGGCACAAAAGAAGACCAAAATATGCTGAAGTCGGAACTCTGGGGACCAATTTGGCACTTTTCAGATGTCTGGGACCTGCTGCGCAATTAACCAAGAAACCAAATTGCAAAATCATAGAAGTTGAAGGACCTAAAATGCAATTTTTGAAGGACCTATTTGAAAGAAGTCTGAAAATGTGAGGACCAAATTGACCGCATTGAAAGATCAAGGACTTCAGTGCAATTAAAAGGGGCAAAGCTGCAAAATCCACCTACCAGATGAACCATGCAGCCATGGGTTCGAACCAGCGTGGCCGCGACTCAAACCAGAATTATGCAGAACCCAAACGTGCTGGCAAAAATAAAACTGAGTGGCCGCGCCTCTTAAAGCCTCACGGCCACGCAGCTTTGAAATCCAAAAAAACCTGGGCCGACCCAGTTCAGCCCATAAGCATATTCTTGCGGATCCTAGCCATTTTTTTGGCATTTTTGAGTTGTTTTTTAGTAATACTAGTAGTAAACACGTGTGTTGCACGTCTTGTGTACAAGATAAATGATATGCATAACATTTTTGAAATATTAATATTATTTTTTAAAGTAGTTGATGCAATTGATATTGTTAAATGGAGAATTAAAATTGTTAAAAAGAATACATGACTAAATTTTATTTTTATGAAATTATTTATATAATATGAAAATGTTAAATAAACTGAAATGTAAAGTCCTTATTACAATAACACTTTTTTCACTACAATATTTTTGTAAACATTTTACTGCTTCTCTTATTTTTATTTTCAGCTTCTATCAATATTCTTATTGTTTGTATTGAAAATCCATGATAGTTTCCCATGTGATAATACATATTCAGGTAGTTATATTCCAATAGTAGGTAATATTTTATCTTTGGGCTTTGTTAATTGTAATTGCAAAGTACAAACTTACTGAAAATTGTTCATCTATCATTTGAATGATATAATTCATCATTTGCTGGGGGTCAATGGAATACACGGAAGGAAAATTTGTTTTTCATCAGATTGTTCAATGATTATTTTGGCATGGATAACATGTCTCTTTAAATCACGATAAATCACTATTGCTTCACTGCAAAGATCATTGTCCATATTCTTTAAGAGCATAAGAAGAAAATTTCTTTTCAAGATTAACTTATATGGTATAGTTATGATCTCATCTTGATAAAATTGATTTATATCATCAAAATCTTCACTTTCTTTGAGAAATAATTCAATTAGTTTGTCATTGAGATAGTCAACGTACTCATTTTTTGTTGAAATATTTTCATTTTGTATCATAAAATCAAAAAAAATTACATGCAATAATATGAAATTATATAACTTGCATATTATTAGACAAAAAATTTACGCAAAGAATTATGTTATCAATTAATAATGATGGTATTGGTAAGAGTTTAAGGCATTCATTCTAATTGTCGTGCAATTATTGAACATAAAAATCAATGAAATAATACGTGTAAAAAGTCATAAACACATTAATTCAGAAATTAATCTACATTAAAATAATGTAATTGTGTTGTATGTAAGTGTGAATTAAAATTTGTAATTTTTTTTCACAGGTGACCTGTGAAAATAAGTCACGAATTAATGAAATTGTAATATTTTGGATTGAAGGCTACGTAGTTATTAGAAATTCTGAATGTAATATTTTGATTTTTATATTAATATTTTGCAATCATGATAATAATTATTAAATAACAAAGTAAAATTATAACATGATTTTCTTAAAAATCTAAAACAAAAATTCTAATAATAAATTAGCCCAAAACTTGAAAAATTACTGAAAAGAACGCTCCAAATAATAAAAAAGATAAAAGAGGTAAATGTGAATTAAAAATATTAAAATATTTTTCTCGTGTAGCCTATGAAAATAAAAATCATGAATTAATGAAATTGTAATCTTATGGATTGAAGTTCATGTGGTTATTACATTCATAATGTACATAGTATAAACTATGGAATTTGAGTAGACAATTCTTTTTTTAAAATTTTGTATGTAATATTTTTAAATATTAATATTTATATATTATAGTCATATTGTCATAATAATCATTATTAAGTGACGAAGTAATTTTTCTTCTTTTCTTACTCTTAATGGTAAATAAATGAAAATATATATATATATATATATATTATGATGATGATATAAAATAATATTATAAAATTTTAAATTGTTAGACAATAAATGAATTTATAATAAATAAATGAGAAAGTATACGAATATGAAGTTATATTATAACATCATAATCGTTAGTTAATAAATTAATGTTTAATTTTATTAAATAAAAAGGAAAGAGTATATTGGGTATATAGCTAAATATATAAGTGTAAAATAAGAAATCACGAGTTTTTAACTCATCCCAAATGGGTAATATATTTTAAGTAATATATTAAGATATTATAGTAGTAATAGTATTTTTTAAATGATGAAGTAATTTTTTTCTTTTCTTAATACTAAATAAATGAAAAAATGTAATAATATGAAATTATATTACAAAATTATAAATTGTTAGATGGTAATATAATAAATTGTTAGATAATATATTAACTAAATACTAAATAAATATTATGAAATTATATTATAATATTATAAATAATAAATTAATATTTAATGTTATTAATTAAGGGGTAAGGATATATTGGGCATATAACTAAATATATAAGGGTAAAATAGGAAATCAAAAATTTCCCCATAATCCTCACTTTTAATATATAGTAGATAAATACCTAAACATAAGATTCAACTAGGGTTAGGTTTTATTTTCTTGCCTCTCTTTTAATTTTCTTGCAATTTACTCTTAATCTCTTGCTTTTTAATGCATTAAATCCTTTAAGTTGTAGTGTTTTTACTTGCTGTCTTTGATTTGAAGCTTATTATTGTTGTTGAAGTTATTATTATTGTTGTTTATCTAACTCTTCACCTAAAAAATTTCATAGCATTTATGGTTTATTTAAAGCTTTATGTTGGATTGTTGGAGAAATTAATGGATAGTGGAAAAACTTAATTCAAAGTGAAGAAATCTTGGAGTTTTCACTTCAAGAACTTAACTAAGAGGAGTTTTCTTTATTATCTTGTTTTTAATCTTTTATTTAACTTGTTGAAATTATTGTTAGTTGTTAAACGTTGTTATTTTATTATGGGTTAATTTTAGTTTGTTAAGATTTTTTATTAGTTTAATGTCTCTTAGTCCTTTAAAGTTATTTATTGATTTTGGGTTATTTATGATTATGAATGTTTATGTTTATGTAGCTTCTAAATGTTTGTTAATATTTTGAGCTGTAATTGGAATTTACTACCCGTGTTACCTTGAACTTAGACCATCCCATGTAATTTGGGTAATTGATTAACTTATACTAATTGTTTTTGAAAGAAGAAATTAGTGTGGTTAAGAAAACAAAAGTTACATTGTCTTAAGATATGCAACTCATTTTAATTCCCGAATTCATGTTGTCATTATTTTACTCATGTTAATTAGCTTTTATTCTAGTTCTTATATTGTTATTTAATTGTTTGGTTAACTAGTTTTTATATTATTATGTCTTTAATCATGTTAGTTAAGAATTCAACATCAAACCAAACATTTTTGTCACTTGACTTTTCTTTTAAAATGAAATCAACAAAGCTACAAATCAAACAATCCTCGTGGGTACGACAACCTCTTATCACTTTACTACTTGAACGCGAACCGTGCACTTGCGGTATACGATTTTAGCGAACAAGCATCCGGATTTGCACGTGCTCTACAGAAGCTAGAAGTAGTTATAGCCCAGAAAAACAAAAGGTAATGGAAACTCACTCTAACAAATAATTATCGATACCGCTGTCATGACAATCTATAAATCTACTTGTTCAAACTTCCAACAAAAGGCTATGATGCATGGACAGGTGGACACGCGATTTTTTAAAAAGTACTAACATGACACGTTGATTAAATTTTTTATAATTCTTCATTTCTATAATATAAATTTAGTTTTATACATATTATTAATTTTTCATTTTGAAATATTTTAAATATGAGTATCTATTTTTTATTTAATAATAACTTTAAGTGAAAAACATATAATATTTTTGATGAAGGAAGAAAGATGACCACGGTACACTACCCTAGGGAAGTGTTCACGCAACACAGACAAAAGTATAAATGAATATTCAAACTAATTTAACAAAAAATGGTAGGATTACTAACTCTTTGCTCAATGAATTTCTTGGAACTATTATTATAGGAGTCTCCAATGAAAGGTCCAGCTTTATTGCAGAGGCTCCGTCAACCTCATACTTCTGAATCAACCATTCTATCCCTCCAACTTTATCCACGAGCTTTACTGCTTCTTCAGTATGTGGAGTAGCAAGCTCCATGAAGTATGCAGTTATCTGAAGATGCACATGGACACTTATCAACGCTTTGTTACCAAATTTATATAAAATAATCACAAAGTAAAATTTAGTTCTAGCAAAGAAAATGAACTAAGCAGACAGGTGGTTCTGCAATCTAACTCTGATGACTAACATCTAACTTGTATACTCTAACTGCTAACTTGAACGCAATTATGCACGAGCGTACATTGGCCTGGTTCAACTAAATGGTTTTGCAAAAAAAGGGAATGGTAAATTAAGTCTTTGTATGAAGCAAGTGCCTCTATCTTCTTGACAAAAGTTTTTCGTAAATTTGATATATGTCATGCTATGTATCATCATCCAAATTCACGATAATAGACTCCAAACATAGATTTGGTTAACATATTCTAGAAGTAATATGAGATCTTCCACTTGGGTATTAAAGACTGCATAAAGACTATCCAAAATAAAAGTTTCTAACAAGACTAAAAAGAAATACTGAGGACAAGGGTTTTGAAACTACCATGAGATATTAGATAAAACTCACAAACAATGACAGTTTTCTAGGAAAAATTTTGTAAATTAAATAAAAATAATATAATTTAGTTTAAAATATAGTATTGGGTTTCAAAGTACTTAATTCTGGAAATGGCAGTGCAAGCAAAGTGTACAAAGCAATCAACAGTGGAAGTATCCACGTTACATTTTTATGATATATGAATAGGGTTAAATACACCGGTGGCCACAAAACTTTATTAGTAGTGTCACTTTAGCCATCGAGTTTGATTTTGTGTCACTTTGGCCACTCAACATGTTATAAATTACAAAATAAAGTGACCATTGGTATAATGAAAAATCAAACTTAGTGGCCAAAGTGACACAAAATAACACTCGGTGGCCAAAGTGACACTACTAATAAAGTTCAGTGGCCACCAGTGTATTTAACCCTTTATGAATATGAAACAAAAATGCACGTTAGGCTTCATAAGCCCAGGAGCGCATGAAAATTGAACAAAAATGGAAGTCAAACATGAGCGTAAAAACATGTATTAAATAAATTGAATGCAGTGAGTGTAATCTCTAGAATGTCCCATGCTGCAAGAATCATCTTAAACATTGAGGACACATAATTGAATGCCAGGCTCTGGTGGGGTAGGTGGTAAGATACTATAATTCAATGTCAAGGCCCAGATTGTTTTGAGTAGTATTCAAGTACAAGCAGCAACATGCCACTTCTTCTGGCAGTGGACAAGGCAATGCTTGAGAGCAGAAGGTGAAACAGCAACTAACAACGTAAAATCACTCCAGCTTAAAAAATGACTACACTGGGATAGAATAGGGTAGTGTCAAAAGAAACCTCTTGAACAAATCTGTAAAGAAACACAATACGGACTGCAGATAGCCGGCCAGTCAAACTATAGTCGTAGCCTTCATAATCATCGTCTTCCACACTGTAGGAATTGAATGTAAACTGGAGATGGAGATGGAAGAGATAGATCAAATTTAGAAATTTAGTACAACAGAATACCAGATTCTATACAAAGATATGGAAATACCTGTATTAGTGATTCAGCTTCTTGATTGCGTAGATCACAAAGCCATCCCCAACAGTGATCTGATCCCAGTGACAGATCACACAGCCTGAAGTTTCCTAAAGTGCCTCCTATGGAGGTAGAACTCGGATAAACCTTATTCAAAACAAAACTATGATAATTAAATGTGTCAAGGAAAGTCAAATGATGCAATAGAGGATAAAAAACTGATGATTCTGCTCAAGAAACAAACTAAGATAACAAGTAATACTAGTAAGATAACAAGTAATACTAGATAATCTTTAACTTACTGAAGAAAAAGAGATTACAATACCTTGATATCCAACAAAAAACTTTCTTGCACAAACATTGCAAGTCGAGAACCATCCTCCTTATTAAGATACACAGCCACACTGTTGACATTCATGTTCAAATAAAAAACAACCCGACCTTTCCCATAACCTAACAATCCTTTAACAGATACACTCCCATGTTCTTCTGACTTGTCTTTGTTTTCCAAAGATTCATCATCTGAGTCTCTGACATTTGTGTCACTAAACCCACTATTTGTCGAACTTAGATCAAAGCCGAAGTTGATCAATGCAACAAGTGTTAGTCTGTTGCAATAGAATTCCAATCTGGACATCCTTATGCTCATCTGAAAATTTTAATACATAAATTTAGCAACAAAAAAAAAAAAGCCAAATGGTGATTAACCAATTTTTTCTCCTCTTTCGGTGTTTTTCCTCGAAAAATTACCTGCGTATCTATACCATCATAATCAGGGGATTCAGGATTTCGTATCAGAAATGTGAGTGAGACAAAATCAGAATCATCAGATCCCAGTGCCTCATAAAAAACATCAGGAGGAATTATTCTCTTTGACTGATCCATCTCATGGACTGCTTCAGCTGAATCAGGAAAAGTCGAGAAATCTGGCAAGGCGTCCTTGAAGATATCATCTTCATTTGTTACCATAGACAGGTCTTTCCCGTGGGGTTCTGAGATATTAGGGCAGGTAAGTGAATAATGATCCGTTGTTACTGAACAGGCCAAATACTGAGAACATGAAGATGCAGAACCCTGAAGTTCATCCACAATTTTAAAAGAATGCAGCTTCATCTTTACTGTTAAGTCAGCTAAACTTCGTGAGACATGCACCTGCAAACTTACACAGAGATATTATCAATGAAAATTATAAAAACAAGTGAGACCAATTCACAGTGTATAGATGGGCCTAGAAGAAAGAAAAAAATTCCTGAGATGTGACTGATTTTGAAAATTAGAAGGGAAGAATCATATTCATGAATCATCTACTGATGCTGAATTATGAGATGAAGTTCCAAAAGACCACATCCACATGAAATTCTTAATGACCATTGATGCGTAACCATGTAGAACAAAAACTTAAACATGTTACTATGCCCCTGTTTGAAACCCATTATTTCAAATAATGTGGTTTGTAATAGTAAATTTTTGGAGAATGTGTGGTTAAAAATTGGGGAGTTTTTTTGGGTTTATTTGTAGATTACGTTATTAGTAGAATGTGAAGCGAGTTGAAAAAAATGAGATCTTAAATAATGGGTACCAAACAGGGGATATATATGATCAGCAAGATTCGGTCACCTGTAGGACCAAATTATTTAAACAACACGCATGTCTTAAAACATCCACCAATACCAAAGCAAGCCATCCCTAAGAGAATCTGCAATCGTGGTGTAAATTAGCTCCAATTAGTGATTTAGATCCCCAAATTCACTGGAATGCTCTCCAATGAGAGGGTGTAAAAGAGATTTAAATTAAATTTTACGCCAAAATTGTATATTTTGATGTACATTTGGCCCACTGCTTTGCACTGTCTGTGAGCGAATTGATGAGGATTATACGGTTATAACCGCATATATCCGTATAAACTAATAGATATATGCACATGGTCTCTTTGAGACCCTTCTTTTTTAAAATTAGTTTTTTAATTTTTTAACCAAATTTTAAGATTTTTAGATCGATTTGTTCGTATTTTATATATAAATAGATACTGTCTAAAATAAAATAAATTAAAAAATTTACGAGCAAGAATATTTATGCAAATTAAAAAATAATAATGAAATTTATAAGTTTTAATTTACATCCACCATTGGAGCACAATTTTGGTTTAGATCCACCGTGTGTATATTTGGATGTAAAAGTGGTTTTTGGGATGTTAATTTGCACCTAAAATTACACCTCCATTGAAGATGCTCTAAAAGAAATAAATAGATTCCAAAGACCTTGGGCCAATCTCAAGAAGAAGTTCCTTAACGTTCATCACAAAAAAATTTCAAATTTCCAAAGATGTTTCTCATAATAAAATTCATCTCAAAAGTGATCAGACAAATTGCATATAATTAGACATATCTCATGGTAAGGTATGATCTTATTGGTGCAAAACTGAACGAACTAAATGCATTTTTCACACATCTTAATAGAATTGTCTCTTTAACTGTAGATTTTGAAGGCCAGTTGGAATTTGGAACAAGATTTTGTTCAATTCCACATTTTTGCATATTCATTGGTAATTGACAGGAAAATCTGCAACAAATTGAAATCCCTCCTAGATGTTCAGATTTAACTGGATACCAAAATCTTATTAATATGTATTTTTATTTTACCATCTTATCCTTATTTTCAGAGAAAAAAACTGATAAATACTATCAATAATCATTTCCATCATAAATTGATATGATCAAACCCCAAACAGAAAATCCAATTTCGGTCACTTTATTTCTATTTCCCAATCCAATTCCATATCCCATTTAATATTGATTCCAGAAAAGTCCATGGATTTCAATTAACTAACCATAATTTCATAATTCGTCTTGATATAGGACAAATATCAATGTTAGAACATCAGATAAAAAAGTAACATTATGGATAACAAATATCTTCGTGGCCTGTATATACTCATGTCACCCCAGTACTGTGCACATGCTACTGAAAATAGTCCAAACTACTCATTAGTTAGTCACTTAGTCTCACTTATTAACGGACTACAGAGCTGATGATAACGTGTTTCAATCTGCATCCATAATTTTCAAAGACTGCAGAACTCAGGTTCTTTTATTCTTTCATAGAACTGCTGAGAAAACAGATTTTAATACACTGGCCTTTTAGTGATGTATTTTGTACAGAACACACCAATTCTCCTTGTCCTGGATGGTCCACAGCTGTGTTTACGCAACAGGGTCAACTATTTAAGGCTTGATACGTGGGTGTGTGTGGGTGGGGGGGGGGGGGGGTGTGTGTGTGTGTGTGAGTGAGTGAGTGAGTGAGTGAGAGAGAGAGAGAGAGAGGAATTCATATTGAGCGCAAACAAAAAAATCTTTTTAATCAATCGGCTTATAGACAACCTGGACACTGTAATTATCCAGGTAAATAGTCAATTTTAATATGAGTACATAGTAAACAAGTTTCCTAGAAATTGCCCAGGGAGATGGCAAGGCCTCTGGTGCCATTTCACACATCAGTATATAATATCAACAAGGTAAAGGAAAAACATGTGCCGAACCATTTTCCAATTAGGCATTTTCTTAGAAGAAAGCAAGTTCTTTGTCCAAGTATATCCTACCCAGTAAGAACATTTACATGACACTTGAGATTCGTGATCAGATGTATTTCACATTTCTAGACTTGAAAATTTAAATGAAGTACCAAAATTTGCAATTTAATTTGTTATAGTTTTATAGATAAATATAATTAATACATAATAAATATTTGTATCCCTAATAAAAAAATCAAAAATTATCCGTACATAAATTTCTAAAGTAATTTTGAGTTTATAAGACATATCCACCTATGCGTGGCAAAATTTTGAATTTTTAAGCCGTATCTCCATATCCTAGATGGTTCTAATGTGGATATTTTCTCCTATATGAATGTAGGTGTGATCGGGGTCTCCATATCCATATAGACCTATAGTGCTGTGTCAATAAGAACCATTGCACAGAAAGTTGGCAATATAACAAACAAAATACCTTTCCTCCACCAGCAAGGACTTTGAGGATAAGAATCTCATCAAGCCGCTCATGCTCATGCTCATGCTCATGCTCATGCTCCTCCTCTCCAACCTGCAAGGATATGATACGAGGAAATAAAGATGCAGTATTTACTAAAACTTCAATTTTTCAGGAAGACAACAGAACATCTGCAAATAAAGCAAATCAAGGGACAGAATATAGCAACAGAATTATAAGTGTCTACTAATCACATAACAGTAGCTCAAGTACACTTCCGATAAAATCAATCTGGAAAAATATAATGATCTAACCTTTCCATATAAAGACAACTTTGTTTCTACCAATGTCCCATTGACAACAAGATCAGCGCTCTTTGCGTTAGTCATTGTAACTTCATCAAACTTTGATACACCATCTCCTAGTTCTCCAGGAATAGTAACCGAAGGAGGAGTCTACATCCAAACAAATGAAACTTAGCATGTTGGAAAGTGATAGAAACAGAGCTGAAGATGACTAACAAGAACAATGATTCACATCATACAGAAGCTCGATATGTAGCTTGTATGAGCCCTCTCAACCATGTCGCCTTCTCCTCCTCATTCGGAAGCTCTATAATCAGAGTGCTAGAAGACTCCAGAGCCTTAGATGAATCATTGAACCAAAAACCAAAGAGAGAGGAGTTATACACACTAATAGAATAACATAGGCATTTAAATATGTACATTACCATTCAATTTTAACTTCTTTTTGCAAACAAAATACATATCAAATAGAACTTTGATAGCATTAGCTTATCGAGTAGCAAGCTCAGCAACCAACATATGAAGCAATTCACAAAATTCCCAGAAAAAATCAAGAATTAATAATAAAAAGGGAAAACAAGGAGAGAGTAGCAAACATGAACATTCAGCAATGCACCATACTGTTAATACTATAACGTATATTCCACAAGCAAATCAACGAAAAGCTCCATATTTCCCGATAGATAAGAATTGAATTCTTGTGATCTCCACTTAATTCAATGAATCCTTTCTTTTCCATGTCAATTTATTTTCTTTACACCCTTCTCAAAAAGAAAGGCAAGTGCTGAAGCCTACAATTTCAACACTGGTTCCTAAAGTTTTCAACATTGTTTCCCACCTAAATGCTCTTTCCCCTGTTAGCTTTAGAATCAGAGAATCTCAAAAATCTCTAGCAAAGTTTCAGATTTTTCAAAGCAGTGAAGAGATTAAAATCTGAACCATGATAAACATGAAGGGGAATGGGCTGGCGAATATGCAGACAAGATGTTTGAAAAATTTACAGTAATTTGAATCTCACATCGAGCATCACCTACCTTCTTAGCATCAATGCCTCTAGCAATCACAGCGATACAAAGCTCTGAACCTCCAATATTCATTGGAGGAACTTCATACACTTGTTTACCTGACATGCTGCATTCAAGCAATTAGTACGTCAGTCTAACACTGAATAAATAAAAGTGATGATGATAAAATTATATTTTTTTCCATGTCAAAAAAGAGAAAAAAAAGGAAACAAATTATGCACCTTGAGCAGCGTTGATAATTGTGCGACATTTGAGACTCCAATACATAAAGGTGCAATCCAGACAATACAAGAAAGCAGGGTTGCCATGCAGCAACAGAATAGCCAATGCCCTGCATCAAAGTGAATAGGTGACCAATCAAATATCATTTGCTTCCATGTTGTTTAGCATTTGCCATTATCAAGATGTTCCACATACCTTCCAGACAAGGATTCTAGCCTCAGTTGCCAGATCAGGAGGATTCCAAGGGGCAAGTTCAGTTTGAAAGTCTCCAACAGCAGGCTGCTCAGCATTAGGCATTGCACCATAAAGTATGTTCATTAACTCCATAAGCCTGCAATATCTGGCTGGCGAGAAGTGGATGCCAAGGCTTGGCACTTGAACAGATACACGTGTTGATGGGTGATTTGGATGAGCCGCCTTAATCTTAGAAGCCAGTAAAAGTAAATACATTAAAGTTCTGAACCCTTCAACAGGATGAAACTAACAACATTAATATAAAACTCAAATGAAGTACTTTGTGAAATTAACCTGATCTACAATTACAGCCAATCCACACCTATCAATAAGGGAATAGAAGTTCTCAGCATCTTCCAAACATGGAGAACCAGCCTGTTTCTCAGGGCTACAATTGGTAAAAAAAGCAGCTATATCCCTCCCATAGACATAAAAACGAGAATATAGACCCTGGCCCTGATCATGAAGCTGACCATCCTCCTATATTCAAGAAAATCAAAGTTAAGCAGATCTATCTGACACAACATAAAAGCAAATTTGAGCGCTGAACAAAAATTGAATACCTTCGTGTGCAACGTAAAATTGCCAAAATCCAAAAGAAGATGGCTATTGCTTGTAGCAGAGGTCTGTGATCTTATAGGAACTCTAACTTTAGGAGCATCAAGATCAATGTCAAGAGCAAACCTAAGAGAGAGAAAATCAGCAAAAGAAGTGCTAATTTTGTACCAGAGCCAAGTCTTAAAAAGAAATAATTAAAAATAAAAATAAAAAGTAGAGTACCAACCACAAGAGGTCATCTCATAAGGTTACGACTACGTTGTAATTGTAATGTAAGGGTAAGTTATAAAATCAACGCCTTTAGCTATGTCAACAGGAAAGTAGATAAGGCAATGGAATTTCCAAATTGGGATCTAGTTTAAATAACAACAAGAACAGAACAGAATATTTATATTCAATGGCTAAATGAATAAGCACTGAAAGACAAAAGATATTGCTGAATTTTCTCTCACTTATCATTTAATACCATCAATTATTAAAACCCAATTATTAAAACCCATGTCTACAGAGACTTCTTAAACTAATCAATGTCCTAAACTAAAATAGATGCAGGGGAAGAAGAAAAAATTGAAATAAAGTTAGTCCATCTGAAAATCATTTTGTCACAAGTAAAACTACCAAAAAGAAATGGAAGAACTTGAAGTTTAAATTATATAATTTAATGTGGTTATTGAACACGTTAGACTTTCAATCCACCTGTTTATGATTTGACCTGAAAAATTACACAGAATTTATCTTAAAAATCTCCGGAGAAAAACGAATAAATAACAAAAATTTATAATAAATAACCAGCTACTTTGACTCCAATTATTACTTCTCTTTCCTTTTTGTTGAGATCCTACTTTATTTAATTTTGAGTTAGTTCAAGATTTTCATTGTGAGCACCTCCAGTCCAGGAAGTAATAACATTGTGTAGCATTTTCTTCACTCCATATAATTTCTTACGAATTTGAAGCTCAGAAAAACTATTACCCGGAGGAAAGAGAGTCAAGAACTTCTTAACAAAAACCAACACATTATTGCAGGATGACAGAGATAATGAGAATAATTAAGCAAAGAGCTAATAGTTGTGCTTGAAGCTATCTAAAAGCATCAAAAGCGAGGACGACAACTTTTTAGGAACATCATAATGCATGAAAGGCATCCAGTAGATCACCAACCCACGCAAAGAACTTAAACATTTCAAGAGAAATTATTTCGGAACCTAAATCTAGAGAGCAATAGCACATTTTTAAAAGATCGAGTACAACGCCGATTATAGAAAATAGTTCTCTTCAGTTCATGCAGATAATCAAAATGAATAACCTGGACTGCTCTTCTAAAACCAGTTGAAATTGCTCCTGAGCTCTCCGAGTCACCTTCTCAATCTTATGCTGCTCATATCATTGGTTGATGTTGTTAGTTTCTACCAGGAAAGTATCTAAAGCAATTGGTCTCCTAATGTATATTAACATCATTATGTTACAAAGTAGACCTGCAGAGCAGTTGCAGTTTCCAATGCAACAGTTGGGCTGATTGCATTGCTCCTCTTAACAAAGTCTAAAAAACGATCATAGCTTTCCATGAAAACCTACAAAATAGTTGACAAAAGATATTCATTTAACATGACATTTAAGATGAAATAGACAAGAAAAAAGGAGGGAATGGAGAAGGAAGCAAGGGACAAGAAAACACTTAAAGATCCCCAGAATGCAAAGTTACATAGCATAAAAAGATATAGACTATGGAAACCATAAACTTCATACACAATAGAGGGATCGATTTGCTTATTTTTAGATAGTGAATGGGGTTCTTTCTTCCATTCTATCCTATTTACTGGTACTGATCATTGATACTGGAAAGCGGTTTTCTTGCTTTTTTTGTGCCAGCTCATGATCTAAACGAGTCGCACATACACACCCTAGTACATGTTCCTTGACGCTGAGGACATCCCCGAAGAGCGGGGGATTTCATGACATTTATAGGGCATAGTGTGTGTGTTGCATTCAATCATTCACCATCTCCAGGTAACCAACAAATTCCAACACACGCTCAAAGGTAGAAAAAAAATATTATTGTCATGCCAATTTTGACTTTGCAGCTATTCAGGGTCAAGGTGTCCAATCTTGAAAATAATAAGTTTTAGGGCCATTTTAGGGGTTGAAATTAATTTTTGAACAATCAAGGCTCCGAACTCCCAATTTTTGGGGTCAACTAACGCCCAATCTCATGTGAGTTAGGCTGAAATGAAGAATACATTGACATATCATGTTTTCCCTTACAATCTAGCATACATAGCAATTAGCTTGTGTTGTTGAGAAAACAACAAATAGGGATTTACAAGTTGAAGCATACACTTGAATGATTTGTCTGGGTCTATCTTTGATAGACTACTATATTAGGATATTGTACATTTGTTGGAAGAAACCTAGTATCATGGACAAGAAAAAAGCACTGGGCGGTTTGCTATAACTAATGTTGAAACCAAATTTAGAGCCATAGCAAATGGGATTTGTGAAGTCTTGTCACTCAGGATTATTGTAAGGATCTCAAAATTTTTCAAGTATCAACTAAATCTATTGTGACAACAAGGTTACCATTAGTATTGCCCACAATCCAATTCACCATAATGAAACAAAACACGATGAAGTTAAATGACAGGCACTTCACAGAAAAAATTGACAAAGGCTTATGTGACTACAAAACAACTTACACGCACATTTTTTTAAGCCAAAACACCAACACAAACATATAAATATAAAATCAAACTCAAGCTAGGCGTGATTGATATCTAGCTCCAGCTTGATGGGTATGTGGAAAGTTTGTTATTTTAGGATCTCTATATTTCATAAGAAGCATTGAACCATAATTTAAGAAAAAAGACACAAATACACTGGGAAATTTGAATGTAAACACTTTAAAGAGTACATTTACATATGTTTCAAAAAAAAAAAAGTGTGCACATTCACATAGAATAGCCTCTTTTTTTTTTTTTTTTTTTTTAATAAAATAAGTAATTTGTTAGTTTGGATTTTTGTGAGTGAAATCTTTTAAATAAGAAGAGTATATATTTGTTATATGAAAATAACTCAAAGTTCAACTATATAGTACTACCATATATAGAAAAATGCATAGAGTATTGTGCATGATTGTCGGTATCCGATGCGAGACATGACATGTGTG
The DNA here is from genome assembly GCA_963555705.1 of Ligustrum vulgare. Lineage (NCBI taxonomy): Eukaryota > Viridiplantae > Streptophyta > Magnoliopsida > Lamiales > Oleaceae > Ligustrum > Ligustrum vulgare. The sequence continues at coordinate 5,271,107 of OY743176.1, read as the reverse complement.
GACACGGACACCCCACCCTATTAAGAATATTCGTGCTTCATAGTTTATTTCATATTTATGATAGTTCTTGACACATTGTAATTAATTGCCTATTTATTCAGGTTAGTGACAGTGACTGGCTGTAAATAGTAGAGTACAGGGAAATGAAGAGTTCATACCTGTATCATAGTTATATTTATATCACTTTGTCTTCATTATTTTGAAATACAAGTAACATTTTCTAAGGTTCTCTCTCTCACGCATTAAATTAATTAAGTTCCAGAAAATCTGGATAAGTTTTTTCTTATGGAAGACTGTCTTCACTCTTCTTCTAGAAAACCTCTTGAAGGGCAACTCTTTGTATGACATGGGTATTATACCAAAAGAATGTTATAAGATTAAGTCTATTGAGAGGAAGAAAAACGATTAGCCCAAATCATTCCCGTAATGCTATCATTCTTTTACTTATAATAAATCACAAAAAACAAAGCAAAGAAAGAAGAAGAAACAGAATTGCTTCATGTTTCTGAAAAAAAAATTAAAAAATTGTCTGATTAATCTACCAATCAGAAAAAGTAAAATAGATCACCGTAACATGACAGGGAGAAATTGTTGCTGAAAGCCTCCAGTCTACATTTTCTCCAGCTGGTGTGTGCACAAAACTTGCTGTCAATGCATTCACCTTCTGCTCACTGCAGACACTCTGCAAAATTATCCCTTTTCCAGATGAGATAACTAGAGTATCCAAGTTATAAAACCAACAATGTCAACTAAACTCCTAGTATGGTCCCAAGATAGAATTAAAAGCTTCTAATAAAGACAGTTTAATTATTCCATATAACTCCATATAACATCAAAGATATTCTAAATTAATACAACAAGATGATTATATTAATGCGTGATGTGAACTGTCTTGATAGTTTTGGCCAGTAATTGAACCAGTGACCTTCTCAGATAATCCAAACAATTTAGAACCCAGTTATACTTGATGATAAAGTTTCCAGGAATGTGCTATATCCTGGATCCTTTCAGACGATCAGTGCCTCTCGACTAAATTAAGCATCTTTAAATTGAGCCAAATCAATGCCAAAAAAAGTAAGCATGCTGGGTTCTTTAGCACCGACATATGAGAAAGTCATATTTTTAATGTGGGGTAGTGGTGAATCGATATATGAGAAATGGAAACTTATCAAGAAGTTTGCAAAAATGTTCCAGAAACCAAGTGGAAACCTAGTAGACATTAAAAATAAGTCAATTCTTCTTTCTAAATAATGATTTAATTTCAACACCAAGAAAAAACATGCTAGTTTCACCTTATAGGAGAAAAGTAACAGTGAGTTGATCATTTCATAAACAAAAATTAGTCTCTATTGATAATTTCGGAGTTTCTAAATATCATCATATTGTTTTTCAAATTTTAAGATTTAAGAGATGAGAACTTGCAAGTCTTCAAACCATGATACAGTAAACATTACAATGCATGAACACAAACCTGCGCAAGTGATCCTTCCGGAGCAGATAATCCATAATATTTTAGTGTTACATCACAGAGGGTGCTCCGATGTTTAAACTTAGTGGATATTTGGAGATTCTCGAATCTACCACAAACAATTTCAGTGTGATTAATATTGATGATCCTGGCAGCGGCTTTACTGATAGATACAATTATCATATATTGTATCATATTCTGAACATCTTTCCTGACATGTAATGACAAATCCTCATCCGGCTGGTAGCTCAGTAGTTTATTGATTGCTTCCCATTCTTCTTTACTCAATCTTTCCTCTACAGACAGAGATCCCTTAGAAGTGTCCATTACGGATTTCTCTTCAGAGTCCTCAGAAGGATTTCCCCTGTCGTGACAATATACAAAAATTAAAAGAGGATAAACACGCATCAGTAAGATGTGAACTACAACCAGAAATGATAAGATTTATGGATAGCATGCATTTTATCATGTGCTAAGAGTGGCAACACTTTTTTTGCATTTTAAAACTGAATTTATGAAAGCTTTTAATCTGTTTTGGGGTTGGGAGGGGCAGGGGATAGAGCATGAAAAGAGTAGGAACTCAGAAAGAGGTAAGCTGCAGCAAGAAAACAATTAATAAGTGGAGCAACGGACCATCTGAAAGAAAACCAGTTTCTCTTTCTAAACATCCTCTGTTCAGCTGCCTCCTTCGACTTAACAGATTTGACCTTTGCATGGGCAAGAAACCTATGAAACATCAGGAACCACGTCAATCACTCAAGTTTATACTTATCAAAAACAGTGGCCATAGCAGCCAAATGCCTAAAAGAGGGAGGCTCATAAAGTTCTTCTAAAAATCAGCATCTTATCTTAATATATAGTTATCACATGCATGAATGGGATAAAAGAACAGAGAAAGGGTTGTAAAAATGAAACAAATACATGTCACGGTTACGCCACATCACTTTGATAATTAAAATTCAGATGAATCAATATACATAAATGGATAAGCTGGTGAGAGCTAGAAGTAATCTGTATGTTATTCTTGCGTAAATATTTTTAACTTCTATCACATTTTACTAAAAACTACTCAGAAAGAATACTTCAGTGGCATACCTCCACAGTAGAATAACCTTAGGATCAAGATCTCTCTCAATTTCTCTAATCTCCGAATTATCAAGATTCGGCAACTGCTGCAAAAAATTAGCATACAACTGCACATAGCGCCGACGTAGATGACAAAGACGTTGGATTTGGTCCCAAGAAAATCGATAACTGTCAGGATATGAATATATAAGTTAATTTGGAGGGGGGGGGGAATAAAAAGAGGAATATGTATACAAAATAAAAAGAGAAGTTATTCAGATTTCGACGTAAACATACATAAATATAGACAGCATTACTTCGCCCCTGTTTGGTATAAATTAAAATCAGATTTTTAGTGGATTTTATATAAAAGTTGATGAAATGTGTGGTTGAAAAGCTGTGAGTCCAATAAAATATGTGGTTAAAATTAATTGTTGACTTTAATTGAGATTTTTAATTGGATTTTAATCCAAACCAAACAGGGGCTTCATCTATTTGAACTTATTCATGCAAATTACCACATTTTTTTCTGCTGCAATCCAGCTTGAGCAGCATAACGCCACCATAAAGTGGCACTCTCTGAAATTGGCACCAGGGGTCTCAAATGAGAAACTTCAGTGTACATCTTATATCTTGAAATGACCTCCATAAGTCTTATCCAATCATGATACTGAGCCTGGAAGGAAAAGGTTTATGGAAATGCGCACTCCACAGCTTTAAACAGATGTGAAGCAAGATTAAAGAAAAAAATAAAATCGCTAATTTTATTCATCTATCTGGGAACTGACATAAGGTCATAAGAAGTAATTAAGATTGGACACTCATGAGAAACCATATTAATTTTCTGACTGCAAGAACATATTTTAGTTTTAAAAATAGAGCCATCACATGAAAGTTCCGCCACGAAGGATATAGTTCTATTTAATTTCTTCTTTCTTGATTGGGAACAGAAGTTCCATGCAAAAAACCATACACCTAGAGTGGCAGAGAAACTTATACTACATACAAGAATTAGAAGACAGGGAGTCAAAGTTTAACTACCTCAGTGATTGTCAAAGAAACATCAGTCAAAACAAGAGAAGCCTTCTCAAAAGGAACACTGGGATCATTTCTCTCTTGGTTCCCCAGACGATGATATTGAAGAAAGCCATAAATAGGTGAAACTAAATAGCATCGGTCCCGAGCCCATGCAGACATCATGGTATCACTATTTGCATTTGCAGATTCACTTATTCCATCTTCAAAGATCTAAAATCAATATAAACAAAGATATCTCAGACAAAGGTCACCCATGTTGATATGTTTAGTTGAGCATGTCATACTACTACAGGTTGTAAGCACATTGAACTTGAGATCCTGACATCATTGAAGACTGAAAATGCAGGGGTGAAAGAATCAACACAATACAACCAATGTAATGCTCTATACCTCAATCCACTCCTTAGGGCCAAGATCCTCCCATCTCTTCTCCAACATCCAGGGATCACAGTTGGAATCATGGTACATTGCAAGCCTATCAAGTTGCAATGACTACAAAAAATACATGAAGAGAATGTAAATTAAAATGATTATCTAGTACAGATATCTGCATGCATCAAGCTAAACTCAAAGTATATCTGGTACTTTGGGAGAAAAAAGCCTGAAACAGAATTTTGCAAATATAAAAAGTAGCAGATCTAGGAACTTACAATAGATGCACAGTGATCAGTAAAAAATTAAGTACACGAAACATTAATTAACATGTTGATGCCAATACAAACATAAACATGAGTAGATTAGAGAATTATGTATCAAATATATAATTAGAACTTGGAATCTTAGTGGTCACTCAGGATCCTAGCACGATGCATTTCAAACTTATTGGAATCACAAAAAAAGATCATCAAGTAGTGTACCTTGACAATATAAAAGATGTATCGCAAATTGCATAGCAATACATATTTTTGTTTCCACTAGATGCAAAAACATGATCAGAATATAGATTATGCCAAAGTTGGACAAAAAAGGATTTCATTATATATATATATAAAAGATTTGGGCTAGTCGTGGAACCCATAAACCCAGGGTTCATCATTCTTTATGCTTAAACCTTTACACTTGTATCATCTATCTACATATATCACATTTTTCTTTGAAAAGCAAAATTATTGTTAAATGTGCTGCAAGGTGCTGCAGCCAATAAAAGAAAAGACAGTCTATGCAATCACACAGGTCCAAAACTTTGAAAAGCGATACCACCGCTGAATTTTGGGGAATTTTTGGAAAATAGGAAGCAAACAAGGCTTTCTTTTCTATCAGGGTGCTCCATATAAAAACAATTATAACAGCCAAATCTCAAGTTATATGCCCAAAATGATCTTTAAAACTGCACCAGAATAATAGATAACACGTAGTTCAAATCTCTCTGACCACAGCACACAGAAAAAGAAAAGAATTTCAGACCCCACGTCTAGAATCAGGGCATATACTCAACTTCCAAGCATCAAGGTTATTTGATGCTGTCGTGATGTACCATTTGATTCATTCAACTAAACCCTTCACACATACTACAGCACAGAAGATAAAGGGTATAAACATCCAACCATGAAGATCAATTTTACAAAAACAACCGTGCAAAGTATACTGATAAGCCCCCTATACGGTTCACTTATTCCAGACGTCACAAGAAGGGGACTTAATTAGAATATTCGAGAATAGCGGGGGGGGGGGGGTTTAGTTAAAATGTGTCAGGTTGTTACAATTGAATAAAGAAGGGAGAGTAGGATGGAGGGGGGATGCAGAAACGAAAAGAAAATTCTGGATCAATTGGAGAGGGGCAGCTCTCGAAACCTGCCTTCCTTATTTGTCATTTCATTTCTTTCATTTTGTATTTCCAGATTATGAATTAAATATACAACATTCTCTGTCATTTCGTCATATTCATCATATACCCAGCTGATTTCATTATTAAATTGTTACTCTAAATTTTATATTGAGCAATTCAGGATCAGGAGCTTATCATATACATGAGCATACCTTGCGCAATTTATCCAAAGCACCACTTGTGTCGAAGGTTTCATTTCCCTGCTCATCCATGGTGACTGCAGCAAGCTTCGCCAAGGTAACACCACAAGAAAAGGGATGCCCAGGATTGCTGGAAAACAATACCATTGTCATTAAATGTAGAAAGAAAAGGAGGACAGAAAATTACAATTAGTCATCAAACAATAGATTTTGTAGAAACCAGAAAGCAATAAGTAAGAAGCCATTCAAGCGACCAAATGAACAATATAACTATACAAGTTGTAAGAAATCTAGTTAGCAACAACAGATAAACCAACCTCACAGAATCTTCATATCTAATATGAACATTGCTAATGGTTATCTTGAGATTTCCAATAATTGTAGAAATAAGTGAGCCCAGCCAAGAATTTCCTGTTGATGGCTGCAAAATAATAACAAAATGATTTAGTCACAACAATTAGACTATTCTAGACTAGCTTTTACATGTATAAGTCAAAAGGATATAAATGGAAGAGATAATGGATTCCACTAGAAAAAGGAAGATAAAATAGAGCAGCAACAAGTAAAAGGAGCACATTACAGAAACCTATGCATGCTGCAATGCACATAAACAGAATGTTCATGTCAGAAAAATCAGCCAATTGTATGAATATGAGACACCATTTGCCTGAAAACAATCAAGGCCCTTAATTGATCATATAGTTTTTTTTTTTTTTTTTTTTTTGGTGCATGTGGGGGGTCGGGGTGGGGGAGCTTAAAGATATATTAACACTATTAAAGATACTTAGCAGATATCACAAGGGTGAGACCTGGAGTAAGAGTAGTTTAGAAATTTATATTGCTTTAGGCTAGCATCAAGGTTGTACCGTCAATCATTATCTTTTTGCTTCAATCATGAATAATCTTACAAGACATCTAGTTAATGCTTGTGCAACTAATAAATAAAATTAAAAAGGAGGAGAAATGAGTTGAGCATAAAACAAACCCATTTTTTTGCAACGTGTATACATTTATATATAGGCGCTTAATGAGCAGACGGACTTCAGTGAGTAGAAGAATTTCCATTATAAACTTTAGGGAGGATGTACGAGACTGAACTGGTTGATAACTATTATTTGTCAGTCGTGGGAAACAGAATGAAAGCTCGCTCTGATATGTTCAAAGCATATCCATCTATTAAACACAAGTGTTTAATGTCTAGATCTTAATAGATTTTACAAACACAAAAGTTCAACAAGAGCAAGAAAAAAGCACGTCTAACAAATTAGATCCGAGTGCTAGTTGATTAACAAACGTATGAAAGAATTTCAATCCTGTCTAAGAAAAAGTTGAAAAAGAGAGAGGAGATGAGAGCTTCACTTTACATATTACTTAACTTCATAAACCATTCCCATGTTTTTCCTATTTCTTCATGAATCTTGGGAAACATCATTTTATATCCAAATGCAACAAACATACACAGAAGACACGCTACAGCAAGTTTAAATCCCATTAGAAGGCCATGAATTAGGATATAATACCCTCATTTAAGAATTTTGGTTGGCCTTCTTTGGCACCATATTAATGTAATAGTTCCATTCACACATTATATTAGAAAAATATTTTGAAGCGTAGATAGTTAAATTAGAGAATTGCAGTCATACATTTCCCTGCGTCGATCTTGATAATGCTTCGAGGGTCGCTGATTCTGCTTCCTACATAATTTAATTAACATAAAAGAGTCAAGAAATGAAAAAGACAAATATAGGCAAATTAAGAAAACTAATGCCGATATAGTTAAATGATAAAAAATTGTCCAAGAACCAGTGGTCCCGTGAACTGAAAAAAGAAAACAAGCCACGAACAAAAAAAGAACTCCAGTTGTATAATATTGGTGCAAACCAACTGCAAGCAGCAGCTGATCTAGTACTAAAGCAGGCTAAAATTAATTTAAAGGAACAAAAACAAACCAAGAAAATTATTGTCAAAAGAACATCCACCGGAGAACTTATGGAACAAATCATCTTGGGTTGAAAAAAAATGATGTTTAATAATGCTGTCCAGCTTTTTAAGTCAAGATTTGGGTTAGAGAGAGAGAGAGAGAGAGAGAGAGAGACCGTTCTAAGAATTCTCCATACAAAACAGAATATGTACTAGGAAGAGAAAATATAAAGAAAGATATATTCTGATATTCACCTCAATTTGTTGAAGTTTGGCCTCGAAAAGCTTTTCCTGGTCCTCCTCCTTATAAAAGATACAATGTAAAAGTAAGCAAAATTGAAGATGTAGAGTAAATTAAAGATAAGTCAAATTTATTCCAAAATGTAAAATGAAAAAATTTCCACCTTCGAAGACCTTCCATCAGGTGAAGGATGAGCAAGAATGAAAACTTGATCAATTAGCACAATGACGGGCTCCTTGCCAAGACTTTTCCAAGGAACCTGTCGTTTAACAGAGGAATACAATATAAGCATTCTAAACATTTGTGGTTGAAGCCTCCATGAAGAGAAAGTCTGAACAGGAGAGAAATAGCAATTCTAAATTATTTTCCTTTTTATGTGAAATGGAGAGGAAGAATACAATATAAGCATTCTAAACATTTGTGGTTGAAGCCTCCATGAAGAGAAAGTCTGAACAGGAGAGAAATAGCAATTCTAAATTATTTTCCTTTTTATGTGAAATGGAGAGGAAGAAGAAGGGTTGAAGTGCTCCAAATTACAATACAAGTCACACCTAATGTTTCACATACAAGAAAGAAAAATTGAGTCACAAACTTTAAATTTGGTTCCCACTGACGCCGCCAAATTTTACAAGCTTCTGTGTGTATGCCATGTACAGTCATCTTAGTCGGACTCAGATTCCTCACCTTGCAGCTGGATGTGCTAGTAGTCACATGACATGAACATCACATTGCGATGCCTTGGTACAAGAATATTTACCTTTAATTAGTTCAACTACATGCGCCCTTTCTCGGTTCATATATCAAGGATAATCTCCATGAAGCATAAGTCAAAACTTTTCATCGCCTTTAGGGCATTGGAAATCAATGTAAAGAAAATCACCAGTTCTTGATCCTGATAACGCTCATACTTAGAGCACCAACAATATAAACAAAAGGCAAATTACAGTTGACCTGGCTTGAAGTCGAAAATAGTTGCTAAGATGAAGTCGCTTATAGGGTAATTTATATAAAGCCTCAGGGAATGCTAACATTATGAGCAAGAAGGGGGAAAAAATTCCCTATAGCTAGAGAGGTTTTTAGGCAAATTTCTTGGATAAAATGCAAAAAATAACCTCTCAAAAGTATATATCTTCCATGGTTTATTAAAAGCACGTGCATCTATTTTTACTAGAGGGAAGAAAACTTATCAACTATTGCTCGAGTCAATAGAACTCCAGGAGAAGAGAAATAGATTGGCAAGCATGTCATAACGTGAAGATGTGATCAAGGAAAATCTCTTGGATAGTCAAAAGCCAGAGAGCAGCCAAAGTGTAAAAATTACCTTCAATGTTATGGTACCAAGGAAACCGGCTTTCACTGTTACAGGAAGTTTTAGTGAATTCAGCACCTCTGCTTTTAATTTCAAGTCTTTGAGAACTACATCACCTACAAGAAAAGCAATTTGACCAACAAAACCATTATTAACATAACACAATTTAAAGAATATATAAAAACAAAGCACCATAACAGCAGAGCTGTAAATACCCGCTGTTATTATTCTTCCCTTGATTTTACTCATTCTCAAAACCTATTACAATTTTTATTTTATTTTTTGAGCCAATGAAAATTGTTTCATTTCTAAAATTTCTATTGTTTTTTAGGTGAAAAGTACTGAATAATTGTGATCACGCCAACTAATGGCACCAAAAGAAGAGAAACTTGAACAAAGTGAACTAGAAGGTTAACCACACGTGACACAACACGAATGACGAAGCCAATAACCATTGGTAGAATATTAAAAAAGAAAGGAAACTACACAAATTTCGGGTGAGATGTTCCACGAATGTCTGTAAAACATTAATGGCTCTGATTGACATTTAAAATTGAGAAAAAAAAAATATTAAGACGTGTAGGCGGAGATACCTGCAAATACAGACGAAGATATATGTCGCTAATGCAAAATTTTCTTTTTATAGGTAAATCAAAGGTAAGTGGAAGTGCCTAAACTGTTTGGGAAAACGAAAGTTGGGGGAGCGAGACATGTATACATGATACACCATGGGCAAGCTATAGTCTAATAGGAAAAATAAAAGAGGCAAAAACTATTCCTCGATAACTGGAAAAAATTGAGATTTCAGGCTTGAAAGTTAGCCCTTGTTTGGTTCTTTCTCTTTAAAATTTTCTCTTTTTTCTACAGTGCTCAATTTCAACCATCCATTAAAAGTCAAGCCCACAATATTTGACTTTTCAACAAAATCTCAACCATCCATTCTCCTAAATATCACTGTTCATTTCAAAAAAACTCTTTTTAAACAATACCAAACACGCTTAATATGTACTGGGAATACTGTTGATGACTTGTATCCTAAAAAATATATAATACCAGTTCCTATTCCAATGCTGTACCACTCAAAAGAAAAGCTCTGTGCACAATGTTGATTTGAAGTGTGCATTGTGCACGGTAAAAAGTGAAGAAATCACTTTTAATCTTTAATAACCCAGGATCAAAAAATTCAAGCATTCAAATCTTCTCCAACAAAGAAATATTGTCTCGTTGATCATAAAAACAGACATGTGTCTTATCTTTCAAAATGTAGATTTTACAAAAGAACAAACTCTCTATTAAATTTTCAACTTTTAAGAATGGAGTTGAACAAATAAGAGGTAAAAAGCTAGAGAGAGCTCATGGGTATAGATATGAAAAGACCAGAACAACAGTGGGGTTGATGTATGAGAAAATTAACAGACCATATGATTTAAAAATAAATGAAAAGGCCAACACAAACCTTTCCAAACACTAATTCTCAAGGCCTCAGCAGACAGTCCATGGACATACTCGCCCAAATATCTTCGAAGCAAATGCAAAACCTACAAGAACATTTGTCTAAACAAGCTTAATTCACATACTTTAAAAATAACCAATTTACGAAAACTCTTTCATAACAACTATTCAACAGAATGGAAAAGGTGTTCCAGGTTTCTTCGGAAGTGTTAAATAATGGCATCTTAAGAAATCACTAATATCGAGAATGGGATACTGGGGTAGGGATTCTAGCCCAGGATACAAAGTACCACATAAGCTAGCCATAACATGTGAAACCATTGGTACGAGACTGCATATGAAATGTCTTCGCATCCGTAATAGCATCAGTAGCTATACTTTTCCTTTTACTATATGAATGCATCATATGACTGAGAGGGGATCATTAATCCACCAGCATAACAGGCACTGCATGAACTTCCGGGAGTAACTAGGTTAAAGTTGGACTAATACTCAGCTAATTCCCGGAAAAAATGAAAGGGGGAAAAAATCACGAGTACAGTTTCTTCTAGGTGTTTTTCCAGTAATGGAAGCATGGGATTTTTGAATGGGGATATTTATTTAATTTTCAAAAATCTTCATCCCACTTCTTAGATAGATATTTCCTGTATACTGGTCTATAAAACTCTTCTATGTCCAGTTGCATTCAGAAATGGTCGCGAATTCTCAACAAAATGCTAATATAATATGCATCTTATTCTTCCTAATAAATAAAAATAACCCCAAATCCAAAAAAAAAAATGCATAACACAATAATAATTTCACAGTTCCACAATCAAGTTCAAAACACGTTCTCCATCTTTAAAGAAAAGCAATTTGGCCAATTATCAGCGTCATTTCATCTTAACTTTCAGAATCGTCCTACTGACCAAATTATATGCCAAGTTTCCACTGTCATCATCTAGCTTCTTTTATTTTTCCATCAATATATCATAATTCAATAGATTACACGGAAACAGTCACTGACGGATAAATGAGCCAAAACTCCATACACAATAATAATTTCAATAATTCATAATCAAACAAAAATAAATAAATTTTCACGTCAGAGCCAGTAATTCGTAACTCTTCATTTGAATCTGAGCGTAGAGAAATTAAAATAAATAAATAAATAACAAATCTAAATAAAAAAATGATTACGTGTGCTTCGAACATGGTGAAAGATTAATGCCGATCGTTCCCAACGACAGGTTTTATAAGTCAATCAGAATGGGAATAAACAATCGCCATTGAAAAGTGAAACTTGACACAGACAATTGAGTAGAATTATTGGTGTATGATTTTAATTGAGAAGAATTTCTTCAGTTCTGACAGAGGTTTTCAGTGTGTGAATATGTGAACTGAGTATCAAACGGCAGGGGGGTTACCAGGTGATTGTCCAAGAGTACAGCCGGTCCATTTTGGAAATTTAAAAAAATAAATAACAGTAACAATAAGATGATGCTAATGGTTTATGAATATTTTGATCCACGTGACACTTAAGTAAATAATTATTTCACCTATATTGATAAAATAGATATGTGTCTTCAATAAATATATATATATATATATATCCTTGGAGAGTGTTGTTATCTGTTGTGTGTTTGTTTTACAGATTGAGAGCTGTAAGTGGATGGTTAGAAACTCGGAGGCAGGGCAGTTAAATCGTGTAAGACCCGTGTAAGATCACGTGGGGGAGTAGGTAAAAGTCCGACCTTGTCTCAGTCTCGTATCTCAAACATACCTCAGGTAGTAATACCTTTCAAGATTACCCTGTTCAAAAATGTCCTCTTTTTCCAGTTGGTTCAAAGGATCTGGTAGTTCTAGAAATAGAGCTAATAATTTGTCAAACAATTTTCAAAATATTGAAGAACCATTTCAAAATGATTCTGAAACTTTTCAAAATACAAATGAACTTCAAATTTTTCAAATTGAACAATTGTTGCATAACTGGACAATTCCTAAGGTAGACAAAGGATCTATCTATGAAATTGGTCGGTTCGACTTTTCTCAAAATTACATCATCAAAACACATGAACAAACCATGCATGTTTTGGGTCAAAATACTGAGCTTGCTCTTCTTTCAAAAAATTCCATACAAGAACATCGTAAGAAATTTCAATTCTTACACATTGGACTTGTTCAAATTGCCCTCGAGCCCTTGTTCAGACTTGGACTTGACATTCCTGTCTTGGTTACTCTTCGTGATCAAAGACATTAAAACTTCGAGCATTCGCTCTTGACCGTTCTAGAATCAAATCTAGAAAGTGGTCAAATCTTCTCAAACTGCTATCCAAACTTCACAGTCAGTCTTTTTGATAAACATATCCTTAAGACTCTCAAACTTCATGTTCAAACTAAGAATCTTAGTTTGGATGAATCAAATTCATTTGCTGTAATATACAGAGTATATTACAAACTCTTGGGTACGAATCTCAACATTCGTGCTCTTCGTTCGTCTTCAAGAAACGAATCGCTTCTTATGGAGGTGAATGATCTTCATACTAACACCATGATTCCTAAGAGAATTTCTTGGAATCTTCAAACTAGGAGCTTAGAATGGGAAATTCTAAGGGCCAACAAGCTCGAACCTCCTCCTTCATCTGATACTCCTAATCAGATTCTTTCATTTCCTGATGGAAGTGTTAGGATGATCTTTGGAGAATCTTCAAACAACTCTTCAAACATTTCAAGATCTAGTTCATCTAAATCTTTTCAAAATTCATTTCAAAATTCAAATGTTTTTCCTTCAAGATTCTCAACTTCATCCAGCAAACTCAAATATGTCAACTTTGACTCTGTCATTCCAAAACCTCAATATACCGAATCTGAACAAGATTCACCCACTGCATCTGATATGCAGCCTCCTTCTGAAGAAATTCCTCTTCTAAGAAAGAAACATCACAGAAGAAGTTTATCTTCTCAACTCAACGTCATTTCTTCTAGCATTGATAGAAGATCTGAATTCAAAAATGATCAATCTCCCAAAGTCAAAAATCTTCGAAAACTTTTCCGTCAAACTTTTTCAAAAAAAGAAATTGAATCTTACTGGGAAGAGTTCTTCGCTCAACAAGAAGATTTGTCATTTTACAAATGGATTAATTTCAAAGTTTTTGGTAAACAAAAGAAGTCTTCAAAATCGTCTTCCAAACCCAAATCCCCTTCGAAATCTAAATCCATTCAAACTTCATCTTCAAAAGAAAAAATTTGGAAAAATTCTTCAGATCGGACTTTAAAGTCTGAATATCCTCCCCTTGAAGAAATTATTTTTCCTCATGGAAATGCAGTGTGACTGCGTCTCCTTTCAAACAAATTCCTGAAGATAGGACTGATAATGCAGCATCCAAAACTGTTGATGTCAGAAATCTTCAAATCCAGAACAATTTCACAAATATTGTTCTTCATTCTATGAGTTCTCAGTTAACCAGAATTGAAGCTAATTCTGAAACTAAAACCAAACTCAAAATACCCTCTAATGTGTTTTCTGCCATTAGAGATTCTCCTTCCTCTTCATCTTCTTCGAGTAATCAAATGTTACTCTTCAAACCTTCCAATCTTACTTCTGATCTCGGTAAGAAAGCTTTAGACACTGATTCTGCAGTGATTAAAGAGCTTGCCGCTCAATTTTCAAAAATGTCTACATCTTCAAAAAATATCAACGCAATTGACATTTGAGATGTCGAAAACCAATTTGTTGAAGAAGAACCTCTTCAAGTTAACAAATTGAGATTTCAAACTTCAAAACTTCCAACATTTTATCCTCGTCCTTCTCAACCAGATTTACTTTTAGAAGAATCATCTTTTAAAAGGAAAGTCACTGAGACATACTCAGGCGACGAAATCGTTGAATGGAATATTGATGGAATGACGGAATTCCAGGTTATTCAAGCTATCAATAAAATGTATGTTTGCTTCAATGCTTACAGATGTCAAAGGATTGATGAGGTGAATGCTTGTAATAATCTTATTATTGGCTTCACTGGACAATTAAAGGGATGGTGGTCTAACTACCTTAACGATGCAAGTCGTTTAGAGGTTATTAATGCCACAAAAAACGAAAATTTTCAGATTGTTTCTGATACATTGACGACCCTTGTCTTTGCCATTATCAAACATTTTATTGGATCCCCTGAATTCCTCCAGGATAGATCGTCAGAAATTCTGATGAATTTATCTTGTCCAAAATTGCACGACTTCAGATGGTATAAGGATATCTTCCTAACCAGAGTCATGCTTCGCGACGACTGCAATCAAGAGTTCTGGAAAGAAAGATTCCTATCTGGACTTCCTAAACTTTTTTGCAGAAAAAGTTCGCAACTCAATCAAACTTCAATTTAACAATTCAATTCCCTATGGCGACTTGACTTATGGCGAACTTGTTAGTTACGTCAATAAGGAAGGGCTTGCCCTCTGTAATGATATCAAACTCAAAGCCAAACTCAAATCTGAAAGTTTTGGGTCTAAGCATGAGTTGGGTTCATTCTGTGAACAATACGATTTTGAAAAAATTCTTCCTCCCTCTTCAAAAAACAAGAAGAAGTTTCCTTCCTTTCTGAGGAAACGAAAATTTCAAAATTTCAAAAGATTTTCTTCAAAATCTCATCCTCAATTTCAAAAGAATTCTTTTCAAAAATCTCATTCAAAACCAAAACATTTTCAAAAAACTTTTGATCCAGCCAAAGTCACTTGTTTCAAGTGTAATCAAACTGGTCATTTCTCAAACAAATGTCCCATGAAGAATAAGATTAATAATCTTCAAATTGATGAAGATGTTAAACATGATCTTCTCAATCTACTCAATTCATCATCCAGTGATGATTCTGAATTATAAAGAATTTATCAGTATCAAGAAGATTCTGATAATGAATCTAATTCTTCCTCATCTTCTCATACTTGCGAAGGTAAAGAGATTTGTGGTTGCAAAACCATAAATGTTCTTACAAAAGAAGAAGAACTTATTCAAGAAGTAATTGAGCGGATTGACAACCCTCAATTAAAGAAGAAGTTCTCTTCGCTCCTTCCTTCTTCTTCAAAAATCCATGAATCGTTTAGTATGAAAGAAATACTAAAACATTTGATCAAGAATCTACTTCTAAATCTTCAAGTTCTGATTTGAAATCAGAAGTGAAGGAAATGGAGTCTCAAATTTCCTTTCTGGAACGTCAGGTTAAAGAAATTAAACTTGATGTTACCATTCTCAAAA
Organism: Ligustrum vulgare; assembly: GCA_963555705.1. Classification (NCBI taxonomy): domain Eukaryota; kingdom Viridiplantae; phylum Streptophyta; class Magnoliopsida; order Lamiales; family Oleaceae; genus Ligustrum; species Ligustrum vulgare. Next base: position 5,255,428 of record OY743176.1, on the reverse strand, counting down.
ATTCTTCAAAAATTCAAAATAATTCTGATTCTTCTTCTTCTTCTTCTGAAGAATCCAGTTCTGATCGACTTAATGATTTTAGTCCTCTTCAAACTGATGAAGAAAGGATTAATGTTATTAATCGTATTCAGCTTCAAAAGTGGTATTGTCAGATGACAATTGTCGTCGATAAAACCTTTCAAATTACTACCAGGGTTTTAATTGATTCTGGAGCAGATCAAAACTGCATCAGAGAAGGATTAATACCTACAAAATACTTTGAGAAAACTACTGAGCGTCTTTACGGTGCTAGTGGTAAAAAACTCAACATTCAATATAAACTTTCAAAAGCTCATGTTTGCAACTCAAACATTTGTTTCAAAAATGTTTTCTACTTGGTGAAAGATTTGGATCAATAAGTCATTCTTGGTACTCCTTTCATTGTTCAAATTTACCCTTTTCAAGCTAACGAAAATGGTCTTCAAACCAATGTTTTCGGTCAAAATTTGATTTTCAAATTCATGCATCCTCCATCTTTTAAAGATGTTCATGATCTCAAAAATGCATCAATTTCTCAAATTAATAATATTAATTTCAAAAATTTCAAAATTAAGAAATCTTCAATTTTCAAAAAAGACGAATTTACAGATCTCTTTTCTCAAAATTTATTTGGATCCATTAATAAAGAATCTTTCTTTATTAATTCATTTTCAAAAAACAATCATGAGTGTCATCCACTCTTCAAAAGAAACCAAATTTGTCAAAAGATATGGGTCCCAGAAAACACCTTTGCCATTCAAATTGTCAAAAGTGTCATCATTGGAATCCTTTTCATTATTGCTTCAAAGACTTTTTCCTCTGTCCAAACAGCTATGTCAGACATAGGATTAGGTGGGATCGGTGGGGAAAATCTACAGCAGATTCCTTTTGGATCAATTCAAAAACAACAGTATTTTTACTATTGTGGTAAAAAAACTGTTTTCAAAATTACTTTTCAAAAAACAAGAAATTTCAAAATTATTTTTGGGATAATTGTTTCACGAAGAAATTTCCCTATAAATTAGAGAGATTACGAGTGACTGAAAGGCCACCCCAAAAGAATGATCAAACAAAAGGTATCAAGATTGATTGGTACAATAAAGTTCTTGAAGATATGGCTTCCTCCATGGCCACTTCCTCAAAAAAGAATAAGGGCAAGAAAGTTGCTCTTACTCCTCTCCCTTCAATTGAAACTTTCGTTCAAAATTCCAGCAGAACTTCATCTGCTTCAAACTTACCTCAAATTTCCACTTCAAACAACTTCTCTGTTCTTAGTAAAGTCCCTCAGACTCCAAAAAAACCAAGACCTTCAAACTATAAAAAGGCCGTTCTTACTGGTTCAAGAAAATTTCCTGAAATCAATAAAAGTCATTTTCAATATTTTACAAAAAACCCCTTTCTTCCAGTTCTTACAATGGAACCCTCTTGGATCGAAAAATATTCTGATATCAATCAATGTTTATCAGATATCTTTCCTCCCAAATTCTATTTCATGCCAACTTCAATTCAAAAAACCCGTGAGTTTTATGAAAAGATCCTTCTCAAAACAGGATCAGCCATTATTACTCATACTCAAAATAAAGAGAATTCTCAAAATATTGATTTTTCAAAATGTTCAATTGTTAAGGTTTTGTCATACAATGACTGGGGACAACAACCTTTGATTGAGAAAAAGATGAACCTTGCAAAAGGCGAAACTTTCTCATCTCGTTTCAACTACTTGGATTATCAAGATGCCTGGTTTAATACCTTTTTGTTTAGACCAGTGAATCATTCTTGGTTCATCCTTTTTCATCAAAATTGCCAAAATAATTTTCCCAATTGGTTCCAAAATTGGTTTAATTATTTTGGACTTGAAGAGAGTATTCTACCCAGTCTCCCTCTTCAAGGATTCAAACATTTCAAAAATGAGGCAAAAGATTTGCTTAAGCCTCAGGAGAATCTTCTCCTTCAATTTTCCTTCAATTTCAAAGTCTCATGAATTTTTTGTTGGGACTTTTTCATTCTTCAAAATACAACTGATTCTTTCAGTCCTCAAAGGATTGTTAGGACTTAGGAGATTCAAAATTAAATGTTGGGCAAAATTTCATGAAACAAATTGTTGTCCAAAGGCAGTCCAATCATGGATTAATCAAAAATCAAATGAAGGACTTCCGTCAAAAAAGCTTCAAGATAAACATGCTGATTTTCTTTCCGAAAAGGGTAGATTATTAGCGCTCCTTGCAAAATGCACCAGCCCTGAAGAAATGTCAATTTTAGCAGAAAAGATTGCTGCTCTTGCTGAAAATGCTTCTTCAGTTCAAGATTCTTCAGAAACTAGTTCAGAGGCAGATTTCAATGTCGAAGACAGTTTCTATCAAAATGAAGACGACTACCTTGGAGTCGACTTCGATGAAAATCTTCAAGAAAACGTTCAAATTACCAAATGACTACATGGACGCAGTTTCCTTGATGACCTCAGAGATTTTCGCGTTCAAAAGTCAAAAGAATTTGCACTCAAAATAATCAAAGTTAAAAATCAATGTCCACTTTATTCAGAAAATCTTTTTCTTCATAAAAGGACAGATTCATTTTAACTTTTCAAACTTTCGGTGGAGTGGTTGGCTAGCTTTTTGAAAAGCTGCAGAAAAGTCACTGTTCAATCAACGACTTTCAAATTTCAATCACTATTCAAGATTCCTACTTTTTAGAAAGTAGTCGACAGAGCACTGTTCAATCAAGACTTTCCAGCTGTAGTTCAATTATTCAATATTCTGTTGTACCTTTTTCATTTCTAGTCTTCTATAAATGTAATGGTTCATTTCAATTGTCAAGTAGAGTTAATTTTATAATTAATCTTAGAGTTAATTGTACTCAGAGTTAATTGAGTCTATAAGAGTCAATTAGAGTTAGAACAATTAGCTTCTCCTTCAATATTCAGAGAGATAGTGAGCCTTGAGCGGAGCGATAATAAATTCTTTTTAAGAATACGTTATCCGGTCTTTCCCTTTTAAAATACATTGTAACGTTCAGCGTTATAATTCAAAATTATTTTTCAATATTCATTTGTTGTTCAAGTTATTTTCAATTGTTTCATTTCAGTTGAATCTTTTTCATTATTTTGATTATTGTTCTTTCATATTATCCGCACTATCCTTGATCTATCTAACCTGGGTTCTATTTGTTTCAACTACTTGGATTATCAAGATGTCTGGTTTAATACCTTTTTGTTTAGACCCAGTGAATCATTCTTGGTTCATCATTTTTCATCAAAATCGCCAAAATAATTTTCCCAATTGGTTCCAAAATTGGTTTAATTATTTTGGACTTGAAGAGAGTATTCTACCCAGTCTCCCTCTTCAAGGATTCAAATATATATATATATATATATAAAAGTAGAAATGAGGAAAGAGAAGCATTAAATGTCATTTTCCCTCAAAAACGCACTTACAATATTTGAAAAAAAATTAAAATAAAAATAGAATAAAGATTTCAGTAGAAAACTTCACCTAACTCATAATCCTAATTTTAATAATTGTGTAATGATTATATAGTATAAAATTTTCGATATAATTTCTTGATATCCCACGTTGTCTGATTAATGTACCACGATAATTGAAGATTTTTCGTAATTATTAATTTAGCTTCTTTATTTTGTAAATAAAAGTATAATTTTATTGATTAAATATTTATAAATATTAGCTGCGTTGAGAATAAACATACAGTTATAATTTTTGTGAATGAATGTTGAAAAAAAATGTTAAATACTTGGCAAATGCAGAAATCATGTAAATTTGCATTTTTAATGAAGTTATCAATGCCTCATAAAAAGTATTCAAACCTACGATTATTTATTATTTAAATATATAAATTGACATTTATTATTTCCAAATTATGTACTCGGTCGAATTCACTAATTTATATTGAAATTCCTCTCCCGAGTTTAAATCAATTCTACCTAAATAAGTCAACCATATATCTCTACAGCGGGTCTGAATATTCCCTATCTAGATGTAATAAATACAAGAATTCACTCACGACTCAATAATAACAAGAGTATATTTGTATCTCTCGTTCAATTACCGAATTTATTACCAGGTTCTAAATTATTAACTCACCTCTCGTATTATGGAAATAATTCAATATATCATGAATTGGTGATCAAGCAATTCAAACATTAAGAACAATAATAAATCAATACATGCAACGAATTACTAAAACAAAGGAACTTGAAGTTAAAATAATATGATTAGGCTATATCGTTCATCCTAACGTAGAAATTAGTTACACATCATTAAAAAAAACAATAACAATAAAAATTAACGTTCATTAAAAATAATATAAAGAATGGAAATCTTGCACCAAGTTTTGATTCTTCAATTATTTTCAATTCACGCCCCTTTGCGATGCTTGATTCTCCAAGAATTTGATGTTGAATTCTCTGTTGTGGCTCGTTCTATGGAGATGCAAATGTCCAGATCTCGTGCCTCATGTGTTGTATATATAGGTTTTGGAGAAACCTAGGAAAAAAAGCCCAAAGCCTGTTAAAAATCGCGAGAAAAATCTGATCTGCGGCCCAGTCGAATAACCGCGCGATCGCGTGGTGGAAACCCTAGCGATCGAGTGGTAAGGTCTTTAACTCCCGGGTTAAGATTTCAAGGCATTGTGTGATCGCGCAATAGACATATGGCGATCGCGTGATGTGAAATTTCCATCTTTTCGCGATCGTGTAAGTTGGTCCCTGCCTTTTTATTGCCGCCTTGATCCTTAACTTCTGATTGTTGCGATTTAATCCCCGAACTTTATATTCTTCTTGATTTGCCCGTTTAAGCTCCCAATTCCTTTAATTGGGACCTCCAACATTTGATTTCTTCTCTTTGGCACCATGTAGGTTTTCCGGTTAATGTTATCACCCCCCCTCCCCCCATTTGCTCAATTTATCTATAATTTACATCCAATTGTGCATTTTTCCATTAATTGCTTCATTCTTCGCCATTTGAGATATTTTCTACAAACTAAACAAATAAATATAAATTAAATAACATATATTCTAAAACGACAATAATTTCTTCTAATTTATACACTTATCAAACCACAACCACTATCGACATCTCATCACCACACCACTGAACCCACCGCCACTGCACATATAACCACCACTGCACAACCACAAACCACTAATTGATCTGAATCCTTTCACTGAAGATGAGAACATTAATGAGGAATATGCTATTGCTGTTGTTGGTGATGAGGTTGATTCACATGAAAATTCAGTACATTAGTTACGGCATCGGTGACTGAGCTGCGAAAATGGAAGCAAGAGGTCGATCTACAACAGACGCAGTAGTCAAAGAAGATGAGATGGAATCCTCATCGATGTCGACGTCAACCTTCAGATAGACATCTTCATCGTGGTCAGTGCTCTCGTCATCATCTTCATTGAGAAGGTCTTCATCTTCGTTGTAGAGATTTTACGTTGCCACGGATGTCAATGAGTTGGGGGAATGTTTGAATTATGTTTAATGACAATTTGGGAACGAGGCAAAGGCGGTGCTGGGTTGGGTAGGTTATATTTATAAATAAATATTATTTTATTAATATTGTATTAACACTTGATTAGTGAATATAATACTAGTATTCTTGAATTTTGAATTGTGGCATCTATATAAGCATGCTGTGCAGTAATTTCCACTTCAAAAAAGTCTTAAACATTTATTTTTTAAAGAATTTAGAACAAGTCGGTACACTTCTCTTTTCTCCCCCAAATCTCTCTCCCAAACCGGGTTTATATTGCCCCATGTTTGAGAGTCATTATTCAAAAACTCATTTTTATCCATACATTTTAATTATAAAATAATGTACATATAAACCCAAAAGGGGATTGGATCATTCCTTGGGCTCCACGTGCATCACTATTTCTCAACCCAAAAATCGAAGCATTGAAAGTACTACAATTCCAAACCGCAAAAGCAAATGGGCAACAAAATAAGACATGGGTGGTACTTTCTGCTTCCATATCACATCTACAACATTCAGGATCAGAGAGAATATACTTACATTCCAAGTTAAAAACAGAAGGATTAATTCCAATTGAAGCCTTTCAAATGAAAAAAATTACTTTGCAAGGAATGAAAAGGACCACATTGTTTTCCACCAGCCACCTAAAGGATTTGAACAACAGTTTTGGTCAGATTAGGTGAGAGTCGCAATGTGAAAACCTAATTTAACTGTGTGTTCTCCTTTCTTGTCAAAATGCCATATGGGCAAGTCTAGAAATCCAGCATTTCCAACTCTTAAAAGAACTTGGGAGAAAATCAAATAACCAAGAAAAAAAAGAAATCCTTGTTCTTTATCGTAGATAGCAAAAAGAATAAAATAAATAATTGAATTATAATAATAATCACTGGCAAAAAAAAACATTGATGTCTGTCTTAAAAAACTGGTTCACACCAAAATTCCTTCAAAAATTTCCAAAATTAATCGAATTTCTTCAATTCTTTTATACAAATTAGAAGTGGGCGCGATCCAGTTCGGTCTGGTTTCGAAAGGAACCGAACCGGAATTAGGTATGTCAACGAGCCGAGTCGAGCCTCGAGCCGAACATCAAGGCTCGAGCTTTGCTCGAACTTTTTGGGACCGAGCTTTTTTTGGCCCGAGCCGAGCCGAGCCAAAGCTCGGCCAAAAAATTGAGGCTCGGCTCGAGCTTCATCGAGCCGAGCATGCCCTTTTTTTTTTTACGGCGAATGAATATGTATTGTATTTGTAATTACTTAAATGAATTATACACAATAAATGTAGTTAAAATATCAAATATAAGATAAGATTTAATAAAAATGTAAACGTAGATTTCACAAAGTCTATCTATACTAAAATTAAATTACTAGTTGTTTTATATATATTCAATAAGGGTTACAAGTTACAACCCTCCTCCTTTTTCCGGGCTTGGGACCGGCTATGATCAACATAGGCGGAGTTAAAAATTGTACACGAATAAAAAATCTCGTGTACAATTTTTTTAAAAATATAATAATTTAAATTACACAAAATGATTTTTAAAAACTTACAATTTCTTCTATCTTAAATATTGCTCCAAGTCCTCGGCCATGATGCTATCAACTTTATCTTGAAGTCGTAAATCTGCGGTGTCTGCACGAAGTGTATTTTACGGCGTCTGCACGAAGTGTATTTCTACAGTAAGGAGTATACCCGGGTTGAAGATAATTCTGCACAAGTCGGATGAAGTGAACAGAGTCAATTAAGGAAAGGGGCATTTCAGCGGCCGCCACATATGCAGCCATACCTTCGCGAAATCTTTCTTGTGAATACACAAATGTTGAAAGAGTAGTAGTACCAGAAGGTCCAGAACCACCAAAAACAAGCTGGGACTGTGTTGGGTCACCAACCGGTTTCGCTTTGCACGCCCTTGCTATGTGCCGATTCAAATGTGACGTGCTTGATCCGGGCTTCCAGCTCATTTCCTTACCACAGTAATTGCAGCACGCTTTCCATATATCAACTCCATTTTCAACACCAACTTTTTTCCTTGTCATATGTTGCCAGCAATCCGATGACTCTTTTTTAGCTCGTTTGATTTCAACAATTTCCTCCTCTTGGATATCATTCAAGTCAATGGGAGCATTTTCGGAGACATCGATATGAGAGGGAGTACTAGAACTACCCCTGAATTAGTTAACTTCATCACTGTTAAACTCCATACTTATCAGTATAACAGTATTATAGTGTAGAATGTAGTTAGTTTCAAATTTGAAAGTTGAAAGTTGAAACCGAGAGAAATATTATCACAATAATTGAAGAATATAGAGAAATAGATAATTGAATAGAAATTATAGCAACCAAATGACTATTATGACGAAATGAAAAAACTTGAGTGAATTGTGAATTAACAAACAAAATGCGACCTATTTATAGAAAAAAAAAACGTGGGAAAACAAAAAAAAAAAATCGAATTTCAAATTTCAAATTTTCAAAAAAAAAATCTGCATATTTCAAATCAGATAAAAAATGTACCAACCCGTGTTGCAGGCAGCTACAGTAGCTGCCTTCAAATTTGCAGGCAGCAGAGACACGGGCCGGCCCCGACTCGAGCCCAGTGAGTATTTTTGGGCTCGACCCGAGCTTCGGCTTGATCCTACGAGCCTCGAGCCGAGTTTAGCCCGAGCTTTTAACGAGCCGAGCCCTAGCCGTTTTGACACGCCTAACCGGAATCGAACCAATTGGTTCTGGATCGATCCGATTCGTTCATCTACATTTGAAAATGTTAAAATAAAATGTTCCCTAATAAAGATTAAAAATTTCCTTTAATGCTACTTTTAAAAAAAAATTCCTTTGCGCAAATTTGCCTTCGAAAATTGGAATTCCATATCAACAGCTTTTAGAGTTTTATTTGTAAAATTAATTAAGATTTAGGTAATGCCGACATATTTAGATTTGGAGTTGGGAATTGTGAGTTAAAACTTAAATTGAGAGTTAAATTGATTATATAAAGTAGAGAATCAAAGAGATTGGATAAAATTGGAGGAGGATTCTGTTTATTTGGGAAGTTGGGAATGTAAATGAATTTTGATTAAATGGGAACTTGCCTAAACGGTTTCACTGGTTCACGATTTATATTATTAAAAAAAAAATTCTACATACAAGGGAATCGAAGTACCGTCGATTTCAATTAATAAGAATGTAGAACCGGATCAATTCCCGTTCAGTTCTAAATATAAGTATCAAATTGAGAATTTTCCTTGGCCGAACCAAATCTAGACCGGCAGGTTCTAATCGGTTCCGGTCCAATTCTACTGGTTTCGGAAAAATGTGTCCAGTCCTAGTACAAATCATAAACTACGGTCGGATTCTACCGTGATAAAGCGGTATAATAATAGTAATAGTAATAATAATAATAAATTGATGCAACTTGTCATAAAGTAGCATTCGCGACTCTGATGACAACGACTTCGTACAATTTAACCAGTTTCAGTTCAGTCAAAAACCTTGCGCAGGTACTTCCATCCCACCCTCCGGCCAAATTGGCACCTTCTATAACCTCTGACAGCTTCGGGCCAACAGGTACAATTCTCTCTCTCTATATGCATATGTATCTGCACTTATGTATATAATTTGAAGGATCTTGCTACACTTACTAACAAAACTGTACTAACAGTTGTACTAACGACTAAAAGACAAAAAATTTGTATGTTCAATTACTATGTTATCCTTCTAGTTAAATTCTTTTAATTTTCTGATGTTATGTCTATATCTCTAAATTTATTGTTTACATAAAATGCGTAATATATACTATTATATGTTAAACTCTTTTCTTCAATAATTATATTTAATTCTTCAATTTTTTTCTCTAGATCACTAATTATTCTTCCTCTATTTACTATAATTCTAGTAAATTGTGAAAAATCTGTGAATGTGGGTTCTTTTATTGCGTAGTCTAATAAATCATAAAATCTTCCTAAATCTTCTCTTACAATTTCTAATTGTTTAATTGTTTCTTCTCTTAAATACTTAAAGTCGTTTACTTCTGAAGGATTTAGTTCTATTAAATGTTCTGAATTCATAAATTATAAAACTATTTAAATTTAAGCTATTAATTCAAATCCTTTTCCAATAGTTAATTCTAGGAATAGTAAAGACAAATTTTCAATATATAAAAACATGCAAGAGATATCATAAGCAAAATGATAAATTTAAGACTATAATAACAGTAATTGTATAATATCAATAAAAAAGACGATATATAATCCACTATAAATAATCAATAATACTTCTTTCTATCTATGGGTCCATCACGCTTCTTTGTAAATCTGATTTTAAAAGATTTTTGACCAAATACTCTTCAGTTATTTATCTAAGTATTAAACACATCTTCATAGAAGATCGTTGCTGCTCGAAAGACTTATGCATTAAAGGATGCTCGAAAGACTTACACCAACACTTTTCTGTTTAACACTTAAACAAACACTTCAAAGAGGTTTAGCACAATCCAGTTTCGTTTCCTACCTCTGGATGTACTCTTTTAACAAAAGTTTTATAAAGAATAAACTTATGGACTCATAAATAAATAGAGTATTACTAACTATTTTATAGCTTCATATATATCTATGTGAAGTTTAGTTACTCATACCTTCTGCTAACTGTTTCTGGATTGGTTTGATGAAAGAAAATCTTGAACTAGGAATGAAAAGAAAGACAATAGATAGAGAATATAGATTTTTATTGCTGAAAACTCATATGATTTTCGGATGCTTACAATGAGGAGAGACTCCTCCTTTTATAGTTGGAAAAAGCAAAGTTTGGGAAACAAGATAATATTCCCTATCTTTTACATACTTGGCTAAGATTTAAAGTAGATAAAGTAAAGCTAAAGTTACAATAATTTTTGCTGCTTTTCTAAAGCTTCACATGGGTCTGAACCCCCATGCCTTGAATAATTCGTGTTCAGACAAGGTATGCTTCATCTTCATTATAGTTGAGTAGGTCCCCACAATTATTACATTTGTGACCAGTTTCTACCTCCATTAAGTGATGTAAATATTCATAGGCTTCTTTGCTAAGATCCAAATTGCTGACAAGTATATTCTCAGCATATTCTCTTAATTTCCATAATTGACAATTAACTTGATTAATTCTTGCAATGCTGTAGATCAATAATTTGTCATCATTAGATTCATATACCCAAACATTAGTTTGTGTAAGGGTATCCCTTAATTCAGTGTACATTACTCTAAATCCCAATGCCCTTTTTTCTGGAATAGCTTTTATCTGTTCCTCTTTGTTAAATGGTTTTATTTCTGGTTCTGAAAGAATAGCTTTGCTAGTTACTCCGAGTTTTACAATATGTTCTGCCCTTAGAAATTCTTCATCAATAAATTCTGGAATGGCTGAGTAAATCCTGACATAGATCTTTTCAGCTTTGGTAATTCCAAAATATGTTTTTACTGCTGCCTTGATAGAATTAGGTAATAATGATATTTCCTTCATATCCTTGCTAGGGTAGATGCACTGAATAAGTCCTTGGTCAAACAGTCCCTTGACTGTTCTTGGTTCTGCTCCTGGAAAAATAATTGTTTTATTGATTTTTTGATGGCTAATTGTCCTTAGCCATTCTCCTTCTTTTGTCCTCTTGTTTAGATACTCCACATACTTCAAGAATGTCTCTAGTTTCTTCATAACTTTCTCCTTTTCTGATAATTCCTTTGTTACGACTGCTGGTTTCTTCGCAGCTTCTAAAAAAGTTTCTTTAGATGGTTCAATAGTTTTGCTAATGGCTTTGGAAGAAGAACTTCCAATAATTGATACATTAGATACTTCTTCCTTAATAGGAAGTTCTACAGATAAATTCTTCACTGGAGAGGATTGTGATCCTCCTTTGTACATTTCCTCAAGAGAATTAACCCTTGACTTGTAAAATGCTAGTTCACTGTTAATTTGTACAATCTGCGCCATGCAAGTATTCACATGGTTGAATAGATTTGAATAGTTGATATTCATTTGACCCATGGCCAAGTTAATTTCTTCTACTTTCTTAAGTATGTCTTCCATGTCTTGATAAATAATCTGCAATAACATTGTCAGTACCCTTAATATGAATAATTTCAAAATCATAATGACTAAGTTCTACTTGCCATCTAATTAACCTTTTATTTGCAATAGTTGGATCAATTTCTTTAGTTAACCAATATTTAACTTGTGTATTATCTGTTCTAATTTTGAATTTTGTAGTAACAATAAATAATTCAAATTTTTTAATAGCAAACTTTACAGCTAATAATTCTTTTTCATTTATATGATAATTAGTTTGAGTTTGAGTAAAACTGCCACTAGTATACTGTGCAATCCTTTCCTCATCCTCATTTGGATAAATATATTTAAGTACTGCTCCCCATGTTGTTTCACATGCATCGGTTTCTATAATCCAATCACATTCTTTTTTGGGTAATTCTAATTCTGGTAAATCTTTACAAAGGTCTTTAATTTTTTGTACTTCTTCTTCTTCATCTTTAGACCATGGTGTCCATCTAGTTTTTTCTTTTAATCTTTTTTGTAATGGGATTAAATGTTTTGCTAAGTTAGGTACATATTTCCTAGTCTGATTTACTAGTCCTAAAAAGCTTTGTAATTGTGTTTTATCTTTTATATGATTGTCAAATTCTTGTATTTTTGTACCAATATGTTTTTGGAGTTTTATTCCTTCTTGGCTTATTATAGATCCCAAAAATTCTACATTTACTTTAGCTATCTCCATTTTTGTAGCTGATAATATAATTCCATTATTCCTTACAATATCTATAAAAGTATTTAGATGTTTTAATTGGTCTTGTCTAGTTTCAGAGTAAATAAGAACATCATCAATATATACTGTAATAAAATGATAATAATCTTTAAATATTTTATCCATGTACCTTTGGAATTCTCCTGGACTATTTTTAAATCCAAAAGGTAATACATTCCATTCATAAAATCCTTGTGGTACCGTAAAAGCTGTTAAATGTCTAGATTCTTCAGTTAACATAATATGATAAAATCCTGATTTAAGATCAAATTTAGAGAAATATTTCTTTCCTCTAATTTGATTAAATAATACCTGTTGATTTGGTATTGGATATTTTAATTCTTTTGTATAAGTGTTTAACCTTTTATAATTAATTACCATTCTAGATTTTCCTCTTTTTTGTTCTGAATGTTTTATTACAATGAAGGCTTGACTACTATGTTTACTGTTAGATTCTCTAATAAATTTCTTTTCTAGCATTTCTTTTATGTGCATTTCAAATTCAGGTAATTCTTTTGGTGTATATTTGATTGGTTTTACACTAATAATCTTAGTATCATCTTCAAGTATAATTTCCGCCATAGGCTTATTTATGTGCCATTTTTTCAAAGGATTATCTCCTGATAATTTTAATAGTTTTTCTGTAATATTTTTTATTACAATTTGATCAAAATGTTCTTGTACTAGATTTATTCTATTTTTATTAGGCATAAATTGTGTTGTTTGTGTTAATTTTTGTCTATCTTCACCACGCTGAGCTGCTATATGAGGCATTTTTTCTCTACAGTAAGGATCATTAATTCTTATTGCAATTGCTATATGGTGGCAAGGGGTAGATAAAAGTATAACTTTTTCATCAATAGTTATTGGATAATATTGTTTTATGAAGTTATTTCCTAATAATATATCCCCTGGCATATCATCAAATTGATATACATAAGGTATTTGTAATTCATATTTTCCTATTTGTATTTTAACATTCCTTGCTACTTTAGTTATTAGATTTGTGCTTCCATCAAATCCTGCAAGTATTACTCTTTCTTCATTATCTTTTTTATTACTCCACATTTCTGGGGGTAATACATTTTCTTTAAATAAACAGGATGATGCTCCTGTATCAAACAATGCATGATAATTTCTGCTAAGATATCCATTGTAATTCATTTTGGTTAGTATATAAATATGTTCTCTTCCTCCTTGTATTTTATTCATAATAACCTTGGTATAACTAGATTTTCATTTTGTATTGTTAATAGCATTCTATCATCTTTTATGTAATATGGTTTTACTTGCTCTAAGAAGTCTGTTCCTAATAGTAATTCCGTATTTACCTTTCCTGTATGTTCTACGTACATGTTTATGATTATTTCATTTCTTTTATTTATTCTTATTGGTAATTCTACATAAGTATCCATGGGATGAATATTTCCAAAGTAATCTTGTATTTGAATTGAATTATTCGTTACTTTAAGTTCTAAGTCTCCTATTATGTTTTCTTTTATATGAGATACAGTTGCTCCAGTATCTATTAATACTTTCTGCTCTTTCCATTCTCCATTTATTCTAATTTCTATCATAACTTCAAATTGTTTTGTCTCATTTCTTTTAGATAGATTCATTCTTGGTATTTTTCTATGTATTTTTGTCATTATTTGTTTTTCTGAATCATTCCTATTTTCTATTTCAGGTAATGATTTTGTACTAGTATTTCTTCTTAGGCTAATTGATCTTCTTCCAAATTCTATTTGTGGTTTATCCATATTTACTAATCTTCTAGCTTGATTGAAATCTATTTCTATATCTTCTGGTATTGTCATTCTTGGATTTTCTTTAGCTGGTTTGTATTCCAATAAATTTTGAAATATGGGTTCTATTATATGTGTTCTTGTAGCATTCTTAATTTTTACTTCATGTTTACTAGTAAAAGCATATATTGTTCTAATAGTTAAACTTATAGTTTTACTTCCTGGTTCCATATCTATCCCTCTTAACCTGTAATATAATGTTAAGGCTTTATTTTTATTTTGTTCTCTCATACTTATGCTGAAATTTGGTCTTATTGTAAATTTTACTTTTTGGTACATTAAGTTTCCTGTTACAATTCCTATTAGAGCATCTTGTACTGAACTTACAATTCTATCATCCATAATATAGAATTCTATAGGTGTATCTATTCATTCTCTAAAATAGGCTTTTGCTATAATTTGTACAGCTCCTAAATATATGTTCTTTATTTTTCCTTTTAGTTCAGGATTCAATAGGTTTATTTCTTGTCTTATAATTTCTTCATTTATTATTGGTATTAATGTATTTCCTGTAGTATCTCTTATGTCTATAGGGTGACTATGGTTTCTTGCTACATATGCTATTTCTTTGTTTTTCTGCCAAAATGGTAAATTAAATATTTCTTTTGGTTCTACATCTAATTTTGATTTTAAGATCTTCTCATACATTTTAGGATTAAATATTAATCTTTCATTTAGTTGTTCTTCATTTTCTTCTAATTGATATTCATATTCTTTAGATGTACCTTCTTCACTAATTTGTCTAATCATATTTATATATAAATATTCTTCTTCACTAGATTCATTAGATTCACTTTCTTCTGAAGATTCTAATTCCATTATTGTATTTATTACTTCATGTTCTTCTAATTCATAAATTTCTTCATCTTCAGGAATTTCTTCCCATTCTTCTTCTTGTTCAATAGGTAATAAGTTATAATTTTCTTTTTCTATTAATGAGATATACATCATATTTTTCTTTTTATCTTTCTTAGGACATTCTGGAGATATATGTCCTATTTCTCCACATGAATAGCATTTACATTTTCTAGGATTTTTAGGGTATGTTTTAGTTTTGTTTTGTTTTTGCCTTAAATATCTCTTGTATGGTATTCTATACCTTTTAAATGTTTTATTATATGGTTTTTTATATTTATTAAATTTATTTCTAAATTTATCTTTTCTATAATATTTCTTTTTCTTATATTTTCTTTCTAGATGACATCCCCATTGTGTTGGTTTATATTGTAATTTATCACAGCATAATGATTTTTTACTTGCTTTATGGAATTTTATCATATTATTTGCTTCCATACATTTTTCTTGTTGTCTCATTTCTATAAATTGTATTCTTGCTCCTAAACTATTATTACTTAATGGTATTTCTAATTTTTCCCAGTCCTTAAATAATTCTAAATTTCATGGGTTTGGTAATTTAAAGAATATTTGGTTCATAATTTCCATACCATATGTTTCTTGATTATATTCTGCTTTTTCAAAATATTCTCTAAATTCACATGCAAATTGTTTAAAGTAACACATATCACATATTGATAGATTTTCTAACAAATATCTATGTCTTAGTTTTGAACTAATTTTGGTATCTCTGTCTATTACTAATGTGTATTCTCTTTTTAATGCATCTTCATATCTGCTTAAAATAGTTCCTATTTCATCTTGGTCATTTCCTCTAACTTGTCCTATATAAGTTTCTGTTAAATTTCCCCACCATCTTGCAGTGGTTCCTATAAATGTATTTTCTAACATTAATTGTAATTGCTTTCCTGTTAATTCTTTGGTATAGGCCATCATAGCCATAGATTTCATCCATAATTCTAATTCATGATCTACATCTTGCACACATCCTAAATCTATCCATCTTCCTTCTGAACTAATTTGTGTTTCCATACTTCTCCATGGTGTATATTCTATAGGATAATTTTTACTTGGCTTGGTGTAATATTTTTGTTGTGGTATAAAATTATTTGTTTTGAAATTTGTGTTTTGTCTTTGATTCATATAGATTTCTGGTGTATTTTGTGGATTAGTATTACTTGTATTTTCTTTTTTAACTTGGTTAGTTCCTGGTTGTTGTATATATTCTGATGGATTTTGTCCTGCTGGGATTAAAGCTCTTTGTTGTTCATTCATATTAATTTCTTCTATTTTAAGATTTTTAAATTTTTGTATATAATCTTCTTCTGTTATGTAATCTTCTTCACCTTCTTTTTTAGGATTTTCCATAAATTTTTCTATTTGTTCAGTAATCATATTTATTCCTAATCTATTGATGGCTTTAAATTCTTTGTCAGTTATTATTCTTTTAGGTTTTCTTTTTTCCATTTCATCATATATTTTTGTTATATTTTGGTTTATAATTTCAATATTTTGTTGTATATTATCTATTCTTTTATGTAAATCATTTTTCCCTTTTTCTTCTTCTTTAATTGTTCTTATCATATTTATTTGTTTTATAATAGTTTTTTGCTCTATAATTTCTATTGGGTTTTCATATACTCCAACCATATTTCCTATTTTATTTATTTTATCAGTTATTTGCTTAATTTGGTTTTCTAAGGTTATTAATTGTTTTGATAGGTTATTTACATATTGCTTTACTTCTAATATTTGTGTTGGTATATTTTTGTTTATATCCTTATAATCATTAGTTATTTCTATCATTTGTCTTATTTCTAATGGTAAATTATTGATAATTTCTTGAACTTGTTCTGGGTTTTTTGCTTGTTCTAAATTTTGTTCCGTAGTTTTATCTAAACTTATTCCTAATTTATTTAGTAAAAATAAATTTGTCCAGTTTAATTGTTTGTGCTCTCCAAATCCTCCTTCTCCTAATAGTATAAATGGTATAAATTTTCCATATGTTTCAGTTATTAATGGCCAATGACTATTATTTGGTAAATCTTTAGATTTATAATTATATACTCTAGGTTCGATTATTGGTAGTTTTTTAGACATTTTTCTAAATATATTTTTAAGTATAACTACTAGCTCTGATACCACTGTGAGTCGGATCGTGAAAGTGAAATTTTTATTTTGCGGAATTATAATCTTTGTCTTACTCTTCTTAAAAATCTTTCTTCAAATTCATCCATATATCTATTATCTTCTTGTCTTATCAAGTTTTCTTCTTTTAATCTTAAATATTCATTATGTTGTAAAACTAGCCTTTTGATTTCTTTATATTTTTCTATAGCAATAGGATCAGTATTTAAGTCTCTTCCTAATCTTTCTAATTCTAAATAATCTCTATGTAAACTTCTAATTAAATTTTTTCTTTTTTCGTGAAGTATATGGGGATCATAAACAGGCATAATATTTTTTATTTATAAAAATTTTAAAGTAGTTAAATTTTTAGAATTTATTATGTGTAAAATTTAATAAGATAATATGTGAAATAAGATATTAGTTATATTTTTAGCTAAAAGGGTAAAATAGGTATAATTTATGTTAGTAAGTTGTTAGTAGTTATTTGTTAGTAAGTCTAGAATTATTCTAATTTGAATTAGCACAAGATTGTGTCTGTTTGAACTCCATCTTTATATTGTTTATTATTAGTCCTTTTTAATATCTTTTTTATAGGTAAAATACGAAACGGATGCCATCTTTGCAGACAGCCTTGCGTCCTGAACTCGCAAACAATGCTATTCGAGTTAGTCTAATTTTCTATTTTGAAGCTTTTAATTCATTTTTATGGTTATATGGTTTTATATCTGGTCTAGACGTAGGTGAAAAAAAGGATTTAACTCCATGTTTAAAATAACTTTACCATTTTAATTGCAGCTTTATCGTGAATGCCTGCGGCGTGCTAAATATTTTGGCCGGAAGGTATTTGATTTCATATCTTAGAGATCTCAGTTTTATGTGACATTTTTCTTAATGAATCTGATTTTATGGATTTCCCAAGATGAGTTTGATGAAAATATTGTTTGAGTAACATCGTGATAATATATATGAGATGCCATGATTATTCTTTAGCTTTAATATTGGGATTTGATATTTTTCAGCGATATGATTGGAAAAGATTCACTCTCAGAAATTTTCTTGAAATGATTTCTTCCCATTGTTCGAAACAATATTTCCATCAAATCAGAAGGAGCTAATCATATGTTTTTAAATTGCTTGTTTTATGAATTTGTGTGTGTGTGTGTGTGTGTGAGAGAGAGAGAGAGATGACAGACGAGTCAATGTGCATAGTTATGTTATGCAGCTAACTCTAGACTCTAATTTACCACACGTCACTCCACTCTACCACTGGATCGAAGAGATGATGGTGGTAAAATCACACTTGAAGGACGTGATTGTTTTGCTATTGTTCTTGACAGAGGTTTTTGTAAAAGGTGGATGAATTTGTTGCATTTAACCATTGTCCTAGATTTAAGTTGTGATGAAGGTCAGATTCTGGCCTTTTTTTCGAGTTTCCATGCCTTCAAGAACTCATTATTTGGCCATCTACAGACTACACTACTTTAAGTTAGCTGTTCTGTCTAAATTATGCAGAAACTTCTTAATAGTAATTGTGTCACCACTTGATTTTCTCCCTGGGGTTCAATGTGTGTACAATGAACTTAATGTTGTATCTTCTAGCTAACTAAAGTTAGATGTGATCAATATTATCCAACAGTTCCCTTTCTCTCATTGTAACATTGATCACGAGAGATACTAAAGAAACTTGGTTGATTTGATTGGTTGATAGCACTGTTTATTCCATTACGATTCTTTGGTAGTGCTATTTGATGTAAGTTTCAGTATCTAGAATTGATTGGTCATGCACATTACTAAATGTGGGCATTTGAACCAAACATGGTTTTTTGGCATTTGCAATTTATTAAGTCTGAAGGTTGTCCCTGTGTCTGAGATGAAGTTGCATGCTCCCCATTTTTTTAACTCTAATCTTTTAATCAAGTTCCGTACTATTTATGAGCCTTTTTGCTCTTGTTGGATATGGTACATCAATAAGCCCCTGTTTGGCTTCCATTATAAACAAAACATATTTTTCTTTCTCTTCTTTTCAACCACACAAATATCAATAAAATAATATTACACATAAATCCATAAAAGATTCTCTATTTTTTAACCACACATTCTCCTAACAATCTATATTCAAAAAACTATTTCTTCAAATAAACTCTTTAAAATCAACACTAAACAGGGGGCTAAATTCAACTAGCTAGTTTAAGTAGCTTTTCCTCACGAGCATGATCCATGTATAGGTGTCGGCATAGGCTGTGAGAGGACCATTTTATCATATAACTTTTTGCCATTTATTTGTCATCAGTAGACATGCACTCTTCACGAGTAATTAGGATCAACTATTTGTGTCTTAATTTGGCGTGTGCTTAACTTCTGCACATTTTCGTCAAAGAAAAACCTACCTAGAAAGTTTCTCTTTTATACTGTTGGTTTTACCGAAGATTTGGAATAGAAGCTTTGTTTTTTCTGATTGGGTGGTCATCCTAGGTACTGATCCTGGTTTCTTCCTGATACTTACCACCCAAAACCAAATTAACACTCAGGTCACAAAATTAGAGTGAAATAGGAAGATAGTAACCGGATATCTTCCTTGATTTTCTTATTATCTATATAAATATTTCTAGCTAGTTTTTTTAGTATGCTTTCTGTCATACTACTCAAGTCTTGAATAGGAATTCATCTGATATCTGGAGCAATATAATCAGCAGGCCAGAGCCTAGCATTTATGATTTATTTCGAATATTATTCCTCTACATCTTTAGAAGGAGGGCCAACTTTCTTTGGCATCTCTCTCCTGTTGAGAAAGAAGAAGTAACTAATTTGGCTCTTCTTATCATCTCAATTTTCATCAATACAATACAGAGCTTCTTGTTGATATGGTTAGACAGCAGTTCAAAAAGCATATGCACGAAACTGATCCAGAAAAAATTCTGAAGTTGAAGGACGAGTGAGTTTCAATTCACGTTATTTTCTTTCTGTGCAAGATTTCTAGTGACGTCGTCAATTATAGTAGCTTCCCTAGTGACATTCTACTCTTTTAAGTATACTCTTCCATGTATCTAATTTATCCAAGTGTCCTGATTTAGATAAATGTGCACATGCAAACCGAAAAACAGAAAACGCTTTTTTTCTCATTAAAATGTGTTCCTTTTCCAATTTGACAGTGCAGCAAGGGGACTTATCAATCACATCCTTGTGATTTGTGATTTGAAAATGTCAGGCACTCCATATTTATTTAGAACAGATTCACATCATCACATGGAGTGATTTATATTTTAATCCACTCCATATTTATTTAGAACAGAGCTTCGTTGTTGCTCATTCACCTTATATTTGCATACACGAGGTCTTGCACTGCAATTTCCATTTCGTCATAAATTTGTTTAAGATTTCAAATTATATTGAAAGGGAATTAAGCAAACCACTTATGGCTCGATCTGAAGAGTTCATGGATTCCACGACTAAGACAAGAAATCACTCAAATGCGAACGTTCTGGCTGACGTTAATAAGGTACTAGACGTCCCCGAAAATATTAACGAGAATGAAGGCTGTGAAGAGACATTTTTTCACAAAGGTGAGGAAAAACCACTTCATTATGTTCATCTGATTGTCTGCTTTGTTTGATTTTTTTTTAAAAAAAAAACAAAGAACGTAATATTTTTGAATAAAATAAAATTGTGAAGTCTAAATAGTGGTTGGAAAAAATATGTTGCTTATGAATTTGTTTGTGAAGAGTTTAGCAAAAGGAGGCAAGTAGTCACCAAGAATTTTATGCGTGCAAAGACTAGATCCTTCTGGCGTCATGAGTGGATAAAATTCTATTACAATACATTAAATTGCCATAGGCCCATAACGTAGTAGAATTCATAAAATTTCAATTCGAAAGAGAATCAGTTTTGTCCCAATTCCAACAAAAATAAGGAACTGAATAATAGAAAGATATTAAAATTATAACGTCCACTCTTTCTTTCATCTACAACCACATAATAGGGATGGCTGCAACTAAAACAATCTGTTGTTTCTTCAATTCATTCTTCTCTCAAGGAAACCAAAAGAAAGAAAATACATTTTGTAAATGGTATCCGCCACCCCCACCCGAACACCCCAAAACCAAAAGACATTAGTTTTCCCTATTGATCCAGTCCAAGCAAAAACATGAGATTGATTAGTACCCACGTGGATTATTTCTCGTCATCTAAAAACTGTAGCCAAGACCGAGTATGATACAGCCTGGGGTGCAAATGTTCTTGTAAGGTCTCTACCACATAACTGTCCACAACAATCAGTCTATAGGATGCATCACCCTTTCTGAGATCTATTTTTGCTCGAATAACCATCATCATCAAGCTGCAGAGCTCTTGGATCAAGCGGGATTGTTCCAACCGTTATAAAACCAGAAGATCCAGTTGAACTGTACACTTTGACAGGCACAGACCCTACCGTAACAACATCAATCTGGTCAGTGTTTGCTTTGCTCGCTGCATCAGGCACCAAACACACAGAATCTGACTCTTTCGGATTAATTGTTAATGAACCAACCTTTAATTTGACATCGATATCTGGTTTGCCATCCACTGAAACTACAGGTGTTGAGAACTCTTTTTTGGAATCAGATTCGTTCTTGTTAACAACATTGGAGCTGCTTGAATCATTATCATGCAAGACGACTTTCTTATCTTCACTAGGATAAGGATTAAGCTTACGGGGAGGATTTATTAGAGGCACGAGATACGGGTTCTCATAGCTCTTAACCATCAGTCTTGCTTTTTCTTCCTGCAGGATCTTCTGTCTATTTTCATAGTACATGAAGTCATCCAGTAAGGATGTCTTCGATATATAGTTCTTGAATATTTTCAGCATCTCCATGCCTTTCTTGTAGTGTACCTGGAGAAAAAATTACAGTTACCAAGAAGCTAATTAAATTTACATGATTAAAAACTATGACCTCATTACTTCATTAATCATCTCTTCCATCTGGTAAGAGTAAAAATATTAAATAAAAATTGAGGGGGGTTTTTCATTTTAATTATCTTTCCATTTATCAACTTATCTATTTAAAGGTTTAAACTGTTTTGGACAAAAATAAAAATAAATAAATAAATAATACAAAATCCAATTGTCAGGAATATCAGAAACGGGATCTCAATGGTAACCGACCAAAGAATGGGAAAATGAATAAAGAAATTTCCAGTCGACGTGGATATTGCAAAGAGAAAAAATGTGCAAGAGTACCTCTTGTGTATCTCTGCTGTTAGTCACTGGCTTATTCTCATTGTTTTCTAGTATGATGTGTCTAAAATTTGGGTTTGGCACATCCTTTACTATATGCCACTTGACAGGAAAGCTACCACTCCACTTGTCTTGCTGCCAGAAATCCATATCTTTATGAAAATCTACAGGACCAATCATTTCAGCAACACCACAAAACTGGCCACTGGCATTAACCTTCAGTCAGAAAGGAAAAGGGGCACCAATCAGTAACACTGAATGCAGAAAATCTGGAGAGGATTAATAGAGCACTAAATTATCTCAGACAACAATGCCCGACTAACATATTAAATAATAGAATGTAACTCACAGAGAAGAAGAGGAAAATGCGGCAGCCTCTTGAATCTGCAGCAGCTATTCTCTGGGCATCTTCGTATGCACTGTTTAGCTTCTTGTTTCCATTTGGCGTAGATGACCACACATTGTATTTAATACTCTTGTGCACGTCATCCTCACTATATGATTTGATTACGAAGAACTTAGCATTCATATGATCAACAGAAAAATCACCCTTGTTATATTGATCAGTGTAGATAACACTGTTTCCTTGTGCATCAGGATCCCCAGCCCTTGTTGTGTAGGATTTAACCGGAAATTGATTTTTCCATTTGTTAGTTCTAGGCCCTCGATTTTGTTCGGTCAACAGACCATTACTAACCTTTACCTCGTCTGGGGCTCTTCCATACAGTACCTGGGGCCTAACTTTATCTAATGAAACCTGAGCATAATTGCTTGGTCCAAAACTAGAGAAGCCATTTCCAGAAGGAAGAGAATTTTTTGAGGGACTCTGACTAGAATATGCCTTCCCATTTGGAACATTTTCCTTAATTACCGCTCTTTTACTCTAAAACACAAACATTGCAATCATAAAAAGGCGAAGGAGTTAGCTTCAGGATTCAAGAAAAAAACGCATCTCTGCATCAAGGTAAAAGATCCTAGATAACTAAAATTCAACACTAAAATTATGGGCAAATCATTTTATTTACATATTCACTCTGTTACCTCGATGAGTCTCACCTGGGGAATTTGAGATGATGTTGAACTGGGAAAACTTCTAGAATTGACGCTTCCTTGAGTCATAGGCTGCTTGCTAGATCCAGCATTTGCAATAGCAGTATTAGTCTGGCCAGTGGCGGTCCCTAATGGAGTAGAAGTAAATTTAGGAGTTCTTGAAGACAGATTGTTTTTTACAGCTGGACCACCAGCTCGATTAGCAGATGCCTCACTATCAACAAACAGGTCTGTTGTACTATTTGCAATCATTGGGGTGTAAGCAGGCGAAGAAACAGGATTTTCGTATGACGGTATTGTAAAATACTGTTGCGCCCCCATAAATGATCCATCAACTCCCACGATTGCACCAGGAATGTAAGGGTTGTATGGGTTATATGGAGATTGTGCATATCCATAATCAGGTGTATAATATACATAAGGAACACTTTCATTTGGCACACCCTGAAAGAGAAGATGCACAGCTTCAGTGACACGAAGTGATAGAGAAATAGAACTCAGAAGTAAGGGACTCACCGTGTACTGAATTTCTTGACCATCCAGTCCAAAAATCCTATGGCGGTCATCCCAGTCCCCAGGTGATTCAAATGCTACCAAAAAAATAAGAGTATATATTACATCAGCATATTCAAAGGTGATATATATAGGTCAAATCCATAGTGTACCATATATGATATTATGTTCACCTGTAGAAATATATCCATAGTTGGTGGCAGGAGGATAATACAAGCCCTGATTGACAACAAACTCTGGGGCTCCCTCATTATACATGGCTTCAAATTGTTCAAAAAGTGGACCAGTGATCTGTGAATTTGATTCCGCACCTTGCATCTGAGGGGCCAACAATACATTACTATATTAAAGACCATCTCTTTCAAACATGAAAAAACAAAAAACAGAGGCAGAAAAAATAGAGACCAAAAAAGCATCAAAACACTCTCAGCATACCCACACACTATGAAAAGTTGCAGCAATACTGAGAGGTAAAATCTTAATTTAATCATCACACAATCACATAGAAGTTACCAGATATGCATCTGCATGTCCTTGTTCAAGAGCATTATATACTTCCATCCCAGGACTGCCACCCTGTAGAAGATATAACACGTAAAAAGAATGCATGCAGCAAGACCGGACAAAATTGGAATAGAAATCCCAACAGAAAAATCCCAATCATAAAGTTATTGTATTCACCAAGAAAAAAGATTGAACATTTCAATAATATATGGAGGAGCAAATAACAAATCAATCAACCAGAAGACTGTTCCTTCTCAGACACATGGAAATGAACATCAAAAATCAAAACTTTGTCCACTTCCATTGAGTGTATTCATTTCCACTCATCCCATTCAAGAAAACATCTTCCTGGTTATCATCATAAAGAAACAGCCATAAATTGACATCCATAATCTTAAGTTCGTCTGATGTCTCCAATCAATAATGTTAATAGCACTCTCATTCTTTAGATAGTATAAAAACCCCTAAGGTTGTGTTTGATTGAGCAAATTTTACATGGAAAATGTCAAATCAAGGAAAACCATTTCTAGCTTTGGTGTTTGATTGGAAATTTTTTCTAAGTACAATCAAACAAAGCTTGTTTTTGCCAATTTTCAAGAAAATGTTCTCTTATGGCTTGAGGTAGGAAAATTTAGATAGAAAAGAAAAATATTTTCCATTTCCTTTTCCATCTTCCATCAGACACACCTTAATAGAAACATAAAAAAATGGAAATAAAACAGATCAAACAATTAAACCCTAGAAAAGCAAACCCAACCCCCCTCTCCTCCAAAAAAACGTAAGTCAATTAACCAAATAACCAATACACTGCTCAATCAATCACTGAAATAATCAATTCAACTACCCAAGAACACAAAAAGGTACACCGACATTACTCATAACATTTCATATCAGAAAATCACATTAAAAAATAAAAACGCATATAGTTACACACAAAATATCTACATTCAAATATGCGTACCGTATAAGCTACTAGATATTTGTGTTATTAATAAAAAAAGGGAGAGAAAAGTACCTAAAGAGAAGTAAACGGGATATTTAAGCCATGGTTGACCTAAAGAATTGAAGGAGAATCAAACGAACGAGGGTTTGTATTGAATTATCGATTACTACAAACATAGTTTTTCATAAAAAAAATAAAAAATTCAGAGCAGACGGGGTTAAGGAAACCCTAACCCTGTAGAGAGAGAATTTATTTATGTACAGGGAAAAGGAAGAAATGGCGGTGTATAATTTCAATTTTGTCAAATTGAAAATTATTTTTGAATATTTATTTGTGTGTGGTGTTGAGATGCATAGAAAAAGGAGTTTGGTGGCAGGAGCTGCACGGTATAATTGTTCATTTTAATAATCAAATTAATTATTTTTTAAAATTATACTTTTTTACATGCATTGTGAGTCATGTTTTAGAGAAATCAATTTCATACTTTTTATTTACTTTTATTCATACTTTAAAAAAAATCATATATGGAAATAAATTTGAAAAAGGATATATTGGAAAGAAGTGTGCAAGTTTAAAGGAACAAATGTCTTTATTTTTAACACTGTTTGATTTATAAATTAATTTATTTATGATTTTGAGATAAAAAATAGTGATTAAAAATTAAAAAGAGAAAATGTGTATGGTTAAATAATAATTTGAGAAATTTTGTAATTTATAAACTAGTTTATAAACCAATTTATTTATTTACCAAACGGATGCAAAATTTGAACAATATAGTTCAAAATTTTTAATTAAATTTCGTTTGAGGGGACAAGTAAATAGGAAATAAAAAAAGATTCCAGATTCTAAAATTGAAAAAAATAAAAAGTGAAAAATGGAGTTAATTGTCTAAATAATCATTGAACTTGTGTATTCTTGAAGTTTCACAAGTGTAGAGTTTAGCCACGAAACTTATAAGTTAATTTTATCAATAATCATTGAACAATGTCGATATCTTCGACTGATCACTGGAGTTTAAAGTGTCGAATTTTGATCATTAAACTATAAGTTAATTGTCCTGATAATTATTGGATATGTGTCAATGCCTTTAACTGATCACTAAAGTTTAGTGTCGAGTTTTTAGTCACTAAACTTATCAAAATGTTGGACGTTGGTCATTGACTTAAACAAACAAATTGTACACATGGTGCAACGTCGTCTTTAACTAATCAATCGCGATACACCAAATTGCAACATAAGGAATTTTTTTTTTTTTAAAACAAAATCCTCGATTGTTTCACTAAACTTAAGGTAGTTGAGTTTTAGTCTTAAAACTTGTAAAAACAACACGATGACATAAGAACTTATAAATATTTTTCCAAATTATCAATTGCATACAACAAATCAACATTCAAAGATATTTTTAAGAGTTAAGTGACCAATCGGACATTTTTTAAAATTTCTTATTTGGCAATTTGGTGTGTCATTGAGCGATTAAAAGTGACATAAAGTCACGTGCTTATTCCTCTAGGAAAGTTAGTGACCAAAATTCGACAATTTAAACTTCCGACATCAATCGAAGACATAGACATAAGTTCAGTGATTATTGAGACAATTAACTCATAACTCATAAGTGTAGTTACTAAAATTTGATAATTTAAATTTCGTTGATCAGTTGAATACATATACATGAGTCTAATGATCAAAACTCGATACTTTAAACTTCGGTGATAGATTGGAAACACATACATAAGTTGAGTAATTTTTGAGACAATTATCTCAAAAATGTGAGCGGCTGAACAAATGAATATTTGTGGACACGTTACAAACTATAGATAATAGATTAATTATAGTTTTGCCCCCCAATATACATTACAAGTTATTAAAGCCCCCTCAAAATTATTAAGACCATGTTTGACTCCCTTTTTTAAAACTCGTTTTTCTTAAACCATTTTCATAACTTTAAATTACAGTCTAAAAAAAGAAAAAATCACAGAATATATTCTAAAAACTCACTTTCAAAAATGACTTTTAAATATTTTCTTAGCACTTGTTTAAGTCCCATTTTGAAGAAAAATGAGTTTTTGAATAGGAATTTTTTGAGACAACATGGTTAAAAATATTGAAGGTTTTGAGTTATATGTAATATTATTTTATTTAAGAATATATGATTGAAATTTGGAAAGTGAAAAATATATTTTAATTTTAATGAGGCTCGAACAAGGACAATTATTCCTCTAAGGTTTTTTTTTTTTAGACTTTTTTTTTTCTTTTTAGAGCAATTAATTTTTTTTATCTGAATTGATTTTTATACATTAATTGGCGATCCTTTCGATTTTTGTACTTATTAAAATTAATACACCATTTGAGCAAAACAAACAAATATAAATATAATAGAAGTTACACAGATGATCCTTGTTCATGAAAATACAATTGAAAAGAATACAATAACAATGCGGCTTAATGATAGTCATCGTCCTCAAATTTTGGGAACGCCCCTTAATCATTACTAGCATTCTTGGTGTATCTATCATCTTGTGATCATTCCATTAGTACCATGGTTCATATGACTTTTCCACGAGTTGCATCCCAATAACATATATAAAAAAATAAAATAAAAGACCACATCCATGACAATCTGTCTATGCTTGGGACATGGCTACATCATTCAATGACCTCAATCACATTTGATGTTAAGTATTAGGTGCTCTCGTTACTTTTACTTTTCATCCTGCTCATTCGCATATTACCATCATCTCAACATGCTTAACCCGTAATTTCCAAGCTCGAGACTCATTAATTAGAAATGTGTTACATGCATCGTTCAAGGCACCCTCGTCTAGCAACTTCGATGCAGTGCGCGACAACATCTCGGGTTGTGAAATTAAAGAATAACCAACAGACAAATCATGGGCAATTTGTTCGAAATTGAGGATTGATTTTGTAGTCTTGGTTCACCGATGTACACTATAGTGGTATAGTAACAAGTAACAACATAACTTGTTTACTGATCATTAATGACATCATGTGATGACATGGATATCCTTCAATTCAACAACTACATGTTATGAAATATGGCATCATGCAGTGGGTAAGCTCACGCTGTCAATCATACGCTTTTCCAGTCTCAAGATGCATGATGACACATGTTTTGACACCCCGTATGTTGATTGATAAGTGTGCTTTACACACTTATTTAGTTCCTAAATTAACAATTTAATTGACAAATAAAGCAAATATCTACTTATAAATTGTGTTTATCTTGTACAATTAGGTACAAACTCAATTGGAAAGAAAATAGACAAGATCGGAGAGCAATTGAGTGAAAAGAAGAGCAATTTCGATGTCCAATAACGTAATTGAAAGAAATCAAAAGTTTGGGGACTCAATTGCAACATCTCAGAAAGTTGGAGGACTAAAAGATGCAAATATTTCATGGGCATATTTGTAATAAAAGTCAAAATTCGAGAACTAAATTGAAGAAGACCAGAAGTTGGAGGACCCACTTGCAAATCATGGAAAGACGGAGCTGCAGGTGAACCACGCGATCGCGTGGATCTATCATGTCGCGTTCGCGAACTAGGCCACAGATCCAACCCAAGAGATTTCAGCTTAACCACGCGATCGCGTAGGCAACTTTCTGGCCAATATCGGATTTTATTTTCTGTTTTTTTTTTTATAGTTTAAGTTAAGGGCGTGTTTGACTCAATTGTGGACGTGTTTTTGGACATTTTTAGGTCAGATTTTTGGGGGTATTTATACTCCCACTTCTCTCTTCACTTAGGATCCCAAATTTCTTGACCAAACCCTAGCCCCTTTCCCTATTTTCTTTTCTTTGTTTTTGATTTAGTTTGTAATTTAGTTTGTAGTTTAGTTTTGTTTCTAAGTTACTAGCAACCATTGGAGCAAAAAACAAGAAGTAAGTGAAAATACAAAGTATTGTTGAAAGATTCTTGGAGCAAAAATCAAGAGAAGTGGTGTATTTCATTTTTCTTGTATTTTTATCCTTAATTTCTATATTTTGTGATGTATTTTCATAAACCTTATCTTTTGTGGAATATTTATATAATGGGCTAGTTGTATTTATGTTGGGATGATTGATGTAACTTAATTTAGTTTAAGTATTTTTAATGTTTGTTTATTAATTTTGAGCTTATTTCATATGTGTTTGTTATTGAGATTATTCCATGTGTTTGATTGATTACCAAATATATGTTTTGTGAAGTGTATAATAATCGAGAGATATTGTGCATTTTAGACCAAATAACAAATGCTCTAGGTTCTTGTTAAGGATAGAGATATACCTTAAACCCTAGATGATCCATTGAGCTATTTTCACAAAGAGTTAATGCAATTGATTGGACTTTAATCGACATAGAGATATAGTAGGTTAAACCAATTGATTATGGTTAATTTCACTCGAGAGAGGTAATTAGCTAAGTTTGGAAAATCGGGTCTAACATTGGAAATGAGTAAATTATTAATTTGCATGTGTTGAGAAATTACTTAAGCAAGAGTTAAGTGAAATCATGAATCCCAACTATTTTATCTTTCGTTTTCCTTATTTTAATTTGGTTTAAAATTAGTTTCGTTAATTTAGAATTGCCAAAAATCCATCTTTTAATTGTGTATTTCATTTGTTAAGATTAAATTAACTAGAGTATAATAAAGTATACATTCCTCGTGGGATCGACAATCCGGACTCAAAAAAGTCCACTTTATTACTTGTACGCGACCCGTGCGCTTGCGGTACACTATTTTGAGCGAACATTGATCTCTTCAAGCAAATTGTGCAAACACCATCGAGTATTTGTTGGTATTATAGGTCATGTCAAATACGACAACGTTTATGGAGTAGACGTATAAACTCATAGAATCGGAACCAGCCAAAAAACATCGAGCAAACACTTCATTCTCGTCAGTCTCGTATGCATAGTAGAAGCTCGCGTTCTTTCTTTTTTCCAACTCGAAGAATTTTATCATTGTTTATGCATTATATCCAACACGTTTCCTTTGAAGGTCGCTTTAATGATTCTCAACATCTTGCTCAATGCAGCCAACCGAAGATAGACAACTCAATTCAGTCTATTTTTTTGTAATATTTTTTTAGTTGAATTGTCACATCAATATATATATATATATATATATATATATATATATATATATTTGTTTTTACTTACTTGACATGTCTCTTCAATCTCATATTTAATGGCTTTTTACTAAGTTATATCTATCTAGTCTATTTTTTTGTCACATCAATCTTTTTTTTCTTTACTAGAATTGTCTCTTCAATTACATTGTTGTTGTATTTATTTCATTTATATATATATTTTTTAAACTAAGATCATTTGTATAACATCTATTTTAATTTGTATTTATTTGTTTTGCTCGAATATTGCTTATTAATTTTCATAAGTATGAAGATCAAAATGATCACTAATTAACGCATAAAAATCAATTCAAATATACTTCAAAAAAGTTCAATTCAAATAAAAAGTAATCAATTACTCTAAAAAAAATATTAAAAAAGAAAAACAAATAAAAACGAAAAAAAAGGTGTTTTGGCAATTTGGTTTCTTGCACACTAGGGGTGAACATATAAACCGTCAAACCGCGTAATCGAACAAAACCATAATAAATAGTTTGGTTCGGTTCGGTTTCAAATGTAAAATGGTTTGGTTTAGATTTCAATTATCAAAACTACAGTTCAAACCGCCAACCTGCTAAATTTTAAAATAAAGACAAACGTTCAATTAAAAAAAAAATGCAGCAGACTTTTTATTCTCAACTAATCAAAATTAAGGAATTAAGGAGCCAAAGATTAATTTTTTCACATCCAAAGCCATTTGGAAAGAATTCTTACTCCTACATTTCATAATCATCATGCAAGACATTTTCTTAAAATAAAAGTTTTGATTTATGAAATAACAACAGTTTGTTTAAGAAAATTCTAAATGTTTGCTTCTATATATTAGTTTGTTTATCAACATAAATTCATGAATTGATTCCAAGCAATGCACTCAATTAGAAACTGAATACTATTATTTAATTAGTTTCAACGTGAAATTTTAGACGAATATGTGTCTTTGAGGTCGTTTTGACTACTAATTCATTTGTTGAAAAATCGCACAAAATCGTAAAAAAATAATTTGATTTAATTTAGAAAATAAGATAATTTACAAAAACTTTAATTTAAAATATTGCAACAAATCGTCCAAACCTTTGTTCGCCCAATGCTCACTGGTCAGTTGAAAAGCACATACTTGGCAAGTTTTGAATAGTTACTTGTACTTTTCAAAAAATGCAAATTTTAAGCACAAAATAACATGCTCCTAAAGGTCCGTGATATGATTTGGATCATTATACTCCCAACACGTGAAAAGTAAAAAATTGCACCTCAACCTTGTAATCGTTATACTTATTCATGCCTTGATTGGGTCTCTCCTTTGGTACACAATTGCCATAGTCCTTACACAAGAGCCAACAAATAAAAGACATCTTCTTTTATGTTCATTGAGTACAGCGTTTAAAGATTAAAGATACCATAATTGTAAAAATACAGCTGAAAAATTGAAGACCAAAACGTTTTAGAGAAGCGTTCCGCATACTGTTCACTATGGACCCCAACCTGATTTTTTTTTTTTTTTTTTGCCTCTAGGACATTTATACGGAAGACCTCTTTTAAGTGATACTTAAGTTGAATGTTAATACTGAATTACCGATTGAACGAGTAGTCGGGAATCGTATTGTTACAATTAGGACAACACAATTCAAAAACTCTTTACTCGCCAACATCTAAGGATAAACACACACACATATAAATTAAAGTTAATAATTAATATTAACCGCATATTATGTGGTATCGAACCACATATTGTATTAATTTTTATCAAAATTCATTAAAAATCTGATGATTATCTCCACCAAACAAACAAGAAACCCAATATTATTTCCTAAAAAGATATTTTAAAAATAAAAAGGTGATTATTTAGTGGGAATTGCATAAAGAATTTGAAATGAAGCTGCTTGGAAGTTTCCTAGGAGCTGGCGTAGGTATTTGATTCCCGCAATAAAGGCAGGCCAAGATATAAAGAAATGAAAAGTACTATATCAACCTTTGATGATGCCTATTTTCCATTACTCATTGTCCCCATTTAACGTTCCTCTAGTTGCCCGTCGTTACATTTTTAACACCTACATCACATTTAAAATGACATCTACTCATTTGCGATAAATGCAATAATGCGGAAATGTCAAATTTGGTAGGGACTATAAAGAAAAGAAAAGAAAAAATAAATAAATAAAAAAAGCAAATCCCAACTCGATATTCGTAGAATAAAGAACAAAACTGAGTAAATTATAGAGACATCAGCTTATTTTGACTTTGAAGAAAGCTTGAAGAGAATACAAGGCTTCCCCACTAATTTAATCTCAATTATTCTTAGAACAAGAATCAAGATTTCATAAGAAAGAAAGGAACAAGCATATCTTTCCCTCCACTTGCAGGATAGCACAACAATTTCCCTTCCACAAATCTATATCTACTTGTTAAAACAAAATCAATTAGCCGAAAATATCCTCAGTTGGAAAAAAAAAAAATACCGGCACAGTATTGCAATAGGGTTATTTTTTATTTTTATTTTTTTTTTTATTTTTTCTGGGTTGGTGCCACCCATCAGCAAAAACATCAAGAGATGAATGAGGAGAATAAGATGAAATTTTAGTCTTTCGGACTATATAGGTTTGTCCCCGAAAGAAAACCTTAACTAAGAAGCACTGGATATCACACTGAATCGAATCCACCGACCACCAAAATAATTATGCTTCCTCCCAACACGAACTCGTCTTCACAAATGGTGTGTCGCTTTATGGTTCCTATGCTGGATTGCTAGGGTTAGATCCAGCATCAGAGAAGCCGGTATTAACACTGGCCGTTAAAGGAATCTGCTCCCCTGGCTCAGCACCAGAAAATTCCTTGCCTTGTGTGCATGGATGTGTGGCTGACGTCCCAGATTCAGGAGGAACCTCAACATCCATCTGATCAAACTTAGATTTGCGTGGTGGCCTCCTCTCGTATCTATCATTCCTGCGGCTGAGGCTGTGGCTGCGAGACCGACTGCGGCTCCTGCTATAACTCCTACCCCTGCTGCGGCTGCGGCTCCTGCTCCTGCTTGAGCTACGGCTTCGGCTATAACCCCAAGTTCGAACTCTCTCAGGACTAGAGCTGTAACTTCTCCCCCTTTTCCTGTCTGAAATATCTCCTCTGTTATCAAATCGTCCCCGTCCCCTGCCCCTGGCACGCCCTGGCACGTCTACACTGTGATATTGATCACGGGTACGGTGTTCATTCCTGTCCCAACCAATCCGAGCACCATCTCTCATTCCACCACCACGACCACCAAAGCCACCATCTCTCATCCCACCACGTCCACCATCCCTCATCCCACCCCGTCCACCAAAGCCACCATCCCTCATCCCACCCCGTCCACCGAAGCCACCATCTCTCCCCCCATCACGACCTCCAAAACCACCATCTCTCATCCCACCACGACCACCAAAGCCACCATCCCTCATGCCACCTCGGCCACCAGAATTCCAACACCCACCATCAACAGAATCAAAACGGTTCATCCCACCTCGATCTTTGCCATAACCAGGCCCACCACGTAAAGCTATGTCTCTCACCTCCAGAGGCACGGGTTGGTTGGCCCCCTCTAAGAGTTTAACAAGATCAGCTGCATATTTCCAGTCTTGCTCGGAGAAAAAAGTATAAGCAATACCTGTAGCACCTGCCCTCCCAGTTCTTCCAATGCG
Organism: Ligustrum vulgare; assembly: GCA_963555705.1. NCBI lineage: Eukaryota > Viridiplantae > Streptophyta > Magnoliopsida > Lamiales > Oleaceae > Ligustrum > Ligustrum vulgare. The sequence goes on along the minus strand of OY743176.1, from coordinate 5,221,334 downwards.
GTGAACATAGTCTTCAATCCCAGTTGGAAAGTCATAGTTGATCACTACCCTGTGAGAATTAAGTTGAGGCATAATTAAAGACAGGTATCTACAATCAATCAAAGCAAAAGCATAGAATGCTACTGTATATTTCACCAAATAAGAATGAATGGAATTTTAAAAATGTGAAACAAATATTGTTTTTTTTTTAGAGAGAGAATTTGGACTGGAATGAATTAAATGTAGAGAGTTTACGACCTTATGTCTCTTACGTCGAGGCCTCGAGCAGCAACATCAGTGGCAACTAGAACAGGGGACTTGCCAGCTCGGAATTGATTCAGTACCCAGTCCCTTTCACCTTGATTTTTGTCTCCATGAATTGCAGCGGCCCCAAAGTTTCGTCCAAGATTACGTGCCAGCTGGTCACATAATTTTTTAGTTGAACAAAATATGATCGCTTTAGAACCACGCTCTTGGGATCTAAGAATTTGCTCCAAGCGCCTTTGCTTCTGCATTTCAGGAACTACTTCAACATACTGCATGGTAGAAATGCATGCTCAGTGGTCAATATACCAGAAAAGAACAGACAAGATACAAAAGCAAAGCAGATTTTATTCCTCAACTTATAATTGCAAGTTATACTTTTAAAGCAGAAGATCTAAAAACAACATTGATGAGCATGATTCCAGCACATGCTTAAAGGAAAATAATGTGTTGTGCACCCCAAATGAGGTGATGAGAAACATTCGCTCCTTGTAGTAGCAGAAAGTTTAAAGTTGATAGTCATTTCTTTGTTATGCTATGATAATTGCATAGAGCGCAAGAAAATGTAAAAAGAAAGGAAGCCCAACGGAAAGTTAAAACCCAGTTATTGGCATTTCCTTTTTTTATCAGGTCTAACCTACAAGTTGAAAAATTAAATTTCTTCAATCATAAAGCAGTATTTTCTTTATTTGATCTTCATTAGAAAGACGACAATATGGTGACAACTTACCTGTGTGATAGACTTATTAGCAGCAAGTTCGTCGACACTGCCAATGTTCACCTGTACTGGATTAACAAGCAAATCACTTGCTATTTTTCGTACTTCTTTGGGCCATGTTGCTGTGTACATGAGAGTTTGCCTTCTTGGTGGTATTTCATTGACAATTTTGCGGATCTGAGGTTCAAATCCCATGTCAAGCATTCTATCAGCCTCATCAAGCACAAGAAGAGAAACCTGCCTAAAATCAATTCTCTTCATTTCGAGGATGTCATTAAGCCGACCAGGAGTCGCCACCACAACATCCGCTCCTCGATCCAGTTCTTTTAGCTGAGGGCCCTTTGGAGCACCACCATACAAGCACTGAAACAAAAGAATGAATTTTTCCCCCATCCAGCGTGTAAAATATTCAATTTAGAAGAATGTAGTAGTAAAGAGGGGAAAAAAAAAGGAATGATAACTTACTGTGCAAGAGACTCTAGATGATCGGCCAAACTTGATTGCTTCATCCTGGATTTGGGTAGCAAGCTCCCGAGTGGGAGCCAAAATTAACACAGTAGGACCATTCAGAGAATTATTTTGACGTTTCCTAAGATGAATGAATGCAGGGATCAGATATCCCAATGTTTTGCCAGAACCTGTCTTGGCAATAGCAACTATGTCCCTATTCTGTAGAGCAATAGGCCATGTCTGTGCCTGAATTGGAGTGGGAGCAGAGAAACCAGCAAAATGTATCTGAAACAAATTTATGTAAACAATGATTATGAGCCTCTGAAAGAGAAATAGATTAGAAACTCAAACCAAGTTTTGACGTAATAAAATAAGAAAAACCGACTAAGAGGGAACTTTTTCCACCCTTTGAAAAAGAGAAAGATAAAAGGAAAAAGGGAAAGAATGAAAGATAGCTCAAAAAAACCCATGGGTGTGCAGTTGCTTACTGAAGCAACTCGAGGCAACAAAAGGGATCTTTTAAAAGAGAAGAGGCGGAGCCAATAAGATAGAAACCTCAGTCACATATAGTGTGAATTGGACGAGGGGAAACCACCCTACAACAATCTGCCAGAGGAATGCTCCAACTGTTAATGTTGCAGCCTCAAACACTCAGAATATTCTTGCAAAATTATGAGTTAGCAGTGCAGTGTACGACATATGCTCCTCCTCTGGAGCAGATATCGCACCTGCGACAAGTGAAAACTGATAAGCTAAAAGCATGAAATTTGCAAATGCAACGTAAAAGTCGAGAAAAAGGATGGATTTCTAAGATCTTAAAGGCAATTATAAACAATTTATCACAGTTTGGGTTAAAATACTTACCTCATGTAGTATCTCTGGCGGAAAACCAGTGGCGTCAAATGTCGTGAAAGGTGCAGGAACATCGTCGCCCTGGATAGAAATTGGGGCACTCAGATTTCAGTAATTATTGACTTGTACAAAAATAACATTGGACCGATGGAAATGCCAAAAACGAGGGAATAAGGAAGCAGCTAAAACAGTTTACTGAGTAGGCTCTTCACCAAAAAAAAAAAAAGGTGCTAAACTTTTTCCAACTATTCTCTCAGTCTCATGACCAAGAAATATCATAATCACAGAGTATGTACAAGCAACAGACACCTTAATTGCAGTTCAACCATATCCCCAACGACGTAATATGAAGAGAAACGCAAGACTCCTATTTTTTAACCGTTGAATTTATGAGAAGAACTAGGCAGATGATTTCACTTAGGCAGTTGAGAAAGTAATAATGATAAGAGGGTGTCTACTTTCGAAAACTAGACATTATCAAGGTGCATTGCGATAAGTTACCAGAGACTTTAAGAGGGAGATATCTAGATCTACAAGGTCCAAATCTACATCACATTGACGCCTTTTTCAATCATGGATAAGGAAGCGAGAAATGCATATTATGTTCATTACACCATGCATCTGATTATTCTGAACATCCAAACTTGAGAGGCAGCTACACAACTATATGTGTTTCCACTTTCCAGCATTATTAAATGGGTACCAAAGCCAAATGAGCAAAAGTGAAACCCATTGCTAGTTCTGTGGGAAACATTATAGAACAGCTGGGACAAATTCAAAAATTTCAAAGGGCAAAAACGGAAGGCAACATGAATTACATGGGTAAAAGGAATAGGAAAATTGTTGTGCTAAAACTTTATTACTTTGGGCAGTGGGGACTATTAATAGAAAATTTACAATTATAAAGGGAAATTGGGCAATTTATTTGTTTTTCTTATGGACCACCACCCCTATCCTGATCTCAAGAACTGGCTGCAGCCAGTCCGTAGCGACAGATTTCGAGCTGTGACAACAAATATTTAAGTGAGAGATAAGCTCATTTCTTATCTATCTCCTTCTCCTCCAGAAATATTCTCTTCGGCTCCACCTGGTCTACCAGCAACAAAGAATACCAGAAAATGTCCACACTCATATCCAAGCCATATCGTGTGAAAATGAATATTCTAGGACAATATGCACTTCTTTTGATACTATTGGACTACATATGCTCTTATTTTCTTTCCCCCAGTTAGAAGGTTATCACATCCATCGATTTTCCAAAAAAATCAGATATGTAATTTTTTATAATACGTTATAGCAATGAGTTGCTACTACCAGCTTTCTTCAAGATTCTGCTTATAGCCTTTGCTTCATGTGATTCACAATTACATCTGGGAATGTATCATGGAAGTAGAAAACTTTCTACCTGATGCAGATGATGTGAAATTCATTCATTATACATAAATTAGAAAGATATGAATACAAACCGTGGCTGTTACTTCATGCTTTTCACGGTAAGCTTCAGCTGCTGAAAGAGGAATAGCATCTGAGGGTCCCATCATTACTGGAGGCCGCACAAGAGAATTGCCTGGAAATGGTGGGTTGACAGTTTCATGCAATGGAGGCCCTGCACGACTATTTGATTGCCCTGGAAGATTAATAGAAACATTTTGAGGGGGGAAATCATGCATCCTCGTTTCCTGATAAAAAAGTTGCATCAGCATCAAAAACATCCAATAAAGTGCCCTTCAAATGATTTCCAGTAGAGACCCAAGGAGTGCAGATTTACAAGAAAACTAATCAGAAACTTGTGAACTGTAAGAACATGGTGTAAATAATTGTGAGTTCTCCATCTTATAATCTCTTTTCTTCTATACCATTTATAAATCATTCATCATATGCACTAGACGTAACCATAGGAGGCAAAAAAATTGACTCGATATCCAGAACCTGCAATTAGAAAATTATAAATGATCGAAGAAGTAACTCGCCTGCTGATTTCTTGGCATGGGTAGTGTTGCTAGCTTGGGATGCTGAGGCATAACACGGGCATCTTTATTGTTGTTGTAATATTCATTTCCATTTCTTCCAAGAGGGTTTTCTTCGTATCCCATCTTTGATCCAGTAGGGGGCAGATTCTGCTGCTTCCCATGAATAATACCAGAGCCCATCTCATTCTGAAACCTAGAACCACCTGATTGGGGTGCCAAATCTGGTCCACTCTGCTGCATATTGGCAGAAGAGTGACCATACTGCATATTTTGACTAGGCTGAACACCAACCTGCGGTGCATGAATGGAATTTATCCCAGCGGATAAGTTTTGTGCAAATGGTGTCCCAGTTTGCTGAATGTGGGTTGGAGAAAAACTAGCTTGCTTCACTTGCTGAATTTCAAGATCGTATCCTGGAGGGAATCCCATTTTATGCTCTTGTTGATGGGGATACTGTTGCCCCTGCAATAAATGTTGAGATTGATGTGAGGAATCCGGTGGCCCTTTGGGTTGCATATTTTGTTGATACGTGTACTGGGTCTGTTGTGGATTGAGTGGGTAACCATGTGGATGTCCCATTTTTGCACCCGAATAAATCTGTCCTCGCGGGCCGTTTGGCATTTGATGCATCCCCTGATAAGATGCTTGTTGCACTGGCTGCATAGGTACTTGCTGCGTTGACGGTGGATGTCCTTGCTGCCCTGGCAATATAGGCATTTGCCCTAGTGAGGGTGGAATTTGCTGACCTGGCTGTTGCATTAGTTGTGGCCTAAATTGTTGTGGTGACATATGACCCTGCTGTTGCATGGAAGGTCCCAATTGTGTTTGCTGCTGCAACAATGAACTCATTTGTTGCCCTTCTAGGTGCTGGATATGTGTCATTTGCAAATTTTGCTGGCTTTGAACACCATCAGGTTGCTGTGATCGAATTACAGGTACTGGATTCATCTTGGGTGTGGAAACTGTAGGAGTTGACGGTGGACCTGTTGGCAAGGGTGGTGGTAAAACTGCCGGCTTCTCGTATTGAGTAACATTTGTCTCGGGATTCCAGTAGTATAAAAGACCAGTACTTCCATCAATTAACCCTTTCCAAGGTTGAGGAAGAGTGGGGTCATCAGGTGCATATCTGGGTCCAGTGGAAAGAGGTGCCGCTTCTGCAGTGTCCATGCTAATAATGATGCTACAACAATCAGTTGTAATCAATGACCGCAAAATAAATGATTGATAATAAAACCAACAAATTTAACGCACAACATCAAGTAGAGTGGCAAAAGACGAATCATGTAGCAGACATTTTATTTATTGGTAGCACTTAGTTTGTTGTAGTACCTGTTAGAGAACTCATCTCCCCTCTTAAACATCCAAAATACAGAATTTACTAGAAATTACCTACCTATTCAAGATTATTAGCTTGGGGAACAAAAGCACCAAGCATGCTCTTAATCTCAAACAGTTGAAGAACATTAAAAGAAAAACACTTTAAAAGTTTTGGAAGTAACCAAGACTATAAAAATTTAAACCCATGTTTCAGTTAAACATCCAGAATATTTCAATTAAAAATTTAGCGAAAATATCTCATTATACCAATACCCGAACCCTGAAAATATTTAAAATGCTCAGTATAAATAGAATCGATCGACACAAATGAAGAATTCCCTAAACTATACCAGATGTAATAATTTGCACGCAAAAATTATATTCAGCGATTGCCACTGAATTTACTTTAGCGCACTTCAAAAAATCAAACAAATCCACAAAAAGAAAAAAAAAATAATAAGAATTGTTGAGAGAACTTCATAAATATCACATACCTTTATTGAGAGATGCAGCGTATCGTATCCTTTCCTTCCTTTCTCTCTACTTTCAGATGATTTGACCACTCTATTTTAGAGAGAGAAGGAACGGTGAATCCAATTCTTGTAAGAGTGCCTGATGATAGTGTAACGAGAAAAATTGCATTAGTGCAGTTGGTTAGGGTTCATTAGAAGAGGATTGTCTGCCTGCAAGTCCATGAGCTTAAGCATGGGGTTTCACATTTTGTGGCCAACACACCGCCCCTTTATGCAATGACCACAATAATCCTTTTCTGATGCTAACGATCGGCACATAGATGGGGGATTTGTTGAAATAGCTCTTTTAGATATGTAATTTTTCAAAATGTCCATTTTTTACAAATTGTCTTATTTACTCTTAATGAAATAAACTATTTTCTTTGCAAGATATATCCCTGAATTAGTCAGATTGATTTAATTCAATACTTTTTTATTATATTCATATTCTTTAATCTTTTAAGTTCTTTTAAAAATGCTCTATATTGTGATAATTTCTCAAAAGATTTAGGATGTTCTTCCTTTGTTATATATCCTAATGTTATTCCATCTGCAATTTCATCTTTTATATCTTCATATTCTTCTATAATTTTATGAACCGTATTTATATTTTTTGCTGTTTCAACAGAATTAAATTCTATTCTATTTAAGATAGCATAGTCAATATCTTCATATATTTCTTTTAATTTAGATTGTCCAACAGAATGTGTCTTTTTAGATTTTTCAGCAATAGTTAATAAAAATGAAATTTCTTTATTATCTAAATATAGTTTATGATTACAGTTATTAGAAGTTGATGCTTGTGAAGTATCCATAGATTATCGGATTGGTAAATTATTATACAAAATTCTCTGGTATAAGTCCCTTCTTTGATCTAGTAAAATACAATAATCTGTAATATATTGTTCGTATTTTTCTAAGAGTTTATTATATTCTTCATAAGATATGTTTTCATTTTTCATTTGATGTTTAATGTCTTCCATTTTATCTTTCAATTTTTCTAAAAGGTTATCTAGTCCTTCTATTGTATATCCTGGCATTAGGTTTAAACTGTATTTGTCATTATTTTATTTTCTAAATCTATTTTAATCTCTAATATGTCAAAATAATCTATAATGTATTGATCATGATTTTCTGAAAGTATATAATATTGTTCAGATGATTCATCCATATCTATTAAATGAGATATAATGTTATCTATTTTTTTCATTATTTTTTATAACAAATTGTCTAATCCTTCAATAGTATATCCAGGCATTATAAACACAGAGATAAATAATTTATAAAGTTTCAAGTAATTTTTCAAATTTTATGAGTGTTTGAGAATTGATAATGTCTATGTCAGCCATGATATCTATACTTGGTTCAAATTGTATATTATATTTTGAAATATTTTTCTTTCTCTTTTCTAATTTATCAATTATATCTTGAATATCATGTATCATTATAGATCTTACAGTTCCTCTAGCAAAGTTTTCTATTAAATTTTCTTTAAAACTTTTTAATATCTCTTGTGATGCATAGAGTTGCTCTTGGTATCCTATTTTATCAATTTCATTTTCATATTCAATGCCTTTTTTACTTTTGATATGCTTTTGAACTTTATATGGACCTCTTTTAGTTCTGGGTTATTTTATGATATAATTACTGTTATTCATGATATTAATATTTTCAAAAACTGGTAAAGAAAGATTCATCTCTTCCATCACTGTCATAATCTATTACAGGATCATAATCATTATCACTACTAAACACATATCCTAAATATAATTCATTATTTATTTCAGTATTATCACCGTCAAGCCAAAAGTAAATAATCGATTTTGTAATTTCTGATCCTAATATTCTTTTTAATGTTGGAAAGATAGTTAACAAGCATGGCATATAGACATGATATAACTTTTTTATTTCATTATTTGGTCTAGTAAACTGTTTATACATGAATAAATGTTCAATTATGCTATGATATTCATCATTATAATGACTGTTTTGATAATTAAATTTAACAATTCTGAATTCTGTCATATTAAAAGCTCTTCTTCCTCCTAATTCTGTAAAGATAGATATATTAAGAATACTAACATCTTTTCATGTTCTCAGTACCTTTGTATTTTCCTTCTATTATTAGTGACCTTCAGGCTTATAGGTTTCTGCTCCACACCCTCCAATGGCTTCCTGCCTTCACGGGTTATTAGCTAGCTAAACCTGGATGCCTTCATGTATAACTCTTTAGATGGAAAATATTTTAGGACAGAGTGTAGGAAGTTTTCTTAATAATATATCTTCTTTTTAGAAATAGGATTTAGAAGACAAGAATTTAGAAACTCATCATAATATGATAAGTAAATTGAGATTTTATTGATAATATGAAGATTGACAAAGGATCGGTATGAGAATTTTTCAAAGACAGAAGATTTTTGGCTTTCTCACCAACTGAGTGCTCAAGAGAGTTCTGTCTTTCAACTAGCCCGGAGGCCTCTATTTATAATACTACATTGGACACAATTACATCACTGCTTACATCATCGTCTTAACAATTTCACAGCTTTTTTCACCTAAGGACACACATGTCCTTCTATTATTTATTACATCACATGACTCTTACATTATAGGGACACTTATCCTTCTATTTTTTGGTCTTGACATGGCCCCTACATTGTTCTGCATTGTTGAATTAAAGTAAGTCTATTAAACATCTTCCATTTGTCCATCAATTCTGTTGGCATATAAAGCAGATCCATCAAGTGGCTTCCACCTGTCCATCAGTTCCTTTGGCATGTGGGGCAGTTCCTGACTATGCACGCCTCTTGCAAAGTGGCAAAGCTTCCATGAATTTGATGAGTGTCAAATTTATTGATGTATTCTTGCAAGATTGTTGATTTTTCTTTTTATCCATTAGTGAGTAGGGTCCATACATTGTACTGGCATATGCATTTGGATTTTTTCTCATACAGATTTTTGGCAATATTGTAGAGAACTTTAATTCTCAACACCCTTCGGGATCTAAACCATGATCTTGTAATGTTTGGTACTGGATTAGTATTTTTTCCAACTTCAATTTGAAAGTTTCGAGCAACATATCCAATCGTGATAATATGCTCAGCAGGATAATAAATCCTTCCATCAATTTCAGGACTGATCGAATAAAATTTTAAATAAATGGATCTTCCTTTAGCAAACTTTGAGATTTCTTCTTTTAGTAAATCATCAAATTTTTCGATTTCTTTCAGATCTTTTCCTGAATAGATAAGATCCAAGAATCCATAATCAGCTGCCATTTTTGTCATGACGGGATCTCCTCCCTGAGTAACGATCAATCGTGGGTATACATGGTCTCCAGACAAAATGTAATAGCAATCACATTCTTGAAGTTCATATATAACTTCAACAGTAGTTTTATATTCGTTTTCTTTTGGTAAAAAAGGGGAATCATCTTCCTCTTCAGCACGAATTCTGACTACCCTTGTATGTTCATCTTTGGCATTGATTGTGATTTTTCGAGGACTGGTTTCATTTATAACAACTTTTTTGGGACTTGGTTCATCTCTTTTAATTATTGGTCAACCACTGCTTCCAGAAGATGTACCTGTTTGTATTTTTGATATAACATGTTTGGTATCAGCCTGTTTGGTAATCAACGATTCAAACTGAGATTCAATCTCAATTATGTTATCGCTCAATTTTTTAGTATAATTGTGATGAAATGTTGAGATTTCCATCAATTGCTTGAAACTTCCTTGGAGAGTTTCTGCAAGTTGTTCAATTCCAAGCTTTATATCTTCAGCTTCCTCCATGAGGAAGTTCATTCGCTTTTTGGCGTCTATCAGGGATTTTTTTATATTATCCATCTGCAAATTCAATATTCCTGCTTAAAAAGTCCGCAAGATAATTATTAACACCTTTAATATGAACTATATCAAAGTTATAAAATGCCAAATAGGCTTGCCATCTATGGAGCCTTCTATATTGAGGTTCTGGTGGTAATTTATTTTTTATTAAACCTACAACTTGAGAATTATCAGTTTCAACGATGAATTTCTTAGATAATAAAAACAATGAAAACTTCTTTATTCCTCTGATGATTGCTAACAATTATTTCTCACGAGTAGTATAATTTATTTTTGCTTGATTAAACGTTCCACTTGAGTATCTAGAAATTTCATTAAGATCTGTTTTTAATATTGCTGCCCAATACTTATCCGAGGCATCAGTATTAACTATCAGATTATCTTTTTCATCTGGCAATCTTAATTTCGGCAAATTTTTACATTCTTCTTTTAGTGATTTGACAATTTCTGTGTGTTCATCACTCCATCCTTTGGTATTTGTTTTCCTGAGTAAAATTTGAATTTTATGTCTCTTTTTGATAGATTTTCAATAAATCCTTCTGCATAATTTAAACATCCTAAAAATTTTTGTATTTGTTCTTTTGATTCTAATTTGTCTGAAAAACTCTCTATCTTCTTAGATATATGTGTTTGTAATTTTATCCCTCTTTTATCTATTGATAATTCAAGAAAATCAATTTCTTGTTTTTCTATTATAGCTTTATTTTTTGAAAGAACAACTCCTTCTTTTTTGCATTCATTTATAAATTTAATTAAATGGTTTCTATGTTCTTCTCTATTATTAGAACATATTAATATATCATCGACATAGAAAATTAAGAATTCATTAAATTTTCTAAATATGTTATCCATTCTTCTTTGATATATTTGTGGTGCATTTTTTAAACCAAATGGCATAACCATCCATTCATACTTTCCTTGGGGCGTACTAAATGTTGTATATTGAATACTATTTTCTTCCATTTTTACTTGCCAAAATCCTGATTTGCAATCAAATTTAGAATAATATTACTTTCCTTTTGCAAGATTTATTAGTACCTCTTTATTTGGTAAAAAGTATCCATCAAATTTAGTATATTAATTTAACTCTTTATAATTTATCATCATTCTAGCTTTTCCTTTTTTTTGTTCAGAATGTTTCATGATCATAAAAGCTGGGCTACTATGGGGTCCATTACTGGGTCTGATTATTTTTTGGTTAAGTAATTCTTTTATCTGAGTTTTAAATTCTTGCGTATCTTGTATGGTATACATCATTGGTCTAACTCTTATAATAACATTTTCTGTTAATTCTATTCTAGCTTTTTGATGATGTGGTTTCTAAAATGATAATGAATTTTCTCCACAAATTTTTTCTAGTTGATCAATGATTTTTTCCATGTTTATTTGTATGTTCGTTTTCAAGACTTATTTATACATTATTCTTTTATTTTTTATTTCATTTTGTGTAATTGGTTTTTTCTCCCATTTATCACCACGCTGTGTTGGCTGAACTCTGTAAGGTCTAAATTCTCTTGGTATTTTTAGTAAATGTCCGCAAGGTGTTTGTAATATTATCATATAATTATTTTGTTTATAATATTGAAATTGTTGTATAAAGTCATTTCAAATGTTATGTTATTATTAGGGTATTCTTCTTCTCGTAACTCTATGATTTCTGGTTTATTTTTTGTTATAGTAAGTTCATAGTTTCTTGAAACTAAACTTATTTGTTTATCTGGTTCTACAGCTTTACCAAAATCTTTACATTCTTTATGAATTTCAATATATGGTTTTTTAGAATAAATGTTTCCATAATTAGAATTAGTAAATGTGTATAATGCCCTGTATTCTATAGTCATAATTTTATCTCCTGGTTCCATTATATCATATTTATGTAATTTGAAATGTAGTCCTAAAACTTCATTAAAATTTCTATCTTTTAATGATATACAATATTTTGGGTAACGTGTAAATATTAGTTTCTTATATGCTAGATTTCCTTCTACTGTTCTTAAATGACTGTCTTTTAAATTTATAATTCTTCCATCATGTAAACTTACAGTCAAAGACGAATCTAATTCTTCTCTAAATAGGGATTTAAACATTATTTGGATACCTGCTAGGTAGACATATTGAATCTTTTCACTCTGTTTTCTATTGATCTTTGTTAATAATTCTGCAACTGTATTTTTGTTAAAAGATTTAATTTGTGTGTTCCTTGAGTGGTTCTAACATCTATTACTCTTTCTATTTTATGATATTCATTTATTGCTACTTTTTCTCTTTTCTATATTGTGTCTAATATTTCTCATTTTCCTATTTTCAAATCTAAAAATAATTTTTGTATATTCCTGAACTTATTATTATCAAAGTTACCTTTAATCCATAACCTTCTATTCCTTCATATTCCTGTTTATCTATATTCTTATTTGCTTCTATTTCTTTATTCTGATTCTGATTCATTACTTTCTGAATCTGTTTCACTTATATAGACATCTTAATCATAGAATTTTTCAATATCTGATATTTCACTTAGTTCACTTTCTATTTTTAGACATTCTTTTTGTAATATTTTAACTTTATTTTTGTTACAATCAGGGCTTATATGCCCCATATTTCTCCACAATTCCAACATTTACATTGGCTTTTGTCTTTCTTATAAGTTTTATTTTTCTGTTTTTTATTTGGATTATATCTTCTCTTAGGTTTTATATATTTTTTCCTGAAGTTTCTGAATTTTTTAAACTTTCTATTTTTATATTTCCTTTTATTATTATTTTTTCTTCTTTCAGGGTTACATCCCCATTGGGTAGGTTTTTCTATATCTTCACAACATATTCTAGTTAATTTTCCCGATTTCTTTAATAATTGTCTTTGTTGACGTATATATGCTAATCTTTCAAATAGGAATTTTATTCTTGATCCTAATGTTCTAGGTGTTCCAGGGTTATCTCTAATAAATTTTTCAAATTCTATTTTAAAGTATATTTCCCATGAACCTGGTAATTTATTGTAATACATATCTCTATATACTTCTTGATTTTCATTACTATAGAATTGGACATAATAGTATTATTTAAACTCACAAGTATATTCTTTGATTTTACACATATCACATATTGTTAAATTTATTAATCTTACTCTTGCATTATCTTTTTCTCTTATTGATTCTGCTTCAGAATTATTTATCCAATTTTCTCCTAAAAATTCATCCGCAATATAATCTACTAACTTTTCTATCTGATTTTATTAGTTCCGCCTGTACATTTCTTCTTATTAATGCTTTTGTATCACTACTTATTCCTTCCCACCAATTTCTAACATGTCCTTCAAAAGATGCTATTAAAAAATTTATCATTCTATCTGTATTTTCCCATGTATCATCTTTATTGTATAAAAAGAATAGTATCATCGAATCTGCCCAAGTTAATAAGGCTTTTTTAGTATCTATTTTACAATCTAAATCTAATTTTGTTCCTCCATGATTAATAGGTTTATCACAATTATCATTTGGTTCAAACATATCTTTATATTTATTTCCTCTAGGTGGTTGTCTATCTCTGATTCTATCATAATATTGCCGGTGTGGTTTACTATATAAGGGTGCATAACTTTCATCTGGATCTGGTAATTCTTGTTTAGAAGTTCCTATTGGAGCAGGGTTAGGTGCTCCTCCAGTATTCATTAAAATTTTCTATACTTAATTGGTCAAAATTTTCTATAAGCAAATCTAACTCATCATTCATTTTTGTCTTGTTCTTCTTCAATTTTTTCTTCAACTTTTAATTTTCCTAAAGTTTTTTCTATAAATTTTTGTAATTCTAATTCTTCCTCTAGTATTTTTGGTAATATGTTTCTTCTAAATTCATCATCCATACTTCCTGCTTCTATTATAATTTTTTCTTGTTCGAAATGCTTCTTTCCTATTCTAAGTATTTCTTTTTCTATGAGTCTTTTGTCTATTTTCTTATCTTTGCTTTTGTTATTTTCTTTGAATTCTCTAATCTCTAATTTTAGTATATTTATATCATTTCTTACTTCTTTTAATTCATTTTTTACTTCTTGTACATCACTTATTAATGTTTTTTATTAATATTTTTAGATCTTCAATATATTCACTTATAGACATTTTATATTCTTGGTTTTTGAGTTTTTTTGTACCTTAAATAGTTTGTCATACATATCATCTATTTTTATTTCTAGCTTTTTGATTCTTTCTTCTATTGATATGATTTTTTCATTTTCATTCTTTCTTATTTTTTCATTTATATTTTTAACTTCTCCTATCATTTCTTTTAATTCTTTAAATTGTATTGTTAGTTTATTTTGAATATTTTGTAATTTTTCTTTGATATTCATGTCCTGTATATTTCATTGTTGTAGTTCTTCGATAGCTAATTTATCTTGTAAATTTATGTTTTTATATGTTTGCCATAAAAATGCACTTATCCAATTTAATTGCATGTTAAGAAACCCATCAGATTCTCCCCATGAGCTTAATGGTTGAAACATAATTGTATTAGCTCCTTTTATTTGACAAGATCCAACTGGAAGTCTTATATTTTCTATTATTTGTTTTTCAAATTTTATTTCTGGAAATTCTGTCATTAATTTCTTCCTTTAATAAATTCGATTTCTAGAATAAGTCATGTTTCATATTTTGCTTCTTTATAATTCATTATTTGATATTCACAATATTCTTCTATTGATCCAATAATTGACTTTCTATGATATATTCTATAATATTTTAGATATTCTTTCAATGTGTTTGTTTTATCATATTTTTCTTTTCTACTTTTTTCTTTGTCTTCTAAAATCGTTTGAATTTTTGGTATTTGTTTTAAGATTTTATCAAAATATTCTCTCTTTTTCTCTAATAATTTTAATCTTAATTTTTCTTGTCGTTTTATATTTCTTTCTTCTCTTATTTGGTCCATTAAATTTTTTCTTTGTTCTACTATTAAATCTAATTTTTCATTTGTAACTATGTCTAGATATCTAATTAATTGAGGATCCGCTCTATGATAATCCATTTCTATAATCTTTATATAACTCTTCTAGTATATCTTTGTGGATTAAATCTAATATTTAGTTTATGATAAAATCTTCTTTTATTATATCGAAATTTATTAGATCATATATTTCTCTTCTTACATCTTTATCTAAATCTTTTAAAGTGTTCAAGACTTCTATTTTATAATTATCGGGTAGTATTAATGTATACATAATTAAATCTTGACGTATATATTATATATTCATTTTTATTTTTTGTCATATAATATTTATCTTTTAGATCTGCCATATGGCTCTGATACCAAGGTGAGGGGTGCTACTATGAGCGAACAAAAATCAAATAAAATCATAAACAAAATTAATAAAATTTCAAGGACTAGGTTGTAACTTTTCTAAATTTTAATGGGTTTAGTTGAAATATGATATATAAGGATATTTGTGGTATTTTATAGTGATTAAGGCTATTTTTAAAAGATATAAAATTGTTAAGGTATTTTTAAAAATTGATAAGTTTTTAAAGGTATTTTAATGTATTTCCTCACATAGCTGAGGCCCTGTCAGTGTCAGTGGCTGGCACCAGAACATTTTTAATGATTACAATTTATAAATCACTTTTTTAAAATTATTGTTTAATCACACATTTTTTTCTCTAATTTTTAACCACATATCATACCTAAAAAATGCCAAAAAAACAAGAAATTCAGACACAGGGGCCATCGAACGGTTTGTAATATTCATTGACGTATTTTTGTTTTTGAGATAAAATTGAAAATTGAAGAAAGAATATGAGTGGTTAAAAAGTGATTTGAAAAATTGTGTAATTTATAAATTAATTTATAAATCCGCTTATTTAATTTACCGAATGGATGCAGATACATAAGCTTATAAATAACAAAATAGAGGCTTAATTAAACAAGAAGATTTAACAAATCTCACCTTACATATTACATCTCGACTTTTCACTTTTGCTACATAGAGGCGTTGTATCTTAATCTAAAAATTTGTTCCCCTTCCCACGAAGGGGAGGGGAACAAATTTCTATGGAGTGGGTGGCGGTGTGGGATTGCTCCCTTTGTGAGGATGGGTTTTTTGTTACCCTCCCCGTTATGGGGAGAGTAACAAAACTTTCTTAATCTATCTCCAACATAATAAGTTAATTATTATATCAAATATGTTGATTGATGTTTAACTTGTGAGGTGGGTCAAATCGAGTTAGACGATGGACGAATCGAGCAACTCCACTTAATCTATTTATCACTCTTATCAATCAATTGCTATAGGTCTATATCAGTGAAACTTTTGTAAAAAAGGTTGAACCGCAACCTTAATGGTCCTCACTGCCTTGCACCTAGAGCCTTATGGAGGAAGTATATAGTGAGATGTGCTTTATTTAGCTATGGTTTAAAGTTTTTCCAATTGATTTCCATCACAAGGAGGCCAATTTCAAAGCATTTGCTTGAAATCGACCCCCTACCATATGATTGTCAGCACGAGACTTTACTACGTCATTTCAGTCTTTTTCAACTAAACTATGCGTCTATGCCCTGGTGCAATCAAACTTTTATTATTTCAATGCCTTTATATCTTGAATATATTTGTAATTTAATGATTACAGTACTCAAGCAAGTCCGAGTAGAGGTGGCAAACGGGCCGAGCCGCTCGTCGGCTCGCGAAAACACGAGCCGAGGGCGGCTCGGCTCGTCAAACGGACGAGCTCATGGGCGAGCCAATCATTTTAGTTGAACCACGAGCCGAGCTCGGCTCGGCTCGTGGTTCAACGAGCTCAACGAGCCGGCGAGCCGAGCGGCTCGCCGGCTCGTGTAAAAAAAAAAAAAAAAATTTAAACGTCGTTTTTTTACGTTGAAAACTAAAAAAAATATTGTATTTTTACTTATTAAGTTATTAATAATTTATTTAATACATAACTTATTACTTATTAATATTATACTTATATTTATACTTATTAGTATTCAAGATTTCAAATATTTTAGTTATCGAAGATTGTCGACTAAACAAATAAACTTAAGACGGTAAGACAAGATTTTTTTTTTTTTTTAAAAAAAAAAAAACGGTAAGAGAGGTTTTATTAAAAAAAAAAAAAAAAAAAAAACAAACCCGAGCTAAACGAGCCGAGCGCTCGGCTCGTCAGTTTGATGAGCCGAGCATTGCGAGCCATGGGCCGAGCCGGCTCGGCTCGGCCCATTGCCACCTCTAAGTTCGAGGGATGAATTCGTTTGATGATATTGTAGTGGTTTATAAATTGATTTATTTATGATTTTGAGATAAAATATATTATTGAAAAATAGAGAAAGAAAACGTATGTAATTAAAAAGTGATTTAAAAACCTTATGTGATTTATAACTAAGTTTATGTTATAAAATCATCGAAATCATAAGAACAACATAGAGAGAGAAATGGAGAGAGTTTAGAGGAGAGAATTTCTCTTCAAGAATTGGTGTAATAAATTGGTAAGTATAGGCTCCTATTTATAGGAGTGGACAATGGCACAATCGTAATATTGTAAAGTTTACAGGGATATAATGGTAATGTCATTCACATATATACATTATTTATAACACTCCCCCTTGAATGACATATTACGCAATTGTCTGCCTCGTTAAAACCTTGCTAAGAAAACCCAATGGGATAAAACTTGAGCGAAGGAAAAGGAGTACAGTTGCTCCCCCTGATATTGGCCATTGTCAATCGTTGAGTCTTAATGTTCAAGTAGAACAAATCATGTATTGAATCTTTGAAGTTCTTCAGTGCTTCAGTGCTGCCTCGTTAAAACCTTGTCAGTAAAACCCAATGGGACAAAATCTGAACGAAGGAAAAAGAGTACAGCCGCTGCCTCGTTAAAACCTTGTCAGGAAAACCCTGTGGGACAAAACCTGGACGAAGGAAAAAGAGTACAGCATGACAGCATGATTCTCCCCCTGAAGTGTGCAATCAAGTATTCATGAACCTTTTGAATAATGATATCATCTTTCTTCTGGAATATATATGAAAATCTTCTTGTGTGTAGTCGATATCATAACATTCTTCATAAGATGTGTATGATTTTCTTCATTTGTTGATATCATTCCAGTATAACAATGTGTTGCTGAATTATAGCTTGTTGATAGCTATGATGATGCCTCAAAAACCTTGCTAGGAAAACCCTGTGGGACAAAACCTCAGCTAAGGGAAAAAGAGTGCAACGCGTATTTATTCCTTTCATGGAATATTACATGTATATTGGTGCAATCACGAATCTTTTCATTGTATTTTTTTCACTTCTGGTGAATAATCAAATTTAGAATTCACTTCTGGTGAATAATCAAATCTATAATTCACTTTCATAGATTGCATCTTTCACTTCTAGTGAATAATTAAATATTCATTTTCAAATTCACTTCTAGTGAATAATCAATTTCAAATTCACTTCTGGTGAATATTCATTTTCGTATTCACTTCTAGTGAATAATCAATTTCCCAGATGTCATAAATAGTACACTCCAATTTCACTTTCAACATATTATATCATGGAGTCATTTGTATCATTCTATAGTGATACTAATCTGGGCATATTGAATCTTTCAATGATTTATACATGTATGTTCTTGCACTTTATAAACTGCAATTTCTAATTTTGCAGGAGCATAATCAATCATTGAAATAGATATCAATTTCGACATATAATCTACAATCATTTTACTTGAAATCCCAACGTACCGCGATCAACTGGTACATCAAAGAATACTCCCAAAGTACCGAGATGAGAATCATACATTTTGATCTCACTCATTGGTATATCAAGGAGCTCAAGCTAGTGATTTAGACTATAGTCTATCCACCATATGTCATGCCAGTTCTATGAAAAATTTCGCGCGCAACTAGTCGTCTTTTACGACTGTGAAATATTTTTCATTTGTACATATAATTACTGGCTTTACACATTTAAGCATTTGGACTTCAGGTCCTTGAACAATAATCCCTACATTAGGGTTTCATACTTGGCCAAAGAATTATGATTTCATCAATCTTATTTCATAAGAGGGTATGCAGTCGACTTATTTATCGATTCCATCTCAATATAACGTGGAGAGATCTCTTTATATGTTCTATCATCAGGTACCTGAATATCTCATCATTTGACTATGTCCCTTTTACTTACTTTGAGTATTTAGCCTCAAAGGAATCATTTCAATCATTCAAGAGATATTTATTTTTGGAATCGATAGTCATTATGCTTCAGGCATAATTACGCTTCAGGCGTGTTTTCACCATAATGTTCTCAAATATTATCAATCGGCTAAAATGCCATAACACATGTCATTCTTTTAGGGATGTAATTTCAATCATATATCTCAGTGCGCTTTGGTGGAGTGTATGCATATCGCACTTTTACAAATAATAAAGCTTCTTGAGCTATTCCCTGTTTGACATAGAATATTGTTGTATGATAAACAATTTCTGAATAAGTTATTCTCATAGAAAATAATTTGGAACTTTTGATAATCTAACCGTTTATTATAGAACTTCTGGTTCTATACGGTTTTATTTCATTTCTATGTATGAATATTTGATTCAATACAATATCGCTAAACTTCTGGTTCAATACAATGTATATTTCATTTATGAGCTTCTGGTTCATACTATATACATATTTCACTTGTACGTATGAACTTCTGGTTCAATAAGATATTTCACTTGTACATATGTATGAACTTCTGGTTCAATACAACATTTATTTCATCAGTATTCTATATAGTTCAAATCAGTATACCTTTATTACTTTTAGTATACCGAAAAATCAGGTACAATATCCAAGGAAATATCTCATAATCTCAATCTTGTCGCCAAATCTTCCCTTATATCGAAAAAGGTAATGGCATATTATCTCACCTTTTCAATAATTTATTCCATTATTTCTTGATGGAATCCATATCACTGACACGCGGAGCCGCCGCTCTTTTACGCGTTGAATAATGCATTTAAATAGATGATTTGGGAAGAAGGCTAGATCCATCAAAAATGGATATCATACTTTCAAATATTCGCAAATATTATTCCAATCTTCCAGTAAATGATTTGAGAAAAATTTATCGAATTAGGCTCGAAAGATTGAGGTTGCTGATGGATCATGGCATGCCAGAAGATGTTCGCTGGTTGATCGAAGCAAAAGTTCGATTAGCTGGTGAATTACCAGATTCATTTTCTAAGCACAAGCCTGGCTTAGGTAAGAGTACTTTTGCAAAGAAGCGAAGAGCAAAAAGATTAAATAGTTGCTACAAATGTGCTCGATGGACATGTGATACCCGTTGTAAATCAATAGGATATTCATCCATAAATCGAGATGATAAGATAGACTTCATTAAGGGTGGACTGAGTAAGGAGTCATTGGATGATATCCGATTGACTCTTGAGACGCACCCTAGTGGATATGTGCAGCGTGAGCTACTATCTTTATGGGCTAAATTCATCAGCGATAAAGAGAGATATAGTCTCAAAAATATAATAGCAAAAGATCCTGTTTGCCATGCTGTTATAAACAATGATGCTTTGGCTATGCAGCATTAATACAAGGTAAATCATTTGATATATATGCACATATAAAATATTTTTTCTGTTTCCTTTCACGAGTTTTGATAAAGGCTGGTTAAAAATATTAAATCGCCGAAAGGTGAGTAGGATGATTTTGTCAAAAGTAAATCTTCACTTTTTCGAAAAACGACCAGTAAATAGTGAAGTTTTTCGGTTTTAAATAGCCAAACATTTTTCATAGTTCATGCATCCCAAAATAACATTTTCCTTCTTTACTTTCAAAAATGGAAGGACCAAAATTTCGACAGATCAAAACTATCTGTGTATTTTGTGGATCAAAAGTGGGAAAAGGTTTTGGGTATCTAGAAGCAGCCGTGGATTTAGGAAAGAAATTGGGAGAGAAAGGTATCACTCTCGTGTATGGAGGAGGTAGCAGTGGATTGATGGGTTGTGTTTCACAATCCGCTCTAGTAGAGAAAGCAAGAGTGATAGGTGTTATACCTACTCCT
Organism: Ligustrum vulgare; assembly: GCA_963555705.1. Taxonomy (NCBI): domain Eukaryota; kingdom Viridiplantae; phylum Streptophyta; class Magnoliopsida; order Lamiales; family Oleaceae; genus Ligustrum; species Ligustrum vulgare. Next base: position 5,200,394 of record OY743176.1, on the reverse strand, counting down.
TTAGCTGATATTGCAGGCAAAACACGAGGGCATGAAGTACAAACTTTATCTATCCATGAACGCATAACTTGCATGTTATATGGTTCTGATGCCTTCATAGCCCTGCCTGGAGGTTTTGGTACTTTAGAAGAAATCTTTAATATTACTTCATGGGCTCAACTAGATCTCCATACTAAGCCTATAGGGCTTTTAAATGTAAACAATTTCTTTGATGGTTTGCTAACATTTCTTGATTATGCTGTGGAACAGGGATTCATATCTCCATTTTCTAGGAGAATCCTTATTTCTGCTCCTACTATCGAGGAACTGCTGGATAAGTTGCAATCATATATTCCAATACAAGATCCAGCAGGAGTAAAGATAGATTGGTCGCAAGGAAGGGGAATCAAGCGAAAATGGAGTCCGGTTAATGTAAATTTATCTTTGTGAACTCTAGAATAGGTGGTGGTAGAGTACGGAGTATTCTCACTCTTGAGACACACCATAAATTTCTAGGATTTTATCAATGTATTAATCTTGTGTACCTCAAAGATTTAAAGTGGTAGAGTATGGAGTATTTCTTACTCTTGAAACACACTTTTTTCTTTATTTCCTCAAAAGGTCAGAGGTGGTAGGATACGGCTACTCCCGAAACACATCTCTAATTTTGAGGATCATAAATGTTTTCCCCTTTTGCATTTTGCATGTATGTCTCGTTTATGCTTCTTCAGGAGCAATAATAATATCATTTCAGTATGTTTAGATGATAATTTTTACTTCTTCTGGAGTAAATATGTACTTCTTCTGGAATATATAAGTGCTCGTGCAAGAACTTTTCCAGGCACTTATCATCTAACATTCATCTCATAATACTGATGAGATTATTTTCACATTAGCTATATCCGTGCTATCATGTGATATTATCTTATCATACATCAACATTCTCTTGTTGAATAATTTTCATCCACCCATTCAAATTCAGATATTGGTAACTTCTGGTACCATTGGATAAAACATTTTATTAATATTTATCAACCTTTTGGTAATGATAACTTCTGGTATCATTTGATAAAATATTTTCTAACTTTAGTATTGATAACTTCTGGTATCATTTAATGAAGTATCAAATAACAATAATATTGTATATATATATTAACAATAACGATACTGGGGTTATACCACCAAGTATATATGTTGACAACAACCCTCTAATATGTTAGAATTAACCAACAACTGAAGTGTTTATATGTATTCAATTGATATACCGACCATATAGGCGGTGTCAACGTGATGAAATAATTAAACCAGCCATATAGACGGTATCAACGAGATGAAACAATTAAACCGGCCATATAGGCGGAATCGACATAATGAAATAATTAAACCGGGTAAAGCCAACCATGTAGGTGGTAAAACCAACCATGTAGGTGGCAGCATAATATAATTCAATTGATCACATATTAATCGTTAATTTACGATTATTATACTTGTATGTATTATTAAGGGCAAAATCGTCCATATTTTAATATATTGCTCTTATGAATAAATTGAAACCGTCAATAGGTTTAAAATTTAATTTAGAACAAACTTACTTTTGGTCCGAAGTTCAAAATCTCGTCAGGATTGCTCCAAAAACAGTTTTTAAGAAAACCGCCATGTTCGACCGCCGGAATATTTTAAAAACTGCACAAAACAGAAAAATAAGATCATAGAAAAATTCAATTCATCAAAACGGACAAACTGCCTTTCGTCATCGCCGGATCCGCCACGCGCCGCCGCCGCCGGCCGCCGCCGGCCGCCACGCGCCGGTGATCGGAAAAATTAACCCATCACCATAATATGTGCCTCGGCGTCCTGAACATGCCGGTGGTCTCCGATTTTCCAAAAGATCAACCGTTTGGCCGGAATCATCATTTTTCAGTCCGCCAGCATCTTCTTCTCCGGACAATAACTTCCGTTTTAACCGTTGGATTTGCGCCAAATTTCAGTCGAGTCTTCTCCTAGAAAAACCCGTTGATATGCCGCTGGCCGATCGTCGATCGGAGTTCAGAATCGTCCGGAATAAGCATTTCAATTTTCGGTCAGATATCTGTTTTTGCACAGTTTTTCAGATTTTCTTCTTCGGTCGATATCTTTTGTTTCAGCCGTTGGTTCTGCGCCAAATTTTAGGCGAGTCTTCTCCTTGACAAGCCCGTTCTGATGGCGGTGGCCGATCGTCGATCGGATATCTGGATCGGCCAGAATCATTCTTTTTCAGTTTGAGAGAAAAGGAAACATTGGTTAGTAATAATCAGGTTTCTGATACAGAGGCTCATCATTTAGATGCAACTGTAGAGCATACTCCCGTTATTACTCAATTGGTTAGAGACTCGTGCTGATAACGTGTTATAAAATCATCGAAATCATAAGAACAACATAGAGAGAGAAATGGAGAGAGTTTAGAGGAGAGAATTTCTCTTCAAGAATTGGTGTAATAAATTGGTAAGTATAGGCTCCTATTTATAGGAGTGGACAATGGCACAATCGTAATATTGTAAAGTTTACAGGGATATAATGGTATTGTCATTCACATATATACATTATTTATAACAGTTTATAAATTGTTTACCGAAAGGAAATTTTTGGCAAACTTCATTGACCTGCGTTATTACCTCCTTTTTCTTCGTCGGGCGATAAAACCCCTATGGAGCTGTAAACTCTCCTTCATGTTCAGATTTCCGCTTCTTCCCCCACTCACCGACCTGACCTCCACACCCCCTCTCTCTCATACACGCACAAACATGTATATAACTACTGGGCAGCTTGAACAAATTCCGAGCATCTAACTCGTATCATTTTTGCGTGCAGTGATCCGATTCGAGTTGTCTCTTTTAAAATTCTCTCTTTTTTATTGGAAATATCTGATGTTTTTTTTTTTTTTTTCATTTATTTTTATCTATTCGCTTACATGGATTAATTTTCTTTTGTCTTTCTTTCAGATTATTTGCGAGAATGATGTATTATGTTTTATTTGGTTTTCAATGTTTTCATACTCTACCAAATTTCTGAAAAGCTTACCAATTTTATGATTTCAGAAGTAGTTTCTGTTTGGTGTTTTCTATTATTGTGGGATAAAGTTGTTCCAATTTCGAACTCTGTCGATACTGTGGATCTGAAAGTTTGCGCTTTCTATATCTGTTTTGGGAAATTATTACTTTTCTGCAAGTTTTGGATGGCTTTATTGTTAAATATTGATCATGGGGATACTGAAGTTTCCATTTTACTAAAATTTGTAAGGATTATTTATTGTTTTACTTCGTTGGTGAAGGATTATGTGATGGCAGTTTGATGATGATGGATCACTCACGAAAAAATGATGTGAATTGATGCTCGGCTATGGAATATTTCATTGAACTTGCGAATTACTTGGCACTGGCAATAACACGAAGAACTTTCTTTACTGAAAAGACCACCGTTAACTCTATTCGAATTTATTGGCTTATGGTAACCTCCAATCTATTTTTTTCCTGGCTTAACATGTTATTCAATTCCTGTCTAGGTTAACAAGCAGAATTCTTGTTCAACAGTACTGTAAGTCTGTAGCGGTGGCCGTAGCTCTCATCTACTTTCTTCCTCCCTTCAATTTCAATGTTGGTTTCCATGTTAGCCTTATTCATGATTTTCATCTGTCACCATTTCAATGAACTTAATTGGCATTTTTGTCGTCATCACTATTTTATTTCCTGAAGGATGAGTATCCTTTCTGTAACATCTTTTCCACTTCCTCAAACTGCAGTCCTTTGGTTTCGGGTAAGAGGAAGAAAATGGCGGGCTACTATTCCGATGAAGGAGAACCTGGCAAACAATAGGAAGGTACCAGCAGAGCCAAGAGCTTCAGTTAATGTTTAAAATGTCTTGCTCACTATCAAATTTGATGTCCGGTTTGCAACTGCGTTCCTCCACCGATGCCTCTGTACTTCAATGGATAGATTTCAGAATTTACAATCCAAGGTACAGTTCCCGTTCCTGGTGAGTATGCAATGGTATACAGTCCAAGTAATGAGACTGCCCAGATTCCAATCGAGCTTGGAGATCCCTTTGTGTACCATATCCTATGCTCTGATCGACATGCACCTTCTATTGCATCAGTGGCAGCTAGACAAGCTCCAGCAGCATACTGATCAATGAAAAGAAAAAGAAAAAGAAAAAGTTCTTTTCAACAATTATTGAATACAAAAGTTTAGGAGAATGTGTATACGAGTCTCTGATGGATCAAAAGATTCAAAACCAAACAATTACCTAGCTGAACTAGCAATTTACCCTCTGATCCGCCGTTATTTTTGGATTTTTTTGTTTTCTGAGTAGAATTTGTGGTTGAAAAGTGACTTCGAAGAATGTGCATAATTAAAAAGTGGTATTGAAAATTGTAATGTTTATAACACATTTACCCAACACGTGCTTATATATAGGAAAATTATGGCAGCATTGGTCAGAAACACTGGTTGAACAATCAGTCTCCATAGACAAAAAGCCTTCAAATCTCCATTAAATTGCCGTGTTGCCCTCGTAATCATGCTTCACTTGGAATTTCTGGACTCACTAGTTGGTAAAGTAATATGGTTGGATATGTGAGGGCCATGTGATGATTTAACGGAGATTTGAATGGTTTATGAGACTGATTGTGAAACTGTAATGAAAAGTTACCAACTTCATGGTCGAACAACAGGCAGGGGCACAATAGTGCAATTGTCCCCCAGATATGTGTGCGCGCGAGTGTTCATGTTAATAATGTATACTGTATATGACCTACTTTGCTGGCTCCATTTGAGCAGTATGCGCAGCTGTCTTTCTGCAAACATGTCATGCAGTTCCAAGATGATGCATCTGCGGCATTCATGTTTCCACCGAAATGTGCAGACTCGAAATTGCTGATTTGTGGGGAAGTGGCAGAAGCTCGGTAATGTTGGAGGAATTTTGTGAACAGTGACACCAAAATAGTATAATGATGGTTTGTAAATTCTTGCCGAAAATTGAATAGAGTAACGGCAAAGAAAATACAAACAACAAGAAGAAGAAAAGTAGGGACAAAGCCGAGGTAAGAGTTGGACTATTTGTCCTTAAGTCGAATTTGCCCCGCAACGGTGCCTACGGATTCCGACAATCGACTCCTAAGATACAACGGTTACACTTGTGTTTGTAGCACTCCAAAACACAAATACAACGAACCAAATTTAGGCTTATGTACTCCAAGGATGAAATGAAGGAAAATCAAAACAAATGAAATGATTTTGATTTTGGAGAGAAGAGAGGATGATATATGTTTTGCATATCAAAATTGTGTGGAATAGGACACCCAAAGGGATCTATTTATAGATCATGAAAGGGTGTGGACGAAATGGTTGAAGTCAAACCATGTACCATTTCCAAACAATGCACATTTATAAAAATGTGTTTATTCACCGGACAACCGTGCGGTCGCACGGTCAAATATTTTGACCTGATTTTCGTCCTTTTTCGTAATTTCTCATTCATCCGATATTGATTTTCGAAATGTCAAATATACCTTTCAATACATGCAGAGAAATCAAAATTCTCTTTCGGGGGCAACCCCCACGGGGGGCGCTGTCCCCTCAACCCCCGCGACCTGATCGGATAGGTTGATCCCCGTTTGTGCGCCCCGAAGTGGCGAACAATTTTGCCTAAACGGATGAGTCGAGTTTTTGAGTATTTAGTCGAAGTTGACACGAAGTCACTTTAATCGATTTCAATTCTCGATTTATTAACCAATATCCAACCGGTAAAACACGGCCGATAACGTCACAAGGCAAGTAATGATTCCAATCATAGAAATTATCACAATTCTCCTCCTTCTTTGTCGATCCACGAAACCCATACTAATTACGGATATAATGGCATTTAGACCAGAAGTAATAAGAGAGTGCCAAAGCTGTCTTATTTGATGCAAATCCTGCAAACTGGATTATGGTTGGACTATAAATACATGACAGTGTTTATACCCACAAACTGCTGAGCCACCTGAACCGTAATACCAACATATAGTCCCCTACGAACGACATCGTTACCCCAGGCCCGTATCACTTTCTGAATCATGTTGCCTTCCCCAAGTGAACCTTCCAAGGCCCTCTCTTGCTCGAGGCCCGGTTTTCAGGGCTTGCATCTTGCCTTCAACTTCATCAGTCGGTTGCCTCATCCTCTCTACCCTGATTCACAACAGAAACTTTGACTCATTACCAGATTCATTTTCATACAAACAAGTGTGTGTGTGTGTGTGTGTGTTAGAGTGAGACCATGACCATAATGAGCGTACATTTCTGTAAAGCCATCTGGGAGATTTGGGGAGTGCCAACATCAAAATGAATTGAACTACTGCAGGAATACCAACAACACCGAGCATCCATTGCCAGGTTCCACTGACCTGAGACAGACGTGAACATTTCCCTCGATCGTGAATCTGTTAAATTAATTTTGATGTAGATGAATGTTCATCTAAAATCCACGAACATCATGCTGTAATTATCAAGATCGATACTGAAGCGGAAGCGTACCTGAATTCATTGTTGTGTTTGATTGAACGGGGTTATGGCCTTCCAACTGATTCGTGGTTTTCTCCTTTTGTTTCTTCTCTGTTGACGGGGATGCAGAGAATTATGAAAAGCCACGCTCAATTGGGGACCATGACCTGTATAAATAGTTGTCGGGCAACTATCATGTTTCAATGTTATTAAATTTGCCCCTCATCAATTTAAAACATTGAATCCGTCTCTACACTTTAATCTCACGACACTTAATACCCATTAGTCCCGAATAATCTTTAGTGGATCACTTTATTGACTAAATCCTTAAAATAGCACCACACATTTTATTTTATACATGTTTGGCCCCATATTATTGAATTTATCCAACAATCTCCCACTGGGCCATACATGTATCCTTACAAATGTGTACAACCTTATGAGCTCAAAAATGTGCTATCATTATTAAGGGTATTTCCAAACAATCTCGTCCATCAATCATATCAATATAGGATCAAAGCGACTTTCGTTACATTAATCGTAACTAAATCCATCAATGGTCACATATACCAATACAACCAAATGACATAGATCAATCATGAGAGTGTAGTATGAAAATTACATGTTATGTGATCCAAACATGCCTATTTTCAATTGGTCCGACTTTATTCCTTAGGTGAGATCAATACCAAACATAATGTAACAGAGTAGAATGAACTGAATACTTTATTTCTGTACAGAAAATTATCCAAATACACAAATGTGTCCAAAACCAAAACATAAAGCAACCAAAATACAAACTCCCACTAAATCATGATATCCTCAAGAAATATTACACCCATACGAGCAGTGTACTCGTGAAAGACCTTGGGTGCTAATCCCTTAGTAAGCGGATCCGCAATCATGGAGTTTGTCCCAATATGCTCTATGGAAATCTGTCTACTCTGTACCCTTTCCTTCACAACCAGGAACTTAATGTCAATGTGCTTTGACTTAGTTGAACTCCTGTTGTTATTGGAATATAGCACTGCAGAGTTATTGTCACAATATAACTTTAATGGTCTTTCAATTCCATTCAGAATGCGCAGCCCGGTGACAAAATTTCGCAGCCATATCCCATGATTAGATGCCTCATAACAAGCTACAAATTCTGCTGCCATAGTGGAAGAAGCTACGAGTGTCTGCTTAGCACTCCTCCAAGAAATGGCTCCTCCAGCTAGCAGGTATATGTAGCCTGATGTGGATCTTCTACTATCTTGGCATCCCGCAAAATCAGAATCGGAGTATCCTACGATCTCTAACTTATCCGATCTGCTGTATGTAAGCATGCAATCTCTTGTTCTCTTCAAGTACCTCATAACCCTCTTTGCTGCTTTCCAATGATCCATCCCAGGGTTACTTAAATATCTGCCTAGCATTCCAACAATGAACGCTATGTCTGGACGTGTACAAACTTGAGCATACATCAGACTCCCAACAGCTGATGCATAGGGAATCTTTTGCATTTCCTTAACTTCAAGATTATTTTTCGGGCACTGATTGAGACTAAATTTGTCTCCCTTAGCAACAGGGGTGTCCCCTGGTTTACTATCCTGCATGCCAAACCTTACAAGTACTTTATCGATATAGCTCTTTTGTGATAATCCAAGAATACCCCGAGAGCGGTCCCGGTGTATCTGAATTCCTAATACGAAAGAGGCGTCCCCAAGATCTTTCATCTCAAAATTCCTTGACAGAAAACTCTTGGTTTCGTGCAACATGCCTATATCATTAGTGGCAAGCAGTATGTCATCGACATACAAAACCAGGAAAATATGCTTACTCCCACTGAACTTGTGATACACACAATCATCAACAACATTTATCTCAAAACCAAACGAGATGATCACTTGATGAAATTTGTAGTACCACTGACGGGAAGCTTGCTTGAGTCCATAGATGGATTTCTTTAATTTGCAAACCATATTCTTCGAGTCTCCTGACACGAAGTTTTCTGGTTGCACCATATAAATCGTCTCATCAATGTCTCCATTGAGAAACGCCGTCTTTACATCCATCTGATGTAACTCAAGGTCAAAATGTGCAACAAGTGCCATGACTGTCCTGAAAGAGTCTTTCGTTGAAACCGGAGAGAAAGTCTCTTTGAAGTCAATACCTTCCTTTTATGTAAAGCCTTTAGCTACAAGACGAGCCTTATATCTTTCCACATTACCTTTCGAATCCCTTTTGGTTTTAAAAATCCATTTACAACCAATGGGTTTCGCACCTTCTGGTAATGGGACAAGATCCCAAACATTATTGTCTTGCATAGACTTATACTCCTCATTCATGGCATCAATCCACTTTTGAGAGTCAGAACCCTTCATGGCCTGATGAAAATTGATTGGATCATTTTCCATCATTCCATTATTTTCCTCATGTTCTTGGAGAAATACTACATAGTCATCCGAAATAGCATTTTTCCTTTCTCGAGTGGATCGCCTTAATGGTATTGTTTGTTGAGGTTGTTGAGTTTGTATTTCTGGATTTTGGATGGGAGTTTCTTCAACATTATCATGCTGAGTTTCCGGATGTACTTCTTGATCAATGACAGGTATAGAAACCTGCACATTGTCAAAAGTAACAGTAGGAATCGAAATCGATCCTTCCTCAGCTTCTTCCTCAAAGATAATGTCTCTAACCTTATTTCTCCCCCCAAACTCAACATCCTCAAAAAATGTTGCAGTTCCCGTTTCAAAAATTGACTTAAGTGTGGGATTGTAAAATTTGTAGCCCCTTGATCGCTCAGAATAACCAATAAAGTAGCTGCTAACTGTTTTGGAGTCCAATTTATCCTCATGCGGCCTATAAGGCCTTGCCTCAGCTGGACATCCCCAAATGTGGAAATGCTTTAGACTAGGCTTTCTGCCTGTCCAAAGCTCATAAGGTGTTTTAGCAGCAGCTTTAGTTGGTATTCTATTCAGAATATAAGCTGCAGTCTTTAATGCTTCTCCCCAGAGTGATTTTGGCAAAGTAGAATGACTAATCATACTCCTTACCATATCCTTAAGAGTCCTGTTTCGTCTTTCAGCTACACCATTCATGCTAGGAGAACCTGGCATAGTGTACTGTGGGACGATTCCACATTCCTCTAGGAATCTAGCAAATGGTCCTGGACGTTGTTCACCTGAACCGTCATATCTGCCGTAGTACTCACCACCACGATCAGATCTAACGCTTTTAATTTTCTTGTTGAGTTGATTCTCAACTTCAGCTTTGAAAGCTTTGAACATGTCCAGTGACTCAGACTTTTCATGAATAAGATATAGATGCCCATAACGTGAGTAATCGTCTATGAATGATATAAAGTATTGTTGACCATTCCAGGAAGCCGTAGGGAATGGTCCACAAATATCCGTGTGTATCAATTCTAAGACGTCCGAAGTTCTATTAGCACCTAACCTTCTCGTTTTGGTCTGTTTTCCCTTGATACAATCAATACAAACATCAAAGTCCGTAAAGTCGAGGGAATCCAAAATGCCATCTGACACAAGTCGTTCAACTCTAGTTTTTGAGATGTGACCTAAGCGCTTGTGCCATAGTTTTGCCGAATTTTCTTTATTTAATTTTCGCTTAGTACCACGTGATTCCACATACAAGGTTTCATTATATGACGCAATAGTATCAAGCAAATATAGGTTATCGTACGAACATAATGAACCAGTACCAACAATATTTGAATTTAAAGAAAGACTAAACTGACAATTTCCAAAAGAACAATAATATCCTGATTTGTCCAATAAGGAAATAGAAACCAAATTCCGTCTAAATGACGGTACAACAAAAGTGTCTTTCAAATCCAAATAAAAACCAGTTCCCAATAATAACCTAAAAGTTCCTATTGCTTCAACTTCCACCGATTTTCCATCGCCCACAAAGATGAATCTTTCAGCATCACTTGGCTTTCGGCAGAACAGGCAACCCTGCATAGAAACACTTATGTGAGTAGTAGCACCAGAATCTAACCACCAAGTGTTTCTAGGTACTGAAGCTAAATTAACCTCAGAACAGACCAAATTAAGAAATGTACCTTTCTTTGCACGCCAAGCGTTGTATTTGGTACAATCCTTCTTTAAATGTCCAGGTTTCAGGCAAAAGAAACAACCCTCTTTTTCCTTATGTGGCTTCTTTTGATCTGGACCCTTAACAGCTTCATATTCTGTTTTTCTTTTCTTGCCCTTATCCTTAGAGGTACTTGCCAAGTTAGCAATTTCAGTTCTATCCTGCTTCAGCCTTTCTTCCTCTTGCACACAATATGAAATGAGCTCATTTAGAGTCCATTTCTCCCTTTGACAGTTGTAACTGACCTTAAACTGACTGAAATGTGCAGGAAGCGATATCAATACTAAATGCACGAGCAAGTCATCAGACAAGTCGAGCTTTAGTGCCTTAAGTTTTGAAGCAGTATGAGACATCTTCATGATGTACTCCCTTATGTTCCCCTTGCCTCTGTACTTCATTGAAATCAAGCTTTGCAGAAGCGTGCTTGTTTCAGCCTTATCGTTTTTAGCAAAACGCTTTTCAAGTTCGGCAAGGAATTGCTTGGCATTAGTTACCTCTTCAGATACTGCGCCCCTAAAGGCTTCCGGAATGCCGCGCTTAATGATCATTAGACTCATGCGATTTGAGCGTTCCCACTTCTCAAAGTTCCTCCTGTCATCAGGTGAACTTGCATCCGTAAGAGAAGCCGGTTGCTCAACCCTGAGAGCAAGGTCAAGATCCATGCAGCCGAGAACAATTAGTGCGTTCTCTTTCCAATCCTTGAAGTTTGACCCATCAAGCATGGGGATTGAGTTAAGATTTGCAGATATTGTGGTAGCAGATGAATTAACTGTATAGAGAAGAAGATGAAAATAGCTTACATTAGTACTTTATTATGCAAATAATAATTTCAAATAATGGTAAGGCCCATCACAAGATACCTAGCACAACATCAATATTTAGTCTTTGGACAGAAATATTAACTTGTAAGTGGTACCTCGATGTAGTAATCAAACACTGACAATAAGACATGTCAACCAATAAACCTTTCTTTGGACCGATTTATTGATCACACGTTAAACCAAATAATCGTCACGCGTTTATTACCACAGGTGCACGTGAAATTCCAGCCAAACATTGACCTTCCTTTGGGCCGATCAATATCCGCATGAACAACACACACACAAAACCTTCTAATATTCTAAGTTAATTAATTTCCACAAGAGAGGTTGCTTTGGCAACATGTTGCTTCCATTAATTCACTTCGAAATATTATATTTCTCAAAAGAGTCCGTCATACCAAAATTTGAACTTGAATTGAATGTTTTGCATATATTTAAGGCTTTAGGATTTGAATTATGAAATTCAATACTTTAGGATTAAGTAATCATTAAGTTGGATGGTTGAATTGCAATTTAATTAAACTTGATTGGCCAATTATGAAATGTTTTTAAACTTGAAGGACTAAATTGCAATTTTCCCAAACTTTAGCGGCCAATTAATTAAAATCAGAAACTTTAGGGACTGAATCGTAAAATTCAGAATTCTTAAAGCCCAACTTAAATGATTTTTTAACTGCAGGGACTTAATTTTATAAATTCAGAAGTTTGAAGGGCCAACTTAAAAGTTTTATAACCTTAGAGTTTTAAATAATATTTAAAACGAAGTTAGAGGATCAGGAGTTAAATAAACCAATTTTGTAAATTGCAAACTAGGCCCTTCAGCACTTCAAATTTCCAATGGAGGTCCCTGGGCCAAAAATTTTGAAACAGCTAGGGTTTTCGTCCAAACCCTAGCCGCCGCGCCTCAGCCCCAAGGACGCGGCGCCTTCGCTGACCCCGTCCGTCTGCGTCGCTGCGCGCGACGCAGTGTACCACCGCAACCCACATCGCCCGCGGCGACGCTGAAATTCGTCGCGCGCAGCACCGCTGCAAGTGCAACCCCATTCCGACCTCCATCCTCGTCAACATCTCAACCACAATTCAAATAATCAACACAAATCCATACACAATAATGTAATTCGAATTATGCAGAACCATAGATTGCGAAAGTTGAAATCCAAATTCGAAAAAAAAAAAAAAAACTGAATTCATTATACAAATCAGATTCAAAACCCAAATTGGAAATCAAGATTTCGCATATATGCACTGAGAGATAACGACCGGCTGTATATGAATCCAAAATCATGTTCCAAATTTTTCGAATTTTGCTATGTGTATATTTTCGAAACAGAGACTTATTTTTTCATATACATACTCACAGAATCAAGGTTTCAAATATATGCGTACAAAATTTGATCTGATAATTCAACACGATGTTGGCTCTGATACCACTTGTTAAATTAATTTTGATGTAGATGAATGTTCATCTAAAATCCACGAACATCATGCTGTAATTATCAAGATCGATACTGAAGCGGAAGCGTACCTGAATTCATTGTTGTGTTTGATTGAACGGGGTTATGGCCTTCCAACTGATTCGTGGTTTTCTCCTTTTGTTTCTTCTCTGTTGACGGGGATGCAGAGAATTATGAAAAGCCACGCTCAATTGGGGACCATGACCTGTATAAATAGTTGTAGGGCAACTATCATGTTTCAATGTTATTAAATTTGCCCCTCATCAATTTAAAACATTGAATCCGTCTCTACACTTTAATCTCACGACACTTAATACCCATTAGTCCCGAATAATCTTTAGTGGATCACTTTATTGACTAAATCCTTAAAATAGCACCACACATTTTATTTTATACATGTTTGGCCCCATATTATTGAATTTATCCAACAGAATCTATACAGGTAAAACTACAGATGGCCTCGAATTCTTACATGGGCGAAAGCTAGATTGATGAGATATGAAAGAAATTGTCCTCCCGTAATGAGAAGCCCGTTTGTACTTATAAGTGCACCTCTGATTCTGAGGCGAAGCTTCTGAAAATAAAGAGGGGCAGTCATAGAAGCCATTCCAACTACCAATCCAACAAAAATTCTACCAGCAATGATCATCCAGGGTGCTGGAGACAATGCCATAATTATTGCACCAACTGCGAACAGAAAATCAGCCACCAGAATCGATAATTTTCGACTGAACTTGCCATTAATCCATTCACCAACTGCAGCGCCTACTTTTGCTCCTGCAACAGCCATGCTTACAATAGTTTCCTACAATATATCAAAGGTGTGATCACTATTTGTCTTAGTACTTTGAAGATCCTTATCTACAGCTTTAAAATCCTCTCGTATATACAAGAGGGCATCAGAAATAACACCTGCACCCGGATATTCGGAGGCTAAAGTTGGTTTAAAAACCAGATTTTTCACGTTTTCCGAGGTGGATGGATAATTAAAAAGTGGATAAAGAAAATGTGTATGGTTAGAAATTGATTTGAAGAATTGTGTAGTTTAAAATTTGATTTATAAACCAAATAACCTAGTAGATCCGAACACACAATATGCCTAAAAAGCCTGAAGAAGATTCAAAATGACGAGTTATTGGTACCAGTGTCATATCCAAAGAGGAGGCCTCCAATGCCAGAAGAGGCCAATCTCATAATATAAAGGTGTCTTCCATGCTGTCCTCCAGCACTCTGTGAACTCGGTTTTATGTGCAGTGGAAATTGCTCCCTCCACCATTTTCGAACGTGATTAATAAATTCAAGTCCCTTTTTTGTTGGAGTTACTGGAAACGTGCAAGAGAGAGAATATTGTCTGATGTCCCTCAAAATGAAGTTGCCTCGACAAGAGTGAAGATCTGTACTTCACTGCCATTCTCATTTTACATTATATATGTAGGAGACTATCCATATGAAGAATTTAGTTAGTTTCATTTTACTTGTGTTGTGTGGTATGTGGGGAGGATAAGTTTTTACCATAAAAAGAATTACTTCCAAATTTTAGTTACTTCTATTTAGGACATAAATTGACATCAGCCTTAAATATTGGATCGTATGATCCTTAATTTTCGAGTTGAGATTTGTTGTCCTAAACTTTTTGTTTCCTTATTAGTCCCTCCAATATATTTGACACTTCAGCATGTAATTTCTTAGTAACATTTTCTAACACCTTAAAGTTGGAAGGTTAGGAAAAAGGGCAATATGCATAAATACTTTACTTTTTGTGGTAGAACTGAAATTTATTTCAGGAAATATAACATCTCGATAATTTTGAGAATTTTATGATATTTCTAATTTATTAAAATTTAAGTCGGATATTTATGTTAATTGCCAGATAAAAGGTTGCATAGTTCAATTATTCCTAGGGAAAATGGTTCACGGAAATCAGCCAACAATTCATCCCATCTCTAGAAATGTGTATAAAATTTAATTTGCTAAATTAATTAGCTAAAAGACAAAAGAGACAACAAATTTAATTTACACAATTTCTCATACCACTTTTTAACCATTCACATTCTTTCTCTCCAATTTTTAACCATACATTTTACATAAAAAACATAAATAAATCCAACACAAAATTTAAATATTTGATTTTGGTCTACCGAACAGAGCCTAGAACATAATAATAAAGGCTAGTGCCTTAGTTGTTGGAAGTACATGTTACATTCGGGAAAGGTGCTGACGAAGCTTGAAATCAGTTGAGGTGGAAGATACTGTCCTTGTACGAGAATACCGTGGTACTTCTGGATCAATGAGAGCACACTACTTTGCAGATCAACCTCTTCCATAGTGCCTGTGCAACAACACGAATCAACATAAAATACTAAAGGTTAAGCACTAATTTGTATTCAGTCATTTATAATATTCTCTTAACTATCTTAGATAGACGCGTTGTTATGATATGAATGCAAGAATAACAACGAGAATAAAGAACACACAAATTTTACGCAAAAAACCCTAGAACGGGAAAAAAAATCCATGATTAGAAGAAGAATAATTCAGTATATGAAAATATATGATAGTACAAGAGATTGTATTCTGATATCTTCTATTTATAACAATATAGAAACCCAAAATTAAACATGGACCGAAAATAGGATAGGTCCATACTGCAAGGGCTACTGCACCCCCATAGTACAGGAACGGGCCTTATACCTCCATTTTTTTTCCATAATTTAGTTCGGCTAATCAGTTGTACCGGCGACTCCTCCAACCAAGTTTTTACGAGATACTAACAGTCAAATCTAGTCTAGATGTGAATATGTTTTAAGAAATAGAAAGCATCATCTAGATAAGTAATGTCCTAAAAGGAAAGCTTCACACCCAAGCACCTCTGTTTCCAAATACTAATTAGATTATATTTAAATAAATGATGAAAAAATTAAGAATTAGACAAGAGCGTTGACAATCAATACCAAGTTCAATATTTTGCTCCTGATCTTCCAAATCGCCTTCTTCCACAATAGTACCATTTTCCAATGCAGTGGCTACTTTAGCACACCTTTCTAGGAATTCCTCTTCAGTTTCTTCAATTTCGTCATCCTCAGAATCCTAGCATAGCAACCAAAAGTAAAAACAAGATTTAACTTCAGTACGCTGGTAGTTGCAAATGTAGTTCAAACTATGAGACAAACTGTAAGATGCATAATAATATGGCAAACGAAACACTACTGGATGAGTCTCTTAGGGGTATTGTCCTCTTATGTTTTTATTTCTCATCTTTTCCTTTTTTGAGTGGAGAGGGATGATGTATGTTGGGTAAAGGGATGCAATCTTTAGAATCAAGCAAGCCTGCATTCGAATTGATAGATTAGGACAGAAGTTGATCCTTAACCTCTTCATCATCATCGTCGTCCTCATCATTATCATCCTCGTCTTCATCATCATCATCATCACCTTCTTCTTCTTCCTCTTCTGCTTGTATTTCTTTCACTCTTATGGATGCCTCTATCAGAGAAGTAAAGCAATCCTGCAGTAAACTACTCTTTCGTTTTCCTTCTGTTAGCATATGCTCAATTACTTTCAATAATGTAATCCCTGAAAGTCATTTAAGAAACCATATGATCACATGAATATCTTTAAGCGAGACCTCAACCATTTATAGACAATTCTATGATTTTATGGAGGTAAAATGGATAATATGGCAGTTACTAGATTTAGTACATTGAGAGATGATGAGTTTAATACTCCACAAACTTGAAACCATTTATGCACCAGCCCACCAGCTAGCCTCATCATTCACTACATTCTCCAGCTCTTTCACAAACAATGACCATACTTCCAAAGAATTGAAAAGGCTAAAAGTTTAAACACTAACCAGTTAACTTTATCTCTGACTCCGTTGACATTTTGTGTTCAAATTTGTCAGTCAAGATAAATGCCAAGGCAGATACCCAGACAGTGAAGCCTTCGTGTTCAAGGGTCCCCAAAATCTTCTCAACGCCATCAGGGAAGTGTAAATAGCATGATGATATCCCTAGCAACAATGGTTTCCACAGTGAGCAAGGCTTGCTTTTAGTTTCTTTGAAACGAGAAAATGCTGCCTCGCTAAATGAAAAAGCCAGCGACTTCTTAACATCTTGTTCAAGTGAATAACCCGTGACGTGTAATAACATATGGACACATGATGAAGCCCTCCAGACTGCAGATGGATATTGTGAAAATGCACTGGTGACAAAATGACCAATTCCTTCAATAATTGAAGGTTGTGGCACGGGAGGAGCCGGAGGAGACGGTAGTTGTCCCACAACGAAATTCTTCAAAGCAAATTTGTTGTTTAGACTAACAGCTTCCTTGATGCACTTAAAAATTGATAAATCCTCCATTTCTTCCCATGTATCCCAATCGGCTATTAGATTAGACCAAGCAACTAGCAACTCTGAGATTTTTAGCTGTAGAATGATATTACTATCAGCAATATATTGCATTATGAATGCAAGCAACGTGGATGAATCATCGACGCACGAGGGAGATGCTGTTGAAAGAGCAGCCTCACCTTCCTGATCATTCACAAAGTAGAGGAACATCATAAACATGATTCTGCCTTATAAGATGCACATCAAATTGCTGGTTAAAACATGTTGGGTGTACAAAAAATTGATTAGACTCGTAAAAATGAAAATTCTCCTTGGACATCTAAAAAGTATGAATAAGCCAATTGCATAATCTTACGGAGAACTATCTAATGCAGAAGAAAAGTTGAACAGAGTAGGTAAATGCCAAACTGCTTTGCCACGTATCAATTCCATTTTATTGCAAGATTTCTCGAACCCTAGGGATTTCACACCTTTCACTTTTAACTTAACCAGATGTCCACAATTTTCAAATATCAATTTTATAGTGTCTCATCCAGTACATTTAGAATAGAATTCAGTTTCCGTGATAAATAATCTCAGCCACCAAGGATGGAGCGATAGCCATGTGGTTTTGACAATATGATACATCAGATCTTAGAATAAATGAGGATCAGACATTAGAGTAGCCAAAGTGCAAAGTTAAATCCGTATGAGAAAAATAAACAATCTTCCAGTCAGAGCAATATTGTACTTCAAAATCCAAAGACTTCCAGCTTTTCTACTAGCCACTTCGGATCCTGAAAAACTTGATACAGTCGGCTAAAGTAGAAGTAGCTCGAAGGAATCTGGTAAAAGGATGACTCAGTTTGTTATTTTTCATTGATTATTAAAATTAATTACTAGTTTCAAAGACAATCAATTTAAGAGATAAAAATAGCAATAACTTCTGAGATCCCCATTTGTCATTAGCAATAACTTCTAAGCTCCTCATTTTCCAATGACAAATATCTGTAAGACTAACCATGGACTGGAAAGGTCTAAACCAAGCTCGATGCAGGAGATCGGAGAAGGCTTTTGCAATTGTTGTCTGTCGAGATACCCATGCAACATATGATTCGTTTTCTTCAGATCCCTCAGGTGCAGAGTCATCCCAACATTGGGCCATCAATGCTAATGTTGCAAAGCCCCTTTCAACCATCTAATGGATGCAGAATCAGTTAAAACCATAAAGATCCATACATCTACATCCATGCATGGATTACTGTGTAAGTGCACGTGTTAAGAGAGTTAATTAAAACATCACTAACAATCAATTATATCCAATATGATGTACATGTTCAATTAATACATTTTTTCTCAAAACATGGCATGTCAAAGGTTTTTCATATTTTAGCATACAACATCTGACAAGAATTTCCAGTAGAGAATAAAGTTAAACGGTCATAGGCCAAAAATTACAGATGGACTGACAGGCAGAGGCAGGCCCAGCCACAATCTGAGCAATTCCTTTGTCTACGTGCTAGAAATAGGCCAGATCTAATTCAAATTCTGGTCTTTCCATGCCCAGGCCCTCCAGGGAGTTTCTCAATCTAAAATCTAGAAAAACTCATTCAACCTCAGTTTTAAACACCCCACACCCCAATGCTTGTGCCAGTGCCGTGATCTAAAGATCTACCATTAACACCTACCTTGATTATCTGAATTATAGAATTGATTAACTGTCATGGTTTAAGTAATTTTGTTTAGTTTACTCTTATGAATAAAGTCTATTTAAGCAGAAGAAAGACGTGTATCTATTTGAATCTATATGCATGCCTGTCTTATGAATAAAGTCTATTTAAGCAGAAGAAAGTCGTGTATCTATTTGAATCTATATGCATGCCTGTTAATTCCTAAATAAAATAACATGTTGCTAATGTTTAAGGAAGAGTCATAAGAGACATTCATAAATTTATGTAATTAATAATATGAGATTGTGTAAGCTCAAAATCTTGTGGTGGCCAAAGTATGTTATGCATGTTACAAGTCCGCTTTTTATTCAATTTCCACAAGGCTAAACTAAATAAATAGATAATTCCTTCATATATCAATTACAGGCTTTGCCCTACCCCATAATCAAATCCTAGATCCATCACCAACTAGTATTCTCACAAGATGGGGAAAATTAGAGAACAAACATAAAATATATAGAGAAAATGGTGGACAAGAAGAGTAGTTATACTTGAGGCCATGGATCTGGAATAGGAGGTATACACCTCGAAATTGCTGCGACCAACACTGGAACAAGATCAGGGATATAAGGTGCAACATTTTCACTCCCAATCTCCACTAAAGTACCAAGAAGCTGTAAATAAACTGAAGTTTCTTCTTCATCATCGCTAATCCTACCAACTAACATCTGTAGCAGAGGTAACCATTCAGGTGGCATGTAGTCATTCTGCCAATCCAGAAGTAGATCATACTTAACTGACTTAACACTTCAAGAAAAACTATACCAAGTAAGAACCTTCTTACTTCAACAAGTTTTGCGATTGCACCAGCAGATGATGTCCGGACAGAGAAACATGAAAATTTGTCTGTGTCAGGCATTGTCAACACTTTCAACAATGATGTGTATATATCAGCATTCATTTCCTGGAAACGCAAATTTAACATTCCTCAGAGGATGCTCTTCAAAAGGCATCGAAATGGTATGAAAGTAATCAATACAAGATAAATGAAAAGGAAACTGCCTCACCTCAGGGATACAGGGAGAGAGCTCTCCAAGGACCCAGTTTGCAGAAGCAATCAAATAAGGTTGACAAAAAGAATCTTTATACAGAGGTAGCATCCGCGTCCGAATAAGAGTGGCAATAAATCCAGACTTCCGCTCCTTCAGAAACTGATCATGAAGTGCAAGACAATAAATTTGTTTCTGTAAAAACTAGACGAGGAAAATTTCATAGGATTGTTAGCATCAGATATCCTTACATCTAGAAGACTGCTATAGGCCATTAAAACACCAAAGTATCTGCCACAATAACATAAACCAAATCATTAAAAGAAAAGGTAAGCAGAGACTCTTCAAAAGGGGTTCAGTAATTTATGCTTCAATAAATAATGAGGGCTGAAGGAGAAATAGGGATAGTAGCAGCAATTAGATATCTTGAAAAAATTCTAATAATACATAGATGACCCAAGGCTGTTTGTCTGTCTTAATCATATGCTTTAAAAAAAATTAAAAAAATAATAATCATTAAAATGAAATGCTAAAATATATCATGAGTTAATTTCACCTAAATAAAAATTGGTTGAGTCAAGTTTCTTTCTACTCACTCATTTATAGCCTTAGAACTGGAATTGACAGGTATATGGAACTTTGACAAGTAGGGTAGCACTAATAACTCTCCAATAGAACTGCAATCTTTTCTTGAGTTCTTTTCACCTTTCTTACGTTTGGATGAAACTGAAGAAGACAAAACTGGAGGCCCCTGCAAGTTACGATTGATGTGAGCATTTCTATGGAGGAATCTGAAAGCATAAGTTTGGAATACAGACCTTTGAGATTGAAATAACGCCAAGTAAATTCAAAGCACTTTTCCTTGCAGTAAACAGGTCCTCTCTCCAACCAGAAATTTCTTCCTGAACACAGTTGAAAGCAATGTGAATAAACCTACAAATATACAGATGACCGTAAACAATGATGTTATCAATGCGTACAAGTTCAGATGGAAGATTTTTCCGCATGTATTCCTCTGCGTCTTCTTCCCACTCTGCAATGTCCTATTTGAAGATAGAATCAAGAAAATTACTCGAAGGAGAAAACTACAATTATATGCTACCGAGAAAATGTTTGCTGAAAGACTGCAACAAAGGAAGGACAGTGGTTGCATGCTACAATCTTGCCACCAAATCGTTAATGATATTCTTAGGTGATTCATCTTCTACATGCAATCAAAATTCAAAGATATCATCATTGCATTTTTTAAAGATTTGAAAAATATCAGATCCCACCTTCTCATTCATTATTAGTGTTGGAAAGATCGCAGAGTCTAACAAGGTTGAAAAATGGGGAGAAACAAGTCGCCATCCCTGTTTTCAGGTGATAAACATGACATAAAGTAATGTATCAGAATGAGTCATGGAACAGAATTCAAATTCGTAAGTTAGAACAATAGATCATTTGATAAAAGCATACTAAAACCAGTAGAACAGGAAAAGGAATGTTATTAATAAATAAGAAAATCAAGGTGCTTACTGGTCCAGTCTCCAGAACACGAGAGATAACATCAAAAGCTAATGAAACAATCCTCTCTGATAAAAAATCCAGCTTCTGCACAGGGATTATCCATGGGATGTCAAATATTTGGAACGTCTTTTTCCTTTATTTCATGGGTCAAAAGGAAAATCAAGTGACAAACTGAATATACAGGTCTATGGACAGTTAAATAACGTCTGGGTACCATTTAGCTACAACAACAGACTAAGCCTTGTTCTCCATAAACTTATGGTCAGCTTCATGCATCTGTTTTTGCACTTTGTTAAGTTCATTACTAAATCAATTCAAAGATCGAAAGCAACAGATTCTTAGCATTAGAAATCAAGTTTTATAACCATATATGTTTCATGAGAAAGGAGCAAAATCATAACGGGCATACAATAGTACAATAAGAATTACCAACAAAAAAAAATCAATGAAAAGCAAGAAAGAATTCGAGGTTATCATAATTCAGGAAATTGTAAAGCCCTTACACTAATGATTGAGCTGTACTTGACTATTTGTAATACACATTCTAAAATATCTGGCATCAGCCTGCAAATGCAAAATTAGATAAATATAAGGGATGATTCATTTGCCTTTTCCTCATAAAAGTCAAGTCTTAAAAGGACTGTATATTACTTATCAGAGAACTTTCGATGTCGAGTAACTAAAGCACAGAAAATGAGTAAAACTCTCTTTCCTGTCTTTCGCCTCAGTGTCTGGCCTTCTACAAAAGCTTCTCCACCCTCAAGGGTTACAGAACTCATAATTTTAAACAGATCACTACAAAGAGAAGGAAGAAAAGGTGCCAAAGCAGATGGCATGTGTGACCTCACCTTCAAAACCAACAACATCAATGTTGCTCAGAAAAAGGTAGAATTAGAAAGACCGTCTCTGGATGAAAGTTAGATGGACATTTACAAATTAAAAACGAAAGATTGTAATCAGTGATAGAAAAGAAGAAATGAAACCCATGAAGAAATATGCAATACTTGCAAGTTAGCCAAAAATTCAGCCTACATGGAGACAAGCACTGTGTAACATAGAAAGCTGGCATAAAAGTTGAACTTACCGTAAAATATATGCACTTGCATATGATGAGGAGGATTTTCTCAGTTTCCACGTCCACTATACATTGGACACTTGATGCCTGCTAATGCACCAATACAATGAATTCAAGACAGTTCAACACGTAAAATGGCGAATGTAATAAAATAAAAAAAGAAACCTATTTTTTCAACCTGGTGATGGAAAACTGCAAGCAAAGGTACAAGCAGCTCTTTTGCAATTAGCTCTAGCTGGGGTGGAACTGGCTCCTTCACAAGTTTTGGATTTAAAAAGTACTGCCAGATGGATAAAATACAATGAGAGCACTGTTAATAAGCTGTCAAAGATCCTACTATCCTACTATACATGCGTAAATTAATCCTAATTCTAAGGGATTTGATTGTACATATTATTTCCTAGATTAGAAGATTCAGTACATATTATTTCCTAGATTAGAAGATTCAATTGTGCCTTACTATATTTAAGTAGTTGTAGTTGTACTATAAATACTAGAGATATAACCTCAATTGAGGCATCGAATAAAATATATTTTGACAAGGTATCAGAGCCTTCATAGAATCTTTACGAGTTCTTTGATATTTGAAGTCATTGAGGATTAAATTTTAATCCGGTGACTGACCTTGGATCTTGGTGCTGATTTCATCAGCTTCTTCGTTCGGTGGGTTCATTAGGAAGAGATTCCAATTCTTCCTTGCTAAGTCGGACCGTCTTTACGTGAAAATCAGGGCCACCAAACGCACAGTTAATCTGCGACGAACCCTTACTGCCGGTGATTTATGCTGTCTGGATTCGGTATTGTTGGTGTTCAACGAGACCCTGCTACCGGGAATCTACGCTTTCGGATTCGGTCTGAGACGAGCCCTGCTGCCTGCGATTACTGCTGTAGGGATTGAAATTGGACTTGTTTCAGCTGCAGTTTAGGTATCCTTTTTTAATTGGGCCGTGATACTTGGGCTTGTTGGTCCGTTTGAGTAGTGGGTAATTAATTTGGACATGTGTTTTGATATTAAGTTATTTGGGCTGTTTTATTTTTTGGTTTATTGGGCTTTAATTTTTTTGAAGCTATCATCGCTAGAGAAAATTCAATTATTCGATTTAATGGTAAAAATTACTCTACTTGGGAGTTTCAGTTCCGAATGTTTGTTAAGGGTAAAGAATTATGGGGCCATGTGGATGGATCATCTCCATTTCCGACAAACCCCAATGAGCTTAGTTCATGGGAGAGCAAGGACGCTCGGATTGTTTCTTGGCTACTGAGTTCGATTGAGCCACATATGGTCAATAATCTTCGCTCATTCACGATTGCTAAGGAGATGTGGGATTATCTTCGGCGAATTTATTATCGAGATAATTCTGCACGTAAATTTCAATTGGAGTTGGATATTGGAAATTATCGACAAGGAAATATGTCAATTGAACAATTTTATTCAGGTTTTCTTAATCTATGGAGTGATTATTCTGGATTAGTACAAGCTAAGATTCCTAAAGATGCATTAGCTGCTTTGCAAGAGGTTCACTCTGAGAGCCAACGTGATCAATTCTTGATGAAGCTACGACCCGAGTTTGAAAGTGCACGTGCTGGGTTAATTAATCGCAATCCTGTACCCTCCTTAGATGTCTGCTTGGGAGAACTTCTACGTGAAGAACAGCGTCTTGCTTCACAACTTGAAACCACACAAGACACCGCTAGTAGTGAGATGGTCAATGTAGCCTACGCTGCTCCAGGCAAAGGAAAATTGAAATCACCGCCACAATGTTACAGTTGCAAGGAATTGGGCCATATTGCAAAACACTGCAACAAGAAATTCTGCAATTATTGCAAAAAGGAAGGTCATATTATTAAAGATTGTCGTGTGAGCCTCAGAATCGATCCACGCCTGCTTTTCATACTGCAGTTCAACCTACTTGTGTCACTACAAACTCAGATCAGCTGGATGGTTCAAGTTCTTCCTCGGCACTCACACCTGAGCATGTTCAACAGATGATTACTTCTGCTCTCTCGGCACTTGATCTCCAAGGTAAGAATACATTATTTACCTCACCTTGGTTAATTGATTCCGCGGCTTCTAATCACATGACTAGCAGTCCGAAAGCTCTACATAATATTCGTAAATATGATGGAAAGCAACATATTCAAATAGCCAATGGTAGTACTTTGCCTATTACTGCAGTTGGAAATTTGGGGACCACCTTCACTGATGTGTTTGTATCTCCTGATTTATCTGCTAATTTAATTTCTGTTGGACAATTGGTTGAAGATAATTGTGCTCTTTATTTTGATCGTCATGGTTGTCGTGTGCAGGATCAAGCATCGGGGAAGGTGATAGCAAATGGGCCTAAAGTGGGACGTCTCTTTCCTCTTTAGTCGTTTTCTATTCCTCATTTTATTCATGTTGGTTATTCTATTGTTATCAGTAATGGTCATTTGTATC
Source organism: Ligustrum vulgare (assembly GCA_963555705.1). NCBI lineage: Eukaryota > Viridiplantae > Streptophyta > Magnoliopsida > Lamiales > Oleaceae > Ligustrum > Ligustrum vulgare. Next base: position 5,175,456 of record OY743176.1, on the reverse strand, counting down.
ATAAGAAATTAGGACATCCAAATTCTGTTATTTTGACACATTTAATAAAACATGGTTATTTGAGCAATACAAATGTGTCTTCTTTATCACACTTGACTTTTGATTGTGCATCTTGTAAACTTGGTAAAAGCAAATCGTTACCATTTCCTTTAAATGTTAATCGGGCTTCTGCGTGTTTTGAAATTATCCATACTGATGTTTGGGGCATGAGTCCCGTTCTTTCTCATGCTCAATACAGGTACTTTATCACATTTATTGACGATTATAGTCGATTCACTTGGGTATACTTTATTCGTTCGAAGGCCAATGTATACTCTATGTTCCAAAATTTTGTTGCCTATGTAGAAACACAGTTCTCGACATGTATTAAGATCTTACGTTCTGATTCTGGTGGGGAATATATGTCTAGAGATTTTCAATCTTTTCTACAACAAAAGGGTATCCTTTCCAACGCTCTTGCCCTTACACTCCCCAACAAAACGGGGTTGCTGAAGGTAAGAACCGACACCTTTTGAATGTTGTTCGTACATTGCTTCTTGAATCCTCTGTTCCTTCTAGGTTTTGGGTGGAAGCTCTTTCTACAGATGTCTACTTAATAAATCGTCTTCCATCCCAGACCTTGCAGCTTGATTCCCCATATTATCGTTTATTTGGCGTTCCTCCTGATTATAATTCCTTACATCTATTTGGTTGTATATGTTTTGTTCACTTACCTCCCACTGAACGTCATAAACTTACTGCTCAATCTGCTCGATGTGTATTTCTTGGATATAGTAATTCTCATAAAGGGTTTGTGTGCTATGATGCGGATGCTAACGAAATTAGTATTTCTCGAAATGTGGTTTTCTTTGAAAATCACTATTTCTTTCCTTATACTAACAATTCAGTTTCTTCTTCCATTTCCCTCCCTTCTTTTGATGATGTGTCTGGAATGATTAACCGTTTTAAGCCAAATATTGTTTATCAACGCCGTCGCCCATTGCCTCTTGCTATCTCTGATCTGACTCCTGATCCTATTTTACATGAGCCTCTCCGATCTAATAGAGTTTCTCAACCACCAGATAGGTACGGATTTTCACACACTGCTCTTCAGGCTACTCTTCATAATACTTCTGTGCCTAGATCTTATACTCAGGCTTCTACTCAAGAGTGTTGGCGACAGGCTATGGCAGACGAACTTCAGGCGCTTCAGGATAATCATACTTGGGATATTGTTCCTTGTCCCGTTGGAGTTAAGCCTCTTGGGTGCAAATGGGTTTATACAATTAAGTTACACGCTGATGGTACTATTGATCGGTATAAAATTCGTCTGGTTGCACTTGGAAATCAACAAGAGTATGGCCTTGATTATGAGGAAACATTTGCTCCCGTGGCCAAAATGACTACTGTTCGCACAATTATGGCAATTGCCATCTCGAAAGGATGGTCACTTCGCCAAATGGATGTTAAGAATGCATTCTTGCACGGTGATCTTGCAGAAGAAGTATTTATGAGTCCTCCACCTGGCATGTTTTCTTCTCCTTCTTCAGAGGTTTGTCGCTTAAAGCGATCTTTATATGGTTTGAAACAAGTTCCACGAGCTTGGTTTGAGAAGTTCCGATCTACTCTTCTACATTTCACCTTTACTCAGAGTCAATACGATTCCTCTCTTTTCTTTCACACAACTCTTAATGGGATTGTTATACTTCTTGTGTATGTAGACGACATTGTGATCACTGGTTCTAATTCCCAGTTGATTGAGCAACTCCAACAGCATTTACAATCTTCTTTCCATATGAAAGACCTTGGCCCCTTGCAGTACTTTCTTGGACTTGAAGTTCAAATTTGTCAAACTGGTGCATTTCTACATCAACATAAATATACACAAGAACTGCTCTCATTAGCTGGTCTCCAGGACAGTAATTCCGTTCTTATACCTATGGAGGTCAATTTGAAACTAAGCAAAGACAGTGGTGATCTCTTATCTGATCCATCGATATATCGCCAACTAGTGGGCAGCTTGAATTATTTAACTATTACCAGACCTGACATTTCATTTGCTGTCCAACAGATCAGTCAATTTATGCAAGCTCCCTGTCAGAACCATTTAGCTACTGTTCGTCGTCTTCTTCGTTATCTTAAAGGTACCTCTGGACATGGTTTGTTCTTCCCATCTGGGACTTCCTTACACTTAGTGGGATTTAGTGATGCAGATTGGGCTGATTGTATTGATACTCATCGCTCTATTACTGGTTGGTGTATGTTTCTTGGTGGTGCTCTTATTTCTTGTAAAAGTAAGAAACAAGCTCGGGTTTCCAAGTCTTCCACTGAGTCGGAATATAGGGCCATGTCATCAGCTTGTTCTGAAATTTTATGGCTTCGGGGTTTATTGGGAGAAATGGGATTCCACGACCTTCTGCTACTCTTCTTCGTGCTGATAATACAAGTGCTATTCAGATTGCTAGTAATCCAGTTTTTCATGAGCGTACTAAGAATATTGAGGTGGATTGTCATTCTATTCGTGAAACACTTGGGCGTCATGAGATTTCTTTACCTCACATTTCCACAGAAAATCAAACCGCAGATGTATTTACCAAAGCTTTGTCTCGGCATCGCCATCAATTTATGGTTGACAAATTGATGCTTCTTGATCGTCCAGCATCAATTTGAGGGGGGATGTTAATAAGCTGTCAAAGATCCTACTTTCCTACTATACTTGCGTAAATTAATCTTAATTCTAAGGGATTTGATTGTACATATTATTTCCTAGATTAGAAGATTCAGTACATATTATTTCCTAGATTAGAAAATAGGATTTTGGCGATGATGGCTATTGTTGGAAGAGAAATTATTTGTTTTGCACTCTTAAGTAAAGACATACAAAATGTGGCTTAAAGTTGTGAGACCACGTTAAATTGATCTCAAAAATTTTGATCTAGTACCAACCGCTGGCACCGTTGACACATTGTTGTGGCCCCACCTGTATGTAGGGCAACAGCAATGTGTCTGCCGTTGGCACCATAACGGGTTATGGTGCCAACGGTTGGCACTAGATCAAAACTATTGATCTCAATTGTACAACAATATAAAATGGTACCAATCAACAAAAATAAGTAAATACTTGTAAAATGTAGTTTAAAAGTTACAGTTAACTTGCTCTTCCAATTATTAATGTAAAATGTGGTTTAAAAGTTACAGTTAACATGCTCTTCCAATTATTAATGTCTCTCATGGGATAGTATTCAATTGGAAGCCTGATTATTGATTAACTAAAACAGAATTGACAACGTGGTAAGAAAATATTTGCTTATAAACAAAGAATTTGTTTTTTTTTTCGAGGTAAAACGTGTGACAGAAAAGCTGTTTGGAAAAGCTGTTTGGAGTTAAAAAGTTGTTTGGGAAAATATATTGTTTATAAACTTATTTATAAACAAGTAACAAAACACATTGTAAGATGGTGGAAGTTGTGTCACTTCAAATTTTGCTTTGTCTCTGTTTTACATTCCATCATGAACTAATGATCACATTCCTCGTGGTCATTTACTAACTACAACAAACAACAGTTTCATTCAGTTATTTTAAAAAATGAATAACTCATACAAATTGATAACAATGGTACAACAACATAAAATAGCGAGCCTTTTTTTTTTTTAGGTGATTCAGTACCTGGAATGGTCTAACGAGCGAGTGCAGCAACGTTAGGGCATTTATTGTTTTCCATTCAAATTTCCCACTATTGCAGATCCGGTCACTGTTCTCAATGACCAACTTAAGCTCTGGTACAAGTTCCGGCCATGAATTACTCTTCACAAACTCCACGGAAACAATGGCTCGAAACTAGAAACAAACAGTAGATAATATCAAATTAACGTGGATAAAGAAGAAGAAAAAAACATAATATTAAGTCAAAGTACATACAGCTTCAATCAAAACTTTGAGAACAGGAGGTTCAACTTGAAACAAAGCACACATTAACTCATCTCTAAACTCCTTGGTTGTCGACGAATTTGTACAATTTGCATCAGTATTTCGCCGTGTGAAATTCTTTAGATAAGTAGCTGCAGCAAGTTTCACTCCTTGGTCATTTCCTACAAAAAGCAATTAAATAAGAAAGTCAACAAAAACAATCAAGTATCATAAAATCTTTGTGCAGTAGGACTGATTGAACGCACCAGACGCGATGATGGAAAGGAGAGATGAAGGAAAATAAGGGAATGTGAGCGACAGGCGATCGAGGGCATCGGTGGCGCAAGAGATAATTGAGCTGTCACGACTGAGTGTCTGGATGAGAAGCTTCGAGATTTGGTGAGTTTCCATGGGTTTCAACAATTTGATGCGGCGGAACCCTAGCTCTGTGGTGTTAGCTGGGAGGTGGCGCAGAAGTTTGAATTGGGACAATAATAAAGGGGCATGTGAGAAAAGTGCTGCGCGGGAAAATCATAGTGACAAGTGCGTTTTGGAAATTTGTTTGGCTCGGAATCTGCGGGAGTTTGGCAAATGTTTTTTTTTTTTTGGGGGCAAAGTTTTTAAACATTTCCGTCTTTTCATCTTTAATGCTCTCCCTCTTTCTCTTTCTAAATTACCTTCCTTACCCCTCTCACTCCACTTGTCCTAAATCAACCATGCCTCTCTAAAAGGCATCCTCTTGGCTGCAAGCTCTAGAGCTCAATGAGACTAGTGACCCGCCTTCAACATCAACGCCAGAAAGCAATTTCCACTAACAATACTCCAAGCCCGAAAGATGGATGGTTCATTCGCGAGGAAGGTTCATAATTTTTGTTCGATTTTTTTCTGTATTTTGCAAGGTTCTAAAAGGCATAGTGCGTTGCGAAGCGACAAGGTCGATAATCAAGAATTACAAGTTTAAGCGTACGAATGCGAAGAATGTGCGTCACAATGCCTTTTGTATTATTAATATTATTTTAATTATTTCAAGACATTAAATATATTTTTTTCACATAAAAACTATTAAATTTCAGAATTATTAATTAAACTATTTTATACAAATATTTGGAGATTTGAATAAATAAAAAATAATGCGAAGAAAAATAATTTTTAAAACAGAAGGACTTTTTTGAAAAAAGAAAAAAGAAAAACAATACAAATAATGAAATAATGTACTAAAAACGTTAAAACCCCCAAATGGACACCTTGGGAGCTCGAACCAGCATCTCATACTTAGCAAAGGGGCACTGTTTCCAATTGGGCTAGCCATCGTTTGTTGCCTTCAATCAAAGTGTTATTTAAAAATAGAGAAACAATGAAAAAATGCAATTACAATCCCACATCATTGAACAAAAACGCTGAATGGAAATCCAATGCCTTCCTATATAATGTGTTGATGGGAGCACCGTTTCCTTTCAAAGGGTGGCATCTATTTTAGCTGTCTTGCCTTGTATTTATTTTATATATATATTTCAAACCAATTCAATTGGCTTTTAGGCATCTAAACGGAAAAATAATTGGTTTTAATTGGTTGAACTAGTTTAATAGTAGATAAACCTTTAGAATCATAAAATCAGTGGTTCTGAACGAGTTTTATTGGTTTTGAACCAAATTTTTATGGGTTTAAACTGGTTTATATGGGTTTAAACCGATTTTTCCTTTTCAAACGCTTTTTCCCCCGCACAAGGCTTTGCGATGCGTTTTCCAAACGTGTCCATCCTAGGCGGCACATTGTCGCGCCTTTTAGAACATTGGTATTTTGAAAACAAATAGCTCCTTATAGTCCCCGTTTATTCTGTAGTTCATCGGTGAACCACCGTATTTCACAAGGTATTCGTCGAAGAAGGTAGATCAGCAATCGAAAGAGACGGCGCATACAAGCCTGAAGTGGGAGGTCCAACGTCAAGATATGTTCTTCACCCTCTGTGTTGACGATCGGAAAACGCGCAGGTGTTAAGTTGAAAAGTGGAGTCGTTGGTGAAGATTGCAGGTGAAATGAACTCTAAGTTATGTGGGGATTATACTTCTACCCAAGTACAAAATTTCTGGAACAAGCGGAAAAAACTTTGGTCACTTGTGAACTCACTCCGATCTGCAAATGGTCTAGGTATGGATCCCGTCAATGATTGCATCACCTCCAATGAGGACTGGTGGAAGCATGCATTGTAGGTTTTCCAACTTGCCCCTTCTGTTGAATTAAACCCAATCCAAACACACATGTTTTGTTTCTCAAACTTCGCAATGCATATTTATGTTTGAATTTAAGGTCAAACAGAATTGAAATTTTCCTTTTTCCTATGTTTCTGCAATTTTTTTCATTGCTAGTTAATCACCCGTGCGATGCACGGGAAGAAACGTTTGGATAAATATAATTCAATATGAAATTAGATAAATCATTTTCATAAAATAAATAAATTTCACAAATAAGAGATAATATCATCATTTATTGATTTCATATGACTACAAATTCTGGAATACTTCTTTGTACACATTGTTTGTTGATTTTGTTGTTATTCCTTTCTTATCACAAATCAATATCTTTAATCTGAAACGATTTGTCACCCTAGAAACCGCAACATAAAGTTATCCATGTATAAGCACCAGCCGTTTAAGAAGAAGTTTCACATGCAAGAATCATTGTCCCTGACTCTTATTGATAGTCATGGCATATGACACCATCAATAGAAATTGTCTTCTTTGAAATCTAATAAGTATCCTAGAATTAGAAGGGTTCAACGATAACATTGGAATAAAGAACTTGTGTCTTGCATTGATGACAGAAAAAAATTGACCTTCTAGAACATGGTTGCCAAGTTTTGTAACTATAAACCTTGTTCCATTACTCAATCCCTGTGTATGATCAATATTTCTCAGAAAGAACCTGTGTCCTCACTTATCTGTTGCAAAGGTCCACCACGTGGCACAATAGTGATATCCATGTGTCCAGGTAGTGTGTCAAAATCTACCGACAATCAATTCGGAAATTTCATCGACAATAGAAAAATCATATTGGCCATCATTGGTCGCCCACCAACCAATAAGTATAAGTTTTAAATTTTAAGTGTTTCCTCAATCATATTTTCTCAAACCGACCTAAATTGCCTTAACAATTTGTTGTATTTGTCTAGCATATCCTTCGAATCAGAAACTATTAAATCATATAACATAGAATCGCATGATTTACTCCTACCCGGGGACATTAAAAGACATAAACTAAATTTTAGAACATCACAACAAAATTATCCGTAAACAATATAAATATAAACGCAATAAGTACATAATACGTACCTAATAAGTGTGCTTTACACACTTATTTAGTTCCTAAATAAGCAATTTAATTGACAAATTGAGCAAATATATAATTATAAATTGTGTTTATCTTGTACAATTAGGTACAAACTCAATTGGAAATAAAATAGACAAGATTGGATAGCAATTGAGCTAAAAGAAGAGCAATTTCGATGTCCAAGGACGTAATTGAAAGAAATCAAAAGTTCGGGGACTCAATTGCAACATCTCAGAAAGTGGAGGACTAAATATGCAAATATTTCAGGGGAATATTTGTAATAAAAGTCAAAGTTCGAGGACTAAATTGAAGAAGACCAGAAGATGGAGGACCCAATTGCAAATCATGGAAGGACGGAGCTGCAGGTGAACCACACGATCGCGTGGTTCAACCATGTCGCGTTCGCGAAGTCAGGCCATAACCCAACCCGAGAGTTTTCATCACAACCACGCGATCGCGAGGTCAAAAAATTGAGCAATAATCTGGGCCGACCCGGTGCGACCCGGTTTGGCCCAAATGTTGTTGTTCGCGGATCCACGCAAAAATAGGGTGTTTTTAGGGTATTTTTGCTAGAGTTTTCTCATAACTTGGCTCTCCATCCTAGCCCCCTTCCATCTTTTCTCTCTTTTCTTCTTCTTTCTTTTTCTTTTCTTTGTTTTTGTTTTGTTTGTAAATTAGTTGTAGTTTATTTTTGATTTCAAAGTTGCTAGCACCCATTGGATCAAAGGAGCAAGAAGTCAAGTGGAAATACAAATCAAAGTTAAAGAAATTTTGGGACAAAAATCAAGGGAAATGATTTATTTCATTATCTTGTATTTTTAATCTTTAATCTCTATATTTTGTGATGTATTTTTGTAAACCTCAACTTTTGTACAATATTTATATAATGGGCTAGTTGTTTTATGTTGGGATGATTGATGTAGCTTAACTTAGTTTAAGTAATTTTAATGTTTGTTTATTAATGTTAAGCTTATTTCATGTGTGTTTGTTATTGAGATTATTCCATGTGTTTGATTGATCACCAAATATATGTTTTGTGAAGTGTATGATAATCGAGAGATATTATGCATTTTAGACCAAATAACAAATGCTCTAGGTTCTTGTTAAGGATAGAGATATACCTTAAACCCTAGATGATCCATTGAGCTATTTTCACAAAGAGTTAATGCAATTGATTGGGTTTTAATCAACATAGAGATATAGTAGATTAAACCAGTTGATTAGGGTTAATTTCACTCGAGAGAGGTAATTAGCTAAGCTTGGAAAATCGGGTCTAACATTGTAAATGAGTAATTTATTAATTTGCATGTGTTAAGAAACTACTTAAGCAAGAGTTAAGTGAAATCATGAATCCCAACTATTTTATCGTCCATTTTCCTTATTTTAATTCGGTTTAGAATTATTTTCTTTAATTTAGAATTTACAAAAATCCAACTTTTAATTGTGTGTTTCCTTTTATTGTTAGAATTAAATTAATTAAAGTTGTATAATCTAAAGTAAATATTCCTCGTGGGATCGACAATCCGGACTCAAAAAGTCCACTTTATTACTTGTACGCGACCCGTGCGCTTGCGGTACACTATTTTGAGCGAACAGTACATCACGACCCTTTTTCTGCTTTCAACCTCATTCACATTGTCAACAATGTAAAGCGAGCAAATTGCAGAGGTGAACCGTCTCAGGTAATAGACTCTCAATCTTATGGCAATTTTGATCGTGTAATCTGAAGAGGGGAGGCCATCTACCATCATTTAGCTCATTATCTATTCCCCCATAGAAGTGAATGAAAACATTATATTATATGTCCGAATGTTCTCAATGGAGTTTTTAATCCTGTCTCCCTGTCATATAACAAATCTTTCAAAATTAGAGGATGATCTTCCATAAGAGAAATATTCACTTTCTCTTGTATACAACAAAGTAGGGGTGACAAAATAAATCGCAAAATCGAATTAAACTGCAACAAAGGATTAAATGTAACTTTCTATAAAAATACTAATTAAGCCTCTGTTTGGTAACCAATTTTTTTTTTGTTTATAAACATGTTTATAAACAACACAATTTTCCAAATCATTTTTTAACCACACACATTTTCTCTCTCCAATTTTCAACCATTACTTTTACCTCGAAATCATAAATAAACAAGTTTATAAATGAAACAGTGTTACCAAACGGAGGCTAAGTTAATAGAACGCAATACAAATGAGCTCAAATTTTTAGATGTACTAAATAACTAAAAAAATAAGATTATTTATAAAAAGTTTTATACAATAAGATTTATTTAGTATTAGATGCGTGATACAACTTCGATATAATTTTGAACTGAAAATTTTGCATTGAATTTGTATAACTGCACACAAATACTTATTTGCAAAATTCAAAACATTAAAAGAAAAAAAAATTATGAAAAGAGAGGTTTAAACACAAATAATCAAATATAAATAAGTAAAAAAAAATATCCATAAAAATATTTAAGTGGAAGTAACAGTGTGAACACAATAAAAGTTGAGTTTTGGTCTTTGAAGTGTGAAAGCAATAAAAGTTGAGTGTGAAAATAAATGAAATATATAATATATAATATTGTATTAAAAAAATCACAAAAAGTTGTGTCAAATTGGCGGGAAATTCTCCTAAATTGATTAAATATTCGATATAAATATAAATGAAAATTCGATATTAGATTTGTATGACAGAACGAAATTATTCATACATAAGATTGATACCAATAAAATATCACAATTATTGGAAAAAATTATTTACGTATTAAATGTAACTTTCTATAAAAATATTAATTAAGTTAATAGAACGCAATACAAAGGAGCTCAAATTTTTAAATGTACTAAATAACTAAAAAAATAAGATTATTTATAAAAAAGTTTTATACAATAAGATTTATTTAGTATTAGATGCGTGATACAATTTCGATATAATTTTGAACTGAAAATTTTGCATTAAATTTGTATGACTGCACACAAATACTTATTTGCAAAATTCAAAACATTAATAGATAAAAAAAAAATTATGAAAAGAGAGGTTTAAACACAAATAATCAAATATAAATAAGTAAAAAAAAAATCTCCATAAAAATATTTAAGTGGAAGTAGTAGTGTGAATACAATAAAAGTTGAGTTTTGGTCTTTGGAATGTGAAAGCAATAAAAGTTGAGTGTGAAAATAAATGAAATATATAATATATAATATTGTATAAAAAAATCATAAAAAGTTGTGTCAAATTGACGGGAAGAGTCGATATTAGATTTGTATGACAGGACGAAATTATCCATCCATAAGATTGATACTAATAAAATATCACAATTATTGAAAAAAATTATTTACGTATTAAATGTAACTTTCTATAAAAATACTAATTAAGTTAAGTGAACGCAATACAAAGGAGCTCAAATTTGTAGATGTACTAAATAACTAAAAAAATAAGATTATTTATAAAAAGTTTTATACAATAAGATTTATTTAGTATTAGATGCGTGATACAACTTCGATATAATTTTGAACTGAAAGATTTGCATTGAATTTGTATGACTGCACACAAGTACTTATTTGCAAAATTCAAAACATTAAAAGATAAAAAAAAAAAATTATGAAAAGAGAGGTTTAAACACAAATAATCAAATATAAATAAGTAAAAAAAAAATCTCCATAAAAATATTTAAGTGGAAGTAGTAGTGTGAATACAATAAAAGTTGAGTTTTGGTCTTTGGAATGTGAAAGCAATAAAAGTTGAGTGTGAAAATAAATGAAATATATAATATATAATATTGTATTAAAAAAAATCACAAAAAGTTGTGTCAAATTGACCGGAGGAGTCAATATTAGATTTGTATGACAGAACGAAATTATTCATCCATAAGATTGATACCAATAAAATATCACAATTATTGAAAATTTTTATTTACGTATTAAATGTAACTTTCTATAAAAATACTAATTAAGTTAATAGAACGCAATACAAAGGAGCTCAAATTTTTAGATGTACTAAATAACTAAAAAAATAAGATTATTTATAAAAAAATTTATACAATAAGATTTATTTAGTATTAGATGCGTGATACAACTTCGATATAATGTTGAACTGAAAATTTTGCATTGAATTTGTATGACTGCACACAAATACTTATTTGCGAAATTCAAAACATTAAAAAGATAAAAAAAAAAAATTATGAAAATAGAGGTTTAAACACAAATAATCAAATATAAAAAAGTAAAAAAAAAATCTTCATAAAAATATTTAAGTGGAAGTAGTAGTGTAAACACAATAAAAGTTGAATTTTGGTCTTTGGAGTGTGAAAGCAATAAAAGTTGAGTGTGAAAATAAATGAAATATATAATATATAATATTGTATAAAAAAAATCACAAAATATTTTGTCAAATTGACGGGAAATTTTCCTCCTTTAATATTAAGTAAGATAAGATAAGATCCTATTACGTGGGAGTTTGCATTACTAAATGGGATTGAAAGATAAAAGCCAAAGCATAGGCAATGTATGTTAATATTGAATTCCCTGATTTATGAAGTGGGAAATTTTAAGTGAGGTTTTTGTTTCAATAGTTGCACCTGCTGTTTGGTAGTTTTGACAGCGAGTCAGCGGTACTCGTTGAAGTAGTGGCATAATTATTATAACGATCGAGAAATTTTCAAATTTAAAAATTATTTTTAATGAATTTATCGTTACAACTCTTCAAATATTAACGGTCAAAATTAGCGCACTCATCTAACCTATTAGTTATTTTGAGATTTTAAGAAAAAAATAAAAATTCATAATTTTAAGTCCAATTTGTGATTTCAAAAATTTTCAAAAACAAAGCATTATTTCATTTTCGGATTATTATTATTATTATTATTATTATTAAATTCCCAAATCAATACAGAAATTTAATTCTCAGCCAATAATTTCATACACTAACCCTAGCCAAATGCAATTCATTCGAATTCTAACAGTCCAAATTATTTTCATTCGAAAGGCAGATAAATTCATCAGTTACAGTTTCTTCAAATTCCATGGAGTTGCTGATTCCTTTCAATAGTTTATAACATCATCTCCTTCTTCCTCCCATTTCCTTCACTTCACACACACTGCAAGTTTGGTAAGGATTTCCCCAATTATGCACTTCAACAACATAGTTTACCACAACCAATCCACACCTTCAGCATCACCACACCGGCAGCCACATTGGCCGAACCAGCTGAGCCAATGTACAAAATATGCAACAACCATCCCTACAGCACCCCAAAACCTCATGCCAAATGCAAAACAATCCATCATTACAACCTAACCACCAATCTAAACCACTACCATCGGCAAGAGAACCGCCACCTCATTTCCTCCTACAAATCACACAACCCCAAATCAGAAACACCACAAATTGCCACTCATCAACCAATTGATCAACCATCATCGAGCCATTCGAAGACCCCCATTGCCCAGTTACAAATCATCAACCTCAATCACCATTTCACAATCATTCCCCATCATTCACCAAACTGAACTCCCCATATCACAGGCCACAATCTACAATTTCAAAATCCACCTCTTCAACCGAGTACACCATAGCCACAATTCAACCATCGCACCCCCATCTCCAAACCGGGGCTGCCCATTCGTAAATTGAACCACAATCAAACCAAAAACCAAGAAGAAAGAAAGCCCAAGCAATTACCTCAACCACCGGCACGTTCGACCGGAGTTTCGCCTGCAATCCCTCAAATCCGAACCTCGGTCCACTCGGTTTTTCTCCCAAAATTCTGCTCAAATCCTTCCTAAATCACCTCCCCGTCCCCGCCCATTGTACCAGTCACCCATAGAGGCACCTCCACCGGTGAGACTCCAGTGGAAGTAGCCTGGCAGCTTGACAGGGATGAGTCGATCGCCATCCCTCTCTTCTCTGTCTCCCTTGCAAAAATATGAGAGAGAGGAAATGATTTTGGTTTTTTTATTTAAAATTGATTTTGGATAAATTGCCTTTAAGTCCCAAGCTTTACGAACCACTTATTTCAATCCTTACAATATTTAAATGTTCTTTATTTTCAGCCCAACGTTTCAGACCAGTATATTTTGACCCAAGGTTTCTGCTGAAATTCTAATTTGGCCAGAAGCTATCAAATTTTGTAAAATCAGTCCCTAATTCCAATTCCATTATTACACGAACAGTTCCTAACTTTTTCAATTTTCTCATTTTAGTCCCCTAATGTTCTTAAATCTCTATTTTTCTTTTACACAAATATACTTTTAAAGCTTTCTTTATCCAAAAGTCTAATATTTGGTCATTTATTTATATAGACGAGGCGTGAAAGAAGTAGAAGTATTATTTTCGTTTGCTCAATACTCGAGAAATAATGTAGACTCTTATTTACATTTTCAAAAATGTGCATCAATGATTATTTGGATTATAATTTAGCATGTATGAATGTGTTCATGAGAATTACTTGTTTTCCAAGCATAAGACTCTGTTACGAGAATTTACTTGCTTAAATGCATGAGACTTGAACTTGTATTTATTTACTTGTTCATGAGACTACTGGTGATCGTTAGACACCTGAAACTTGAATATCATGATTATATGTTTTAATTTATAATGTCAAATGATTATTATGCACGAGTATACTGAGTATTTCTTTGAAATACTCACATTTTTCAAAAAATCAATTTTGCAGATGATGGAATTGGCGGCAAAACGTGCGATGGTAGCTATTATTGAGTCTTTCAAAATGTTTTTATTTGAAACGGCAAACTTATCTATTTTATCTAGTTATTCCCATTTTCGATCTGTTGACATTTTGAATAAATTTTATGAAGTTACCTGAATTAAATTTTAGTAATTTGTTACAATTAGTTTGATGTTGATGGAGTCAAATTAAGTGCTTTATAACACAGATGCAATAGTGCGTAGAGATCAGTAATTGTAACGCCCGAGTTCTAAATATCCAGAACGTCACTTTATCGTCTTAAACTAACTTTCAAAATAAAAATTTAAGTGGAATATAACTAAAATTTAATTCACGTAACTTCATAAAATTTATTCAAAATGTCAACAGATCGAAAATGGGAATAACTAGATAAAATAGATAAGTTTGCCGTTTCAAATAAAAACATTTTGAAAGACTCAATAATAGCTACCATCGCACGTTTTGCCGCCAATTCCATCATCTGCAAAATTGATTTTTTGAAAAATGTGAGTATTTCAAAGAAATACTCAGTACAAGGAATAGATAATCTAGAATTTACACAATATGGTGGTATACATAAACTAGGAAACATGCTTTAAATAAAACTCTAATTATGATTACAATATATTCACCGTCTTGTCATCCAAAATAGTAGAAGCATCAGTCCACTGGAGACTCCAATCTTGGGCCGGAGACAAAGAAACTTTGAGCCAGAAAGAGGTTTAGTAAGTATGTCAGCTAACTGATCATGGGAAGAAATGTAGGAGACATCGAATGAGTTACTGGTTACATGACTCCGCACAAAGTGATATTCAATAGCAATGTGCTTCATGCGGGAGTGGAAGATATGATTAACAGACAAGTAAGTGGCACCAAGATTATCACAATGAATGTTGGGTTTGGAAGATAGGGAGACTTGAAATTCTGATAAAAGACCTTTGACCCAAAAAATTTCAGAAGCACAAGATGCTAGGGCATGGTACTGAGGTACTCAGCCTCAGTTGAAAATTGAGCTATAGCTCGCTATTTTTTAGAGCTCCAAGAGACAAGGGAAGATCCTAAATAGTAGATAGACAATGTAAAGGAGATGAAGTTGGGGTAGTGGAGGGCTGTATGATTGGGGAGACAGTGGAAAAAGTCGAAAGAGGTTCCGTTGAGATGGCCAGTGAGGTTGAGGCCAAAGAAGAGGTTGGAGAATTGGAACTTCCAGGAGTCAAAGTTGGAGTTGGTGAGTTTTATGGGCAATTGTGTGGCAGCATTAATTTGTATCAAGGAGGAGGGGGCGCTGGCAGATGAAGAGGTGGTGTTCGGTGTACGGCTGTCGCTGATGGTCGACATGGGTCTGGGCAGTAGGAATTTCAAGTATAAGGGCTGAGAGGAGACGCATGAGATGTAGGGTTTGAGGCGGATGAACCCTAGTTATATAACTAAAGTTTATTTATTTATTTTCAATGATGTCAATTGAGAGTGGGCACCAAACAAAACTATGTGATATTTCTATGCAAATCTTCTCATCACCCTCCCTAGAAAAATTATTTGAAAAAAATAGAGTAAAACATGATTTAAAAATTCGGTAGTGCTATTCGTATAGATAAGTATAAAGATAGTCATACAGATATGACACACGATATCGTTATATTTATCTACACATCACATTTTCGTCCAACAACCTTACATATGCCATATCATTTTAGAATAAAGCTAGTTGAACATAGCTCTTGACCGATAGTTTTACCAATACCTACGTGGACCGTTGACATGGCTTGCACCTCAGACATTTGCGTTATTTTAAAAATCACCACTTAAATGAAATGGAAACCACAATAAAATTCAGACCAAATGAAATTCAAACCCAAATAACTCTGAAATCTCTCCCTAGTTCACTCTCAGCAAACCCGAAGTCTGCCTCCCAGATCCAAACCACCACCGTTTTTTTCTTAGCCCCCAAACATGAACGGAAGTGTGTGCTGATTCGGTAGCATTTGGCCATAAATATTTCAAATAAAATCTCTCATTTTCATACGACCCTCCCAGATTCAGCCTACGTCGTCCAACATCACAATCGGGGATGCATTTTCACGAAGGTAAGTTCATCTTCAACGATTTATTCATCTAAAAAAAATATCACACTCCATTTGATATTTTCCAACATCACGACCGGAAACCCCATTTTCACGAAGGTACGTTGTTTGAAATTATTTGAAATTGGGGATTCAAAATTATATATTTTTCGAACGTCTTACTCCGTAATTTCTTCCTTCTTTGTATATCGAGGGATTTTGGGTTTCTTGAGAGGGAGCTGGGGAGAGATTTTATGTGGCTTAGTTGTGAAATCTAGGTTATGGTCTCGTTGGTAACAATATGAGAAACGTAAAGTGTTTGGGGGGAAGGGTGAAGCTGGTAATGTTTACTGTTATTTCCTTGTAATTTTAATTTCAACAACCAGTGTGTCAAGGAATTTTTATTTTGAATTTCTTATTTTTAGGATGACAAAAAACAAATCAAAGAACGTAGGAGTATGCCATGGTTGTAGAATGCCAGGCCACTTCTTTGGGGAATGTCCAAAAAAATCTCGAAACCCATGATGTGCTATTGGATTCCTTAAATTTTTTGAGGTGGAAAAAGACACCAAAAACAAAGGGAAGTTATTCGAATGTTGCACTTTGAATTGTGGATATTTCAAGTTTATCAAACCAGCAGAAGCCGAATCAAGTGGAGGTGTTGTCCATGATGATGCCAAATCCACTAAATTGGTGAGCAAGGATTGAATAGAGGATTTCTCTAGCATGTTCCACAATCTAGCTCGGATTTCCTCTCAGGAAAAGGTCAAGATATCAGTGACGGTAACAATTCACAAGGAAAATGGAAGTGTGGAAGACAATGGGAAGGGGAAGGAGCCGGCATAATATAACTTTCGAATTATGTAGATACTTTGACATAGACTTTCAGATGATGCCTCATTTTCAGTTGATGTGGTGTGATCATGTAGCCTCAATTCCATTTTCATGTAAACGTGATGTGTCAATGTTTTAGTTCCTCTTTAATATTTATAGTAGGAGGATGTTTCAGTTTGAAGGTTGTACCTATGTCATCAACATGTTGTAGGAATGTTTCAGTGTTTATTTTTTGCTATTTCAGTTCCAGTTGTAACGTTGTAGTGATAATGTAGTACCAATTTTTATGTTTCAGTGTACTAGTCAATTTACTCTTTTGTGTTAACTGACTTGTTTATTCTTCCTTTCTTTTTCGACTACTCAGAATTCTCAATCTTGATCTCTATGAACACATTCCTCTTAATTTTTTATGAAGAGGCTTTATGAGCTATATTAACAAGTAAACTCATTTTGACTAATGGTGATAAGTGGTTTTGGTAGTTATAATAACGGTAGAGTGATAATACCAGTTTCATGGTCCTCGAAAATCTGCAGTTGCTGAAGTTACTGATGCAACATGGGATTCTCTTTTACATGAGAGTAGTTCAGCTGTTTTAGTTGAATTTTGGGCTCCATGGTGTGGGCCTTGCCGTATGATTCACCCACTCATAGATAAATTGGAAAAGCAATATGCTGGGAAGCTTAATTGTTGCAAGGTTAACACAGATGAGAGTTCTTCAATTGCAACCAAGTATGGGATTCGAAGCATTACTGTCTATGAAGTAACCATTACATCACATAAATCATTAGCAATGGGAAATGGAGCTAACTGAAAATTTTCTAAAACTGAGGATTATACTATGTTTTGAAACTAATGATAATGCTAAATTTAAATTGCCAATGTCAAGAATTCCATTAACACGATAGATACATACTGAGGCATAATGTAAATCAAAGTTGAACTCTTACATCCAAATCAAAGTCATTGACACGAAATGAAATAATACATAAGGGATTGCTGTGACAAGTATTTAAAACATAAGATCATTACTGGTACAAAACACCTCCATCACACATCCACGATACGGCGCCTAGACAGTCTTCTTAATTTCCATGATAGTTCTGTTGTGAAAATCCATTAAACTCGTCAGCATCATACACAATTTCGACATACATAAGTTAGAGTAACATG
The DNA here is from genome assembly GCA_963555705.1 of Ligustrum vulgare. Lineage (NCBI taxonomy): Eukaryota > Viridiplantae > Streptophyta > Magnoliopsida > Lamiales > Oleaceae > Ligustrum > Ligustrum vulgare. The sequence continues at coordinate 5,157,499 of OY743176.1, read as the reverse complement.
TTAAGAAAAATTAATATGGTAGACTCATCTTTAGATTAAGTGAAACAAATATTATGTCCCTAACCTGTAGTAATTATAAATATGAGAAGGTCGGCATATAATAATGTGGTACTGCATCTACAAGATAGACAGGTGCACTAAGTGGTAGGGAAGTGCTTGGTTGTCTCGTAACTTTTTTTGATTTTGAAGTTGACTGCATGTGTACAGGGGAACGAGCCATTAGATAAACAAATTATGTACCTTATTCAAAACTACCGCCAAATAAGTAAAGATACCTAGATTCTCTTTGAAGTTGACTCCAACGCACCCTTTTTCCGAAGTTTCTCAGGGGCACCCTTGGTTCTATAACAATTCAGATCAAGTAATAATCCCTTTTCTGCATTATCTGAAGCTCCTTGGTCAGATTCTGGCTGAGTTGAACGCTGGTACTGAACGTTACGTCCACAACTTGATTTTTCTATGAGTAGCTCTCTCTCTCAGAATTCAATCCACTTCATAACTGATCTAGTTCTCTCCTCATCATTTGCAGCCAGGTCTGCGACATTGGCAAAGGATTGACACATCTTATCGTACCTTAATTGTGAAGGAGTGCTCTTCAAACCATCGTAATGCACTGTGACTCTGGTATGAGCTCTACTAACATCTCTTCTCCATCTCCTCAATATGTACCTCTCCGGAACTGTATCAACTTCATTGTGGATCAAGACTGTGACCACATGCCGACACAAAATGCCTCAGAACTCAAATAAATGGCAGCTGCAACATGTATCACAAGTATCCCGCTGAAACGCCACTGAGAATATTTTTTCCCTCATTCAGTCATTGATCACGACATCCTCTTTCACTTCGTACATAGTGCCCGAACATCCATCTGGGATAGAAATGATTTCACAATATACCTTCCCAGTGAACTCAGTTTGGAATTCCCTATATTTTGAGATTGTACAAACAGCCTGGAATTGCTTCTCCATTTTATACATGGTTTCACATGAGACCATTTGAGAGTATGATTTGAAATCTGCCTGAAACTCCTTTTCGACCTTATTCCTTAGTGCTTGTTCATATTATTGCACAAACTGCTTTAGTGAGGTCTTTGAATGTACATACCCATCAAAAAAAGCATTCATACTCTCACTTCGTTAAGTGGTGGACATCCCAGCCCAGAAGAAAGTTTTTAGAAAACAAGGTACCCACCGACCTCTTTTCTCGTACATAGCCGACAACCATGCATTCTCATGCAATTGATATGTATCAATCATCACTCTCCAACCTGCTTCAAACTCTTGAACCGTTTGTGAATCATAAACCAATATGTGTATAGTCGAAAATAATGAAGTCTTATCAACGTGGTAACCTAACTTCTCAGGAAACTTTTTCAATATATGCCATAAACACCATCAATGCTTCGTATTTGGAAAAACAATCTGAATTGTATTTTGCATTGCTTGGTCCTGATCAGTAATTATTCCAATGGGAGCTTGGTCATGCATGCATTCAAGCCACGTCCTAAATAACCAAACAAATGTGTTGTATCCTCATTTGACACCAATCTACACCCAAGTAGTGTTGATTGTCCATGGTGGTTTACTCCAACAAAAGGGGCGAAAGGCATATCATACTTATTTGTGAGATACTTGGTATCAAAGGTGACAACATCACCAAACTCCTTACATGCCTACCTACACCTATTATTTACCCAGAACACATTCCTTAGTCGAGACTTTTCGTCCAAATCCATTTTGAAGTAAAACCCAGAACTATTCGCTTGCACATTTAAAAAGTATGATTGTATTACTATGGCATCTCCATCTCCAAGACTTAACCTCCTCACCTTTTCAATGTAGTTTCTGCAATCCTTTTCTGTACTTGTAATATTCTCATATCCACAACAGCAGAATTGTAATTTTATGCAACGGAATTCTAACAACATCATTAATTTCAAGCCTTTGTTTCACATGTGCACTCAATTCTCGATTGCATCGATACAATCTTGACTTTGAAAGACTTGTTCTATGATTATGCTGAAGATAAACATTATTAATCCTCCAAGTTCCCTTAATATCTGAAGAAGCCGTCATCTAAAGCCAGATTGAATGGTGACTTGCGGTTTTAGTGAACCAATTATAGTACTACTTCTTCGACCTTCACGGCTACATGTGAAGGTCACATTAGTTAGAAGCCCATCATCTCCCCTTTTCAAATTCCGCTTTCGTACTAGAAAACCTACTTCATAGGCATATTTCTTGTAAAAATCAAACATTTTTGTCTCATTGTTAAATTTCATCCATTCATTGGGAACATTTGCAACATTTCCGACTGATATATCATTTTCCGTTATACTCAGATATTCATCACTCGTTTCTTCCACTCCCACATTATCACAACTTAAATCTTCCAAACATCCATTTCCTATAATAATTGCAAGTGAACAGGGAACAATAAAATTACAATAAATATTAAAATACATGAACCTCAATACAGTTAAATATATTGCAAAACCAAATGGTTTTTCATGAAATACCGATCTCCAATTTCCATACGGGTAGGACTTCACTGATTTTATACATGGTACATTTCACTTCCGAACACAAGTATATCTACAACAAGATAAAACTCATACCTTTTTCCGTCGTCACGTCCATGGACTCGAATAACTTGAGTTGGAGTTTCGGGGATCAGATCGTGTATAGACTCTTAGATATCTGGGGAGTGGGATTTCTTGAAGGAATTTATCGTATTTTTCTTTACATATGTTTAGGGTGAAGAGATACAAACAATGGTGGTTTCGAGCTCGGAGGAGATGATGGTGGCAGACGGTGGTGGTTTGGAGCTGGGAGGCAGACTTCGGGTTTGCTGAGAGTGAGTTGTGGAGAGATTTCAGAGTTATTTGGGTTTGAATTTCATTTGGTCTGAATTTTATTGTGGTTTCCATTTCATTTAAGCGGTGATTTTTAGAATAATGCAAATGTCTGAGTTGCAAGCCATGTCAGCAGTCCACGTAGGTATTGGTAAAACCATCGGTCAAAGAGCTTTGTTCAACTAGTTTTATTCATCATTTTATATGCCATATCATTTTCTGGCCACCAATCTGTAGGAAAATTTTGTACAAACTGATTTTCCCTTAAAAATTGTACTCGAAAAACATTTTCATGAAAATAATTTCCTTATCAATTTAACAAGTTTCATGAAAAATGTTTCTTATCAAACAGAAGATTACCCAAGTCCGCCATCTATACGTGGAAGCAGCACAGAGATTGCCATTGCATGAAGCAGTTTTCAAGCCCACAAAGCCACGATACATGCCACGTTCTCTTCATGCACTTTCCCACCTCCCCTTTTAAATTCCGTCTCCAAATTATCCCTTCTTGCATACAAGATATCCCAATTTTCTGCGTTCAATCCGTTTGATAAAATGCCAGGCTTAACACTCGGAGACACCCTGCCAAACCTTGAAGTTGAAACCACTCAGGGAAAGATCAAACTCCATCACTATGTCGATAACTGCTATACCATTATCTTTTCTCACCCAGGTTTGTTTATGCATTAATTTTCTACTTTTTGGGCCATTTTCGTGGTACTTGGTGAAAATGGTTTGAGTGTACGTAGGTGATTTCACGCCTGTTTGCACCACGGAACTCGGCATGATGGCTGCTTATGCCGACAAGTTTGCTGAGCGAGGAGTTAAGCTTTTAGGATTGTCTTGTGATGATGTTAACTCTCACAATGAGTGGATCAAGGATATTGAAGCCTTTAATGTCTGTAAACAAAAATTTTCCAATCTTTTATGGTTTTTTTCTTCTAATTAATTTGTTAATCTTCTTGATTATTCATGCAGAATGGGCACAAGGTTACTTACCCAATTGCTGCGGATCCCAAAAGGGAGATCATCAAGCAACTTAACATGGTGGATCCTGAAGACAAACAGTCCCCGTCTCGTGCTCTTCACATAGTCGGCCCCGACAAGAAGGTTTGCATTATTAATGTGTCGTGTAATAGACAAGATTTAAGCTTTTTATCTCTGTGCTAAAATGGGGTTTTCAGATCAAGTTGAGCTTTTTGTACCCGGCTAGCACTGGCCGGAACATGGATGAAGTAGTGAGGGCGCTGGATTCGCTGATGAAGGCATCGAAACACAAAATTGCGACGCCTGCAAACTGGAAACTCGAAGATCCCGTGGTAATTGCACCGAGCGTATCGAACGACGAGGCTAAAAAGATGTTCCCACAGGGTTTTGACATTGCTGATCTTCCTTCGGGGAAGGATTACCTGCGATTCACAAATGTCTGAGAGCGTATATATATGAGATGGGGATTACTAGTAACCGTTTGTCCATGCTTGTGTTTATTTTCTGTAATTTATAATAATAATATTATTATACATATATGAAGTAATAATAATAATATTATTATACATATGAAGTCGCGCTTTTTTCATTACTATCATACATGTTGGATTATTTTACCTGGTTATGAATAATTTTAATTGCTATTTAGCCCCCGGCCTAGATATATATAAAAAATAGGATTTTTAGCCTGTGTGGTAAAAGATTAAAATCATATTTTTAACATATCTTTAAAGATTGATAAAATGAGTGATTGAAAAATTGGGAGTCTCGTGAAATATTTGATTGAGATGTATAGTTGAATTTTATTTTGGTACTAATTTGTACCAAACACGGGCTAAGAATATTTTCATAAAAATTAATGGATTCGTTGCAAGTTACCTGGATCGATTTTTTGATTTGAATTGTTGATTCTAACCTTTTTTTTTTTTTTTTGGGAAATGGATTCTAACTTATTAGTTGAACCAAACATTAACAGATGATAAAAATCAAAATTTCAACAGAATTTGACTTAAGTTAATGAAATGTTTGATTTAAAAGTCAATTTTTAACAGAATTTGACTAAATTTAATGAAATGTTTGATTTAAAAGTTGCGTTTCATGAAATTTATTGTTAATTTTGATTTAAATTAAAATTTAGATACAATTATTATTTCAAAACTGCATGATAAATATATATTCTGATAAAATGGTTTTAAGTTTTCTTATCATTTCTTTTTCTCTTGCCATTTCATGCAAAGTTAGATATTTCTCAAAATTTCCAAAATATTCCAAGAATCTAGATAATTTCAATGAAGTGTTCTAAAAAACACTTACCATTAACGTGTGAGTTATTTTAAGGGCGTTTGATTGGGGGGTAAAAAATGGTCCATACCAGTACCTAAGGAATTCGAGTTCCTTGAATAACTGAATTGAAGGAAAATATAGTCAAATTATTGAATTGAATTCCTCGAATAATTGAATTGAAGGATAATAATTGAATTCGAATTCATTGAATAATTGGAAATTTGAATTCGAATTCCTCGTATCCACATTTTCCTCTCAGCTGATATTTTAATCGGTGATAGCACACCAAAGTCTGGAATTCTTGACTACATCCAATTATATTCCATGGGGATTCCTTCAAACATCTCGACCCACCTTTATTCAATCCAGAGCACTCGCTAGATCATGGAAGTTAGTTTTGTTCTGAAACAAACACCCACCTTTATTTGAGAATCTTAATGTGGATCGATCAATAACTCAACCACGGGCAGTAAGAAATCTTGTGAAAAAACTTAAAGATGCTCGTGTTTCTCTCTCTCTTGCAGACTTGTGCTCCAAGCTTACCTCCAAGATTTATCCTAAAAATAAGCAGGGAGATTACAATCAAGTGACTTGTAATCAACCACGTGTGCTGTTATGGTTGATGATTGTCCATGACGTACCCATAGATTGTTTCCCATGAAGGATTTTTTCTCAGTTGACTGAACGCGTCCCCAAATACTTGAACCATCAACATAAGATATTTGTTGGTGATCCCTGGTACCACTAGAGCAACATCAACAGGGATCACCAACAAATATCATATGCTGATGGCCAGGGATCACCAACAAATATCTTATTTTGATGGTTCGAATCAGTGTGGACGCACTCAATCAACTGAGAGAAAAACCCTTCATAGCAATCCATGTGTTGATGGGGTATTGTCATGCGCTGATAATAACCAACAAGAGCGATATCGAAATTGAATATAACATAAAGGGAGATATATTACATACCTTTGAACAGACATATATATAGTGTAAGTCGGCATTCTTCCCTACGACAGTTTCCAAGGAGCCTCCATCTTCTAATAAAATAGGAGAGGTCAGGTCCCGGCTCCGATTTTCTGAACTATCTGCCGATGGAAGTTTTTCTGCAGGTATTCACACAATCACGTCAAACCACAAACTTGCTAATCCTCAACTATACCGCGGATAGATGTTTTAGCCAACCTATCACATGCAATTTAATTGTCCATGAGCATGACTCTCTCAGCAGGCGTAGTCGATAAACAGGTGATCCATATGTAATCTGCCGAATTTTTGAAACTTCATTAAGGGCAAAGTGAGAGAGCTGTTTATCATTTTCCTCTCTCTCTTTTACTGGATAATGGATTAATCTGTCATGACAGTGATGAGAATAGAGAGGAATTACCAGGATATATACTCCTTTATCTTTGAGAACCCTGTAGTTTATCATGAATTGAGTGAAAAAAAAGGCAAGCAAACTAGAAAATATGCAAAATATTGAGTAGGCTCGGTTTACCTGCAGACCTCTTCAAGCATTTTAGCAGCATTCTGCTGTGAGTTGTATCCACACTGCAGAAAATACTCGATTTCGTAATCAGGTTTGTTCATAAATCTATTGCAACATAGAATACTCACCAAAAGAGAGTCCAGAGTTCCTGGAAGACCAAGTCGAACAAATATTAGAAACTGCAAATAAATTGTTTCATCATTGACATATACATTTCTTGAAAGGAATACCTTTGTCAATGACAGCATCAAAGGATCCTGTTTCAAATGCACTCATGTCTCGGACGTCCATTTTAATATCTGCTCTGACGTTCGGAAACTATCAATTAGCTATATAAGGGATGAATGTCATAGTTCCTAGCTCATTGCTAGAACAAAATGTTGTAACTACTTATGCACTGGACAGCAAGTACTACTACCACCTCCAATGTAGAACAAAATGTTCCTTTCTTTTTTCTTTCTTCATTTCTTTGTTCTATGTCGGGTATATTAAATTCTCATAAAATGTACTTGTAAAAGAATTCTTAACATTTTAAGGGTCCGATTGACAAGAGCCTTTTGCTTCTTTCTCTTCTTGTAGAAGAGCTTTTTGAGGAAGAAACTTGAATTAGTGTTTGAAAACTAATTTTTTAAAAGCTCCTTCTTGTTTAGAAGAGTTTTGTTTAGAGAAAGTCACATTTAGTTTAGAGAATGTTTCTCCTTTGAGATTTTTCCATCATTTTTTCCAAATTCATTTTTGACCACACATTTCTATGACCCATCACTTTTCATACTTTCCAATCACACATTCTCCAAATATCCAAATTTCTCCAAAACCACCATTACCATACGGCTCTTAGTTAACTTTCTCTGAAAGCCCTCGAAAAAAACATTGATAAAATTAACCAAAAGAATCCAAAAGCAACTTTTGAATCCCAAACGCTTCTTTTGGCTTCTCAAAAGTCATGTCAAATAGGCCCTAAGACAAGCAGACCCCGGAGAACTCGAACTACACTAATAAGAAGAATAAACAAAACAAGAACTTGAACAAGTTAATGAAGAAGGACCTCATATAAGCTACTCTTTGCGTCGTCCTCCCAAAATACGATAGCCTATATTTTCTAGACACTCAACTGTTCTATCAAGATCAACAATGTTAGCCCAGTTCCCAATCAATTCAAAGATCATAAACTGTAGATTGATTCCAACGGGAAAAAATGAAGAAGAAGATACATACATTTGAGGTTGGGGCGATTGGAGTAATTCTTCTGCATAGCCTCGATCACGACAGAGGATATATCAATGTTTACAACATCCTCATATCCATCATCCACCATTCCCTCACCAAACGCTGGAAAATCAATCAATCAATCAATCAAAACAAATAAAATCATGTAAATCAAGAGAGAGAGTGAAATACCGGAATTGCCACAGCCGACGAGGAGGACACGGTGGTGGTGAGGGATATAGAGCCGGAGAAGAGGTGAAAGAGAAGTGTACTTCTGGTACCAATCAAAGGGGCCAGGATCCTGTGCGTAGCGGTTGTCCCAATACCATGGCTCGCCATATGCTTGAGTTTTAGCATTCATCCTCAAGGCTCATCTTTCAACTCTTTACACAGAGAAATTCCATTAATAATTGGCCTGTTCTGTAAACCCTAATTCAATCCAAGGATTATAGATCGATTGATTTTGTTAATGTATTGTTTTGATTTGTCGGATCATATGAGGTTTGTTAACATATGTCGGCCAACCAACTTGCCATCATCTTTCCGTCCGTCTGTCATACAGAATCAATTAAGGTAAGGTAAAGAAAATATTAAAAATATCACAACCTTTATTTTCTTATATTTTGGTTTCAAGAATGTCATAAAGCGAATCAGCGATTATGTTGAATCTTAATCTTAACTTAATATATATAATAAAAAGATAGTTGACTCAAGTTTTTTCGTCAAAACTGATGACATAATTTTATTTTTTTTGTCAAAATATGATATTTATTTGTTTAACTTAACATCATTAAATATCAATTATATCAGCACCATTGTATTGACACTCATTCCTCACTACACGAAAATTAGTGCATTGTTACTAACAAATTATTTAATCAATTCTATAATACATTGATTCATTAGTTGGATAATTTTTATATGAATTTCAAAAACAAATTATGTAACATTCAAGAATGTAAAAAAAAAAACAATTTCCTTTTGTGAAATAGATTTTTTTATCATTATTATATTTTGAAATTACTAAAAATATTTTTATTTATAACGTCTTGAGCAACATTAACGCAAGAAATAAAAAATATTTTTATTTTCCATAAATAAATTTAATACACGTGCAATTCATTTTCATGTATTGATTGATGTTCTGCACGATCTAATTGAAAAGTTTTAATATCCTAAATTTTAAGGATTGATATAATAAAGTGGTAATTATATTACCACCACATAATTTATTTACTACACCACATTATAATCACACCACAATTAAAATATATTTTCAATAAATACACCACAACAAATTTACAATAATACTCTTAATCCTATAAAAAATTAAAAAAAAAAAAAAAAAAAATATATATATATATATATATATATATATATATATATATACGTTCAGCGTTATAATTTCAATATACTTTCAATATTTCAAATTGTTGTTCAAATATTTGATTGTTTCATTACAGTTGAATCTTTTTCTGCATTTTGATTATTGTTTCTTCAATTTATTCCGCACTATCCTTGTTCTATCTAACCTGGGTTCTATTTGGTATCAGAGCCATTTAGGTTCAAGTTATCCTTGGAGAGTGTTGTTATCTGTTCTGAGTTTGTTTTACAGGTTAAGTTCTGTAAGTGGATGGTTCGAAACCTCGGAGGCAGGGCAGAAGAGTGTAAGACCCGGGTAAGACCACGTGGAGGGAGTAGGTAAAAGTCCGACCTTTAACTTAGCCTTGTTTCTCAAACAATTTGCAGGTAGTAATACCTTTCAAGCTTACCTTGTTCAAAAATGTCTTCTTTTTCCAGTTGGTTCAAAGGATCTGGTAGTTCTAGAAATAGAGCTAATATTTTGTCAAACAATTTTCAAAATACTGAAGAATCACTTCAAAATGATTCTGAAACTTTTCAAAATACAAATGAACTTCAAATTCATCAAATTGAACAATTATTGCATAATTGGACAATTCCTAAGGTAGACAAAGGATCTATCTATGAAATTGGTCGATTTGATTTTTCTCAAAATTACATCATCAAAACACATGAACAAACCATGCATGTTTTGGGTCAAAATACTGAGCTTGCTCTTCTTTCAAAAAACTCCATACAAGAACATCCTAAGAAATTCCAATTCTTACATATTGGTCTTGTTCAAATTGCCCTCAAGCCCTTGTTCAGACTTGGACTTGACATTCCTGTCTTGGTTACTCTTCGTGATCAAAGACATTCAAACTTCGAGCATTCGCTCTTGACAGTTCTAGAATCAAATCTAGAATCTGGTCCAATCTTCTCAAACTGCTATCCAAATTTCAAAGTCAGTCTTTTTGACAAACATATCTTAAAGACTCTCAAACTTCATGTTCAAACTAAGAATCTTAGTTTGGATGAATCAAATTCATTTGCTGTAATATACAGAGTATATTACAAACTCTTGGGTACGAATCTCAACATTCGTGCTCTTCGTTCGTCTCCAAGAAACGAATCGCTTCTTATGGAGGTGAATGATCTTCATACTAACACCATGATTCCTAAGAGAATTCCATGGAATCTTCAAGCTAGGAGCTTAGAATGGGAAATTCTAAGAGCTTCCAAACCGGAACCTCCTCCTTCATCTGATACTCCTAATCAGATTCTTTCATTTCCTGATGGAAGTGTTAGGATGATCTTTGGAGAATCATCAAACAACTCTTCAAACATTTCAAGATCTAGTTCATCTAAATCTTTTCAAAATTTTCAAAATTCAAATGTTTTTCCTTCAAGATTCTCAACTTCATCCAGCAGACTCAAAGATGTCAACTTTGAATCTGTTATCCCAAAACCTCAATATTCTGAATCTGAACAAGATTCACCCACTGCATCTGATATGCAGCCTCCTTCTGAAAACATTCCTCTTCTGAGAAAGAAAAATCACAGAAGAAGTTTATCTTCTCAACTCAACGTCATTTCTTCTAGCATTGATAGAAGATCTGAATTCAAAAAAGATCAGTCTCCTAAGGTCAAGAACCTAAGGAAACTTTTTCGTCAAACTTTTTCAAAAGAAGAAATTGAATCTTACTGGGAAGAGTTCTTCGCTCAACCAGAAGATATTTCATTTTTCAAATGGATTAATTTCAAAGTTTTTGGAAAACAAAAGAAGTCTTCAAAATCTTCTTCCAAACCCAAATCCTCTTCAAAATCCAAATCCATTCAAACTTCATCTTCAAAAGAAAAAACTTGGAAAACTTCTTCCAATCAAACTTTCAAATCGGAATATCCTCCTCTTGAAGAGATCATTATTCCTCATGGAAATGCAGAAGTTACTGCGTCTCCTTTCAAACAAATTCCTGAAGATAGGACTGATAATGCAGCGGCCAAAACCGTTGATGTCAGAAATCTTCAAATCCAGAACAATTACACAAATATTGTTCTTCAAACTATCGGTAATCAGTTAACCAGAATTGAAGCCAATTCTGAAACTGAAGCCAAATTCAAAATTCCCTCTAATGCTTTTTCTTCCATTAGAGATTCTCCCTCTTCTTCATCTTCCTCGAGTAATCAAAGGTTGCTTTTCAAACCAACCAATCTTACTCCTGATCTTGGTAAGAAATCTTTAGACACTGATTCTGCAGTGATCAAAGAGCTTGCCTCTCAATTTTCAAAAATGTCCGCATCTTCAAAAAATATCAACACAATTGACATTTCAGATGTCGAAAACCAATTTGTTGAAGAAGCACCGCTTCAAGTAAACAGATTGAAATTTCAATCTTCAAAACTTCCAACATTCTATTCTCGTCCTACTCAACCAGATTTACTTTTAGAAGAATCATCTTTTAGAAGGAAAGTCACTGAGACATACTCAGGCGACGAAATCGTTGAATGGAATATTGATGGAATGACGGAATTCCAGATTATTCAAACTATCAATAAAATGTATGTTTGCTTCAATGCTTACAGATGTCAAAGGATTGATGAAGTGAATGCTTGTAATAATCTTATTATTGGCTTCACTGGACAATTAAAGGGATGGTGGACTAACTACCTTAACGATGCAAGTCGTTTAGAGGTTATTAATGCCACAAAAACCGAAAATGATCAGGTTGTTCCTGATACATTGACGACCCTTGTCTTTGCCATTATCAAACATTTTATTGGATCTCCTGAATTCCTCCAGGATAGATCGTCAGAAATTCTGATGAATTTATCTTGTCCAAAATTGCACGACTTCAGATGGTATAAGGATATCTTCCTTACCAGAGTCATGCTTCGCGACGACTGCAATCAAGAGTTCTGGAAAGAAAGATTTCTATCTGGACTTCCTAAACTTTTTGCAGAGAAAGTTCGCAATTCAATCAAACTTCAATTTAACAATTCAATTCCCTATGGCGACTTGACTTATGGCGAACTTGTTAGTTACGTCAATAAGGAAGGCCTAGCCCTCTGTAATGATATCAAACTCAAAGCCAAACTCAAATCTGAAAGTTTTGGGTCTAAGCATGAGTTGGGTTCATTCTGTGAACAATATGATTTTGAAAAAAATCTTCCTGCCTCTTCAAAAAACAAGAAGAAGTTTCCTTCATTTCCGAGGAAACGAAATTTTCAAAATTTCAAAAGATATTCTTCAAAATCTCATCCTCAATTTCAAAAATCTTTTCAAAAGAATTCTTTTCAAAAATTTCAATCAAAACCAAAACATTTTCAAAAAACTGGTGATTCAGCCAAGGTCACTTGCTTCAAGTGTCATCAAACTGGTCATTATTCAAACGAATGTCCCATGAAGAACAAAATTAATAATCTTCAAATTGCTGAAGATATTAAGATTGATCTTCTCAATCTTCTTCATTCATCATCTGATGATGATTCTGAATTAGAAAGAATTTATCAGTATCAAGAAGATTCTGATAATGAATCTAATTCTTCCTCATCTTCTCATCCTTGTGAAGGTAAAGGTATTTGTGGTTGCAAAACCATTAATGTCCTTGCAAAAGAAGAAGAACTTATTCAAGAAATAATTGAGCAGATTGACAATCCTCAATTAAAGAAGAAGTTCTCTTCGCTCCTTCCTTCTTCTTCAAAAACCCATGAATCGTTTAGTATGAAAGAAATACTAAAAAGATTGAATCAAGAATCTACTTCTAAATCTTCATCCTCTGATTTGAAATCAGAAGTGAGGGAAATGAAGTCTCAAATTTCCTTTTTGGAACGTCAGGTTAAAGAAATTAAACTTGATGTTACCATTCTCAAAAATTCTTCTTCAAATATTCAAAATCAAAATGATTCTGATTCTTCTTCTTCTTCTTCTTCCGAAGAATCCTCTGATTCTCGTATTAATGATTTTAGTCCTCTTCAAACTGATGAAGAACGGATTAATGTTATTAATCGTATTCAGTTTCAAAAATGGTACTGTCAAATGACAATTGTCATTGACGAGTCTTTTCAAATTACCACCAGAGTATTAATTGATTCTGGAGCAGATCAAAACTGCATCAGAGAAGGATTAATACCTACAAAATACTTTGAGCAAACTTCAGAACGTCTCTACGGAGCAGGAGGCAAAAAGCTCAACATTCAATATAAACTTTCAAAAGCTCATGTTTTCAAATCAAACATTTGTTTCAAAAATGAGTTTCTTTTGGTGAAAGATTTGGATCAAGAAGCAATTCTTGGGATCCCTTTCATCGTTCAAATTTACCCTTTTCAAACTAACGAAAATGGTCTTCAAACCAATGTTTTCGGTCAAAATTTGATTTTCAAATTCATGCATCATACATCTCCAGTAGATGTTTTTGATTTCAAAAGAACATCGATTTCTCAAATTAAGAATATTAATTTAAGAAATTTCAAAAAGAAAGAATCTTCAATTTTCAAAAAAGACAAATTGACAGATCACTTTCCTCAAAATTTCCTTGGATCCATTAGTAAAGAATCTTTCTTTATTAATTCCATTTCAAAAGACAATCACGAGTGTCACCCACTCCTCAAAATAAAACAAAATTGTCAAAAGTCGTGGGTCCCAAAAAGCACCTTTGTCGCCCAAGTTGTCAAAAGTGTCATTATTGGTATCCTTTTCATTATTGCTTCAAAGACTTTTTCCCATGTCCAAACAGCTGTGTCAGACATAGGATTAGGTGGGATCGGTGAGGGAAACCTACAGTCGATTCCTTTTGAATCAATTCAAAAACAACAGTATTTTTACTATTCTAGTAACAATAACTGTTTTCAAAATTGCTTTTCAAAAAACAAAATTTTTCAAAATAATTTTTGGGATAACTGTTTCACGAAGAAATTTCCCTATAAATTAGAGAGATTCCGAGTGATTGAAAGGCCACCCCAAAAGAGTGTTCAAACAAAAGGTATCAAAATTGATTGGTACAACAAAGTTCTTGAAGACATGGCTTCCTCCATGATCAATTCCTCAAAAAACAAAAATAAGGGCAAAAAAGTTGCTCTTACTCCTCTTCCTTCAATCGAAGATTTTGTTCAAACTTCCAACAGAAGTGTCTCTACTTCAAACATTCCTCAAATTTCCACTTCAAACAACTTTTCTGTTCTTGGCAAAATTCCTCAAACCCCAGAAAAGCCAAGACCTTCAAATTACAAAAAGGCCGTTCTTACTGGTTCAGGAAAACTTCCTGAAATCAATAAAAGCCCTTTTCAATATACCATCAAAAATCCCTTTCTTTCTGTTCTTACTTTGGAACCTTCTTGGATTGAAAAATATTCTGATTACAATGATTGTTTATCAAATATTTTTCCTTCAGGTTTCCATTTCATGCCAACATCAATTCAAAAGAACCGTGAGTTTTATGAAAAGATCCTTCTCAAAACAGGATCAGCCATTATTACTCACACTCAAAATAAAGAAAATCCTCAAAATATTGATTTTTCAAAATGTTCAATTGTCAAGGTTTTGTCATATGATGACTGGGGACAGCAACCTTGGATTGAGAAAAAGATGAACCTTGCAAAAGGTGAAACTTTCTCTTCAAAATTCAATTACTTGGATTATCAAGATGCCTGGTTTAATGCCTTTTTGTTTAGACCAGTGAATCATTCTTGGTTCATCCTTTTTCATCAAAATTGCCAAAATAATTTTCCCCAATGGTTTCAAAATTGGTTTAATTATTTTGGACTTGAAGAAAGTATTCTACCCAGTCTCTCTCTTCAAGGATTCAAACATTTCAAAAATGAGGCTAAAGATTTGCTTAAGTCTCAGGAGAATCTTCTCCTTCAATTTTCCTTCAATTTCAAAGTCTCATGGATTCTTTGTTGGGACTTTTTTCTTCTTCAAAATACTGACTCTTTCAGTCCTCAAAGGATTGTTCGAAGATTCAAAATAAAATGGTGGGCAAAATTTCATGAAACAAATTGTTGTCCCAAGGCAGTTCAATCATGGATTAATCAAAAATCAAATGAAGGACTTCCGTCAAAAAAGATTCAAGATAAACATGTTGATTTTCTTGCCGAAAAGGGTAGATTATTAGCACTCCTTGCAAAATGCACCAGCCCTGAAGAAATGTCAATTTTAGCAGAAAAAATTGCTGCTCTTGCTGAAAATGCTTCTTCAGTTCAAGATTCCTCAGAAACCAGTTCAGAGGCGGATTTCAACGTCGAAGACAGTTTCTATCAAAATGAAGATGATTTTCTCGCAACTGATTACGATGAAAATCTTCAAACCATTCAAACTACCAAATGACTACATGGACGCAGTTTCCTTGATGACCTCAGAGAATATCGCGTTCAAAAATCAAAAGAATTTTCACTCAAAATAATCAAAGTTAAAAATCAATGTCCACTTTATCCAGAGAATCATTTCTTTTCATAAAAGGACAAATGAGATTTTTGCTTTTTCAAACTTTCGGTGGAGTTGGTGGAGTGGTTGGCTAGCTTTTGGAAAAGCTGCAGACAAGTCACTATTCAATCAACGACTTTCAAAATTCAATCTCTGTTCAAAGATTCCTACTTTTTGGAAAGTAGTCGACAGAGCACTGTTCAATCACTGTTCAATCAAGACTTTTCCAGCTGTAGTTCAATTATTCAATATTCTGATGTACCTTTTTCATTTTTAGTCTTCTATAAATGTAAGGGTTCATTTCAATTGTCAGGCAGAGTTAATTAGAGACTTAGAGTTAATTTGAGTTGTACTCAGAGTTAATTGAGTCTGTAACAATTAACTTCTCCTTTTCAAGAGAGTATTGTGAGCTTGTGAGCGGAGCGATAATAATTCTTTTTAAGAATACGTTATCCAATCAATCTCTTATTTCAAAAATTATTGTAACGTTCAGCGTTATAATTTCAATATTTCAATTTGTTGTTCAAGTATTTCAATTGTTTCATTTTAGTTGAATCCTTTCCTGTATATATATATATATTATTGTGGTGTACTCATCATCCCAAATTCTCAATATTTCTCCTATTTTTCCTCATCATTGCCACCCATTGTTTCCTTTATTACAATTAATTAGGTTCAAATTTCCATGTTACACATTTTTTAATTGATGTTTGATGGATAATTGAAACAATAAGATATTCAATTTCATATAAACATAATAGGTGGTTGACTTCTAAATATTTGATATACATTTTTTTTTTAAAAATACGAGATGCAATTGGAATCACTATTTTTTTTAATACTAGATGCAACTGAAAACATGATAGGTGGAATGCAGTATGAACACGCAAATATATGTAATTGAAAAACCATAGAATTCGAAAATCGAATATAAAATTTAATTGAAAATCAAATATAATTAAATAACCAAAATCCTGGGTGACATCAAAATATAGGGAACCTTGAACAATAAAAATCTTTCACTAACCTAAAGTCCTAAACTTTAATTTATGTTAATGTTTGCATGATGTTATTATTTGAAAACTCATATGAAATTATTGTATTAACATCTATTCTAATTAATTTGGTATTGAAAAGCAAAAATATAAAATAATAAGAAGAACAAGATGATTTAGAAAAATAAACATAGAGAATATAAGAGAATATTTGAAAGATGTGATATATAAAAAAATTATTTTTAGTGAGATAATATTAAAAGAATATGTATGTAATTTTATTTATGTCTATTTTTATAAATAAAGAAAATACTTTAAATTGTGGTGTAAAACATAAATTTTGTGGTGGCAATATAGTCATCATAAATATAAAGAAGAAAATAAAATAAATTTATTTGAAAGATTGTGGTGTATTAAAAAATAGTGAGAGAAAAATAAAAGGATATTTTTGTAATTTCTTTTATGTCTATTTTAGTCAATAAAAAATCACTTAAAAATGAAGTGTAAGAATTAAGTTTTGTGGTGGTAATATAGCCACCCATAATAAAGTCCAATAAAGAAATTATGTCATTCATTTTTTGGGAAAACATTTTTTTCTGTGATCATTCTTTGAATTATGTTTGACATTCATTAATTCACATCTCATTTTTTAAAATTCGTTTTTAACTATATTTTATTAATGAGGTATTCTATATATGATATAAAAAAAATCTCTACTTTTTAACCATATATTCTCCTATAATATACATTTCTATACCACATTTCTTTTTAATTGTATTGTATGCAAGACCATGAATCATAATTGTTTAAAAATTATGAACCACAATTATTATTTTTAAAGAAGTTTTTTTAATTTACATTGAATTTTGCTATTGAATACTTTTTTGTTTCTTCATATTCTTTCCCATAATATATGAATTTAATTGTTTTTGTTATATATTTATCACTTTTTCATTAATTATTGAATATATTTAGTTAGTTATTCATTAATTAATAATTATAATTTTTTTTTATTCCGTGCAACGCACGGGTGCGAATACTAGTTATGGTATTATTGTCAACTAAGCACTTATTTGATTTAGCTTAAAAATATAAATCCAAAGGATAGCTATGTTGTCATCACAAAACTTATTTTTTATACCATAATTCTAAGTATTTCCTTTGTTTACAAAAAGATACATAAATATCCTTTTAATTTTCTCTCAACATTTTTATATAACCACAATCTTCAAAATAATCTACTTCTCTTCTCTATATTTATATTTGGCCAATTGGGTAGCTATATTGTCACCACAAAAATTATTTTTCATATCACAATTTTAAATATTCTCTTTCTTTTCAAAAATAAACATAAATAAAATTATATAAATAAAAAGAAGAAAAGAAAAAAATTCAAGTGACAAAAGTCGAGACAATGAGATGACAAATAAATAAAAGTTGATCATTGTCAAGCCATCTTCTTGCTTTATATATATGAATATATCATTGTATTTATGTTACTTTTTAAATACTAACCAACCCCAAAAAAATTGTGCTTGAAAATGTTAAATCTGAAGAAAATTAATACAATCACTGTGAGTTTAGAATTATTGCAGATGCCAACTGTATCTAGCTTACAAATACTGTTGATCATAGCTAGGGAACAAAAATAAAAATAGGAATGTATTGTTGAGGTGTAAAATTATTGGAGAGATCTCAGTTTATTGTTGTTCTCTTTCTTTATTCTTAAGTTGCTTTATAGAGCTTCAGTTTCTGCGGCTATGGACTTTGTAAGGAGCAGTTTATGGCCCCCCTTCTCCCATGCTTGATGAAATAATCAGTCCATTTGGTATTACTCGTGTGAAAGAATAGAATATTACAGCTAATTTGACTAGCAAAATTTTAGCTCTATTTCTGTTAGCTGTATGACCACGCAATTTGTAGATGTCATCTCCTTGCCTGCTTAAACGAAACTTCTGTTTCTGATAGGGGTGAATGTGGTCCGATTTGGATGATTTTTGACATATTTTCAAATCAAACCATTTTTAGCGATTTGACATTTTTTTCAAACCAAACAATTTCATTTTACAAATCAAACCAAACCTAACCATTTTTTGCGGGTTGATTCGGTTTTAATCCACGATTTACCTATCGACATAATATAATATATTTTAAATGTCAAATTAATTTATGCTTTTTAATATATAACGCTAAATTAGAAGATAGTATAAGCTAAAATATGTTAACTTTCTTTGATTCATTCTTTACCTCGTTATCCTTGCACTAGATTGATAATAAATAAAAACATAATGATGAGTGAATAACTTCACTAAAATGTGGGAGTATGATTTTCAGACTGTCAATTATCGATATATATATATATATATACTACACATTATTTGAAGATTTGATAACTCTAGTCAAGGTTTTGAGTTCATCTCCATTTTTAGCAGTTCATTGTAATTACGGCTTATTGTTGCATTATCTTGATCAATTTTCTTGCTTAGTACAATTTATTTTATCTACTTACCATGCATGGCCCAAATCGAAAGGTAGGAAACCTCTATACATTTTTTTTAGGATCATTTCAAAGCAATGAAAACGAGAATAGGGATGGTAAAAAAATCCGAAAGACCCGCGCCCAAAAATTACACGCCCCATCGGGTTCACGGGGCAGGTTCGGGGCGCGTTTTCCGCCCCGCGAAGTTTTTCGAGTCGGGTTCACCCCGACCCGATATTATTATTATTTTTTTTTAAAATATTGGAATGAGAAACTAAAATAAATTTAATGAAGTTCAGAAGAATTGAACCTGGTGGGATTTAGGGGTATGAGAATATATAACCACTATACCATTATGTTGTTTATTGATTTTTTTTCCTTCAAATATATACATATTATCTTTAAAGTTCAAACTTAAAAACTCTAACTAGTTCGACGCCTAAATTTTTCCACTAAAATTTCATTACCAATTTTGAAAAAAAAAAAAAAAAAATTCGGGTTATTAGCGGGTCGGGTAGGTTGCGTGTTCGCTAGAAATACACCGCAAGTGCACATATCGCATACAAGTGATAGTGGACTAAATAAGTCCAGTTTATCGATTCCACAATGATTGTCTATTGTAACTACACTCTAGTTCAATCAATTTAAACAAGAAACATACACAATAAAGTTTGGTTTGAGAGTGTTCTCGTACTAAAATTAAAATCGCAATTGTAAATAAATAAATAGAAAAATGGTGATGACTTGATGATAAAGGAATGTTGGGATTCTTTATTCCACTTGACCATTACCTAATTGAATTCACAACAAGCAAATATAAATGAATTCATTAATCATGTTAGACCCGATTTTCCAAACTTAGTCAATTACCTCTCTCGAGTGAAACCAACCATAATTAGTGGAATTAACCTACTATATCTCTGTATCGATTAAAAACACACCAATTGCGTTAAACATATGTGAAAATAACTCAATGGGGAAAACGCATAATTGGATTGCTAATTGGAGCTAAATTGGACAAGTGAGGAGTTTGTAACGTCAACCGGGAAGGTTCATGGTGCTCAAAATGAACGAATTAGTGGTTGGATGACCTAATTGAATGAATTATGAGCTTAAATGGGCAAATCGAGAAGAAGATAAAGTTTGGGGACTAAATTGTAACAATTGGAAGTTGAGGACTGAATGTGCAATTAAAAGTCAGGGACCAACTTACACAGCCGAGAAAAGATGGAAGTTGCGATCGCTGGATACGTGCCACGTGATCGCGAGATGGTGCGAAAATATAACCCGAGAGTTTTAAGGTCAAGCACGTGATCGCTGGGGTTGAAGACAAGCGATCGCGAAGTTATCCGACTAGGCCAACTGTGGGGTTTTTCTCACGATTCTCAACAGAATTCTCTCTTTTTGACCTAGATTTTCCCTAAAACCTATATATACAACTCATTAGGCACGAAAATAGAACCTTTGCCTCTCCATAGAACGAGCCATAACAGAGATTTTAATTGGAATTCTTTGAGATTCAAGTATCGCAGAGGGGCGTGAATTGAAGATACTTGAAGAATTGATAATTTGTGCAATCTTTCCAATCTTCTTTATTTTCAATTAACGTCATTATATTTTGTTTTTTCTATTTAAATATGATGTGTAACTAATTTTAATGTTGGGATGAACGATGTAGCCTAGTTAATTATTTTAATTCCATATTTCGTGTTTTAACGCTTTAATACATGTGTTGATTTATTATTGCGTTTAATGCGTGAATGAACTGACCACTTATTCATGATTTTATGTGTTATTTCCATAATCCGAGAGGTGAGTTAATAACATAGATCTAGGTAATAAATTCGGTAATTGAACGAGAGATAGAGATATACTCTTGTAATTATTGCGGTCGTGTGTGAATTCTTGAATGTAATGCATCTAGATAAGGAATATTCAGACCCGCTGTAAAGATACATGGTTGACTTATTTAGGTAGAGTTGATTTAAACTCGAGAGAGGAATTTCAATTTAAATTAGTAAATTCGACCGAATGCATATTTAGGAAATAAAACTGGAATTGGAGTTAATTTAATTGGTTAGGTGAAATCGTAAATCTCAACTACTTTACAATCGTATTTGAAAACAAAACAATTTTCTAATTTTAAATTCTTCAGTTTAATTCTTTAGTTTTAGTTTAAAATCTCATATTATTTCGTCCGTTCAAATAAAGTGTAGAACTAAAATATTTCGGTAATTAATAGCAGTCCTCGTGGGACGATAATCCGGACTCATCTAGGTCCACTTTATTACTTCTCACGACCTATGCACTTGTGGGAGTATTTCGCATCGCGAGATAGCAGTGAACACATGCTTTACCAAATAGAAGGCGAAATGGAGACATACCAATAGGGGTTTTGAACCGGTGCGGTATGCCCATAATGCATCATCCAATTTCTTGGGCCAATCTTTCCTCGAGGCATTCACCGTCACTTCAAGGATATTTTTCAACTCTCTATTTGAAATTTTAACCCGCCCACTTGTTTGCGGATGATAAGGAGTGGATATTCGATGTTTGACTCCATACTTGGTCAAAAGGGAATCGAAGAGGTGGTTACAAAAGTATTTTCCTCCATCACAAATGATAGCTCGAGGGGTGCCATAACGAGTAAAAATGTTTTTCTTTAAAAAGTTCACCACCACTCGAGCATCATTTGTGGGGAGTGCCACCGCTGCTACCCACTTTGACACATAGTCTACCTCAACTAAAATGTATTGATTAGAAAAGGACGATGGAAAAGGTCCCATAAAATCAATACCCCAAACATCGAATATCTCCACTTCTAAAATAGAATTTAAGGGCATTTTATTTCGGTTAGAGATATTACCCAAGTGTTGGCATCGGTCACATTTGGACACAAGTGTGTGAGCATCCTTGAATAAAGTGTGCCAATAAAATCCTTACTGAAGAACCTTTGATGCAGTTTTCACTACACCAAAATGGCCTCCATAAGGTGATGAGTGACATTGCTCAAGAATCTTCTCCATCTCCTCCTCAGGTACACACCTTCTTATGATTTGATCCGGACCCCTTTTGAACAACAACAGTTCATCCCAAAAATAGTGCTTGATATCCGCAAAGAACTTCTTCCTTTGTTGAATAGAGAGGTCCGGGGGAATGATGCCACTTGCAAGAAAATTCACATGGTCCGCATATCATGGCACACTAGAAGCTTGTAGAAGATCCATGATTTTGAAAAGTTACTCATCCGGGAATACCTCACTTATCTCTTCATCAATAATTTCCTCGATTTGCTCAAGTCTTGACAAGTGATCGGCTATAAGATTCTCGGTTCCCTTCTTGTCACGAATCGAAAAATCAAACTCTTGGAGAAGAAGAACCCATCTAATTAACCGCGGCTTAGCATCTTTCTTTGCCAACAAATATTTGAGGGCCGAGTGGTCGATATATACAATCACCTTAGAGCCAATAAGATATGACCGAAACTTATCAAAGGCAAAGACCACCGCTAGCATTTCCTTCTCGGTAGTAGCATAATTCAATTGAGCATCGGTCAAGGTTCTACTAGCATAATAGATGACATGCAAGATTTTGTCCTTCCTTTGCCCCAAAACCGCCCCACGGCATAATCACTTGCATCACACATAAGCTCAAAAGGCAAACTCCAATCCGGAGCCATAATAATAGGTGCAGTGATAAGTTTCTCTTTAAGAGTGTTAAAAGCTTGGAGACACTCTTTAGAGAAGTCAAATGTGGCACTCTTCTCAAGCAATGAACAAAGTGGCTTTGTGATTTTTGAGAAGTCCTTGATGAATCTCCTATAAAATCCCGCATGGCCCAAAAAGCTTCTTATGCCCTTTACTGAGGTTGGGGGAGGTAATTTTTCAATAACTTGAATTTTTGCCTTATCAACCTCAATCCCCTCACTTGAAATCCGGTGTCCAAGAACTATCCCCTTTCGAACCATGAAATGGAATTTTTCCCAATTCAAAACCAAATTGGTATCCTCACATCTTTTTAGCACCATTCTCAAATTATTCAGACAATCATCAAATAAAGTACCAAAAACTGAGAAGTCATCCATAAATACCTCAATAAAATTCTCCACGATGTCGGAGAAAATAGCCATCATGCACCATTGGAAAGTGGCGGGGGCATTGCAAAGACCGAATGACATCCTCCTATATGCAAAAGTTCCATATGAGCATGTGAATATTGTCTTTTCTTGATCCTCCAGGGCTATAGGAATTTGATTATAGCCCGAATACCCATCTAGAAAGCAATAATGAGAGTGACCCGCCAATCGCTCAAGCATTTGATCGATGAATGAAAGGGAAAATAATCCTTCCTAGTAGCATTGTTGAACTTGCGATAATCAATGCAAACTCTCCACCCCGTCACTGACCTTGTTGGAATAAGCTCATTATTCTCATTCTCCACCACCGTGACACCTCCTTTCTTCGGCACTACTTGCACCGGGCTCACCCATGCACTATCCGAGATTAGATAGATAATACCCGCGTCAAACCACTTCACCACTTCGACTCTTACCACTTCCTTCATTTTAGGATTTAACCGACGTTGATGCTCCACCGAAGGTTTAAAATCATCTTCCATAAAAATTTTATGCATGCATAACGAAGGGCAAATACCTCGAATATATGAGATGGTCCATTCAATAGCCTCCTTGTGCTCCCTCAATACCCAAAGCAATTTATCTTCCTCCACTTCATTCAATAAATTCAAAATAATGACCGGAAGGGCAGAAGATTCCCCCAAGTAAGCATACCTCAAATGAGAAGGAAGAGGCTTTTGCTCGAGGGTAGGTGCCTTCTCGAGAGATGGTAGGGGCGGTGAAGAACTCTTTTTCAACTCCTCAAAGTAGGGGGCCCTCTTGTGTTGATATTGTGGTGATGCCTCCAAGTAATGAGTCATTTGTTCAACTTCATGATCATCATCCTCAATAGTCAAAGAGTGGGAGATGCAAGATTCCAATGGATCCTTAGAAAGTCCTCGGTTGAAGGAGTTTACCACTAGATGATCCATGACATCCACTTGAAAACATGAGTTTGACTCCGAGAGATATTTAATGGCCTTCAACACATTGAAGGTGACTGGCTCATCTTGCACCCTCAAAATCAATTGTCCCTCTTGCACATCAATAAGAGCCCTCCCGGTTGCTAAAAATGGCCTTCCCAATATGATTGGAATGTCATGATCTTCCTCCATGTCTAGAATAATGAAATTCGCAGGAAAGATGAATTTATCCACCTTCACAAGAACATCTTCAATGATCCCCCGAGGATATTTGATGGACCTATCCCCCAATTGTAGAGACACGGTGGTTGCTCTAGCTTCCCCCAATTTCAATTTTCTGAAAATGGACAAAGACATCAAATTAATGCTAGCACTTAGATCACATAAAGCTTTACTAAAATTAACATCACCAATAGTGCATGGAATAGTAAAACCCCCTGGATCATTAATTTTTGGAGGAAGCTTGTTTTGAATGATGGCACTACATTCCTCAGTTAGCATCACCGTCTCATACTCTTCAAGCCTTCTTTTGTTGGATAGAATATTCTTCATGAACTTGGCATAGCTTGGCATTTGAGCTAATGCGTCGGCAAAAGGAATGTTGATGTGTAGCTTCTTGAACACTTCCAAAAATTTGCAAAATTGACTGTCGAGCTTTTGCTTTTGCAACCTTTGAGGAAAGGGAATATGAGGCACATAAGCCTTGATTGGTGTTGGGACCTTTGATGTGGATGCTTCCGGCTCACTTTCCTTTGGCACTTCAACAATTGTTTCGGATGCTTAATAGGCTCATTTTCTTCAATGGGAGCCTTGTTTGATTGAGTTGTTGGTTGTGGGGCCGTGATCTCGGACAATTGCACCCCACTCCTTGTTGTAATAGCTTGAACATTCTCCCTAGGATTTGTCTCGATGTTGCTAGGCAAAGCTCCTTTTTGCCTTTCCGAGAAAAGTTTAGCTATTTGGCCCACTTGCTTCTCCAAATTTTTCAAAGAGGCACCATTGCGTTCTTGATATTGCAATTGATGATTTGCTAGCTTGGTGATAGCCTCTTCCCGTCCCTCTTTCATCTCTTGTGGCTTTGGATTCAACACATTGTGATTGTTGCCATAAGATAAATTTGGATGATTTCTCCAACCGGGATTGTATGTGGGGAGCATATGGATTGAACTCTTGGCGTTGGAAATTTTGAGCATAAGCAACTTTCTCGGTAGATGAAGAACCACTTGCCACCAATGGACACATAGAGTTTTGATGATTAGCCCCACATATATCACATACCGAAGGGACTTGAACCATGTTGAAGGATCGAGAGGTTGAAGTAGATAACCCTTCCACTTTCTTGGCTAAGGAATCAATCTTTGACAAGACAAGTGCATAATCATCACCCCCTCGTGCACCACTAGAACTTCTTGGCGCACTTCTATCCGGCCATATTATACTTTGTTCACTCATGATCTCAAACAAATCATAAGCCTCTCGAATGCTCTTTGTTTTGATGGACCCATTAGAAGATGAATCCACATTTGAACGGCAAGAAGGAGTTAACCCGGCATAAAAGTGATTGACTTGTTGCCCCAATGTAATCCCATGATTTGGTCACTTCCTAAGCATATCCTTGAATCTCTCCCAAGTTTCATGAAAGCTCTCCATCTCGAATTGTTGAAATGTAGTGATATCATGTTTGAGTTTACCAACTCTAGATGGTGGGAAAATTTTTGTAGTGAACATTTGGACAAACTCCACCCAAGTAGTGATGCTCCCCGGAGCCAAAGTATCAAGCAATTCTCTTGCTTTGTCTTTCAAAGTGTGTACAAATAAGCGCATCCGGATTGCCTCCACATTCACACCCTCATAGTTGAAGTTGTTACAAATCTCTAGGAACCGTACCACATGGACGTGTGGATTTTCATCGGTCCTCCCATAGAATGAGATAGTGTTAGAGAATAAATTGATGACATCCGGGTGAAGTTGAAAATTTGGATGATTGTTGGAGGGATAGACAATGCTTGATTGATTCTCAACAATAGGAGGATTCATGAAGTCTCCAAAAAGCATGTCTTCTTCATTTACAACGGGCTCTTGAACTCTAGCCGCTTGAGGGTCAAAACCGGGTGGGATTCCACCCATTGGAGGAGTTCCAGCGGGAACATTAAGCTCGATGTTAACTCTTTCTCCTTCCATCCCAGTAAGAAGTTGTCTCCTAACTTCCCGTTGTTCCCTTAACCTACGTCGAAAAGTTCCCTCGATATCCGGATCTATTTCAACTAGATCAAGACTTCTACTTCGATGCATGCACAATTAACAACCTAGAACAACACAAGAAATTAGAAGATTTCTTACACAAAACAAAACAAAATAAAATAAAATTTGTACAAGAAATAAAAGTAACTACTAGTAAAAAATAATATCAACTAAAATATAATTTAAATAGAAACAATCCTAGGAAACAGCGCCAAAAACTTGTTTGCTAGAAACACACCGCGAGTGCACGTATCGCATACAAGTGATAGTGGACTAAATGAGTCCGGTTTATCGATCCCACAAGAATTGTCTATTGTAACTACACTCTAGTTCAATAAATTTTAACAAGAAACATACACAATAAAGTTTGATTTGGGAGTGTTCTCGTACTAGAATTAAAATCGCAATTGTAAATAAATAAATTGAAAAATGGTGATGACTTGATGATAAATGAGTGTTGAGATTCTTGATTCCACTTGACCATTACCTAATTGAATTTACAACAAGCAAATAGAAATGTAATTCATTAATCATGTTAGACCCAATTTTTCAAGCTTAGTCAATTACCTCTCTCGAGTGAAACCAACCCTAATTAGTGGAATTAACCTACTATATCTCTATGTCGATTAAAAATACACCAATTACATTAAACATTCGTGAAAATAACTCACTGAATCATTTAGGGTTTTAGATATATCTCTATCCTAAACAAGAGCCTAGAGCAAATATTGTATTGATCTAGAATACACAACAAATTCTCAATAATTGCGCATCCCATGAAACCTAGGCATAAATGTGGTCACAATAAATGTTAGTCAATAAATATAACAATAAATGTACAAGATAATAAAAAGCTTAAATTCTTAATACAAGCATCAATGTCAACCAAGCTAGGTCAAGCTTCATCAATCATCCCAACACTAAATAACTTAGCCCATAGTGAAATAACAATAAAATTCAAGAATTAAATGCATTATTTCAACTACAAAGTAAAGTAAATAGAGAGATTAAGCAATAATACTTCCCTTCACCAATGATTCTTGCTTCAAAATATTACTATTCTTCCACAATAATGTTGGTATTTCTCCCTCAAATCAACATTCATCAACAAAACTATACAAAAAAATATATATATATATATTTATAAGAAGAAAGCAAAGAAAATGAATAACAATTGAGAGAAATGAGTTTTGGGGTAAAAATGGAGAGAAAAAAGTGTTGAAACCCTAGTCAAAACGCCCAAAAATTCGCTTAGATCCACGTCCTTCAGCGTTTGGGCCGAACCGGGTCGACCCAATAAATCAGTTCAAAATTTTGACCACGCGATCGCGTGGCTGAACCTCGCGATCGCGTGGTTGGGCTGAAAATTCTCGGGTTGGTTTTTGGCCTGACTTTGCGAACGCTACCTAGTCGATACACGCGATCGCGTGGTTGACCTGACAGCTCCGTCCTTTGATGATTTGAAATTGGGTCCTCCAACTTTCAAGGTAGATCAACTTGGTCCCCAAAATTTTCGATTTCTTTCAGTTGAGCCCTTTCAAAAGTGCATTTTAGTCCGTCAAATTTGGAAACTTGCAATTTAGTCCTTCGATCAATTGCACATGCGATCCACAACTTTTCGGAAGTGACAATTTGGTCCCCAAACTTTGACTCTTTGAAGGATTTGACTTTTTTCTCTTCAATTTCTTCAATTATTCATCCATTTAGCTCATTTCTCATGCTTTCTCCATTAGTTGATTGTTGAACCTATTTAACCACAAAATATGCACAATTAAATAGATATTTGTCTAAATTACTCAAAAAGTGCCACAAAAAATATATGAAATATGCATGTAAAATGCACTCAACATTTCCCTGCCCCGTGATCAGTCGCGGGGCGGGACGGGATTAGGAGTTTTCGGGTTCGGGGCGGGCGACCCCGACCCTCCCCGAACCTGACCCATTACCATCTCTAAACAAGAAAAGATATATAAGAGAATTTTATTTTCATAGTTAGATTTGACTTTTTTAGCGGAAAAACGGTAAATTCAAATTAATAAATTTAATTTTTAATTAAAAAAAATAAAAACGATTTAGTTCGATTTTTTGCGATTTTTAAAAATCTAAATCTAAATCTAAATCAAACCATTTAAAAATGGTTGGTTCGATTTGAGAGAAAAGAAACCACGGGTTCATGGATTCTCAAACCAACGAGTTAAGAGTTCGATTTGCGCTTTTGTGATTTTTTTGTACAACCTTAGTTCTTGAGTTCGGTTTTTGACTTTTTTCATGCAGGGAGAGTATTTTATTTATTTATTTTTACACTTAATTGAGATTATATTTGTAAATTAATAGTAGTGTATTTATTAAAAATGTGTTTTGAATGTGGTGTATTTATAATGTGACTTGAAAAATAAAAAGTGTGATGGCAATATATTTATCCAAATTCAAATAAATAATTAATTTTAGACCTACAATTTTTCAATCACATATTTCATTAAACAATGCAATACATCAAAGAGCAAAAGTGGACGAGACGATGTCCGCTTTGTTAGGAATGTAACAAAAGGGTCGTAAGCAAAACCGAAAAGCTTCGACTCTTTCTACACACACCAACAAATTAAACCGACTCCACGAGCTCCGCTCGTAAGCATTTTGTACTATATTTTGACGGCTACCTGTTCGACCGAACTTCTCTTTACGACTCCTCTAGTACACAACTCGTTTAATAACTCCAACGCCTCATTCGCCAACCCTTCATAAGCAATGCCTTCTATCAGAATTGTGTATGTAGATTCAGTAGGTTTGCATCCCTTCGATACCATATAAGCCAAGAAATCAATGGCCTGATCCGTTCTACGAGCCTTGCAAAGCCCCAACATGATCGCATTATATGTGATCGCATTAGGCCTGACCCCTTGTCGTTCGATATCACGAAAGAATTTGATAGCTTCATCAACCTTTCCTTCTCTACTAAGTCCTCCCACGAGCGACGAGTAGGTGATGATATCAGGTCGGAGCCCTTTCTCCTGCATTTCCTCCAATAGCTTTATAGCACATTCAGTTCTTCCCATCTTCGACAGCCCATCAATCACTGTATTGTAGGTGATCAAAACAGGAGAAAAGCTTTCGCTATTAAGCTGATCAAGTATCTCAACCGCGATATCTACCTTCCCTTCTTTACATAAAGCTGTAAGCAATGTATTGTAGGTCACAATATCGGGGTAACATCCCCGTGATACCATTACCTCAAGATACTCAATCGCCCTGTCCATCTTCTTTTCCTTACAAAACCCGTGAATCAATGGATTGTAACTCATGGAATTCGGTGTACACCCGTATTTAGGCATCTTCTCCAATATATCAATCGCTCGACCAAGTAATCCTTTCCTACACAAGAAATTAATCAAGATGTTAAAGGTGACGACACTTGGTGAACACCCTTTTCTAAGCATCTCCGCCAAGAGTTTCTCCGCTTCCATCCACCTCCCCGTACTACACATACTTCGCAAAACGATGTTATGTGTGATCACATTAGGTTGGCAACCATACGAAGGGAGGCGATTCAAGAACTTAATCGCGTCGTCCAATCGGCCTTCCTTGCAAATCCCGTTGATGAGAACATTGTAAGTAACCACATCAGGCTTACAACCTTTAATCCTCATTTCGTCCAAAAGCTTCATAGCCTGTCCCACGCCGCTTTTCTTACAATTTGCTTCAATTAAAATCGTGTAGGTTATCACGTCGGGATAACACTCCTTTTGCAGCATCTGATCAAGAACCTTCATAGCTTGTTTCAACTTCCCACTATCACATAAAGTGCGCAAAATCGTGTTGTACGTGACCAAATCCGGGGATACGCTCATTCGATCCAAGATTCTCAATGCACTATCAATCTCCCCAGACTTACAATACCCACTGATCAACACGTTATAAGTTATAACATCAGGAACAGCCCCAGAGTCTTCAAGAATCTCCATGATTCTACTAGCCTTCTTAGTCTTTCCAATCCTACAAAACCCACGAATCAAACTGGTGCACGGGATGATATCGGGAATGTCACCCCGGTAAACCATGTTTTCAAGGTACCTAAACCCTTCCTCCAACTCCCCATTCCTAACCAACCGGAGAAGATAATTATTGCTCTCAAATTCCTCGAAATTGTGATTCGAATTCCCTTGACCTTGTGGATTCTTTTCCATATTCGACAACCTTAACCTACCATTTGTACCGTAAGTTTCAGTCTTTGGAACAGCCAACACCCGATTTCTCCGTCTTTTCCTAGACCCATCAATTTTCGGTTTCCCCGAAACGAAGTTGGAACAACAAATTTTAATTCTAAGCTTTATCAAGCTCTGCTTACGAATAGGATGATGAAATGAACAAAAACTTTCATGGGTTGGACTCGCAGACATCATTAATTCCATCTTCAACCAATTTAATTTCCAGAAATATATATGCTCAGTAGTTATCGGAACTAAACTATATATTTACGAAAAAGGATTATACAGTAGATTAAATGAAAGAAAGCTTACTCCTTGAGAGGTTTAAGGTTCAGACCCAGAAATGTTTTTTGCTCATCGTTCTGGCACCGCCACGTTTCTTATCCTAAGGGATTGGATAGTAGGAAAATTTACGCTTTAAATTTCAGGGTGTAACTGGTAAGGGGTGATTTTCTTCTGGAAAAACATGAAAATAGTGTCAACAGTCATAAAGATATTTAACCAGATTTTTGTAATTTTTTAGAAGTTTTTGTGATTTTTTTTTTTAATTCATTATTTAAAAATATTTGAAAAGTCAAATTGTGAATTTAACTAAGAATATATGCTTGAGATTGAGTTTAAAAAATTGAAGTGAAAAAACTCGTATTACCACACAAGCTCTAAGTATTTCTTTGGGAAAAATACATGATTACACACTTCAACAATCACTTTTTAAAACTAATAAACCTAAATTTTTTTTAAAAAAAAAATCAAGTTTACAAGAATGAATGGTTTAGATTTGATTGAAAAGTTTAATATTATGGACTTGACTTTTAATTGATATTTGAGATTGAGAAGATAAAATTTTAAAGAGAGTCAAACAAGGGCCCAATTCAAATGTTTAATAATAATAAATAAATAAAATATTATATATAGTATAATCATAAGCATCTCTTATAATTTAAATTAAAACTGATATAATTTAAATATAAAATCCAAACATCACTCAATAATTGATCACAATTGTCACACGATCATAGTTGACGCAAATCAAACGATCACATTCTGTACTCGTTATAAGTCACACAAAGTCACAATTAGTCAATATTTTGATCACGATTACCAAATAAACTAGTCACATCAAATGGTTACGTTTCGTACTCGTCCCAAGAAGTACAAAGTTACAATTAGTCAATATTTTGATCATAATTACCTAATAAACTGATCACATTTCGTAATCGTTACAAATTGCATAAAGTCACAATTAATTAATATTTGGGTAGTATTTATAGAGAAAAAAATTGTATGATTTCCAAGTTTCAATTAGATTAACAATTGTTTTGATTCCATATATAATAGGATTTCCATTTGGTGCCCCGATCACCGGTAGGGCTGGGCATGGATTGGGTCAGGTTGGAGCCCAATCCAAACCCAAACTGATGACTTCGGTTTGGAAAAAATCCAACCCAATCAAATCGATTGTGGATTAATAAACCAAACCGACCCAAACCAACGTTGATCGGTTTGGGTCAATTTAGGTTGCGGTATGGGCATCCATTTTGAGCCTTATGTTAAAATAATACTATTTGTTAATTTTTCGGCCCAACTTGTATTATTTGTTGTCATATTTAATTGGGAATAATACAGAAACAAGGTAGTTATAATACCACATTTCAAACTTAAAGGAATAATTTTAAAACTTCAAAAATCTGGTCATAAATAAAATAATTAATATATTATATAAATCACCCACCCCACTTCAAATCTATAAACGATCTGTAGCTCCACCACCACCACCACCACCACCATCAACCACCGCCGTCATCACCACCACCACCCCCGTCGTCACCGCAACCATCGCTGTCGTGACCACCACTAACCACTGTTGTCACCACCTCCAATGTGACCTTCGACTCATCTCCACTACCACCATCACCACCAGAAAACTGATGAATTGTGAAATGAATAAAAAATATAAAATCTGTAATTTATATTCAAATTTTGAATTAACAGACATCGAATCTTCGCTAAAGCCACCACCACTCACCTCCGCCTACGCCGCCACCGCCACCGCCACCACCACCACCACCACCACCACCACCTGTCATCACCGCCAGAATCCAAAAGAAGAAGAAAACTGGAACATTTTTTAACATGTGACCTATTGCACCATATGTGACCCGTGACCTAAGGCGTCATATGTGACCTGTGACCGCCATCTGGAAGAAGAAGGCTGTAACATTTTTGAACATGTGACCTAATACGACATTTGGAAAAAGAAGATTGGAACACTTTTGAACATGTGACCTAATGCGTCATATGTGACCCGTTGCCTAAGGCGGCATATGTAACCTGTGACTATTACTTATCATCTGCAAGATGTAAAATGTGACACTAAAATGTAATATGTGACTTGCAGTATGAATCAAGATGTGATTATGACCTAAACTATTAGTTGTGACCAGTTTTCTTTAATTTGTGTCCTAATAAAATTGATATGTGACCAAGGGATTTATGACTTGTGACCTGTCACGTGTGACCTCCAGGCTCCAGCATATGGGCTGTAATGCAATGTATCAAATAGGTTGTGACCTGAACAATTCAGAAGTGTGACATGTGACTTAATGCATCAAATTTGACATATGACATTCACATTTTGAAGTGTGACCAGTTACATGTGACCTAATACATCAAACGTGACTTGAAAATTTAAGTGTGACCTGCGACTTAATAAACTAAATGTGACATGTGACCTAAAACATTTAAGTGTGTCTTGAGATTAGTTGTGTGACCTGTGGAATATGACTGTGACCCATTAATGCGTCAATATGACATAAACATTTAAAGTGTGACCTGAAAATTTGTTGTGTGACCTGTGGAATATGACTGTAACCCATTACATGTGACCCATTAGTGCGTCACATTTGACATGTGACCTGAAATTTTGTTGTGTGACCTGTGGAATATGACTGTGACCAATTACATGTGACCTCTTATGTGATGCGAACGCCTTCGGTATATTGACCGAAAATTCACACAACAATTTAATATAAAACCCAAGAAAGCTAAAGTGGTAAATAAATGGATAAAACACTTTAACACAAGTTTAAATCTAACACAAAATTCAAGGATTAAACTAACCATAGCCCAATGGGTATCAACCAAACAAATTTCAATGTGGCGGAAATAAACAACAACACAAGAATAATAATACTCAAGATAAAGTTGATTAATTTTCTAAGAGATACAAGATCAAAAACATAGGGTTTACCTCACCCATGGGGACTCTCTCAAGAGTTTTGCAATGAACATCCAAAGTTAATTGTTTGAAATGAAAAAAATCTGTATATAATGTACAAAATGGGCAAAAGATGTAACTTCGAAATTTGCAAGAAAAATCCCGTTTTTGTGAAACGGAGTGTTTCGGTCGACCAAAATTATTTCGGTCGATCATAGGGTCGACCGAAATGGGACTTTCGGTCGACCAACCCTCAGTCGAACGCGACTGAGGTTGCCTTCAAAATCCTCTGCAGAGTTTCGGTAGACCGGAATCACTTTCGGTCAACCGAAATTGGCTCAGTCCAATTTCTTCTACATTTATGGCTCCAACTTGATTTTTGGCTTGCTTTTCTTGACTTTAATTTACTTGTTTAGCCTCGAATCTTGAACCTCTTCGGCGTTGGATCTCGTCATGGGTCTCATGGGCACGCGTATCGAGGTTTGACTTTCTCGGTTCTCATCATCTACTCCCTTTTGAAAAGGATTCGACCTCGAATCTTGCTTGATTGCACAGTCGTGAGATTCCTTGACCTTTGATCTTACAACATTGCAAACCACAGGTTCATGCGATGAAGTTGTACATTCGCAATTCTCATCATCTCCTCCATCTCGAAAGAGATTCGACCACGAATCGACACCTACAATAAAAAATAGAAAATTCAGACACAATAAATGTAACTGAAATTTCATACTCACTGTGCAAAATCAATTTGTAGGCGTTGCCAAAATCTTGAGATGTGCCAACACCGTAGAGTAGCAATTTGGATTTTATTATATCGAGAACCCGTTCTTTCCTCCAAATGAACAACATCCAACCACCCGGATCAAATACAACTCCCATTCGATCTTGGTTCGGATTGGAAGTGCATTTTTCAATATGCGCCCTAAATTGACGCTCACTCTGCCCTATTAGGGGCTGAACCACACTTGTCTTTTTATGCCCACCCAAACTAACATCTCCATAAATAAACGAGGGCATCAATCTCAAAAGAGTTAGTAGGCTTGGGCCAAAAACAACATCAAGTGGAGAAAATTTGCTAACAGGACGAGCAATTCCATTACAAGCAAATTTAACAACCACAATTTGAGCATCATTTTTATGCAAATTCACCACTCCCCAAAAGAAAAGATTCATCATGTTGATAGCAATGTTGGTTGCATGCCATGTAATAAAATGTGAAAGTTCAATACCCCTACCAACATCCACAAAATTAGCATAATTTATTTTATTTAGTCCAAGTAAAACCAATACAAAATCCATAGAATGATTAACCAAATGTTTACTAGGAACGTTCAAATGGCTGCATGAGCCACGAGGCCACACCTTATATTCAACCCCGTTGTAAGCGACGTGTTGACGAAGATTATGAGCAAATGCCACATTGATTTTCATCTTGGGCCAATGAGAATGTTCAACTAGTAAAGTTTTGGTACCCTTAATCCCAAAATGTCTCATCAAGCTCCCCATATGTCCCTTTCTCACTTGTAATTCTCGCATGGGCCATTTAGGAACAAATAATATAATCTTCCAAAACAAATAACTATCATGCTTATAGATTTCATCAATTTTTTTCTCATTACATGATTCAAAAATGTTAAGCAATTTTGGTTGACTAGCATGCATGTCCCTATCATGTTCAAAACAAAATGAGTGGACATTTAGAAATGTTAGAAACGAAGTCATTTCATCATCAAGATATTCCAATAAATTTCTCCATTAGACTCCCCCAATTAACAATTCATTTATAGGACAAATAGGCACAACAAGTATATTCTCACAAAATAGGAATTCATCATGCTCATGAAATTTACTAAATGCAACATTTTCACTAGTCAAAATTACACTTTTCAAATCCACATCAACATTATACAACCCTCTAATATATTCGAAACACAATAACCTTGCATTCAAAGAAGTGTTAGGAGCATACCTCCTAAATGTTGCATTGGTTATTTCATTTTCTTTACCTCGGTTGCATTTGTCATTGTAGGAAAATGTTTCATTGAATTTCTTCCACAAGGCATGTCTTTGAAGTTCCTTGTTGCCTTGATAAGTTGGTCTCACGACCTTCTGCAATAAAGAAGTAACCAAGCTAGGGAGGGAATTATTAGAATATTCAAGAGTAAAGAACATTTTTGGGTGATCTTTTCTCTCAATTTTCTTGGTGACACTCATCACTCCTTCACCTTTTTTCTGAGATGGGAACCTCAACTCTCGTTTCTTCTCTTACCTCTCCTTTTTCTGGAGTCGTGGCTCCAACCCTCATTGCCTCTCCTTTTTCTAGGGACGTGGCCCCAATTCTCTTACTCTCATTTTGCCTCTCTTTTGTTTCTCCCTCAATTGGCTCTTTCTCCTTTTCTTCTTCAAAATCCTTCTTGAGTTTCATTTGATCTTTATGAATTTCCTCCAAACTCAAAGGTAGGAGCACCACCTTTTTCCCCATTTAATTGGAAGCCATACCGGTTCTTCCTCTTATGATGTACTACACTCCTATCATCTTGCCAAGGTCTCCCCAAAATTATGTGTGTAGTGTGCATGAGAACTACATCACATAACACTTGGTCACTATAGGTTCCAATGTTGAAAGTAAGAAGAACTTGATCACTCACTCTCACCTCCCCATAGTCACCCAACCTTTGCAACACATAAGGATTATGATGTTTCATAGCCGGTAATCCCAATTTCTCAACTCTACTAGCACTCACCAAATTAGTGCCAATCTCCCCATCTATCATGAGACTACATAGTTTATCACTCACTAGACACCTAGTATAGAAATTATCCTCCCCATGTTCTTCCATCTCATTAGTTTGGGTCAACGATTGTGGTGGTCTAGCATTCATCTCCTTCACTACTTCTCCACTTTTACTCCACCCATGGAGTGATGAATTTTGCATTCTCACAATATCAATATTTTCATCAACTCCATTCCTCATATTGTCTAACAACTCTCTTTTTTTCTATTCATACTCCCATTTTGTTCACTATCTCTTTCATTACTCCAAACATCCCCACATTTACCCCTAACTTCTTTCTTATTCTTCCTTCCCATTCTCCCATCATCCACCAAAACATCTCCACATTCATTCCTCATTCTTCTATTATCTCTTCCCTCTACTCCATTATTAGTTTATGTACTCTCCCCTCTTGTTCCCAAATTTTCTAACCCACCCCCAATCTTTTCCATTTGTTTACCCATGGTGGTTGAAAGATTTTGTAACAAGTACTTCAAATCTTGAATTTGAGCATTGGAATTTGACATGGTGTGCAAGTGTGAAAGTGTTCTCACAAGAATATTTTTCACTCGTGTTTCACTTAATTTAGGCTTTTACCCTCTATTGAGCTCACCACTCTTGCCTCTTTCCACTCAAAATCTCCTTTCTCAAGTTCTACAAGGAAGGTAATCAATTAAACCACAAAGTATAATTCTTGTGAAGTCAAGGATCACAAACAAAGAAGAAGAGATTTATAACAAGTAGATACAATAGCAAGTGGAATTTACGTGCTTGCTATAATCAAAAGGAACAATTGTTATGTGGAATAAGGTGCTAGGAATACAATTTTAGCAATGAGACTGACAAACCACAAATATTTGACAAGACATAGATGTAGAGCAATAAGCACAAGGAGTGTAAATTTTCAATGAGACAATTTATCAAACACTTTGTATTCAATCTTTGAATGACCTTGAATGTGTATAATGTGGATATATGAATACCCCCAACAACTCAAATGTGGCAAGGAATGAATGATCAACAATTTCCCGATATATGGAGCAAGTTATATATGGAATAAAATATTGATAACACAATCTCAATGATGGGAATTTGATAGCTCCAAGTAATTAGCATTATATGTGCTGATAAGTGTGCATTTTACACACTTATTGTGCTTTTAAATAGACAATTTAATTGACAAATTGAGCAAATATCTACTTATAAATTGTGTTTATCTTGTACAATTAGGTACAAACTCAATTGGAAAGAAAATAAACAAGATTGGAGAGCAATTGAGCTAAAAGAAGAGCAATTTCGATGTCTAAGGACCTAATTGAAAGAAATCAAAAGTTCGGGGACTTAATTGCAACATCCCAGAAAGTTGGAGGACTAAAGATGCAAATATTTCGAGGGCATATTTGTGATAAAAGTCAAATTCGAGGACTAAATTGTAGAGGACCAGAAGTTGGAGGACCTGGATGGCAATTAATTGAAGGACCAGACCACAAACACTCAGTCAGCTGAACCACGCGATCACGTGGTTAAGCACAGGTAGCGATCGCGAGATGAGCCAAAATTCCAACCCGAGAGTTTTCAAGTTAACCACGCGATCGCGAGGCATTCAGCCACGCGATCGCGTGGCCAAAAATCTGGGCAAAAATCTGGGCCGACCCGGTACGACCCGGTTCGGCCCATATGCTGTTTTTCGCGGGTCTACGCGATTTTTGGGTATATTTGGGCGTTTTTGAGTAGGGTTAGAGGGACATCATCCATTATTCAACCAAAAAACCCTAGCCCCCTTCCATTTTTCTCTCTTTTCTTTTCTTTTCTTTTTCTTTTCTTTTCTTTATTTTTGTTTTGTTTGTAATTTTAGTTTGTAGTTTAGTTTTGTGTCCAAGTTCTAGTCACCATTGAAGCAAGGAATCAAGAAGTGAGGTGAAGATTCAAAACAAAGTTCAAGGAATTTTGGAGCAAAAATCAAGGGAAGTGATTTATTTCATTCTTGTATTTTTAATCTTTGATTTCTATATTTTGTGATGTATTTTTGTAAACCTCAACTTTTGTACAATATTTATACAATGGGCTAGTTGTTTTATGTTGGGATGATTGATGTAGCTTAACTTAGTTTAAGTAATTTTAATGTTTGTTTATTAATTTTGAGCTTATTTCATGTGTGTTTGTTATTGAGATTATTCCATGTGTTTGATTGATCACCAAATATATGTTTTGTGAAGTGTATGATAATCGAGAGATATTATGCATTTTAGACCAAATAACAAATGCTCTAGGTTCTTGTTAAGGATAGAGATATACCTTAAACCCTAGATGATCCATTGAGCTATTTTCACAAAGAGTTAATGCAATTGATTGGGCCTTAATCGACATAGAGATATAGTAGGTTAGACCAATTGATTAGGGTTGATTTCACTCGAGAGAGGTAATTGGCTAAGCTTGGAAAATCGGGTCTAACATTGTAAATGGGTAATTTATTAATTTGCATGTGTTGAGAAATTACTTAAGCGAGAGTTAAGTGAAATCATGAATCCCAACTATTTTATTTTCCATTTTCCTTATTTTAATTTGATTTCAAA
Organism: Ligustrum vulgare; assembly: GCA_963555705.1. Lineage (NCBI taxonomy): Eukaryota > Viridiplantae > Streptophyta > Magnoliopsida > Lamiales > Oleaceae > Ligustrum > Ligustrum vulgare. The sequence goes on along the minus strand of OY743176.1, from coordinate 5,118,391 downwards.
TTAGTTTCTTTAATTTAGAATTTTCCAAAACCAACTTTTAATTGTGTGTTTCTTTTATTGTTAGAATTAAATTAATTAAAGTTGTATAATCTAAAGTAAACATTCCTCGTGGGATCGACAATCCGGACTCAAAAAGTCCACTTTATTACTTGTACGCGACCCGTGCGCTTGCGGTACACTATTTTGAGCGAACATGTGCATTGAACAATAAAGTACTAATGGAGTATTTTTCTTTGGGACAATTTATCAAACACTTTGAGTACACAATTTGAAAAGTGTAGGTTTTATAGTGAATGAATAATGAAATTTCCCCAACAACTCACAATCAATATACCAAATACATAGAATCAACAAATACACATGGGCATATAAATTTTTTCCAATTTTCCCACAACAATTTAATATAAAACCCAAAAAAAGCTAAAGTGGTAAATAAAGAGATAAAACACCTTAACCCAAGTTTAAATCTAACCCAAAATTCAAGGATTAAACTAACCATAGCCCAATGGGTATCAACCAAACAAATTTCAAGATGGCGAAAATAAACAACAACACAAGAATAATAATACTCAAGATAAAGTTGATTAATTTCCTAAGAGATACAAGATCAAAAACATAGGGTTTACCTCACCCATGGGGGACTCTCTCAAGAGCTTTGCAATGAACATCCAAAGTTAATTGTTTGAAATGAAAAAAATGTGTATATAATGTACAAAATGGGCAAAAGATATAAATTCGAAATTTGCAAGAAAAATCTCATTTTTTTGTGAAACGGAGTGTTTCGGTCGACTGAACTGGTCGATCGAAATTATTTTGGTCGATCACAGGGTCGACCGAAATGGGACTTTCGGTCGACCAACCCTCAGTCGAACGCGACTGAGGTTGCCTTCAAAATCATCTGCAGAGTTTCGGTCAACCGGAATCACTTTCGATCGACCGGAATTGACTCAGTCCAATTTCTTCTACTTTTTGGCTCCAACTTGATTCTCGGCTTGCTTTTCTTGACTTTAATTTACTTGTTTAGCCTCGAATCTTGAACCTCTTCGGCGTCGGATCTCGTCATGGGTCTCACGGGCACGCGCATTGAGGTTTGACTTTCTCGGTTCTCATCATTATGCGTGGACTTTCACATGTGACCTTGCCATAGCCAACACCATAACAGCACAACCAGCAAGGAAGCAACCAGCAACAAAAACTCGTAATCCAAACACAGGCAGCAAAAAACATGGTAGCACCACCACCAATCACAAAACCATTCAGCCACCACCATAATACACGCAGTTACCACCAACGCCACTGCCCTACCACCACAGACTGCAGAGTTGTCGACCCACTACCCCATCACTGCACAGCCATCACAATCGCACGATTCCTTTTGCAACGTTGAAATCTATTCTGCCTGCACCACCATCCCTTTCCCCAACAAACCCACACAACAACCACAAATCGGAGAATCAAGAGCCAAAAAACGTAACAATGGAAAATGTAATTAGAAGCCGCTGGTAGAACCATCTCCTACGCAGGGGCGCTCGTCGCTGGCAGAACCATTGGCAGCGCGCGGTAGCATAGGTGGTTCGCCACACCGCTTCTTCTGCTAGCGGCGAGCATCACCGTGTAAGAAGTCGATGCTCGTCATCGCTGAAGAAGGGAGTTCTGTTGTCGGAAATTTCTTCGCAGTCGCCATCATAGTGCCGGAGGAGAGAATGATAGAAATGGATTGGAATGGGGGTGAGACGTGAGTTGTGCGGGTCTGTTTTAATAATATTATTAATTAATATTTTAAACGTGAATTAACACTTGATAATTGTACTAAAAACTTACAAACTAGTTTTTTGAATTGTTAATTTCAAAAACTCACGTGTAATTTCCTCTATTTAATTTTTGAACTAATTTTTTTTGGCCCAATTGTATTAGCAATCCATAGTCCATAAATTCAAAACAAATTTGAAACTTAAATTGAAAAAATCAAAAGTTGATGAAATTTTAACTTTTAATGTTTTTTTTTTTTTTTTTAAATAGTGATGTGTCGGTTTGGTTTGGGTTAGTTCGGTTACTTTGTTTGAACCCGAACTCAAACCGAATCGAGCTAAAATTAAAATTTTCAACCCGCAAACCAACTCAATTACCTGAAAATCCGATCCAAACCAATCGGTTTGGATTGGGTCCATCGGGTTCGTTGGTTTGATTTAGTTTTTGGCCCGGCCCTAATCACCAGGAGAGAAAATAACGTGAATAATATTTCAGTCCTAATTCGTAACAAACTGTGTTATGGAGGCACTTCAAATTCTAAAAAAAAAAATGAAAACCCTAAAAACGACTTGTTGGACCGGCTCAATTCGTAAAAATGGCAATTTATGTCCTAACTCGAATAATATTTTTAGACTGAGTCTGGTTAAACTCGGGATTGATCGATTCATATTTACATCTAATAAAAATGTCCAGTAAATTGTCATTTGAGAATCTCTAGCTTGAGGACTAAAACCTATGGGAGTGCATATTCTTGCTTCCTTGGTATGTTATTCAATGCTGCAAACAATTGACAATCAAAGTAAAGGATAACCCCCTTTTTGCCTTCTGGAATATCGACTGTCTTTTTTGTCCTTAAAAGCTACAACAATTCGTCCAAATATTTTCATTCTTCCATTCACCTCAAATATTATACACTTCATATATATATATTTTCATGGCAGATCTTACCTTCCCAGAACAAGATGGTATCACCTCTCAAAATCTTCAATTTTTTTTTCCTCAATTTATGCAAAATTTAGATAGTGCCTTTTTTTTTCCCCACCCCTAATAATCCTTTTTTTGTTTACGTTTTTGGTGGTACTTAACTAGGGGTCTCGAGGTCAATCTCAGATACACCACCTAATCATTATATGATGAAAATTCAATTAATTTCACAACTCGCGAAGAATAAAATTGAGTCGTACCATTCAAGTGATTTTGAGGCTGGAGGCTACAAATGGTATGATATATGTACATATTTTTGTGTATGATTTAGAGGGTGATTTCAATGTGAATTTAATTTTTGGGGTTAATTTAAAGGAAGTTGGTGGTTTACCCCAATGGAAACAAAGACAAAGGTATTACAGATCACATTTCCGGGTACTTGGCGATGACACAAGTAGAGTCATTGCATCCTGGTTGGGAGGTTCGTGCAACTTTTCGATTATTTTTGCTTGATCAGAACGAAGACAATTATTTCATACTCGAAGGTATGGCTACCTACGCCTATATATTTGTTTATTATCAGATGATGCGAGGATATTTGATTGAAACAAAATCTCATCAATCAAATAAAAGAAAAAAATCTCCCATTTTTTTTTTTGACTCATTATCAATTTGTAAAAATATTATGTAAATGATGATGTACAACAAGCATTGTCCTTTTAACCATTTACATCATGATCATCTGAATATTAGATATCGCGGGGAAACGATTTCACAAAATGAAGCTCGAGTGGGGTTTCGATAAATTTATACCTCTCACCCTCTTCAACGATCCCGAAAAGGGATATCTGGTAAATGATACCTGCGTGTTTGGAGCCGATGTTTATGTTACTCGAGAAAAACACACCGGAAAAGGAGAGATCTTATCAATGATAAAGGACGCCATTAGCTATAAACACACTTGGACTATCGCCAATTTCCCCATTTTAACCGACGAATGTCTAGACTCCGAACCGTTCAATGCTGCCAATCAAGCATGGTATCCATCTTTCTCGATCGAACTCCAATTGTCTCGACTGTTTTCTATATTCCGTAATGATACTCATTGATGAATGCAGGAAGATACAATTATATCCAAAAGGAAAAGGCAGTGGCTTGGGTAGCCATATATCATTATATCTAGCATTGGCTGAACCGGAAAATCTTTCTCCTGCTACTAAAATATACGCAGACTTCACCATACGGATATTAGACCATTTACATGGAAGACATTACTTTGGTACAGGTAAATTACTGGCTTATAAGTTACTGTACATACATTTTTTTCCATAGAAATTAATTCAACTTTTGGTAAAAATTTCAGTTAATCAATGGTTCACTGCAACAAATTATGTACGAGGTTGGCCGAGGTTTGTGTCGGTGGGATACTTCAATGGTCAAGTGTCTCGTTTCTTGTTGAAGAACACCTGCCATATTGAAGCAGAGGTTACTGTCCATGGCATGGCTAATGCACTTTGAGAAATGATATAAACAAGTTCATTAATGTGTATATAGGAACACAAAATAATAAATGTTATAATAGTAATATAATAATGTCGAAAAAGAATTGATGTGAATATATATTTTATCCTAAGTGTATGGTATGGTGAATAAATAATATTGTTGACTTATACACACATGGTTTTTATTAAATCATTAACTCCTATTTGAATGAAACAAATTAAACGTGACTCGACTAATAATGTATTCGACTATTTTGTTTATTTTTTGATTATAATCATCCTAATTTTCAATACAATTTTTTAACCACACATCTTTTCTCTCTCCAATTTTTAATCATTTATTTACCTCGAGATTTGAAAAAGCAAATGTTTATAACTAAAAATGAAGCCGCCGAACGGATTATAAGTTCCAAAATAAATTAATTCCACTAAAGTGATTAAAAAGTGCATAATTAACTCAAATTAGGGTCTTTGCTTATAATGACTGGAGAATGTTAGGACTAAGGACTAGCTATTTCATGTTAATTATCACACTAAATTTCGCCTCTTAGGATTCATTCATAAAATTGTATTCGATTGAATTCTTCTTAAGCAATCATTTTACCTCTCTCGAATTCAAGTTAATTATATCCAATCAAGTCAATTCATCATATGATCATGGGAACTTGTTCAAGTGGTTGAGACACCCTCATAACCGATTCTAAATTCGGGTTCGAGTCACCTCCCTCCACTAAGTCCCCATAAAAAAAAAGGGTCAATTCACCATATCCTCCGCGTGAATTGGAATAAGCTTTAAGTTACCTCTTAATCCGTTACAAATTCACAATTCAATGTAATGACCAATTATTTCATAGCATTAAGAACTATAAGTAAATGACCACATAAAACAACTTAAATACAAGAATCTTGAAAATTGAAAATTCAAATTAAAGGGTTACACTAAGGGTGCGTTTGATAGGGCAGTTTTTCCATGAAAAATAAAAATTTTCCACCAAAATTCCATCTTTTGGTGTTTGAAAGTCATAATTTTTCACGCAATTTCATTTCCTTCTTTTCTCACCACGCGCGAGTGTTCCAAGTTTTAGTTGAATTGATTTTCCTACCATACTGGTAGAATTAATTTTATAGATAAAACTTTTAACTATTTTCGTCACGTTTGATCATTTTTGTTGTTGTTAATTGATTTATTTTTTTCCCAAAAATTAATTGATGCTGTAAAAAATCCTAACCTTGACGTGGCAGGATCTGGTGATACTTGATCGCTGGAAAAGATGAATGAATTCGCCTTGGATGACCTGAAAAAGGCAAGGAGGATTCTCCCCGTCGCCCATCCGGTGTGAGAATTAGTTTTCTGGAGAAAAGTAGAGAGAGAATATATAACTGAAAAACGTAAAGAATAATGAATGAATATTTCGTTATCAAATGAACTGTATTTATAGGGCTGAAAAGCCTATAACCTTTTTTCAATTAAAGAATGAGTCCTTTTGACATGAACTTATCTGTTAGAGAGAGTTCTATCTTTACTAGAATTGATCTCCCCCTTTTTTGAGTAGGTTTCTTAGTTGGTTATGTCTCTTTTTGGGGGCCCAAGAAGATAGCCCATTGATGGGTCCATAAACGAGGAATACTTATGATATTGTTTGCACTGGGCTTCCTGAATTAATGTGGCCGAGATGGACCAACCTCAACATCTTAAAGGAAACAAACACGGATAAGGTCGACATATGCCGACCTTGCGACATATAGCTCGGGAAAGTAGGCTATTTCATGAATAAAGCGTATTGAAGAATCTAGATTCCCCTGGAAAGGCCCGGTCCATGAAGCCCGGACACATTTGCCCCGATCTTTAGATTGTGTTTGGTATGTAAATAGAGCGGGCACACAGGCCGACCTTATGATCAAGATGGGCTAGCCTATGAAGTCCCAAACCCTTAGCCCATCCTGGCAGCTTGAAATCGTACCGATCATTGGCCCCCGTGCATCAGAGATCAATAATAGATCTCTGAATGCATCTAATTTTTGACAGCTATCTCATTTACTTCTGACAGCTAATGACGTGTTTTGCCAACTGTTTTTTCCTTCAATTAATGTGGGGAGGTGAACAGTTACTTAAGAGCATCTCCAATAGAACAATGTCTAAACTAAAAAATAGGTATTATTTGACAACAATTAATTGGACTTCTAAATGAATGTCTAATAAACAAACATTGTGGCAAAAAAATGATCTCTGATGCATTATGTCTACAATCCAATAATAATGCCTATGTGGCATTAATTTATTTAAAATAAAACTATTTTTTTTTAAACAAGTTAAAATAAAACTATTTAATACTTAAATAAATACTCTATGAAACAAAACGTGTTGATTTTTTTATTAATATAAATTGCCTTTTTTTTTTAAAGTAATATAATAAATTGCTTTGGTTCACAGGTAGTTGGGGGATAAATATGAGGTGTTTACTGTAAATGGTAAAAGTCGTAATTAATTTTCAGTTTTATATTCAAAAAATTAAATCAGTTTTCCCACTACTATTGCCTAGTCAGCATGTTAGACATGCCTTCTGAAATTGGACATGGTCTTGGACAATGTCTAATATTTTTTTGCCAACTCAGCACAATATGGGGTGCATTGGAGAATAATATAATTAGACATTGTCCAATTTGATGATTTGTCACACTTTTTTAACTTGGACAATGTGCCATTGGAGATGCTCTAAGCCAGATGTTTGACACGTATTCAAAGTAAAAGGCGGAGATTCAAAAAGTTCTCCTGCCATTTTTGTCTATATATATGTGGTCCCTATACTCTCTTTCACTTTACTTTGAGAAATTTTTTAAGAGATCAAAGAACTCCTCGAGCAAGTGTCACGATCTTCCCCTCAAAAAAAAAATAGCATTTTAGGTAAGCTCGAGACTTCCCGACCTCATTATTTAAATAACTTATAACGAAAAAAAGGTTAGACAAGTGTCTATAGGAAATCTTAGGGAAGTAGAAAACCTAGACGAGCCTTTAGAGATCGAGCCCCTAGGTTTCTATGAGCCCCCACCTCCTCAGGATGAAGAATGGCGGATGAGGAGGGTGTGGAGTATAACCCCGATTTGGATAGAGGGTCGATTGAGGGGGACCTTGAGCTTCCGACTTTTAATAGTAGGATGAATGAGCATATGGTTGAGGCCGATATGAGGAAGTTTAGGCTTTCTGATGAGTATACAGCCCGGGTCCCGGATGTGGACGACGTTTCCTACCATTACCGGGAGGGGGAAATGGTGGTGTTTCACGAGGCCCTAGTGGCCAGGCTCAGACTGCCCTTTCACCATTTCTTTGTTGACTTCCTCCTAACTGCTAGCATAGCCCCAGGACAACTTGCTCCTAATGGATGGAGAATCTTAGTATATTTTTTGTGTTATGTAGGAGTTTAGGAATAGAGCCCACTGTAGATTTGTGTAAATGTCTGTTGGATTTGAAGTATTTTCCTAGGTGCAACTGCTTTGTTTATTTGAGCGGGAAAGGGCGATGTGAGGTCCCTTGGGTTCCTTCCTCCCTGAAATATTGGAAGGAAAATTTTTTCTATGTGAAGCCTTGGGTCGGGGAGAATATTTTTTTGTCTACCTTTAGAAAGCCAGATGTAGATAGTTTCAATAGGATGGGAAATAAGAGCGAGGAGGAGATGGCTGACCTCTTAGCTAATGCCATTAGGGTGTGTGATTTTGGCCTTTTGGCTGAAGAGGCGTCGGACTTGACAACAAATGAAATCTTGAGCCAGGCTGGTCTTGACCTTCAGCCCGGTAGGCATCGGCCTTATTTAATAAATAACACATGTGTTTCTTTCGTAATTCCTCTGCTTTTTGATTTCTATTTTGTTTTCTCATCCTCTTCCTTTTTATATTTATCTTCCACAGGAATGGCTTTTGATGGTGACAAATTGAGGAAGGCGGCCGAGAATAGGGTGCGACATGCTGCCCAAAAGAGGAAGGATGGAGGGGTCGTGCGACGTCGATACCAAAAAAGGCCTCGCAGAGATCAATCCAGGATAGGGGAAACCTCCTGGAGAAATGAAGAGGCCCCTTCCCAAAGGGAGAGTAGTCGAGATGCCCGACGTCCTCCGCCTTGGGAAGAAGCTGCTCCTGAAGTTGTCCCCAAGGGCCCTACCTTGGCTGATCTCTGGGAAAAAATGGAAGAAGGTCTCTATCCCGGGCTGTTGGAGAAATATTGTGAAGAAGTGGCTCTCGAGCAAGGAGCGGACCACTTCATGAACGCCGCGGTGAAGGTATCTTTCCGGCTTTGTGTTCGCACCTTGTAATTTTTTTTTTTTACTTACTAAGTTTTTATCCCATTCTGTAGCTTATCAGCTTTGGACGAGGACTGATCACCCAAGGCGTCAAGCGAGGAGAGACCTCAAGCCAACTCGTTCACTCAGTCTAATATGAGGCAACCAAAGCTCAGGCTGTTGAGGAGAAGTTGGCTCGAGTAGAGTCAGACCTTCTGCTAATGACCCAAGAACGAGATCTTGCTCTTGAGGGGAACGCCAAGCTGGTTGAAGACTTGCGCCAAGCTCGTGAAGAGATAGCTCAGGCCAAGGTCGAAGCTGTTGAGGCCTTCAAGAAGTCAGAGGAGTACGACCTTGCGCTGGGCAACTATGCCCTTGAGTCGTACTCTCAAGGTATGAAGCAAGCTCGGGCTGGGGTTTCGGATTCATGCACCCGATTTGGACACTAGCCCTCTTTCCCAGTTTCCCCTGGGAACGGAAGATTTTGACCCTACTCCATTTATGGAGGAGGATGAAGCAGAGGGAACTTCTGAGGGAGAGGCCAGCAATGCTAGTGATCATGACACTCAGCAATAGGGTTTTTTTTTTTTTTTTAAGGAATTATGATGTAAATCCCTGGGTATGCCTCGAGGACTTCTTGTAAGAAATTTTTGCTTATGAATGAACTTGCACGTCTTTTGTCAAAGTTCGTGTTTTTTACTTTGCTTTGTTGTCTTGATTCCATGTCTTGGAAATTAAATGGCCGGGCAAAGGCCTTATAATTTTGTCACAAAAATGGATTCTAATTCTTTGTGGCATCAAATCTTAACTAATAAGTCTGGTCAGGGCCGACCTGTTTATCGACAAGGTCGAGCTTTTGGCTTGTTGAAAATGAGGAATGTTTAACAAGGTCGGGTAATACCGACCTGTTGAGTTATTTACGAAGAAGAGGTTGAACTCTTTACTTTGTAAATGAGAAATAACTTGTAGGGAAATAATTTGTAATGCCTTACCATCAGACATTTTAAATTATTTGTGGAAGAATAATTTATAACGTCTTGCCATAAGACATTGTAAATTATTTGTAGGGAAATAATTTGTAACGCCTTACCATGAGACGTTGTAAATTATTCGTGGAAGAATAATTTGTAACTTCTTGTCATGAGATATTGTAAATTATTTGTAGGAAAATAATTTGTAACGTCTTGCTATGAGACATTGTAAATTATTCGTGGAAGAATAATTTGTAACGTCTTGCCATGAGACATTGTAAATTATTCGTGGAAGAATAATTTGTAACGTCTTACCATGAGACATTGTAAGTTATTCCAAGATATGGTCCTCTGGTGCTCATTCTTCGGAAGAAGTACTTTTATTAAAGGGGACTGAATGATGGGCCTCGTTAAAACCTTATCCAGAAAAATCCCATGGGAAAAAATCCGTATAAGGAAAAAGAGTACCCTTCCCTGATACTGAAAGAAAGTATGATGGGCGCGCATGCCCGACCTTACTAAAAATTGTTGATGGACGTGCAAGTCCGAACATAATTAAAGGAAAAAATGGGCTCGCAGACCAGACTCTTCTATAGCTAGATAACTTTGTTATTAACGGGAATATGACTACTTGTAGTAAGACTTTAAATTCTCCACATTCCACAGCCGAGGAATAGGCTTTGAATCCATTGTACGGAGGTTGTACGAACCATTTCCCGCTTTTCGGATGACTTTATATGGTCCTTCCCAAATAAGTCCAAGTTTCCCAGGTTGATGACCGGCGACCTAGCTTCGACGGAAGACAAGATCTCCCATTTTGAATTCTCTCTTCTTCACTCGGATATTAAACTTCTTGGTCATCGCCTGTTGATAAGCCGCTATTCTCAAGGAGACATTTTCCCTGACTTCTTCCAGAAGATCCAGACTTTCTCTCTGTCCCTCAATCTGGTCGGGTGATTCTGTAGTCATTGCACGGAAGCTGGGAATTGTTGCTTCTACGGGAACAGCAACTTCCATCCCAAAGGCAAGCATGAATGAGTTTCCCCTATTGCAGTTTTGAATGTTGTTTGGTTGGTCCAAAGTATTTCTGGGAGGAGATCGGGCCAATCACCCTTGGCACTGTCGAGACGAGTCCTTAAGTCTTACAAGATGAGCTTGTTTGTAACTTCAGCTAATCTATTACTTTGCGGGTGCGAAACAGAAGTTAACCTATGCTCTATTCCCAAATTCTTGCAGAATTATTTGAAGGCTTGGCACTCAAATTGGTGCCCATTATCGGTGATTAATGTCTTAAGAAGACCAAAACGACATATAATCGACCTCCAAACAAATGCCTCCAACTTTTGTTTTGTGATTACAGCAAGGGATTCTGCTTCCATCCATTTTTTGAAGTATTTCATAGTCACTGCTAGGCTTGACCTGACCACGAGCCATGGGGAATGTCCCAAGTATGTCAATTCCCCATTGAGCGAAGGGATATGGGCACATAATTGAAGACAGTTCTTCTGCGGATTGATGTAATTGGGCTGCAAATCTTTGGCACTTATCACAAGTTTTTACATAGCTGAGTGTGTCCTTCTTCATGGTTGGCCAATAGTATCCGCATCGCATTAACTTCATAACCAGTGTTCTTGCTCCCTGGTGTCCTCCACAAATTCCTTCATGAACTTAGGCCATAGCAAGGGCTGATTCTTTCGGAGTTAGGCATCGCAGGTAAGGAAGTGTAAAACTTCGATAGAACAAGGTATTCTGTAATAAGGTATACCTCGGGGCCCTTGCTTTGACTCTTCATGTTTTTGCTTTGTCATCTGGAAACTTTCCTGATGTTAAATATTCAATTATTGGATCCATCCAACTGGGCTCACGATTTGAAATATCCATGACATCGGGCTGATGTGTAATATTAGGCTCATGAAGAGTTCTCACGAATACATTTCTCTCTAAGTGGTCAAGATTGGAAAAAGTTAGTCTTGACAGAGCATCCACTTTGTGATTGGCGGACCTTGAAATTTTTTCTATGCGGTAAGACTTGAACTTCCTTTGCAAGTCCAAAATCATCATTCTGTAAGATGACATTTTTTCATCTTTTGCTTCAAAAGTGTCGTTCAGTTGCTCTACCACCAATTGTGAATCACTCAAGACTTTAACATGCTCGACCCCTAGATGTTGAGTTGCTTGAAGTCCGACGATAACGGCCTCATACTCTGCATCATTATTAGTTGTTGGGAAGTCAAACCTTATTGCACACTGAATTTCCATCGTGTCATCATCTTTCTTTAGTATGATTCCGACCCCTGAGACAGCTGAATTCGATGCTCCGTCAACTTACAAAGTCCATGTAGCCTCTTCCCTATCATGACTTGTTGGCCCTTGAGGTCTTGGGGCGAGTTCGGAGACAAAGTCAGCCAAAACCTGTGCTTTTATAGAAGGTCGAGGTTTATACTCAATGTCATATTCCCTAAGCTCGATTGACCATTTGAGTAAACGACCAGAGACATCCGGTTTCTGCAAGATTTGTTTTAAGGGCTGATTTGTGAGAACTGTTACAGCATGGGCTTGAAAGTAAGGTCTTAAATTTCTGGCTGCTGTAACCAAAGCGAGTGCAAGTTGTTCTGCTAGTGTATATCGGGTTTCTACATCCAACATCTTCTTGCTGACATAATATACGGGTTTTTGGGCCTTTCCTTCCTCTTTGACCAAAACGGCGCTCATAGCATGATCTAAAACTGCTAGATACAAGAACAGATTGTCTCCTGGATGTGTCTTTACCAATATTGGAGGAGTACCCAAATATTCCTTCAACTTCCTGAAGGAGATCTCGCACTCTTCATCCCACCTGAAATCTTTGTTTCCTCTGAGAGTCTTGAAAAAAAGAAAATACTTATCTGCTACCCTTGACATAAAACAGTCCAATGCTGGCACTCTGTCCGTAAGATTCTGCACTTCCATGATGTTCTTGGGAGGTTCCATTGATGTAAGGGCTATAATTTTATCTGGATTAACTTCAATTCCTCTCCAGGTGATCATGAATCCCAAAAATTTTCCCGAGCTTACTCCGAAGGCGCACTTGGCGGGATTCAGTTTCATCCGATGTTGTTTAAGTATACAGAATATGTCTTCCAAGTCAGCAATGTGGTCTTTCTTTCTCGAGCTCTTTACAACCATGTCATCGACATAAACTTCAATGTTCAGCCTGATGTGCTTGGAGAAGACCATGTTTACCAATCTTTGATAGGTAGCTCCGGCATTCTTTAATCCAAAGGGCATGACTTTATAGCAATTTATTCCTTCATCTGTCATAAATGAAGTTTTCTTCTGATCTTCCCGTGCCATTTGAATTTGATGATATCCTGAGAACGCATCGAGTAAGCTGTAAAGTTCGGAATCTGATGTGGAATCCACTAATCTGTCTATCCGAGGAAGAAGATAACTGTCTCTTGGACACGCTTTGTATAAATCAGTAAAATCTATGCAGACTCGCCACTTTCCATTTGGCTTCTTGACCAATACCATGTTGGCTAGCCATTCTGAATATTTTACTTCTTTGATGAATCCTGCTTTTAGAAGTTTATCTATCTCTTCCTTTATTATTTGCCTTCTGTCTGTGGCAAACTATCTTCTTCGCTGTTTTACAGGCTTCTTGTCGGGCATGACATTAAATCTTTGTTCAACAAGTGCGGGGTCAATCCCGGGCATATCTTCTGCACTCCATGCAAATATGTCGATATTTCTCTTTAAACATTGCGACAGTTCTTCCTTCATTAATTTGGAAAGTTCTTTCCCAATGGTGAAACTCTTCCCTTCTGAAATTTGAACTTCTTCCAGCTCTTCTACGGGTGACATGCGCTCTTCCACAGGAAGTTCAATTGACATCAAATCCGTTTTACCCTTCCCAATACATCTGATATAACAACTTCTAGCCATTGGCTGATTCCCTTATACTGTTGCTATGCCTACGGAAGTCGGGAACTTGGTTTCCAGGTGATATGTCGATACTATTGCTTTTGAGCTGTTTAGGAATGGTCTTCCTAAGATAGCATTGTAGGCCATAAGGGTCTTCACGACCTGAAATGGAGTCATCTTTGTTACCAACTTTTCTTCTGATCCAAGTGAAGTAGGAAGGTCAATTTGGCCTTCGGGCTTCACTGTTCCCCCACCGAAGCCAGTTAGCGGAGTAATGACTTGTCGAAGCCGATCCTTAAGGAGTTGCATCTTGTTGAAGGTTTCCAAAGAAAGGGCATTGGCTGTACTCCCATTATCAACAAGCACCACTTTTACATCAAATTTTTAATTGTGGTACTAATGACAATGGCATCGTCATGGGGATATGAAATTCCTTCCATATCAGTGTTACTGAAGCTGATGCTGTTTGAAATTGCATGGTCATGACTTCCTGACCTTTCTTCCTGATCACCTAATGCATGGGCTTGATTTTTCCTTACGTTTTTTGAATCGCCTCTAGAAGCTATTCCTCCAACGATAAAGTTTATAATGCCAATGGATCTATTCTTCTCTTCCCCTTTTCCTTGATCTTTATCATATTTCTTTATGTAATGTCCCGACTCCCAAGAAGCCTCTTTTTATGAGAGCTTCTATCTCCTGTTTTAGTGTTCTGCACTCGTCAGTGGAATGACTCGGGTTTTTGTGGAATGACCCGGGTTTTTGTGGAAGTCGCAATACTTATGATGATTCTTCTGTCGATCTTCCCTTTGATAGGATTTGGCCAGCGCAAATCTTCGTGACTTTTGATTTCCATGAGAATGTGAGATCGAGGCTCATTCAATGGAGTTAAGTTCTGATGCCATAACTGCTTCCCTTTGTGCTTGCCCGGGAAGATTTCCTTCCATCTTCTTGCCTTGATCTCTTATTCCCCTGTTTGATGGGGTTCCGAAGGCTGTACTGCTGTTCTGTGAACTTGATCATATGCCCTAACCGACGGCAATGTGTCTTCCATATTTATGTACTTTTTAGCCCTTCTGAGAAATTCTGTCACATTTGTAGGTGAACTCTTAGATAAGAACATTCTGAATTTCGGACCTCGGATGGCTAAGGTCAGAGCTGAAGTGGCCGATGAGATGTGAAGATTTGGAATCTGAAGTCTTTTGGTGTTAAAACGGATCATGAACTCTCACAGTGTTTCATTATGTCCTTGCCTTAACTATATAAGCGAAGCGGCTGTTTTCTTGATCCTCTTGCTATTTTCAAAGAAAGTCGTGAACTTCTCTGTAAGATCAGCGAAGGAAGAGATTGATCCTGGTGGTATTGTAGACAATCAGTCTCGGGCTGAATTTGTTAAGGTTTGTGAGAAGGCCTTAATAAAATATGATCGGGAGCATTCTACATGTCCATGACATCAGTGCAAGTATTCAAGTGGTTGTTAGGATCTGTTGTTCCATCATATTCCTTTATCCGAGGGTATTTGAATCTTTCTGGTAAGGGGAACGACGTTATTTCGGAGTTAAAGGGGTTCTTCTTGTGAAAGAGGTCCGACCTTGTGTGTTTTACCTTATTCCATCAGCAATTTCTTCCTGAATAATTCTTGAGAGTTCCTACTGTGTCAAATTGGCAGATCTCTCAGTCATGGAATGGGCACCCCCGATTCCCAAGGAATGGTCACCTATAGGATTAAACGGCGTGTGGTCTTACCTGAGAATTGTACCTGGAGTGTTCGGGTCAGGGGGTGCTTGACGATTATTCTGTTGTTGAAGAGCCGATGGAGTTCACGGAGCTGCTGCTGGAGTTCATTGAAATCTTCCTGGCTAACCGGTTTATTGTCTTGTATGGTTTCTGGGTTTTGTTCTTCCCAAACATCTTCAAGAGGCGGTGGATTATCTTCCTCAACTGAAATATTGGCCGGAATGGGATGTCTGGTGGATGCGGAGGGACGAGCTTGACTTCTATTAACCATGACTGATTTTATCTTTTCCCACAGACGGCGCCAATTGATGCTGTAAAAAATCCTAATCTTGACATGGCAAGATCTTGTAATACTTGATCGCTGGAAAAGATGAATGAATTAGCCTTGGATGACTTGCAAAAAGACGAGGAGGATTCTCCCCATCGCCCCTCCGGTGTGAGAATTAGTTTTCTGAAGAAAAGTAGAGAGAGAATATATAACTGAAAAACGTAAAGAATAATGAATGAATATTTTGTTATCAAAGGAACTGTATTTATATGACTGAAAAGCCCATGACCTTTTTCAATTAAAGGAGTCCTTTTGACATGAACTTACCTGTTAGAGAGAGTTATATCTTTACTAGAATTGATCTCCCCCTTTTTTAGGAGGTTTCTTAGTTGGTTATGTTTATTTTTGGGGCCCCATGAAGATAGCCCATAAACGAGGAATACTTAAGATATTGTTTGCACTGGGCTTACTAAATTAATGTGGTCGGGACGGACCCACCTCAACAACTTAAAGGAAACAAATAAAGATAAGGTCGGGATATGTCGACCTTGCGACATATAGCTCGGGCAAGTAGGCTACTTCATGAATAAAGTCTATAGAAGAATCTAGATTCCCCGGGAAAGGCCCGATCCATGAAGCCCGGGCACATTTGCCCCGATCTTTAGATTGTGTTTGATCTGTAAAGAGAGCGGGCACACAGGCCGACCTTATGACCAAGATGGACTGGCCTGTGAAGTCCCAAACCCTTAGCCCATCCTGATAGCTTGAAATCGTACCGATCATAACATTATTATTACTAGTTGCACACCCGTGCGTTGCACGAACATATTTCTTTTTCAAATAGATTATACATAAACAAATGAAGATCAAAAAAGAATATAAAAAAAAAGAAAGAAAAAGTAATGTTTCATGCACCAATTAAAAAAAATTCATTCTTATGTCGATAATATTACAAATTCTGAATAACTTCCTTATACACATCATTTGTTGTTTCATTTGTTGGCTTTCCGTCTCTATCACATTAAAAGTAAAAGCTTGATCGAGAATGGAACAACACTAATCAATAAAAGCTTGAGCATCTTGTTCTAGAAGGTAAAATTTTGTCTATAAATAATGTTGGGGACAATGTCAAACAACAAAGTATTTATCTCAAGAACGTCATTGACTCCATACGATGTGAGGTTGTCTTTCAAGTTCTAGAAAAGACAATTTTCATTAGTAGTGTCGTATGCTATTACTATCAACAGAAGTTAAGGTCAACCGTTGTCGAATGTAGGACTCTTCTTTAAGAAACAAACATTCAGTCATGGACGTATATATGGAAAATGTTTTCCTTCCAAAAGTTGAAAAATTCATTTGCCGTGAAAAGAGGGAAAATGAGACATTGTTAATTAAAGTTGGAAAATATTTTTCAAGGAAAATTTTAGTAATCAAACATGGCAAAGTTTGAAAATGTTCAAAAATTTGCTAGTGAAAAGAGGAAAAATGAGACACTGTTCATTAAAGTTCGAAAATTTTTGCAATCAAACATGGCAAAGTTGGAAAATGTTCAAAAATTTACCATCTTCCTTGAAAATGTGCAAATACTTGTTAAATTAAGGCTTTGTTCGGCAGCCAAACCAATTTAGAATCTTGGTTTATTTGACTTTTTTTATTTTTTTAAGGTAAGATGCGTGGTTAAAAATCAGATAGAGAAAATGTGTGTGATTAAAAGTGGTTTAAGAAATAATGTAAATTATAATAGGTTATTATTACCAAAAAAGGAAAAAAATGCAGTTGAAAAAAAAAATTGGTTACGTTTAATTGCATTGGAGATTATTGAAAAATCTGCAAAATACTTGTGAAAATATTATCCTTCCAAAAGTTGAAGAATTCATTTGCCGTGAAAAGAGGGAAAATGAGACACTGTTCATTAAAGTTGAAAAATATTTTTCAAAGAAAATTTTTGCAATCAAATATCGCAAAGTTGGAAAATGTTAAAAAAATTGTCATCTTCCTTAAAAATTGTGCAAAATAAGTGTTAAATTAAGACTTTATTCGGCGGCCAGACCAATTTATAATCTTGGTTTATTTGACTTTTTTTTAAGGTAAAATGCATAGTTAAAAATTGAACAGATAAAATGTGTGTGGTTAAAATTGATTTGAGAAACTATGTAAATTATAATTTTTAATCATTACCAACAAATGAAAAAAAATGCAGTTGAAAAAAATATTGTTTGCGTTTAATTGCATTGGAGATTATTGAAAAATATGCAAAATACGTGTGAAAATATTTTCCTTCCCAAAGTTGAAGAATTCATTTCTCATAAAAAGAGGGAAAATGAAACAATGTTCATTAAAGTTGGAAAATATTTCCCAAAGAAATTTTTTTAATCAAATATGGCAAAGTTGAAAAATGTTAAAAAATTTGCTGTCTTCCTTGAAAAATGTGCAGAATTAGTGTAAAATTAAGGCTTTGTTTGGCAGTTAGACCAATTTATAATTTTAGTTTATTTGAATTTTTTAACTTTTTAAGGTAAGATATGTTGTTAAAAATTTAACAGAGAAAATGTGTGGTTAAAAATGAAAAAAACGCAGTTGAAAAAATTTGGTTTGCGTTTAATTGCATTTGAGATTATTTGAAAACGGTGAAAAATACGTGTGAAATTAATTAGAATCAGAAATCAATTTTAAAAAAAGGTTAACATGAAAGTTGGGAGTTGATGGTGGCCATGATGTAGATTCCCAAGTAGGCAAGTAGTAATTATGTATTTGACTATTTCACATGGATAAAAATTTATTCCAAAAACCTATATAAAAATGGATAAAAAACAGATTTTCATTTAGGCGGGAAAAAGTGGGTCCCAAGCTCAGTCGGTATTATATAAGTAATAGATAATAAATTTAAAATTGATTATAAATACACACACACACACACACACACACTATATATAATTAAGGCAATAAATGCGTTCACATTTATCCAGATTTTGCATTCACATTTTGGTATACATCCATTTTGCAATCACACTGATCCACTTTGCATTCACACTGCTTAATTTTATGAGAATCTTTATCTATATAATATATAAAAGTAGCTGAGTCAACCCCAGTCAACTTCATTGTTTCCCTCCAAAACTCTTGTACTATGTGCAGATTTTAATTAATTATTTATTTATTTTTCCAATTTTTGGGACTTCAATAATTATCATGTTCACACTACTCATCTCTCATCCAATAATCAACTTCAAAACCCACTTCAAAAATAGTTGGACCTTCAATATTTATTTATTATTTTCAAAATCGCTGACGTCTACTTACATTCTTTAATATTTATTCTGTTTATATGACTTCTATTTTTCGCCGCCTAATTACACTGGAAAGTCAGTTTTTTTTCCCTTTTTCGCTTTTTCAGAATTTATTTGATTTTTTTCCCGTTTTTCAAAATCTGTTTATTCATTTTTGTTTTCTATATCTTTTTTTTTTCCATTTCCCGATATACAACATCTTTCATTTCTGTTATATATAATTATTATGAAGATATACACAATAATAAAATATTCAATTAAATGGTTATTTCTTTGAAAAAATGTGTACTGTTTAACATGGCCCCTCTACTCCACTTTCTATTTATCACATTTTATGATTCAAAATTTCTGGTGCTGTGGTAATGCTTATTAATTATTAATATTACAAACCAGTTGAAAATAAAAAATCGTAAATTATTTTTTGAAAAAGTAAAAAGGATTGTCACTACTCTTTTCTTCAAGACCTGTGATATTTTGAGTCGTTGAACATAGATTTGAGTTTCTGACAAAAAAGAAAAAATATTAAAAAATAATATTTTAGAGAAAGCTTCGAAAACAATATAGAATGCAAAATTATTTTGGACTAATAAGAGGATTTGTTAATAGTCTATTTATATTATGTTCTAGATTTCTCTGTTGGGGTTGCAATGTGTTAACTATTGTTGAGCTATTTAGAATAGCTTTGGGTTGGATAGATATGTTAATGGTTTCGGCCGTTGAGTGAAGAAAAAACATATTATTCATGGGTCAGTATATATATTTGATGAAATTGTATATCACATTGTATAAAAAATAATAAAAACAAGAAACTAGAATTATTATTTTTTTTTAAATTTACTTTTACCGAGAAATTGTTTTTTATTTTTTATGATATAAGAACGATAATTTGTTTGGTTTTACTTATTTATATTTGGCTTTTTTTGTGTCAAAATCTCTCTTTTCATAAAAAAAAAGTGTTCTTCTAACGTTTTCAATGTTACAAATAAAAATTTGTGTTCAGTTATACAAATCCAAAGTAAAATTTTCAGTTAAAAATTATGTTAAAATTTTATTACTAGATAATACTCTCTCCATCCTACAAAGATAGTCTACTATTTTTTTTTTTGTCCGTCTAAAAAAGATAGTCTACTTTATTTTTTAAGAGTGAAATTAATATTTTATATTCCTTTTTGTCCTTAATCTGTGTGAAAATGAGTAGAGAACTATCTTTATGAGACGGAGGGAGTACTAAATTATAAATCACATCATACGTATAGTTTTTTTTATAAATAATCTTATTTTTAGTTATTTAATACATCTAAGAATTGGAGCTCTTTTTTATAGCGTATTATTAAATATTTTTTTATAGATAATTACATTTAATACGTAATTAATTTCTTATAATAATTGTGATATTTTATTGGTCTTAATTTTATGGATAAATATTTGGTTCAGTCATACAATCTAATATCAAATTCTCAATTAAAATTATATTTAAAATTTATACACATTCGTATTTTTATAAATCACGTTGTATTGAAATTTTTATAACCAAATCCTATTTTTAAGTTATTTATTACATATACATATTAAAGTTCTTTCCTATATTGCATTATTTGTCAAAATTATTTCAATGACAATTACATTTAATTCTTAATTAATTTTTTATTTCGAAAAGTCTCATATCACATTTTTTAACATTAACGGTTAACAAATTTATCTGTATTGTTTGAAATGATATAGTTATTAATGGTTTTTGTCCTAACTGTTAATTTTAAAATTTTAAAAAGTAATTAACCATACCAAGATATTCTTTGCTATATTTTAATTCAAATTTTATGATATTTTTTCACAATAATATATAAATTGTCTCCCAATTTACTTAACTAAAAAATGAGATGATCAATACTAAATTATAATTTCAATCAGAAAATAAATTACGTTGTATAAATATTGAAAACCTAAAATATCATAAATTTAATGCAATATCTTTGTCAACCTCGCAATTTTTATTTTATTTTTATTATTATACATGTTGTTTTTCATTATTAATGGTCAAAATATTGAATTTTATCTTTTATATGCATGATCTCTATTATTAACTTTTTTCATCTATTGTTTGAATGTTCAGAGTATATGAATACTGGAGATCCTACATTTAAGTGTTCATTTTGCAAGGTGAATTTTTGGTTTGAGGAGATAGTGAATAATCGTTACAAAACTTGACGATCATATTCTATAAGGTCAAATTCTATCTGACAGCAATGCAGGACACAAGTTCTTTATTCCAAGGATGTCGTTGAGTCATTCGAATTTTAGGATACTTATTAGATTTTAAAAAAAAACAATTTTCATTGATGGTGTCATATGTCATGACTATCAATAAGAGTCGGCCACAATCATTTTCGCATGTATGACTTCTCCCTAAAAGGTTGATGTTTATAAATGAAACTAATAAATGATGAACGTATATCTTATTTGTGAATGTTATTTATTTTGTTTAAGGATTCATTTAATTTCGAATTGGATTATTTTTATTTAGAGTTTCTTCCCGTGCATCGCACGGAATGATTCACTAGTATATATAAAAGTAGAAGTGAGGAGAGAGAGTCATTTTGGAGGGAAATTTGCATTTAATGATTCTCTCTCCTCAATTCTACTTATATATATATAAATAAATAAATAAAAGATAAAGACTTTTGTAGGAAAATTTATTATTTATTACATATTTAATAAGAGTTATAATAAATATATTATGTATAAATGTATTACATTGGAAATGAAAAAATTAGATTAATATATTTGAACATAAATAAATGTGATATCTATTTAATTGTGTTATGTAGGAAATGAAAAAATTGTATTAATATATTTGAACATAAATAAATGTCATATCTATATAAATGTGTTATATTGAAAATGAAAATTTTGGATTAATATATTTGAAAATAAATAAATACATGCTATATAAATTTGCTAACATAGAAATTAAAAATTTGAATTAATATATTTTGAAAATAAATGAATAAAATAAATATAGAAAAGATAAAGATTTTGTAGGAAATTTTATTATTTATTACATATTTAGTAAGAGTTGTAGTAAATGTAATATTGTAAATGTGTTACATTGGAAATGAAAAAAATTAGATTAATATATTTAAATATAAATAATGTGATATCTATGTAAATGTGTTATGTAGGAAATGAACATAAATAAATGTAATATCTATTTAAATGTGTTATATAGAAAATGAAAAAATTGTATTAATATATTTGAATATAAATAAATGTCATATCTATGTAAATGTGTTATATTGAAAATGAAAATTTTGGATTAATATATTTGAAAATAAATAAATAAATACGTGGTATATAAATTTGTTAAGTTAAAAATGAAAATTTGAATTAATATATTTTGAAAATAAATAAATAAAATCATTGAAATTTTACTTCCTAATATGTCAATAAATGAGTAGGTTCTTCAATAAGCATATTACAAAAATAATTAATTATTTGCTATCAACCTTTTACAGCCAATGATAAGTTGGTAGAAAATTTAATCCTTTCATCATTTTGACAAAAATTGGTATGTTTAAAAAATAAGGAAAAATAAAATATATGTAAGCAACATATTAAAAAATAAAGTTAATTAAAAATTATAACATATTAAAAGAAAAATAGGTGATAAGGTGGGCAAATTTTCAGAGAAAAACGTAAATAAAAGTCAAAAGAAATTTAATATAAAAAATTTAATTAAATGTCAAACTTTGAATGGTGCAGTACACTGTGTGTGCACCATTTTTTATTTTGATTATTTTTGTTTTTTTTTTAAATTTTAAACTCAATGACATGTGTTATGGAGGAAATGAAAAAATTGGATTAATGTATTTTAAAATAAATAAATATATGCTATATAAATTTGTTAAGTTAGAAATTTAAAAATTGAATTAATATATTTTGAAAATAAATAAATAAAATCATTGAAATTTTACTTTCTAATATGTCAATAAATGAGTAGGATCTTCAATACGCATGTTAAAAAAATAATTAATTATTTTCTATCAACTTTTTAACCACACATATTTTTCTCTCCAATTCTCAGTCATTATTTTTTACCTCAAAATCATTTATACAGGTTTATAAATCAAACAATATTACCAAACGGAGGCCTAATCTTTACATCATTTTGACAAAAATTGACACGTTTAAAAAATAAGGAAAAATAAAATATATTAATTAATATATTGGATTTCAAATAAAATATATGTGAGTAACACATTAAAAAATATAGTTAATAAAAAATTATAACATATTAAAAAGGAAATAGGTGATGAGGTGGAAAAATTTTAAGAGAAAAATGTAATTAAAAATCAAAAGAATTTTATATAAAAAATTTATAAGTGCCGAATTTTGAGTGGTGCGGTATACTTAGTATACATGTAACATTTTTTTATTTTGATTAGTTTTGTCTTTTTTAAAGTTTTAAATTCAACAATATTTTGTATTGAAATTTTATTTGATTTATGTTTTTTTATTTATTTATTTGATATGATTATATAATCAAGATATTTTCAAAATTATGATATAAAAATTATATATTCCGTGCATCGCCCGGGTAGACAACTAGATTAATATATTTGAACATAATTAATGTGATATTTATGTAAATGTGTTATGTAGGAAATGAAAAAATTAAGTTAATATATTTTAACATAAATAAATATAATATCTATGTAAATATGTTATTTTATTTATGAAATCAAAAAATTGTATTAATATATTTGAACATAAATAAATGTCATATCTATGTAAATATGTTAAATTGAAATTGAAAATTTCGGATTAATATATTTGAAAATAAAAAATACATGCAATATAAATTTGTTAAGTTAAAAATGAAGATTTTGAATCAATATATTTTGAAAATAAATAAATAAAATCATTGAAGTTTTACTTCCTAATATGTCAATAAATGAGTAGGTTCTTCAATAAGCATATCACAAAAATTATTACCAAATGGAGGCTTAATTATTTCATTATTTTGATAAAAATTGACATGTTTAAAAAATAAGGAAAAATAAAATATATCTAAGTAACACATTAAAAAATATAGTTAATAATAAATTATAACTTATTAAAAGGGAAATAGATGATGAAGTGGGCAAATTTTCAGAGAAAAATGTAAATAAAAGTTTTAAAAAAAATTATATAAAAAATTTAAATGAATGTCAAATTTTGAGTGGCGTGGTATACTAAACGTACATGTAACATTTTTTTATGTTGAATAGTTTTATCTTTTTTAAAGTTTCAAATTCAATAACATTTTGTATTGAAATTTCATTTAAATTATATTTTTTATTTGATATGATTGAATCAAAATGTTTTTAAAATTATGATTTAAAAATTATATATTCCGTGCATCGCACGGGTAGACAACTTTTTTACTATATATGGAAACTGAAAATGGGCCGAAAAATGGTTTAGGAAACTACCCTACTATTATATGTAGTATGATTATCAAGTATAAATGTATAAAAAAATATTTGTTTTAATTAAAATAGCTAAATTGTGTTTCATTTTCCATGAAAAATAATGTCAATCAAATAAAAAAAGTTGAAAATTTTCTCACTTTTTCTACATAGAAAATTAAACCAATCAAACATATTAACTTTCAATTCTCTGGAATTCAATTCCTTAGAATTCATTTTATTTTCACCCAAATTTCACCATCGCTATAAAACGTAGTCGGAATATTAATTTATTTACACATATATGATTTCAAAAGAAAGACACGAGAAAAAAAATTGGGTACATCAGAGGGTTTTGAAATAAAAAAAGAAGAAAAGTCGACGATCTTACACTAAGAATCTACATTTTCAAGCCCTAAACTTGAAACCCTAGCTTATTGAATTTTCTCTATCTAGATCTTGAATTATTTATATTTTTCTCTCTATATCGTGATTTCATTTCATTTCTCATTTGAAAAGAATGAGTAAAAACTATACTCGTCTTAATAGGTTTAAACCTAGCACCTAGATGAGTCAAAATAGGAAATTTGAATCTGGTGTCCCGATAAAGTCATGTGAGTGAACAAGTGTTTATATGGTATGGAAAAACAAATTGGGTATTGGATCTTTTGCAATAACCTTTATGATTGCATCATATCGACCAATGTTTGTGATCGCAAGGGTCAACTTTATACTCCTTTGCAATTCAGTCCACCATCATATTTTCTTATCAAGCCCAAGTCATTCAATTTTGCATGTGTGGCCCTCCAACTTCCAAACTTGTTACTTTGATCCCCAAGTTCTTGAATTCGTCCAACATCAATCCTTCGCAATCAAATCTCATTCTTTTTCATCATTTCCTGTTCAATCTCGTCTTTCGCCTAAAATAATCATAAAACATGAAAAATTAAATATCTTCAACAAAAAATTACTTCTAATCGCATGTTTTTGATAATCTAAATAAATGAAAAATCACCCTCATCTGCTTTAGATCGACAAGATATAAAAGAAATGTGACTTTTGGTTCAGATCATATGTATTTTGATATAATTTCATTCATGAAGTGTCTCATAAGGAGTTTAGAGGAAAACAATTGATTAAAAAAAAAAAAAAAAAAATCTTCCATTTGATGTAATAGGAAAAGGAAAGAGAACAATATCTTGAAATGAAATCAAGTAAATATTAAATATTAAATATAATACATCCTTCCTACCTAACACAAATCTCAGTAAAATGGAAAGTGTCGGACAAAATTTATTTGCAATCGCTAAAGTTTCAACAAAGTTTCTGTTGTTTCAATTAGGTTGTTGAACCTCAACTTAATTTCAGCTATGCCATTGAACTTATTTTAATGTCTCTTGTAACAATTTTTTGTGATCTTTTAATTGGTTCATAATTCTAATTTGCCCTTTTTGTAATGAGTATTAAAGATCTGTCTGCTAAATAATATGGAATTAAAAAATGATTTTGAAGAAATGTACTACTTATAAACAAATTTATCAAACTTTGGATTAATTACATATATTTTCTTTTCCAAATATGAAAATGATTATTTTAGTAGTTGACAAGTCAACTCACAACTCACAAATGACAGGGTGGCGAATGACACGACGGTGGAACCGTGTTTGCTGTCCACCGCTCCATCCAAAGGTGCATATTCAGTTCATAAGAATCATACCCAATGCCAACCGTGGATCTAAATCCCAACCACCCACCCTATGAATCTAGCCATAATACTATCCAAATGGCCACTTTCCCCCTCTTATCACTTCCTTCCTCTATAAATTCGTCATTTTGGTCACGCACATTTCACCACTCTCTCTCCATCTTTACTCTGTCTGCTAAAGTTTGAGGTTAGCCCTTCTTTCTCTGTCTCTGTGTATATATTTCTTCTAAAAAACTGTTCTCGAATTGTCTAAAAGAAATGGGGTTTTTTTTTTTTTTGTTTATTCTTGCTAATTCCGTATGATATTGTACTTTCTTGTTGTTATGATGAATTCTTAAACCCAGTTACTCGGTGGTGGACAGATCTACTGTAATCATGTCGTGGAGTTCTATTTATGCTTTTTATTAAGAGATTAATTTTTTTCCCCCCAATTGGGATTCACAGAGATGGAGACTTTCCTGTTCACATCTGAATCTGTTAACGAGGGACACCCCGATAAGCTCTGTGATCAAATCTCTGATGCAGTGCTCGATGCCTGCCTTGCTCAGGACCCCGAGAGCAAGGTGGCTTGCGAGACCTGTACCAAGACCAACATGGTCATGGTCTTCGGAGAAATCACTACCAAGGCCAATGTAGACTATGAGAAGATCGTACGCGATACTTGTCGAACCATTGGATTTGTATCTGATGATGTGGGATTGGATGCTGATAATTGCAAGGTCCTTGTTAATATTGAGCAGCAGAGCCCTGATATTGCTCAGGGCGTTCACGGTCACCTCACCAAACGACCCGAGGAGATTGGTGCCGGTGATCAAGGCCATATGTTTGGGTATGCAACCGATGAGACCCCTGAATTGATGCCTCTGAGCCACGTTCTTGCAACGAAGCTCGGTGCTCGTCTCACAGAGGTTCGCAAGAACGGTACCTGCCCGTGGCTGAGGCCTGATGGCAAAACACAAGTCACGGTGGAATACTATAATGACAAGGGAGCAATGGTTCCTGTCCGTGTGCACACTGTTTTGATTTCAACGCAGCACGATGAGACTGTTACCAATGACGAGATCGCAGCTGATTTGAAGGAGCACGTCATTAAGCCTGTTATCCCTGAGAAGTACCTGGATGAGAAGACCATTTTTCACCTCAATCCCTCTGGTAGATTCGTCATTGGTGGACCTCACGGTGATGCTGGTCTTACTGGTCGAAAGATTATCATCGACACTTATGGAGGATGGGGTGCTCATGGAGGTGGTGCCTTTTCGGGGAAGGACCCGACTAAGGTGGACCGAAGTGGTGCCTACATTGTTAGACAGGCTGCAAAGAGCATTGTGGCTAGTGAACTTGCTCGAAGGTGCATTGTGCAGGTCTCGTACGCCATTGGTGTTCCAGAGCCGCTGTCGGTCTTTGTGGACACGTATGGAACTGGAAGCATCCCGGATAAGGAAATTCTTGAGATTGTGAAGGAGAGTTTCGATTTCAGGCCGGGTATGATTGCCATTAACCTGGATCTTAAGAGGGGTGGCAACAACAGGTTCTTGAAGACTGCTGCTTATGGGCATTTTGGGAGAGATGATGCTGATTTCACTTGGGAGGTCACTAAATCTCTCAAATGGGAGAAGGGACAAGCTTAATAGCTATCTCTATTCTGATAAGTATAATTTTGGCTTGATGATGTTTCTCTATCCTAGATTAGAGCTTTCATTTTGCTTATTTGTTGAGTTTAAATCTATTACTAAATTTGTGTCATGAAATTGCCAATTGCAGATTGAATGCCAAGATAATCGTTTTAGATTTCGAGCTCCTTATTCCATGATGTTTTTGATATTTTTCTTGATTCATATTTGCTGTGTTTGGTGAAGATAGAAAATCAGTAAATTTTGATAAAAGTTGATTAAATGTAGTGAAAATTACACCCCTCTATTTTTAAAGATTCAAATTCATACATAAGATCAAACTTAAATAACTTTAAAAAATGTGTTAAATAAATTTTTAATTCTAATGCTAATAATATCAAATTAAAATAAATTCATTAAACAACACATCTACCCAAAACCCTAATTACTCTCATTTCACTCCCACACAAACAAACAAATCACCCTCTCTTACCACCCAAACCATTATCAATAGGCGGCAGCGACGGCACCACTACTGACGGTATCATTGGCAAAAATTGGACAAACCACTCCAAGCCCCACTGTAACCCATCCATTTTCTCTCAGCACAGTGGCTACGGTTACCAACCCGCTCTTCACCAGCCACAGCGCAACCACACTTCCCATCTCTTTCATTTCTCTTCACACTTCCATACCGTAAACATTAACCTCACAAGTCACCACCACAGGGCGATGGAGTTCAACCGGTTCTGCTGAGCCCCGTCTTGGCTGCGCGACAATGGCTGCCTCCCTTGCAAAGCCATTCTGATGATGGGTGTTGGAAGGAGAGACATGGCGAAGGTGATGGTAGAGTGCAGAGGTGGCTCGTAGTGCCGCCTCTACTATACAGTCGTTACACGCAACAGAGCCTCCGTCATGAGGCAATGCCTGGGTGCAGCTTCACGTTGATCGTGTCTTCCTGTGTAAATTTGTAGTGCGGTGGTTTTTGGGTTGTAGGGAGATTTGTAGTTTGTGGTACGATGGTATGTTGCCAATTGTAGAGTTGTGTGCGGTGTTAGGTGTGGCGACGATGACAGATCTGTTTGTCGAGGTGAATGAGCGGCAGTTGTGGTGAGGAGATGAAGGTTGGTGAATGTGATGGGTTGTGGACATGGCGGTGTGATGGTGGCGTCTCCTGCTTTTTTCTTCTCCTTAATCATTGTCGATGATTTTGAGGAGAAGGTTGTAGGGTGTGTGGCGATGAGCAGATTGGGGATGTCGGAGTTTGATGTAGCAGGTGGCTGGGTTTCGAGAAGAAAACGAGTGTTGCAGGCAGGTTTAAGTTTTGGATAAGATGGTGGCAGTGATTTCTAGTTGGAGAGGTTGGTGGATCTGAGGCGGGATAACAGCGGTGTTGGTGGCCGGAGGAGACGATGGTTGTGACATTCGAAGTAAAAATGTGACCTTAGTTTTAAACTTGTTGATTAATTCTTTCAGGTCACATTATAATTGTACTAATAATTAATTAAATATGACTATAGAAAATTTTTGACCTAATAATTGATAAGTTGTGACTCAAAAATTAAATAATTGTAACCTATTAATTTGATAATCGTCACTTAAAAAATTTGTGGCCAAATAATTTGATAAAAGTTATGACCTAAATATATCCAAAGTTTTAGTAATTTGATATTTGTGATCTATTGATTTTATAATATGTGACGTTGAGATCAATTCGTAACCTAAAAAATTGTTATTGTGACATAAAAATAAGTTTAATTTGTGTCTAAAATATTTATTTTTTGTGGCTTGAAATAAAAAGTGTTGTGATATATATATATATATATATATATAATTAATAAAATATATTAATTATTTAATTTAATTAATTAATCCTAATTATAATATGATTTTTGAAATTATACAAGTTTAGTCTCATTTTTGAATATGTATTTTCAAACACCTTAGTCATGTATTGTTTTGAAGTTTTAGGTCCATGAAATATGTGATTGAGATTGATTGTTGAATTTGATTTGAATTAAAATTTAGATTAAAATTTGTATCAAATAGGGCAAAATCAACGTAACTCCCTCAATTTTTTTTTTTTTTTATCATTGGCACAAAAAATTAATCAAAAAGTTGACAGCAAAAGTTGTGGCCTTAATAATACTTCAAAAAGTCGATAGCAAAAGAAAGAATTTGACTTAGGAGAAACCAAATAAAACATTGTTGTCACTTTAAATCACTAGAAATAATTGTGTGACCCACGAAAACAAAAATGATGGCTATTTTATGTAAACACGGTAACAACAGTCCAACAGCAAAGAAAATTGGACGAAGTAGAACATTCATTATATGTCCCACCTTAAACACACGAGGAACGCGAGAAAATATTCTATAGTACAATCCTAATATACATGAAAAAAAATTTAGATACTCTAAGAGTATCGAGACTCGATACTCGGGATATTTCCCTTGCAATAGGGGCCCGCCCAAAACCTTTTTTCATTGATGACGCCATTCTGATCTCGAATACATTTCAATACAAAAGGATATATCATTATATGGATGAATGGGTATGAATTCCATACAATAGCATACAAAGGCTGCAACAGCAATTAACATAAATTGGGAAACATTCATAGGCTTCATTCTCAGACTAATAATTGGACAAATTCTAACGGCTACATTGCTCTAACTTTGATGAACTGATTATTGGAAAGATTAGTGGAGATGTTATCATCCTCCGTCAACGTTGGTGATGAGATGCAATGAACGCCAAGCTTGTAACGGTAAATTTCAAACGAGTTGCATGGAAGATTAAAAAATGATTTCAAAAATTACACATTCCTGAAAAGAAAATATGTATGATTAAAAAGTGATTTAAAAAATTATGTAGTTCATAAATTAGATTATAAATCGTAATGATTATATAACCGAACACAGGCTAGGTCATGTGTAATATTATGTTATTGGGAATGTGTAATTAAATGCAAGAGACAGAAAAATGTATTAAATTATATTGGAGCTCGAAACATTATTACAAGCATTGAATTATTTATATTTAATACTTTAGATCCCACGCATTAATAAGTGGACTATTAAAAATTTTAAAAATTCTGCTTGTATCTTAGTTACCCCTTGGATACCGCCCCTCCCAATAGGGATGGGGCCCCTCAGGGGTGGTACCCCTGCAGTTCAAGCAAATAAACCCTAAGAAATTTAAGGTGTCCCGTGTCCATGCCTCCCTCTTATTGGGGATGTCAGGTAGAGCCCAAGTGGGAAGTAGGTGAGAGTTTACGGTTCCCCTCCCCTCTGAGTAGACTATATTTTCAATTATCATTAAACTTTAAAATCTAAAAGTTTTTTGTTTATATGAAAGCAAAGAGTGATGTTTTTAAGATAAAATATGTGATTGAAAAATAATTTAGAAAAATATATTTTTTATAAATTTATTTATAAAAGTTTATCAAATGGAGGCTCCCCCCCCCCCCCAAAAAAAAAAAAAAAAGTTTGGTGACAATTGTGATATTTAACCCTTCTGTTGAGTATTGACCATTCCATGTACTCTCGATTGACTCACCGGTTTAACTCATAACAACCAAGCAAGCTAGGAGTCCTTGGGTAAGGAGTCCTAGCAATAAGCAGTTGTCCTTAGTTAGAAAAAGATTGGAAATAAGACCTAAAGGAAGTTTTTCCTTCTCACTCTATCCAATTGAAATCGCGGATGTAACTACTCTAAATTAAAATAAGCTGTCTTCTAATTTCTATATGGTGGCCTAGCACCAAAAATAAAACTGCTATTTAGCATTTCTCATATTGGCAAGAATTTTAACAAGCATATAGACAAATAAAGCAAAATAGCTAACTCACAATTGATCATTCCATATTCAATCATCGTTACTTATTAGCACTTGGAGATTTCTAGCAGGAATCAACCTTGGATACATAATTACTACTTTAGCTCGATCCATACTTCAATTGTTCCCACCTGAAGGGTTGAAACACATAAAGAACTTTGGGTGAGCTTTTGAATAGCAAAGCTACACATACACAAACAGCCGCAATCGCAACCATAAAAAGCATAGCTGGTCGGTAAATTGCCAGTGCTGATCTGGACGACCTTCCGCAACGCAGTTTTTGCTCACATTGCCGACAATGTCTCTCATTTGATATTCCTGCACCCTTCTCACTTTCAAAGGTAGCAGATGATTTTGCTGCATCATTTGGCACTTTGTGCTTGATGATACCATCTAAAATAGTACCTGGAATATCAACAATATGTCGATTTTCTGCTATCTTGTTGATTTTCCTTTCAACGAGATTAATATATGAGAAATGACCACGGAAACATGCGTAATCATAGGGCGTTAATCCTGTACCGTCTCGAGCGCCCTTCCATGCTTCAATTCCCACCTGAAAAAAGAAGCAATCACTACACTCAAAAGTTCTCTCACAAAAAGAAGTAATAATATAGTCTCTGTTAGGTCAAAGTTTTTTGTTCAGAATCAAAGAATGCGATATTTTCGAGGTAAAATATATGGTTGAAAAGTGATTTGATAAAATGTATGTGGATAAAAAGTGGTTTAGGAAAATGTATTGTTTATAAACTTGTTTATAAACAGTTTACTAAACGAGGGCATAATTGTATAGTATTTCCACATACAGTTGAGAGACGTGAAATATTAATCTGATTAATCAAATAGAGGAAGAGAGAAAGGATTGCACTAACTATGAAGGAAGTGTTGTGAATTTCGACACGTCGATTCCCACTTTAATTTTCCCACAGGATCTTTCGATGTTCAAAATAAAATAAGCAAACAAGAAAATAAATACGAACACAGAAATTTACGTGGTTCAGCAAAATGCCTACGTCCACGGACCCTCGCCAAAGCTTTTCACTATATATTAAATTGTTACAAATATATAGACTTTCACTCACCAACCCAATCCCACAGACCACGGAGAAAATACAACAAACGAGCTTTACCACATATAATTTCTACCCTTTGACTTACACTACAAAGAGTTACAAGAAACTTCACAATATGCTAGGCTCACAATTTTCTCTCTTTGATCACAATGTGACACTAATTAGCACTCTCTCATATGTTTGTGATGGTGTATTTCTTCCTCTAATTCCTTCTCTATTTATAGAGAGGATTCTACATGAAATTCTCTTAACACCAAAACATCATGATTAGTCAAAACTAATCATCATTCCAAGACATCATAATTAGTCAAAACTAATTATCATTCAAAGACATCATAATTAGTCAAGACTAATTATCATTCAAATACCATAATTAGCTCCACCATCCTTTGTTTCAACTAGGCACTCATTATGTTTCACTAGGCACTTGATTAATTTGGGTCAAATACCCAACAATCTCCACCTTGACACAAATTCGTCCAAGCCAAAACCAAATTCAAATATTGGGTAACAGGCAAGCATTTTTCCACTTTGACAGTCCCATACTCCACCATATGAGTATAATCACTCAGAATTATCAACGAACTCCGAGAATTTCATCGGCCCATGTCGAAACAAAATTGCTGAAATTTATGGTGCAACTCCCATGTTTGGTTCTCCTTGGAAGTTCATCAGCCATCGACATAAAGTAAACCACATACCTTGCATCTAAACCAAACCAATGCTGTATGCGAACACAGTAC
Source organism: Ligustrum vulgare (assembly GCA_963555705.1). NCBI lineage: Eukaryota > Viridiplantae > Streptophyta > Magnoliopsida > Lamiales > Oleaceae > Ligustrum > Ligustrum vulgare. Next base: position 5,085,368 of record OY743176.1, on the reverse strand, counting down.
CCGTGCCAGTAAGAACACATCCTCTATCATGGCAACTGGCATCATGCCATGAGGATGTCCCATCCTACTTAGAGTACATCATCACCACCCTCCACCAGGAGAGTCGCATTGTCCTTCGAGCAGTTCTCCGAATCCGCTCCACCTTTTGGACAATTTCTTCTCACGTGCCCGGATTGACCACAGTTCCAACATGTCACCTTCTTCTTCATGGAGTTCCCTCTCTTCCACTTTTCAGTAACAAGCAAATTATTTCCAGATGAATCATCACCTCCACCCAATCTCCGTTCTTCAGAGATCAACTTACTTGTAACTTCAGCAAAATCCACCGTTTCTTTCCCGTACATCAAAATCGGCTTGATGTGCTCAAACGTGGATGGAAGAGACCAGATGAGCCGCAACGCTTTATCCTCATCTTCAACTTTGACTCCAATAGATTCCAGTTCAGAAACAATCCCGTTAAGAACACTAAGATGGTCAGAGATTTTTGTACCTGCGCTCATTCTCAACGAATGAAACTGTTCCTTCAGATACAAGCGATTTGACAAGTTCTTCGTTTGATACAACTCTTCCAGTTTCTTCCAAAGTTCCTTAGCAGCAGATATCCCATGAATATTTGCAAGAACATTCTTGGCCAAACAAAGTCGTATTGTACTAGCAGCTTTCAAATCCAAATCTTCCCAATCTTCATCAGTCTTGCTGGATTCAATTTCTTTGTCAGAACTCTCAATTGGTTTTCCCTTCAAAGCTTTGTGCAGACCCGCCTGAATCAAGACATCCTTGACTTGTACTTGCCACAAGCCAAAATTGATTCTCCCGTCAAATTTCTCCACATCGTACTTGACAGACATATTTTCTTTTGCTTCAAATTATTTGAACCACCTGTAGCTCTGATACCACTTGTTGGGAATTTCAACACGTCGATTCCCACTTTAATTTTCCCACAGGATCTTTCGATGTTCAAAATAAAATAAGCAAACAAGAAAATAAATACGAACACAGAAATTTACGTGGTTCAGCAAAATGCCTACGTCCACGGACCCTCGCCAAAGCTTTTCACTATATATTAAATTGTTACAAATATATAGACTTTCACTCACCAACCCAATCCCACAGACCACGGAGAAAATACAACAAACGAGCTTTACCACATATAATTTCTACCCTTTGACTTACACTACAAAGAGTTACAAGAAACTTCACAATATGCTAGGCTCACAATTTTCTCTCTTTGATCACAATGTGACACTAATTAGCACTCTCTCATATGTTTGTGATGGTGTATTTCTTCCTCTAATTCCTTCTCTATTTATAGAGAGGATTCTACATGAAATTCTCTTAACACCAAAACATCATGATTAGTCAAAACTAATCATCATTCCAAGACATCATAATTAGTCAAAACTAATTATCATTCAAAGACATCATAATTAGTCAAGACTAATTATCATTCAAATACCATAATTAGCTCCACCATCCTTTGTTTCAACTAGGCACTCATTATGTTTCACTAGGCACTTGATTAATTTGGGTCAAATACCCAACAGGAAGCAGGCATGCCGAAAAATTTGTACATCAATACGGCTAAGATATGATAACATCTCTACTGCATATAGTTCTGAAGGAAGCTGTTTCAGGGCTCGAAAATGCGCAGCCAATATACAAAGAGGCGTGTCATTGTGAGCCACTATATACAGTTACACAAAGGTTCGTGTATGCCACTTCTATATTGCAGACAAATAGAATTACTTGCGTCGGTAGTGTATGAATATAGTTTCAGAGGTATGATTCAAGTAGATTGATCTTAGATCATTGAACTCAGAGGCAAAAGCAAAGAATGCAAGAACTGAGACCAAAAAAGTTAGTTTGGCTGCAACTATTCATTCTTCTCAGTTTTTAGTAGGCCTTTAGAACTTTGTCTTTGAGTTGAGAAAATTGTGCCTAGGCATAAATAAAAATAAAAATTCATAACAAGATGAAGAAATTACCAATCCAGGATCTTCAGTTAATGCATCTAAGACATTCTCACAGCCATCTAGACTAGCTGCTAAGTGAAGAGGAGTCAATCCCCCAGGACCCGCTGCATCAGGCTTAAATATATAGGAGTCCTCATCATGCTGCTTATGTTTGGATCCTGATTTGTCCAGAATTTCATCTTGATTGTATCTTAATAGGAGTTCTACCATAGACCTGCAATTTCTCCGTACAGCTCGATGAAGAAGGCCAATATCCACCAATGCAAGTACAACAGACGTATGCTGCCCCGCATCCACATTACCATCATATAGAACACTCAAAAGTTTTCTAACTACGGCACACCAATCATGATCAACAGAGAACTCGATGAGCCACCTGAACCGTCTGAAAGGAAATAGATCCACGTTGGCATTGGTCTCATCCAATCTAAATTTCAAGTGAATTTTATGGAGAAGCCAACCCATTTCATGTATAAAGTCCAAAGCTAGGTTTCTAGCATCTAGTTTATCAGAATCTCCCCTGATGCCACCAGCACCTTCAGAGTCCTCAAGGATTCTCTCTAGCGTACAAATTTCAGAACAGACGTCCTTCTCGGCAACAATGAATGGAAAGAAGCTGCTACTAAGACCATGATCCTCAACCTAAAAAAAAGAATGACAACCACAATTCAGAGCTCGAAGAGAGTATCCAACAAAGCTTGCAGTCCCAATGCATAACTTGAGCAAACTACTAACTCCATTTATATGGGCAATAAATAGTGGTGAAAGTTAAATCACCTCAATAAATCCCCTTCCTGCAAAACTGGGTACAGTGCAAAGGAAGCTAAGAGACTGCATCTCATCATGCTCAATTAGTGAATCTGCTTCTCCTGTCACATTAGCACAACTTTCCTGGACTAGATATTTCCCATCTAGTGCACATAGTAACCTGGAATAGATAATGCAATTACACAAAATTGTTGCAAACTCCTAGATTATTCCAAAGATCGTGTAGTATACAACATCTTTGAAATCAAAATATCAATGAGATGTTAGAGAAGAACACCTCACAGTGGAGAGAGACAAATTGAAGCCTCTAACAAAAAATTGAACATCCTCCGAGACAGAAACAGCAATTGGCTTGATACTAGATATCCTGCAATTTCTATGGTTCTTAAGTCGTATGAGCGTGTCTAGAACAACCTGACCTGAAGCGCAAGTAATAAAAAGATCTCAGACTTCCCATCCAACTAGTTATTGTTCAGTTTCAAGTATAAGGAATTAGAGGTGACAAGAAGAATAGAAATACACAAAGATACCATTATATACAAAAGCAACACGATGCCTCACTCGAGTATAAATCCATCCCGTTCTCCAAAATGAATCAGTTGATGCATCAACAAGCCTCCTCAAACTGGAACTTAGATCACAGTATAGCTGTAAGAATAGTAAATAAAAGATCAAAGGAAATTTTCCTATAAATGAGAGCATGAACATCTTGGTATTGTATCAACTGTAGTTCATTTAAGCCCAATAATCTACTAAACTATGTTCGAATTTCTGGCACCTAAAGCCAAACTATACCCTAATTTATGAAATCCATTGGAGAAAAACTGGACCTTGGTACCTTCTCAATAATTCGTTCTACATGTACATGGCTCCACTCATATATTTACAGCTTGATGTACAATAACTGGCCAGTTCTCAATGACTCATGCCCTATACTCGCTATAACTAGCAGTAATTAGTTATCTACAATTCTACAAAGAAGTAAAGATTACCTCCTCCCAAGTGGATTTATCCATTCGCAGATATATTGTCAGTATGATGCAACCAGGTCTAATGTAGCTTTCTATGTCACTAGGACTGTGCGATAACCAGTCAAGAATCTGCATTAGCATTGGACAAGATCTCAATCGTGAAATTCACTAGAAAAATACAACAGGAAATATTAGATTTGACAACATACCTGTTTTCGTAGGGCAAGAGGAATTTCACTTGGATTTTTCCCAAAGAGTTTAAAAACAATACGATCTGTGCGACTCTGTAAAATCATATCGAAAATTTACGTTACAACAAAAAATCATTTAGACAGCCAGGTAAAGCTAACATCCTAAAAACCCACAATAAACACCGGCACATTTCATCTTCTGATATATCAAACATTTACTTTAAAAGAGCTTTATATTCTGAGATGCATCGACTCAACATTTGTAGATATCAATTCTCTTGCAGATGATAATCTTGTTTATACCATCTTTCTTCTTTTTCATGACATTCTACTCTCTGATTTTCGAATTTTGATTGTGCATTGCTTCTTATAAGTATCATTTTTTCAGTGATGACATATTATAATGATTAGGATGCATAGGGGTTGGAATATTGATAGCACTGTTGTGTACAGTGTATTCATATAAGCTATTCTTTTCTCGTATAATAATAGTAAATATGTCTAAGAGGTACTAGGAAGATACCATACTGAAAATGTTAATACGCTGGAAGTTTATTGAAAGTTTAAATGGGAAAAGGTCCATCGATTTGAATGAGTCCTAAGTCAGATAATTCAGTTCACAACAGACTTCTTCAACTTATCTAACTTATCTACCACGTTAAAGGAAATAATTGAATCAGAAATGCGAACAAAAACAATTTATACCTGTGCCTCCCCACTGGAATTAGATGGCGACTGTGTGGATGTTGAACCTGAGTTTCCACTATTTTGAGTTGCAGTAGATGTGTGAGGCTCTGTATATAAACATAAAGGACCACCAGAAAATACATTCCCAGTATTTTGAGGAGCAACAAGGTCCTGTAGATTCTCCATATTGTCTTGAGAATCATCATAAACATTATTTAAGTCAAATGTATTTGGTTTCGCCCTTCCTACTGCGGGATCTGAAGCATTTGCTACGGTATTACTTTCTTTCCATGGAAAAAGAAAGGCAGATTCTTTTTGTACAAAACCATCTTGAGCATTACTAGCAAGCATTTTATTTCCTCTTACACCAGATGCAGGCATTTTCGTGCATTGCTCCACAAGCAAAGGAGGGTCCTGAAATCCAACGAAATCAGAAGTTGACCTGAAATACATGGGAAATTCAGGACAATTTGAATTTAGATTCAACACCTTTTCTGCAGTTACAACAGATATCCCAGCATTTTCCGCATCCTGAAATCTAGGGGGCAATCCAAATGTGTGTCTCTCATTAATTGGCCCAGCAAGATTGGCGAGGTTTCTCAGAAGATGAGGGAGCAGATCCTGATCCTTTGTTTGATCTGAGCTGACTGAAATTCATAAAGAGGAGATGCTGTGAAGTGATTAAGTAAATCAATTCCTGACATTGGAGTGGGGGGGGGGGGGGGGGGAACAGTTTTCATCATTTTTCTTAGTTTGATGATGATTTAAATGTCATCAATAAAACAGAGATATACTATATAAATCAGGCATTTTCTTCTTTCTATAATTTCATTTCTAGATATATACTCTACCTCCTCAAGAATCTTAAACTATACAAACTGTGCGGTCAGATCTTATTGATTAAATACGGTCAGTAGAGATATCCATCTATATGCAATCACATGTCAAAAATCAAAGTTGATTATAATAGATTCCTTAGTAAAAGAAGGATGGATATCCTTGTGCCCGACACTTGACAGTTACCCTGGTATTGAAAGCAAAGTAATAGTACTATACGTGCCTGGGATCTCATCAGCTTTCCCTAGAGAATCTTGCATCAATTGAACTGGATAGCAATCACATTGCTCTTGACTAACCACTGTCTAACAGAACGAGATTTTCTCAGCATAGTTATGCTTTCAGGGAACCAAGAACCCTGATCCTGAACTTTATCTGCACAGTACTCTTGCAATATAAAATGGTTGTTTAAGCCCCATTATAATTACATACATTTTTCTCTCTTGCTTTCAACCACACATTCACCAATACATTTTTCTCTCTCCTAATTGTTAACCACACATTCTTCAAAAAATTATTATTCCAAAATACATTTTCTCCAATAATCTAATTATAATGGGTCACATGGCATAAGCTAATTAGGAAAGACACATCAACCTTTCCTTCTTCATCAATTTACGCACAAAGTTGTTGAAAAATATTGATTTTTTTTTTTTTTTTAACTAGTTAGAACGCTATCTTTGCACTATCAGATATTGTCACCAAGAATAGAAAGATGCAGAATAAATGAACTTTTAGAGAGATGATTGCTTACATTGTATATTGGAGAGTATCCTCAGTACACTAGTTAATAAAAAATTACTACCCCTCTCATCATTTATGGAGGCTCCATTTGCTACATTCTGCGGATGCATCTTCCTCCTCCTCTTGTTATGACCTGCTAGACGTCTACGACAACTCCGTTTTCCTTCATCAAACTCTTGAAGCACATGAAACCTGCCAAGAAGTATTCATTTTGCCCATATGCAGTTAAGAATAGTTCACTTAGAAAAAGGGAAATTCTAATGAAACCCAAAACTGTTTATGCTTGGAAGATAGAAAAGATAGCCTGACTTTGTCGTTTGCCACCAAATTTTATGAGAATCCATAATAGACAGCAGCTAGACAGTTGGAAAGTAAATGTATACTTGACAAATACGAATATGTTATTCCTGCTTCCATGGTAAGCAAAAAAAAAGCAAAAAAAATCTCCAAAGGGAACCTCTGTTTGAAAACTGACCTGCTGCATTGCTGACAGAATCGCTGCATAGCATTTCCCACCAAAGCTTTTGTGGACTTAGAATGCACATCACACACTTTATGCCGTCGGTGATAATCTTTGGCATTTCTCAAATCTGCCCTACAATCCTCTACTTGACAAAATGCACCATTAGTCAGTGCACCAGCAATTTTACTCTTCTTCCCATTCTTCTCTTCCCATTTATCATCATCCCCGTCCTCTCGTCTGATGGGATATACGTGCCCCCCAAGATTCAAATTAAGTGATCCACTCTCATTATTCACCTCTACATTTTCAACATTTATAATCCTCCTCCTTTTCTCCAATTCCCTCTTTCCTCTCTCATTTCCCAACGTCATTTCATCACCACAGGGTGCACTATTACTATTGGCTCGAACTTCCGTTCCAAAAGGAAACAACTGCCCAATTCTATGATCTGCCACCGAATTTAATGGAGTGGCAGTACACAAATCGCCATCCCATTTCCAGTCATTCAAGTCCCACTCCATTTTCTTCTTGCCCACAGCCTTTAAATCCGTTGCTGCTGGACCATAGAAGAGATTTGTCTTCTCCCCATACTCAGTTTCCATAATTCAACATACCATACACTCAGTACATAAAAAACCAAAAGAAAAAAAACATGAAATTCAACTAACCTAATTTCATCAAACCAACCAGAAAAAATCAAGTTTTTGTTTATACCCGTAAAAGAAAATTGAGGTTTCAACACTAGTTAGCCTATAAAGCTAAATATTGGGGAGAAACGCACACCGACACACCGGAAAAAGAGAACCAAACTAGTCCAATTCGCCTCAACTACATCTCCCCCAATATCTCACCCATAAAATCAGTAAAATTAAAATCCCAATATGTATTTGTAAATCTCTATTACAGCTAATAGTGTTATCTTGAAAAATTGCAAGGAAAAAAAAAAAAGTATAGCTTGTACTTTGATTTGATCCTTTGATCCGAAGACGTGTAAGCAAGCAGCTAGGATCGAAACATCGCCGAGTATTTAGAGCAAGACAACCGAGAAAATGGGGCAAGATACTCCTTAAGAAAATTTACAGAAAATAATATAAATATGGGCTAAAAAGTGTTCAACATTTGTTAGTACAATAATATGGCATTGGCCATGCTCATGGAATCCAAGGGCCACGCTACAGTCCCCGTCTTTTGCTATCTCACAGTCAAATTAAAATGTAGAAAGCTGCCCCCGGCCCATCGCCTAATGACAAAGAGGCAGGACAGCGATTAAGTCCTTCACCCTGTCTCTGAAAAGCATAATCTGCGATTAAAATCTTCAATTAATGGCTCAGGACAATATCGATTGGGATCCTGAATTATACATTTTTTTTTTTTCAAAATGTAGAAAGCTCTTCTTTTTAGTTTTTTACTGCTGAATATGTTCGTATCATTGTACTTTCTGCTTTCTTTCTTTCCTTACTTCTTTTTCTTCTTTGATTTTTCTTTTTTTTTTTAAAGTTTGTGTGCTCCAGAAATTCATGATGAATTTGACATTGGCTTCTTTGTCAATACTCAATAATAGGCACGTAGTTCACGTTGACGTTACCGTGCTTGCAAGACTTTTTTTTTTTTGAAAGCCGTGCTTGCAAGACTTTGCGGCTACCATTTGTATTGTTATTTTGACATTTCTTTGACGCAATTATTTTAATTTGTGCCCTTGTTTGATTCTATATCTTTCACACAAAAAATACAATTTTTTTTTACAGTAATCAATCTCAATCATCCAAAAAAGTTAAGCTCACAATTTTTTACTTTTCAAACTACTTTTTAATCACACGATTTCCCAAAAAAAAATTTGTATTCCAAAAACTTATAAAATCAAACGGACACTGTATTTTTTTTTAATTTTTTTTTCCCAAACCTGCGACTCTTCTTGTTTCTCTAATATATACTATGCGAAATATAAAGTCGTGTACTTCGTTTGATCCTTCTTTTATAAAATATAAAATGTTGAATATATGATTAGCTTTTTAATCCAATAATTCCAAGTGCTCAAAAATTTAGATACAAATGAAAGTTTGTTGCCTTTTAAATTAAGCGAAAATGCTATGTCTAAGAAAACACAAAGAGATAAGAAGGATCAATTTGACGTGATTTTTGAAAGATAGATTTTTTAAGTAGTTTAGCCTCTTATTGGTAACTTGTTTAAAAAAACATTTTTTTTAAACCACTTTTTAACTATACATATTTTTCAAAATCACTTTATAATCATATATTTTATCTCGAAAATATCACATTCTTTATTTATAAATAGAAAACTTCTATCAAACAAGACTTGTATGATTAGAACTTTTAGAAAAAGTTCAAAATTTCCGCATAAACAGAAATCTTATTAAACAGTTCTTGTCGTAATACAACGTAGAAGTGTATATTTAGCAAAGAGTATAGAATTTGTTAGGGTCATGTGAATAGTATGGACGAGAAAAGCTTGTATAGGAAGATGCACCAAATACGTGAACTTCCTCTCTTATCTTGAATTATATATAGTTAGTTGATAAAGATGAATATAAAGAAAGTAAATGGATGGGTGACATGGGTCCACGTCCACCACGCCATGCCCAAACACAACAGTGGTTTGCATTACATATTGCACATGGGAATGGGAGCATATATGCACATGCATATAATATATAAATTTTCGGTCAAACGTCAAATAATAAAAGTTAATAACATAGTACATGAATAAAGGACCCACAACCAATGAGACAATTTCTAATCTCACCGTCCATAGGCCTAAAATTAAAAATTAATTTACACAATTTCTCGTACCACTTTTTAACTATTCATATTTTCTCTCTCCAATTTTTAATCTTACATCTTACCTAAAAAAATATAAATAAATCAACAAAATAATTTACATTCCATTTTTTTGCAAATTAAATCTACCCCAAACAGAGGCAAATTATAAAAATGGCTGGACCACAATCTTGGTCGTATAGCTATAGTCGACCAGTAAGAATTAGGACTTTCGGAAAGTGAGGCTGGGATGCTAAAATTCCTCACCCCGACCTGCCCCAAATTGAACGAATAAATTGAAGCCGCTCAAATCAAACATGCATAAAAAAAAACCCACCAAAACCAAGAAGATGGTGAAGATAAAATCAAGCTCGGCCATCAAAATAGAATTTACATTACCATGCCCACCGCACACACAGGGCAGGATCACTACATGGTCCAAGGTGGCTGGACCTCGATTAATAATCTCTTACCACATGGGGACCTTGATCAACTATCGGATATTAGATAAACAAAACACTCGTCCCAATGATATTTCTCTGGAGGAAGATAAGAAACATTTAACTAATGAAAACACGAGAATGCATACAAGTGTTTGGTAAATGGTTTCTAGACCACACAATTTCTCAAATCACTTTTTATTTATACGAATTTTCTATCTTCAATTTTCAACTGCACATTTTACCTCAAAATCATAAATAAATCAATTTATATACCGCTACAATGTTACCAAACGGAGGAATGGAGAACACAATAAAGAGGACCTCAGACATGAAGAAACGATGTATGACCTTCAAGAGCTACTAGCGCTTACAAGGAGCAATGTACGTATATATTCTTGACAAAGCTATGTAAAATGATGTAATTTGAAAAAATTAGCATCATTATTTGAAAACAAAAATAGAGTAAAGTCGATATATTAAAAAACAGATACTTACGCCTTGTTTGGTCACAGAAGATTTTTCCATATTTTCCTTCAAATTCATTTTTAATCACACATTTCTATGAGACCAATTAATTTTCATATTTTTTAACCACTTTTCAATCATATGTTCTCCCAAAAATACAAATTTCCTCTTACACCCCCTACACCAAACAAGCTCATAAATCTTGAAAGTAACTTTAAGCTTAGCCAGACATTCTTTTAAAAATCTACACCATCTGAGAGGAAAAATAGCTGTCATTCTTAGGACAACAAGTCTGTAAATTGTTTCGACTATTAAAATGTGAAAACTTGGAATATCTGCACATAACAAGAGGTGAAAGCACTTCGTTGCTACTGACTTTCAATCTCGATCGACCAACAATCAATCTAAAAGAGGTCTAACTTGGTCATGACTAAGTACTTGTTTGAGACCAATCATAATTAGATTATTTGAGATAAGGTATTTTGAAATATTGATTTTTTGAAGAAAGTGTGATTCAAATTAAGAGAAGGAGAAATGTACTCCAGAATGTGCGCTTGAAAAAGTAAGAGAGAAAAATATATGAAATTATAATGGGACTCAAACAAGGGCTAAGTCATAACAAGATGGAGGTAGGAGCAAACCTATACTTTTCTCGAGCTTGCCTTGCCTCAACATCTAAGTAAATAAAGGGTGGGAACTCAAAAAACAGTAGCCCAGCCTCTTCAAGAGAGTTGGAAAATTTTAAATGAACAACTAAGTTAAATAATCCCTCTCACATAGGCGTGGTCGTAGTTCCATATGGAACCTAACCAAGAACCGAAGGTTCTTTTTACAAGAGAAAAATCGAACCGTTCGGTTCCTTTAGGTCGTTCCGATTTTCTAAACTAAAATTTTCAAACTTAAGCAAATAAGCCATGATAGATTCCAGTTGGTAAGAGTTATAAGACGGTAAGGTCATTGACCTTGATCAAAATGCGAATACAACACTCAAAATCCTTGACATCAAAATATTCACTCACTTCCAGACAGTAACGTATCTCATCATCCGCATGTATGTGCTCTTCTAAAAATTCTTCAATTTCTACTCGTAATTCTCCACCTTTTCAGGGAATATCGCACAAATCTAGCAAATCCTTGAAAATAAAATAACAATTAATTGTAAAATGAAGACTGAAGATTTATTGTTTATTGATTCTTGATGAACTGACAGCTGATGGCTTGAAGATGAACGACAGGACCAGTGAAAGAAAAATTATTTTTAATCTATGATTTTTTATTTATTACTTGATTTGTTTATAGTTTTTGTAATGTTGAATGAGTTAATAGTTGTTGGGTAATTAATATTGACTAATGGCTCGGATAACATGCATTAAGATTAAGAATTGATGATTTTATTTTATTTTTTTCCTGTTTTTTGGTTCTAAACTAAGCGCCAGAATCAGAACCAGAACCAGAATCGATGGTTCTTGATTTTTAGAACCAAAACCGTTTAAAATTTTGATTGAATAGAACCACTGGTCCCGATTCTTTTGCTCAGGCCTGAGTCTCACATGGACGGAGCCCACACAAGTGTGTGCGGGGCCCACCACCCATGTGATAGGGTTGTCCACTAAGTTGTTCAACTTAGTTGTTCATGTAGCATGGTTGAAGAAAGTTTTGCTTAGTAGGCATGCTACCTACTCAGTCGGACAATGCTCTGAACAAAAGTGTGCAGAAACAGGCAAACAGCTTCCTATATAAATTTTCTTCTGCTCCGATGCTCGTAGAGATTATCATTCTGGATTGGTTGTCAGTTGATCCCACTCTATTATTTAAATTCAGTAAACACTAATAATTCCAGGAATGGGAAAAACAAATTCTAAGAGAAAAATTTGTACTTTGTACCCAGACCAAATGCTATTTCTAGGACTTTGCAGATCAGAGTATCTTCCTTTCTAAACAACAGTAAACAAAAAGCAGTAACTCTCTAATCTTGCATCAATTCTAGAATCTAAATTCCTGAAACCTTCAGTCGTTTAAAAGTTCAGTTCTTCTAGATCTTAACTAATTTGAATGCACTTCTGGTTTTCAAGTTCATTAGCTTCGTACTTTCTTCTTCAATTACTCCAATGTTATACAAGATCATTCAATGGTGCAAATTCAAATCTGAATTAATAAAGTAAGACCAAAAGGATGACTCCGAAGGTGATCATAACAGACATTGAAAACCTTAAACATCAGATTTACTGCAGAAATATGATTTCACTAACGGTGCAACATGGATTCTACGACAAATTTGCCACTGCCAATGTTTGAAGTTTGCAAATCATTTCATGTGTCCACCAAAAAATATGAGTCCAAGACAACATATTGGCATGCAGTTGATTGAAAATACGAGTCAAAGACTAACAAGTTTCTTAATCCATAAAGAACAAAGCAGAATCCCAAATTTTTCCAATTATTTTGATGCATGAATCAGCGAACTAGCAACAAAATTTGGAATTTTGCATGAAAGAAAAACTAAACCTCATAGCAAAGAGATTAAAAATTCAAACACTGCTAACAGTACAAAAGAGGGCTTTAGTTGCAATCGAAATTCAATGAAAATCTCTTGAAACCCTACCAGCATTACGTTATAAATTGGATGATGATCTGGAATCCTCCTGCGCCTCTTTGAGCATCAAAAAGGCGACCTTGTCCAATGCCTCTTTAGCTCTCTTTCGAGCCATCACGGCCTCCGACGCTCTCTTCTCTGCATTTTCCCTCGCAATAGAGGCCGCCTTATTCATAGACATTAAAGCAATTTTGGCTGCGGCCACGAATTGCTTGGCTAAATCCTTGGTAATCAAACTGCCATTTTGAACATCACTGGCATTCAATTTGAAAAAGGTGAAATTGGGAATGGAACATTGAGGGCAGTGATAGCGAGTCGAGGAGGAAGAAGAAGAAGAAGGGAGGGAGTAAACGCAAGAGATGTGGGCTACGGCGGGACAGAGGAGGCACATAACGCTAAGGTGCGGTGGAGAGAGCTTGTTATCCTCGTAGACATCGAAGCAGATGGGGCAAAAGGACGCAGCGTGGTGGGCTAGAACGCACGCAGTGCATAGCTGGCTGTAGATACCCCTGTACCAGATGTTGTGCAGGGTTATCGGATCCTCCGACCCGCATTCACGGCAATCCCTTTGCTTTGTAATCCCCATCACTTTTGCAGTCTTTGCATTTGGGATTTTCAGATTTTGGGGCAAAAACCCAGAATCTAGAGGGAAGGCGACACAGAGAGTTGAAAATTTATTTTGGCAGTTTTCCTAGGTTATTAGGTACCTACTAACTTCGGAGTAAATTGCTAGTTCTACTTCGTAAAATTATGGTAATGCTACTATGACTAGAATTTTTAAATCAATTTATAAATAATACAATTTTTTAAATAAATAATTTATTAATCACATATTTATCAAATTTTTATTAAATTCATTTTTAACTACATATTTCTATGGACCCTATCTGATGTGATCTGGAAATGGAGTCTAAAATGAGAAATCAATATACTGGCAATTCAACAATATTCTACATAGCAAAATGAACAAGTTTCATGTTGGGCTCGAGTCGAGATTCAAATAAAATCAATTAATGTCAAAGGATCAGAAAATTGGGCAGAAGATGCATTACGACCGTAACATTGTTTCTCACGACCGTAACTTACTTATGGATTTCACGGCCGCATCACATTTCTCAAGACCGTAAATGAATATTGGTATTTTTGTTCAAAAGGAGATTAACAGCCGTAACATCAATCTTCACGACCGTAACTAATATTGAGACATTTTGATCCGAGAAGGACTTACGGCCATAAGCGGCGCGAATCAAATTTTCGGGATTTTAGCATTTTAGTTGATTTGTATTTCCTTTATTGATTTTTAATTCTTTTTCCAGTTTTGGTTATTTTAGTTATTTTAGTCTAATTAAAATTATATTCAGAGTCAGTTAGCGATTAGGGTTTATTTAGCCTATTTATATGCTTTTTCCATTGAATGTAAAAGTAAGATTTTGATGAATGAAAAATATATTGAGTGTTTTCTCAACATTGTTCTGGAATTGAACAAACTTCGAACTTATCAAATATTGTGGGATATTCGTGGCTTTCAACAAATCGAACTTATCAAAGGCGTGGGCATCCTTTGTAGCGTTCAAACCATTACGGTTCTTGTTTCCGCATCGTAACGGGTCTTGGGTTTATTATATTCATGGTTCTTACATCGTGAGGCTCGGGTTGTAGTGTTCTCGTCCGTTTCAACCTGAATTCGGAACTTTCCAAGCGAGCTACGACGCGGACCCCCTCCCGGGTTTAGAGATGGCAAAAAAATCCGATCCGTCCCATCGATCCGTCGACCCGATCCGATCCGATCCGATCCGAAAAAATCCCGATCCGTTGATTGACGGATCGAAATTTATGTGATCCGCCCCGATCCGAAAATTCACCGAGCGGATTTGGATCGGGGCAGATCCGATCCGCGATCCGAAATTTTTTTTTAATATAATTTTTTTATCATGTATAAAAATTTAATATGTACATTTTGTAGCAAACTTTAATTTCTGGGAATAAGATGCAATCTTTGCATTTTAAAGAAAACACATTTTTCATGTTCTTCATTTGAAGAAAGAATTCCAATAAGTGATGGCAAAAAAACTCGATCCGTTGAATCGGCGAATCGGCCTCTATACGTCTCGTTTCAATAAAATAAAAAAAAACTTAATAAAAAAAAATTTCTAAATTTTTTATAAAATATTTAATTTAAAATATATTTTAAAAAAATTTAAAAATAAAAAAATAATTCTGGTATCAGATAGTGATGGCAACACTACCCGAGTTCTAATCATATGGTATCAGATAGTGATGGCAACGGGGCGGGTTCGGGTCGGGTCCCCCCGACCCGTGCCCTGCCCCGCGACCCGTGAATTTCGGGTCGGGGCTGTTCGGGTTCGGGGCGGGTCAACCTACCCGCCCCGTTTAATTTTTTTTAATTTTGTTTTAAATTTTTTCGGTATTTTTTTATTTTTTCCTTATTAATTTTTATTAATTTATTTAATCGGGGCGGGTTCGGGTCGGGACAACCAAACCCGTACCCGCCCCGCGACCCACCCGGGTCGGGGGAAGTCGCCCCATACCCGCCCCGTCGACCCGCAAGGCGGGTTTTTTTCGCCCCATTAGGGGCGGGTTCGGGTCGGGTACCCGTCGGGTCAATTTTTTTGCCATCTCTAGTATCAGAGCTGGACTCTGAATTCAGGTTCTTGTGTTTTTCTATCCAGTTTGATTTTTATATTTATCATCGAATTCCATAAAAATCATCCATATCCTATTTTTGTTATTTGAGTCTTTGTTTTCAATTTTTCTTGTTCTTCTTGTCAGAAAATTTTTTCGTTATTTGATTCATACAAAAATTCAATCTTGTTTATTTTATTCAATTCTTATCAAAATCATGTCTCGTTTGTTTTGTTGCGTTCATGTCGAATTTTCGGATTTTATTAAAAAATATATTTTTTTTTATTAATTTCGAAAATTCATCATAATTCAAAAAAAAAAAGTCACTCCGAAATTCAAGAACCACTCCTTAAATTCTTGATAATTCCTTGCCTTCCAAGTCAAATTAAAATTCTTGATATTCTTTCCTTTCTAGTCAAAATTTAAGAACCACTTTCTTGAATTTCTACAGTATTCTTGATATTCTTTCCTTTCGAGTCAAATTCAAGAACCGCTTTCTTGAATTTCTTTAAAATTCTTGATATATTTTTCCTTTTCGAGTCAAAATTAAATTCTTTCTTGATATTTGTCAATATCGGACCCTCTTATTTTGAGTCTCTCAAATTTTTGAAAGCTACATAAAGGGATGAATTATGAGTTCGATCCTAGCTTACAGACTAGGTGTTATGTGGGCAGTAAAGTGTGCAATATTATTATTGATAAGGAGTATTATTGCGATCTTGCTAGTACCACCATGGTTGAGGAGTTGGCCTTACCTTTACTACCACATCCCGATTCTTATAGGCTGACGTGGTTAAAGGAGTGTGGGAAGGTAAATGTAACTCATGGGGTTATGGTGAAATTGACACTTGGAAGATATAGCGATGAACTATGGTGTGATGGGGTGCCTCTAGAATCTTGTGACATCTTGTTGAGTAGATCGTGGATGTGTGAGAGGAAAACAGTCTACGATAAGCGTAGGAATATATACAAATTTGTTAAGGATGGGAAAAGTATTAAGCTTATGTCGTTAACCCCAGAACAAATACTTGAAGAGAAAGTGATGAGAACCCAGGAGGGGGTCCTCGTCGTAGCTCGCGGAATAACGCTTGGAAAGTTCCGAATCCAGGTTGGAACGGACGATAACAATGCAACCCCGACCTCACGACGCAAGAATCAGGGGTATATTAAACCTGAGACCCGTTACGATGCGGAGATAAGAACCACAAAGGGGGAACGCCACAAGGAATGTCCAGATCCTTGATAAGTTCAATTGATTTGAACGCCACAAGATTTCAATCTTGATAAGTTCGATGGTTAAAGGGAAGATTCTCACCTTTAGAGAGAGTAAAAACACTCAGTAATTTTATTCATCAAAAGTATTCTGTTTTTACATTGAATGGAAAAGCATATAAATAGGCAAAATAAACCCTAGTCGCTAACTGACTCTGAATAGAATTCTAATTATACTAAAATAGCTAAAACAACCAAAATAAATTAGAACTAAACAAAACCCTAACCGCCTAATTAATTCAAAACTGCGACGCCTAAGTTACGGCCGTGACTTATGAGTTTACGGCCGTAAGTAAGCTACGGATTAGAAATTAAAAACATATGTTACGGCCGTGACAATTTTATTTACGGCCGTAAGTGACATTCTGAACAAAATAATAAAAGTTACAAAACTCTGTTTATGGCCGTGAGTATTTGGATTACGGCCGTGAATACTTCCACTTCATTTACGGCCTTGAGATTATGCGTTACGGTCGTAATTGCCTTTCTGCCCAATTTCGTGTTGTTGATGTTATGGCCGTAAGTCAGCTTCTACCCAATTTTCTGATCCTTTGACATTAATTGATCTGATTTGAATCTCGACTCGAGCCCAACATGAAACTTGTTCATTATCCTATGTAGAATATTTTTGAATTGCCCGTATCTTGATTTCTCATTTTTGACGCATTTTCCGGATCACATCATCCCCTCTTCCTTTAAGATGATTCGTCCCGAATCATAACATTGTTATTAGCTTCTTTTCCGGATCACATCATCCCCTCTTCCTTTAAAATGATTCGTCCCGAATCATAAAGCTGTTCTTGACTTGCTCACTTGGTTTAGCCTCGAACCTTCTTCGTACAAGCAATGTTTGATCTTTGACTTCTCCGAACCTGCTTGACTTCTTGTTTTGGCTTGAATTATAGATTTTCCCGTCAAGCCCACCCTGATTCGTACCATTCCCTCCTTCTTTAGGATGATTCGTCCCGAATCATGGTATTGTTCTTGAAAAATCAAACTGCACCTCCTGGATCAAACGGAAAATTGTCGATTCCCTGACATGCATTCAATAAATGATGCTCCTCCAATTTGTAGACAAGAAGGTATTGAAACACGAGGAGAATTGACCAAGATTGATGTAAATCACACTTCCATGCACAATAAACCTGCAAGAAAGATTTAAAAAAATGGGGAGGGAAATGTTAGCGTCTCCATGCACAAGGTATGGATCCTTGTACTCATGATACAAAACCTCTACAACTTTTTTTCCCACCACGAGGCCCTTCTCGTCGCCTCCAAAAGTCAATATACTTTCTTGCTCATTCTCTTCTTTTTTTCTCAACCACTTCTTCTAATTTTTCACATTCAACCACCTCTTCAATATTTTTATTAACAATTTCAACATTCAAATGTTGAACTTCTACCCTAACTTCCAATTCATTCCTATCATTGTCAACAATGTTATTTTCAATCTCCTCTTCAACAATTTTATTTTGTACTTCAAGACTCGGAGTTTGATCAACTACTTCAATTTCTTTTTTCGCACACTCAACCTCCACTTCTAAATTTATGGGCTCAATCATCTCCTAATTTCTCATGCTTTTGCTTATGCACCTCCTCATAAATAATTTTATCGACATGATTAGGCACCTTCTCAACACTACACAAATTTTTATCTTCTAACTCGTTCCTCAAGTCTCCCTCCTTATTAACAATCATATCCAAAGGTTTTTCTTGTAATTTAACTACCTCATCTATTCCCCTTTCTCTCTCTTGCAACTAGGCTAACTTTTTTCTAGCCTCTTGTGCCTTCATCTCTTTATTTAGCTGTATTAATTTCTTGGTCATCTCCATGAATTTAGCCTTCATACTCCATTTGATTCAATTTTTTATCTTTCAGAATATTGAATCCATTTTTATATTACTTTATTAAATACATAATTAAAATGATTCACACGTCTTGCACGTGCGTCTCACTAATATTAATTACATATTTCACCTCTGTTCTTTAACGAAATCATTACAATTTATTAATCAATTTATAAACAATACAATTTTTCAAACCATTTTTTAATCACACGCATCTTCTTTCTACATTTTTTAACCACATATTTTTACCTTAAAAATATAAAGAAACCAATTTATAATTGCTACAGTATTACAAAACAGAGCCGATCGTGATATCCAAATGCAAGTCGAGAGGTTTAATAAAAGAAGAAGAAAAAAATGTAATTTTAAATTAAGATTGTAATCACAAGTATTAGGTAGTAAAGTGAAACAGTCAAAAATTACTTATTTATCAAGAATAATTCCGTTGTACAAAAAAAAAAAAATTATTATATCTACAAATTACGTGACATTCACATTCCTCACAGAAATGTTAAGGTGCCACTAGTGGGTTCCTTAACATTTATTTACCCGCTACATCGCAGGTGGGGATTGGCTTACGAAGAAAGACGAAAAGGATGTTGAAGACACAATTGCATGTATAACAGACATCTGCTAAGTTATTTAAGATCTGCAGATAATTTAAGCTGAAAAGCTTATTATAATAATATGCTGTTCGACATTTACAAACGAAATGCCTGTTTCTATCCAAGTCCAACCTTTCATCTACTGATGTTTACTGCCCTATCATGACTCCCGGCATTCTGTTTTCTCGGCCAAGCAGCTCGCTAAATTCTTCGAGCCATCAAATGATGAATATTCCTTGACAAACTGGTTTATTGGCATCGTCTCCATCTATCCAATTGTCATAGATCTGTGCCTAGAAGCTCCTGGCTTCGTGGTACACCCAATTCACTAGATAGCTTTTCGCACAGCTGCAAAAACTACCAGTCAAAAAATTATACATGCCATGAAAAGTGGGTATAGAGATGACTACTCGAGGACTACCTGTCTGTATGATGTAGGATCACCATACGATTTTCGCAACTCAACTACATGCAAAGAAGGGCTTATCTCGAGTACCTGCCATAAGAAGAAAATTATGTCATGTGCTAAGAGCCTGTTTGGTTCTGATTTTAAACTCAAGTTAAAGGCAACAATCACATTTTATGGGATCCACAATTTTTCAATCACGTGTCTCATCAAGTTTTAACAAAATTACTGAAAATCTGATCTCATCCACTACGAATAATACTTACTTCTGCTGCTACAGACAGACTACCAGGGCTTTTCTGACCTTTGTCTTTGTGCTCTTGCATTACTTTCAACTACACAAAGTGACAACACAACTATAAAAGTAGCAAACATGATGAGATGAAATCTCAGAATTACTGTCAAGGATGGAGATAACTACTAAATTTCCACCGCAGTAATAAAATTGACGGCATTCAAATTTTACAATGTTTCAAGAACAGACTTGCTGAGGGAAAAAATGGTGATAATACTAACCTTTCCATTTTTCTTATGGACTTGAAATCCCATTTGCGTTACCATATCTTCTATCCTCTCAAGCAATTCTCGTTGGGAGTGATATGATGTGAATCTGATTTTCCTTTCAGAAACATCCTGAAGTAAACACAATAAATTTTCATTTGTGAATTACATGTTGTCAATTCTGAATGAATGGATGTCCAGATGTATGTAATAATTTTTATATTTGTTAATACGTTCCTACCTCTTTCTCAAAGAAGCCAGAGAGATCTAGACATGAGGACATTCCAATCAGCTTAAAGGCATTGATGAGTGTGGGTGAATCTGGATCTTTCTCTGCATCTGAGGGCTATGTAATCGATAGAACTCATTAAATTTTAATGCAAAATAAATGAATTAAAGTGAATAAGGATAGTAATAAAGGATAAGTTTTTACCGGCTCGTGAATTGATGATACTTCATCATCCGAGTATGTATTTTCTTCATCTTCTTCATTGGGATCTACAGGTACATAGTCTTGTTTGAACCAGTCATTTTCTTTTATCTCAGCCATAGTAATCCGAGTATGAGGATTGGGATCCAAAATCATCTTTATTAGGTTTCGAGCTCCTGGGGACAGCCATTTGGGTATTTGAGCATCCCCCTTAAAAATCTGAAGTGCAAGTGAAAGATTACATATCGAAGAGCACATATAGAAAATGAAAAACGCAATGCCTTGAATATAAGGGTCAACCTTCTGATAGAGTACTGCAAGATTTCGATCATCAAAAGGTAGGTACCCCATCAGAATTACGTATAAGATAACACCACATGACCAGGTATCTGAGGTGGCACCATCGTATCCCCTGTTAGAAAGAATTTCAGGCGCAACATAGTTTGGACTTCCACAAGTTGTATGCAGCAATCCATCATCCTAATTTTTTTGACAGAAATAATTAAGTGATAGGAGAAGATATAATCTAGATGAGTAGGAATTTTGGTCATTATACCTGATAATGTTGTGGTAATGCACTGAGGCCGAAATCTGTTATCTTTATGTTTCCATTCGCATCAATCAAAACATTCTCTAGCTGCATTTCAGAAGAAATTAGCCTTTGTTTGGTAACACTGTTTTGTTTATAAACTGATTTATTTATGATTTTGAGGTAAAAAATAGTGGTTGAAAAGTGGAGAGAGAAAATGTGTATGGTTAAAAAGTAGTTTGAAAAATTGTGCAATTTATAAACAAATTTATAAATCAGCTTATTTTGTTTATAAAAACCAGAAGTTTTTTATATGTACGTATGTACCTTGACAAAATACTTAAGTATCTAAATAGGTACCGTCCTCTCTCTCATATATATGCACGCGCGTGTGTATTTATAAAGATATTTTATTACCTTGAGATCTCTATGAAAAACGCCTCTATTATGGCAGTAACTAACACCGTCAACTAAGTGCTGGAAGAACTTCCTGCCTTCTGCCTCCGAAAGTTTTCCTTTAGACGACTGTAAACCATTACTATTAAGCAACATTAAATATTTTAATTTCAAAATCCAATTCCGAGATCATTCTGCAAGCAGATCTATTTCAACTGTTTTGTATATGTTGCAAAATATACTTACAATTCGATCAAACAATTCTCCACCATCCACGTATTCGAGGACCATGTATATCTTGGTTTTGCTTGCTAGGACCTGGTTGTTCATTAATAAGAAGAAACACCAATGAAAACGCGCCATATAAACCATTTATCAAGTTTGGTTGATTAGGAGTTCATATTACAGAGAAAACTTGATTATTGCCTCCGAAGTACTTATCAATTTTAAAATGAACTTCGAAAAATTGAAACGATCATTATGAAATATAATCCAATAAGATTGCTTGACTTGACTTAAAACCCAAACACAATCATTTAGAGACCGGAAGCAACATGGTAGTGTCTTTTGAATATATGCTAGGTTTCATGGAGGAGGAGGAATATTTCCGCCCCAACTTTTGATTTGGCAATGAAATTTCATCCTAAAGCTAGATACCTTTTACTTTGGTAATTAGGCAAGTAAAACTGAGTGTTTCAGGTCACACGGTAAATTCCTACTATTCAAATACTCCCTGTCCTGGAGCTCTATGGTGAAAACAGGACAAAGAAGGGAAAATATAGTGAATCAACTCTGATAGCGGTATTATTTTCTGGTGTAGGTAGTATGAAAACCACTATACCACAAGTTAACCTTTCAGATCATAAATCATACGTGGTGATAAGTATCCGTAATGTCAATTCGGTATTTTGGTGTGATTTCAATGTCATCACATGCATGTCCCACTTGTCTACCATTTGTGTAGACTGCAGCAAAAGATCGCAAATCAATGGTTCTTATTTGAAACCAAAATTGTTCGGTCTCGAATCATTGGTGGACCACCAACCACATGCATCAAATGATATAACTACTAATTAAGGCATTAATTCTTGTAAAAGAAAAAATGTGAGGTACTGATGATAAACGAGATAATATCAGAAATCTTGCTTAAATTAACAAATTTAAGCAAGGAACTAGGCCCCACTTTTTCGTTGATCTCCGCTGTTTTCGTTGTTAAAATCAACAGTGAAAAACCGAGTTAAAACATCAATGTGAAAAAAAATGTGATTGTTTTGGGTTGCTTAAAAGGCTTCTGCACTCAACCCTTCAAAGGATCAGGATTCTATTTGATTTTTGGAGAAATTCCATCAACATATATACGGGAAAAGCAGGAAGAATTCTTCCTGAGAACGCAAAGAATCCATATATATCCATAAAGTGAGAAGGTGCAATAAAGAGCACTTCAGCATAATTATTCTTTTCGTAGTAATAAGCTCTAAATATTCCAAAACAAAATATATCGAGAAAAGAGAACAAGGAAGCAGCAGAATAAAATCTTTGAGTTCTTTCGAAATTTGTCGCGCGCGTATGCACATACCTCATGTAATCTGACAACATTTGGATGCTTGAGGAGTTTCAAGGTTCCAATTTCTCTCTTAATCTGCACGGTTGAATAAAAATATCCAGGTCGTCAGTTTCTTTTTCTGTCTAAAAATCATTTCGAGTGAACTGGACCAGAAATTTTCGGTTTCAGTAGTTAACATGCAAATCAAAACAATAAGAGTGTGTCGTTTCAAACTAAATCTCAACCATGACTAATCTATTTTTAGTCTAAGCCCACATTTTTTATCTTTTCAAATATTTTTAAATTACACATTCATTTTAAAAAAATAAAAGATACTTCTAAAAATCAAATTACTTTCAATTACCCATTCTATTTCCAGTTGACATATAAATAATTAATTCTGATAATCTAACAACATCGATGAATGCATGGATTTTTTCGAGTAAATCAAATGAAAAATCGTTTGATGAAGGAGGAATAACCTGGTCGGTGATCTTGAGGTCAATAATTCTATTTTTCTCCAAGATCTTAATGGCGAATGGCTGACCTGAATTCACGTTTTTTGCGTACTTAACTTTTCCAAAATTGCCTTCTCCAAGAGTCCTTCCAAATTCGTATTTGCCCAGTCGCATTCCCTTCTTCTTCTCCCCTCGTTTAATCTCTTCTAGTTCCTCTTTCCCTTCTCGTATCAACACCATTCCCAAAGCACTAACAATCGCAGAGAAATTCTACTGCTTAATCTGCTTCTGAGAGTAATTCTGAATTTGGTTAGCTTCCCGCAACTAACTACTGGCTGGCAGAAGAAATGTATAATAAGACAAAATTGCATAAGATACTCCCTACGTTTACAAATATTACAGAAACCTCCACAGATGTTTGTTATTCGTTACAGGTTCCCCCATTAACCCGTTCACTTTTAATTTTACCCTTTTATACGACGTATTTTAACTTTTAAACTACTTCCTCCACCCCCATCCCATTCCTTTCACATTTCTAAAGAAAGTTATGTTCTCTAGGTTAAATTTCCTGACCGGATGTCAAATCATGCAAGAGCAGAAAATCAAATTGTATAAGATTTGGGACTCGAATCATGTCAAAGACTGGAAGTCAGATCATAATTTTACAATTTGATTATGTAAATACGATAGATAATAACTTCTTTTTTTACAACTCCATATATATATATATATAATGTGAGTGTGATCTCGTTTTCTTCAAAATCAATTTGAGAATAGGTTATTTTAAAATTAAATCTTGCATGATCTTATCTTATCATACCCATCGTAATTATAATATATATATTTCAAAAATAAAATACTATCATAATAAAAACAAAACAAAGTTGTCTTCGAAGAAGATTTTAATTTTAAATTTATAGCCCTCCATCCGCTTTCTTTTTTATTCGTTCCAAATTATAGATCGTTTACTTCTTAACTTTTTAATATGTCCATATTTACTAGGGTAAATTAAGCGCATTCTTACTTTTTATATTTAAAAGTTTAAAATCAGTTATTTGGTAAATAATTATGGAAATCATGTATGATTTAAACTTTTAAAACAAAGCTCTCTGGTTTTTTCTTTCCCATAATTCGAAGTTCAATTATATCTGGTTTCTCTTTTCCCAGATTTTGAAGTTCAATTAACATAAAAACTTTAAATCAGATAAAAAGGAAAAGTAAATCTTTCAATCTTCCAATTTCATAATAATTGAAAGTGATCTTCTGGTCCAAGATTCAATCGCACAATTCATTTACTGGTTAACCATTTTTACCGTAAAATCATATTTGAATATTATTAATTGTTGAATTTTAACCCTAGTTGAATGGAGGCTGATACAACAAAGTTTAAGAAGGGTGGCGGAGGAAGGGAGGGCGACGGCCCAAAGGAGAAGCCGGTGTCCCATTTCGTCAAAGCCGGTTTGCAATTATAATTAATTACAATTATAGTTAATTAAAAAATTAAAATAAAGTTATAATTGCAATTAATTGCAAACTTTAATTGATTACAAAATACAATTAAGTCTTGCAATTTAAGATGAATGTAACTAATTCAATTATTTTTAGTAAAAATTTTGTCATATTTTACAAATTCATTAGTTACAATTGTAATTAATTACAAAAATCGAAATAAAATTATAAATATAATTAATTACAAAATTGAAATAAAGTTATAATTGTAACTAATTACAAAACATGATTTTGATAATTACTTTTGACACTTTGTAACTAATTCAATTAATTTCAGAAGAAAAATTAATTTTCGAGTCACTTTTAATATATAATTAAGTTAGAGCATCTCCAACGGTGGTTTATATTGGATGCAAATTTACACCCCGAAAATCACTTTTTACATCCCAATATACATCCCCGTGGATCTAAACCAAAATTGTGATCCAATGGTAAATTTAAATTAAAACTTATAAATTTCATTAATTTTTTAATTTGTACAAATATTCTGGCTCGTAAATTTTTAACTTATTTTATTTTAGGGATTATCTACTTATATGTAAATTACTAAAAAATATATAAAAATTTTAAAATTTGATTAATAACTTTAACGTTAAAAAGGTTCTAGCACACTTGTTTTATCCCCGTATGGGGATATATCCCTATATATAGGAATAAACGCATAGTTGTGCTGTTGTGGGGGAGAAGGAGGCCAATAGGAGAAGCAAAATTGGATGTAAATGTATATCAAAATATACATTTTTGGTTGAAAACTTATTTAATTTACATCTAATTTATACCTCTCCGTTGGAAATCATGTCACATTAAGTTATAATTGTGATTAATTATAAATGTAATTCACTAGACAATGTAATTACGTTATAATTGTAATTAATTACAATTTATAAGTAATTCAATTAATTTTAAAAGAAATATGAAATCTCGAATGATTTGTAATATATAATTAAGTAACTATAGTAATTAATTAGTTACATTTTAAATTGATCAAAAAAATTGAAATAAAGTTACAATTATAATTATTACAAATTGTAATTCATTACAGAATGTACTTAAGTTGTAAAATAATTAATTACAAAATGTAATTCATTACGATTTGCAACTAATTCAATTAATTTAAAAATAAAATAAAATTTCGAATGACTTGTAATATATAATTAAATTAAAATAATAATTAATTAGTTACATTTGTAATTGATTACAAATTTGAAATTCCAAAATTGAAATAATTACAATTTGTAACTAAATCAATTATTTTTAAAAGATAAATGAATTTTACAATTTGTAACTTAATCAATTAATTTCAATAATTAAATCGATCATGTTTTGCAAACTCATTAGCTGCAATTAAGATAATTAACTAATTGGTAATATCACAAAAAACTCGAGTTCATGTCTCTGTTGTCTTCATATTTGAAACAGAAGGTTAAGTCTTGTTGGAACAATCAAATTCTGGTCATTTCACAAAAAATTCTTAGCCATTCCCAAAGACAACACTGTGACAAGCATGAAACCATCTTTCTTGACCTTCTACGATCATTATTAGGATTGCAGCGGACGAATTAGCACCAGTTCAGATACCTGATTTTAAAAATATATTTTGTATTATTAAAATGTATTTTAAAATACTTAATATTTTAAAAAGAGGTCCTTCAAGTTTGGTATTTATGTACTTAACCCTAGTTACTGTGACTTACTACTATTTAAGATATTATATATTATGTGTGTGTTTGATTTTCTAATTTTTGGGAGGAAAAAAATTGTTTTGAAAAATCATGTGGTTAAAAAGTGATTTGAAAAGTAAAAAATTGTGGGTTTGACTTTTTTGGATAGTTGAGATTGATCACTGTAGAAAAAAGTAGTAAATTTTTTGAGAAACTTAGAAAATCAAACAAGGGCATATATATTAGTAAAAAAGTAAGAATTTTTTTTTTTTTTAACTATATTAATGATTATATTTTCCTAATCTACCGAAAATAGAAAAAATATTTTCTTGAAAACTTAATTAAAAAATAATAGCCACAAAATGCAATCTGTCGACATTCTATTTTATATTATTAAAAGTTTTGGAACAAAATTTTAATTTACGGGTTTGACCTCTATTTCTTAAAACGCATATTTCATGGATGGATCAAATTATATTTTACGGATTTGACTTTCATTTTTTAAAGTTCATATTTCGAACTCAGTTTTTAACAATATATTTCATTTGTCCACAATATTCATCAACTTCAAATCATATATTTCATCAATTTGTATCATAATTTATGAAAAAGTTGACTTTTAATCTAACCAATTAGTTCAACCAGAGCCAGAGGACTTGAAAGGGAGAGAAGCGTAATTTTCGCTATCAATAAACAAGTTGGTCTGTCTTCATGTACACGACACGGCATGTGATTATATTTGCGTGAATCTATCAATTTGCGATTATAAATTTGATTGGTTAGCTCGGCAACTATGGGGTGAAATATTGTGTGGACGGATCGAACCAAACCAAATCAAACATTGAAATTCATGGGGAGTGGACCCACTCAAGCCAAGGAATGGAATTGACCAAAATGATGCCATTCTAAGCTTTCATTGGCAGTCAGGGGCCTCTTAGAAAAATCTCATTTGTAGGACTATTCGTTAATTTGTCCTTTTCAAATTTCCCCGTCTTATCATTTAATTAACGACTGTGTGTTTAGTATTGTTTAAAAATATTTTTTTTCCTTTTTAAATGAATAATAATTTTTAGAAGAATTTATTATTGAAATTTAATTCAAAAATCAAATATTATGAACTTAATTTTTAATTGATGGTTGAAATTAAGTATTCTAAAAATAATAATAATAATAATTGAACCAAATGTGGGCTTATTGTCCTCAACTGATTAAAATATTTAACAATCATGTTATTTTGAATCTTCCATGAAATTGTTCCGTGATGTCTCAATTTATCATCAGTCCCGTGTCTTCAAAGTAATAAAATTGTAAAACACGTACGTTGGACTTGTTTCATCATTTTCTTTTTTAGAGTGTCATTTTGTGAGCAACATGGACGATCAACTACGATACGATCGTCAACTAAGAAATTCAATAATTCTAAGTGAACATTCTAAATTGACATTTTTGACGTTCTTAGTTAGCATTCCTGACGAAATCTCAGTCGGGCAATCTCGTAGAACAACGCGAAATAACAAAATCAAAACCTAGGAAAGATCTAGATCAGATTTAAACACAAAATTAAATAAGAATTAAACTACTAGAAAGATAAAATTGACAGTAGGACATTAACCCAAGATTCACGACGTAAGAAATTGACGATACGGAATCGAGATCCAAGGTTTTCGAAACACCACAAGGACTTGTCAATTTCCTTTAGAAGATTCTAATTGGAAACGCCACAAATATTCTCGCGAATATTTGATAAGTTCAACGCCACAAATATTCTCGCGAATATTTGATAAGTTGGATTTGTTCTCGAAGAACACCAAATGGACTCCTCAACCTTTCAATTGGAGAAAACTTTCTCAACTTTATTAATCTCAATACTCAAACTTAACTTTTTTTTTTTTTTTTTACAATCATGGAAAAGAAACTACTTTCACCAAAATAACATAGTTGCTAATTTACTCAAAATATAATTCTAATGAAACTAGAATACTAAAATAGGCAAACAATTAATTAAAAACGGAAAAATAATCAAAAATCCCCTAAAATTCCGAAATCCTCAATTACGGCCGTGATGAACACTTTTACGGCCGTAAATGGCTTTCTACTTAAGACTTACGGCCGTGACCATATTTCTTACAGCCGTAACTATAAAATTCTGCAATTCTTCATCTAAACCCGAGGCGGAGTTACGGCCGTGATAATAACTTTTACGGCCGTGATTATAAGAGTTACGGTCGTGAATGATCTTCATTACGGCCGTAATGACCTTTCTACCCAAATAACTTCGATCACTCGTCTCGGCTTGATCCTTTCGCCTTCTCGACTCGACTCAAACATGAAACTTGTTCCGTTTTCCACGTAGATCACTGTCATATTGCCGATGGCTCGACTTCGCCCTTCAACGCCTGGTCTGAATCATATCATACTCCCTCTCTTGAAAAGGATTCGACCTCGAATCCAATTTTGGTCGACTTTTCAAACTCCTTCTGCTTTTCTGGGCTCGGTGGTCATGCTTATGCCTCGTGCTTTCTTTCAACCTTTTTGGCTGACCATTTTTCTCCTTCAACTTTCTCGGCTTTTTGGGCTGATCATTTGTGCCAACAAGTTTTTTTCCTGTTTTAAGCTCATGGTTTGATTTCGGTACCTGTAAAACAGATTTTAAAGAACTGGGGAGGGGTGTGTTAGCGTGAGTAAGTGCAAATAGACTCATTTTTGTGGTAGACTCTCTTTTCTTTTGCTTTTTGCACTCAGTCTCTCCTTTTTCTGAGGTTTGAACCTCAACCATCTTTTCTTTATTTTTCACTCCCTCTCCTTTTTCTGAGGTCGTGACCTCAACTCTCTTTTTGTTAATTTCCACTCCTTCTCATTTTTCTGAGGTCGTGGTCTCAACTCTCTTATTTTCTCCCTCAAACTCACTTTTCACTTTCAATTGATCTTTCAGAGCTTCAGTTGGAGATAGTGGCATTAGAGTAAACTTTTTTCCCCCTTTACCAAGCTGTATCTATTCGTATACCCATCATGTAGCACAGCCCTTTCATGTTGTCAAGGTCTCCCCAATAGTATGTGACTAATTTGCATTGGCACCACGTCACAAATTACCTCATCCGAATATCCACCAAAAGAAAATGTCACTAAAGCCTGTCTCTTCACCTCAACTTCCCTTGACTCAGTCAACCATTGTAATTTATAAGGCGTTGGATGTTTCGTTAAAGGTAAGCCTAATTTTTCCACCAATAATGTACTAACTACATTAGTACAACTTCCCCCGTCAATCACCAAGCTACAAACTTTTTCATACACTAAGCATCTAGTGCGAAAAATATTATCCCTTTGCCCATCTACATTTTCCAAAACATTCGCCTTACGCTTAACGCTAAGAGCATGCCTATCAACAATTGACTCATCCACCACAACACTTTTAGCCACTTCACTATCACACCTAACATTCTTACGTGGACAATCAAGTGCAATGTGACCCTGTTCCAAACATTTAAAGCACTTAACATTTTTATCCTTAAGAGGCTTGGAATCAGAATTATTTTTACCTTTGGTTGTCGGTTCCTTCCTCCTTTTGTGAACATGATCACCACTCTCCCGTTTTGATATTTCTTTTCGCTTCAATGGTCTTTCATCCATCTCATCTCCGTACCTAGCATGACATTCACGTCTACTACTCCTCATAGCCATAGAACCATCATGAGATTGATCCCGAAGTCTTTGTACACGTTCTGTACCTCGATTATCTATCTGAGCCATAAACCTCTCAAATTGTGCCCTCACTGCTGCAATATCATCATTACCTTGTTCATCCTTTCTATTCACCCCCCTGAGCTGTTTTCTGTCTCCAACAGAAGATGAAGATGTGGAACCCTCTCTGTCAGACATTTTTTAATTTCAAAATATAATTTTATCCTCACGTGTATTTTCACTCGTGTTTCACTCTCTCTATCCCTTAAAATTTCACCCAAGAACTAATTCAAGAACTCAATCAAGGGCTGAAAAAGGGTAAGACACGAACAAGAACAAGGGATTTTTTTTAATCTTCCAGAGAATTGGACTGTGAGTATGGCAGAAAAAACGGAACTAGATTTGGACGAAAATCGAAGAAGAAAAACACTTTTGAATTTTTTGGACTGACTCTTATGGATCAAACTGAAGAAAATTATGACTGATACGAAGAACGCGAAGAATACAAAAAAAATCAAGAAAATCAAGAAACGCAAGAATGTGAAATAGATCCAAGCTCTGATACCAAATGACGAGATCCCAGTCGGAGAATCTCGTCGAACAACGCGGAATAACGAAATTAAAACCTAGGAAAGATCTAGATCAGATTTAAACACGAAATTAAATAAGAATTAAACTACTAGAAAGATAAAATTGACGATAGGACCTTGACCCAAGATTCACGACGTAAGAAATTGACGATGTAGAATCGAGATCCAAGGTTTTCGAAACACTACAAGGACTTGTCAATTTCCTTGATAAGATTCTAATTGGAAACGTGATGCGAACCCCTTCGGTGCGTTGACCGAAAATTCCCACAACAATTTTAATACCAACCCAAGAAAGCTAAAGTGGTAAATAAATGGATAAACACCTTAACCCAAGTTTAATTCTAACCCAAAATTCAAGGATTAACAAACCCTAGCCCAATGGGGGTCACTTAAACAAATTCCAAGGTGGCGGAAAATAAACAACAACACAAGAATAATAATACTCAAGATAAAGTTGATTAAATTCCAAGAAGATAACAAGATCAAAGAGGTTTAACCTTACCTCAAGAAGGGGGACTTCAAGCCCTAGCTCTCAAGAGCTCTCTAATGAACAAACAAAGTTCTTTTACAAAATGAAGAGAAATGAGAATATAATGTACAAAATGGGAAAAATGTGCAATTTCGGTATTTACAAGAAAAACCCCGTTTTTGTGGAAATTGCAAGAAAACCCCCGCTATTTCATTTCGGAGGACTTTTGGTCGACCGAACTTATTTCGGTCGATCTCATGGTCGACCGAAACTGGACTTTCGGTCGACCTCTGCTCATCCGATACTGACTGAGGCTTGATTAAAAAAACTCTGCAGACTTTCGGTCGACCGGAATTAGTTTCGGTCGACCGAAATTGGCTGTTTCCAATTTTGTCTTCTTTTTGGCTCCAACTTGATTCTCGACTTGCTTTTCTTGATTTATTCACATTGTTTAGCCTCGAATCTTGAACCTCTTCAACTTCGGATCTCGTCATGGGTCCCACGGGTACGTGCATCGAGGTTTGACTTTCCCGATTCTCATCATCCCCTCCCTCTTGAAAAGGATTCGACCTCGAATCTTGCGTGAATGCACTATCGTGAAACTCCTTGAACTTTGATCTTGCAACATTGTGGATCACAGGTTCATGCGTTGAAGTTGGACCTTCCCGATTCTCATCATCTCCTCCATCTCAAAAGAGATTCGACCTCGAATCGGCACCTACAATAAAAATAGAAAATTCAGACACAATAAATGTAACTGAAATTTCATACTCACTGTGCAAAGTCAATTTGTAGGCGTTTCCAAAAGCTTGAGATGTGCCGACACTGCAAAGTAGCAATTTGGATTTTATTTGATCGGGGGGTCGCTCCTTCCACGAATGGGAATACATCCAGCCGCCCGGGTCAAATGGAATATGCTTCCTACCATGGTTGGCATTGGAAATACATTGTATTCCAATTCCCCTAAATGGAAGCTCGAGCCTCCTGCAAAGGGGCTTATCCAAAGGTGCATTCTCGTGCCCACCTAAACCAACTCTTTCTTCGATAAACATGTGCTTAAAGTTCAACAGAGTTAATAAGATAAAGTCACAAGCATCTTTAAGTGGAGAAAAATTGCTAATATGATGAACAATTAGATTACAAGCAAATTTAACAACCACAAAATTAGCACCAATTTCGTGCAATTGAACTTCCTGAAAGAAAATATTAGCTATGTTGATGACCTTGTTGGTTTCATGGTATACAATCAAATGTAACATTTTAACACTCCCACCAACAAACGCAAAAATAGCATCATTTTCTTTATTTGTTCGAAGTAAACCTGTTATAAAACTTATAAGATGAATAATCCAAGGTCTACTCATGATGGGCAAATATGTATGGAATTTTTGGGGGACAAACTTGAGTTTAACCATTTTACAAGTTTGGCATTTACTACAAGTGCAAACATGTTCAACACCAATCTTCAAATTAGGCCAATAAAATTGATCACATAATACCCCTAAAACCCCGTTGATTTTAAATCGCCCCATCAAACAACTATCATGTGCTCCTCCCACTAGCAATTCATGCATGGCACATTTACAAGGAAGCAATCCAATTTTCCAAAACAAATAATCATCATGCCCATAAAATCCATCAAAATATTGCTCACAACATGATTCATAGATGTTTAACAAATTTGGATATTTAACATGCATGCTCTTACTATGTTCAAGACGGAATGAGGGAGCATCTAGAAATGTTAGAAGCGAAATCCTTTTATCATCAAAACATCCCAATAAATTTTTCCCATGGACTCCCCTAACTAGCAATTCCTTTAGAGAGCCAATATGCAAGTCAAGCATATTTTCACAAAATAAGAATTTATCATGCCAATGATATGTACTATATGCAACATTTTTACAAAAAGATTTGGTACCTATGTAATTGGGCACACGTAAAAAGTTGCATGTACAAATTAAGCACTCATCATGACAATGATTCTTACCACATGTTACATTTTCACAAGTCAACAACACACTTGTCAAATCTACATCAAGATCATACAACCCTCTAATGTATTCAAAACACAATAACCTTGCATTCAAAGAAATGTTAGGAGCATACCTCCTAGATGTTGCATCGGTTATGTCATTTTCTTTACCTCGGTTGTACTCGTTGTTGTAGGAAAATGTTTCCATGAATTTCTTCCATAAGGCATGCTTTTGGAGTTCTTTGTTGCCTTGATAAGTTGGCCTCACAATTTCCTGCAACAAAGACATGACAAAACTAGGGAGGGAAGTGTTAAAGTATTCAAGAGTAAAGAACATTTCGGGGTGATCTTTTCTCTCAATTTTCTTGGTAGCACTCAACACTTCCTCACCTTTTTCTGAGGTAGAATCATCAACCCTCGGTTCTTTTCTCACCTCTCCTTTTTCTGGAGTCATGACTCCAACTCTCATTGCCTCTCCTTTTTCTAGGGACGTGGCCCCAACTCTCTTGCTCACATTTTTATTTTCTTCAATTTTATCAATTGAAGGTTCTCTTGTTTTCCTATCCTCCTCTTCTTTCTCTTCTTTTTTCTTCTCCTTCTCCTTTTCTTCCTCGAATTCATTCTTGAGCTTCATTTGGTCTTTGCATACTTCTTCCGAGCTCAAAGATAGGATCACAACCTTTTTTCCATTCATTTTGAAGCTACAGCGGTTCCTTCTCCTATCA
The DNA here is from genome assembly GCA_963555705.1 of Ligustrum vulgare. Taxonomy (NCBI): domain Eukaryota; kingdom Viridiplantae; phylum Streptophyta; class Magnoliopsida; order Lamiales; family Oleaceae; genus Ligustrum; species Ligustrum vulgare. Next base: position 5,051,220 of record OY743176.1, on the reverse strand, counting down.
AGATTCACATTTCGTTCACATTGCCAAGGTCTCCCCAAAATTATGTGAGTAGTGTGTAAGGGAACCACATCACATAATGTTTGATCACTATAAGTACCAATGTGAAAAGTAAGAAGAACTTGTTTACTTACCCTCACCTCCCCATAGTCATTCAACATTTGCAATACATAGGGATTAGGATGCATCATAACCGGTAACCCCAATTTCTCCACCCTACTAGCACTCACCAAATTTGTGCCAATCTCCCCATCTATCATGAGACTACATGGTTTATCACTCACTAGGCATCTAGTGTAGAAATTATCCTCCCCATGTTCCTCCATCTCATTAGCATGGGCCAAAGATTGTGGTGGCCTAGCATTCATCTCCTTCACTACTTCTCTACCTCCACTACCTTCCCTCCTATGGAATGATGAAGTCTTCATTTGCTCAATATCAACCTTCTCATCCATCCCATCTCCACTCCTATCTACCCATTCTCTTCGTTTCCTACCCATTCTCCAATCTTCTTCCACTTCTCCACTTATACCCATTCCATGAAGTGATGAATTTTGCATTCTCGCACTATCAATATTTTCATCAACTCCATTTCTCCTACCTTCTAACCCATCTCTTCTTTTCCTATTAAAACTCCCATTTTGTTCACCATCCCTTTCATCATCCCAAGCATCCTTTCTAATTTTCCTATTCAAACTCCCATTTTGTTTTCCACTTCCATCCCTATACACAATGTTCCCAAATTTATTCCTCACCCTTCTTCTACTACACATCATTTCTTCATCTCCCCTATTTGATGTACTCTCCCCTCTTGTCCCTAAATTTTCCAACTCACCCCCGTTTTTCTCCATTTGTCTAGTCATGGTGGTTGAAAGATTTTCCAACAAGTACTTCAAATCTTGAGTTTGAGAATTGAAAATGGACATGATGTGCAAGTGTGAAAGTGTCCTCACAAGAAAATATTTCTCTCGTGTTTCACTCAAATTTGGCTTTTACCCTCTAATAAGCTCACCACTCTTGCCTTTTTCCACTCAAAATCTCCTTTCTCAAGTTCTCCAACGAAGGTAATCAACTAAACCACAAAGTATAATTCTTGTGAAGTCAAGGAAATCACAAACAAAGGAAGAATGAAGTTATAACAAGTAGATACAAATAGCAAGTAGAATTTATGTGCTTGCTAAACTCAAAAGGAACAATATTTATATGGGATAGGATGCTAGGAACACAATTTAGCAATGGGATTGACAAACCACAATTAATAGACAAGGCATAGATATAAAACAATAAGCACAAGAGTGTAAATTTTCAATGAGGCAATTTATCAAACAACTTGTACTCAATCTTTGAATGACCTTGAATGTGGATAATGTGGATATATGAAAACCCCCAACAATACAATTGTGGCAAGAAGTGAATGATTAACAATTATCCAATGGATTAAGCAAGTGATATATGGAATAAAATGTTGATAACACAATCTCAATGATGAGAATTGGATAGCCCCAAGTAATTAACAAGTTATGGGCATTGAATAATAAAGCATGAATGTGGTATTTTTCTTTTGGACAATTTATCAAACACTTTGGATAATGTAGGAAAGTAAGTGTTTGGCTAATAGAAACCCCCAACAAATTCACAATCAACATACCCAATACATGAAATCAGCAATACACATGGGCATATAAATTTTCTCCAATTTTTCTTGAATTTTCGGTATTTTTTTTTTTTTTTCACAATGACAAGAATAACAACAAGAAGTAAAGATAGGTTTACCAAATTAGAGCCAAGCTCTGATACCAAATGATGCGAACCCCTTCGGTGCGTTGACCGAAAATTCCCACAACAATTTTAATACCAACCCAAGAAAGCTAAAGTGGTAAATAAATGGATAAACACCTTAACCCAAGTTTAATTCTAACCCAAAATTCAAGGATTAACAAACCCTAGCCCAATGGGGGTCACTTAAACAAATTCCAAGGTGGCGGAAAATAAACAACAACACAAGAATAATAATACTCAAGATAAAGTTGATTAAATTCCAAGAAGATAACAAGATCAAAGAGGTTTAACCTTACCTCAAGAAGGGGGACTTCAAGCCCTAGCTCTCAAGAGCTCTCTAATGAACAAACCAAGTTCTTTTACAAAATGAAGAGAAATGAGAATATAATGTACAAAATGGGAAAAATGTGCAATTTCGGTATTTACAAGAAAAACCCCGTTTTTGTGGAAATTGCAAGAAAAACCCCGTTATTTCATTTCGGAGGACTTTCGGTCGACCGAAAGATAAGTTTCGGTCGACCGAACTTATTTCGGTCGATCTCATGGTCGACCGAAACTGGACTTTCGGTCGACCTCTGCTCATCCGATACTGACTGAGGCTTGATTAAAAAAACTCTGCAGACTTTCAGTCGACCGGAATTAGTTTCGGTCGACCGAAATTGGCCGTTTCCAATTTTGTCTTCTTTTTGGCTCCAACTTGATTCTCGACTTGCTTTTCTTGATTTATTCACATTGTTTAGCCTCGAATCTTGAACCTCTTCAACTTCGGATCTCGTCATGGGTCCCACGAGTACGTGCATCGAGGTTTGACTTTCCCGATTCTCATCATCCCCTCCCTCTTGAAAATGATTCGACCTCGAATCTTGCGTGAATGCACTATCGTGAAACTCCTTGAACTTTGATCTTGAAGTTGGACCTTCCCGATTCTCATCAAAACGCCACAAATATTCTCGTGAATATTTGATAAGTTCAACGCCACAAATATTTTCACAATATTTGATAAGTTGGATTTGTTCTTGAAGAACACCAAATGGACTCCTCAACCTTTCAATTGGAGAAAACTCTCTCAACTTTATTAATCTCAATACTCAAACTAAACTGTTTTTTTTTTTTTACAATCATGGAAAAGAATATATATAAGCAAAATAACCTAGTTGCTAATTTACTCAAAATATAATTCTAATTAAACTAGAATACTAAAATAGGCAAACAATTAATTAAAAACGGAAAAATAATCAAAAATCCCCTAAAATCCGGAAATCCTCAATTACGGCCGTGATGAACACTTTTACGGCTGTAAATGGCTTTCTGCTTAAGACTTACGGCCGTGACCATATTTCTTACGACCGTAACTATGAAATTCTGCAATTCTTCATCTAAACCCGAGGCGGAGTTACGGCCGTGATAATAACTTTTACGGCCGTGATTATAAGAGTTACGATCGCGAAGGATCTTCATTACGGCCGTAATGACCTTTCTGCCCAAAATTTCCCCCAAAATGTTATTTCATAAAAATAAAAATAAAAAGACAGATGAAACTCGCCCTATTTTTGATTTGTAAATTCAGTCAGTCAAGCCTGCTCTAAACCCGTGCTGCGCTCACAGACTTCACTTTTTCTTCTCAAATTTCCCAAACTCAGCAATCTGGCCAGAACTTCCACCACTTCAAAATTTTCAAACACAACAAATTTTTCCTCTGCATCGCCTCTTCAGCCATGGATAATGCTACTTTCCCAATCTGTTTCACAATCTGATTGACAATTCAGCCCATCTCACGAGACATTGAAAGAGGCTTCTTCTCACGATAAATTCGGAATTGAAAAAATTATATCCTCCTCGCTAAAAATTTTCTCTGCAGACCAAAAACAAAACAATGGCCCTAAATTCCAAACCATTTGACTTTCCCCATTACCCACACTAACTACTAGTCTGCTGCTCATCCATTAACGACGACGCCCACCCTCCATTAGAAGAAGTTGATGTCAGATACGGGTTAGCATTATTGTTCCGGCATTATTTTTTTTTTCTTTTACACTTTAAGACAAACTCGATCCTTGTTATGAAGCTGGTATCTCCACTTTGCTATTATCATCTTCCATTATCATTTTTGTATTTGAAAATGCATAACATTTGCACCGTTGTTCATTGTATAATTTTGTTCTGCATATTTTTTTCTCTTGTTGTCGTTTTTGAACAGAATATATAAAAAAAAAAATACAGCTACTTTCACCAAATGGGTATCTCGATTTTGCATTTGTATAAGCTATTTTATATGAGTTTGGTGGTGAAAATGCATTTTATTTTTGCAAATGGAGTGTAGTTAGGTAACTGATCATTGTTTCAATAAATATTTTCTTTTTTTATTTGCATAAATTGTATAATAAACTGTGAGCAATGGGCAGGAAATCAAACCTCACCTATTGATGATAATCTAGTATTGGAGGATGAAGATTGTGTAGAGATTAATGAGCTAATACAGAGTAATTGGGTTGGATTAAATGACAAAATTACAGAAGAAGATATTGGGATTACCCCAAAACTTGGGATGAAGTTTACTAGTTATGATGAGACATTTGAATTCTACAGGCAGTATGCTTTTAAGGTGGGGTTCCCTGTGCGTAAAAGAAATTCAAAAAAAAGAGCAGATGGGATCTTGACGAATGCCACATTCGCTTGTAGTCGAGAAGGGAGGAAGGCTAGTACAAGCAATTCCATGCAACCGCATCCGACAATGCAAACGGGGTGTAAGGCGAAGATGACCATTTGTTCAGATGTTTCGGGAACATTTCATATTACAAGAGTATTTCTTGAGCATAATCACAGGACAAGTCCAACAAAATCGAGGTTATATCGATGTAATCGTCAGCTTAATGACCAAGTGAAACGGAAGCTCGAAGTTAACGACATAGCTGGAATTCCGATGCATAAAAGTTTCAACCCAGCTGTCGTTGATACTGGAGGATATGAAGAACTCACATTCAATGAGAAGGATTGTAGAAACTACATCGATAAGGTTCAGCGATTAAGACTCGGAGAAGGTGACGCCGTAGCGATACAATCATATTTCTTGAGAATGCAAAAGAATTGCCCTGGTTTCTTCTTCAGTATGGATTTAGATGATGAATCTCGCCTGAGAAACTTATTCTGGGCAGATAATAGGTGCAGATTGGCATACAAGGAGTTTGGGGATGTTGTTACGTTCGACACAACTTATTTGACGAATAGGTATGATATGCCATTCGCCCCATTTGGTGGCGTGAACCATCATGGTCATTCGACGCTTCTAGGTTGTGGTTTGATATCCAGTGAGGACACAGAAACATTCGTATGGCTATTTAAGATGTGGCTTGAGTGTATGGATGGGGTAGCCCCTGACGGTATCATTACTGATCAGGATAGGGCTATGCAAAATGCAATACAAATTGTGTTTCCCAATACGAAGCATATGTGGTGTTTGTGGCACATTTTGAAGAAATTACCAGAGAAATTTGGTTATCATTCACAAAAGGGCTCAATAATGCAAAATGTACATGAAGTGGTATATGATTCACAAATTCCAGAAGAATTCGAAAATGGTTGGGCCTTGATGCTTGACAAATACACTTTACATGATCACTATTGGTTGTCAGGTTTGTACTGGGAGAGACGACGGTGGGTCCCATGCTTATTGAGAACTAGCTTCTGGGCCGAGATGTCAACCACTCAACGGAGTGAGAGTATAAATTCATTTTTCGATGGGTTTGTCCATTCAAAAACATCATTGAAGCAGTTCGTTGAACAATATGAGCGGGCATTGAGAAGCAAAGTTGAGAAGGAATTCCATGCAGATTTCAAGTCGTATTCTCAAATGGTCCCCTGTGCGACAGGCTTTAGTTTGGAGAAACAGTTCCAAGCTGTTTACACAATCTCAAAATTTAAAGAGTTCCAAGCAGAGCTCTTGGGGAAGGTCTATTGCGATCTTATGTCCATTGAGGATGGATATGGTGGAACAAGATACGTCATTCGAGAGGATGTCATAGTACAAGATTTTCAGAGAAGAAAGAACGCCGTCATTTATCAGAGGGACAAATATCAAATTGTATGCAGTTGTCACTTGTTCGAGTTTAGAGGCATCATTTGCCGACATTCCCTCTCAGTCTTGATTAGAGAAAATGTGAAAGTGCTTCCGGAGAGTTACATACTCAGGAGATGGAGAAAAGATGTTGTAAGATCATACACTAGGGTGAAGATTAACTACGATGGATCAATTAGTACTCCTGCCCAATTAAGGTATGATAAAGTATGTAAAGCGTTCGAGAAAATGGCTAACTTGTTAGCAGACGATGAAGATCGCATCCAGGAGTTGATGGAGTGGATAGAAATTCGTACAAATGAGATAAATGTTGGAGTGGATAGCCTACGAATAACATCTGACTATGGAGTAGTTGAGAAGACAACAACAGGAATAATATTAGATCCTCATTGTAGAAAGACAAAGGGTGCTCCCAAGAAGCTGAGGAAAAAAGGTCCATTGGAGACGAATACCAAGACAAAAAAGGTATGTGCAAATCCGATCTTATGTGTTCATAATTATTTTATTTCAAACAAAGGGAATACCTTGACCCAGAATGTTGATCCAGAAATTCCGTCGGTCACCCATCTAATGGTACGTCTACAATTTTGTGTTCTTATGTTATATACTTTGTTTGATCAAATATATTACATTTAAAATTCATAATGTCCAGGCTTGTACATTACCACCATGGAGTGGAGGGGTCAATTGGATTACACCTTACGAGGGGAGTCAACCTCTTATGCCAAGCTATGCACCACAACGCCCCCTTGATGATGGAAACTGATTTGGAGTGACGAATGTCGAATGTTGCGAAATGCTCTTTTGCTCCTTTTTATTATTGTTTTTTATGGTTTAGCTCTAGTGATGTAATGTTAGTTGCCTCATTTCTTCAATTGCATTTTTATTGATGATATGGGAATTCAGGGCTTTAGTCAAATTGCTACATTTGGTGATTTTGCATGTGAATTTGATCATGTATAAATCTTTACTTATGGGTTTTTTTGAATTCCTCATTTACAAACCGATTGCTTGTTATTTTTCTAATTTCAGATGTGCTAAAGGCAAGCTGAAGCTAGGGAGGACACACTGAGCTTGTAAATGGTGATGTACTCAAAGGATTTTTTTGTTAAAATGTGATTTAAAAACAAAAATTTGGGTTTAATTATAGTATGACCAACCTTAGTTTCACTTGAGGTGAGAAATTGGAAAAAAATAATAAGATAGGGAAAAGGGAATAGTTAAAAGAGTGATAGCTGATAAGTGTGTTTTTACACACTTATTTAGTTCCTAAATTAGCACTTTAATTGACAAATTGAGCAAATATCTACTTATATATTGTGTTTATCTTGTACAATTAGGTACAAACTCAATTGGAAAGAAAATGGACAATATTGGAGAGCAATTGAGCTTAAAGAGGACCAAATTGAAAGAAATCAAAAGTTTGAGGACTCAATTGCAACATCCCAAAAAGTTGAAGGACCAAAAGTACAATTTGACAAGTAGAGCTGGACAGAAAACCATGTGAAGCATGGCAAAAAGATAGAATAAACACAAGCTGGAACATGATGCCGGCTGGAAAGGAACAAAAGCTGGAAAAACATGGGAGATGCTGAAAAGTGAAGAGGAGAACATAGCTGGAAGCATGGGCAGCTGGAAGCATGGGCAGATGATGGAGAGTATGGGAAAAAGCAGGCTGGACAGAGGATGAAGGAATGGGTTTGGAGGAGATAAATAGAGGAGGACTGCAGAGTGAAAAAGACGGGGGGAGCATATAGGAAATGCAGAGAGGAACCGGGGCTGGTGACAGCAGCCTCTAAGTCAGCTAGAACCAAGTCAAAAAGAGGTGAAATCGGGGGGTGACATTGCTGGTGACAGGAGCAGTGGACAGCCGGTTGAGGAAGCTACTGTGTGCTGGTTCTGCTGATAACTGAAGGGGATTGCTGCTGTTAGGAAACAAGCTGCTGGTTCTGTTGCAGCTGATAGGGAGTGAAGTACAGGCTGCCTGCTGCTGTTAACCGGAAGAAGACACTGCTGCTGGAGGGAAGGAAGCCGCTACTGCTTCTGCTTGAAAGTGGAAGCTACTGCTGTTGCCTTGGTTAATTCTGCTGGACTGCTTTATTTGCTGCTATACAAGCCTGCAGGTTGGTAGCTGCTGAGGTGAACACAATGTTGTGTCCATTTTGCTGCTGGAGGCACAGCTGAAGGTGCTGGGAAGTCTGTTAGAGGCTGCTGGAAATCTGCTGGAAGATTGCTGCCTGGTTCAACTGCTGCTGGAGATTGCTGCTGAAATCAGGAACTGATTCTGCTGCTGGTGGTGCTGGTGCTGATGCCTGTTGCTGCTGGTGACTGCAATAGAGGACTGCAGCTGACCTGCTGATTCAGTGCTGAAGCTGGAAGTTAGTTGCTGATGCTGATTTCAGTTAGGCTGGTTTAGGAAGGGAAGCTGAAAGCTGGATTGCTGGTGAAGCTGGAAGTTAGTTGCTGATGCTGATTTCAACATTCAAACTCCGGGTTTTAATTTTAATGTTATTTTTATTTTTATTTCTCAAACTTATGTTTAGCTAAATTTTACATGTTGGGATGATTGATGGAAGTTAACCTAGCTTTGATTAATTTTAATATTTGCGTTTTGATGATTAAATGCTTATTTCATGTGTATTTGTTATTGAGATTATTACATGTGTTTGATTGATCATCAAATATATGTTATGTGAAGTGTATGATAATCGAGAGATATTGTGCATTTTAGACCAAATGACAAATGCTCTAGGTTCTTGTTAAGGATAGAGATATACCTTAAACCCTAGATGATCCATTGAGCTATTTTCACAAAGAGTTAATGCAATTGATTGGGTTTTAATCGACATAGAGATATAGTAGGTTAAACCAATTGATTAGGGTTAATTTCACTCGAGAGAGGTAATTAGCTAAACTTGAAAAATCGGGTCTAACATCGTAAATGAGTAATTTGTTAATTTGCATGTTAAGAAATTAATTAGGCGACGGTTAAATGAAATCATGAATCCCAACTATTTTATCTTTCATTTTCCTTATTTTAATTTGGTTTCAAATTAGTTTCTTTAATTTAGAATTTTCCAAAACCAACTTTTAATTGTGTGTTTCTTTTATTGTTAGAATTAAATTAATTAAAGCTATATAATCTAAAGTAAACATTCCTCGTGGGATCGACAATCCGGACTCAAAAAGTCCACTTTATTACTTGTACGCGACCCGTGCGCTTGCGGTACACTATTTTGAGCGAACAATAGCGCATGACCTATGCATCTCCAATGAGCATTGTGCCATTGGTGAAATCCCAGTGGCTACTCTTTTCTTCTTATCCAAGAATCAATTTAGATAACCACAAACTAAGAATTATTTGAGTAAAAAAATATTTTGGATGATATATTTATGATTTTTGGAATTCAAGATGTCGTGCTGTGTCTCCTACATTGTTGGAGAATGTCATACACTTGTCTATAAAGTTCCATGTCTATGCTTAAGTTCCTTTTCAAAGTGAATAGTTATTCTATATTCTTTTGCTTTGCCTTGTATCAAAACAACTTGATCACATTACCAAGTTGAAATAACTATTTAAATTTCTGTTTTAATGTACCTAAACACCACCACAATCAAATGAGCACGTTAGCAAAGGCTGAAGTGAATTATTTGGAGATCCTTGTTTTTTATTTAGAGATACCACCTCAATCAAGATTTTTACTAAACTTATATGGAAGAGTAATCTGTAGTTCCATTCAAATTACATCACTCATTATGTAGGTTATATCTGTCAATATAATCTGAATAATTACAATTTCTTATACAACCTAAAAGTTTGTTGTTTCAGAAGCTTACATCATGGTTTCAACTTCCTGATGGTAACTGGGAGTTGGGTACGATCCTTCCAACTTCTGGGAATGAAACATTGATATCATTTGCTGAGGGAAAAGTGAGTAAAATTTCCTATTTTCTGAACATAATTCTATAGAGTTGCTTGATAAGTGCATTTTATGCACTTATTTACAGCTTAAATTAGGATTCTATATAGTTATTTGAGAATAATGGCTACTAATTTATCTATCATTTGTACATATTTCAGTTTTATTCCGAAATCAAGAGAATGGAGCAATTAGAGGAAAGAATAAGCAAAAGGGGAGGAAATTAAACCAAAATTGAGCAAAGCAAGAGTGTTGGATGCAGAACATGGATAAAGAAGGAGAATCATGGAAGAAAAGATGAAATCGGGAATTTTCAAAAGTTTAAGGATCAAATTGTTTCAATCAGAAGATGGGGACTTGAAGGGAAAATAAAGGATGATGACCAAGTTGCAGAATTTAAAAGAAGAAAAATTGCACTCGAAAATTTTAACCGTGCGGCCGCACGATTAAATGAACCATACGGCCACACGAAGGAAAAAACAAGCGACTGAAGGTTGGCTTTTCGAGGCTGCGATCGCACACTTTTGAACCGTGCGGCCGCACGGTAGTATCGACTGGGCCACTGGTGGGCTTTTCACGCGATTTCTGATTTAATTCCCCCCTTTTCTCCTAGGTCAGAAAGGGGGCATATATATAGAAGAGAATACACGAAAATTGGACATTCATTCTTGACCTAATACACAAAGAAGCACATCAAAGTTTTGGAGAGTGATTTTGTGAAGATTCATCCAAATTTTCTTGAGATTTTCATATTATAGGTGATGAACTTCTTTCATATTTGTGATTTTCTATTAACCATGTATTTAGGCTAATTTTCCATTGTGCTAGGATTATGATGAAGTCTTAGAGAATTATTTCATGCTTTGGTTTACTTAATCTCATGAAAATTGGTATTTTGAGTTATTGATTCGTATTTATTTTCATCTATAATTTTGATGCATGAATTATATGATGTATGTGGTGAATTTTTATGATCGAAAGAGTGGAATTTCACTAGACTTGAATCAATAGCCATAGGGTTCGATAGGGATAGAAATATACCACTATGTCCTATGTGATCTTTTCATGTTTTGCTCGTGTAATGCTTTCCTAGATAATTGCATTCATCATAGAAATATAGGTGGATTGTAATTAGGAAAAGGCTTAATTCTTGTTCGAAAGAGAGTTTTAGGCATTATAGAAACATTGATCGTCAATAATATACCTTGTCTTGGATTATTTGAATCAAAGTGTGAAATATCAATACTAAGGTGGATTCTAAATCCTAGCACTTCATTCACATACGTTTGTTAAACAAATATTGAAAATTCCATTCACTTATTTATTTGATCATTAATTTTAGGTTTCTTTGGTAATTTAGGCTAATCATTTAGAATCTCTTACAAATCACTGAAAATTCATTCGTTTCGGTTAAGGTTAATAATTTAAGAAAATAGAACTAACCAATCCTCGTGGGAACGACATTCGGACTCAAATCCATTGTATTACTTGTTCGATACCGTACACTTGCGGTAAGAGTCAAAATTATTCGATCATTGCTCAAGGTGCAATCTGATAGGCGATTTACATAAATGTTTAATACTACAGTCACAATCACAACATAGGGAAAGGGAACTTGTACCACAATTTCAAAACACTACATTGTTTTGGCTGGACTTTGGTTAACACTAGACAAAACATTAATAGCTATAATAAGATGAAAAATACTTCCAGTGGCAACACATTACAGAATGTCAGGTTACAAACATTCCTAACATAATTTGGCTCATTCTTGCACCTTCTCCTTGCCTCGATCAGTCGAGCTTCGTTTACTCGGGTGAAAGGTCACGACGCTCACTTCGACTTTGTCTTCGTCTGATATACGTGCACACGTCTTCAGTAGATGAGACAAATGATCTGTTTCTTCTTTAGGCAAGTTCTTCACTCGGCTGGGGCTGCTTGAAACCTCATCATACCAAACAAAATATCGACAACCGGGTTGAGTGCAAGAGTAGAACAACTTCCCCAAGTATCTAGAAGTCTTTTTTTCAACCTCAAGCAATCTGAGGAATCCCTCTCCGCAACGAGGGCATAGCATCTTTGTCGGACATTCATCCAACCAATGTCCCGCTTCTCGACAACCATGACAGATTCTATAATTCTTTCCCTTCATCATTTGTTCCTGTCAACTCAACTAAAAATGTCAAATATGATAAAATTTACACTCTGTAGCAATGTTCTTAAGCAAAAAATATGTATCTCAATTCTATAATTATGTGAAATGCTAATACTTCTTTTTTCGGTGAACTCACAAAATTTTCCAAAAAATAAACAAGAAATTACTTCTGTGCCAGTGCAAAAAAATTAAAAAAAAAAAAAGAAACGTACCTAAACTCTTATCCAAAATCATCCCATATTATGCAAAATGCATTTTTTGTCTGAATGCATTCCAAGTGCCTCAAAAGTGTACATGTGATTCAAATTAATGCATTTGGAACATACAAAAGCCAATCAAATTAAAGCTTTCAAATAAAAAAATGTGGCTTACAATAATGAATAATAGGAATTACAATATACATTACACAACCAACCAACACTGCAAAAAAAATAATAATTAAAAAAAATTAAATTAAACTAAAACTTCTTCATGTGAATCATAGCCAATATAATCAAAGAATATGAAGTCAGGGTTTCAAAAATTAGGACCCTTTATCACTCAAATTGTTTAGAAATGCAGGGGTTCTTACCAGTCGATGTCAGACGAAATTTTTGATGACGATTACCACTACTTCGGTCGACCTTCGTCCTCACTCATCGGAAACTTAAATACTTCGACGGGTTCCTTCACGGTGGGTTCCACAAACTTCGAGTTAACAGCCTTCGTAGGACTACAAAATGAACAAGTTCAACCTCCGAGCTCAAATTCCTGCAATAACACTTTAAATTTCCATGAGAAATCAAATCGAGAAAATGGGGTCGAAAAATCTGCAAAAATACAACATCGGGTACTAATTTGGGGCACAAAATCGACTTATTCAGATCTAAGCATTTCCATTTCTTTTGTTGACATAGATTATTCAGAGATGGGCGGATGATATGGAGTGTGGAAATCGGCTTGGAGATGAGAGGATTTTCTGAATTTTTTTTGAAATGTATGGATGTGGACTGTGGGTGTATCAGAAGTAAGATGCGGTTTTCTTATTTTCATTAGACCGAGGGGTAGTTCGGTAATTGTACATTAACATTGTCATGCTGATTGTGAAATGGATGGGGAACGTAGCATTATCCATTCAGCCATACTCCTCCGTACCGCCGCTTCGAAAAGTCTGTACAAAATCTCTCGGCTCTCTCCCGTCTAAAATCTCTCTCACTAGTTTTCCTCGACATCCTGTTCAAGCTGGGTTATGTGATTCCGAAAACTGAGGACCAGAAACTGCTACCTCCCTTTAGTCCGCCGTCGCGAGCCGCTCCTGTTGAAGTCGGGTTTTGTGATTCCGGTGACTGAGGACCCAGAAACTCCACCGTCACGAGCCGCTCCTGTTCAAGCTGGGTTTTGTGATTCCGACGATTGAGGACCCCGAAACTGGCTACCTCCCTTCAGTCCACCATCACGATCTTATGCTTCGCGCAGTCAAAGTTGCAGACGTGGTCTCTGAGTCGCCGTCGGTATCGTAGTATCTATGTCGTTCCTTTAGCGGTTTTATCAACAAGCTCATTCTCGAGTCAAAGTTGCAGACGTGGTCTCTGAGTCGCCGTCGGTATCGTAGTATCTATGTCGTTCCTTTAGCGGTTTTATCAACAAGCTCATTCTCGAATAAGTGTATCTAAATGAGTTTTTTCTTTCCATTGATGCTTTGGACTTGGTGTTTGTATTGTTTGATATGTTGTGTTTTGTACAAATAGTTTGAATATTGATTTCTGATGCTGTGATTTGTAACACTAAGCCAAGCATTTTATTTTTTATTCGAAATCTAAAGATGGCTTTGGTAATTATAAATTATAATGTGTGTAGCCATGTACAAAAATATTAGATTTTTATGCAAAATCTTACTGCTTTTGCCAGAAAAATAAACAAAAATATTATATTTTGATGTTGCTTTATGTATTGCATGAAAACAAATGCATATTTTCTCATTTGGTTGGAATGAATAGGGGATGATCTTGAAGAGGGAAATGCAGTGCAAGAAAACACCATTTGAATTCAATGACATATACATTAGCTAGTAGGAAGATTGCCTTTGAAATGGTTCTGGAGGAGTTGTTTGAAATGGAGTAAGATAGGGAGTAAAAGTCTGGTGCTGAATTGTGGATTATAGATTGTCGTAGATGTTGTGCCATTACTGCCACTTCAATTATTTAACTTTTCAATCACATTGTAGGTGAAAAAAAATCAGGGAACTTCATCAGTATGAAAGTATTGTTGCAACTCATATCTCCTACTGCCGAGACGTAAGTGACCGAATCAAAGTTTATGTTCCTTTTGAGTGATCTGTTTATATCTATGATTTTAGTAGTTTGAAATATTTAGATTAACTGATGTTGTATCAGGCTTTTATTTGGGCAACAAATAGTCCATGTGATGCCAGTGGAGCTCACAAATCAACTCCAGATTTGATGCCTTTTATTATTTAAATTGATTTTCATCGTTTTTTACTATAACTTTGATTGACAATAGTAAACAGTGGATTTGTTTGAAACTTTGATTGACAATAGTTTTATATTTTTGTGTCTTGCATTTCATAATGGCATTAGGTGCTGATTTTTTGTTATAGACTTGAACAAAAAATTAATTCTTATTCTTATTTTTATATATACATATATATGTAAGAAGTGAACAAATGAAAACTATTTACCATCAAGCAATTTTTTGTTGGATCCTCTTCTACGCTATCTTGCAAATGTGGCCTATCGGTACAATGTTCTTTATTCATATAGTGTAAGAATAATGTTCTACTTCATCTCTTTTTATGTTTTAATACAACATGACCTCTCTCTGCACTTTACCTTTCCGGCTTTTGATTAATTGAATCTTAATGTATTTTTTTGTAGTATTATTGAAAATAATTGTGTATACTTTTTATTTTTTGTTTTCCCTTTTTTTTTTTCAATTAAAGGCTTGAAGAGAAATAGAAAAAATATGGATGAGTACAACATGATAGTGCCTGTGCTGGATACTGGTCTTAAGGAATGCATCCTCAGCAGTCTCCTCTCAGTTGACCGTCTAAAGGTTGTTTTGTCTACTGATTTTGGTTCTCTTAAACAATGAAAAAAATTGCGAGTTTGTGATATTACGAATCAGAATTGTGCAATTTCTCTGATTTTGGTTCACTGAAATCTGAATTAGCTTGGTTTCATTTGCTGCTTTTAGTTTCTTGATCTCATTTATTTCATAAGTTTAACTTTTTCTAAAATAAAGATATAGAAGCATGGCACTTTTTTTTTTTTTTGTAATTGTTCCTTTTCGATTGAAAATCTGAAATGGGTGTTCTTATTTTTTAAAAGTTCAATTTTATTTATTTTTTGGTTCACAAATCTGAATAGAGATTTTGTTTCCGTGATAAGGACTAGGACTTTGACGATGAACTGGGGTTTGTTATTGTTACTTCAATACATTTACTGAATTATCTATGACAATTTTTGGAAAGTTTTGTTTCTTAATGAAGTTTGGTTTTTTACCGTTATAAAGTGAAGTGTAATTTTTATTTGCTCAAGTATCTATGGTATCTTATTTACCCCATCATATATTGTTATGTCTTTGATCAATATTCATTTTACTTGCCAGCATTAATTCTGGCATTAAAAAAGCTACTTAAGTTCAATTCATCTTTGAAGCCTGCTTTTGCTTATGGTGGAATGGAACAAAGTCTGGCATATTCTCTTGCCTAAAGTCTGAGCCTTCTTCTAATGACGAGTTCTCTTGATAGGTTTAGTGGTAATTTAATTTACCCTAATTGTGTGATAGTGATAACAAAAATGGTGTCCAACAAGCTCATATTTGTGATAATTGGTACAAGAATGGCTAGCCTAACTATTTCTAACAAGCTCTACACAGCTACAACCTCGAAAGAACTTTTTGAGTTTTTGGTTGTGGCGGATGGAACAAGAATTGGTGGCAGAATCTTCTGTATTTTGTGGTGACAGGATCGAGCTAGGTGCTACTTGGATCCATGGAATTGGGGACAGCCTAATTCACAAAATTGCTCAAGAAATCAATTCATTAGAGTCTGAGCAGTCAGGGGAATGTATGTATGGGATTTTGGAGGATCCTTTGACTATATCTTATGTGTTGATACATTACTATATATTAGTATATATAAATATGCATTACTATTAGTATTTAGTTCGTTTTTTGAGGTTTTTTTTTTTTTTTTTTTTTTGACTAAAGAGAGAATCATTATTCAGATTTTTACTTGAATGTTTATTCAAGTTGATTATTGAATCATTTTACTTGGAAAAGCTTGGAAATTTTTTATTCTACTAGAAAATTTTTGGTAAGGATGGGTGAAGGTACGAATTTCTGATAAGGATAGGCATCCAACAAATTTCACTACAAATGTTTTTAAAAGATGGGAAACTTAAATGCTTTGAGGTTTAAATGCTTTGATTTTAGTAAGAATTAAGGCTTTTTAGTTAATTTTGCACTCTCTCTGTTTCGGTGTGGTTGATGTTGTGTATTTTTGCATTGTGTAAAATGGTGTAATAAGTGGTAAGATAGATGTAATTGAAAATATTTATGCTAACGAATGTTATGCTTGACCTTATCTGATATGTGTCTGCTCCACTGTCAGAATTTGTTTTCCTGATCTGAATTATTTCCTGATGTTTGACTTGGACATTCAACTGTATTTCCATGTTAGATTCACAAGCTTCTGTTGTTTCTATGAAGACTGGATGAAAATAATAATAGAGAGAGAAAACTATATTTCAGTCTATGGTGAAAACTATATTTTAGTTTATGGTGAAAGTATTCATAATTCTTAATGATGATCTTCTATTCAAGGTTACTACTATTTTTGGGTGTAAAGAAGTCAATAATCATGGAAAATATGATCATTCTTTTTCTGAATATTTATTTTATCGGTATTTTAGTTTCGGGGTCCTTTGAATTAGTGTTCTTCATCTAAAAAAGAGGATAAATTTTGTGGATTATTAATGGTGATTGATTGGTTATAGTGGAGGTTGCAAAGCATGGCATACTAAGGTACGAATATTCATTTTTTTTAACACTCATAATTGATTATTTAGATTATCTGATGAGATAGTTGGTTTGTGGATGTATGATGATGACGACGACAATGAAAGCCTCTTTTTTTAAGTAGTTTAGCATATATGTCTCTATTTGATGTTAATTTTATACTTATTAATATTATTATTTAATTAGGTATTTTTTGTTTGTTATTCTTATTTTAATATTATTATGAATTATTTGTCCTATTTATTATTATGTGATTGGTGTTTTTGAATAAAAATTGGCAAAAAAAAGTTAAAATGCTACGTGTAATTATCAATATTAAAATTATGTTTTTGTTACTAAAATTAAAATAATTTATTATCCTCAATATTATAAATTATATTTTTTTGAAATGTAATTTAATATTATTAAATATTTTTAAAAAATTTACTCTTCGTTCGACGGCTATATTTTTCTCAATAAGCAAAATATTAAATTTGTGAAAAAATATATATTCCAGAAAGAGTTAAAATAAATATATTCTATATAAAATGTGTTACGTTACAAATGAAAAAAAAATTGGATTAATATATTTTAAAAATAAATAAATAAAAACATTGAAGTCATACTTTCTTATATGTCAATAAAATGAGTATGTTCAACATGCATATTATGAGAATCATTAATTTGTTGGTGTCAACTTTTTGTTATCAACACATAAGTTAAATAAAATTTAATCGTTTTTTTTTTTAATTTTGACAAAAAATTGCATATATATAATATTAATATATTTATAAAAAGGATGAAAAAAAAATATTAAATAATTTATAAATTGAAGTTTGAATGAAATGTAAGTAATACATTAAAAAAAATAACTTAATCGAAATTTAAAATATATTAAAAGGAAATTTTGTGATAAGATCGACAAATTTTTAGGGAAAAATGTAAATAAAAGTCGAAATAAATTTAATACAAAAATTTAATTAATTGTCAAACTTGAAGACGCGTGGAACACTGGGGTATTGTTTCTTTTTCTATTTTGATGATTTTTTTTTTAAAATTTCAAATTCGATAAAAATTTTACTAAAATGTTATTTGTACTATTTTTTTTAAGTATGATAGTATAATCAATATATTTTCATAAATTTCATTTCATGAATATAAATCTCGTGCATCGCACGGGTGATAGAACTAGTATTAATAAAAAATCAAGAGTCACAAAACTCCTAGGTTTATTTATTTTCAATGAACCATTATTGAAGATATGGCATTAGCAAGTTTTGATTTTTCTTTTTCATATTTGATTTTATTCTAGTAGTAGATATCCAAAAATACCATGTTCTTAAAATCCAGTTAAATTGTTTCTTCCAACTATCTACTAAAAAAATCTGATTGTTTAAATTTTAAATACTCTCATATGAGTAATATCTTGCTTTGTAATAGCAAAGTTAGTAATAATGGTTTTTTTTTTTTAGCAGGATGGAAATGGAAAGATCAAATGATGATTTTTAGGAAGATGATGCGGAGGATTTAGCTGAATCCGATATCTGTGAGGAGGATTTTGTTCATTTTTGGCTAAGAAACAACTAAGGGCCTTATTGTATATTGATTTAATGCACACATATGGTTTTAATTTGAATGTTGATATTTTGGTTTCTCTTAGTTTGTGTTCTTCTTCCTCAATTAGTTTGTTTTGTTGGTTACATATTCTGGTGGTGAATGTTTAATTTCTTGTTTCTCTTAGTTTGTGTTATTGGTTACATATTCTGGTGGTAATTTTCAAGTTTTTCTTAATCTGTGTTGTTGGTTTCTCCTCCAATTTCAGTTCAGTGTATCATTGTATTTATGTGTATTAGTACCAGTGATTCATCTATCATAAATCTCCTATTGTTGCTGGTATTAGTGTAGTATGTTCAAAAAACAGTGGATGAGCCAAAATATATAACTTCATTAAAACATCAAAATACACCAAGATTGAATTTCAATCATCTTCAACCAAAACAAACATGAACACTATACATAAACAACTCAAAATACACCACCTCATTTTCTACCTAAAACTGAATGCCAAGTTCCAACCAAAAAAATTGATCACCATTTAACGACACAATGAATTTTACATTATAGAAAGATGCCCTCTTGTCACCCAAAAAATTGTTGAAAGCTGATCACTAATCCACAACACAAGGACGATACAAATAGGGATGTCAAACCGGCTCGACTCGTTTGACTGAAGTTCAAGTTCGGTCCACGAGCCGGAAATGGACCGGCTCGTGGGAAGACTAACAGGGCCGAATTGGCTCGTCCCCCACAAAGCTGGCTCAAGTTCGGATCGTTGGCCCGTTGGTCCACGAGCCGAACGGTAATTTTTTTTTTTTTATAAAAAGAAATAATTGAATTGAAAATTTTGAAATGAAAATGAAATATGAAATTTAAGATAATATAAAATATTGTATGAAAATATGAAATATTTAGAGCACTTGAAGTTGTTACAATTGAGACTTGATCACTTGAACAATTGAACATGAGAATTGATAGAATATAGATTAGAGAGTAGTGTAATTTCTTGTAGATAGAATTGAAAGAATTGTGTAAAATTTGTATGAAAAATGAGGTATTTATAGAGTTGAATTGAAAAAAAAAAAAAAAATTATAACAGCAAACACGAAAACGAGCCGGCCCATTTTGCAGTCCGTTGGACTAATCCACGAACTTCACACGAGCAGAACTTGAACTGTTCAACACTCAACTTTTTTATCTGGTCCAAGTCCATTTTTTAACTAATCGAACCGAGCCGAACTCCCAAACTGTCCAGTCCGTTTGTCATCCCCCAGATACAAATATACAATATAGAGATTAATTCAACAACAATTGCAATAAGAGACTTCTGGTAGCAACAATCACAGACATAATGGACAAAACAGCTGTAATACTACTAGTAGACAGGGTAGTTCTTCGTGCCCCAGCTCTCCACTGTTTACGCAGACTACCAAGGCCACTTCCGAGGCGCAATCTTCTGGCCAGATGTGGAACGCCATGAGCGCTCTTCGATTTTTTTGATGGTGAGATTTTGAGTTGCTGGGATGGGCGATAACATACTGGAGGGGCGGAATCCCATCGTTCTTATGGCGAAGAAAATCCTCTTCATCAATGAACCCGTCAATGGGTTAGAAAGGAAAAAGGTTTGGAGCTTGGAGATTGAATGGGGGAGAAGAAGAGTTTTCAAATTTTGAGAAACGGGGAAGAAAGCTACTAGCATTGGAGCTTGGATGGGGGAGAGAAGGGTTTCCAGATTTGAGAAATGGGAGGAGATTGTTTCTGGTGTTTTTTAAAATGAGCAGGAGAGAGGGTTTCCAAATTTTGATAAAATGGGTTAGAGGTGGACAAAATAATCGAACCGAATCAAACTAAACCGGAATCAAACCAAATCGAACGGTTTGGTTCGGTTTTACAAAAAAAAAATTAATGATTTGGTTCTTAGTATGGAGAACCAAACGGTTTTGGTTCCGGTTCTTGTTCTAGAATCAAGAACCAAACCAAGAACCGAACCCCAAACTTGTTGACCTATGGTCAATTTGACCTTATTGTTTTGATCATAACAAACAAGAATTTATTGTGTTGCTAACAAGTGTGCTTCAAGTGTTTCATGTAATGATAAATATTCAAAGCACTCAATGTTCAAATCATCTCTTAAAGATATAAATCAAAATTATGTGATCGAGCACATGAGACGCAAAGAAGATCATGAAATCATTGAAGATATTCAAAGATCAAAATTGAGGTCGAAAAGCATGACATGAAGATCAAGAATTCAAGCATACAAGATTAGAGTTGATTTAACATATGTAAAGGTATAACACTCTCAATCTTTAGCGATGAAATTCAAAGAGCTCGAAAATGATTTTTATGCATCAAGAAACTTACTTGAAAATTCATCACTTGCATAAAATATTTTCATCTTAGTCAAGATTGTCTTTCAAAGGTTATTTGATCTTAAATCATGATTATACTATGTTAAACCACTTTGAAAAATAAGTTAGAAACCTAAAAATCGAAAATTTTCATATTTTTCAAAAGTCAACAGAAAGTCAACGGTCAACAGTTGACTTTCGGTCAACCGAACTATTTCGGTCGACCGAACTTTTGGTCAACCGAAATTTTTCGGTCAACCGAAAGTTCAACGGTAAAATTGTAACGGCTATATGGAAGATTCGGTCGACCGAAACTCCAAATTTGGTCGACCGAAACTGGCTGAACTTGAATTTTTCATCTATAAATAGTCATCACATTTGCATTCAATAACAACAACTTAGATAAGATTTTATACAAACTTTCTTGTGAAAATTCAGTGTTCTTACTTAGTTTTTATTCATCTTTTATTTTCATAAAACTTTGATTGATCTAAACTTTGTTTTATCAAATTCATCAAAGTTTTTGGAAGAAAGTTTTGTGAAGATTTTTAGTTTTACATTATTTAAACTTCTTCAACATCTTCACACTATATTGGAATTGAATTGTAAGTCTCTCTTTGTTCTAAACTTGTTTTAATCTTTTAAAAGAGAAAAATTCCAATTGAGGAACTTTGATTATTTGTGCTACATTTTTCATTATCATTTGATTCATCAAAGTTCCATTACCTAAACACTTTGAGCTTAACTTATTGTTAATTATTCAAGTGTGGCATCTCTTGGTACGTAATTTGATTCAATATTTTTTAACAAGAGATCATTTGAAAAACTTTGTTTGATTGCCTCAAACTTTTCATTATCATTTGCATCAAAGTTTTTCTCTAACACTCGAGCTTAATTCATTGCTATCTATTGAAGTGTTAGCCTAACTCTCTCGGTACTTAATTTAAGTATATCATTTGTCAAGAGAGTTATTTCAATTGTACATTCAATTCATTATATCTTGTGGTTTCGAGAGCCGTGTCAAAACTCGATTGTTGGTTTTCGAGAGCCTTATCAAAACTCGATTGTTGGTTTCGAGAGCCGTGTGAAAACTCGATTGTAAAAGGATAGGCGCTCCTTGTTGTAAGTCGCCTAAGGATTTGGTACTCCTTGTTGTAAGTTACCAAAATAGTGGATTTGGCCTTGCTCGTGACGGAGAGCTCGGTAACGGGGGACGTAGATCATGTTGGTTGATTGAACCTCCATAAATCGTGTTTGCACTCTCTTATCCCTTTTACTTACGTACATTGCACTTACTCTATTCTATCAATTTATATTGTGCAACATTATATCTAAGTGCTATACTTGCCTTATCAATTAAGTTTACACATATATAGCACACTACATTGATAGATTAGTTACTTGTAACACTAAGTGCACATATTTGTACCCATTGGTTTTTAAGTTTGAGATTATTATCGAAAAAGTTTTATAAACCAATTCACCCCCCTCTTGGTTAGTTTACTCTTGGGCTAACAAAACTCACTTTTAGATCATTTTTTTAAAAATTATTTTTAAAAGTTAAAAAATTAACTTTATCTAATCTTTTGGTAATCTAGGTCTTAGCTTTTTTATGCTGTCAGAAATCTAAATTTATTTTTCTTTAATCCTCTCTTATTTTTCCTTTTTCCATTTTTGGTATGTAGCTTGTAAGAGGTTTTGCTTACTGTGTAACTGAAAATATTTCAATGTGGTTCTCACGTCTCCTTTTACTCGGTGGAAGATTTCATGCATTACATATCCCTCACATTTTTTATGAAATCTGGACATTTGTTAACTC
This sequence comes from Ligustrum vulgare, assembly GCA_963555705.1. Lineage (NCBI taxonomy): Eukaryota > Viridiplantae > Streptophyta > Magnoliopsida > Lamiales > Oleaceae > Ligustrum > Ligustrum vulgare. Next base: position 5,028,572 of record OY743176.1, on the reverse strand, counting down.
GTCCTAAAATAAGATATTTGTAGTTTAAAGAGGTATTATGAGATTATAGGCATCATCTTGTGTTTCGTGCATTAATTTATTTTTCGTTTTCGTTTTATGCTTATAGTTTCTAGGTAAGAATGAAGAAGACGTAGTCATGTAGCTTGATATAATTAATCTCTATCAATGATTCATTCGTCTACATTTTTAAATCATTTTTATTAGATAATATTTTGTATGGAGATGTAACTTGATATTTGTGTATTGGTTTAGACTTCGGTAAATGAATTTCGTTAATCATTACTAAGTACTAACTTATGGTCGTGGATATGGTATGTGATGATAATTTGCTTTTATATTTTAAAATTCAAGTAATGTATTGGGAACCAAATCAAACCAAACCAGAACCAAGCGGTTTAATTCCGGTTTGGTTTCATATCTTTATAAAAATCGATTGGTTTCATTGGTAAAAAAACCATCAGTTCATGGTTCGGTTTGGTTCCAATGGAACCAGAACCAAACCGAACCATGTCCACCCCTAAAATGGGTAAGAAAGTATTTTTTTTTAAAAAAATGGAATGTTTTGTATCAAGTCAAGGAATTGAAATTATTTATTGATTTATTTGTATTTTTTAGGTAAGATGAAGGGTTAAAAATTGGAGAGAGAAAATATTGATGGTTAAAAAGTAATATAAAAAATAGTGTAATTTAAATTTTTGTAATGATTACAAATTAATTCTTAGCCAAACACACCCTATATTGGAAAATGGAAAATGCTATTTGAACCCCACCCTTGCCCCCCACTCACATGGAGGGTGGGGCATGCTCATCAATATGAGCAGGCCCCACCCTCCATGTGAGTGGGAGGGCAAGCTTAGGGGCAATATGAGCAGGCTCCACCCTCCATGTGAGTGGGAGGGCAAGATTGGGGTAAGGGTGGGGTTACTGTAGCATAACCCCCCTATATTATCCCTTTTTTATTTTAAGTTTTTGCTGACTAGGAATGTCAAAATGAGTCTCTCTCAAAAATGTCAATTTTGAATGTATTTAAGTGATAAAATAGTTTATGACCTAATCAAAATTTCACTGGAGCTCTAATAATTGCATATATGAGAGAAAAAAGGGTAGAATTGAAGAGCACACCTTATTACCTTTACTAGTGGAGGCTCGTACTTCGTACGAGAATTGTTTCACAGTTGAATTTATTAGTGTTATTTCAATATAATTTTAAGAAGAATTTTGCAAATATAATTTATAGCCAAATTGTGAGATTTTGAAGAATGAAACTAAGCATTATATAAATCATCACTAAGGGTGCATTTGATAGCGATGGTGGAATTTTGGTGGAAAGAAAATGAATTTCAGGGAATTGAATTTCTGAGAATTAGAAGTTTAATGTGTTTGATTGATTTGATTTTTTAGGTGGAAAAAGTAAGGAATTTTCCAACTTTTGTTGTTTGATTGACATTATTTTCCATGGAAAATAAAGTAAAATTGATCTATTTTAATAAAAAAAATATGTTTTTTAATTTTTTCACACATTTGTACTTGATAATAATAATGTTAATTTTTAGAAAAAAAACAAATCAATTAACAATAACAAAAATGATCAAACGTAACGAAAATGATATAAGATTTTCCATGGAAAATAAAACCTCCCCCCTGGAAAATGAATTCATTCAAAATAAGGAAAATACTGAATTTCGAGGCAAGTGGAAAAATGAATTTCATGAAAAATTTAGGTAACCAAACAGCGCAAAGTTGAAAATTTACATGAAAAATCATATTTTTCATGAAAAATTACGCGAATCAAACGCAGACTAAGGGGGACAACATCACCTAAGGTACCCGTACAATTCACATAAACCCAACCAGGACCATTTGATATTATGTGAGCAATCCCAAGATTCTCTGACTTTGTATTATTGGAAATGTTTCTTTCCATCTATCCAGTGGATTTGCAAATCTTTTAAACTACAAATGCCACAATGTTTTCCGTCAAAAAAACAAATGCCACAATGTTTTGGATATTTAGTGCGTACTAAGAGCATATTTGATAATGTGAAAAATTTTGATTTTTGTGATATTTTTTTGTGTTTTTTATGGATGTGTGTGGTTTAAAAAAAATTGAAAAGTCAAAAATTGTGGACTTGATTAAGAATGGATGGTTGAGGTTAAGTTTGAAAAGTTGAGGTGAAATTTTTTTCGTTAACAAACATGCTCTAAGCTAAGCAATTTAGAGTCCAAAGCACAACAATATAGTCTTCTGCCAGTTGCAAAAAGTAAAAGAAAAGGGCAAGGATCACATAGCATTTAAAATATATACAATCGGGGGAAAGTGAAGCAAATAAAAGAGCGCCAACCAATGCCTAAAAAGCAAGAAAAAGAGAAATAAAACAATTAGCAACAAGTACTGCTGTTGCGCAAAAATAATAGACAATTTATCATGCTTAAATCAACTGAGAAGATAAGTTTATTGAATAAATGAATTAACTTATTAGAAAACAACGTATTGGTTAGAATAAGGTTGAGAATATTGACTTAAGACAGTTACACAGATTTGGAGGTGACAACTTAAAACTTTTATAGAAGTGTATGGATGCACGAATTGAGGATGAGACCATGGATGTAGGAGATTTTTACACTTCAAAGTTAAGAAATAATATTTTAATGTCAAGTTTGAGGTGTCAAGCTTCTGACATGTAAGTAGGAGTTAACTATGGAGGTGGAAGATGACTCTTGAAGGCTAAAAACGGCTATGGAGGTTTATTTTGCCACCTCATGCTTGATTTTTCCAGATTTCACAGTTTTGAGTAATTGTCCTTGGACTTAGATTTGAGGTAGTAAACGAGTTCCAAATTAAGTATTCTTGGTCTCATTTCAAACTACTCATGGAGTCTTCCATTTGAAATTTGTTTCAATAGATTTGGTTAACCGAGGTGAAAGTTATGACGTCCCAAAATTGACCATTTGAAACTGTCTTTCAGCGTTGAACGGTCGAGGAGCCAACTTTGAAAATTCGCCGAGAGCTGTACATTAATTGAAATGATGAACGAATTTCAGATTCTCGAAATTTGCTTCGAATACTTATATGTACATATAAATTATGCATTTATCGGAGGTCGAAAGTGGTCAAACAAAATTCCTAAAAAGAGACGCTTAAATACGTTTTTTATATATTTTCATTTAATTAAAAACTCCATTTTTATTTCTTTAACTTCCAAAATAATTAAATAAATTCTAAAACACTTTTATTGTGTCACAATAGACAACTAAGCACGTCATAATTTTCGGATCGTTACAAGGGAGGTTGGGGCTTCTGCTGGCGTGGCGAGAGAGCTTGCGACTGTTATGTCATCGGCGATGGAGTAGGGGAGTGGGCTGGGCAGAGATGTTATATCACTAAGTTTTTGTGCATCGGTTGGGATAAGAATGTGCTATTACTATACTTAATCTAAACTAATTGTTGACTTCAAGTGTGAAAGCAACGTACCAAAAATGAATGATGAATATATAATAGCAAATCTTTTAATGGAGAGTGGTATAAATTATAATATACCTTAAGTAACTTGTACAACTCGTTTTAGAAATTATTCAACTCTCGCTCTATATCCGCCATTATGGCACAGTGAAAGTGTTCATATAACACATTGAAAATGTTTGACAACTTGAAATAAAGAATAATTTAACAATTTATTTTTTTGTTGGTTTTACCGTGTAAGCAATCATGTTTTTTATTAATTTAAATATTGAAAAATAACAATGTCCAAATCAAGAAGCAAAAAAATTCCAGACCATACAGTTATTTATTGACGTTGATGTTTGATCAATTTTATACATGTGACAATGGAGTGTACCTAATCGATCCAAATCGCAGATCATGGCATCTGTGTGTCCACGTAGATATGTGGTGCACACGAGCAGAACATGAACAACAAATGTCACTATTTATCACTCTTATCCATCGACGGTCCATATAGATAAGCTCACTTTTTTTTCCCCCCTCAAATTATAGATCACATTTTTATATTGAGAAAATATATTAATGTTTTATTTTTCTATTATACTCCTATATAATATACATTGTTATTATTATTAACAAATATGAAATACTCATAATTTAATGTAGGCTTATATTAAATAAAATGTAAGTAAATTTATATTTAATCTTAGTGAAAATAGGAACGAATCTATCTTTAAAAGATAGAGGGAGCACAACTTATGGTCCTCGGTTGAGATTGATATGTTTCGAGATGCTACAATAAATAAGACACGTGTGTTTGCGTTGAATTTACTACTCTTTAGTCCATCAAAAATAAATTTGTATCTATTTCCACGAAAATTAATATATATATTATTATTTTACATTTTTCCTAACCTACCTATATATTTAATAATAATTTAAATGTGAATAACTCATATATTGATAATAAGTTACGTTAAACAAGAGAATATTATAAAGATCAAGTCATAATTAGTTAATTAATTAAATATATTTATATTTTATTAATTAGATATGTAAAAGTTACAATATCATACAAATTATGATGACAATTGCAGTCACGGTTATCACAAATTATGAAATTAATTTATCAAGACTTTTTCTTGATCACAAATTATAAAATTATTTGATCACGACTTATTTTTCGATCACAAATTACAAATTTATAGGCCACAACAAATTTTCGATCACAAATTATCAAATTAATCAGTTATAATTTACATCTTAAGTCAACTTATTTTTAGGTCACAAATTATAAAAATAATCGGTCACGACTTATTTTTTGATCACAAATTATAAAAATAATCAGCCACGACTTATCTTTTGAACACAATTTACAAATATCTTAGGTCACAAATTAAAAAAAATAATTGATCACGAATTATCTTTCTGTCACAATTTACAAATTTATGATCACCGTCACAAGTCACAAATTTTAAATTTCACAAATTATAAATTTTATAAGTCACTACTTATTTTTCGATCACAAATTATCAAATTAATCATTCACGACCCATTTATCAATCACGAGTCACAACTTTTATAGGTCGCAACGTCTTCTGAGTCACAAATTATAAAAATTTTGATCACGACTTATTTTTCAATTACTATGCTTAAAAATCTTAAGTCACGACTTACTTATAAGTCATAAATCTTAAAATTTGTAGGTAACGACTTTTTCTCGATTACAATTTATCGAATTTTATAGGTCACAACTTATTTTTCGATCACAATTTTTAAATTTTTAGGTCACAATTAATCTTTCGACCACGAATTTGTCACAACTTATTTATTGATAACAAATTATTAAATTAAATTGTCACGTATTATTTCTCTATAACAAATCACGATTTTTATAGGTCACAAATTTCAAGTTTTATATGTTACAATTATCAAATTATTAGTCACAACAACTCAATTAAAGGTTACAAATTATACTTCAACAACCACCCACCCCAAACCCAAACCCACCAACATCAGCGTCGGCGCCTCCACTACCTCCGACATACCACCATGACCACCACCATTGACCGTTGCCCACCTCCCATCACCACCACAGCCATGAACCACCATTTTCCAGCCAAAGAACACAGCCACTTCACTACCACCCACATGCATCGCCATCAATCTGCCGTCGCCACCGACAGAGCACCACCACATCCACCGCAACCACTCCACTACCACCTCCACCTTCAACAATTATCGCAAACACTAGAACCAACCTTCACCACCATCGTCAAAAAAAAAAAAAAAAAACCACCAAAAAGATACCCAAACCTAAACCCACAACCACAAACGACCACCATCCCCAACCCAACCCCACTCTCACCCCTACCTACAGCACCGTCATGGAACCACCGCCTCCTCCAAACCATCATCACAACCTCCAAATGCACAACACAGCATCACCACTTCCTACCTCAGCACCATCGCACCACACACCATCGCCTCCATTCGATCTCTACACATCCCTACAGTCACTACCCTCTTCAGTTCCACCCATCACCTCCACCAACACGGCAATGCCATCTCTAACACGTGGAACATAGTAATTTGCGAAAATATTTTTATCTTTCTTTTCATAAGTTAGTGACGTAACCGATGTCACTGGGATTTCAAAATAATTTTACTTTTAAATAAAACTCATCTATTTAAAAAGTAACGATAAAATATTTAATATAAGATCTTAACTTTAAAATCTTTTACATTAACAATAATAAAAGAGAGAGTTTGGCAGTTTAATCACAATACCTTATTCAATGAGTCCACAACTCACATGTCGTCACCTAGCGTAGGCACTATCCGTCTCGCCTTATGAAGATCCGCATCAATTCCTTTTTCATTTATATCATTACCTGAAATATTATATGTCGTTGAATGAGTATACACTTACCTAGTAAGTGGAGTATGGTGCACATTTGCTATTGCACGTAGACAAATCAACCTCACATACTCAAGATTCGTGCAAGTTTGACTTATTAAATCAGTAAAGCCTATGTTCAAGTCAAATCATATTTTCATGTTGCGTCAAGTTTAAGTCGAGTTCTATATGCACGTCAAGCCATATATCGAAATCAATTTCAGTCCCAAGTTAAGTTCAAATCGAGTTAATTTAGATTATATGTATTTCAAGTTATATCCAGTCTAGTCCAATCAAGCCAATTTCATATATTCAAATCCAGTCAAATTCACATATTCTAGTCAAATCATACTTTATATATTTAAGATCACGTCTTACATATTTAAACCATTAAGTTCGTATACTTAAGTCTTATAATCAAGACAAGTCAAGGAAAAGACAAGACCATTAAAACATATTCAAGTTCAATGTAAGATATTTATGTATCCAAGTCAAGATATTCAAGTATCCAAATCTAGTGCAAGATATTCAAGACTAATTTCAATGCATGTATTTTCAAGAAAACATGTCTTTTAATGGGCATATATTATAAATCAACTATTATCCCAAGCGCACACAAGAAGGGAATGTAACCACAAGTTTAAGTGTCAAGTTTATTCCACGAGTTATTTTACAAGATTGGTTTCTATACTACGGGTTTCAAGCAGGGAGTCGAGATCCTTGAAACTCATTGAACTCCGTGACACATAGATCAAGACAAGCATCATATGCGTATTAACAAGCGGGATAGAGTATGACTGTAATATCATACAACAAGTTCCGTTCTATGCAATGCATAAGAAAAACATGAAAATCCCTTTTAATGTAATGCATAATGGACGCATATCACGTAGTAACATTTAAGATCACGTAATCGAGTACAAGTCTAGCCAAGCCAAGTTCATATGTTCATAAGTTATATGTTGACAAAAGTCAATTCTTATATATTCAAGATTCAATTTACTTAAAGTTCATTTTTTCAAGTCAAGTCAAATGGATATAATCATGTATTGTGTTAAGTAGACGACATATCAATTTTATTATCTTTATCATATTGACGAGTCTAAGATTTCTTTATATATCCAAATAGTATTGATTTAATATTAAGATAGTGATTAATGACATAGTTAATAGTTAATCACCTTCTTTGTGTTAATCATATGAATGTCAAGATAATATTAAGATAGTGATTAATGACATAGTTAATAGTTAATCACCTTCTTTGTGTTAATCATATGAATGTCAAGATAATACTACTAATAATATAACAATCATATAGGAATTAATTAAGGAAACTTATCACGAGATCATAAAAATAACATAACAATATAATCATCATATATGCTTTATAACGAAATCACAGAAATATCAAGATGATAATACTATTGAACTTATAATGAGGTCACGATAATATTAACAATTATATTAATTATTGAACTTATAACAAGATCATGAGTATTCATATATTTAACTTGTATCAAGTAAACAAATAAACATATTCCACTAACTTCAATCCAGAAGTGCCTAAAATGAGGTTTTGCACTTTTGGCGTATTGATGTATCGATACCTCATGAACGTGTATCGATACCTGCAGTCGGTCCAGTACTGTTGAGTATGATTTCTAGGAATTGTTCAAGGTTTAACTATTTTGGATCTCGCAGAACTTTATTTAGGATATCTAGAACATGTTAGTCTTGATCCCAACAATTATCCAAACATAATCCTAACTTTGAACTAGGATTTATGAATGAAAGAATCATCCTTCTAATGCTTTCATGGCTTAATATTTCTGTGTGAGAACACCCTCCAGTTGATTGCTATTTATAGTTTTTATTAGGGGTGAACAAATAAATCGCCAACCCGCTAAATCGAATCAAACCGCGACAAATGGTTTGGTTTGGTTCGATTTCAAATGCGAAATGGTTTGGTTTGGTTTGAAAAATCTCCAACCCACTTTAAACAGTTTGGTTTAGGTTTCAATTGTTGAAATCGCGGTTTGAAAGCACACCCCGCCAAGTTTTAAACAAATTATAAAAAATAGTACATTTATCAAAATCCAGATTGTTATTGAAACTTTTAAGAAATTTTGAGTGCTGCTTTGATTTTTTATTCTAGTAGAAATAAGTTATAGAATAACTTTTATCAAAATTTGGACATGTTCTTGAAATATTTCTATTCTCTATCAATTTAAAAAATGTGAGATATTTTCAGGAATAAAGTTATGTGCTAATCTATGCCTGTGTTATCCATCCTATTAGCAATCCAAACTCATTCCCAGCTAGAACTATTAAATGTTGTAGAAAAGTTAAATTGAGACATGCAGTTTCCATTGAAGAACTTTATAAACAAATTAGAAGAAAATTCATTATGATACATATTTATAGCATACTGAATAGAAAAAATACTCCTGCAGTAACACAGCGTGTTTTATTTTATGTATGTGAATGGTTCTGAACAAGTAAATATCAGTTGTAGCAGCAACCTATCGGAGTAATCTCCTTGCTAATGTGAGTTGCATCTTGGAAAAAATTCAAGAACACATTTTGACGTAATCTATGAATGGTCAAAAGGTATTTTTTAGTTATCGACCGTGAAGTCGGTGTTGATCCTTCACTCAATGTTGTGTATCAATTACAAAATTTGTGATCTTTGCTATTGGTAGATTAATCATTCATTCATTCTTGCTTTATCATACAAGAATGTGGCTTGGTTTGGGATTTACTAACTTATTTAATTGCAAAACGCAATTTTAAACCGCACCAAACCGCAAAAAATGGTTTGATTTGGTTTGATTTAGGAAATGAAATGAAATGAAATGGTTTGATTTGGTTTGGAAAGTTTTCAAACCGTTTTAAACGGTTTGGTTTAAAATTTTGCTACAAACCGCTCAAACCAAACCGTGTTCACCCCTAGTTTTTATGCAATGCACAAGAATGAAGTTTAGTCCTGGCCGTATGCGATCTAATTTCTTATTAGTTGGAGGTGTCACATGTTGTTTTAATGCAAGAAAGTAGGAGCTGGAGGACTCACAACATGCAAAACAATAGGTGTCACTATTAGGTTGTGTGTGTCATCAAGCCTATGGTAGGTGTAGGGAGGACACGTACTGCTTAACCCTTCCAAAAATCAGCTCCCAAGTACACTGTTTGGGCTAGAATTTAAGGTATCATCTTGGTGTCTAGGTACCATTTTGAAGTACTCATGGAGTACTTTAATGAACAATTGAAGGTGTAAGAAATGGATAATCGATGAGAAAGTCACGGCATTCCAAAGTAGGCTATTTAAAATAGTTTTATGGTTTATCATTTTTACCGTCTTAACTTTTAAAATTCTCCGAGGACTATCCGTTGGTCGAAATGATAAACAGTTTTCATATTCTCAAAGTTCACTTCGAGAACTTGCCTGTACATATATGAAATGCAATTAAATGAGGTCAGGAGTGCTAGAAAAAGTCTCGAGAAAAAGGGACGTTTAAATACGTTTTTAACGTAACTTTTCTTTATTTAAAAATTCTATTTTTCTTTTTTTAATCAAATAAACTCTACAAATACTTTTATTATGTCATAATAGTCTGCCCGCGTCAAAATTCTCAGGTTGTTACAGAATTGGTTTCAATTGGGGTTAGGGTTGAAGTAATTATAATTTAATAGTTATTATTTAATATTTATAATTGTATTGTGACTTGGTTTTTGTATTAATAAGTTGTTAATTTGTTCTTTTTGAAGCCTGAAGTTAAAATTTAGGTTGTGGTATATTTTTCACAAAAAAAACTATGTCTTAAGTACCACACCTTGTCAATTCTTAGGGTTGTAAATGGATCATATATGGATCGGATCTGTCCATGTTCGATTCGGTTCGATCTGATATGATAATCAAACGAATACCTAATTGTTAAATTCATATCGAATTTGCTATGTTATCTAATATCCGATCCAATAATCTAATTCAAAATATTTTACACGTATTATTTTTGGTAAGAGGACGTTCTCAATTCAATACAAAATTTAAAATATTAATGTTATATTGAAATTTGACTTGTTTAACATTATTCATTAAAAGTCATAAAGTATAATGCAAGATTCAAAATAAAATATATATGTGTGTGTGTGTGTGTGTGTGTGTCTAATAAATTATGCTATAATATATAAAAATTCTTTTATAATTATAACTATTACGGTCCATGTGATGCACGGGGTGACATAAGAATTATGTACAAAATAGCGTTGATATTTGAGATTTACTCATGCACCCACTATGCTATTTTTCATTTGCAAAATCTATCGATAATATATTCAATTAATTGAGATTCCAAAGTTTAATGAAAACCACACCAATATCACAGCAGATAACAATGAGTTAATTAATTTCATCTATAAAAACCTAAAATTCATAGCATGCATTTATTACTTCTTAATGATAAAGATTATGACAGATAATTAAAAATATAAAATCAGTATAATGCATAATTTGGACAAGTGCATCATACTGTTATCCCTATGCCTTCATTATGTTTTAACACGTCCAACAACTTTTTAAGTATCTGTAAACCTGCATTAACCAGTATAGTTAATTTTTAAAATGAAACGAAAGTTAACCTGTAAAAGGAGAATCAAAAAATAGATTCTTAAGGATCAATAATAACAAGAATTTAAAAAAGGTGAATGGTTATTTTTGGATTCGCGTTCGCCTTATTTTGAAAGTTGGTATATGATTTTGAAAATATAATGTTTTAATTGTTTATGAGCTTGTCGAATGGAGCATTAAAATTTTACTTTTATCTAGAGTGCATATTTATGTCGAAATTGAGAAAAAAATATAATCGTGAAAAAATAATGAAAAATATAGCATTTAAGGGGTAATTTTAAATAGATATAATTTTTACTATAGTTGGCGATTTTGTAATTCGAAAATAATGTGATAAAGTATTATGTAAGAGCTTCATATTGATATAAATATCTTACTATCACAACTTCATTTGGGCCCACAAAGCTAACCAAGGGAAAGAAAAAATCACTGAAATATGAAATACATTGTTTTATGAATCATTTTAAACGGATATAATTTTTACTATGGCTTAGCAATTCAAAAATAATGTAGTAAAGTATTGTGTGAAAGACTCACATAAATATTAAAATATTGCTATTATGACTTTATTTGAAGCCTCAAAACTAACCAATCGAATGAAATGAAGCTGAAAAAAAAATGAATAACAGAATGTTAAGGGACCATTTCAAAAAGCTATGATTTTTGCTGTACTTAACGATTTTGTAATTCAAAAATAATGTTATAAAGTACTATGTGAGATCTTCGTATTGATGCAAAGATTTTGCTATTACAACTTCATTTGAGCCCACGAAGTTAATCAAACGAAAGAAAAAATACTGAAAGATGAAACACATTGTTGATGGATCAATTTAAACGACTAAATTTTTTTATACGGTTTAATAATAATTTGAAAATAATGTAGCAAAATATTGTGTGAAAGCTTCTTATCAATATTCAGATATTGCTATTACGACTTCATTTTAGCCCTCAAAATGAACCAAAAAAGGGGGGGGGGAGGGAGACCGAAAATGAACATTGCGTCCCATTCACTCTTATTATATAGTTAAAATTGTTATATGATTTTGAAAATATAATTTTATAATTGCTTATGAGCTTGTTTAATGATGCATTAAAATTTTAGTTTTGAGAGTGCATATTTATGTCGAAGCGGAGAAAAAAATATAATCGTGAAAAAGAAATGAAAAATATAGCATTAAGGGATAATTTAAAACGACTGTAAATTTTACTATAGTTGACGATTTTGTAATTCGAAATAATGTGATAAAGTAATATGTAAGAGCTTTATATTGATATAAAGAACTTGCTATTGTGACTTCATTTGAGCCCAAAAAGCCAACCAAGGAAAGAAAAAATCACTGAAATATGAAATACATTGTTAATGGATCATTTTAACCTGTTATAAATTTTGCTACGATTTAGTAATTCGACAATAATGTAGTAAAGTATAGTGCGAAAGCTTCACATCAATATTAAGATATTACTATTACAACTTTATTTGAGACCTCAAAATTAACCAAACAAAGGAAATGAAGCCAAAAAATAAATAGATAACATAATGTTAAGAGAGCATTTTTAAAAAGCTATAATTTTTGCTACGCTTTATGATTTCACAATTGGAAAATAATGTGATAATGTACTATATGAGATCTTCATATTGGTGTAAAGATCTTGTTATTGTGATTTCATTTGAGCCTACAAAGCTAATTGAACGAATGAAAAAATGACTAAAAGATAAAATACATTATTAATTGATTAGTTTAAACTGCTAAATTTTTTTATACGGATTAGTAATTCGAAAATAATGTAGCAAAGTATTATGCAAAAGTTTCATATTGATATTAAGATATTGCTATTAGACTTCATTTGAACTCTCAAAAAAATCAAAAGAAGGAAAAGCAAAAAAAAAAAAAAAGAGAGGCAAAAATGGGGACGACAAAAAATGAATAGTGCTTTCTGTTTGGTTAAAAGGAGAAAACCAATAATAAAGTAATTTATAATTTACACAGTTTCTCAAACCACTTTTTAACCTTACATCTTTTCTCTCTCCAATTTTTAACTCTTACCTCGAAAATTGGAAATAAATGGTTTATAAACCAAACTCTTTATCCGAACAGAGGCGTAGTTAAAATTATTATATAGATAAGACATATCATATCAAACATTTATCGGATCAAATTGACCTATATTCATAATTGCTTCATCTAACTTTCGTTTGGTAAAAGTTTTTTTCTTTCCTTTTTTATATATATAAATAAAGAATATGATATTTTCGAGGAAAAATATATGGTTAAAAAGTAATTTGAAAAATGTATTATTGTTTATAAACAAGTTACCAAACAGATACTTAGTTAACAGATTATCGGATTCGAATCTTGATCGAGTTATCAAATCGAGACCTTGAATCCATTTCCGATAATTTCACCGGACTCAAACAAAACGTTTTATTCGAGTCATTGACCCAACTTTCGCAATTGAATTGGTGACGTGACAGACACGTGTACGTGGTGTCACGTCATCTTTAATTGATCAATCATGACTCACTAAATTGTCAAGTCAAAAATTTTCAAAATGTTTCTATCGATCACTGCAAATTTTAAAAATATTTTCAACTATTGAGTTTGTTGTATATAACTGATAATTTTGAAAGAATTTATATAAATTTTCAGTTAAATTTATCATTTTTACATATTTAGTACACAAAACTCGATCACCTAATGTTTAGTGAACAATCGAGGATGTTTTTAAAAAATTGTTTACGTTGCAATTTGGTGTGCTGTGCTTAGTTGGTTAATGGTAATGTGATGCCACATGTACATTCCAATTGTCATGTCATCAATTCCATTACGAAACTTAAGTCAATGATTGAAGTCCAAAATTATGCTAAATTTAATGACAAAAACTCGACACTTTAAACTTCATTTATCAGTCAAAGGTACTAACATAAGTTCAGTGATAATTGAGACAATTAACTCATAATTTAATGATAAAAAATCATACTTTAAATTGCATTGATTACTCGAAGACATAAACATAGTTCAATTATTATTGAGATAATTAACTCATAAATTTAGTGATCAAAACTCAATACTTTAAATTTCAGTGATCATTTGAAGACATGGCCTATGTTTCGTAAAAAAATATTTATAAATGACTACGTTACAATATTTCAATGGTTATTTTTTTTAAAGTCAATAATCTCAACTGATCAAAATTATCATCCAAAAATGAACAAGCGAAACGACGAGATGTAGCTCTTTTTATAAATCTAACATGATAAAGGCATAGACTTAAGTTCACTGATTATTGGGAAATTGAACTCTAAGCCCCTGTTTGGTCCCCATTATTTGAGAAATAATGTGATTTTGAATAGGTTTTGGAAGAGTTTGTAGTTAAAAAATGTTTGTAAAGTAAAAAATAGTCGGCTTGATTAAGCCCCTGTTTGAGATTGATTAAAATCAAGATTTTAATCTAAGTCAAAATCAACAATAAATTTTAATCACACATTTTATGGGACTCACAACTTTTCAACCACATATTTCATCAACTTGTATTGAAATCTACTAAAAATCTAATATTCATCCCTACCAAACAGGGGCTAAAATGGATGATTTAGATTGAGTTTTAAATAAATTTGATTTTTAAAAAAATGGGGCCAAACAAGGGCCAAATTAGGCCAATTTTTATGAGTCAAATACTTGAATAGTTATTGAACTTAACTTGATGTTACCATTTACTCATTGAACTTCCAGGTGTTTCTTAATGTCACTCATCTTCAAAATATTTTACCCATCCATCACCCAGGCAAATTCCATCCATACACATTAACGGGCTTGCCGACCTGGTTGATAGAAAACAGAGTTGGCCAATTTCTCCTTGAATTCACTCCACATTAGAGGTGTTGGTTTGCAGATGATCATTTCTCCCCTAGTTGGATCTTCACCATTTTTTTTTTACAGATGTTACAGACAAGATTCTCATGGGTTCTACTTTTCATGATTTTGAAAATGAAATTGAAGAAGAAGGGATTGAATGATTGGGGGCAATGATAATGTCTCAAAGTTGCAATGAAAGATGTTCAAACAAGAATGGGCGGAAGAAGTTTTTTTGTCGTCCAAGTTGCCATGAGTTGCGATGAAGAAGGTTGCCTAATGCCAAAGCAGTTAGGATGATTTTTTCTCAATTCTTAGGCTTCTATATTTTATAGTTTATACTTAGCTATTAAAGCTTGAAACTTGCTTGTGAAGTGTTTGATTAAATGTCATAGGGAGGATTTTAAATTGGCTCATGTGAATGATTTAATCCTCTATCTTGTAATGATTTTGTATATTACTTTTCAATTCTTAGGCTTATGGAGTGAATTGTTTGGAACTGTGCTAACATGTGTTTGATCTAAAAAACTGGTATGGCTTTAGACAAATAGAAATCAGAAAAGTTTTCATCCAAGAGAATGTTGGTAGTTTTCATGTCATGATGAATTATTCCTTATGCACAACACGGTGTGAAGGTAGTGCAGCCTGCGTGCTGCACCAATGCAAATCTTGAGCATTTATCTCCATGATAAATGATAGCAATGGTATTGCTGTTGCCCCTAATGCCACAACAAAACCAACAACATTTTTCATTGTAAGATTAGGCATGGAGTGTCACCTCCATAAGCTTCATCAAAGAGAATAATCCATCCAAACTCCCTGCTGAGTTTCTCATCTTCATCACGCATTAGGAGAACTCGATTGAGAAGTTGAGCTCGGCCACACTTGAATGATGACATAACCATTGGAAATTGCTTATGCATTGATCACAAAACCTTTGTATTAAGAAATGCCTAGACCTGAGGTGAGTGTAGAGAGATCAATTCAAGACTTGAAACTCCAATCATTCCACTGATATAACATTGAAGTAAAGCTTAATAAGGCCCTTGCTCACATTATCACAGAAATGCAATCTTATCAAATAAGAGAAGGTGGGATCCCCTTGTGGAACAGTGGAATCATCATAATTGATCATCGGGAAGCCATATCCTCCAAAGCGTATCCTTTTTAGGAGTGATTGGCCCTCCCACACTAAGTCTATAAGAAAACTTCAAATGCATGATCATTTAAGCCATTGAAGTTCTCCACTGGAGAAACTGCAGATCCTAAATCAGAAGCAAGATCATCGGCTGTTGAGACGAGCTCAATTGCGTAATGAACGCGAAAGAATTCTTCATTGGTGAAAACTTGAGGGTGAATTTATCTGATTTAACGTTGATAAGGTACTCTTTGAATACACTTGTAGTACTATCCTTTGCTGAAAAAACATGCAAAAGAACAAAATTATCTGTGGTGATAGTAAATGTAGCAAAAGTTAAATTGTAGGTGGAGTGAGAAAGATGATAGAAATACAGTCTTAGCCAATGCCGTCCAAGGTGAAAGACAACAAATCTGTACATTGATTCACGATGAAAGATTCTTGTCGTGAGATACAAAAGAAGGGACGAGGTTGGGGAAGAAGAAGATGACGACAAGGAAGAGGGGGAGACATTTTCCGGTAACGAGGTAATCAAAGTTAGAATATTTTCATCTCTTAAAATGTTTATGTTTAAAATCGTCATTGACATTGAATCTGCAGTCTAGAAACCAGAAGTATCGCAGTACTGATGTTGCCAAACAAGAATGGTGCTAATGTGGAGTGAATTCACGGAGAAATTGGCCAACTCTGTTTTCTGTCAACCACGTTGGCAAGCCCGTTAATGGGTATTGTATGGAATTTTCTGGGAGTGATGGATGGGTAAAATATTTTGAAGATGAGTGACAATTAAGAAATATTTGGTAGTTTAGTGAGTAACTGGTAACATCAACTTAACTTCAGTGACCGTTCAAGTATTTAACTCAATTTTTATTTTGCAAAATACATACGTATATCTATAAATATAAACAGGCTCCGGTGCAGAATGCAAATTGCAGATCGCGATAATAACACGGTGAGTAGACTCAATAGAAGAATGGAGAGCACAGGGGAATTGGTACCTTTTCCACTGTTGAACGAGTCGAATTATAGGGCATGCACAATTCCGTTAAGGTTCGCGTCAGACAATCCGAAGAAGCCTACGCCATCCGAGCTATCTTGGATCAACATCTTCCTCAACTCAATTTCCTCTTTCAAGTACCATCCTAGGATTTTCTAATTATTTGTTTGATTCATTACTATTTTACATTTTTCCTCACCAGTTGACTCTTCGTTGCAGGAAGCGCGCCGAGAGTGATGATACGGTTTCTGATGCCCCTGCCAGAGCAGAAAAATTTGCTCAAAGGTACTCCAAATACTCACTTCACTCCATCTTCTATGTATTGCTGTGCAAAATTACCCACAATTGTTAAGATATAAAAATGTTTTGTTCAAATCTTGCTGTCAACCCATTTATTAAAAAATGACATCTGTACACCTTTAAGGCTTCAATTAGGGGGAAAAAAATAAATAAATAAATAAAAAATAAAAAGAATCCTGGTGAGGGTTTTCGACACTTGATCTTATCTACTAACAACAATTTTATGGTTCTCTTCATCAATGTCTTCTTTTATGATACTTTAAATTATTAGTTTACCAATGCACGTGGATGTATACTGTCTAACTATCAAAGGGTGCAATGTATCTTTCTCAATGAGTAATGATTTTTAAGATTAAAGAAGTAATCTATCTTCTTAAACATCTTTATATTTGCCTAATGCTTTTTTATTATTCAATTCTTCACCTCCTCATCCCCTTCAACAATCCATCAAAGATATGGGGAAATACTTGAGGATTTCAAGAAAGATCCTGAAAGTCACGGTGGCCCACCAGATTGCATTGTAAGTCAATCCATTGCATAAATGTGTTTCCAACTGTTTGTTTGGTGGATGAAGTTATATTGCTAAAGCTTTGTTTGTCTCCTTTTCCATGTCCCTCCTAGCTACTTTGCCAGACTCGTGAGCAAGTCCTAAGAGAACTGGGATTCAGAGATATATTCAAAAAGGTTAAGGTAATTTTCTCGTGACCAAATCTTGTCCTTTGTAAGAATACTTTAATGTGGTCTACAATGCTAGAAAACAACTTCAAAAACATACTGACGATGTTGATTGGTTTTGATGTTCCAAAATAACAGTAGTTGTCTCCCTTTATCTATTTTCTTTAGTTTAACATCAGGTAGAATAAAGCAGGCTTATGATTTATCATTTTTTTGTCATGATATAGGATGAAGAAAATGCAAAGGCAATATCCTTATTTAAAGATGTAGTTGATCTTAATGATGCTATCGAGGATGAGACCAAGCGTCTTCAGAATTTGGTTAGAGGAATCTTTGCTGGAAATATATTTGATCTTGGCTCTGCACAGGTACCTCAGCTGGACTATATTGGAACTAAGAACTACAGCTTTAAAACTTGTGCTTTTTCATTTGACGCCAACTGGTAACTATACTCTGCATAACGAAAATCCTGTCGTCTATGTGCTTGACCTTATTCAGATTAGCTTTACATTTAACTGCATTCAATGGAGCACTAGCAAGGTCATTTTTCTTTCCATAGTTGATAAAGAGTGGGTTTTCTGGTTTTGACGTTCTTATGTAGGTTTAGGGTTTTGTTAGGTACTTGATTTGTAACCACTTGGCACTGGAATTCATTAAGCCTCTGTTAGGCGGCAAGGAATGGAGAATTAGAATTATTGTGTTGATTTATTTGTTTTTTCTAGGTAAGATGTGAGGTTAAAAATTGGAGAGAGAAAATGTAGATGGTTAAAATGTCGTATGGAAAATTATGTAAATTAAATTTTGTGTTTTTTTTTTTTTTTTGTCTTTTCCCATTTAAATCAACTGGCCGAACAGAGCCTAAAATATTTTCTCCAACGACAGATGGGGAGGGCTTTTTCTATAGAGTAAGTTTTGCAATCATTCACAATTTTGATGTGCCTTTGCATAATGTATATCCCTTGGGATTTTTCTTTGAATTTTGAATTCACTTCCGCTAAAATGGGGCCATATTTTCCCAATGTTTTGAAGACCGGGAACCTGTAAAGTTATTGTTAATAACTGCTTTATTTGAAAACTGGGAAGAAACCAATTGACGTCCGACAGACTAGTTGAACGGTTTTAACCGGGAACAGTTTAACCAATTAGATTTTTCTTGACAAATAATTCCTCTACACTATTAGCTTGTTTACGTCAACTTTTATGGTTGTTTATTTATTTAATCACTAGTTAGCCCTTTAACCCTTGACCGGGTCTATGACTAAGCAGGTTTTACTCTTACACATTACTGGGATTTTCAGCCTTGAATTCTCATATTTCTTTAGTCAGATAAGCATCTGTTTGGCGTCTCTAGCTTCTAATTTCATAATTGTCATTGTTGAAGCTGAAAGTTTGACACTTCACTGCACTTCAACTACTACAAGCTGAGGCAGTTGTGTTGATATCATGTTACCAATCTTTAAAAATTTTAACCTCATGATATATTTTTTTTATTCTACACAAAGTAACGCAACTGAAGAACTACACATGACTCATGCAGCCATTGCACCAAAATCTAACTCTTGAGTGCCATCCTGCAAGAAAATCACGTTGATTACTATTAATGAAACCTGATGTATCTATAGCTGTGTACATTATATGAAGCTTCAAATCTTTCCAACCCATATTTTTGTTCTGATATACAATATTCATCAGTTATTCAGAGAGCACAGACATATGTTAGGTTTAAATAGCTCCCTTGAATCTTGATTGACATCTGACTTTCTTTTTCAATGTATCTTGAAGCTTGCAGAGTTATTTGCAAAGGATGGCATGTCCTTTCAAGCTAGCTGTCAAAATCTTGTCCCTCGACCCTGGGTTATTGATGATCTTGACAATTTCATAACTAAGTGGGGCAAAAAATTATGGAAAAAGGTGTGTTTAGATGATTTTTAATTGCTGTCCCATGACATTTGTCTCTTCAATTATTTGTTTTTATACATTCACCTATGACTGGGTTTGCTTTCAGTAACTTGCTCATCCATTATGCAGGCTGTATTTTTTGTAGATAATTCTGGCGCAGATATTATTTTGGGTATATTGCCATTTGCTAGAGAGTTACTTCGACATGGTGTACAGGTATGATTTGAGAAGCTTGTTATTAAAGATACTGCCCATAGAACAGTATTTTGCTGCAACTTGTATTTTACATATATTTTGGAGCAAGAGAAAACACGGTTTGCTCGGAATGTATTATAACAGTTCTGTACTTGACGTTGTTCAAATTTGCATGCTGTGGATGAGTTTAATTGATGTTGGCTGTTCCAATCTCCTCGATATGAGTTGAATTTGTTTATAATGTGCATAATTCCTTAATGTGATAATGTTACTAGAGACGAGTGTTAGAGTTTAGCAAGTGTTATGAGAAAATCCCTTATGACAGTTGGTCTGAGCTGTCGTGAAAATCAGCTTACAATGATTTCAACCCCTAAACTAATATTAACCACGAAAATTTGTATGCATCAGACATATTTCTATTGTTTTTTTCCTCTAGAGAGAAGCAGCATTCTGAAGTTCAATGATCTGAGTCACCTACATGTGAGGAAGCATGTCAAAAAGACTAATATAAAGAAATAAATGTGTCTTTTTTCAAAAAGCTTAAGCCTTCAGATGAGGTGGTTCAAAGTTCGAATGCAAAATTACATTTACCATGAGAACTCCTCTTCCCTATGTTCACCTTGATGGTTTTGAACGTCAATTGAATGGTGAAATCAGGATTCAGGATCAAGTTATAAAGGGACCAGCTTATAACAGCTATGGCCATCCCAATTGAAACCCGTACTGCTGAAGAGACTCATTTAATCATCGAATAGGACTACTTCATAATCAATCTGGACAAGACAAACAGCATACTGAGCTCTCTTGTTTTCAATCAACTCCAAATACTAGAAAGAATAGGACATCTCGAGTCTTAATGTATGAATCAGACCCAGAATTCCTCAGTAATTTAAAACGATGCAAATAGAAAGGTAAAATACCATGCGATGAAATTAACATAAGAGTCAAAATTGAAATATGAACAATATGGGAAGTCTGATATATGTATATCTGGATATTCCAGTTATCTGTTTGTAGCCAATTTCAAACATGTTGCTTTCTTGGCAGGTTATATTGGCAGCAAATGATTTGCCTTCTATCAATGATGTAACTTACCCTGAACTAGTTGATATTATCACGAAGGTAGTTGAACGCTTATGTACTGTTTGTGTGATAATTAAAAATCTAGGTTGGCTCAGGCTCTTACAGTTGTTATTCTACAGTTAAAGGATGATAATGGGAGGCTTCTGGGGGTCGATACTTCAAATCTTTTCATCGCAAACTCGGGTAATGATTTGCCGGTAAGAAGTAGAAAATCTTTATTATGCCCTTGTTTGGTACAAATTAAAATCAAAATTTTATTAAATTTTGATAAAAGTTGATGAGATATGTGTGGTTAAAAACTGTGGATCCTATAAAATGTGTTGTTCAAATAAATTGTTGACTTGACTTAAGGTTAAAATCGAATTTTAATCAAAATCAAACAGAGCTTATATATGACCTTTTTCTCTACGATTTTCAAGCAAGTGTTCATTTAGATTATTATTATTGTGGTCCTGTATTATTACAGGTTATTGATCTTACAAGAATATCGCAAGAACTTGCCTACTTGGCAAGTGATGCTGACCTAGTGATTATGGAAGGAATGGTAAGTGCTTTGAATGAGAATTCTCCTGTACAGTTGTAAAACATATTTCTCTGTGAACTTGTATTTATTTTCTTCCCGTGTTTGTTTCTTTTCAAAACTGTTTCATAGTTGACTAGTTGTGCTCGGTTAGACAGATCTTTGAGGTTAATATTCACCTTATTGCTGTATGTTGAGAAATAATAGAAATGTAATAATCGTAGTCATTGAAGTTTGAGTGATGATCTCGGTGACACTTGAAGAGAAAGAGTTGGTAAGTATTACTAGAACATATGTTCTACAAATGGGATCATAATGATAAACATCGATTTTCGGAAATCATGGATTTGTTGAGTCTCTATTGAAAATAAAATCTTCTGTAGAGGTCAAATGTAATTGTCCCCAGGATTGTGGTTCTAAGGTTTCAATGTACTTTTATCTCTAACAAGCAGGTCCGTGCTCAATGCAGCTGCGAAGCCAAGACATTTCATTTCCTGATGTGGTTCTTGAAATGCATGTCATTTTGGCTATTTATAAAAATAAAGGAGATATTCAAGATTGAACAACCTATAGAGTTTAATACTTCAGAATTCATACTATGATATTACAAAAGAGGGTATTTCTGCTCTGATGAATGTGTAATTCAAAGGTTGGCTATTGATGGAAAAGTATGAATAAAAAAGTAAGATCTCCATATGACGTTTATAGATTAGAAAATCTTATGATTGAGTGCTCAATGAAGTTTGAAGGCGAACACCAGAAGAAAAACTATATGTTGTGGTTGTGCCATTGCCAGTGAGTAGTTAAACATGTTTTATTTATAGATAGATGAACTCACAGGAAAATCTAAAATGAGGTCTATTGTATATTCTTCGATGTTGACCTGGTTTTAGTTAATGGCTTAGGAAAGGCATAATTTGTAAGAACTACGAAAGAGCAATTTGAAAGCTGAAGGTTTTAGAATAAATGAAAACAAAGATGAACAAAATGAATAAGTATTATGTTTATGTGATCAAATATACCGAGAGAGAGAGAGAGAGTATTACGACCAATTATGCTTTCTGCAATTGAGCTTTTGTCCGTCCAAAGACAAAATGTTAGTAAAATGAACGTAGAACAAATGAGGCTACAAAGATGGATGTGTGTCAATAATAAAATGAATGAAATAATAAATTAGAACATATGTCAATAAGTGGAAGTGCCACCATTTTAGGAAAAATTAAGAGAAGTGTGACGGACGAAGAATTTCTACTGTAGATAAAGAAACTTCCACACATTTGAGCAATACAATTCCACTAGAATATGCTAAAAGGGTGATTGGTAAATTGTAGAAAAAATGAATATGGCCTGATATGATTTTTGAATTATTATTATTTTTTTTGGGACACATCGGTTGATGAATTTATACAAAATGAACTTTTTCTTGTGTTATCTATGTTGAATTTTTATGAGAATTTCATTAAAGAAACAGGAAAATATCTTCAAACATTCTTTTTGTTTATTTGTAATAGGTGTTTGAAATAACAATTTCGTTTAGTTCAGCTTTCAGTATGTTGCCTGTCTTTGAAAAAATGTTCTGTTTATCATTTATTTTTTAGAAATGAGGTTACTAGATGGTTATGGTGCATCTTTGGAAGTTAGAGCCTGTTTGACAACCATTATTTAGGAAAAATGAGTTTTGTAATAGCGAATTGTTGGAGAATTGCGGTTAGAAAGTAGGAATTTTTATAGGTTTACTTGCACAATATTTTATTTTGAGAATGTGTGGTTGAAAATGAGTTTGAGGAAAAATGAGTATAGATATAATGGTTGTAAAACAGGGGCTTAGTTTTGACAGGGTTTTTCTAGAGTAGGTCTAATTAATTATTCGTTCGAAAGACAATTGGGTTTTGTTGTAAGACTAGGGAAGTTTCTGATTTTCTTTTGGGTAATTTTAGATAGGAAGGTTATTATTTTTCTAGCACAAACATGACATGAGATAAAATGAGAGGATTTCGATTTTTTATTTTATAAATTTTGCCCTCTCAGAATTGAAAATGCACAAGACGTTCTGCTGCATTAATTTCAACAATTTTGTTAATTAATTGAGATTATTAATGCGTATGTCACCCAGCACAAATGCACTTTGAAGTTAGATTAGAAACAAAGGAAACACCACCGAAGTTGGATTGGAAACACAGGAAAAATGGTGGTGGTTAGATCAAATGTCGTCGTGTTATGATCTTTGCTACCAACCAATTTGAAATCAATTGGGATGTGGATCTAGTAACACTTGAATCAGATGTATCAAGTATCTCGACTTTGATCTATTAATTTTCTTCGTTTATCACGTCTCTATCAATGATTCTTTCCCCTGTTTAGACCATGTGAAGCAACACAGCGAGAGACTCACATTTTGCCTTCTCTCTCCCCACGATGGCATGGTTACTTCGTCGCAATCTCAAATTGGTCTCTTTAAATCTTGTGCAGGGCCGTGGAATTGAGACTAACCTCTATGCTCAGTTTAAATGTGATTCCCTGAAAATTGGCATGGTAACTATTCAATATAGCAACAATGTCCCCACCCGCCTCTCTTCCTCTGTTGTGTTATCAGTCAATGGAATAATCATTTTTTCATCATCTCTTTACAGGTGAAGCACCTGGAGGTTGCACAGTTCCTTGGGGGGAGGCTTTATGATTGCGTTTTCAAGTACAACGAATTTTTGGGCTAAATATTTTTGTCAACACTTCGTGGTCACATTGGAGAACATAACTTGGAGAATTCATATTATCGTAGGGGTCTCATTTAAACCCGTTGAAGAAGAAACCTTGTATTATCGAGGGGTAATATTGCAATTCGTAGCGCGCTCTCTTTTTCGCCAAGACGCCATTTTGTAATAGTTTATTCGCAGGGATGTTATTATGCAAATGCCACAGAATTGTCGAGCTTTATCTATGAAGCAGAGTGCACTCAAGTTGCATGCTTCTGGCTAATCTTGTAGCACTAGATAATAAGATTATTGATGTCAGGAATTCTATTTTGAGTCGACCACTAATTAGATACTCGAAGCTTGGTTCAAACCAATGGACAAGTTGAGTTTGGTTCACGTTCACAAACAAGGCTCGATTCAATATTTTTGTTCATATGAACTCAAGCAGAGCTAGAACTGTTCATGAATCCATAGGTAGACTTGTGAATTTCACAAGTCGGGCTCGCTCGACTCAATCTATAGCTCGTCTCAACATGAGTTTGTCACCCTGGCGTGACGGCAAGAATTTTCTATTGAAAAACTTATGCTCAAATTGCGGCTTCTCATGGAAGCTAAAACAAGAGAGCTCAGATGGAATCGGTTTTGATTTACTTTTGAGATAAATTAAAATTTGATTTTAATTTTGCATCAAAATTTAACAATCAATTCTAATTAAATATTTTATAAGATCCACAACTTTTTAATTACACACTTTATCATCTTTTATTAAAATTTAATTTTAATTTTCACCAAACAAGGACTTATTAACAAGTTTTTATGCAATGTCAACTACGATCGTATTTATACGAACATTTTTGTTAAGTGCATGTTTTGATTCCCTTTAAATATAAACTCTTTATTTCTCATACTTATTTTCAATTACAAATTTACACAATAAAATACTCTACGGTACACCAAATACTTTTCTTATTTTTTAATCACATTGGAAAAAAAATTAGGGATGTGATTGCACAAGCCTCAATAGATTGAGGATGATTGATCTAATTTTCTCTTATAATTCGTTAAGCTATCAGAGGGTACTCGTCTCGTCTCATCGGCAATGGAGGATATATATCACTGAACAGTGAACACACAAGACTACCTGAACTCCTGAAATGCCTTTGTTATACCCTAATATTAGTAATATATCATCTTCCTTGGTCACTGTTTCGTGCCGTTCTTCTGCTTCTCTCTCTAATCGACCCATCAGGTGCTGCCTCCCTCTTCTCTTTCTATATGTAGAGTTATTTGTGTGTGTATTGTTCTTGTCAAAAATCTTTTTGTTGTATAAAATAATGTAGGTATGCAGTTCTTGGTGCTGGCTTCGCTGGGTTGTCCGTAGCTTGGCATTTGCTCAATGTACACTCTCTCATTCTTTGTATGGTCGAATATTCTTTGTTTTTATTTTTTATTTTTTGAGCTGTTTAGAACAACTGATTTGAATTGTGATTGAAAATTGAAGTTCTCTAGTACCTGAATACATAAAAAGAAAACGAAGTCTTCAATTAATATAGAATTCAATTCTTTTAGTTATGATTTTTTTCGCCAAGGGTTGTTACTTGTTATCGGAAACAAGTCATAGCCATTGTATTTTGTCTAAGCTTCTGGCCTATAAGTTTCTTGTAAAATCTCCAAAGTTTATGAGTTTTGGAGCCAGTATAGTCACGAGCATGCAAATACCATATATTTGTGTACAACATAGTCTAAATTTGATTTATCAAAAGAATATAGTGTGTGAATGGTTGTAAATTTCTCATCAGTTCGTCCTCTTTTTTCTCTTGGTAATATTTGCAAAATAGACGAACGTTATAGGGCGTGCTGGATTGCAGTAGCGTTAGCCCTCCAATGCCTAAGTCAAGCATCAAGGAGAATAATCATATGAAATAAAAAGTAAATAATAAGAGTTGTGTATATAATAAATTTTAGTTTACCCCTTTTTTCATAGGTTCTGCCCTATATATAAACAATGAACCGGTAGTTAACTAAGCACTTTATTTCACTTTCGTCATCCTCAGTTTCTGGGGTTAATGAGCTACAAATTGGGTAATAAACCCTTGAAGTTGGTTGTTAAGTGATGCTTAAATATGATTAAAAGTTCGTTCGAATATTTGTGCCTCGAGAGTATGATATGCCAATTTTGATTATATGAGTTTGACGCACTTAGTAATTGGCTCTTTTTGTGAAATCACTATGATTACCATGCAATTTTCTTTTATTTATATTATATATTTACTTTAATCTTATTTAAGTTTAATTTTGTGGGGGAGAAGTTTTTATGGTTCTCCATTTCACCTAAATTAGAATTTGATTTAGTTTAGGTTTAGGCAACTATCGTTCCTTAATTTTAATTAAATTTGTATAAATCCTCGATTCCAGATTACTCGTTTCTTCTTTTCTTTCATCCTTCGCCAACTACTGGGTACTTGTGATTGCAGCACAGTTCCAAGGAATTGGATGTGTGCATTGATATTTATGATCAAGTCGGCATTGGTGGAGGTGCTTCTGGAGTTGCTGGTGGACTCTTGCATCCATACTCCCCAAAAGGTCCATAACTCTTTAGCACTGTTCCTGTTACGAGCTATCCTTTCAATATCTGTACAATTATCTTTTCATTGACTTGTGATTTTCCTAGAGGTATTAACATATGAAAGCATGATCCATTTTTGAGTGAGGTTGTCTACTTTTGTAGTTAAGCTACTTTGGCGGGGAGCAGAGTGCTGGCAAGAGAGTTTAAATCTTCTTAATGTTGCCGAGGGTGCACTATTGAAGCTATTAAACAGGGGAAAACAAGACTCTCCCCCAAACACTGAACCTTCCTTAGTCACAAGGAGGTTTGTTATTTCTTCCAATGGTTCCATAACATATCCATATTCCTATACAGAAGTGTTCACTTGCTTAATAAATAGCCTCCTCCAATGATTTCTCATTGACTTTTTTATAAGGACTTGAATAGGAGTAAATCATAAACATATTTCCATGCATAGACCATTTTCCTGGAATGACTTTTGTATCCAATCTCTAGCATTATGATGGGTGTGGGCTTCCCGTCATTTATAGTTTAGTTGCTATAAATGGTGACTATGGGATGTGTTGTTTTTCTTTTTCTTTCATGAAGTTAATTTAGCACTTATAAGCATTACGTATACATTATGAAGTTAAACTTATGATGCAGATTTAATTTCTCCTCTTTCTTTACAAGTAACATCCTCTGATATCCAGTTATTTACTTCAGAGGAATCCTAAGACCAGCTATCAGCTCAAAGAATATGGACCTAATGATTGGTGTAAGCCCTTTTCTACTAGCTAACTAAGCAAGGCGTTTCAATTTGACTTCATGTTGATGCAGATTTATCTTATTTTCTATGAGTAGAATGCTGAGAGCTGCCTTACCGGTTGCAGAATAGAGTCCATTCATGAGGATGCTGCTCATAGTCTCGTGCCTGATATTTCTGTACCATTAAACTTGGCATTTTATATGCCTGAAGCCCTGAGTATTAATTCTCAACACTATCTTGAGGTTCGTAGAAAAGGGTTAATGATTTTAATGTCTGAAATGATATCTTTACTGATCATTTCTTTTACTATGTCCCACTCTTGTGATATTCATGTAGGCACTGTACCTAGCATGTGAAAATCTAGCAAAAGACATGACCAAAGTGGGTGTTGCGCGGAAAGAACTATCTTTGCACAAGAAATCTATTGAGAGCCTCTTAGAACTAGCAGGTATCCTCCATATGATTTCTTTGTTTGCATAATCGCATGTTAAGTATGAAGTTAACATGTGCAATTGTAAAGTCTGTCTATATTATCACCTAGGTTTTAAAATGAATGCATTGATTGCAATAAGTTCCCCCTTCCTAAGAGAGGAAGGATACTGAGCTTTTGAAAACTGCGAGGAGATAATTATATCATCTTAGGTGATAGGTCTGTAACTATGTTTAATCCTATCTTAATCCATAAACTAAATTAACTATAAGGGATAATTATTGCGATCTAGATAAATGGCTTATTTTGTTTTCATAATTTTCTCCGTCAAATCTTTTATCAAATCAACTTTGCCCATGTTTGGTTTTAATAGATTTTGATAAAAGCATGTGAATTATGTGGTTGAAAAGTTGATAAAAATTGTAGATCCCATGAAAATGTGGTGTTAAAAATAAGTTTTAAGAAATGGGGGCCAAACATCAGCTTATTAGTTTTGACAAAGCTGGCAAGCACTATTCTTTTTTTATTTTATTTTTTTAACTATACTTTCAAGTAAAAAGGGTTTATTTGACAAGAAAGGGACAATAATTTTGAAAGAACAAGTTGATTATTTAATTCTAAATATTGCAGTTTCAAATTCAGATTATTTTTTTAATTTTCAATCAAAATAATCAATTATCAAATTTATTTTAAATATTAAATATTAAGCAATCAAGTTGACTTGGTAGGGTTTTATTTATTTCATTATGTAATTATTAATTTATTAAGTACTTCTAATACTTATTTGTTTTCATAGAAGTGCTCACAAAGTTCCGTAATTTTAGGCTTTTACTCGTTAATTGAAACAATTTAAATTTTAACATATTTAAAAGTTAATAAGCCTTTCATTAACTAAAACAATTTAAAAGTAGTTTCAAATGTTAAATATTTTAGAAAGTTCAATTAAGATAGTAATTATTTTAACTAATAACATTTCAAATGTAAGTCTATTGAATAATATGATAATTAAAATAAAAATAAAAATATTCATACATAAAATACCAAAATATCTTTTTCAGTAATTTGAAATTCTTTGTGCTCGCTTACCAACTTGTAATACACCTTACTCATGTATATATCTTAAAAAAGGTCTTGCTACTTGCAATTGTAAAGGTAATGTAATGTGTAAGGAACAATTTTAAGCTAAGACAAAAGGCTCCATAGAGGGACAAGCATCAGCTTTGAACCTGGGCCTTACACTTCAAATTATCAGTCTCATAATATCTAGCAACCTTCAGTCTTCCACAATCAACATGAAACTCACGATTCATTGTTTGAAAAGTGCATTTTCTTTCTGATAATTTGTCATTCGTGATTCTGAAGAGAGAGGAAAACTAATTGAATTTGTTTTCAGGGGAATATGATGCAATTATTATTTGTCTAGGAGCCAGAGCTGCCTTTTTGCCAGAGCTCTCGGGAAGGCTCCCTTTGCGGACATGCAGAGGTTTAGTTACTCACTTGCAGCTTACTGATGATATCAGGTAAATCTCATGTTGCTACGCTTTCAGGTGGAACAGAATAATATAATCTTTTCTGCGCTGCAAAATTAACATATTGATTTTGTTTGTAAATTACAACCACTATGTTCAGTAAAGCTTTTGAAGCTTATAAGCTGGTCAACCATCATTTTTTATTTACACATTCATAGGACCCACAACTTTTATCCATGCATTTTGTTGGACCCACTAATAGTATATATATCCACATAATTACATAGGACTCAACTTATAATCTACAAAAAGTTTTACCAAACATACGCGATGTGAGATGCTATAATTTCTCGACATTTAGGTGATTTCGCAGTTAAAAATTGCTCATCTTATATTGTTCTGTGATGACTCCATGATGAACGGCTTGATATTGTTCCAAAGTCTTGTCCAAATATATGTATTTTCGATCCAGAGAATAGAGTTCTTTATAATATACCTTTTAATATTTGTCGCAGAAAAGATTTTCCAAAACATAGCCCCTCAATCTTGTCAGACGTGTGGCTCTCTGTACAAGGTGCTCGCAGTATACATATGGGTTCAACATGGGAATGGAAGTCTACAAATTACTCAAGGGACGTTTCCGTGGAGGAAGCTGCTAAGGCAATGGAAGTGCTTCTACCAAAGGCATCTGCTGTGTACCCACCCATTAAAGAATGGACAATAACTGGCACGATGGCAGGACTAAGGGCAATGCCACCACTCACTGCAGATGGATCGCTTCCAATTCTTGGCTGTATAGATAACTTGATGGGGGTTGGTAATAATGGTGGTTATAAGTACTGGTTGTTTACAGGATTGGGGGCAAGAGGTCTGCTATTCCATGGGTGGCTTGGGAAGCTAATGGCCCAGGCCGTGATTTCCCGTGATGAAGGCTTGATCCCATCTGAGTTGACTTCATGGAAGTACAAAATGCAGCAGCAATAGTAAGTAGTCGAGACTCGAGCATTCATGTTCTTGTTTGGTATTTGAAGAGCCAACTATTCGAGGCCAGTTTTGGGGTCATTGCTCAACGAAGAAGAGGCTAACGGCGCCATGGATTGTGCTAGCTAAACAAAGGGGGCGACTGGCAAACAGTGCTACAAGCTGACTAGAAATTACGGAGAGGAATAACGTTTGCTAGACGAACGAATGGACAGACACGATACTTGATTTTGCGGATTGTGATAATTGTACTAGATGCTCTTGCAGTGCATGCCATGTTGGTGACACTACTTATCTTGTGATGTAGTTGGGCAAGGATATACGTCCAAAAATAGGACTTAAACATTCTGACTGTCATTGAATAATAATAGGGTTTAACTTATTGTTCTGTAGAAGAGAGTTGCACTATTTTGAGCATGTGTGTAGGAGTCTTCTATTGATGAGTCAAATACAAAAAATGATGGCTAGTACAGGAGATGCTATTGTGTATGTCGGTTGAATTATTTCTCTGGCTGTAAACTAAGAGGTTGACGCTTAGACTTTGTTCTGTAACGCAATTATTACAATTTATAAACTAATTTATAAACAATAAAATTTTTCAAACAACTTTTTAACAACCTAAATTTTCTGTCTCAACTTTTCAACCACATATCTTACCTCGAAAATAATAATAAAAAAAAAATTTAAAAACTACTACAGTGTTACCAAACACTCCGTATTCATTAAGCCCGCAATAGTTGTTATTGTCAATCTACTTATTTGGATATGCAGTTTATCTTAGACCGTGGAGAGAGGATACTTGGGGAAGTATCATTAGTACATTTGGTAAATTTGGAAGTGTATTGGATTGGACTATTTTGTATAAGAATATAATTCTATTGCATGATCGTGCTAAAAAGGATTAAATTCAACGTTAATTGCTTTATGAATTATCTAATCCCTTAGACATTAATATATATCTATGAGTGAATCTAATACCCCAGTAAGTTGGAAAACAAAAGTAATTGATATATTAGACAATTATTTGTTTTTGAAATCCGTCGCTTCGTGCAAATGATAAATAAATTGTTTAAGTATTTTTTTCTCATCTGTTTTAATCAGAGTTTAGTAATTGGCGATGACCAAATTGTTACTGTGAATTGATTGGAAATAAGTTATTTGAGTAAAAATATTTAGTAGGGCTGTAGGGGTAAAGTGACATAAGTCAGGAAATAAAATACTAAAATAGTTTTATACAACGTGATGTAATTTCAGTGTCCAAAGGTGTAAAATAATACTTCGAGGAGTTACTAGAAATTTGTCTTGTACTTCGGTGACCATTTGTGAAAACTCTCCAAATCAATACGGTGCCGTTTCCTGCTTCATTGCTGCAGCCCTGACGATTTTTACTACTAGTGGAAAAAACTCTACCTCCGTCTCGTCTCGAAGCTAAACTCAATACTCTCTCTCTCTCTCTCTCTCTCTCTAGTAGCCTACGGAAACCCTATTTGCTAGTTCATTGTTATTAAATCTCTCCAAAAAGGTACTCTCTCCTCTCTTCGGGCAATATATACCTACTATATTTGAAAACTATTGTGTTTAATATTTGTGTGCTTTTGTTTGCTTACATTTATTGAATTTTGTGATCCTTCCTTCAAAACTAACTGCACAACAGTAATTACTTCATTTTCGTTTTGCAATATGTGCTTGGGATTTGAAATTTTTAAAAATATATAAGGTGTACAACGCTGATTTTTAATATTTGAAGAGTACATAATTATTTACGTGGAAAATTAAAAACAATGGATATAATCATCTTAAATTGTCTTAAATTAGGTTCATATAGCTGGTTAATCTCAAATCATATTCTAAGCCTGGAGCTGAAAAATGCTATTTACTTGTAGTTTCAAAGTAATTTTATCCTAAAATCTAAGGGCATGTTTGATACACCTGAATTCCATGGAACTGGAAATTTGGTCCTTTTAATTGGGTTTTTGTTGGATGGAATTCATTTCGAGTCAAGGAAATTATTTTCTTTGGATTTAGTTGAGAATTCATTTTACACCTTTATCACGCTTTCAAATGTCAATTCCACTTTTAATCAAACACATCCAAATTCCTTCAATTTATTTTCCATGGAAAATAAGTTCTTGGCAATTCAATTCCCGGAACTTATTTTGTTTCCATCCAAATTCCATGCTTGCAATCAAACGGACCCTAAGTTAAAATAGTAGTCTAGTTTGTAGGTAAAAGTATGCTTTTGATGCTAAAGCTGCAGCCTTTAGTTAGTACAGTAGAAATTACTTTGGTTTAACTATTTTTTTTTTTAATTTTATTTTATGATTTGAGTATAACATATGTATTGACATGATTCAATTGTTACTCCAGTGAATCAATTGGCAATTATGATTTTCATTCCTTGTATGACAAATCTCAAGTTAAGCATGGGCTATATAGGTTTTGAAAGCAATAACTTTAGGTTGTAAGGAAAGGGATTGGCAGATATTTGCTGAAGTGACACTGTTAGTTAGGCTGTATGATGATGTATCACTAAATTATAGATTTTGTAAACTACTCATAAATAGTTGAGAATAAAAATTACTTATGGCAGATTTTGCAGATCCATGGATGAGAGTTTATATGATGAGTTTGGTAACTACATTGGACCAGAAATTGAGTCTGATCAGGAGAGTGATAGGGAGGAGGAAGATGAGGAACTTGAGGAAAGAGCTGATGATGCGAGGCCCATGTCTGATGATGAGCACGCTCCTGGGAAATCAAATGGTTGGCTAACTAATACTGATGATGTTGACATGGACAGTCAAATCGTCCTTGCTGAGGATAAAAAGTACTACCCAACTGCCGAGGAGGTTTATGGTGAGGAAGTTGAGACATTAGTCATGGATGAAGATGAGCAGCCATTGGAGCAACCCATAATTAAACCTGTCAAGAATCTCAAGTTTGAGTTGGGGGTTAAGGACTCATCAACCTATGTTTCAACACAGTTCCTTTTGGGTCTTATGTCAAATCCAAAACTGGTTCGGAATGTTGCTTTGGTGGGGCACATACATCATGGAAAGACACTGTTTATGGACATGTTGGTGGAGCAGACACATCATATTTCGACTTTTGATCAGGATAGTGAGAAGCATATGCGTTACACAGATACAAGGATAGATGAGCAGGAGAGGAGGATATCTATTAAAGCAGTTCCCATGTCACTCGTTCTCGAGGATAGCTGTTCGAAATCTTACCTTTGCAACATCATGGATACTCCTGGTCATGCTAACTTTTCAGATGAAATGACTGCTGCTCTTAGGCTTGCTGATGGTGCAGTGTTAATTGTGGATGCTGCAGAAGGAGTGATGGTAACATTTATTCAGTTTACTTTAACTGTATGCCATATTTTTGTGATGTGAGAACTCTGCACTTGTGGAAATGCTACTACTTCTAAGACTTCTTTGTTAGCTTAGTTAGCACAATTATCTGCAGTCTTTTATCAAATCATTTACTATTAGCTGTATGTTGTAGTCAATTGAATTGTGCCACCTGTGCTGTTATACTTTTGCAGCCATCTCAACTATTATCTTGTTCATAACACATCCATATACACACCAAAACTTAGAGGTGTCAATACGGGTGGTCCGGGCCGGGCCGGCCCGCCAACATAAAAGCCCGGTAATGGCTCGCTTGAAAAAAGCCCACCCGCTGCGGGTTAAGGGCCGATTCCAGGCCAGCCCACATATTTTGAACTACAACCCAGGCCCGCCCGCTGGCCCATCCGGGTCGAGTCCATGCGGATCGCGGTTCGTTCTGATTTGGCCTGTATGAATAAAATCATGGACTTTTTCATATTTATAGCAATTTTTTTTGTCAAGTTTCTAAATGCCAAATGATTAAAATGATAAATTCATATTTATACCATAAAATATTTACATAGAATTTAAAGTTATATTTTATGTTATATAAATTACTTCTAAATTTGCAAATTTAAATGAAACATAAACAAATAACAATTAAATACTAAATGTATTTCTAATTACTATCATCAAAGAACATTATTTTTTTAGCTATTAGAGAGAAAAAATAAGATTTTGCTTTCAGATTTTCAATGTTACCATATTTAATAAAAACAATTTTTTTTATGGGCCAGCGGGTTAACCGCGGCCCGCGAAGGTTTGATCCGCAAAATTCGCGGTTCACAACTTCTTGACCCGTGAACCGCTCACACAGGTCATGGGTCGGCTCGCGGTCCCGGGTCGATCCGGGCCGGTTTTCACGGTGTGGTCAGCCCGTCCGTCTTGACACCTCTACCAAAACTCTAATAAAACCTTTGCTATCTTCACAACCCTCCAAAAGCATCTCCGTGTGGTGAAAATATTGGACAAAAAGTTGAAAATGAAAAAATTTTGTGTTATAAGTTGTTGACTGCCAAACGAAGTTGTATTTTAATTTTTGAGTAAATTTTTAAAGATGAGTTTTTCCCAAATCCTGTCATTACTGTTGTCCTTTCCAAGCAAATTCCCTCTTTTTATTTATAAGCTACAGCTGTCGCAATCATTATGGTGCCGTAGCTTTTCGTGAACTATTTCAACAATTTGTTTTCAGGGGAATATTATAGGGCATGACATCTGAATTTGTCTTTTTTTTCCCAATCACTTTAAAATCTTGCCATCTTGGATGACAAAGTGACTGCTACAAAACTGAATGCTAAACAATGTAATTTTTGGCTCTCTAAAAACCATAAAACTGAAGTTATAGCTGACTTTACCTTTTCTAGATCCATAGTGATACAACTCCAATAACAAGAAATTATTGTTAGTTTAATTTCACTTCAACTTTTCCTTAATAATATATTCTCCAAGGGGATGTTACATAAACCCATGAGAGGTACGATGAACTTACTCTCTCCCAAACTGGATATTACATAAGTTAATGACTTGGACGTAGAGGTCGGATCGTTACAAAAAAGAGCACGTTTTTTGTGACATTTCGAGCCTCGTGTCCAAGCAGTTATATCATATGTACTGTCCACTCTGGGAGGATATATGCCTTCTTACCTCCTTCACGGATTTTTATTACGTCCTTTAGGATTCGAACTCAAGACCTTTATTTTATGAGAGATTTACCGAGGCTGGTTCGTATATCAAGACTGGGCAAGCTATATTTTCCCAAATTAGGGTCATTGTATATGAACTATATATTCATATGCTTTGTATTAGGTATTGCAGCACCTACTAGCTAATATGCTCTCTGTATGATGTTTAACACATCAATTGTTTTTGTACCATTTGCCAATGCCTTCCAACTGCCACCTGTAGTTGCTGCATGATAAATGTAGGGGTCTGCTGATGTTCTTATATATTCTGCTTCCACAGGTAAACACAGAGAGGGCCATTCGCCATGCAATTCAAGAGCGCCTTCCTATAGTTGTTGTGATAAACAAGGTAATTTTTTTGTTCACCCCATCTTTTTGAAGCGCATGGAGTTTTCCATGTGAAAGTAATTACATCCTATGATCTTGTTAGTTTAGTCTTGTACTCATTTTATATTTTGTAAGCAGGTTGACAGGTTGATAACTGAACTGAAATTGCCCCCAAAGGATGCTTACCATAAGATAAGACACACTATTGAAGTTATCAATAACCACATAACTGCTGCATCTTCAACTGCTGGAAATGTCCAAATTGTTGATCCAGCTCTTGGAAATGTTTGTTTTGCAAGTGCCAGTGCAGGATGGTCTTTCACACTGCAGTCATTTGCTAAGCTATATGTCAAGCTCCATGGCATTCCTTTTGATGCTAATAAGTTTGCGTCTCGTCTTTGGGGTGATTATTACTTTGATCCCGATACAAGAGGTTTCAAGAAGAAACAACCTGCAAATGGAGTGGAAAGATCTTTTGTCCAGTTTGTGCTCGAACCTCTTTACAAAATATACAGCCAAGTGATTGGAGAACATAAGAAGAGTGTGGAGGCAACTCTTTCTGAACTTGGAGTGACTCTCAGCAATGCAGCTTATCGGTTAAATGTTAGGCCTCTGCTTAGGTTGGCTTGTAGTTCAGTTTTTGGGACTGCCACAGGTTTTACTGACATGCTAGTTCAACACATTCCATCTGCCAAAGAAGCTGCAGCACGGAAGATTGAGCACATCTATACTGGACCGAAGGATTCCACAATTTACCAGGCTATGGAAGATTGTGATCCCTCTGGTCCTCTAATGGTTAACGTGACCAAACTATATCCTAAATCTGATTGCAGTGTTTTTGATGCTTTCGGTAGGGTTTACAGTGGTGAGATTATGACAGGTCAGACAATAAGGGTGTTGGGAGAAGGCTATTCTCCAGATGATGAGGAGGACATGACCACAAAAGAAGTTACAAAACTATGGGTTTATCAAGCTCGTTATAGGATACCCGTAAGCAGGGCCCCTCCTGGTTCTTGGGTTCTCATTGAAGGTGTAGATGCTTCAATTATGAAAACAGCTACACTTTGTAATATGGAGTATGATGAGGATGTATACATATTCCGGCCCCTTCAATTCAACACACTCCCAGTGGTGAAAACGGCTACTGAGCCTTTAAATCCAAGTGAGTTGCCAAAAATGGTGGAGGGTCTTAGGAAGATCAGTAAGAGCTATCCTTTAGCAATTACGAAGGTTGAAGAATCAGGAGAACATACCATTTTAGGTACTGGAGAATTGTACCTGGATTCCATAATGAAGGATCTTAGGGAGCTGTACTCGGAAGTAGAAGTAAAGGTATCTTTAGTTTTTTTTTTTTTCTTTTTTTAAAAGTTAACATTCACACTTTTTTTTTTTCAAAAAATAAAAAATAAAATAAAAAAATATTGTGCAGTGTATTTTAAACTGGATATTAGCTTTCCATTTTGATCTCATCTAAGTGCTTTTCCTTCTGCTTTGCTCTTCTATATTGATCAATATAGGTTGCAGATCCTGTTGTGTCATTTTGTGAAACGGTTGTTGAGTCCTCTTCAATGAAATGTTTCGCTGAAACGCCTAACAAAAAGAATAAGATTACCATGGTAAGGATGTCAACTAACGTACCTTTGATATAGTAACAGTGAGAATGTTCTGTTTTATTTGGATTTTCTGATTTTTAATGTGAATTCCTAGATTGCTGAGCCGCTGGAGAGAGGACTTGCTGAGGACATTGAGAATGGTGTTGTAAGCATTGACTGGCCTCGGAAGAAACTTGGAGACTTTTTCCAGACAAAATATGATTGGGATCTGCTTGCTGCAAGGTCCATCTGGGCTTTTGGGCCCGATAAGCAGGTGATTTGATTGTTGGCTCTGCCTATAATGTTTTTTAAGGTTTCAGTCTTCATCAAATAGCTTTAGTATGAATGGGTTCGTTTCCTTTGTTTTCTCCTCATTTAAGATCTTTGATTTCACCTATCAAGATTAATCTGTGTTCAAAATGGACACATTTTTTTAGGGGCCTAATATCCTATTAGATGACACACTCTCAAGTGAAGTTGATAAGAGCTTGCTGAATGCTGTCAAAGATTCTATTGTTCAGGGGTAATGTTATTTATAAATTTTGGTTTTCTTCATGATTGATTTCTGCCTCCAATATTGAGTAATTTACTGTGGACAGATTCCAGTGGGGAGCTCGAGAAGGACCTCTCTGTGATGAGCCCATTAGAAATGTAAAATTCAAAATAGTTGATGCAAAGATTGCAGCTGAGCCATTGAATCGTGGAACTGGTCAGATCATTCCAACAGCTCGACGTGTGGCTTATTCAGCTTTCCTCATGGCAACCCCTCGGCTCATGGAACCAGTGTACTATGTTGAGGTAGCCATTTTCTACATTGCTAGTATTTGGCTTGTTTCTTCAAGGATATATGTCATTTGCCTTGCCTTGCTTTGCATTGTGTTGCATTTTGGGTTAACTAATTTGTTTATTTCACACGATGATGTGTCCACCTTTCAGTCTGAAAACTCCAGTGATATTGCTTTTGATGCTTAACCCCTGTTTGATGTACGTTAAAATCTATTTTAATGCATTTTTTAAGTTCTGCACAGTAATTTTATATTAAAATATTGCTTGGTTGTACAGTTACCGTGTCAGGCATCATTTGTTTGCAGAAGCCGATTAAATAAATGTTTATTATATTAGCCTTGTTCAAAGGTCACAATTACAAATGACCATATAATTGTAACCAAGCACGAGAAGGGTAACTTGAGAAATCTAATATGGCCAACAGAATACAGTCACCGGAATGTGTCAGTAAGCTTTAATGCATTCAATTTTTTTTTTCAGTCATGGGCCGCACATAAGCAAAAGAGGATTTGACAAAAAAATCATTTTAATGCAAATCAATCAGGAGCTTAATTGATGTTTCTTCACAGTTGATTAATATGCTGAATTTAAAACTTTAACATCCTGCATAGCAAGAGATTTGTAGAGATGGAAACTGGCAACAACGCAATAATAGCGCTCTCCATCAAACTTTAGTTTACAATTGGACTTAACGTTGTGATTTGATATTTCAGATTCAAACACCAATAGACTGTGTGTCTGCCATATACACAGTATTATCGCGCAGGCGTGGGCATGTCACTGCGGATGTTCCACAACCAGGGACCCCGGCCTACATTGTTAAGGTCTGAGTTGCCTCATTCAGCTGATACAGTTACTTTTCTGCACATTTACATGTTTTTGAACCCCTAAATATTTGCTTGAATATGTCTTCCATCCAATTATATAGTAATAACTCTTTTCCGGCATGGGATCCAGGCCTTTTTACCTGTCATTGAATCATTTGGTTTTGAGACAGACCTGAGGTATCATACCCAGGGCCAAGCATTTTGTCTTTCTGTATTTGATCACTGGGCAATTGTCCCTGGAGATCCGCTCGATAAGAGCATTGTGTTGCGACCATTGGAGCCAGCACCGATCCAACATTTAGCTCGGGAATTTATGGTCAAGACAAGGCGTCGTAAGGTATAACTTTTTTTCTGTCCACTCTACTCATAATCTGAAGATAATTTTTTTGCTGTCTACATTATGGAAAGAGAAATACAACTCTGTTGGTTTAAGAGTGCTATTTTCGTGCTTGATCCAGCTGGAGGGCTCCAATGGTCCAAGCAAACACATCGTTTGGTCATCGCTAACTTTGGGTTTTTCAATTGGTTTTTGTCAGGGAATGTCTGAAGACGTAAGCATTAACAAATTTTTCGACGAGGCTATGGTGGTAGAATTAGCTCAACAAGCTGCTGATCTACACCAACAGATGCTGTAGTAGAACAAGTATCCATTACCGAGTCGTGAATAGAAAGTTCATATGGAACTTGTATTACGAGTTACTCAAAAATCTCGATATTGCTCGAACGATGTAGAGAGGTCACACAGAGACGATAGGAACATGCCAAGACTCGCATGTCTGTTTTTGTATCCTAAGATTGAAGAAGGATTTTCTCTATTTATTGTATCTTAAGATCGAAGAAGGATTTTCTCTATTTACTGTATTTTTCTCACTGAATGAAAGTAGTGATTGATGCATCGGGTCGAGTTTCAAGTGCTTATGTAACAGGTCGAAGATGGTTCTTCGATTATGATCTTTGTTTCTTCTAATTATTATGTTAAATCACATCATCCGAAGTGTAAGGTATTAGTTAAAGATTTAAAATATTTATTTAACTTTTATTTTCAACAGCACAATTTTGAGAAAGAACTCAAGCGTGTAGGATTAGTGCTTAAAGAGCTAATAATAGTCTTTTTACCATAAATAGCACCAATATATAGAGGCCAGGCATCCAAAATATTTCACCACTGATCGAAACATTGCAGATTATCCCTTCTTCCATTTTTGGAGTGTTCATATTATCTCTGTACTTTTCACCATTGCTGTTGCAGGCGTAAGCCTTATGGCAATTCTCTCGCTGCCTATGCCGTCTCCCTTGTTCTCCTCTTCACCGTACTCAGTTTGTTAGATCATTAAATCAGTTTAACTATACTATTCATCTCTCTACTTACAGAGCCGGAAAAGGTTTTCTGTACACGGGCGAAGCCAAATTCCAGAATAGTATTAGTATAGTGAACATGTTGAGCTACATTTTGCAAACACTGGTTGTAAATCTAAAGAAGTTACTCAATTCCTTCACAGGAGGCCAACTGTTATTTATGTACTGGGAGTCTGATCTGTTAATTGTAGACTTGAGCATGAACCAATTTGGTTTACAAATTGTTATTACAACATATGTATACTTGGACTAGACATTCGAACAACGGCTCCTTCCCATGAACTCTCTTTTACGTCGTGTGAATTGGACCCCTTAAGGGACGACATAGCGTACCATGACCATGCCTCCATGTAAACACCTGCCTTCTAACATTTAAATTATGCCTTCCAAAAACAAGATTCAAATATCCAATCCTTTAATTTCAACTTCTCTTGTTCTACAACTACACCATGCCGTGGGGGGCTTGGTCTACAAATTATATATATATATATATATATATATATATATGCAATGTTAATTGTAAAGAGCTTAATTGATTTGACGCGATTGTTGGTCGTGCAGTGTTCCCTGTCCTTGGAAAGAAGTGGATAATTTACTGGTATGCATGTAGCGAAGCATTGTTTTTTTTTCCTCCTCTAGCAGTCGAACATGCATATATAGAGATGTTCATTATTATTCGAATATGATGCTATATTCTTGATTACTTGCAGCTTAGTATCGTCGGATGGATTTCGGTGTCCGGAACATTCGTGATGAGTGGCGTGTTTGTCCTTGTTCACAAGTTAAATCCAATCTTGCTCGACTAGGGAAAGGAACTAATCCCAGTCTCGATCTCTTTGCATTTGGGCACGGGAAGGGAATTTTTCATTCAGTTTCAGGGTCGGAGTGATTCGGATTGTTAGCGATGGACAAGTAACGTCAGAACCCGAACGCAAGTTCTGCATTGGAGGGGCTCATTCCTAGAGAGAGTAGATAACTCTGTTTCTACGTAAATAGTGACCTCTAAAAACGTCATAAATTCACCCTCTGGAAACTAACATCCATCCTTTTTACATGTAATAATAATAGTCACAGATTCACTATGTTCTCTATTTTCTAATAAAAACACACGTGCTAATTCTTATTAGCTCAACCACCAAAATGGGGTGAAAAAAATGCACAGGATGACACAAGCGCTCTGTTTTCTCCCACCTACTTGCAAGCGGGGAGAGCAACATATGCCATGTGAACAAATACAATGGAGAAAGGAGCAACTCTTACAGGTTCAGTTGAAGTTACTGTAATAGGTTCCAAAGGAGGAATAGCCCCAGAAGAATCTACGGTTAACGCCTTCCCGTTCAGCAGCATCGTCTGGCTTTGTATATTTCCGTCCATCGCAGTTAGGTGGTATTCTTCTCTCGTCCCAAGAGCTTGATTTGCTCGACGCATCTTAATCACATTCGATCTACGTCTATGTTTGTGCTGGTGCAATAGAGTTCCATTAAAGTCGACTTTTGCCTCTATAGTATTGTTGCCATCTAGATTTATCAGCAATAAAGTGATACCTTGCTGCAAGATAAAAAGTTCCATTTAGGAAACGTAGACAGTTTCTTTCACAGTTTTTCTATTTAATAAAACAGGTTCAATTAAACTTACAGATTGCTTAGCACAATGAGCATAAGCACGGATCTTCTTCGTCCCGGAAAAATTTGTCGACAGAGCAGATCTCCCCATTAATTGGTGCCAAAGAAGAGCACTACAATAAGAAAAAGCAGTATTATTAGGTGAAATAAAAATATAGCTGTTACAATTTTTTTTGGCAGTCTCGTGGCGTATCCCGTAACACACGAATTGTTCCTATTTCAAGTGGATTTTTGTCTTGGCTGGCTGGGCGTGTCTCCAAGATTCAAACCTTAAACCTCAAAGGTGAATAATTCGTGTATTACGGGATACACCACAATACTACCAAAAAAACTATTAGAATACCCAATGAACAATTTATCTCAATGAACCTGTAGTAATCTGGATTTGGAACGAATGTCATGGTATTAAGTAATCCATAGTTGCCACCAATTAAAGTTTGTCTGCAATATGTTTTTGTATCAAACGTTGACGCCATCCCAAGTTGATCCAGATACCTGTAATTTAGGTCAGAAAAAGTATATCCTTGAGGTATAAGAATTGGAAACTCGTAAAAGTTGCGTGGGAAGGTAGCTTTGGGATTACCAGAAACTGAAAACGAATGCATTTGTGACATGATTACGGCCACTATTGTAAGCCCCTCCCGACTCACCAACCCATGCAACTGCTGACGACGCGGAACTCCTGAGGATGTTCTTGAGTCCCCTAAATGTGTCAGCCTCGCCATCAAGATAAGATGGATCAAGAATCTTCTCGATAAGGTGCTCATCGACTCCTACAAATAAGAAAAGAAGATTTGTATTCATTTATAATAAGCTGCTGCATAAAATCAGATGTTTGCGAGTTGAAATACCTGGCCCAAGATTATATATGTGATGAGTGACCACATTCAGTGATTCCCCTGCTTTATCTATGTATTGTTTGAACCACTTCGGTTCATAGAATCCTCCTGGTCCTATGATTCTCGGTTTGACATCAACTCCTCTGTAAATGTCTTGTACTAGGTCGTGCAACACAATTGTATCCGATGCATATTGATCTGCTGCAACTCGTACACCTACTCCACTTCCACTCAGTTCATTCCCTACAAAGAAATGGGAGATCAGCAAAAAACAAAATTAACATCTGACAGTTTGTTATATTATTAACATTGTTTCTGTTGACAGTAGCCTGACGTCCAGCAACACACGAATTGTTTCATGAGAAGAGGGTACCAGGGATCACCCAACAAACCTCGTAAGGTTGAGGGTTCGATTCCCTGTGAACGTACCCAGCCAAGCCCAAGACATAAAACCCCTTATCAAGGATCCAATTTGTGTGTCGCAGAACGCCAAAGGCTACAGTCAACAGTTTTCATACAATTTTCACACAGATTTTATTGAAACAGAAGAATTCTTACCAAGTTCCCAACCATAAATGCTATAACCCTTTTTGACAGTGTAACGAATAAGAGAAGCAGCATTTGTGGAATTCCAAGCTCCCACGGCAGAATTATCCCTCTGTATGGATTTTCCATTCAGTGCATTTAATCCAAAAACAATTAAAGCCCTGAATTGAATTCAAACAGGCAATTGTAAGTTCCAATGTCTCTTCTCACATTCAAATTTAAACAAAGATATGCTTTTACCCAGATTTATTAAAGAAGGAATTTAATTCATCCCATCTGGACAAGGGGAGGCATCCCTTGGTGAAACCAAACAACACCGACGTGTTTTTAGTAAATTGAATGCAGGGTTGCAAATGATCTTCAGTTTGATAGATGACTTTATCTTGCAAAGTGCCACCCAGTCTGATCTTTAGCGGCGAAAAAGCTACGCGGTTATTGAAAAAAAAAAAAAAATTAACTTGTGCCTGCCTGATTTGAAAATAATTAACTTGCTACTTTTCATAAGAAAAATATGTGAAACAATCCTTACCTTTTATTGCATTCAGGAAAACAATATTGTTAAGATCCTGGACACAAGAAAGATCAATCATATATTATGAAGTATGTAAGTTATTAAATTAATGTTAACAAATCCCACATTGCAAAAATAATCGTCAATATACAAGCATAACAAATAAATAAACTACTTGTATCAACCGAACTAGGAAACAAACAGCAAATAAATAACTAGAAAATGTTATAAGCAGGAGTTATGTTGTCCACCTGTCGATGTGGCGTGTTTGGATTGGTTTATTACATTTCACCCTTCACATGATGGAACAGTGCTCACATGGGCAGGTGGGCAACATAACTTGTACTCAATGTGGACATAAGATTGATAACTGAATTAAACGAATTAGTACCAATGTAGAAAATCGGATCGGACCGGTCGGTTCAACCGGAAAAATCGGGAGCCGGTCCGATTGACCTCGAAAACTGGCCGGTAAAAAACCGGTCGGAAAACCAGGAACCGGCCGGGTTTTAAAACTCGGTTTTCAATTTTTTTTTGTGTTTTGCTTTTCTCTAGTTATTTTAAGCTACTTTTGTGTATAATTTTATCTTC
This sequence comes from Ligustrum vulgare, assembly GCA_963555705.1. Lineage (NCBI taxonomy): Eukaryota > Viridiplantae > Streptophyta > Magnoliopsida > Lamiales > Oleaceae > Ligustrum > Ligustrum vulgare. The sequence goes on along the minus strand of OY743176.1, from coordinate 4,983,991 downwards.
TAAATGAGTAAATATTGGTTAATTTGTAAAATAACATGTTTTTTATAAAATTTTATGATTTTTGGAATATTTTTTATGTTTTAATTGAAACCGGTTTGACCCGGTCTGACCTTTTGACCCGTTGTCTTTTCCTGTTCGAACCGATTTCCGATTTTCTGAACACTAATTAGTACAAGTATTTAGTATGTTAATAGAAATCCCCAAGTCATGGAATTTAAATCTAAAGTACGGATGAAAAAACATCCATAAGCATTAGAATGAATTAGAAACCACCAAGAACCAAAAACAGAGCATCTTCCAAGAACTAAACCAAAATCCTGAAAACATTCATGACTTAAAAAATTCAAGAATATCAGCTTAAATCTGCTGATGACAAGATATAAATGATATTAAACGTGTCCTTATCCGGCTTTTAGATCAAGTTGTTCAATAAGGTATTCACATCACATGTAAGGCTTCGAAATACTCAGTCTCTAAGCTAACATTTACTCACAATGAAATACTCAGAGACATAAAACATAGAAGAAGAAAGCAAGTATTTGAAAGAGATAATATATACCAAATTAAGCATAGACGAATGGTCCCAGCTACAAGTCCCATAATCACACTTCTCAGGCGGCCACCAGTCCATGGTTGCACATATAAAATCACTGTCTGTCCTCCCAATGGGAATCTTCCCATCAATAAATACAGTGTTAACAACACTTACATTAGCAGCCAGCTTCAAAGCCTCTGCATACACAAAAATGAAGCTGCAAAATAACAAGCTAACAACAAAAGGAAATACCAAAGAACCCATCTCAGATTCTCAAATGCTTGAAGTAATACTCAAAATCTCTCTTTTAAGTTAACACATACCCAGAATCATCTCATTGGATCAAAGAATGGTGAAAAGACAAGGATAAAATGACGTTTAATGAGTTACAAACGGCTTATTTGAGATAATATTAGTTTCACCATCACTATTTATTAAAACCAACCATTGACAGTGACGCGGGGAAATGGATACAGATTTGGTGGATTAGGGTTCGCAAGATTTGAATAACGTGAAGTTTGTTGTCTGTGGGCCATTTTTGTTATCCCTTGCTTCAAAAAATGTGAAGTAAAAAAGTTAACAGAATAGCAGGAAGAAAAAGAAAAGCACAGTAAAGCATGCTGGGTTTCGGTTGTGGGGTCTATCTGATTCTACTTTGTCGAATGCGTGTACCTAAAAAAGCAAAATCTTTTCTTTCAAGTGGCATCTCGATAGATCAATTCTGGTTTTTCAACAACCAATCATTTATGGAAATGTCAAAATTTTTTTATAGACATTTAAGGATAATCTCATCCTTTAACATGAAATCTTAAAAGTTGATAAGATATATTGTGAAAAAATTGTGAATCACATAATTAATTATTGACTTTGACTTCAGATTTTAATCAAAATCAAACAGACTTAAATATTGACACATGGACGATCAAACAACTTCGCACAAGTTAGTTTGGGCCTAAGCTTAGTTTAATGGAGGCTCGTGTCGCCTGTAAGTAACTCAAGCTCTCACGGGCCAACCCGCTAAGTTGACGAGTGGACCGAGCACGTATCCATGCGGTACATATGTTAGGGGAATTTGGTTTTAGATATAGACAACCTACCACATCAACGGTTCCACCTGATCCATTTCTTTACCCTCTTTTTGAACTTATTCCACCTATTAATCAATTAATTTATAAATTATTAATTTTCTTGTGATGGGCCTTACACCAACTACACAGCAACACATGTACAACAAATTCACTTCTTAATTTCAATCCTCTTAGGATACTAACCTTCATATTCGAAACAAGACGTAACTAGAGACAAATTCAATATACGGGACCTTATAATACTTTTCATATTTATCTCCATGTTGGCGTGTTTGGAACGTATACCTTCACTCAAAAACCAAGTCATTCATGTAAGTAAAACAACTTTGAACCGACCATTTGCAGTCCTAAAGTCCACATCCAAATAATGTGGCAATCTAAGCCTATGTTCGGCAACTGAGCAGTAATTTATAATTGATATTTTATGTTTTCGAGCTAAAATGTGTAATTAAAAAATGATAAGAGAATGTATATTTAATTAAAAAGTGATTTGAAAAATTGTGTTGTTTATAAATTGTAATAATTGCGTTACAGAATAGATAATTCAATGTAATCATCTTGCTCCGACTGGGGTCTTTCCTATTAGTCGAGACTGAGCTCATGGTACTAGTTGAGAATTTACAACCTAATGACGGAGTCGACATATTAGAATCGACTCTCAAGGGTTGACAGGTTACCATCCTATATATTAGGCTCAAATCTCACATAAAAAACCTTGTGTGTTCTGTTAAGGATCCCCATTCATTGTATATCAAATGAAGAAAGAAAAAAAAAAAGAAGAAAAAAAGAAGAAGAAGCAGTTAATTTGTAGGATGGCCAATTTCCTACCCTTTTCAAGACACAAAAACTAACCTCCCTGCCCCTAATACATTTTCAAAGAAAGAAGTAGAGTAAATAGCTATAACTACTTCATTTCTTCTTCTTCGCTGGTGGTTGATCGCCGTCCTCCTCATTCTCGTCTTCTTCCTCATCATCCTCGTCATCATCTCCGTCATTATTATCTTCATCCTCATCCCCATCATCACTGGCTTCATTGCCATTAGCCTTGGGATCTACTCCATCTTCTTCTCCCCCTTCTTCACCGGATAAGTCCTCATCACCGGTATGGCCGTCATCATCTACATCTTCATCATCCGTATCACTTCCATCTTTGTTCTCTGGTCCAGGCTTTTCAACTCTATGAAGTTTGTCCATGGGAAACCTACACAAGTTATCAATGTCACCTATTTCACAATTTCTTTGTGTACATTGTAGCATCGTTTCTTTAACGCAATCATTATAATTTATAAATCAATTTATAAACAATACAATTTTTCAAACTTTCCAAATCTTCACTGCTTATGTCAATAGCATGAAAAAAAAAGGTAAAGTAAGATAAGCATGACCAGTTTATATTGAATAGGTAGTAAGGATATGAATATTGGGCTCCCATGAAATTAGTGAAACTGTAAAGAGTATCATATTTAAGCTAATTACAGCATAATTTGTACGTTTCTGTGACTATGGAATCAAATACATCAGCATTAATTAAGAAAACTTATTTTTCCACGAATTTAATTAATTCCTAAAATCAATTAGAAGTGCCAAAGATTAAAAAAATCAATGAAAACCTTTCAAAGGTTAAACAGCTTAACAACCTAATGAAAACATTAATTGCAGTAAAAATAATAACCAGATACTCATATATAGTTCCATTTATTATTATTATTATTATTTTATTTTTTTATTTTTTTTTCAAACGTAATAAATTCTAATATATATGTAGTTAACTCAGGGAAGTCTCAACACAACTTTTAAGGGTTTTACAAACTCGTAAATTGATAAGCAGTATTTTTAAACAATGCATATAACACCCCTACAGAAAGGCAAGACAGTAAATTGTCACTCTTCTGAGAAAATCTTCAACACATTCAATAACACTAAAAACCAAAGCCCGTGTGGCTCAAACTCAATATGAAACGCTCTTCAAGGTGAAGGACTCAAATGCCACCTAGAAAACATACAAGATGTAAAACTCTGCTTTCCTCTAATACCCACTGGTTTATCTTCGACCAACCCTTATCATGCTGGCACTGTGGATTGAAAGGACAGCCGAGCTAGAATACGAAACTTGAACATGCTGGCCAAGGAAATCGCAACTTTTCCCCTCGTTGGATTCATCTCGACGCCTTCTGGTATTTTGAGTTATAACACAAGGAGGACACTATCAAGCAGAATATGGTATCAAATCAACCAGACACGATTTCTCAATCCAATGAAGACCTCACCTCTCTATAAGCAGGGAACAATTTCAGTAATGAGAAGCAGTTACTCCATGTCATTTTACCTTCATCGTCCATGCTCCAGTTCAGTCTAGAGGCCTCAGTGATCATTATGTTGGATGACAAGTCAAGTTCCGTTGAAGTTACTTTCAGTAGTTTATACTTTCATTTACACATATCAGAATAACCATAATTCAAATCACAGAAATTAGACAAGACAAAAATATTGTCACTATACTTGATGATTTTCTTTTTTTTGGCAGAAATTACACTTTAAAGCAGTTAAATGTGTGGTAAAATCATGAAGTCTCTGTTAGGTAAACTGTTTATAAATAGCGATGTGATAATATTTCATTAGTCAATTTTTTAAAAGTAAAAATTGATAGACGAGAATCTTTAACCACTAGAAATTGTTGTCTTTTCAAAAAAAATTGTTCAATAAGTTGTTGTCCCATGACCGTTTATAAATAAAATTTATAAACAAATTTTACCAAACAGAGGCTTAACTCAAAAGTTTGAAATAAAGTAAGTTTTTGACTTCACCAAATGCATAAAAAAGCACTCACAACTCATACTCGGAATCTATAGCTCTACAAGATAATCTTGAATGTCATCCAATCTGCGTCCCATTTTCTATCAAATTAAACCAAAGTGAAGACTCGACGGACAAGAATTTACATTTACTCACTCAAAAATACAGTATGGCACAACATGCTCCAGTTCATTAGTCCCCATGCATGTTCATTTTCTCAAAGTATTTAAATTGACAGTCAAGTTTCTTGACAAAAGTTTGTGTATTAACAGTCGGCTAATCTTCAAAATTGGAGACGTATCTAAACAATTGCAAATGATAAAGACAGCGATGGAAGTCAACTAAAGAAGGGCTCCCAAAACAAGTTCTCTTGATTATCACTTGTATCAACGTTTTTCAGCAAAACATTAATACAACTTTGTGTAAACTTACTTTTTGGTCAATTGTTCTAAAAGATTTATGTCCATCGGAATCCCGATACTTGGTAAAAGAGATACTGATTGATTTAAAGTTTTAAACTATAAAGTTGATTTCTGAAAGTCAGGCAATGTTTATGTAGCTCAAATGTCAAAGTAACATAAAAATAGAGAGTTGATTAACAGAGGTTGCATTGGGTAAACTGAAATCCATCGATTGTTGCTAGTATTGTGTTAGTCTTCACCAAAAACCTCAAGGTGCTACCTAAGATGCAAGAATAAAAAAAGAATAACTAGAGGATACGATTGTTGGGTATTTGACCCAAATTAATCAAGTGCCTAGTGAAACATAATGAGTGTCTAGTTGAAATAAAAGATGGTGGAACTAATTATGGTATTTGAATGATAATTAGTCTTGACTAATTATGATGTCTTTGAATGATGATTAGTTTTGACTAATTATGATGTCTTGGAATGATGATTAGTTTTGACTAATCATGATGTTTTGGTGTTAAGAGAATTTCATGTAGAATTCTCTCTATAAATAGAGAAGGAATTCAAGGAAGAAACACACCATCACAAACATATGAGAGAGTGCTAATTAGTGTCACATTGTGATCAAAGAGAGAAAATTGTGAGCCTAGCATATTGTGAAGTTTCTTGTAACTCTTTGTAGTGTAATTCAAAGGGTAGAAATTATATGCGGTAAAGCTCGTTTGTAGTATTTTCTCTGTGGTCTGTGGGATTGGGTTGGTGAGTGAAAGTCTATATATTTGTAACAATTTAATATATAGTGAAAAGCTTTGGCGAGGGTCCGTGGACGTAGGCATTTTGCTGAACCACGTAAATTTCTGTGTTCGTATTTATTTTCTTGTTTGCTTATTTTATTTTGAACATCGAAAGATCCTGTGGGAAAATTAAAGTGGGAATCGACGTGTCGAAATTCCCAACAAGTGGTATCAGAGCTACAGGTGGTTCAAATAATTTGAAGCAAAAGAAAATATGTCTGTCAAGTACGATGTGGAGAAATTTGACGGGAGAATCAATTTTGGCTTGTGGCAAGTACAAGTCAAGGATGTCTTGATTCAGGCGGGTCTGCACAAAGCTTTGAAGGGAAAACCAACTGAGAGTTCTGACAAAAAAATTGAATCCAGCAAGACTGATGAAGATTGGGAAGATTTGGATTTGAAAGCTGCTAGTACAATACGACTTTGTTTGGCCAAGAATGTTCTTGCAAATATTCATGGGATATCTGCTGCTAAGGAACTTTGGGAAAAACTGGAAGAGTTGTATCAGACGAAGAACTTGTCAAATCGCTTGTATCTGAAGGAACAGTTTCATTCGTTGAGAATGAGCGCAGGTACAAAAATCTCTGACCATCTTAGTGTTCTTAACGGGATTGTTTCTGAACTGGAATCTATTGGAGTCAAAGTTGAAGATGAGGATAAAGCGTTGAGGCTCATCTGGTCTCTTCCATCCACGTTTGAGCACATCAAGCCGATTTTGATGTACGGGAAAGAAACGGTGGATTTTGCTGAAGTTACAAGTAAGTTGATCTCTGAAGAACGGAGATTGGGTGGAGGTGATGATTCATCTGGAAATAATTTGCTTGTTACTGAAAAGTGGAAGAGGGGTAACTCCATGAAGAAGAAGGTGACATGTTGGAATTGTGGTCAATCCGGGCACGTGAGAAGAAATTGTCCAAAAGGTGGAGCGGACTCGGCGAACTGCTCGAAGGACAATGCGACTCTCCTGGTGGAGGGTGGTGATGATGTACTCTAAGTAAGATGGGACATCCTCATGGCATGATGTCAGTTGCCATGATAGAGGATGTGTTCTTACTGGCACGGGTACTGTGTTCGCATACAGCATTGGTTTGGTTTAGATGCAAGGTATGTGATTTATTTTATGTCGATGGCTGATGAACTTTCAAGGAGAACCAAACATGGGAGTTGCACCATAAATTTCAGCAATTTTGTTTCGACATGGGCCGATGAAATTCTCGGAGTTCGTTGATAATTCTGAGTGATTATACTCATATGGTGGAGTATGGGACTGTCAAAGTGGAAAAATGCTTGCCTGTTACCCAATATTTGAATTTGGTTTTGGCTTGGACGAATTTGTGTCAAGGTGGAGATTGTTGGGTATTTGACCCAAATTAATCAAGTGCCTAGTGAAACATAATGAGTGCCTAGTTGAAATAAAAGATGGTGGAACTAATTATGGTATTTGAATGATAATTAGTCTTGACTAATTATGATGTCTTTGAATGATGATTAGTTTTGACTAATTATGATGTCTTGGAATGATGATTAGTTTTGACTAATCATGATGTTTTGGTGTTAAGAGAATTTCATGTAGAATTCTCTCTATAAATAGAGAAGGAATTCAAGGAAGAAACACACCATCACAAACATATGAGAGAGTGCTAATTAGTGTCACATTGTGATCAAAGAGAGAAAATTGTGAGCCTAGCATATTGTGAAGTTTCTTGTAACTCTTTGTAGTGTAATTCAAAGGGTAGAAATTATATGCGGTAAAGCTCGTTTGTAGTATTTTCTCTGTGGTCTGTGGGATTGGGTTGGTGAGTGAAAGTCTATATATTTGTAACAATTTAATATATAGTGAAAAGCTTTGGCGAGGGTCCGTGGACGTAGGCATTTTGCTGAACCACGTAAATTTCTGTGTTCGTATTTATTTTCTTATTTGCTTATTTTATTTTGAACATCGAAAGATCCTGTGGGAAAATTAAAGTGGGAATCGACGTGTCGAAATTCCCAACAACGATGTGATCCACAATATGAATACAAGTTCGGGGCAAAGATCCATTGATCATTGAGGAAGGTCTTATGACTCGGTTGTGGACAAAGAGGGTCAAAGAAGCAATGAACATTTTTGTGCAAGCTACGATGGATGAAACATCAATCTTGGCAAGCAAAGGAGCAAGTGCTCTGTTGTGTTGAACTCGAGTTAGGAACCAATTTGGAGCAACCTGATTCAAGCCGCTGAAAAATAGGGCCAGCCAGAGACCCTTGCGATCACAAGGCTCTCTAATGGTGCGGTCGCAAGGCGCTGCCAAAATCAAACAGAATACAAACGGTTAAACCGTTGTGATCGCAAGGTTAGCATCTTGATTTTTCATACCTATAAAATGAACGGCAACTAATTCTCTTGTAGCTCATTTTGTCAAGACTCGAGTGTAATTCTTCATATTCGCCAATTAATTTCCACACATTTTGAAATGCCGACCAATTGTCGATCCCCAAAAATTGTACAAGAATAATAATGGAATTAATACTGAACTATTGTTATCTTTGAGGAATACAATCCCCGGTGTAATAACTATATCAGATCGAAGAAGAGGAAATAGTCAGATCTTCAACGTGACATTGTTAGGGATCATTGCCCCAGTCTTCAATCTTGGGTAGTAAATGTTGAACTCTCAATCTGGTAAGTTTTATAATATTGCCTCACGATAATCGATACATCTTTCACATTGGTGAAGGTTAAAGTTCTCAGTGCTAGCTACAATCCTGCAACCTCTCATCATTAAGTCAGTCCTTGGTAGAAAATTTCGGAATCAAACTCAGATACTTCGAACAATTTGTATCTTTTGACAAAATATCCATCATTACAGATACTATTGATTCATCTGGCAAAATATTTCTCTCTTTCATGTTGTGAAGAAGTCCAATCATTGTTGGTGCGTCATTACATTTGCAAAATCCTCTCATAAGCGTGTCAAATGTGACGAGATTTGGTGCGCAACCTTTCTTTTCCATCTCCATGAACAAATTATACGCCTCTTCTATTTTTCCAGTTGTACAAAATCCGTGGATCATGATGTTGTATGTAAATGTTGTTGGTATCAAACTCTTAGGGGACAAACTCTCAAATATCTCAATAGCGGAATCGAGCTTTCCTGCTTTACACAATCCATCAAGGACACAATTATAGCTTTCAATATCAAGAACACCGTCAGATCTTTCCAAAATGTAAAACAGGTCCATTGCCACTCCAAAGCAATTATTTTTGAAAAATCCATCCAATAATATATTACAAGTAACAATATCCAGAGTCACTTCATAGACTTTCATCTTTGCAAAAAGTCCACATGCAACCTCAACTTTACCTGCTTGAAATAGACCAATAAACATAGTGTTGAATGTGATTATTGTTGGTTTGAATTCTTCATGAATCATTTGTTCGAAAAGCCTCATGGCCTCCTCCAATTTTTGACACTTGCAATATCCATTAATTAATGCGTTGTAGCATACAACATCTCGCTTATGGCCTTTAGCTTCCATGGTAGCAAACAACTCCCTTGCTTCATCTATCCTATTTTCCAAGCAGAATCCGTTTATCAATGTGCTGTATGTAAAAGAATTGGGCTCTTCACCCCTCTGAATCATCAGGTTCAACAACCCAATTGCTTCATTGGTCTTCCTGTCCTTACAAAGTGCATTTATCATGACAGTAAACAATACTGTGTTAGGACTAATGCCTTGTTCCACCATTTCAATGAAGAATCGCTTTGCCTCCTCCCAGTTACCAACCTCACAAAAACCATGAATTAAACCACCATATGTAATCAAGTCTGGCTTAATTCCCCTGCCCTTCATCTCCAAAAATAGTTGTTTACCTTTCTCTACCAACCCCTCTTTGCAAAGGCCATGAATAAGCATGCTATAACAAATTAAATTAGGCTTAAATCTTAAGCAAGACCTTCCATTCTTGTTCCCTGCTTCTTCATGCAACCGAAGCGCCATCTGTGCATTACCACTCCTACACAACCCCTTAATCAGAGTCCCCCAAGTCTGGATACTTGGTTGAATACCCAGTTGAATAATTTTATTGAGCAATCCTACTGCATCACTAATCTTTCCTTCCATAAACAACCCGTTAATCAATGGAGTAAAAGTGAAATTATCAGGACTATATCCCCTCTTTAAAATCCCACCCATAACAGCAAAACCAAAACCAACCCTTTTCAAGTTACAATAACAATTAAGCAAAACATTGAGCGTAATAATATCGGGCAATAAATCAACTTCAACCATCCTATGGTACATAAAAATCACATCTTGATAATTCTTGGTTTTGGCAACAGCAGCTAGAAATTTATTAAATGACGACATGGGAGGCGGAGTTTTCCTTCTGAGCAAGTGATAAAAGGAGGTCATTTCATCATTCGCGTTGTTTCGTGTACAAATTTTACAGGCTGTTAGGTGTTTGGATTTTAATGGGTGTATGAGTATTGACGAAAGCTTACCTCTTCGGGTAGTTCCTGAAAAACCAGTGGCTACAGCAGCCATTCTCATGCTCAAACCCACAAGATTTGAACCATTACGTTGAGTTGAGAGGATTTTTTTTTTGGTGTTGAGTGGGTTTTTGGGAAATTTTGGGTTGATCCCGGGGAGATTTGTTGAAATAGGTTTGTTGAAGGTTTAATTTTTCAAAATACCCCTTTTTAGTAAATTGTCTTTATTACCCTTAATGAATTGAGTTATTTTCTTTGCAAGATATATTCCTGAATTAGTTAGGGTGATTTAATTCAATACTTTTTATTATATTCATATTCTTTAATCAAGTTCTTCTAAAAATGCTTTATATTGTGATAATTTCTCAAAAGATTTAAGACGTTCTTTCTTTGTTATATATCCTAATGCTATTTCATCTGAAACTTCATCTTCTATATCTTCTTATTATTCTATAATTTTATGAACCGTATTTATATTTTTTGTTGTTTCAACAAAATTAAATTCTATTCTGTTTAAGATAGCATAGTCAATATCTTCGTATATTTCTTTTAATTTAGATTCTCCAACAGAATGTATATTTTTAGATTTTCCAACAATAGCTAATAAAAATGAAATTTCTTTATTTTCTAAATATAGTTTATGATCACAGTTATTAGAAGTTGATACTTGTGAAGTATCCATATATTATAAGGTTGGTAAATTATTATACAAAATTCTCTGGTATAAGTCCATTCTTTGATCTAGTAAAATACAATAATCTGCAATATATTGTTCATATTTTTCCAAGAGTTTATTATATTCTTCAGAAGATATGTTTTCATTTTCCATTTGATGTTTTAATATCTTCCATTTTATCTTTTAATTTTTCTAAAAGGCTATCTAGCCCTTCTATTGTATATCCTGGCATTATGTTTGAACTGTGTTTGTCATTATTTTATTTTCTAAATCTATTTTAATCTCTAATATGTCAGAATAATCTATAATGTATTGATCATGATTTTCTGAAAGTATATAATATTGTTCAGATGATTCATCCATATCTATTAAATGAGATATAATGTTATCTATTTTTTCCATTATTTTTTCTAACAAATTGTCTAATCCTTCAATAGTATATCCAGGCATTATAAACACAGAGATAAATAATTTATAAAGTTTCAAGTAATTTTTCAAATTATATGAGTGTTTGAGAATTGATAATATCTATGTCAGCCATGATATCTATACTTGGTTCAAATTGTATATTATATTTTGAAATATTTTTCTTTCTCTTTTTTAATTTATCAATTATATCTTGAATATCATGTATCATTATAGATCTTACAGTTCCTCTAGCAAATTTTCTATTAAATTTTCTTTAAAACTTTTTAATATCTCTTGTGATACGTAGAGTTGTTCTTGGTATCCGATTTTATCAATTTCATTTTCATATTCAATTCCTTTTTTACTTTTAATATACTTTTGAACTTTATATGGACCTCTTTTAGTTCTGGGTTTTTTCATGATATAATTACTGTTATTCATGATATTAAGATTTTCAAAAACTGGTAAAGAAAGATTCATCTCTTCCATCACTGTCATAATCTATTACAAGATCATAATCATTATCACTACTAAACGCATATCATAAATATAATTCATTATTTATTTCAGTATTATCACTATCAAGCCAAAAATAAATAATCGATTTTGTAATTTCTAATCCTAATATTCCTTTTAATGTTGGAAAAATAGCTAACAAGCATGGCATATAGACATGATATAACTTTTTTATTTCATTATTTGGTCTAGTAAACTGTTTATGCATAAATAAAGGTTCAATTATGTTATGATATTCATCATTATAAGGACTGTTTTGATAATTAAATTTAACAATTTTGAATTCTGTCATTTTAAAAGCTCTTCTTCCTCCTAATTCCGTAAAGATAGATATATTAAGAATACTAACCTATTTTCCTGTTCTCAGTACCTTTGTATTTTCCTTCTATTGTTAGTGACCTTCAGGCTTATAGGTTTCTGCTCCACACCCTCCAATGGCTTCTTGCCTTCACGGGTTATTAGCTAAACCTTGATGCCTTCACTGTATAACTCTTTAGAAGGAAAATATTTTAGGACAGAGTGTAGGGAGTTTTCTTAATAATATATCTTCTTTTTGGAAATAGGATTTAGAAGACAAGAATTTATAAACTCATCATAATATGATAAGTAAATTGGGATTTTATTGATAATATGAAGATTAACAAAGGATTGGTATGAGAATTTTTCAAAGACAAAAGATTTTTTGGCTTTCTCACAAACTGAGTGCTCAAGAAAGTTCTGTCTTTTCTCTAATCAGAAGACTCTTATTTATACAACTTCACGAGGTATTACTATACAACATCTTACATCATTGCTTATGTAATGGATACAATAATTTGAATTTTACAAGGACCTACAAGGACACACCTGTCCATCTATTTTTTATTACAAGGATACAGATGTCCCTTTATTTCTTCACATGGCTACATTATAGGGACACATATCTCTCTATTTTAAGTCTTCTCATGGCCCTTACATTGTGCTGTCTTGTTCCATTAAATCAGATTTATCAATTGGCTTCCATTTGTCCATCACTTCTGTTGGTATGTAAAGCAGACTTATCAAATGGCTTCCACCTGTCCATCAATTCCTTTGGCATGTGGGGCAATTCCTAGCTATGCACGCCTCTTGCAAAGTGGCAAAACTTCCATGGATTTGATGAGTATCAAATTTATTGATGTATTCTTGCAAGATTGTTGACTTTCTTTTCCTCCATTAGTGAGTAAGGTCCATCTATTGTACTGGCATATGCATTTGAATTTTTTCTCATACAGGTTTTTGGCAATGTTGTAGAGAACTTTAATTCTCAACACCCTTCGGGATCTAAACCATGATCTTGTAATGTTTGGTACTGGCTTGGTATTTTTTCCAACTTCAATTTGAAAATTTCGAGCAACATACCCAATCGTAATAATATGCTCAGCAGGATAATATATCCTTCCATCAATTTCAGGACTGATCGAATAAAATTTTAAATATATGGATCTTCCTTGAGCAAATTTTGAAATTTCTCCTTTTAGTAAATCATCAAAATTTTCGATTTCTTTCAGATCTTTTCCTGGATAGATAAGATCCAAGAATCCATAATCAGCTGCCATTTTTGTCATGACGGGATCTCCTCCCTGAGTAACGATCAATCGTGAGTATACATGGTCTCTAGACGAAATGTAATAGCAATCACATTCTTGAAGTTCATATATAATTTCAACAGTAGTTTTATATTCGTTTTCTTTTGGTAAAAAAGGGGAATCATCTTCCTCTTCAGCACGAATTCTGACTACCCTTATATGTTCATCTTTGGCATTGATTGTGATTTTTCGAGGACTGGCTTCATTTATAACAACTTTTTTGGGACTTGGTTCATCTCTTTTAATTATTGGTCCACCACTGCTTCCAGAAGATGTACCTGTTTGCATTTTTGATATAACCTGTTTGGTATCAGCCTGTTTGGTAATCAACGATTCAAACTGAGATTCAATCTCAATTATATTATCGCTCAATTCTTTAGTATAATTGTGATAAAATGTTGAGATTTTCATCAATTGCTTGAAACTTCCTTGGAGAGTTTCTGCAAGTTGTTCAATTCCAAGCTTTATATCTTCAGCTTCCTCTATAAGGAAGTTCATTCGCTTTTTGGCGTCTATCAGGGATCTTTTGATATTATCCATCTGCAAATTCAATATTCCTGCTTAAAAAGTCTGCAAGATAATTATTAATACCTTTAATATGAATTATATCAAAATTATAAAATGCCAAATAGGCTTGCCATCTATGGAGCCTTCTATATTGAGGTTCTGGTGGTAATTTATTTTTTACTAAACCTGCAACTTGAGAATTATCGGTTTCAACAATGAATTTCTTGGATAATAAAAACAATGAAAACTTCTTTATTCCTCTGATAATTGCTAACAGTTCTTTCTCATGAGTAGTATAATTTATTTCTTCTTGATTAAACGTTCCACTTGAGTATCTACAAATTTCATTAAGATCTGTTTTTAATATTGCTGCCCAATACTTATCCGAGGCATCAGTATTAACTATCAGATTATCTTTTTCATCTGGTAATCTTAATTTCGGCAAATTTTTACATTCTTCTTTTAGTGATTTGACAATTTCTGTATGTTCATCACTCCATCATTTGGTATTTATTTTCCTGAGTAAAATTTGAATTTTATGTCTTTTTTTTTGATAGATTTTCAATAAATCCTTCTGCATAATTTAAACATCCTAAAAAATTTTGTATTTGTTCTTTTGATTCTAATTTGTTTGGAAAATTTTCTATCTTTTTAGATATATGAGTTTGTAATTTTATCTCTCTTTTATCTATTGTTAATCCAAGAAAATCAATTTCTTGTTTTACTATTATAGCTTTATTTTTTGAAAAAACAATTCCTTCTTTTTTGCATTCATTTATAAATTTAATTAAATGGTTTCTATGTTCTTCTCTATTATTAGAACATATTAATATATTATCGACATAGACAATTAAGAATTCATTGAATTTTCTAAATATGTTATCCATTCTTCTTTGATATATTTGTGGTGCATTTTTTAAACCAAATGGCATAACCATCCATTCATACTTACCTTGGGGTGTACTAAATGTTGTATATTGAATACTATTTTCTTCCATTTTTACATGTCAAAATCCTGATTTGCAATCAAATTTAGAATAATATTGATTTCCTTTTGCAAGATTTATTAGTACCTCTTTATTTGGTAAAAAGTATCCATCAAATTTAGTATATTTGTTTAATTCTTTATAATTTATCACCATTCTAGCTTTACCTATTTTTTGTTCAGAATGTTTCATGACCATAAAAGCTGGACTACTATGAGGTCTATTACTAGGTCTGATTAATTTTTGATTAAGTAATTCTTTTATCTGGGTTTTAAACTCTTGTGTATCTTGTATGATATACATCATTGGTCTAACTCTTATAATAACATTTTCTGTTAATTCTATTTTAGCTTTTGGATGATGTGGTTTCCAAAATAATAATGGATTCTCTCCACAAATTTTTTCTAGTTGATCAATGATTTTTTCCATGTTTGTTTGTATATTCGTTTTTAAGACTTTTTTATATATTATTCTTTTATTTTTTATTTCATTTTGTGTAATTGATTTTTTCTCCCATTTATCACCACTCTGTGTTGGCTGAACTCTGTAAGGTCTAAATTCTCTTGGTATTTTTAGTAAATGCGCACAAGGTGTTTGTAACATTATCATGTAATTATTTTGTTTATAATACTGAAATTGTTGTATAAAGTCATTTCCTAGTAATATATCACATTCTAATTTGTTATAATTATATATTTTATTTACAACTATTTGTTTACTCCCAAGTATTAAATCAATTTTATCAGCACTATTAATTATATGAGTACTTTCTCCTGTTACTCCTGTAATTTTTATCTTTCCATTAGTATTCCATGATTTTATTAAGAAACTTTTAAATATTGTTATATCACTTCCCGTGTCAATTAATGCACAGGTTGTTATGTTTGTTTCAACAATTGTAACTTGTATATAAACAGTTAATGGAAAACTTATTTGGTTATTCATTTATTCAGCTTTTCTGCATAGTATAGTTTGACCATTATGAGTTATATATAATCCTTCACGTTTTATACTATAATCTTCTAGTCCATCTAGAAAGTTCATTCCTAATAATATATGAGGATTTACCATACTACTATCTATATGACATGGTACTAGGAGATTTATTCCTCCTATTTTTATTGGTACTTTTACTTCAAATTCAGTCATATGTATTTGTCCATCAAAATTTATATATCTATATGGATCAGTTCTATGAGATATTAGTCCTTTATTTCTATTTGAAGCTATATGACATTCACTAGCTCCTGTGTCAATTAATATATTTGATCATTTTATATGTTCTATTCCATTAAAATATTCACCTTCTATTTTCATATTTCCAGCATTTCTATTAAGTTTTATTTCTTTTGTATTACTAGTTTCTCCTAATTGTTTTCTATTAGGTAAACTTGCTGATCTCCTAATTAATCTGCCATCTTCAAATGTTATATTATTATTAGGGTATTCTTCTTATCGTAACTCTATGATTTTTGGTTTATTTTTTGTTATAGTAAATTCATAGTTTCTTGGAACTAAACTTATTTGTTTATCTGGTTTTACAGCTTTACCAAAATCTTTACATTCTTTATAAATTTCAATATATGGTTTTTTAGAATAAATGTTTCCATAATTAGAATTAGTAAATGTGTATAATGCCCTATATTCTATAGTCATAATTTCATCTCTTGGTTCCATTATATCATCTTTATGTAATTTGAAATGTAGTCCTAAAACTTCATTAAAATTTCTATCTTTTAATGATATACAATATTTTGGGTAACATGTAAATATTAGTTTCTTATATGCTAGATTTCCTTCTACTATTCCTAAATGACTGTCTTTTAAATTTATAATTCTTCCATCATGTAAACTTACAGTCAAAGGCGAATCTAATCATTCTCTAAATAGGGATTTAAACATTATTTGGATACCTGCTAAGTAAACATATTGAATCTTTTCACTTTGTTTTCTATTGATCTTCGTTAATAATTCTGTAACTGTATTTTTTGTTAAAAGATTTAATTTGTGTGTTCCTTGGGTGGTTCTAACATCTATTACCCTTTCAATTTTATGATATTCATTTATTGCTACTTTTTTCTTTTCCATATTCTGTCTAATATTTCCCATTTTCCTATTTTCAAATCTAAAGATAATTTTTGTATTTTTCTGAACTTATTATTATCAAAAGTTACTTTTAATCTATAACCTTCTATTCCTTTATATTCTTGTTTATCTATGTTCTTATTTGTTTCTATTTCTTCTATTTCTTTATTCTGATTCTGATTCATTGCTTTCTGAATCTGTTTCACTTATATAGACTTCTTGATCATAGTATTTTTCAATATCTGATATTTCGCTTAATTCACTTTCTATTTCTAGATATTCATTTTGTAATATTTTAACTTTCTTTTTGTTACAATCAGGGCTTATATGTCTCATTTCTCCACAATTCCAACATTTGCATTGGCTTTTATCTTTCTTATAAGTTTTATTTTTCTGTTTTTTATTTGGATTATATCTTCTTTTGTAATATCTCCTCTTAGGTTTTATATATCTTTTTCTGAAGTTTCTGAATTTTTTAAACTTTCTATTTTTATATTTTCTTTTATTATTTTTTCTTCTTTCAGGGTTACATCCCCATTGGGTAGGTTTTTTCATATCTTCACAACATATTCTAGTTAGTTTTCCTGATTTCTTTAATAATTGTCTTTGTTGACATATATATGTTAATCTTTCAAATAAGAATTTTATCCTTGATCCTAATGTTCTAGGTGTTCCAGGGTTATTTCTAATAAATTTTTCAAATTATGTTTTAAAGTATATTCCCCATGAACCTGGTAATTTATTGTAATACACATCTCTATATACTTATTGGTTTTCATTACTATAGAATTGAACATAATAGTATTCTTTAAATTCACAAGTATATTCTTTAATTTTACACATATCACATATTGTTAGATTTATTAATCTTACTCTTGCATTATCTTTTTCTCTTATTGATTCTGCTTCAGAATTACTTATCCAATTTTCTCCTAAAAATTCATCCGCAATATAATCTACTAATTTTTCTATTCCTTTTCTATCTGATTTTATTAGTTTTGTCTGTACATTTCTTCTTATTAATGCTTTTGTATCACTACTTATTCCTTCCCACCAATTTCTAACATGTCCTTCAAAAGATGCTATGAAAAAATTTATCATTCTATCAGTACTTTCCCATGTATCATCTTTATTGTATAAAAAGAATATTATCATTGAATCTGCCCAAGTTAATAAGGCTCTTTTAGTATCTATTTTACAATCTAAATATAATTTTGTTCCTCAATGATTAATAGGTTTATCATAATTATTATTTGGTTCAAACCTATCTTTATATTTATTCCCTCTAGGTGGTTGTCTATCTCTGACTCTATCATAATATTGCCGGTGTGGTTTACTATATAAGGGTGCATAACTTTCATCTGGATCTGGTAATTCTTGTTTGGAAGTTCCTATTGGAGCAGGGTTAGGTGCTCATCCAGTATTCATTAAAACTTGGTATTCATTAAAATTTTCTATACTTAATTGGTCAAAATTTTCTATAAGCAAGTCTAACTCTTCATTCATTTTTGTCTTGTTCTTCTTCAATTTTTTCTTCAGCTTTTAATTTTCCTAAAGTGTTTTCTATAGATTTTTGTAATTCTAATTCTTCCTCTAGTATTTTTGGTAATATGTTTCTTCTAAATTCATCATCCATACTTCCTGCTTCTATTATAAATTTTTCTTGTTCGAAATGCTTCTTTCCTATTCTAAGTATTTCTTTTTCTATGAGTTTTTTGTCTATTTTCTTATCTTTACTTTTATTATTTTCTTTGAATTCTCTAATCTCTAATTTTAGTATATTTATATCATTTCTTACTTCTTTTAATTCATTTTTTACTTCTTGTACATCACTTATTAATGTTTTTATTAATATTTTTAGGACTTCAATATATTCACTTATCGACATTTTATACTCTTGGTTTTTGAGTTTTTTGTACCTTAAATAGTCTGTCATACATATCATCTATTTTTATTTCTAGCTTTTTGATTCTTTCTTCTATTGATATGATTTTTTCATTTTCATTCTTTCTTATTTTTTCATTTAACATATCTATTTTTTCTATAATTATTCCAATTTTATCTTGATTAATTAATTCTCCTGATTTTCTTTGGAATTCTTTTAAGATTTCTTCATCTATATTTTTAACTTCTCCTATCATTTCTTTTAATTCTTTAAATTGTATTGTTAGTTTATTTTGAATATTCTGTAATTTTTCTTTGATATTCATGTCCTGTATATTTAATTGTTGTAATTCTTCGATAACTAATTTATCTTGTAAATTTATATTTTTATATGTTTGCCATAAAAATGCACTTATCCAATTTAATTGCATGTTAAGAAATTCATCAGATTCTCCCCATGAGCTTAATGGTTGAAACATAGTTGTATTAGCTCCTTTTATTTGATAAGATCCAACTGGAAGTCTTATATTTTCTATTATTTGTTTTTCAAATTTTATTTCTGGAAATTCTGTCATTAATTTCTTCCTTTAATATGTTCGATTTCTAGAATAAGTTCTGTTTCATATTTTGCTTATTTATAATTCATTATTTGATATTCACAATATTCTTTTATTGATCAAATCATTAATTTTCTATGATATATTCTATAACATTTTAGATAGTCTTCCAATGTGTTTGTTTTATCATATTTTTCTTTTCTAGTTTTTCTTTGTCTTCTAAAATAGTTTGAATGTTTGGTAATTGTTTTAAAATTCTATCAAAATATTCTCTTTTTTCTCCAATAATTTTAATCTTAATTTTTCTTGTCGTTTTATATTTCTTTCTTCTCTTATTTGGTCCATTAAATTTCTTCTTTGTTCTACTGTTAAATCTAATTTTTCATTTGTTTCTATGTCTAGATATCTAATTAATTGAGGATCCGCTCTATGATAATCCATTTCTATAATCTTTATATAACTCTTCTAGTATATCTTTGTGGATTAAATCTAATATTTCGTTTATGATAAAATCTTCTTTTATTATGTCGAAATTTATTAGATCATATATTTATCTTCTTACATCTTTATCTAAATCTTTCAAAGTGTTTAAGATTTCTATTTTATAATTATCGGGTAGTATTAATGTATGTATAATTATAAATCTTGATGTATATATTATATATTTATTTTTATTTTTTGTCATATAATATTTATCTTTTAGATCAGCTATATGACTCTGATACCAAGTGAGGGTGCTACTATGAGCGAACAAAAATCAAATAAAATCATAAATAAAATTAATAAATTTTCAAGGACTAGGTTGTAACTTTTCTAAATCTTAATGAGTTTAATTGAAATATGATATATAAGGGTATTTGTGGTAGTTTATAGTATTTAAGGCTATTTTTAAAATATATAAAATTGTTAGGGTATTTTCAAAAATTGGTAAAATTTTTAGGGTATTTTCATGTATTTCCTCGTTGATTCCGTGGTGGTTCTTAATGATAAGAGCCTGTTGTCAAACGCGGAAAAATTTGATTTTTGTAATTTTTTTTATGGTTGTAAAATGTTTGCAAAGTTAAAAATTATGGATTTGAGTAAAAATTGATGGTTCAGATTGAGTTTGAAAACCGTGGTGTATTTTTTCTATTACCAAAAAACTTCTAAGTGTAAAAATGATGAGTGAAATGAATTTGAGGAAAGAAGTAAAGCGCTCAAACCAAACAAGCTCTCACATACACTGTGTTTTGGTAAATAATTTATAAATAATGTAAATTTTGGGACATTAATTTAAACTTTGTTTAGTAACACTCTAATAATTATTAATTGGTTTATTTATTATTTATGTTTTCAAAGTAAAATGTGATTAAAAAGTAAAGAAAAAAAATATAAATGATTAAAAAGTGATTTGAAAAATTGTGTTAAAGAAAACACCCTTATAAATAAAGTAATTTCTCAATTCATTTTCTATATGTATATTTTATTTTAGGGTAAACAACACAATTGATCTCTAACATTTGGATTTCTTCGAAAAATAGTTCCAAATATTTAGATTTTGGCATTTATACCCTCAGATTCACCAAACGTTGCGAAAATGGTCCATGCTGTTATATTTTGTTAATTTCAACCGTTAATTGCACTACTTGACCTTATTTTTCATATTTTCATAAGTGAATTTATGTCTTTATCTAATTTTCATATATTTTACATCTAATTGAAAGGTTGTATGCAGATAATATCCCAAGAATGAAAAAGTTTTAGCGTATTAAGTCCCTAATCTACAAATGTTTTGTGTATTTAGTCCCTAACCTACAAACGTTTGACATCTTTAGTCCCTAACATATTAATTCACTATTTGAGACCCATTATTTCAAATAATGCGATTGTAATTTTAATTTTTTGAAGAATTTGTGGTTAAAAGACAAGATTTTTTTTACGTCTAGATTATTTTATTGATTGAAAACATCATTTTTTCAAATCTCATTTTCAACCGTACATTGTAATTTTAATTATTCCAAATAATGCGATTTGTAAATGTAATTTTTTGAAGAATTTGTGATTTAAAGTAATATTTTTTTTTCATTCACGTCTAGATTATTTTATTGATCGAAAAACTTCATTTTTATTTAGAACACATTTTAAACCTCACATTCAATAAATAAAATTCTTTATACATAAATTTATAAATAGTTTAACAAATAGTGGCTTATTAATTTGCAGAGATTGAAGTTTATTCTTGATTTTAAAGTTAATAAAAGATTTTACAAAAAATTACCACAATAATAGTTCAACACGCCTGTAAAAAATAAAAATTCATAAATTATTTTATTGATAGAATGTGTGGTTAAAAATGAGTTTTGAAAAAAATAATGTTTTCAATCAATAAAATAATGTAGACGTAAATAAAAAAATACCTTGATTTTTAACCACAAATTCTTCAAAAAAATTATAATGTGCGGCTGAAAATGAGTTTTTAAAAAAATGATGTTTCAATTAATAAAATAATCTAGACGTAAATAAAAAAAATCTTGCTTTTTAACCACAAATTCTTCAAAAAATTACAATTGCAAATCGTATTATTTGAAATAATGGATCTGAAACAATGAATTATTATGTTAGAGACTAAAGATGTTAAACGTTTTTAGGTTGAGACTAAATATGTCAAACCTTTGTAGGTTAGAGACTTAATACGTCAAAACATTTTCATTCCAAGAATGTTATCTGCATACAACCTTTAAAATGAATGTAAAATATGTGGAAAATTAGATTAAGACATAAATACCCTTATGAAAATATGAAAAATAAGGTCAAATAATGCAATTAACAGTCAGAATTAACAAAATATAATGACAGGGACTATTTTCGCAACGTTTGGTGAATCTGAGGGTATAAATGCCAAAATCTAAACGTTGGGGACTATTTTCGCAAGAAACTCAAACGTTGGGGACCATTTGTGTTGTTTACCCTTTATTTTATTTTCAAACTATTTTCAATCAAATATTTTATTGAAGTCTTTGTTTGATAATACTATTTGGTTTATAAACTGATTTATTTTGAGGTAAAAAGTAATAGCTGAAAATTAGAGAGAAAAAATATGCATGATTAAAAGTAATTTGAAAAATTATGTAATTTATAAACAAATTTAATGCTAAAAAATAACAAAATTCGATTTATAAATTGCTACACACAGCTGAACATGGCCATTGTTACAACCATTGTTAGGTTGAGTTATAAGAATTTTGCATGCATAGTCCCCAATGGAAAATCTTCATTTCAGTCCTCACTATTTTCTAGTGGATTTTTTTTAAAGGAAGAACATGAACACAAACAGTGGCGGACGCAGAAATTTTGTAGCAGTGGGGCACAGTTTGTGGTAGATCTCACGGGGGCTGCCCCCGATTTTTTTTTTTTTTTAGGAAAAGATCGAAAATAATGATAAAATTCAAATTCACAAAAGATAATGTACTAAATAATATACAATCTCACAAATATGCTAAATTATTTTAAGTAAGATCTACGTTATAATTCAAAAGAAATTGACAAATTATATCGCAGTAAACAATCAATTAACATATTCAAATTCCAATCAATTATATTCCTGTTTAGTGTAGATTAAAATTAGATTTTTCGTAGATTTTGATAAAAGTTGATGAGATGCGTGGTTGAAAAGTTATGGGTCCTATGAAATCTATGGTTGAGATTGATTTTTGACTTTGATCAATATTAAAATTTAGATTTTAATTGATACCAAAAAGAGGCTATATTTACTTAGTATATTCTACAATCTTTTACATATATTTCATCTAATAGAATTAATTCAATATGCATAAATTTTAATTATTCAAAGTCGAAACTTTACCTTCATTCAACTAAAAAAAAAACAATCATTCAACCATTCAAAGCATCTTTTTTGATTTTTGAATTTTTCAAAATATTAAAAAAAAAAAAAAATCAAAATGGAGGGGGGGTGGTGGTCACGTGACCCCCTAGGACCCCCCTATGGGTCCGCCACTGAACACAAACTTCTATTAGCCTCAACAAATGTGGCAATGGCACATTAATGAAGACCACGATATATGACACCATTTCCATTAGTTAAGACAAGGAATATATATAGACAAAAAACCAACAAGGTTGCATTATTTTTCTCTATCTTCTTTTCAATAACATTTATCAATAAAATTAATATATTATATATAAATCCATAAACGATTATCTATATTTTAACCACATATTCTCCTTAAATTCACTATTCAAAAAATAATTTTTCAAATAAATTCTTTAAAATTGTGCTCAAACATAAAAATAGTAGTGATTATTGTCATATCGCATAGACGGATTATCGTTATTCCAAAAAGTTAGAATGAGTGATGTAACTAAGCAAATAGCTTGAGATAAACAGTACAATATTTTAACAAATAGTCAAGGCTACCTGATGATGTGACTAGT
Source organism: Ligustrum vulgare (assembly GCA_963555705.1). NCBI lineage: Eukaryota > Viridiplantae > Streptophyta > Magnoliopsida > Lamiales > Oleaceae > Ligustrum > Ligustrum vulgare. The sequence continues at coordinate 4,960,242 of OY743176.1, read as the reverse complement.
TTTAATTGGTAGAAAGACGTACAATCTCGTCTTCCATTTCACACTAATTATCTCCTTTCAAATGCTATTCTGTCACATAATGTGTCACGTCGAGTGTCACTTCCTCACATGAGTGGTGAGATCGTTCATTATGAGAGCAATCTCACCCACACTCATGTAAAGATGTGACACTTTGTGTGGCAAAATATGAGCAGTAAAATAGCATAATTCTTCCACGATAAGCAAATGTTTGCAATCGGAAGTTGAGACTTTACGACAAATCCTTAACTCTGTTATTCGAAAACTTTCTAGTTACTACTAGTGAAGGTCCCGTACGATGTACGAGACCCGTTTTCAAGTCGAATTTATTTGCGTTATTCTAGTCGGATTTTTAGAGGATGTGCACAAAAGTAGCTTATTTGAAAAGTATTTGAAAGAAATTTGTATTTTATAACTTGTGTCAGCAAATATATAATTAGAATATTCAGTATCTTGTTTAAATACACCTACATTTATATCAATTATCTCACCGAGAAGCGTAATATGGTCTAGGTATCCTCAACCTACACGTTCATCTTTTATGTTTTTTTCCCTTTTGCTAAAATATTTTTATCTCGTGACTAAGCAAAATCATATGAATATAATAAAAAAAATTCTGTTTTTTTTTTCTTACTGTTTCCAAATCAGATGAAAAGGAAAATAAATTATCTTTTTTTTTTTAATTTATTTATTTTTGTGTGTGTTTAAACCAGATAATTAATTTTAAGGTAAGGTGTGAAAGCAACTAACCAAAAATGAATAGCAATCTTTGAAGTGACTCTTCTATATATATAAATATATATATTTTACTGTTTCCAAATCAGATAAAAAGGAAAATAAATTCTCTTTTTTTTAAAAAATTATTTATTTATTTGTGTGTGTGTGTGTGTTTTAAACCAGATAATTAATTTTAAGATGTGAAAGCAACATAGACTAAGCAAAATCATATGAGTATAATAAAAAAAATTCTTTTTTTTTTCTTTTTTTTTACTGTTGCCAAATCAGAAAAAAAGGAAAATAAATTCTATTTTTTTTAATTAATTAACTAATTAATTAATATATATTTTTGTCTCTACATGCACATAGTAATAGTAAGAAACCTAAAAGAAAGAAGAAGATAACATGTTGACTCTCAAGTGTGAATGCAACATACCAAAAATGAATATTTGTATTGTGTGTGTGTGTTTTAAACCAGATAATTAATTTTAAGGTGTGAAAGCAACATAAACTAAGCAAAATCATATGAGTATAATAAAAAAAGTTCTGTTTTTTTTTTTTTTTTTTTTACTGTTGCCAAATCAGATAAAAAGGAAAATAAATTCTATTTTTTAAAATTAATTAATTAATTAATTTATATATATTTTTGTCTCTACATGCACATAGTAATAGTAACAAACCTAAAAGAAAGAAAACTAACCTACCAAAAATGAATATTGAATACAAAAAGCACCTTAGGAGGATATACAATTAGGAAAACGGGATTAACGGAGTGGTTTGCCCTAATTTTCACAACAAATCTCTGCTGCCCCCATCGTCTTCTCCTATCAGATCATCCGTCATCCCTGTTCATACAGGTACGTTTTATTTTATTTTCTTCTCGAAATCCATCATCAATGAAAACGAATTAAGGGTGAAGGGTTTGAATTTCTTAGCCTAAAGTTTGGTGCTGCTTTTTCGAAAACATTAGTTTGAGATTATAATTACTTTTACATTTAGAAGTGATAATAAGTTGAAGCAAAAATGAGATATCTTCAATAGAGGTTTCAGTTATTAATCAATTTTCTTCTTCATTTTAATGGTTTATACATGTTTAAAACTAAAATCATGTTTAGATATTGAGGAGTTTGAATCACAAACATGAGTCTAAATTGACAGAACCAATGTTATCGGGAAAGATCTCCAAATTTCCTGAAAGAGTGTAGTTTTTAGCTTTCTGGTTCCTACACGAATAGTTTGATATTTTGGTTATCAGAATACTCTTAATGGACTTCTCGGGGATATATACGTAGCTGCTGGTAATGTTCCATTTAGGTCAGCCATTGTCATTTGGTTTTTGCTTTGAACCTAGTCTTCTGAGTTTTTTGCCTTTTAACTGAAGGACTGTCCTAAAGGTTTTGCTTTTCACGCGCTTTTCAAGTGGGGCCTCTGGCGGGGGCTCTCGTGAACTAAAATTTAAAATCGAATTCCATTCTGAAAAGACTCACCCTTCTTTCCTGTAAGTCATACACTGAGTGATTTTCTTTTTCTTGCATTAACTGTATGTGTTACCTGTAGGAATAGATGCATTATTAACATAGACAATGCTTCAAAGTCAAATGCTGCATTGCAGTGAGTTTTGATCTATGTAACCTACAATCAGTTTGCATTCTATTTCTCTAGAAGATACCTCATCCATTAACAGCAGATGTACACCATGTAATTTAATTAAGGTTCAATGGTTATATGTCTTAGCGACTTGTCAACTCCTACGCACATTACGCTCTTTTGCATTTATGAACAGAAGGGGACCATTTAAGAACAAGGAAGGACACAACTAATTGCTTCAGTTAGTGTCATTTGACTCATTCCATCTCTCAAAGTTCTTGAAATCATTGAATCCCTGAGACATGACTGCATTTTCTAGGTACTTCTTATCATCATGAAAGAACTCTTTAATTTTTTCTCTCTTGACTTCTACTTCCAACTTGTATAAGATTCTGATGATCTCTAGAAATATGGTTTTCCTTTTCTATCTTTTGCCCAATACTTTGTCCATACACGTTTGTTTTTGAATCTTGCTTCCCTAAACATAATGACTTACCCATGATAGCGAGCGCAAGAGTGACTCCTTCCTTCCCCATCCCCACCCTTAAAGCTAGGCTGGAAGAATTCAATTTCACGTGGCCTCACTTGAGAGGAAGCTAGTCTAAAATACTTCCTCAAGAAACTCTTCTACAAAAAGCAGAAGCCAAACCAGCCTTAAGTTGTAACTAGTATAGAAGCCATGTGAATGAAGCTTTGTTTGTAGTTCAGTCACATCATAATTGCATATTGTTTGTCAACAAGTATTTTGGTGATATGGTGACTTCTTCGCATGTACTCATGTAGCAACACCTCTGACCTGTGCAGAAGTTATTTTGTCTTCTAACTTGTAGGATTAAATGGAAAAAGTAAAAAAGGAAAATATTTCTATCACCATTTCCATGTGTGTTTACTGTAATGAATTTTGCCCATGCAACTTTTGGAAAAACAAAATAGCAGCACATTGTATAGCATACATAATATGTGGTAGCTTTTAGAACTTTATTTGTTTGCATATGTGGAATCGCTGATGTTAGATTAAAACATAGCAGATAATAACTCTGTCTACAAGATTTAGTTCGTGCACTTGCATTTTTTGTTATACCATGTGTATGTTTTTCTGGGGGATAGGAAATTATTCTTTGATTCTCTTTTCTGCTATCTTGTAGCATTCACTTTTCACTCGCTAAACATACTACTATCAATATGATTCTTCATTTCCTCTCTGCATATTTTGCTCATTGACATGTAGGTGATTATCTACTTTGCAGGATGATAACCAGGAATATCTGGTTATGCCCAACTAAAATGGAGAGAAATTCCTTTGCTTTTTCCCTAAAGTGGAGAAATCAAAGGGTGTGAAGCTAGTTAACCCATAGAACACAAGCAATATGATTATGGAGAAAGAGAAAACTATGAAACTAAAGACACCAGATGAGTAACTTGAAGTGCTTAAAGACTGGTGTTTTATTAGGGTTAGGATCCATCCCCATTCCCCCTACCCCTCCAAACCCCGGCTCATGTTCCAAGTTATCCTATATAGCTAGTTCAAATTTCAAAAGTTGGTTATTCTGGATACTTAACTTGATTGGGGTTCTTTTATAATAAATGCAACAAGAAGGATGGTGGGCATATGAATTTTGTCATCGGAAGTGGGTTCGACAAATTTATTCGGAGGATAATTAGGTAACTCATTCTTGACTATTTGGATTCATTTCACTTTCAGAAATTTCTTTAGATTTGGATATTCAGAATATTATGTCTTTCCGTCTATCATCAACGTTGAAATTCCCAGTACTTTTGAAAATTATCCAACCCTTGTTGGTCTACTTGAGAATTTTGAAATACCACGTGTCAAGTTTTGTGGTTTGAACTTTGAACTTTGACCATTATACTACTTTAATTAAATTAAGAAATGGTTCAAATAGTTATATTAATCTAGAAACTTCAGTTGGTTATGCTTCCTTCCATCTTGGTACTTCTATGCCAGTATAGTGTAATGGATGAAGTTTGCATAAGAGCAAAAAAAATTATGAAGAAAGAGATGAAGCAGACATTAATGGATGCTAATTCTTCAGCCAACAGGAAGTTACAAATCTTAAGGTAGTGGTGATTTTCAGCCTGCTTCTCTAATACTCATAACCGAAAAGATACTTGTTGATTCCGGGCCCAAAGAAAGGCACAGTGATCCACCAGCGAAGGCCCAATAGTGGCCCAACAGACCTTGACCCACCGCTAAAGGCCTAAAGTATCACCTGGGATGATTGCCGAGGTGGTACGTCAAGCAAACCTCTTTAGCCGACCTGGTTAACGCACCAGCCGATGTGCTTTATATACAGCCGGGGCGCTTTATGGCGTTGACCAGAAGAGAGATGGAGTCAGTGATGGGACAATGCCTTTACCAAGACGTGACAGGCGCCCATCCCCTACGAAATGTAGCAATGATTACGGTTGAAAAGCAAGGTTGTCACTTCCATGAGCTAGGGTGATGACAAGTGTAAGGTATGCCACGTGTCGTGATCCAAGACAAGAAGTTCCTCTATAAATGAAGCGCAATTGTCTCCAATTGAGGGGTTAGCAATTTCTCACTCTTAACAATATACTTCTCTCACTCCCTTTTCTCTATTTTACACACTTATATCTCCCGCACCCAATATATTTATATTTGCCTAAAATGAGCACTGACTTAGGCATCGGAGTGCAAACGGGAGCCACCTCGGCCCCCTTTGCAAGCTGATTGTTTGTCCTAGTGCGCAGGAGAGCCACGTGTTCAAGAGGGAGGAGCTGAGACGTGTTGGTCCAAGGTCCTGCCGGATTTTGTGGTCAACATTTGACGCCGTCTGTGGGAAACCATACTGCTAACCACGAAAACACATGGTAAAAAGTCGCACATAGAAAGGTAGTCCTGAAAAGGGACGAATAACCTCTTACAAAAGAGCGGATAACTGCAAAGAGTTTTGAAAGATAAGCTGGCTGGCCTTGAAAAAGGTAAGAGCTTTGAAAGATAAGCTGGCTGGCCTTGAAAAGGGTAAGAGCTTTGAAAGATAAGCTGGTTGACCTTGAAAAAGGTAAAAGCTTTGAAACATAAGTTTAATACCCTTGAAAAAGGCGAAAAGAGCTTTGAAACATAAGTTCAGTGACCTTGAAAAAGGTAAAAGCTTTGAAACATAAGTTTATTGACCTTGAAAAAGGTAAAAGCTTTGAAACATAAGTTTAATACCCTTGAAAAAGGCGAAAAGAGCTTTGAAACATAAGTTCAGTGACCTTGAAAAAGGTAAAAGCTTTGAAACATAAGTTTATTCACCTTGAAAAAGGCTTAAAACTTTGAAACATAAGATTAACAACCTTGAAAAAGGCTTGGAGCAGTGAGACAAAAGTCTATCTATCCTTGAAAGGTAATCTAAGACCAAAAATTCCTTTGAAACATGAATGAAAGCGATGGTGATGTTAACCCCCGTAGGGGAAGAAGTGGCCAACACAGCGAGGGCGAGGTTCCTCAAGGACTTTATGAAAACGCCAATGAGGAAGTAGCACAACCTAACCCACCTCGACGGCACCGTAATCGCCGCATGATGCGAGATATGACACGCATGGCTGCCCAAATGTTAGAAATGCAGAAGCAGCAGATAGAATAGACTGCTGCGATGAATGCTTTTATGGCCAGAGGGTATGTTATGAATGAACCCGTGATGCCTCAGCAATACCCACTGCTACATTATTCACCATCCGAGGCGGCCACTGTCTCATATTATTATCAAGATCTACATACATATGCCGAGGTGGAATCCGAGCCCTTCTGCGAGCAAGGCCCGGAACATGAAGCACATGAAGAAAATAACTCACTCCCAGCTAGGGGTGGGCGTGGGTTGGGTTGGGTCGGTTTTTTGCCCAACCCGAACCCAACCCACTACGGTCGGGTTGATAAAAAATAACCCAACCCAACCCAATTACGAATTCAAACCCAACCCACCAAATTTCGGTCGGGTTGGTCGGTTTGGGCTTTGGCCCAATTAGTAAAAATTTTGAAAAAAAAAAAGAACTCATGAATCTATTTTTAATTCAAATCAATTATGTACACTACAATAACAAAAAATACAATAAATTGAACACTTGCTAATAAAATTAAAATATGTTGAATCAATATTTAAATAAGTCAAGTTTCATTACAACAATCTTTTTTTTTTTGGGTCGGGTTATTCAACCAACCCGCAACCCGACCAAACCCGAAAAAAAAAAATAAAACAAAACCGAACTCAACCCAATTTTCATGAAAAATCGACCCTACCCGATCGGTTTGGGCGGGTTCGGCGGGTTGGGTCGGTTTTTGCCCACCCCTACTCCCAGCTAGACGCAGGGAGGCTTTTCCAGCCAAATCCGGCAGTGTTTTCAGCCGAACAGGAGGGTTATTCAGGGGCCAACGACGGGGGCAAACGGACCCAGGTCGGCACAACGCCGCAGAGCCTAGAAATAGGCGCGAGCGACGCGTTGAAGAAGCCTTGTCGCAGGGTCAAATGTATAGGGACCAACATGGTATGGGAACAAAAAGGTTGACATCAGCACATGAGCCTAGGAATAGGCAGGAAAGAAGGGCCGAAGCAGCTCAGACTAATCCTCGCAACGAATTACAGAGCCATGAAAGGCCAAACTACGGCCGCGTTCCACCACCACAAAGGCAGGAGTACGCTCCGCCGCTCTATGGCCAATATCGTGATCCAGAGTATTCCGGTCACGACGAGAATAGCGAGCTGCAGTCATACGAGTTGGATGACGAAGAGGAAGTAAGTCCCTTCACAGAGGGCCTCTGTAGATGCCCCGTCCCCCATGACTTTGAGGTGCCAGAAATAGCAAAATACTCTGGCTGAGGTGATCCTGATGATCACCTGTTAAATTACCGCGCCAGCATGGAAATAGCCGGGGCCACCCCGGCACTGAAATGTAAAGCTTTTGCTTTAACCCTTGAGGGAAGTGCCATACGATGGTATAAAAAACTCCCTCCTGGTAGCATTCACAGTTGGAGGGATATGAAAACTGCTTTTAAGAATGATTTTGTTTCTTCCAGGCTTGGTCAACTCCCACTCCAACGCCTTCAGGATCTGAGGCAAGGAAGGGACGAATCTCTGAAAAGTTACCTAGCTAGATTTACTGAAGAAATGCATATTTGCGAAAATATTACAGAAGCGGAGATGTTTTCCGCCTTAAAAGGAGGGCTAGATATTACCAGCATGTTTTGGAGGGATGTCCGGAGCAGGAAACCAATGGATTACAATACCCTGGTAGACCTGATGAAGGAAGAGATTGTATCGGAGGAAATGGCTAGGGCTAGAGATAATTACCCCCAAGGGAGATACAACCTTGGATATTCCAATGAAGCGGACCTTAAAAAGGGAGGAAACAAGGATAGGATCGGCGGTAGCCGAGGTGGCGCGCCTCGTCCATTTCCGGGGACGGGATCTAGCTTTGCAGCAGAAATCACGGAAGCTATCCCTCACTTACACTCTAACACCCCTTCTCAAAATCCCCCATGGCTCAAGGGAGAGTGGAAAGCGGCCGAAGTGGAAAACAGCCCATGATTGGGGCTTACTGCGCCTATCACAAATATTACGGCCATGCAACGGAGGATTGTAGGGAAATTCACATGCTAGCTGACCAAAAAGCGCAGGGGAGAAGGGGGGGAGATTTTCCCCTAGACACGGAGAACCCAGAAAACTGGTGGTCAGAAGTTCAACCGAGCTGATAGGAGAACTCCGTGGAAGAACTCAACTAAGGAAAGAATTGACAATCGTCAAAGAGACAGGAATAGGGGCCAGGATACCGCCTCGGCACATGCTAAAGATACACGGGAGCCACCTGTGCCTGTGGCCGACCTCCAAATTCGTAAAATCGACACGATACTGGGAGGCCCCCACCCAGGTGGGAGCACCACCAACTCCCAGAAAAGGTATATCAGGGAGGCCAAACAGCCTGCCAACGTGAATTATCATATCCATTCACATCCTGTTGGGATGTCTCGGACGGAATCCATCACATTCACGCAAGACGATGCCATTGGGGTGCACTTCCCACACAACGACGCATTGGTTATCAGGGTGGTGGTAGCTCGGAATGGATTATCACGGATGATGGTGGACGATGGTGCCTCGGTAAATGTAATTTACGGGGTAACTTTCGATAAAATGGGGATCAATGCTCCACTCATCCCAGTCCCTGACCCGATATATGGATTCACAGGAGATAGCATAACTCCCAGAGGATCCATAACCCTAATGACTGAAGTAGGGCAAGCACCAGCCATTTCCAGAATCCCTATGGAATTTTTGGTGGTGAACAAAATCTCCTCTTATCATGACTCAATTGGGAGGCCCGGTCTCATTGACTTAGGGGCTGCAACGCATACAAAGTACATTTGCATGAAGTTCCCCACAGAAAATGGCGTTGTGACTGTGAGAGGGAGCCAAACTGAGTCGCGGGCCTGTTACACGAACGCAATCCGAAAGTTTCAAGATCGAAGCTTGAACATGATTAGCGATGTAGCTATGGCAGAGGTTGCTCCAGACCCTGAAAGATTGGGTGAAGAGCTTTCTGGAACCAAGGATGTCAAGATGACACTAGAAGAGGACCTGGAAGATTTGGACTCAAGAATGGTAGGAGACAATTGCTCCACCCCAGCTGAAAGGCTAGAATGCTTCGGCGTAGACCCGCTTGATCCAATCAAAGAATTGCAGATCGGATTGGATTCACCAATTGAATACAAAAATCAAATGAAGAGCTTCTTACTTGAAAATCTCGATGTATTCGCATGAAAGCATGACGACATGGTTGGGATCGATCCTAAGGAGGCCTGTCACAGACTCCATATTGATCCACGAAGCCCTGGGCATAGGCAGAAGAGAAGACCTATGAGTTCGGACAAGTATGAGGCCTTGAAAGACGAGGTCACGAAGCTATTGAAAAATGGCTTCATCAGATAATCGCGCTATCCGAAGTGGGTACCAACCCTGTTTTGGTACCAAAACACAATGGGAAGCTTAGAGTATGTATTGATTTTTCGAACTTGAACTAGGCATGTCCAAAAGACAGCTTCCCACTGCCCCGGATCGATCAATTGGTTGACTCTACAGCAGGGCATGAGCTGCTGAGCTTCATGGATGCTTACTCCGGATACAATCAGATCCCCATGTGCGAATCGGACGAGGAGCATACCTCGTTTATAACAGATAGAGGACTCTATTGTTACAAAGCAATGCCGTTCGGCTTGAAAAATGCGGGAGCTACCTGTCAGAGGCTAGTAAATCGCATGTTTGTAAAACAATTGGGAAACACCATGGAGGTGTATGTCGATGACATGTTGGTCAAAAGCATGGTCGCCGCGGATCATATTTGCCATTTATCAGAGGCATTCGATGTTTTGAGGAAATATCGAATGAAGCTCAACCCAGCGAAGTGTGCATTTGGAGTAGCATCTGGAAAATTTCTTGGGTTCATGGTGAATAAAAGAGGAATCGAAGCTAATCCCGACAAAATCAATGCTTTGTTAAACATGCAATCGCCTCGAAATCCAAAGGAAGTGCAAAGCTTAACGGGAAGAATTGCAGTCTTGAATCGATTTGTCTCCAAATCCACAGACAAATGCTTGCCATTTTTCAAAATCCTAATAGGGGGGAAACGATTCCAGTGGACACCGGAGTGTGAGCAGGCCTTCGCCGACCTGAAAACATCCTTGGGTGGACCCCCATTGCTATCGAAGCCAAAGGCTGGCGAGCCTCTCTACTTGTATTTGGCTGTGTCCAAGGAGTCTGTTAGCTCCGTGTTGGTCAGAGAAGAGGAGGGGAATCAATTTCCAGTATATTACGTGGGTAAAGACACGCTAGATGCGGAGACACGCTACCCAGATATGGAGAAACTTGCCCTCTCACTACTCACCGCTTCTCGCAAACTTCGTCCCTACTTTCAGGCACACTCCATACACGTGCTCACCAACTTTCCCATGAGACAAGTGTTGCAAAAACCAGATGTATCTGGGAGATTACTGAAATGGGCAATAGCAATCAGCCAGTTTGACATACACTATGCGCCTCGGACTGTGATAAAAGGCCAAGCTTTGGCCGACTTCGTAGTTGAATTCACACACCCACCGGAGGTCGAAATGGTTGATAACACAGATGATAGCCAGGAGTGGAAATTATTTGTTGATGGGTCCTCGGCTAAGGAGCGATCCGGTGCGGGCATATTACTAATAAGCCCAGAAGGGTTTAAACTACATAGCGCAATCCGCTTTGAGTTCAAAGCCTCGAACAACGTTGCTGAATACGAGGTGTTCACTAATATCTCGCGATGCGATATATCCCCGCAAGTGTACGGGTCGTGAGAAGTAATAAAGTAGACCTAGAAGTCCGGATTATCGTCCCACGAGGACTGTTATTAATTACCGAAATATTTTAGTTCTACAATTTGAACGAACAAATGAATTTGAGGTTTTGAACTAAAACTAAAGAATTCAAAATTAGATAATTGTTTTGTTTTCAAATACGATTGTAAAGTAGTTGGGATTTATGATTTCACCTAACCAATTAAATTAACTCCAATTCCAGTTTTATTTCCTAATTATGCATTCGGTCGAATTCACTAATTTAAATTGAAATTCCTCTCTCGAGTTTAAATCAACTCTACCTAAATAAGTCAACCATGTATCTCTACAGCGGGTCCGAATATTCCTTATCTAGATGCATTACATTCAAGAATTCACACACGACCGCAATAATTACAAGAGTATATCTCTATCTCTCGTTCAATTACCGGATTTATTACATAGATCTATGTTATTAACTCACCTCTCGGATTATGGAAATAACACATAAAATCATGAATAAGTGGCCAGTTCATTCACGCATTAAACGCAATAATAAATCAACACATGCATTAAAGCGTTAAAACAAAGAATATGGAATTAAAATAATTAACTAGGCTACATCGTTCATCCCAACATCAAATTTAGCTACACATCATATATAAATAGCAAAAACAAAATATAATGACGTTCATTGAAAATAACAACGAAGAATGGAAAGATTGCACCAATTATCAATTCTTCAAGTATCTTCAATTCACGCCCCTCTGCGATGCTTGAATTTCCAAGAATTTGAATTAAAATATCTGTTGTGGCTCGTTCTATGGAGAGGCAAAGGTATTATTTTCGTGCAAAGAGGTTGTATTTATAGTTGGTGAAGATGTCAAGTTGAAGAAGGAAAGAAATTCATCAAATCCCGCGCGAGTCTTTTTTTGGTATCTGCACAGGGTTCAGTATTTCAACCATATCTTTCTCTTCCCTTATTCGATTGAGGCGATTCAAATTTCTTTAGAAAGATAACTTAAAGGGCTACAGTTATTCTTGAAATAGGAGTTTCCTAATTCGAACGTTTACTGCTCCAAAATCTGGTCTCAAAGTCGGACTAGAATTCTGTCCAGAATCTTCTAGGATTGGAATCAATTTTATGGTAATATTCTTATCATATTCTATTCCTTTTTGACTTCTACTTGCATCCAATTGACTCCTAAAAATCCTCAAAGTATCTTCTTATTATCCAAATCAATCATTGGATATTTTCAAGTTGGTCCCTTATGTTTAATTTGCTATTCGGTCCTTCAACCTCCAATTGCAACAATATAATCCCCATACTTTGGAATCTTCTCAAATCGCATCGTTTCAACTCTCAATTCCTTCAACTGGATCCTCTAACTTCTTATTCCTTTACTTCAGCACATTGCATCTTTTCGGTTGACGTCACAAACTTATCAATTGCTCATTTTAGCTCTAATTAGCATCCAATTGTGTCATTTTTCCATTGCTTCATTCTTCTTCGATTGGGACATTTTCTGAAAAGTAAACAAATAAACACAAATTAAGGAGCATATTTTCTAAAACAACAATAATTTATTCTAATTTAGACGTACAAATAAGTGTATAAAATACACTTATCACGAGGCGTTGTTAGCTGGGTTAAGACTTGCCAAAGCTTTGAAGATCAAGTCCATAGTGGCGAACAGCGATTCGCAGCTCGTTGTAAATCAATTCAATGGGCAATTTTCTGCCAAAGAACCCTCTATGATTGCTTACTTGAAGAAAGTAAGAGATTTGGCGGTACACTTTGAAGAAATGGAATTGCAGCACATCCTCACGACAAAAAATTCCAATGCTGATACTATGTCCAAACTAGCAAGCAGCAGTGATGCGGAGCTATATAATCTGATCCCGGTTGAGCGCATGTTGACCTCCTCTATTGAGCCAGGACCAGAGATTTTGACAGTAGAGGACGAGAGATCCTGGATGAATCCGCTGATTGCATATTTGAGGCACCAGACAGTGCCAAACGAGCCGGAAGCAGCTCGGAAATTGCAAAGGTATGCTGCAAATTTCGTACTCTTGGATGATCTACTCTATAAACGGAGTTACACCTCCCCGTTGCTAAGATGTGTTGGGCCTGAGGAAGGGCGATATGTAATGAGAGAAATCCATGAGGGCATATGTGGCAACCATGCCGGGGCACTATCGCTAGCTCGGAAAGCCCTCAAACAGGGGTATTTTTGGCCCACTATGCGAAAGGACTCTCATGACTTCGTGCGCAAGTGCGATAAATGCCAAAGACACGCAACCATACTGCATCAGCCACATCACAGACTAACCGTGGTGACCAGCCCTTGGCCTTTTTCAAAATGGGGGGTTGATATTATAGGTCTTATGCCTAGGGGTGCCGAAAATAATTGCTTTGCTATAGTAGCAATCGACTACTTCACCACGTGGGTCGAAGTTGAACCACTTATGAGAATCACCGAGGCCAACACCACCAAGTTCATTTGGAAGAATATCATATGCCGGTTTGGGATACCCCATTCGCTGGTTAGTGACAATGCTAAACAGTTTAAAAACAGAAGCGTAGACGAGTTGTGCGATGATTTGGGAATTAGAAAGCTGTTTTCATCTCCACATCACCCGCAGGCCAACGGGCAAGTGGAAGCAGTGAACAAGACCATAAAAAACACCCTGAAAAGGAAGTTGGAGTCTAAAAAGGGCGCATGGGTAGATGAGCTCCCACAAGTGCTATGGGCGCTTCGCACCACTTCTCACACCGCAACTGGTGAAACACCATTCTCATTGGCATATGGCGCCGAGGCGGTGTGTCCCGTCGAAATTGGGGTCCCTTCACTTCGACAAACTAATTACGACGAAGTGAGAAACGAAGAAGCACAAAGGGCCGGTTTGGATTTCCTCATGGAGAAACGGAACGATTCTCAAGTGGTGATGGCCAGATACCAGGAAAAGATGGCTCGATACTACAATAAAATGGTGAAAGGGCGACGCTTTAATATTGGGGACCTAGTCCTAAAAAAGGTTCTTCCTTCAACTCAAGAACCAGGAGTAGGGACTTTGAGTCCTAACTGGGAAGGCCCTTACAGGATCACGGTCGAGGTGGTACCTGGTACTTACATAATTGAAGATTTATCTGGGGTACCTTTGTGTAATCCTTGGAACACAAATCACCTTCGTCGCTATTTTCAATAAGTCAAATTCCACTTCAATGAGGCACAACATTGTCGCATGATTGTATGAAATCGCTAGTTAATTATGATGAGGATTGCACCAAATACTAATTAGTCATGCGTATTCGCCATGCATGAAGTTTATTACAAACAAGGGACTCTCTATCCATATAGCCCATGCTGTTCCCATGACAATCAACTTCCATAACTCCTTTCTCTGCTTTCCTCTCTCCCCAGAATGCCATTTAATAAGGATCAGATCAGCCCATTTTCGTGGGAGAACTCTTGCTTCGCCAAACATACACAGGATTTTATCCCAAATCTTTCTAACAAACTCACAATGAATTAAGATGTGATCAATACTTTCATTCGTCTTTCTGCACATAATACAAAAAGACGGTGATAAGCACCAGTCAGGCCTTTTCAATTGTAACAAGTCACAGGTGTTTACTTTCCCTAAAGAAACCAACCAAGCAAAAACTTTGATTTTTGATGGCACCGCGCTCTTCCAAATGAAATTCATTTGCGGGAAGCAATATTCGTACGGGGGTTTGAGGATTATATTAAGAAAGGATTTGCAGGAAAAATTACCCGATGGGTGGCCTATCGAAATTCGTTTGTCCAAAGTGGTCTGGTCTAGGTTTGCGGTCTCGAGAAGGTTTAAGAGAGATAAAGTCCTCGAAGTCTCTATCATTAAAATTCCTGGAAAATTGTAAAGACCAAGTCGGGTTGGAAAGAGGCTGAAACGAGACAACATCAGAAATGAGGGATTCTTTATTTTTGGATAATCGGAATAGGCGGGGGAAGGAATCTTTGAGTGTTTCGTGGCGCAGCCACTTATCGATCCAAAACCTGATCTTATCGCCCTTACCTACTACCAATTTGGTATTTTGCACAAATATATTCCAAGATCTTGTAATAGATCTCCATGGTGCTCGAAAAGTGGAATTAACTTCAATATTTGCATCCCAGCCGTTTGAATGGAGATCATACCGACTACGTATAATGTTATGCCAAAGTGAATCCGATTCAATGAAAAATCGCCATTGCCACTTCCCTAACAGGGCCAAGTTCTTGTGGTGAAGGTTACCAATTCCCAAACCCCCATACATTTTTGGTTTCACAACTACCTCCCAGCTGACTAAGTGATCCTTAGAACCCTCACCTCTTCCTTCCCACAAAAAGTCCCTCATCATTTTTTCAATCACCTTCACAACTTTTAAGGGCATGTGGAATATTGACATAAAATATGTGGGAATACTACCTAGTACCGCTTGCAGTAGCACCAGCCTTCCACCTCTTGATAAACAACTCTTGTGCCATCCTTCTAATCTTCTTGCCACTTTCTCCATCACCGGGTTCCAAAACGAGAAAGCCCTTGGATTGCCTCCCATTGGTAGGCCCAGGTAACATAATGGCCAAACCCCTTTAACACAACCCAGCTTGTTGGCTATGTCTTCAATTCGTTCCTCCTTTATGTTAATACCTACCACCGTACTTTTAGCCATGTTTATCTTTAGCCCTGTTGATTTTGAGAATATCTCCAGAATGCCCATGAGGATATCGAGACCATCTTCCTTATTTTCCAAGAAAAATATACTATCATCTGCAAACTGGAGATGAGATACCCTTGCATTGTCTCTCCCAATCTTGAAACCATCCAGTTTCTCCATTTCGCACGCCTTGTTTACTAGTCTGCTCAACACATCACCTACCAGGATGAATAGAAACGGCGATAATGGATCACCCTGTCTTAATCCTCTAGATGCACCAAATTTTTCCCTTGGCTTACCATTAATCATCACCGAGAAATTTGCCGACGACAAACAGCCCCAAATCCACTTTCTCCATCTTTCTCCGAATCCCTTCTTTTGAAGCACGAAATCTAAAAATTCCCAACTAACATGATCATACGCCTTTTCAAAATCAATCTTGAACACCACTCCTTTCTTTTTCATCCTATATTCCTCTACAATTTCATTTGCAATTAACACCAAATCTAAAATTTGCCGTCCTTTAACAAACGCGCATTGGGCTCCATCAATCGTTTGTGGCATAATTTCCTTTAGTCTCAGTGATAGCACTTTTACCACTATCTTATATAGAGAAGTCACCAAACTTATCGGCCGAAAATCCTTGATGGCAACCGAACTCAATTTTTTGAGAATTAAGCATATGATAGTCTCATTCACCCTTGCATTCACAATTCCATCGTCATAAAATTCTGAGAACACTTTCATCAAATCCTCTTTGATAACATCCCAATTCTCTTGTAGCGCCGCCATAGAAAAACCATCTGAACCCGGCGCTTTATCTCCATCGCAATCAAATAGAGCTTTTCTCACCTCTTGTTCTGTGAACGGTTCCTCTAACTTTGACTTGTAATAATCAATACTTGCCCATTCAATTCCTTCAAAGCCAAAGTTAGCCACTCCATTTCTTTTAAAGAGATTTTGAAAGAAATCAATAATCTCTTTCTCAATTTCCTCCTCAGTATGCAACATCACTCCATTCCTATTTTCCAGTTTGTTGATCAAATTATTTGTCTTCCTACCACTCGCAATCCTGTGAAACATCTTAGTATTATGGTCCCATTCCTTTACTCCTTTGATCTTTGTTTTTTGATTCCATGATGTTTCTTCTCTAATGATTAGTTCCTGAAGATTTCTTTTTAGATCCCTTCTTTCATTTCTGTCCTCTATACTTATGCCTTGCCCCCCTTCCATTTTGTCAATATCCTCTATTCTGTTCATTGTTGCTATCTTCTCCATCCTCACATCACCAAACTCTTCTTTATTCCACCTTTTCAAATGATCCTTAATATTTTCCATTTTTCCCATAAACTTATAGCCCGCCCATCTTTCATGATCACACTCTTCCCACCATTCCTTCCACTTCTTTTTGAAATCCTTATGCCTAAGCCACATATTTTCAAAACGAAAAGGAGTAGGACCCCATTTGAATCTACTTGTGTCAAGGGCTTCCTGTCTAGTTATCTCGAACATACCTTCCCATCCTTCCGTAAAGAGGAATCTATCCAATCTTGAACATGCCAATCTTTCTCTCATATTTGTCCATGTAAATTCTGAATTTGAGAGCGTTAAATCCTTCAACCCTGCCTCTCTTATAAAACAGTCAAATTTTCTCATGCTTCTAGTGTAATTTGAACCATTCAATTTTTCTGACGGGTAACGTACAACATTGAAATCACCACCCATGCACCATCTATTTCCACACAAACCATATAATCCCGCCAGCTCTTCCCAAAACCCAGATCTTTCTTTTGGATTACAAGGTCCATATATCCCAGAGAACCACCAACATTCTCCTCCCATAACTGATTCTAGCTGTACTGACACCGAAAAATTTCCCAAAACTACTTCTTTCCCCCTCAAGACTCTTGAGTCCCACATTGTTAAAATACCCCCAGATTTACCTACAGACGGTAGAAAAACCCACTCCTTAAATCTAGAGCCCCAAATACTTCCAATAAACTTGTTATCAAATACTGACCTCTTTGTTTCCTGTATTGTTACAACATCCGGTCTTTCCTTACATAACATCTCCTTTATCAATTTTCTTTTTTTCTTACCACCCAATCCTCTAACATTCCAACTAATGATCCTCATTGAAGACTTTCATTATCCCTGTCTGTTTCACCTGTCAATAGTCTCCTATCGTAGTTGATACTGCTATGGAGATTTTTTAATTCTCTAACCCCCTTTTTGGTCTTTTTCCTTGTGTTGACAACGTTTCTACCTTTTTTGTGATATTCTTGAGGTCTTAAAGGGACTAGGGATAACTGCAATGTTTTAAGGATATATGACAACCTCTCCAAATCATCCTCCTTTCGGATTCCTGTATCCCCACTTACTATCCCTTTTTGGCTACGGTTAGGATGAACAAAATTTGACATTTCCAAAGAATCGGATGCACTTGTGCAATTATTTTGTGTAGTATCAGGTATAGTACCAGTTCCAACGACTGGTGCGAGATATTTCTGTTTTTCCTCTTCAATAGCACCTGTGTTTATATCACCAGAAACTGGAATATCTCTAGAAATTACCAAATGAGAGTGAGATAGGTCAATAATACCTGGCTTTGTTGGCCGTTGAGTTGTGGTAGAAAAAGTAGAGAATTCAGGTCTGTTAAGTAGTTTGGTATATGAAACTGAGGATGGATCATCTTTGTATGTTAGAGCCAGTTCCGTGGCATTTTTCGGTTGATCCTTGTTCTCTTGAAAAGGTCTCTGCCACTCTAGGAATATGTAGCGACCCAGAATTTTTACGCAATTAATAATTATTTTAATATTTAGAAAATTGTGTCGCTACTATTTCACCTATTATTTTGAAGTTAACGCCGCGACGGATTCCTTTAGCCAAGTCAAGAAATATCGAATTTGTTCGATTTTCAATTAAAATCCGAATTTCTAAAATTATGTTATTTTAATTATTTATTCAAAGTATTATTTCAAAATCATTTTAAATTCCAAATTATTAAAGATATCTAATTAATTATCTTAAATTAAACATTAGCCTAATTATGCTAGTATCCCATTAATTATTTTTATTCATTCTTTTTCTTTTTAAATTATTTTCCTTCTCCATTCATCATCACTACCATCTCGGTTGAACACCACCACAATTCTCTCTTTATACCATTAGAATCTTCATCATTCATCACACACATGACAACACACATTTTATTCCACCTTTACATCTAATATTCTCCAACATCATCATTTTCATCACCTTAATAGCCGAAAGCATACATCTTCATCACCATTCAGAAATCAAATTCAACCCACTATATCACCAACAGACTGCCAAACTAAATGTCTCTGCACATCACCCCTGAATCAGCCAATTCAACAGTATGATTTCCAACTGCAACACCATAGCCAATCACCAATGATCCACACTGTACCAACCAGCATCATCATCATCCAACCCAACCACAGCCCTCCTCCATTCACGATCGGCCAAACCACCAAATAATTCAATCAACACAAATTCAACCACAACCTCCACGGTCGACCATCTCCATCAACAGCATCACCACCTCAACCATAGCCAAGATCCAGAATCAACTCCCCTGCAACTCCATCAACCCAATTCAATCCATTACCTTGCTGCCAAAAAACTAATCATCTACTTTAGCCAAAATCATCAAAACATCCTCACTGCCAACTTCAACCTCAAGCACCCCAATCATTGAGCCATCACTGTCAAAACCAATTCTGAAAGCCAACACATCACAGTCGAGCCACCACCAGATCCCCCTACCAACACCTAACTGCAGTCACTCGCGACCACCACCGCCGCATCACTACCCAACTCAAGAATCAAACACCACGGCCAAACCGCCACACAGCCAACTCCAAGTTCAGCTCAAACTCAAAATAATAACTCAAATAAAACCCAAAAACCAGAAATAGATCTATTACCTACCTCAAACGCCGCTCCCTTCGCCGGAAGAACCGCGAACCCTAGCTTCGGTTTCACCTTAAATCGCCCCCAAATCAGCCCAGAAACTATCCTAATTGCACCTCACCACTCCTTGTAACCAGCGCCGGTGTTGCGCCGGAAATCGCGACGTCAGTCTTCTTCGTCGCCGCGGTGTGAGAGGTTGAGAGAGAGTGAGTTGAGAGAATCGTGAGAAGTGAGAGAGAGATGAACGAGTTGTGAGAGAGAGAAGATAAGAATCTGAATTATATTTTCCAGAATTTATACGTTTAGTCCCTCAGTTTCCAAAATGAGTTTTTCCAGCCCTTTTAGTTTTAAACTTATCAATTCCGTCCCTATGTTTTAAAATGTCTTAATTCAGCTCTTTCAATTCTTTTAAAGGTTTTCAAATCAGTCCCCAACTTTTAAACTTATCAATTTCAGCCCTTAAGTTTTAAATGAGTTTTAATCAGCCCATATTGTTTTAAAATATATTATTTCAACCCTATTGTTTTGAGTTTCCGACTCAACTATCAAAAAATATTCATTTTAAATCCCAACTTTTGAAAATATTCATTTTAATCCCTCAACTTTCAAAATATCTATTTTAGTCCCTGAACTTTCAAAAGTATTCATTTTAGTCCCTCAACTTTCAAAACATCAATTTTAGTCCTCAAAATTATAATTTATCATTTTGAACTATATATTCGATATACTAAAGTGACTAATTGGCTAAGACGAAGCGTACGGAGAATTTAAAGAAATTGAAGTCATTCCCGCTCAACTTTGCACTCGTCGGATTTGAGGTAGACTCGCACTTATTAATTGATTTAAATTATGATTTCATATAAATGTCATGTGACTTGTGAAAGTCAATTTTCAAGAAAATTAAGTATGTTTTATGAAAGGTAAATATACCTTATGTTTTTATGAAAAGTAAGTATGTTTTTATGAAAGGTAAATATACTTTATGTTTTTATGAAAAGTAAGTATACCCTATGTTTTTACGAAAATGTTTTATATGTTTTGGATCATTTCTATGAAATCAATCTCCCCAGATTGCTATGTTTTCAATCTCCCAAGATTGACATCAATCTCCCATGATTGCTATGAAATCAATCTCCCAAGATTGCTATGCACATAAGAATTCTTGCCACCTAAGTTCGGTAAAATTCTGTGTTTCGATATGTTTATGAGGATTTGCCACCTAAGTTCGGTAAAATTCTTGTCTCCATATGTTTATGAAGATTTCGATCCTATCCTATGTTATGATGGAAATGATCCCTATGAATTTCAAGAATTATGTTTTGGTATACTTACTGTTACTATGATTTTACAGTTACTATGATTTTACTGCATAAGAATTCTTGCCACCTAAGTTCGGTAAAATTCTTGTGTCTCCCCATGTTTATGAGGATTTCAATCCTATCTTATGTTATGCTTTCAAAAGAAAATTATGCTTGGCATAATTAAAATGTTTTTATAAGTATATGGTTTTCAAAGAGCTGTTTTCAAAGAGCCTATGATTTTCAAAATATGTCCTATGCTGTAATGCACAATATGAGTTTTATCAAGAGCCGTTTTATAAAGAAGCTCTATCAATGCCCGTTTTATAAAGAGCCGGGATTTATGTGTTTAATCATCTTATAAATTAATTAATTTGCGATGAGTCTACTGAGTATTTCCCCCATGAAATGCTCACCCTACTTTTAACAGTTTTGCAGATTTCGGAGACGGTGGCGAGCGATGAATGATGGTGGCAATAATTGTTAAACTATTGAAAGTTTGACATTAATGATTTCCGTATTTTCCAAACAATCGAATAATTTAGAGAAGTTCATTTATTTGAGAAATTATGACATTTGCTATTTCTTTACAAAATTAATGGTTCGATTTACTAATTCAAATGCTTTCATAAATGTTTTCAATTTTATCGGCCATTACAGTTTATTTAATGTTGCCAAAAATGAATTTCAATTATTTCTTCCGCAAAAATATTATTCGAAAAATTTAAACCAGTAAATGACGTGGTTAACCGGGTATACGGAACTCGGGGCGCTGCAGAATAGGTCCCCAATTCCCTCTATCGCATTATGATCCTGTTCAGTGTCATTGTCTGTCTCATATTCTTCAGCATTGGAAGCACTCTGCTCGGATTCCTCTATATTCTCGATTATGCATATATCATCTTCCGCTGTTTCTTCATTTTCCCATATATTTTCCAATCCTGATTGTGTATCAATTCTCGAAATAATGTCCGTTTCTGCTTTAGAGGATATTGTTATGTTTCTATTGTTCTTCAAGGTTCCTGCAAATACCTCTTGTATCTCCTTATCATTTTCAGCTTCCTCTTCCTCCTCATAACTCAGTACAGGTTTCCCTTTATAGTTCTCCTCAACTTCAAAATGGCCATTTCTGCAGCTGTATATAATCCCTTGGATGAAACATTTGTGTTTTTCATTTCCAACCCCTGCTCTGAAAATTGTTGTCGTCTTCTTCCGCATAGACGATCTGGGCTGAGTAATCCAACATTGTGTTGTGTTATTGCTCGAATTGGGAATTGGGTTTGGGTATTTGAAATTGTTAATGATAGGTCCAAAATCAAAGTCCTTCAGCGCCGCAAGTAGTCTGTCCGAAATGGGATCTGTTCTATCCCTTGTTCCTCTATGTTGCAGTGGAAGCCCGATACTTCCTGTCATCGTTGGAGATGTGCTGACCTGCGCAGTATTTGGGTTTTCCAATGTCAGATAATGATTCAGTTTTTCAAAGATTTCTCTGAGGCTTACTGTGTTCCTCTCGTAAGCTGTAGCCTTCTTGAGATCTGTCTGCATGAAGCTGTAATTTGTATTTACAGTACTAACCTCGCCGTCTTTGGGACTCTTCATACAGAAAGCCAATTTTCTTTCTTTCCATCTGTATCAGTATTTTGAACTTCTGTTGCCCCGTCACACATCAATCTTATGTTTGATTCTGTCACATCATCATCTTCTACATGTGTTACCGTCGTTACATCTTCGGCACCTGAGGAAGTTACCTGCTCGTTTCTGACTTCTCCTTGTTTCCATAAGGTGTTAAAATTTCCATGAAATCTGTATCTTCTATCATTCAATTTGAAGAACCTAATTGTGATTTCAGAACCTTCATATGGTAAGCAGATTGTTTCTGGGACAAAGCCCTTCTCATTGCCTTTTAGCCTCAGTCGAGCGTGAGTCAATAACTCTTTTTCTCCTGTCTCCTTATCTATATCCAGTAATCCTCCACAGAGATTCCCAATTACTTTAAACACATGTATATTCCATAAATTCAAAGGAAGCCCCTCCACTCCCATCCAGCTGCTTCTGCAATCCACCTTTACTTTGTCCTTCTGGTTGTTCCAGTTCCAAGGCAAGAAGGAGACTGTAGTAACCGCTGGGATACTTAGTTGTTTTAAATTGACCAATCCATTTCTTTCTTTTTCATTTACACACCATATTAGCGCCCTGTCATCATATAGAGGTCTGACTTCATACTGTATATTCAATGAGTTCTTCAGCCCATATTGAATGGCCTCCCAAGGTATGTGACTTGTCTCCCTGAAAAGTAACACTGCATGGGTCATCTTTTTCTGCGTTTGCTTTGCTTCGTTGCATCGTACGGGACACTGCTGTATGTTTTCACCAGGCATGTTCCTGTCTTGTTTCTCCTCCTGTGTGCATTTTCCCCTTACCACTGTTGCCCATGATTTTTTCTCCAGCATTACCTCTTTTGATCTCTGTGGTTGTATTATTGTTACTTGCCGTTGCCTTCTGCTCTCCTTTCCAATAACCATTCCCAGACAATTTATGAAATCCTTCCACCCTTTACCTTCCTCCTCTGAAGGGACTATGATGTTTCCTATCAATCTGTTTCTCAAGGTAGTGATTTTCAAGAACTCACCTCTGTTATTTCGAAATCGTTCCCACCATAAACTCATTTTACTGTTTCTGAAAAGTGTTCTGCTTCTTCCCACACTACCTGTTCTGCAAACTGTATCTATCGCCTCAATTAACCAGAGAGCTGCATCCACTGTTATTTGTATCTCATATCCTGTATGTCTGGTTCTCTCCACCATTCTGACTTCACCTCCATTGTTGGACAAGGTTATCATGAAAACCTTGTATCGCGTCCTGAAGCTCCAGTATCTCCTCGGAAGAACCATCACGTATGAACAATAAAAATTGCAGAAATTGACAGCATCAATGTTGGAGCAGGCAAGAAAACGACCCAAAAATCAAATTGAAGTTCTCGAGTGAACAGTAAACGACCCAAAAAACCAGTCCCAATCCTGTATGAACAGTAACCGCACAGGTATGGGCAGCAATGGAGCTCAAACTATCTGAAAAATCATCCCAAGAAGCTTCCCCTAATTGCCAATATCAAAACCCAGTAGAAAGCAGCTCGAAAATCCAGAAATTTAAGCCAAAAAACGCTGCTGAAGTTTGAAGACAGCAAACCGTGCCCTAGGTGCTATAATCTTCAAGAATCCATCCAGAAACTATGTAATAATCACTGTAAAAGTTGTTATTCAGTTGGAATTTGAAAGCCCAATGCTGAAAACCCTTGAAAAAACACAAATCGACCTCCAATTTTTAAGTGCAGCCCGCGTATGAACAGTAAACGGGAAACCCTAGCTGCGCACAATTTCAGACAAGAGAGAAAACTAAGAAACCCTAGCTTGGTGGGGGTCGTCGGCGGCGGCGAGTTGCTGGTGTTCGTCGGCGGTGGCGGGTTGCTGGTGGTTGTCGCATGGAATCAGAGCATGCAAAGGTTGTGAAATCGGCTAAAATAGACATTTATTCTTTACTATATTATCTTCGAGCCTTATGAGGGACTCCCGTTTCTTTTTCTTAAGAATTGTGGTCTGAAAAACAATACTAGCTAAAGAGACAAATATAATTATGACAATAAGCAAAAAGAGTAACATCCAAGGACCTTTGAGAGCCTGAAGTATGCAGGATACTATGAATAGTGACATGAGAAAGGCAACAGAATTAGTCTCTTGAGGTGACAACTCTTCTCATTTTTGTAACCTGTTTATTCTAAGATTTCACAACAGCAATTGTATGCGAGATTATGTCTGTTTAATATATTCAATCACCTACTGCAGAGAATATATTCACTATTTTTATTGTTAATGGCATGGCTCTCTTCATTTGAAAATATAGAGTATTTAACTGTTTATTTCTATGGAAAGAAATATAATGTATATATCATGTTATTAAAGTTAAAGGTGTCCATGATATAATTTTTTTTAACGAGGGAAAGAACTTCAATTATGATTTATGGTTTAGTTGCTAATTTATTACATATTTGTTGTTCACTATACTGATGGTGGATTCTGGGTGTTTTCACTTCGTCGACTGAAGCATATGTATAACGTTGCCAATAATGCTTTCTCTAATATCTTTCAAGTATTTTTGCTGTGCACAGGTTATTCCAAGAAGAAAGACCAGTGTCACATACCATAATGTATTTTTGAAAGATTTCGTGGAATCAAAGTTAGAGGAAGACGATATTCAACTAGGGAAAATAAGTACGGTCACAAAGGTCGAGAATCTACCTCCTTTCTATTCAGAAGCACAAGCAGTATAAAATAGAAGATTATTTCATGGGGGAGAAGTTCTATCAACATACTAAGATGATGGCGGCTGCAAAGAATTTTGGCTTCCACAGTGTAGGAATCAGTTAGGGAATTGAGCATCGTTTTGTCCTGACATTGTCAAAACTTTGCAACGCAGCTTGCCATTGTTAATTAATTGGGTGTCTCCCAAGTACCAACACATCTATCATGAAGAATTCATTTGTTGTTAAACATAGTCTTCGATTATTATTAACATTTAGAATTTTCGTTGCTAATTCCAACGAACACGTGGGTTACAACGGTAATAATTTTGTTTTAAAAGGTCGAGTAGTTTTTTTTTTTTTAGAAATTATGATTCAATCATATCACATAAAATCACGTATGAGTAAACCATTATTTAAAGTTAAAAAAAAATGATAGAATCCCCTTGAGAGTCTCCTCCGGCATGAAAGAGTGGTCTCACTGCCCTCTATGCGAGGGCGGGGGGGGGGGGGGGGGGGGGGGGGGGGTCAGGTGGGAGGTCACTCTCGAGGGGAGTGTTTCATCACCCAAATCACCATGTTCAAGAAACAAAACAGTGTTAATTAAGGAGCTACTAAAATTCAAGAATAATACGAATAAAGAAAGAAAAAAGTTAACAAATTGTCTGGAAAATATATTTTTAAACATGTTTTTTACAATATAATTTTTTAAATCATTTTTTAACTACACATATTTTATATATCTACTTTTCAATCACACATTTTACCTATAAAACATAAAAAAAAAATGTTTTTAAGCAAAAAAGTTTAACAAACAGAGCCTTAACTTGATTCGGTGATTTTTTATGCTCACCTCACAAATATATACATATGTATACCTCCGATAAAATTTGTTTATAATTTTCTTTATAAATGGTCACATGTCTAACATTTCATTAATTTTTTTTTTTTTTGAAGTCAACAATTTGGTTGTTAAAATTTCCTTTCACTATTTTTTACTTCAATATATATATATATCAAAAAATTGTTAACATCTCACTATTTATAAATAATCGTTTATTAACGATTTATCATTTACGGAATTTTCACTAAGCCTCTATTTAGTAAGGTTTTTTTTTAAAAAAAGAATGTGATGTTTTCAATATAAAATATGTGATTTGAAAAAACATGTGATTAAAATTTTTTTGAAAAAACGTGTTAATTATAAAAGTTAAACAAAAAAAGGCTAAATTACTGGGATCAAGTTTGCCTCTTATAAATACTTGAGGGGATGCTCTTCTTTAAGTGGAGGCGACGAATTGCTTAATCTGAATTCATGTCATCAAATTTATCCACCCAATTTTTTTGTAATACCAAGATATTGATATACTATAACTCGTTAGTATCTCCTAAGAGTTATTGTAACACCTTGAAAGCTTGAACGTTTTATGTTGAGAGATCTTCTTCTGTTAAGAAAAGAAGCACAACGTTCTTCTGACCCAAAACTCAAATCACATCACATTTGAGTGCATGTAAGCTAATCTTATCTTAAATGCATAAGCCTCTATTCGTTAAACAATTTATAAGCAATATAATTTTTCAAATCACTTTTTAACCATATACATTTTCTTTTTCACTTTTCAACCACACAATTTATTTCAAAACCATAAATAAATCAATTTATAATTGCTAGTATTACTGATCGTAGTTTAAATGAAAGATGGTGGAGAATTTAAGGCCAGATGGTTCTTTAATCAAATTACTGATATGTGCATCTCATCTCATGCATGATCAATACGTTTATGTACTCGTAGAAAACAGTCACCAAGCAGTTGCTTTTAAAGCTCGAAAATACAGAAAAACAGAAAAACCAACCGATATCCAATTTTAAGGGTTTTTTATACCTTGACGTCATCGGCAACCAGGCCTTATAAGCTCAGATTTGTACAATTATCGTCCATCAAGATAAACTTGTGGAATAGCTTGGTCCCAAAAAGTGGACATTGAGAATCATAATTTTGGACAAGAAATTCCACAAACACATTTATCACCAAATAATACTATTTATCTGTGTACCTGCATTTCTTCACCGATTCTCTTTCATTCCAGATTCTCCTGTCTGTTGGCTTGCTCTATAGTAAAGCGTTTTTTGCACGTAAAACATCATGTATCCTTGGGCAGCCCTCACGATGTTGTCATTAACTTGAGTGATCCACGCATCGTCACATTTATACCAGTGGTTGTTTAATCTCAAATACGTCACGTAATGGCCAGCATCAAGTTTACCCGCGTGAGTTATGACAGCAAACAACTCAAACTCTGAAGAGAAATCACGAGAAGCATAATCTTCCTCATCACCACTGATAGAGAAGATTCTGTTCCCATACCGGCTTCTTAAGATGGATGAAGAGAGGTAAGGTGACATGTCCAATGAGAAAGGAAATTGTAGATAGCGGTCAATCTTTCTTGACATTTTACGGATAGAGGAGTGCTCAAATCTTTTTATGTGAAAGCAATAAACGAGAGGAAGCTTTCTTATGGACATCTGTTTAAGAGATTCCTGCCTCACTTGACACTGTTGACAAAAGAACTTTTGCTCGGACCCTAATCTCTCAGGTCTAGTGAAACGATGTAGACAACCCATCAAGGTTGACACGCTCGAGTTTTGGTCAAAATCTGCATCATCATGGGATGAACGATGTGATTTTGTAAATGACGTTTTTGAAGAACAGCCATGATTTGGTTCCAGATCCAATGAGATATCTACACACGGATCATATGTTGTTGATGTAAAACCACAGGATGTACACATGACATCGGATCGAAGTATGCCAGAGAATACACGGTGAGCAATACAACAATCTCCACTACCTGCACAAGAAGAAAACTGGTGGTTACCTTGTATCCCTGACCACAACCAACGGCTAATAATAATAAATCAATCTTGAAATATTATTCCCATCTTATGGTTATAATCCAGGACATGAATTATTAGTACTGATAGTTTCTTCGATAATTCTTCAGCAAATTTTGCAACAAGAATTAAGTAAGAAAATTTTTTGGAGAAGCTAAGAAGCAAAGCGATAAAATCAAATTTGAACTCATGCATAAATCAGATTTTCCTCACTTGTACTATAATAAACGCTATGGTCACATGTTATAATGCTCCATAACAACATATCACAACCTACCCACTGGGCTTCGCAACATGTTAATTGTATGAATGACATATCTGTTGGGGTGAGGAAAAAAAGGACACACTAAACTTAACTCATGACATACTGAGAGACTTGGAAGCACATTTTCTAAGGGACACCTGGAATTGTTGCAGCTCAAGATAATTGTCCAATTCATGAAACAAAGTTGTACATAGACACAGAAATTAATGGCTCCAGATAGAAGAGAAGCAATAATTTGTTGCCGATAACACTAGAGATTTTGAAACAAATGGATTTAACTGGATAGAACCTAGCAAGATGTCGAACTTTCTCCAAAAGTGAGATAAGCTGTCCTGAGGTAACAACTCTAACAATGGCACATCTGGAGTCAACAAGTGAAATTAGTTTTGACGCAAGAACCCTATGTTGAAGCCAAGAAACCAAAGAAAGTGAGACTTACTGGAGTGAAGCTGAAGGCAAGCTTGTGGTCTGAAACAATGGCTCTATATCTGATAGCACTTCTCAATGCCTAAGGCAACAAGGAGACCTAAAACCCGAATCCTGCATTTCAAAATTCCATTGTCTATTACAGAATTTAGGAAAACCTAGATCAGACGTGATACTGGA
The DNA here is from genome assembly GCA_963555705.1 of Ligustrum vulgare. Taxonomy (NCBI): domain Eukaryota; kingdom Viridiplantae; phylum Streptophyta; class Magnoliopsida; order Lamiales; family Oleaceae; genus Ligustrum; species Ligustrum vulgare. The sequence goes on along the minus strand of OY743176.1, from coordinate 4,931,624 downwards.
TTAGAGAAGAAAAGGACACAGGACGGATCTTAAGAATGTTCAAGTTACGATATTGCTAATTGTTCATGAAGTTTCACATGTTCTCGTGACCAATCTAAAATGGCAAGTCTTTTAAGGCATAAGATCTCCCAGCATAATTACCTAAAGTCACCAGATAAGTAACCTCCTTGTAGGAACTTTGCAATTGCATAAGACTTGACACGAGGCACATAGTACAGTTAAATTTTGTCCAAAGAACAAGCTTTAACTGAAAGTTATAATTGAGTTCACTATAACAGATGATTCTAAATTCATCTCGTGTTTTTTAGACAACCCCTTGACTTCAAATATTGGACACCATTACAATATTTATGCATGGTCAGAATACATTTCCATTGTCCTACCTGAAGGATTCAAGTGTTAATGCTAAAATTTTCCCAAACTACATTGCAAGAAATATTTCCTATACCAAGTTTCTAAGGCCCGTACCACAAGTTGAATAAAATTTTGAAAGAAGTGACACTTTTTCACTACTCAGTTGTTTCTGTATCTTCTTATTCGTGATCGTGTCAAAGATCTAACAAGAGAAGGACAATTAACAGTATAATTGGTAGCAGTAAAGTTACCTTGACTATGGTGCTTGCGCTTATCCTTCTTCATCTTTTCATGAATGCCATCAAGCATAGAAATGAAAAATTCATGTGCATCCTGCTGTTCATAACTTGCAAGGTTTGACGCATGCTGCCACCAACTGTAATGAAAAATAGTAGCACAATGAATATTCACCCAAGATTCATAGAGATATAAAGCAGCATACAAGTTATATCATACTTGCGTATCCATCATTTGTGTGTAGAATGTTACAAAGATTTCATATTTGGACCCCACCCTTAGCATAACTTTACCTAACCACTTGAAAACACGACAAACATTAACAATTTTTAAACCTGGGACAATGACAGAGCGATAAGTGCACGATCTTCAAATATAATAATGACCAAACACAGCAAAGAACCAGCTATTTAATTTGAAGAGTTTAAAAACATCAAAACAAAATCAATTGAGCAACGCCATAAGAAGCTAGTATGCCAATGAACAATAATTTGGGAAAGATTAATTAAAGAGAAAAAGAACAATAATGGAGGTAAAATGTTTACATAAAATGCAATCTAGTTTCTTGTGCTCCATTCATCAATAACTCAATAAAAATAAATGATGAAATCGATAACTCAATAAATCCCAGCAAAAAATAAGTTACAGTATTTATCATTTTGTCTTCTAGGCAGATGCACCCACCAGAGTACACGCCCAATACATTTCCACCATTTAAAAAAAAAAAAAAAATGAAAAAAAGGTTAATTTTGTAGCAACTATAAAATAGCATTTACTGGATAATTACAAACTACAAAAATCTGATATTAATCTCGGTGAAAAAACAAAACACATTCCAATGCAGACCTGTATAAAAATTTTGCAGGGCTATAGGGTACCCGGTCCCCCGAGAACACTACCGAAAACATTGCATCCAAATCACAAGCCAAACACAGCAACGGATTCTTATTGTTATTGTGCTCTGTCTTTCTTGTAATAATGGTTTTATTTTCTCGCTGACAGTAAAACCGGTTGTGCTTATCGCTCAAGAAAAAATTTCTCAATGGCGGAGTGTGAAGCAACGCTTGCAACACGGAGTTCATAAAACATGTGTTCCCAAGATTGTTGAGACCTCTCAATCCCCAAGGAAGATCCGAGTCTTGGCTCAGTGGGTCATCGGGTTGACTCGGCGGCAAGGGGCGCGAGTTCTCCGCCAATAAGTCACTCTCCTTGAGATCGGGTGTCCAGAACTTGTAATCCACGCGGCGCCGTTTGTGGAAAATCTCCGGCGGGGAAGCGGATCCAATCCCTATCGTGATGGCATTAATCTGGGCGGCAACTACGGCTGCGTCGAAGTCACGATCATACACCTGGTCTTCACACGCACAGCAAAAGAGCTCAGCGCGGTCGACATCAACCATAACATAATGAGAAGATTCCGCCGCGTGAGACGCCGAGTGGGCGCGGCACGAGACGGTGGCGCATGATACACAGGCGTAAAGACACGGTGGCGAAAGCCCACACGAGCTACATTGGACGACCTCACCCGGTGGATCACGGCGGATGGCGGCACAGCCCGGTGGGCGGACCCTAATGCACTCCTGAAGGTTCCCGAACGGATTGGGCCTCAACTGTGAACGGAGCTGCGATAGATGCGGGCAAGAACAATTAGGGCTTGAAATTGCTGTAAAATTACTTCGACGATTTTTATGATCTGATGAAGACGATGATGACATTGGATTTAAACGTAAAAAATCAAACAACAGAATCAAATGCGGGAATATGAAGAATGCGATTGAAAGAAACCAACTTCATGGATTTGCCTGGATTATATGATGAGCTGAATTTTTCCATTCAGATCTGAGAAATTCATTTTCTTGAGCATTTTATAGTATTTTTTATTTGACTAGTACAGAGCTGAACTGGAACAAGAGAAATTTGGGAATTTTCTCCTTTAAACGGTCTTTTTTTTTTTTTTCCCAATTACTCTGGTGAGTTTATTCAATTGGAATTTCGAAGGCATTTAAAAACTTTTTTTGATGGACTTTTTTTAATGAATTTAATTGAATTTGATTGACTTTTATGAATTTATATAGACTTTTTAAGACTTTCGTGGACATTTATTTAAAAGGCTTTCATATACTTTTAAAGACTTTTATAGATTGATTTAAAAGACTTTCAAATATTTTTAAAGACTTTTACAAACTTTTATTTTTTAATTGAAAAACATAAACGCTAATAGATTAATTTTTCGTATGATGTGAATATGAATCGTTAATAATAATTATATGTAAATTGAATTAAAAAAAAAACGTGAAAAATATAAATAGTTTTAAGATAAAGAAACATTTGTAATTAAAAAAATGGGGGGAAAAATAAGATTTTATGGAATTTTAGTTAGATTTATTTTCATAAAAAAATCGAAAAAAACGATGAAAAAAAAGAGAGTCCAAATATAAAGAAAAAATATTTAAAATAAAAAAATACAAAAAGTTGAAGAGAAGAGAAATAATGATTTATTTAGTCAATTGTTTAAGGTTTCTAAAAATAATATGAAAGAAAAAAAATATAGAATAAATAAAATTACAATTTAAAAGAACTTTTTTTTTTTATAAAAGTCTTTCAAAATCTTGGAGGTTAATGAGAGACAAATAAAAAGATTTTGTGGTTGTACTTTATGTTTAGAAGTTAGTACATAGAGGATTTCGTAGGAGTCTTTAAAAGTCATTGATAATTTGAATAACACAGGACTTTTAAAAACTTTTAAAATCTTTATATAATACACCATGACTTTAAAAGACATTTTAAGAGTCTATTAAAATCTAGATTGAATAACTCAAGATTTTAATGGATTTAAAAAAGTCTAAATTGAATACCCCTAAACTTTTAAATTCCATCAAAGTCTATAAATTTCCTTCCAAATCATAATTAAATAAACCCCCCTTAATCTGTTCGGTAAACAAAGTTTTTGGATTTTTTATTGTTTTTAAACCAATTTTTAAACTACACAATTCCCCAAATCAATCTCTAAACCTACACATTTTCTCTCTCCAATTTTTAACCATCCATCTACCTAAAAAATAACAAAAAAAAAATAAAACTATATTTTTTTACCAGTTAGTCTCCGAACAGTTTTCTTTCCGTTAAATACATCGGTGACCATCGAACTTTATTAGCAGTTCACTTTAATCATCAATTTGATTTTGCGTCAATTTGACTACTCAATATTATGTTACTAGTAGGATTTACGGGCGTTGCACGAAACAGTTTATATTTGTGTTTATTCGCGTAGAATTAGTAATGAAAATAATAGTTATTTGTGGGTACACATTAAGTAAAAGATTGAAATATAATTTATTTTTTCAATTTGATGTGATTTAAAATTGAGAATCAATTATATATAATGGATAAGATGTTGAAGTTGCAGTTACTTTAATGTCGTCAAACATGTTAATGAACTATAAACCAACATGGGAAAAGAACTATAATGTAAATAATGACAAAGTTGCAGCGGCTTTAATGTCGACAAAAATGTTAATGAACTATAAATGGAAAGAACTATAATGTAAATAATGACAAGAATCATTGTGAATAGTGTGTAGCATATTACCACTGCAAGTACCTCTACATGTGTCTCATCAATCTTCTACTTTTGAACCGTGTTATCTTCTAGCTTGTTCCCTGAAACTTTGAATCGAAAAAACAGAGACAATGAAGCTTGGCACCAAAAAAGTGAGACTTTTACCGTCTTTTTGCACCAAATTTACTATCGTACTTTTCCATGAGTAAACAAAATAAATCCATCTAAAAAAATAATCTTAAACTAATTAAACCATATGTAAGAGATTAAGAAACCACACACACAAACCACGTACAAAATTTTCCGCAAAAAATCAGCAGGAAGAATGAACACCCAAAGAAAGACGACATAACAATTAGAAAAAATACATTTAACTGGTAATATGACTTGGAAAGGTAACACAACATCTGGAAAATATTAAAATGAAGAACTCAATAAAAACATGGTAAAAGTACACTGAAAAACCTTTAAAAAATGATGAGATCATATTCATGAAGATAAAAATTGAATAGAATTTCATTCTCATTCCAAGTGAACATAGAACGAATTGCTATGGAGCAGTATTTATTTGCTAACGTACAACTACCGACTCTTGTTCTTTTCATTTACAAATGAGATTTACTAAATTCTTGCATCCTAACATAAACGGATGCATAATTAGAAATACCAAGGTCATATAATAAAGATTATGCATAAATAAATAAGTACCAAAAATGCATTTTCTAATGAGGACTTCGTTTAAAATCTCATTTGATGGTTACCAATGCTATGCATAAGAGATTGCACACAAATCTCTAAAAAAGAAAGAAAAAAGAGGTACCTCCTCAAAAAGATCTCATCAATTCCCTCAAAAAATTCATGACTCAAAACCCTCATTATTTGAAGTAAAGTAATATAATTTATTAGTTGACAAACGAGCAATAAACAATATTTATTGAAATAATCAGTTGGTTTTACACCACTCGAAGAAATTAAATTAGGCCACCAAATGAGAGGGAACAAAAACATGACCAATATTAGAAACAATTAATCATTATACATGAAGCAACCCATTACAAAACTACTTTTCACTAACTATAAATGCATTGAATTCCATGCATTCATATAGCTTAAATAGTATTGTTCCAAACTTATTAGCCCTTGTTTGGTTTCCTTTAAAAAAATTTCTTTTTTCTACCATACTCAATTTCAACCATCTATTAAAAGTCAAACCCTGAATATTTAACTTTTCAACAAAAACTCAACCATCCATTCTCAAAAAAGTAACTATTCATTAAAAAAAACTCTTTAAACCTTACCAAACACACACTAAAAGGAAAAAAAAATAGCAGCTGCCATTGTGCTTTTTGACCAATTAGCATATTTGATTGAACATTAATGCAAATGATAATGAAATAATAGGCCATAAAATAGAGACTACTGTGCACACCTTATTGATTGGATATTGATATAAAAATCTACCAAGGTTGATGTCATCCATCTGCATCAAAATCCAAAAGGAAAAACATTTCAGAAGTTTACAAACTAAAATCCATCCATTCTCAAAAATTAAGATTATAAAGTAACATACATTACGACATTGTAAAGAAAATCTAGATTTACATTAACAAAAATATGAAAAAGTAAAGTTTTAAAAACCAAATCAACATTATAAAATTAAACATTTTCTTATTATGAACCACGATTGTACTTCTATAAACTTCACCATTGATTATTTCTTGGAATGCAACAAGAAGAATTAAAATTAACCAAAAGTTAATAAATTATGAATATAAATTTAAATACAAAAGGCAGAGGACGTATTGCTTCACTAAAAAAACAGAATTAAAGTATTAACAAGGAAACTTATTTGAAAGCAAAAACGAATATAAGAAAATGTATCTTTTTACAAAAAAATATATATACTGTCAAGAAAAGAATGTAAATAATTTTATATACGTGAAACATGTTTGAGGTGTACAATGAAATTTTAAACTAAATAAGAAATTCTAATTTAATTGATCTATATTTAAATGCTTATTTGGAATTATAAAGTAAAAATTTTAAAATTCACCTGTTGAAAAAGTTTCTGTTAAGAAATTAAATATATGACATTGAATTCAATATGAAAATAAATAGTAATAAAATTAAATATACGAAACATAATAAAAAAGACCTAAGAAAGTGGAAATGGAGGATAGTAATTGATATCCCGAACACTGTTTTTACTCCCCAAACAACATATGTCTCGTTACAGGTAAAGTGCCTATGATTCCCCCTCATACCTTCAAATGAACAAAGGCACATGAGTTCGCTCCTCCTGTAATGTGAGAAAAAAACCACAACATAACAAGTTTAAGTTGCTTCATTAAATAAATAAACTAAAATAACATATATAATTTACTTCAAACAATATCCTATTGACAGTTCTTATTAATAAAAAATGTCCAAATATAAAACAAGGGAAATAAATCAGAAGGTAGGTTAAATTTAAGTGTTTCATGATTACACTAACAAATTACCATAAGAAACGTCAAATCCCTCATTCATTAGACATAACTTCGGGTAGTAATTGCACAAATTTACTCTTCCGAAATGAGACACCAATGTAAAATGGTTTAGATCACATGTTACAAAAGAGATAAAAGGTTAGTGTGTTGGTTACATAGAAAAACATAGAACTTTAGAAATTAACATAGAAAGATCTTGGAAGAGACAAATCAATAATATGATATCTACATTATGAAATGCATCAAATAAAAAAACTGAACTAACCATTGTGATAAATTCTAATGCAGTAACAATTTTTAAAATTAAACAATTTTTCCAAGTTTTATCAAACAGACTCTAGTGTCTTTTTTCCATGTAAATTAAAATTAAACAATTAAACTGAACAAACTTTTTTTTTTTGTTGTGAAAATTAAACATTAGTATGCAAAAATACTTGATGGATTAAAAAAAAGAAGAAGCAAAGAATATGTTGAACACAAAAAAGATGACACATATAGTACCTTAGCACTTCCAAAGTCACATATTTTCACTTGGTGAGTATGTGGATTAAGCTGTAACATCAATTTAACATGCTTGAAATCATGAGAGGTAATACAAAGATAAAGTTGAAACTAACTCATATGGCAGAAAAATTCAGCTTTACAATTGGGCAATCTTACAAATGAAGTAGTCTATCTATTTATTGTAAGAAGAAACAATGCATTTAATGAATGGCAATTCAATATAATGCTGCTACTTGTATGTAGTTAGTCCCTCATCATTGAAATTCCATTCCCTTGGTTCTCAATCTTTATGCTGTCCAAACACCATTACCACAACTATTATCAGTGGAATATTGAAACATTTAATAACATAAAAAATTTACACCATCATTAAAATTCTTAGACAGCTGCCCAGTTTCACACTTGATCTAAATTTCCATTATCATTGCTCAATTGCAGTTGGAAAGAATCCAAGGACAGGAACTGTTTTTCATATTTTTAACTTCAGTCCTCCAGGCGATGGGTACGATTTATTCAACTGTAACAATGTAGAACATGTAATGCTTTGTCAATTTGTGGCTGCCTGACATTCGAGATTCTAGAATCATATGGAGTAGAAAAGAATAAGAGCATGTTTGTTGGCCCCAAGCCCCCACTCTTAAGCTGCTTCTTTCAGGCTTTTTTTGGGGGAAGAAGCATGCCACGAACTGCCCAAATAGGCCAGAAAAAAATACTTTTAAAGCTCGGAAAAACATGCTGTAAACTGCAAGACGTTTAAGAAATGAAAGAGAAAGCTTTTACCTTACAACGATCACAAAGTTTGACACCATGGAAAGCTAAATTGCTTATCCTGATCTCGGTCCATAAATTCTCAGAAAATGGTTCACATTGTTACAGGAAAGGGTGAAATTTTGCAATCGTGACTCACCTCAAGCAGTGTGCAACGAATATGCCCAAAGAAAAGCAAAGGAAATACAATTCAGTGCATTCAGAAACATTGTGATTGATAGGCTATATACATACTCTTTAAAATGTTTTGATACTCCCAACCCCTATCTTACCATTAGCAGAAGTGTGCATGATACATATTTAGAGTTTTCTGCTAATTATTTCCTTCAATTAATATTCTAAGTATCTTGACAATCATTAAGTTCCTACGGTTAAACTCTGTTACGTTGAGATTCATTTGATGCATGAAATAGAGAAAGCTTTAAATATAAAATTTTCCAGGACCTGTGTATCCTTGATCGTCAAGATTCAATAACTCTAAGACTTTTTCGACAACACCAGACCCCCATTGTAAAGTCCATATAAGAAAGTCTACATGGAATGACATTCAGGTTTAATCAATAAAAATCTCAGCGCGCGCACGCGCACACACACATATATATGTAATTTATTTTTTTTGCATAGAATAAGACTATAAAACCTAAAATTCGCAAAGGAAGCTTTGTCATGAATTGATCCAAACAAATTGATAATGCATAGCAGTTAAGATGCTCTGCTAGAAAATAAAGAGATGAAGACAGGTATATACTTGGGTCTGAAACGGTTAATTGGTATAGGCTACTTGAGAAGAGCATTTAACGCATTCAATGATACTTTGATAATAAACTTATGCTATAAATAGTTCAATTGACTCAGCAACAAAATTGACTAACTTGAGATAGCAAGAGGAACGGATACTCGTCAGAAAACATAAATTTGTATCCTCAAGTAGCCCTAATTTCTGATTCTGCAAGTAAGAATAAAGGTCACACTTGTGAGTTCATCTATGTACGATAATATGATAGTCCTACTATAGTAATATCACAAGCAATAAATTTCAAAATAATTCCTATACATTAGTTATTTGATTATTAAATTTGGCATTTGATTATTGTATATAAAACTGAAGAACGTAACAAAGAGGCTATATAGTAGTTCTTTGCATCAACAGATGAACACTTTTTTTCAGAAAATAAAACACAACAAACTGAGCTACATGAAATTGAATTTACAACATGGAAAAAAGTTCATAAATAACATGTTGAGAGCTCAAATTGTCAATTTGGGATTGTCAAATGTACACACGATTGTTTCTATATTCTCTACCTTGATTAAAACGCACAAGCCAGCTGGGCTTCCCAAGATATGGCAACAAACTGTGAATAAAACATAATGAAAGATTTGCATCCTAAAATGGATCTCACTGCGTAATCTTTGAATGACAGCTCCTTTTCTACCTAAAAGACATCCAACCACATTGTTCGGAACAAGATCTTTCTCATTTCCTACTCCACTAAGATCTTCCTCAGCAATCCTGTCATGAGAGAGTGTCTTGTGCAGCACAATGTGGCTTCATAACATTATTCTTTCTTAGCTGGAAGATCTTCACCATCCTTATTATCATTATATCCTTTGCTCATTTCTTCGAAGGACTAAAAATAATTAACACTCTCTCATCTGCGCCAGGAACAAAAGTCTGAAACTGTAATCTTTGCTTGGCTCTCTTCTTTGAGAATTTTCACTATATTAACACTTTCCTAATGATGCTATCTATCTTTTCGATTGACAAATTATACAGTAAACCGTCTCTGAAAAATGAGAGTTCTAGGAGATAGTTCACGGAAAGATATATGCCCTTGTCCTTTACTCAGGCCCCCTCTGCTCTTGAACTGGATATCAGAACATTTCTTTAAAATAAAATTCTTCTATTCATTTTCATAAAATGTAAAACTCCAAAACAAAACACTCAATCAAGAGTCAGAATTTGTTTTAACGTCCACATGGAGAACTTTAACCCTCTTTTTGGGTAGGGGAGAGATCCACTCTATAGTTTAACAGAACATTGCCAATTATGTCAAAGAAAAAAAAATAGTCATCTAATTCAGTCCGTCCACCTTTTGAAAATTTTACAAAGTGGAGTGAGTTTTAATAAAACCATTGATATTCTAGATAGTATAGCCATGGGTTGTTATTTAATATTATCAGAAAACAGGGAGGCACATCTTTCTAAATTCTAACATAAATTTTTAGGAAAAGGTATCTTGGTACAAGACATGATTCTCGAGAAACCTATCAATTACATATAACTCATTAGATAAATTTTCAATTAGAAAAAAAATGATTACTTGCTTTAAGTTCCCGAGACCATTTCATCACAGCCAGCAGCAATTTCAGTAGGAGAAGCAACTGATCTCACTGGCAAGAAGAAAATACTAAATGATAAAGTAGCATTACCCCCCAGTTGCAAACACACATTGGGTAGTGGTGCACAATAGAGAACTGTAAAGTTTGTAGCTGCTCTTAGAATATATGATATCGTACTGAACTTCACATCTATTAGTGTTATGAACCCAATATTCAAGGATATAAGAAATCAAGCGTTACAGAGAAGTAATCATAACGCAATGATGCCAATAATTTTGCATCAAGAACCAAAGGCTCTGTGCAATAAATCATAATATTCATTGAGTTTGATATGAATCTAAAGCATTCTATTTCTAATATAAGAAATCAAGCGTTACAGAGAAGTAATCAGAACGCAATGATGCCAATAATTTTGCATCAGGAACCAAAGGCTCAGTGTAATAAATCAGAATATTCATTGAGTTTGATATGAATCTAAAGCATTCTATTTCTAATTTTCTAGTCAAAAGTCAGACTTACTTATATATCCTGAAGCATCAGATTTCCAATGAGCATAAGTTTATGAGCATTCAAATGTACTGCAATGCTCCATTTTCAATTAATTACAAATCTACTCATAGGAGACGGGAACATTGTATCAAATTGGGAGTCCAGCAATGCTCATTATCTATTCAATGGCCTATTTAGATAGGCAGTTAATATATAAGGAGCATAAAACTAAGCGTCAAATGAATATCATTAAGTTCAATAAGCATACAAGTCCCTAGGAAATGAACAAGTAACAAATGTGAAGCAGAAATTCAAAGTCAAAACTCACCCATAGAATAGCCAAAGACAACTTTACTCTTACTACATCAGGATCCAATTCAACTTAGTTGTCAGCACGAACTCTAACAGCAGGCAAATCTCAAAAGTTGGTAATCTGGAAAAACAAAGGTAAATAGCTAGCAAATAAAATAGAAGCTAAATATCTCATTGCCAAAAAAAAAAAATGTAGCTCAAACACTTTCAAAACATCTTTTTCTATCTTTTCCAGACTGATATGGCTGCATAGATCTCCTAATTTGATTATAAACATCTCTTGAAAATATAATCAAAAGTCATAAATGGATACTTAGATCGGAGGAATTGCTGATGGGTCCCAGCCAATCCCAACCATCCATCCCCAAAAAACCATCACCGACCACATAAAAATTCAATCCAAAACCCATTAAACTGATTCAAATATTTGGATAAAAACAACTGGCACACCGAGGAACCCAAGCATTGAAATGGAAGAAACCAAATGAAAGATTAGGAGAATGAAACATAAGGAACAATAGCACAAAACCCAAACAACGACAAACACCCGAACCCAAAACAAAAATTCAGAAAAATAGATACCTTAACAAAAAGCAGAAATCAAACTGAAACTTACCATGAAGATATAACTTGGAACGAGAATTTAGTTATGCTCTAGGAAGAATTGCTCTGTGAATCGATCTTAGGTGTGAGGCTGATTCTAGTTCTAGAAACCACAACGAAGAAGAAAACGAATCAGCAAAGAACACTAACCGTCGACGACGAGAGGTGAGGAATTCTATAACCCTAGGTAAGAAGGATCTGGAATCACAGCGGTGAGAAGAGAGAGATGAAACAAGACAAATGACGATTTTTTTCCTCTTAAGTTTGTAAGGCACAAATCGCTATTGCAAAGGGATAAAAAAGGCGCGTTTCCCGTTTCAATTATAAGCGTTATTTTTGGTCCATGAATAGTAAAATTGGAAGTTGATTTTATATATAGTAGGGAAGGGATATAAATTACAAAATAAGGTGACCATTGATATAATGAAAAATCAAATTCGATGGCTAAAGTGATATTACTAATAAAGTTCAATGACCACCAGAGTATTTAACCCTTTTTCTTTCCCTTTTCCATTAATTTTAAATAAAAAATACAAGGGTATCTGTGCAACAAAAGTAAAATACTGATGATTAAATTGTTCTAAATGAAAAGTTAGGACTTAACGTTCCACATGACTACAAGTTGGGGAATGCATTTGCAATCTTCATAATCATATCATAAGAAGCAAAAAGGAGAAGAAAACAGAGTTGCCCTATCAAAATTCGAAACCAAAAAGAGACTCTCTTCGCGTTGCGGCAGACTGAAGCAATAAGACTTTGAACATTCTGCAGAAATTGTTCATTCCTACCGATACGTTCTTGAAATCAGCGGAATAGGGTTTCTCGTCAAATGCGAAGTTTCTAATTAGCACTCTCGCGTACACAGCTGAGAGAGAGAGAGAGAGAGAGAGAGAGAGAGAGAGAGAGAGAGAGAGAGAGAGAGAGAGAGAGAGGTGAAGTTATCGATGGCAGAGAAAATTGTAACTGAGAGAGGGAGAGCTGTTGAAGTACCAATTAACCCTTCGATTCCTTCGGGGAAAGGCACTGTTTGGGCAGATGTTTCAAATCTTATCCGACTTGCCTGCAATGGTATCTTCTCTTCTCTCTAATTGCTCGTTTATTCAGTTTTCAGAGGTAGAGAAGTATAATTATTGTAGGGTCAGCAACTATTTTCCCAAAAGCTCAAATCTTTTATCACGCAGGATCAGGTCCAGAATCCACCCCAAGCACTAATTTCTGTGTAAATTGTTTGAAAAGTCTTATTGCAGTTCCTAGTCAGTTTATTTCAAGTTCAAGTAATTCTATAGTAGTACATATTTAATTCTTATAGATTTTTTTTTTTTTTGAAAAACGATGATTTGGTGATGTTTACAATCCTAGGTACAAAAGGATTGGGAGTCTTGAGGTTTTAACAACACGGCCATATTAATTAAATGAAATTACAAAAGAACTCAATTTTCTATCTAGAAATTTGTTGTTTGCTAAAATTTAAGTCTAAAGTGCTAAAATTCATCCATATTGTTCACTTTCGATGCATCAGCTTCTTTGCCACGTCAAACTATTTTTTACATCTTCTAATGTTTCACGATTTATTTATGTAGTTTTGTTTCGAGCTAGTAAAAGGAAGAATTATTGTGCACTCGATTCAGTAATTTTTTTTCATCTAATTTTTTATACGATTCAATTTAATTAATTAGTAATTGACAAACAAAAGTTTGTGTTCCTAGATTAAAATAATAAGACATGTTGAAATTATCATTAAAATAATTACTTTATTAAATTTTATTCTCATGTTATATTAATTATTATTCTGTAGTGTGTGAAAGCCATCCTTTGCCATGGAAAATGAATTCATTTGCCACTTTTCATCTCTTTCATATAGTTTTTTCTTTTTTGAAAGCCATTATTTTGCCTAGGAATTCATTTGCTACTTTTATTGGAGATTGGCATAGAGATGGCAAAAAAATTCGAACCCGACCCGAATAGGGCGAAAAAACCCTCCCCACGGGTCGGTAGGGTGGGTTTGACCCGGGTTCTAGCGAACCCAGCGGGTCGGGGGGGGGGGGGGGTTTGGCCCGTCCCAATTCGAATAAATTAATTTTAACAAATAAATAAGGAAAAAAAGGAAAAAATACTGAAAAATTAAAAATGAAAATTAAATGGAACGACATGGTTGACTCGTTTTGAAATTCGCAGGCCGGGTAGCGGGTTTGACAAAGAAAAAACCCGCAAGGCGGGGCACTGGTCGAGGGTAACCGAACCCGCCCCATTGCCATCAGTATTTGTGCAATTCCTTATTTTTAAGGCAAATGAATTCCTAGTTAATAGGTGATAATTGGTTTCCACATTTACATGGCAAACCATAAACTCCTTTTTTTGATGATTTTTGTTGTTGTTAATTAACTTATTTTTTCCTGGAATATCAAGTACAAATATGTGAAAAATAATAATAATAATAATTATTATTATTATTAAAATAACTAGATTTTGCTTTATTTGTCATGAAAAATAATGTCAATAAAAAAAATTGGAAAATTCCCAACTTTTTCATCCTAGAAAATTAAATCAATCAAACACATTAAACTTCAAATTCTCAGGAATTCAATTTCCTGTGATTCGTTTTTTTTCCATCCAAATTTCACCCTCGCTATCAAACGAACCTTTAGTTATTAGAAGTTTTGATTTTTTGATGCAAAACTTTATTGGGTTCCAAGCAACTTTAAGAATTGTTATAGATAATTAACTTTCTGAATATATAGTTGTTATAGGGCTAATTGAAGCCCTTTTGACATTTCAAAGAAGGCTGCTATTTGATTATTGTAACTCTCAACCGTCATTGTTTCTCAGTTCCTTTTATGGGAATTCTACTAGATATATTATTTAATTTACTTTCTAAATTAGAAATTTATTGGAAATATCAATAGGTTTTTATTTAACAGTGGGGATAAATGCCCACAGTGGACGTGAGTTATGGTGTCCACCTTGGACATCATATTGACACGTATCTCAACATGCTTTTTCTGAGGCACGAGTCAACATCATGTTCACGGTTGACACGTGGACATTATATCCTTTCTGTTTTATTTAATAGATTTTTCAGTATTTTATTAGTTGTTTACTTTTCAAATTGGATGCTTATTTTAGAAAACATATTTAGGGTTTTATTTAATATATTTTTAAGTATTTTCATACTTAAATTAAACTAGTTTAATCCATATATAAAGGGATTTATGTGTTGTGATAGTTATACTTTGATATTGAATAAATTGATATTTTCTCCCTCTAAATTTTCTATATTCTCACGCTCCTCTTTCTCAATCTCATTCTTGTTTGATTATTTTCCACGACATCCTTATCTGGTCTTTAGTGTTAATTCCCTCTGTTCCAGTTTCTTACCGATCGCAGGGTACTGTAAATCTTAATACAAGTGTCAGTTTTAAGATCATTAATTGCTTCATGCCTTCGATTATCATCTTGTTCTTGCTATACAATTTGAAAAGAAAAGGGTAGTAACTTATTTTTATATTTCATCACAGATCTTCGAGATGATGAGCTGATAAATGGTGAAAATTTTAATCTTTTTGCAGCCATGTCAGCCTTAGAGGTAATGTTGCTTTAAATTCAGGTTCTGCATACTTTTTGTAGCTATCTTAATATATCAGAGGGTATGCTCCAGATAAAACATTAATAATTGAAGAGCGAAGAGAGTTGTGAACATATTTTCCTTGTTTTACGAGATGAAGTTTAAAAACCATCATTCAACATTGTTACAACACTTGCAAATTGCATTTGCCTCCCAATGGTGATTTTCCCTGCATTTAATTGGAGAAAATGGAATGGTAAAATTTCTTGAATATGAAAATAGAATTAGAGGAAGGTTTCTGTCTTTAAGTTTATTCAAATATGGTGGGTTTGATGTGTCATTTCTGTTTATCTTGCATTTTAGATCTCAATGATTGATAGGGATAGAATAGAAAGTTCCTCCATTTTAGTTGATCATTTGCTTTTACACACACTTATGACATACTCGGACACATTATTCAATCTGAGGCCACTATTCTTCAGCAGAACCACAGGGTTTCTTCAATGGAACGCAATGCATAATGCTTAGATTAATCATTTCTAACTCCTCTTTTACTTGTGCCAATTTTTCTGGTCTCATATAGTTTCCTATCTTAATTAGATAATGGACCCAAAGATGGATTCAGGTATTGTTTCTACATATTATTCTATTGATGAAGCCATTGAGAATGGTGCTGCTCCTGTTCCTTTGAGTTTTGATAGAACACTTGATGTGCAACGCATTATAGACATCATGGATCATCTACTATCATGTGAGGTACAGGTCAAATATGTTGCAACATGGTCTTGCAGTTACCATAATAATTCACTTATAGGGAAGGAAAAGTCTTCTAACTTGTTCACTTCTTATGGTGCAGGCAACATGGCATAAGGGAGGATCACTAGCCCAAACTGTTTTCTCTTCCATCTACCTATTGCGGCCTGAGAGAACATCATCACATGCAATACTGCATTCTTACTGCAGAGTTATACGTGCAACTTGCAATGCTGTTGTTTCAGCTGTCTCGGACGCGCGTACAAATGAAGTAAAGAACTTGATATAAACCTTCGATTCCCTCTCTTTCTGATAGGGCAATATTTTCAACAGTATCTTAGTTATGTAGTTACCTTGAAAAAATGCTTCTAGAGAAAGGAAACAACGATATTGATATGTTTAGACACATTATGCTTATCTTTCACATGGCATCCCATAATTGAACCCTAGTGTTCTAAAATAGTTAATTTTTTCTCTGGTCATTTACACATTTCAAATTACATCTTTTATAGTGGATGCATATGGACTTCACGACTGAATTGTATTATACAAATATAATACTACTTAATTATCCCTGTTGGGACTGAGCATTGTTTGTACATATATTATACCCTAATAAAATTGATGTAAATGTAATGGCAGCAACAACTGTTTATGTCCATTAACCCACCCCTCCACAAACTCCAAATGATTTTATTATAGGAGGGATTAAGAAGTTATCATATTTCAGATTTGGGATTGGAATATAAAACATTTTTCACCATTTTTGGCTCCCCCATAGTACGGGGATGTGGGTTGAAGTGAGGGTGCAGGATGGCAGACAAGAAGTGGCATTTAGGAATACAATCCATTTTGATGTCAAATGATTAATATGGTTTTTCAACTTTTATGATATTATATATTCAAACTTCTTTGCATTTCATACATTGGAATTTTGGATACTCTACCTACTGTCTGGTTATGCATTGAAACTTTTGTCTAGTGTTATTGAATATATTCTATATTTGTGGCATGTCCCATCCATTGGTACATCTCACATTTCTCTCTGCATTTGAAGGCTCTTTTTGTCTGATGTATTTTTTAAACCTTTACCTCTCTCACATTCCTAGGAACGAGTCAGAAAGCCATGAGGGGTAAGATAGAGTTAGGTTCTCCCAAAGTGGACAATACGTAAAATTCTGGCGAACAGAATAGCCATAGAGAGCAAGATGGGAGAAGCAGCTTCATTATTGAATGCATAACTTCTTCTAAATTTGAGTGGTCATCAATGGAGATTTTTTTTTTGCCAATGTGTATTTAAACCTTAATCCAAGTTTAGTAAAGATCCATGGTCATCCTTTGATTGTCTAAGGTGCAAGTTAATTTGTCACCTTATACTGACTGATAACAATTGTTGGTTATTTCTGTGCTCAGAGGACAATATTGCAAAAATCTGGAAGAACGTGAAAACATGGACAATATATGATTTTTCAGTAAGGAAAGAAAGAAAAAAAATTAATCATTGTCTAGCATCAAGACAAGACAAGTCATGTAATCTCTTGCAATCATGCATTTTGTTTGTGAAAGCATTCTGAATGCATCCAGTGGTAGCAGAAGACTGCAAAAAAAAATGCATTTGTTGTGTATTAGGATATGGAACTTTACATCTCATGTATGCAGTTGTATGCCTGTATGAGATTTCTAAATTACTCTGGTAGACCTGTTAATTTGGGATTGCAATAAGGTCAATTAGACGTTTCAATTATTCTTCATTGGCAGGAAGAAGATCTTTTCACTATGACGTATGGCCTACCATTAAAGAGTGAAGGAGACGATAAATGCTTATCAATGCTGCATGCTATCGAAGAAACAATTTCTCGCCAACTAAGAGCTTGTAAAGCCCCATCATCTAAAAAAAGAGTTTTAGAAGGTACAAATCAAGTATATATGTATAATATTGGGAAAATGTTAGCAGTGTTTAGATCTGAAGGTATGCTTTGCATCTGGTAAGTACAGTTTTCTTATAATAGTAGCCTGTTTGAAGTTTTTTATGTGCACCTCAAGGTTGAAAAATAAACTATTATGTTTCTGTTAGCCAGCAGGAGTCTGGTTTTATGGTTTAGTTATCTAACTTTGTGAAACTGGACGAACTCCTCTGTTTGATCTATCACAGTTCTTTTACGAACAATTTGAAACTAGATATATTTAGTCAGTCCCGTAGGACCATGAGTAAATGATTCCAAAGAAAGAAGTTTGACTATTTATTCAGCACCATACGGTCCATATCATTCGCTTTATGCAGCGTGATACGGTGAACAGGCCTGTCTGATAGAGTGGCCCAATATTATGTGCATAAGTTTCTGGAAATACCTATTATGTTCAAAAAAAGAAAAAAGAAAAACTTGGCACCTTGAAGTGGGGTGTGCCTCCTCTCTTGGTTTTACGCTTCTTAACCATCAAACTTATTGGCATTATGACACTACTTGTTACAACATTCTGTTAATCTCTAACCTAGACAAGGTCATGTGTTGTCAGTTTTTGTGTTTGTAAATTTACCAAGGCTATAGTCATAGTGATCCTACTATTCAATTACTTCGATCATTTCCGAGCACCTAATAGGATTTTCAAGGCGTCGAAGATTCAATTATTTTTCTACGTTTTCTCTTCCACTGCCCCCTTCTTGTGGGTTTCGAAGATTAAAATCCCTCATTGACCCCCCATAAACTAACCTACTGAAATACTTGAACTGAATTTGATTATTCTTTCTTATTAAGAATATGAACCATATAATGTCTTCTTATGATTCATCAATTAGATAGATGAACCCTTTGAAAGAACTTCTCAAGGAATCTCCTTTCTGAAACATGGTTGCTTGCAATGTGAAATGTAGATTTGTAATATTTATCCTGATATGCTTCATGTAAGCATATTTAGGTTCCTAATTTTATACCCGTCTACGTATTTACTTACATCTGTTGTGATATTACAACCTTCTTTTATGCTCTTAAGGCATTTTTGATATCATTTTCAAGGTTTTTACTATCTGTCGATGTGCAGATATAGAGCCACTACAAAGTAATTTCGATCTTGAAGAAGGATTTTGCAAAGCTTTGTTGTGCCGCTTACGTTTTCGTAAGGTCTTCTCCTATGTTTTCTTTAATTCCGCCTTCCTGAGACCATAATTGTTAATATTCATACATGTACTTAATTTCAGTTTAGTTGCGCTTATGAATTTCTTCTGAGGGAGTGCTCTCTAAAGTTGTATAATGTATGCTAGAATTTGGAAACCATCATATGCTGCTTCTAGTACTTGAATTAGGCTGCTGCATTTTTGAATTTTGTTGGTTTTATTGTGGAAATCATGAGTTTTCCCGATTGATCAAAAAGTTCGTGCTTGCCCACCACTTTTTCCTCTCCCCTGAAAAATGTTCACCACAATAGGAACTATGGACGTAAAAGGAGGATTTGACACAGACTAGGTTAATATTTTTTAATATATTGGAGTCCAATTTTTGAAAAAGTAAACTATCTTCCTTTGTAGTTGCCTTTTTAAAGGAAGTTTATCAATAACTGACTCAAAGTCAATGTTGAATCATACTTGGCCTCTGTTTGAAAACTGTTATTTGAAACTCATTTTTAACCAAACATTTACACAATAAAATATTTTGCATGTAAACCCAAAATTTTTCCATAATATTTAACTACACATTCTTGTGAAATCACTATTCAAACTCATTTTTCCAAAATAATGATTATCAAACTGAGGCTTAATCGAATATGGAGGTACTTTGGGGATTCAGGGTGTGTATGAGTGGTTATGTTGTTAGTGTCTCTCACCCTAGGTTTAGGGTTCGAATCTCCATCTCCCCTCCCCTACTAACCCCTTTGTATATTTAAAAAAAAAATGGAGGTACGTTTGGTAGAACGGGCAAATCCTGTATCTCACAGTAAAATGATAGTTTAATTTCCATGAAACGACTTATTAATAGATTAAAAGATCACCTTGGAATGTCATATACAGCTCACATTCTTGATCAAATAAAAACTCTTGGGTTTCCATCCAAACTACTGGTAATCCATTTCATTTTAAATTGATGATAAAAGATCTTCCAAGCGATGGCTAGTTCAAGATGCTGAACAACAAAGTTTGATTTTGGATAACTGCTGTCATTATGGATCGTATGCACTTGTATAAATTACATCAATCCACTGAAAATATGGTATGCTACTAGTGAATATTTATGATAAGAATTGAATCCTATTTTTAGGATGACCGAGCCCTTTAATCCAATTCATTTGTTGATTTCTTCTGGAGCTAGAGGAAGTGCATGTCAGGTACATCAATTAGTAGGTATGAGCGAATTAATATCGGCACTGGAGGACAAATGATTGATTTATCCATTCAAAGCAATTTATGCAAAGAAAATGTTATTGAATGAAGAAAGTGGAAAATGAAGCTTTATAGCTTGAATGAAATACTATGCTTTAATTGTTGGAATTTGTAAAAGAGGCGGGGTAAAGGTAATAGTTACTGTTCAGGTTAGAGGTGTCAAGACGGGCGGGCTGGATGACCGGACCCGTGAAAATTGACCCGATCGACCCGGAACTGCGGGCCGGCCTGTAACCCAAGCAGGCGGTTCATGCGTCAAGAAGGTGTGAAATGTGAACCGCGGGCTTTGCTGGTCTTCACTGGCCGCGATTAACCCGCTGACCAGTGAAATAATTAAAAAATTTAAATTTGATCCACTAAATTACAATTGGGATGTAATTAAACTACAAGCCCCAATTTGGTAAAAATTAAAATCTATATTTTAATCGAAATAAAAGTTGACAATCAGTCATAACCACATGTTTCATGAGGTCCACAACTTTTCAACCACGCATCCCATCAACTTTTATTAAACTCTACTAAAAATCTGATTTTAATCTCTACCAAATGAAGGCTAAATTATAGTAAAGTAAATGCCAACCTAATTGGAATGTACTTAAACTATAAATATGTGACAATAGTAATTAGAAATGCAATTTAGTTGGTATTTGTTTATGTTGTATTTAACTTTGTAAAGTTAGAAGTAATTCATGTAATATAAGATATAAATTTGAATTCTATGTAAACTTTCCTTTTATAAATATGAATTTATCATTTTGTTCATTTCGTATTTAACAATTTAACCAAAAAAAAAAAAAAAAACAAATTGTTATAAATATGAAAAATGCTATATTTTTATTCATACGGACCTAATCGGAACAAATTGTGACGCGCATGGGTTTGACCTGGATGGGTCAGCCGACAGTCCTGGGTTGTAGTTCAAAATTTGTGGATCCACCCAGACCGGCCCGTAAACCCGTAGCGGGCAGACTTTTTTCCACGCGGGCCGTTATCGGGCTCATATATTGGCTTGCCGACTCGGCCAGGACCACCTGGACTAACATCTCTAGTTCAAGCGTCCGACTTTTTATGTGTATTGTTTTGGTTGCGACTTTCAAGCACTTTCATATTTGGTCATTTGGCCTTTACCTCGTTGTTTTTTGTCTTATTCTCTTTGCACTTTTTTGTTAAAATTATGTTATAGCTGCATACTCAATTACTCATGAGATAAATATTTTGGCTTTTCATATTGGGCTCTATTTTCAGATATCCTTGAAAAGGACCATAGAAAACTTAGCCTCTGTTTGTTAAAAAGTTTTTGTTTAAAAACATGTTTTTTTATGTTTTCTAGGTAAAATGTGTGGTTGAAAATTAGAGAGAGAAAATGTGTGTGGTTAAAAAATGATCTAGGGAATTGCGTAGAAAAAACATGTTTAAAAATATGTGTTGCCAAACGGAGACTTAAATGATATTGGGGGTGCATTGACTTCAAAGCACATGCCTAATTATTGGATTGTTATGTAATACTTGGATCCCTTATTTGTTCCATTGTTTGAGGACATAGATTGTTTTCTTAAGTTTTGTGAGTACCGTGAAGCTCAAAAGTGAAGACATTTTTTTTTTTGTTGGGGTTACATGAGCTGAAATTATCGAACTTCTTATTTATTTGATCCTTTTTATTTATAATTTATTATACAGCTTATTTAATGAATGCAATTTTTTCATGTTGCTACATGTAAATATATGTTGTTGATCTTTTCCCTGCACTGGTATGGAAAATATTTCACCAGTAACATTTGGCATCCTTTATATTCAGCATTTCTACCATGTTCTAACATGCATGAGGCGACCTCAAGGCAAAGGTTTGGAGTTGGCAAAGAAACACATCATTTCCTGTTTCTCAGAGCTAGATTCTATGCTTAAATCTGGTGAATTCCTGAGATCCAACAATGCACGTGGAACTTTAGAGGATGGAATAGAAGATGAAACAACAGCCTCTGGTTGTCAACCAATTGGTTTTGATTCTTCGTTAAACAGTAGGTCAGCAACCCCTACTCCACCTCGTGCAATTAAACTATTAAGCTGGAAAAAGGTTAGTCGGGGAACTTGTCAATTGAAGTCTCATCTATTTATATTCGAAATGAAATTAATGCTGTTCTTTTTTATCAGGCACTCGATTATTTCCAGAAGCTTCTTCATGATTTGGAAATTCTATGTTCCTATTCTTTGGACCCAATGTTTGAAACTGTTTTACGCTTTGTGGTTGATTTTCAGAAGTTTCAACCTGATTTGGTTGCTAGAGCCCTTGTCCAGGTTTGATATCTATGCTGGCTTTATAGACTTGCAGTTAGATTCTAGAGTTTCATACCAATTTTATTAGTGCATTTATTCTTTAAATATCATTCCAAATATTGGGGCTTAGACGTTGCTTTAGAAGGGGTGTAAACATCTGATTTCATTCCTTTTGCCTCTTTAATGCTTTCACCAAGTTTCAAAATGGTAAATATTATCATAGCATTGGGGATTTTATCTATGGGCAAATGTGGACTTTGAGGGTCCGTATCAGTGCTGAAGGGAAGGCTAATATTGATGAACATTGAAATTAATTGAATACAAAGAGCTTGGATGTCTGCATCCATGGATTTATTTAATGAGAAGGGTTTTCTTTCCAAGTCTAAGTTATTTTTTATCTTTTCCATGTTTTACTCTAATTTGAAGTAAATGAATAGCAGGTATTATTCAGATTGATTGAACGGTCTTCCTATTGTGGTTTATAAACTCTCTATCAGTTTTAGCCTCTCCATTTAAAAATGGGCAAGTTGTATAACGGATTATCATGCTTGTTTCAATGTTTATAATAACTCCTTGGAAGCAAAGAATGCATAACTTCGAATAAATTCTCACTTTCCGATAGATGTTCTTGTCATCTCTTTAGTCTATCTTCAGAAGGCACATGTAATTTTCTTAGCCCTTGTTTGAGCCCTATTTTTTTAGTATAGATTTTGTAAAAAGAGATTTTTTCGGAGAACATATTGTAAGTAGGAAGAAAGTTTTTGGTTTATGTGCTAATTTATTGGGACTGTGTCGTTGAAAATAAGTTTGGGAAAAACAAGGTTAAAAGAATGAGGCTCAAACAGGGGCTTCATGTCAATGTTTCCTGCTTTGTCACCTGATCAATAATACTTCATTAATACCTCTTACACGTTGGAACAGCTTCTGCTGATTCAAGATGGGAGGCTCTACGGACGTGATCTAATGTTTGCTGTTATTTGCAAAGCTGCTTCACTGCCTGATGGGGCTAAGAATCATGATATTCAAAGGAATAAAACTGTTGCACAACTAGAACAGGTCACGTTTTAGATAGTTTCTTGTTTCAATATGCATTTCCGTTGACCTGATGGTCTTCACTGTGATCTTATGTTCAATAGTTTATCTATTTGACTACTGAACTGCGCTTTTAGGTGCATGTAGCTTGTTTGCAATTGGATGGAGTAACTCATCTAATTCAGATTTCTGTTGTCACACTATCATATATTTGTCTTTTGCTTTTGTCAATTTGTTTGCTCAGTCCACTATTAGAAGCTGAAATATAAATGGAAATGATCTGCGTTTTTACAATGCAGTTGGCAATCAATTTGCTGAGAGTTCTCTGTACAAATACTTCATGGCAAAGGCGTAAACTGGGGAAGATTTTACAAGATTGGCGGATCATTTATGTGCAGGTTATACCGAATTGATGGTCTACCAAATGAACTTCCCTTTCTATTTTCTGTAACTTCATTATTCTCATTTATATGAACATCTTACATCATTTGATGTTTTCTTGTTCCAATGTATTCATTTCAGTTTCCCTAATGAATTGGCTAATAGCTTCTCTAATTTCTTGAGCATGAAGTCGTATTATCTTCGATTCTATGTGAATAGACCACGGATTGCATGGTTTAATTTATACCCTTTATTTGGGCAATTATAGTTAACTAGGTAATCATACTTTAATTAACTCTTGGTAAACATTAATGCTAAAAGTTTATCTGAAATGATATCTGCAAATAAATAAAGCCTTTGTTTGATTCCCTTTATTTCAAACCTCTTTTGTTCTCGTACTTATATTCACACAATAAAATATTCTGCACATACACCCAAATTTTTTCATACTTTTCAACCACATATTTTCCAAAAAATAACTATTCAAAAAATCTTCTCTTTAAAATGGACATCAAACAGGGACTACATGGAAATCTTGAGACAAAAATGTAGAATTAATTTCCCACTCATTTTATGAGGAACTTAATATTCTTTTTCCAATGTTCATATATTCAAATTCATTCCCCCCGGTTGGGCAATTTTTATATCATGTTAGCTATTGACTTGAGGGACTGTCTAATTTATCAATAATGCCTTTGTTTATAATTTAGTTTTCTAGTGTTCTTATGTCCTTAATGGGAATTATATGCTGAAATTTGCAAACTCCAGAAGATAATTTATGCTAGGATAGTGCACCTGACTCCCTTATAACCAAGAAAAAATGCTATGTAATATTGATTAGAACCATAGATATTGATTCTACCCATCGGCCTTCTCTAATCTGAGACTGAGAAATTATTGACCTATGAGATTTGTACCCAAGCCTTTTCCTAGCAAGATCCTAGCCAAATGAGTCTGATAGTAACAAGCTTTAATTAAACCAATGTGACAAACTTAAAAGATGGAGATTCTCTCCACTAGATGGCCCCGCTCATGGAATACTGCATCCATGACAATAATGGCTTTTTACGTGGTTGGCCATGAATTGTGCAAGTTCTTTCAGTTAAAACACACTTGTCAACATCTGAAAAAAGATCTCAACTAAAAAAGGGAAGGAATCGTTCTCACTCGGGAGCCAAAACAAAGATGCTAATCATTGATGACAATGATCAATGAAATCAGGAGTTCTTCTAGGGAGATTGCTGATAGTACTGAGATTTCTATTTTTATTGATTATAATATGACAACTTTGAACTTTCCATGTTGATGTTTCTATGCTTATGGTTGCTTGATCTTCATGATATTTTAACTTTCATTGTTTAGTTTTCTTTTATTTTTTGCTCTTGTATAAAGAAATGGGATTCTGTTTTGTTTAGCCCTTGTTTGAATCTCTTTAAAAAAAATTTCTTTTTTCTACAGTACCCTATCTCAAGTCTTAACCATCCATTAAAAGTCAAGTCCACAATATTTGACTTTTCAATCAAATCTCAACCATCTATTCTCCTAAAAATCATTATTCATTTCAAAAAAACTCTTTTTAAACAATACCAAACACACTTATTGTAATAATCTTTTTGTGTCCTTATGTGGACGCAGCATGCAATAATGGTGCTGTATTTTTGTAAAAACAGTTAATATTCTGTTGATTAGCTAAGATAATATGCTATCACGTGCACATTATTTTTCTCTATTTAGTCATTTTCTTTATGGTTTGCTATTATGCAATGACTCGTGATTCAGTTTTGTTTATTGTCATGATCTTTTTGTGTACTTCTGTTGTTTGTTTCCCTTTTATTCCTTTACAAGCTTCGTGCTTCATCTTTTTATACCCCAATCATTTATGGGGATGCAGCCTGTAATAACAGTGCTAACATTGCTTTATTTGCTTACAGCAGTTAAAACATACAGTTGACTTCTATTGGCTGATTTTTCGAACAATATCTTGGAGCTAAAATATTATGTTATCACATGTACATTATTTCTCTCTATGTAGACCCTGCACCCCTTCCTCAGTACAAGTTTGAATGGTGTTTATTTTCAAATTTACTTGGTAGTGAGCTCTTTGCTTTTAAAAACCTTTCCTCCATCCGATTCAAGTATTTTAATGCTTTAATTTATGTGACAGCTAGAATTGGCTTTCAGAAAGGAGTATGGGGATATCTCACGCCCTTCAGTTGATGAGGTATATTTTTACTTGTTTCCCAATGATCATCTCATCTATTATAATATGAAACTGTTACTTTTAGCTGCCCTGTGAATTTTCACGACTTGGCCTCTGTTTTATTCTCATTCTTTTTAACTCTTTTTTCTATAGTACTCAATTATAACCACACATTTTAACAATAAAATATTCTACACATAAACCTAAAACTTTTCTTTCATTTTCAACCACACAATATCCCATCAATCACAATTCAAAACTCTTTTTTCTCAAATAATGAGAATCAAACTGAGGCTTAATGCAACAAGAGGGAAAACTCAAATGGAGAGGGCCCAAAACATGGATTTCCAAGGGATAGTTTGATTGTTTGTCCTCCCTTCTCTGTGTACCTTTGTAAAACCACATCCTTTGATTACAAGTCAGTCTTAAGCAAGTCTGCAATTCAATGGTTTTACATGCAACTGTTAAATAAACAGTGAGTCAGTTTACTGTTCGAAATTTTTCTTTGCAATCAGTATATTATCCTGCATGTTAGACCGGTTAAAATTGTCACTATGTTCCTGTCTTGTACACCAGTTCATTCTTTTCTTCTTTCGTCTTTTCAATGAAACGTGTCTACACTTGTATGCTCTGTCATCTTTTCTTCTTTATTGTCTGTTCTTGCAGAATTTATGCGTAAAGATCTGCAAGCATATCCTCATTTGGGTAGAGGAGAAGACGTATTGGATAGCTTCACGCTTCCTGACACTTGGCTTTGAGTTGGACCTATATTCTCCTAGTGAATATTGCATGGCTTATTGGTACATGTATGTTATCCTGATGAAACTTGCAGAGAAAACACATATCAAAATGATGATGAGCAATGAAACTTGTGAGTATCTGTCTTAGTTGTCTTTGTTTTGCTACTTACATCTAAAATTAACACATGGAATTTTAAAAAATTGACCATGTTATGATTTCGCGAGATCTTAATCAAGTGTTTTTGTTTACAACCTTCAAAATTCCTTTTCTGGAAATAATTGAAATTTGAGATTGATTCTAAATATATTGTTGAAAACCAAAGTAAATATATAAATGTGGCCTCTCTATAAGAGATTAAGCTTTTAGAAGAGAGGGTTAACATGGTATGAGAATGGAGGCTAGTTTGGCTGCCACTCATTTTTGTAAATAGCATAGGTAGCAGATCTTTGATAAAATGAATGAATCTGGATTGCACTTGAGGGGATTTGTTGAAGACTTGAGTTAAGTACATAAATGTGTGGTCTATTATAAGTTTAAGATGTTAGATGAGATGGTTAATGCAACGCATGTCCGCTCTTGGCTAAAACATCTAAACAATATTGAATAGTTACTTTCTGGATTTGTAACATTTGTTATGAATAGGCAGACATAGTTTCTTTAAAGTACGGATCCTCATAGTAGGCATGTCCATGCCCGTCGTGTATTGGACATTGACACTCAATGGAGTCTCCTAGATACCTGGTAGTTGTGTCCTACTTTTATATGAATGTTATATATTCAACACTCGAGCACTCAAGGTACACTTTCAGATATGCCTCGTGCATGTGTCTGAAATTCCAAATGTTAGACCATGTGGTGTGTCCTATATTGTTCATGTTTTTATAGTTCTAAAATGTGAGGAACACGCCCTCGATACATCAAGGAGAAAGAAAGCACCATTTTGTAAATTTTAAAATATAAAACTAGGAAAAAAATTTATGAGAAGATGTTTAGAAAAGTAAAATAATGCAACAAAAATCCCGTAAGCTTCATACCAATATTTTTTTATTTTTTTATAATTATTATGTATTTTTCTTTCATGCACTAGACATAGTTTAACCCAGAATTATATTTATATTAAAAAATTGCCACCCCTCTTATTCAAAGTATTTCACCTTAAAAAAGTTAAAAGGAATGTTTTTATAAAAATAAATATATAATACATTTATGTATAGTTTCTAAAAAATTTAAGTTGACATGTCTACGTTTCACAGATCACAGATTTAGCTATCGAGGTTTCTCGCCTCTAGGTAGTTTACTTCTTATTCATTGGCTGACAAGGCAAAACAACTGGCACACACGCATGCTGATGGTTAGGATGTAAGGGAAATACCTACAATATGATTATATCATTAGAGCACTTTATGGTACAATAGGCCAAACGTCTAGCTGTTGCCGACTTGCTGTGCCGAATGGGGAGATAAGCATTTTCACTGCGTGACATTCTTTCCCATTCGAATCCGCTTACGCTCTCGTAGGAGGAAAAATAAGCTTTGCATCAACATGCAATCCTCAATTGCAAGAATCAAACGGCATCATCCCCTCATGGACGGGCATCCACACGGTGGTACTCCAACACTTGCCCGCAGCAACTTGTAAATACCGTCTCCAACACCAACCTTCATCAATGCCCCCATAAGCACTAGTTTTCGGTAGACGGGCTCCAAACCATAGCGCCTTCAGTACATGTCGGAACACATACCTACTACATTCTCGTGGGCCTTGCAATATGCACTTTACAAAACTCAACGCTGTCCAACACTCATCTTCCCTATAGTTTCCTTATTCATGTTTTATATGCTTGACGACACGATTTGTGGCCCAAAATTTTTTCTCCGCAAGAATTCACGTCATTCATCTCCACAAACCCAACAGCGCATTCAAGCGGTCCCACTCTTATAACAACTCTCACGGATCGCAGGTATAGCTCTTGAGGTTTCTCGCCTCTAGGTAGCTTACCTCTCATTCATTGACCGGCAAGACAACGACTGACACACATGCACGCTGATAGGTAGGATATAAGGGAAATATTTGCAATATGATCATATCATTAGAGCACTTAATGGTAAAATAGGCCAACCGTCTACCTATATTGCCGACTTGTCGTGCCGAATGGGGAGATAAGCATTTTCACTGCATGACACCATGTCCTACTTTGAAAAATCATGCATCGACATGTTCATGTCGTGACATTTGTGTCTGTGCTTACAAAGTGTTAGAATAGAAATTATTTGCTTCCATGTAAGAGGGTTTACGCTTTTTAGTTTTTGGAATGTTCCCTACTTTTGGTTTAAGAAAGTTATTCAAGTTTTACTTTTTAAAGCAAGATATTACCAAGATAGGTCATGGAGGTTAAGCCCCTTGTGGTTTTGTTAAAAAATAGATTTTCAGTGAATTTTGATAAATATTGATGGAATGTATAGTTGAAAAGTTAAAAGTTGTCGGCCTCATAAAATGTACTGTTGAAAATGAATTTAAGGAAAATTGAGTTTTTGAAAATGGGGTTTCACATAGGAGCAAGCCTTTTAAAGTGATAAAAAATAAGAAGAGATTGAGCTCCAAAAAGTTTATGATAGAACATGTATAGTTCTTTGCTTCAATATATCGGTAAATCTAAATAGAGTTGAATATCAATCTAGAAACAGAAAATGTGATGCATCTGAACGAGCAGGCCTAGTAGATTTTCTCAACATGGCCTGCAATTTGATCACGAGGAATCAATTTAAAGTAACAACCATGTTTCCTTGTTTGTATTTAACTTGATGTAAGTTAGTTATGAAAGTTCTCCATGGATACACACACTGAACCATTTTCATGAAATAATCCTTTTCTGTATCTGCTTCTTCATAAAATTATGATGGCTATCTCAAGATTATTGAGAGTAGAACCTTTATGACTGCTTTATCATATAAGTTTACTACTTTTGCCGGATTAGTGAGTTTTCATATTTACTGTTTGAGGCAATTCATTGCTAATTCACTTAGTTCAGGTTTACATGAGAGATCCCTGTCGCACTATGCCCCTATTTGGTTTAACCAAAACTAAGATTTTTAGGAGACTTTGATAAAAGTTAGATGGAATGTATAAGTGAAAAGTTGATAAATGTTGTGGGTCCCATAAAATGTTGAAAAATGAGTTTGGGGGAAAAATGAGCTTTAAAAATTGGGGGCCGAACTGGGGCTAAATGTTCCTGCAGTTATAGCCTGCATGAAAATTGCTTAATGGTTAGGCTTTTCTGTAATTCTCCAATGGAAGATGCTGGATGTTGTTTATGAAATCTTCCAACACTTCTGCTTCCTGACCAGGTCGACGAAAAACAAAGAAGAAGAGAGATTTTGTGAAGGACATGGGAAAGGACCATCAGATTCCCCCTGCAGTCTTACTGTTCCAGTGCTACATCTATGTTACTGAAGGTCTCATGCTGGTAATGATCATTTAATTGTTTCAGTTTGAGCGATAAGGTTCTGCTCTGTTTTATGCATTGGTTTTGACACTACCAAACAGCACAGCCAGTGAGCAGATCACAAATCTAAAATGAGCATTTATCGCTAATACTAACGTCTAATAATCCAAAAATTTCAGATGCTTGCAGCCTTACGAAATGAACACAAGGTCTTTCTTTGTCTGGGTCCTTTCAACAGTGAGCATGAGGTATTTTTCTCTGTACTGGCTTCAGTGGGGTTTGTTCAAACTTCTTGTTTTTTGCTTATTTGCTGTATGTGTTGAGTGGTGAAGGCGTGAATATACCATTTTTACAAGAATCGCAATTTTCTCAGAGATTTATCCAGCACTTCGAGCTCTTACAGAAGGCTTGCCTTCCCGACCACGTCTCTTACTTTTCATTCAGGGAAACCACAGCTCATGCTCGTTTCTCTGTGAGTATATTTATTCATTTATATTTTTAAATGTTTCATGTACAGTTATTCACCAACCTCTCCATGTGCAGACACTCTCTGTGCATAACTGCTTCAAGGATGCTCAGAGGATCGCAAAGGAGCTACGTGATAGTTTTGCTAATGATCCCGGCAGAATAGCTGAGCTTCGCCAAATAGAGCAGGTTGCAGAGCACAATGGTATTGCCCTAAACCTTATTTGCCGGTTAGGGACTCTCGACCCATCACTTAAAGTTTCTTTCGAATTCATCCACCATCCTTACCTTGCTGTTGCTGTTGTGAAGAGATCTTGAAATTGGTCCTTGATGATCTCTACCAATTTTGATGTGCTTGATAGGTTTGTGCAATATTTTACTTCATTCACGCTTAGTTGTTGCAACATTTTTCCCCTTCGACCATTGATTTTTTTTTTAATTTTTTTCCCCTTAATCATAATTTAGTGATGTGTAATTTGCAAGTATAGACGAATAATTTCTGATTAATGCTGTTCGATATAAAATCTGTTGTGGGGTAAATGGTAATGTATCATAGCTGAGTTTTTTAAATAGAGTTAGCTACACGAACCATTTTAAAGAGCAGGTGGAAGTTCTTCGTGCCGTAAGGCAATAAATTGCGGAAGTGGAATCTTGCATCTCGTGTATTCTGTTATAAAGACATGGCTCTGTTTTTGGGAGAATAGATTTTGTTGTTGTTATTATTATTATTATTATTATTATTATTATTATTTTGAGAACTTGTGATTAATATAAAAAAGAAAAAAATGGTTATGCAAAAATATTTATTGGGAGAATGTAGGTTGAACCTTGAAATTGAGTTGAGAAAAGTGACGAGAATGGAGTTGTTACAAATACAGCTTATAATCCACTAATAAATTTATCGCAGTAGAAAATGGAAAAAGGAAAAGCCAACAGAAGAATACGAAAGAGAGAAGGGTAAACAGTGATCCATTGTTCCAACATTTCGATGAGTTGAGATCTGGTCTAATTGGACTGCCCACTGGTCGTCTGACTATTGAAAAAGGGACACGTCGTTGCATTTATTCTTACTGGTAAATAGGAAAAAAGCGAATATAGTGGTGTCAATCTTTTTATTGGTGAGGACAGTCGATGAGAAGAACATATAGAACATATCTTAATTGACTATGTTGAAATCAAATATTTTCATAAGCAAAGTCGACCTCGGATAATCCGACTCAACACTTTCTATGCCGTTCATTGTTATCAAACCAGAGGCTGATTCATAAGCAAAGTCGACCTCGGATAATCCGACTCTGCACTTTCTAGGCTGATTCATGGAGACTAATGCAACCACTTCTATGCTCAAATTCTCAAGACTCTTCAGCATTACTGTTCCCTTCACCTTCATAACCCTTTCTTGTAACTTCATATTTAAGCCCTTCAATTGCTCCACCTGAGTTGAACATGTCGATGATACCCAAAGGCGCGAAACTGTACCCGGCCGCCAATGCCTTAACTGGTGTAATGGTAAAAATCTCGTGCTCGAGGACCTTGAGTGACACGAACATGGCAACATTGCTTGACAAATTGACAAGATCGCCACTCCGGTGAGAGTACACAGCACAGTCGCCATTCCAGTTGGAGTCGATCGCAACTTCAGAAATAAGATGGACATCATCTCCCCTGAAATAGCCTGTTATTTCTTCAGATTTAGTTTTTCTTTCTCTCAAAAACATTCCATGCTGCACCTTGGCAGTTGTATACACCAAGTACTCCGGTATACTTGTTCATGTTCCATATCTTCAATAAACTGAAATATAGACACATATTTAGTCGCTAAATTTTCATCTAATCTGGTAACATTTGTTGGATGTCGAATTTGGAACACTTACCTAACGCCGTCTCTTGTGGGATCAGAAGATAGACAATCCTTGGTAGCCCGACCAGGGAGTTGTGCTCGAAGAATTGATCCATCAGGAAGAACAAGCTTCTTGAGAAGATCAAAATTGTGCTTCCCAGGTTCATCACTGTTATTAAAGGATTCAATTTAGTTAGTTGTCAACTCAAATGTGCAAACTTTTTATCATACATGTTAGAGCACGGTCACAAGAATTCTGTTTGGCCCAGCACGAATGTTCGGGGTGCGACATTTGTTGTGGGAACATTCACATAAATACCCAAAATTTTGGGGCCCTTTCAAATTTTTTATGATATTTCTGATTTAAAAAAATTTACGTCATTCTAAATCATATTATAATATTTTTCATATTTTTATGATACTTACAACCCGCTTGGTAATCAAAAAAATTTCACCTCAACTTTTTAAACTCAATCACAATCATCTGTTCTTAGTCAAGTCTATAATTTTTGATTTTTCAAACTTTTTTTAACCACACATTCATAAAAAAATAAATAAATAAATAAATAAATAAATACAAAATCAAAACTTTTAGAGCCTGAATTTTAGTATTACACCTTGATACTTATAATACTTAGAACGTAAATTGGAGTAAAAAAAAAAAAATGATGTAAATTTCAATAAAAATTGGAGTAAAAAAAAAAAAAAAAAAGATGTAAATTTCAATAAAATTTTGCAAGGGGCATATTTATATTCAAGAAGAAAAAAGTGCGGAGTACAATTACCCTCTTTTTTTTTTTCTAAAACTAAAATTATTAGAAAAATGGGAGTTCGTGTGGTAGCAAAGGGATCAGGCCGTCGAGAGAAAGTTTCAAAGTTGTTGTAAGTAGAAGCCATCGGAATACAATCTCTTGTACTCTCGTATCTTTCATATAGTAAATTTTTCCTCCTCTTCACAATAATCTTTCTTCTTCTTCTTTCAGGGTTTTCCATGTAAAATTAAATCCGTGTATTCTTTATTTTCGTTGCTATTTATATTCATATCATAACAATATCATATATATTAGTACGGCAATATTGTGATGCGGCCGGGTTAGAATTTGTTACCTAACATAGACAGGTCCACCGCTGATAGCCAAGGGCGGAGCTAGGGGGTGGGCCACCTAGGCCATGGCCCACCCCATTTTTTAAAAAAAACTGAAAAGTCCTTTATAAATTAAAAAAAAAAAAAATTCTTTGAAGATGGTCCAGCTCATTTCATTGATGTCCTAGCCCATTCATGTGGGCTGGCTCCGCTTGCTGATCCATGGAACTCGGCTGCCGGATGAAGAGAATGGAAAGTGTCCCAATCTGGGAGCATGAATTCTCCAAGGAAGACACTATTGTATGCAACAGAAGCAATATGGATTGTGTGTGATATAGGTTTGAGCGGCGAGAAAGTTTGCGATGCTCTCATTATAGCAGTTTGTTTTGACTTTTGAGCTGTTTTACATCAGAACTATTGCTTAAAAAGTTTACTTAAAAGTTACTTATTTCTGAAAGTACTATGTTTGATGAGAAAAATTTATACCAGTAAAGTGAATCTATGTTGTGGCTCATGCAGGCAATGCATTCATTATCAAAATTCTTAGCAACAGAAGCATCAAGAGCTTGATGATATTGCCTGGTCAACTCAACTCGACTCGACCGCCCAAACCCGTCCCAAGGGTCTCTAGTAAGCATTGTCCATCGACTTTCACCCCATCTATTCCAGCAGAGGCCAAATGACTGTGCAAATCATTGTAAAACTCGTATGCACTTTTTGGATTCACTAAACCAAACCCCAATATTAAAATTGCTTCATTTTTCCACCTCAGTTCGTTCTCTACCACTCCCTCGGACAACTTTAGATACTGAAGGAAACTTCCGTACTCCTCAGTCCTCCATTTCCTTCGTCCCAGGTCGAACCCCAGCCCAATAGCCTGTAATAGCGTGCCAAACGTACACGTACTTCAAACCGTATTTTCCTTTTGCAATGTCGACTATGTTCTTCATTCCCGCCGTGGGATCAACTTTGTTATGAAATTTTTCGTTTTCTTTAATCCCAGTAAGCCTCAACAGCTTTAGAATAAGCTGCTGCTGTTGTTGTTGTTGTTGTATATTGTCGTCATCAAATCCAACAGTTTGCAAACCATCATCGATGATGACGAACTTGGGAGGTGTTCCACCAGCTGAGAGACTTTTGAGGCCGGCCTCGACCCCTTCCTGAGTCACCTCACGGTAAAAAGCGTCCCATGTGCACCACCCAAAATAATCCACAATCCCGGGCAATTTTTTCTCGTGCCTTAGCCTGAATGTGTCGAGATGCAACTTCACAGACATCATAGCCTTTTGTATGGTCTCGAATGGATCAGTACCAGCACTGATATATACCGAATGCCTGAAAACCGATCCAATAGTCTCAATATCCCCAGACTCTAAGCATAACTCTACCTCATCCTTGTCATTCCCCTGAAGACTAGCTCTAAATGACCCTTCAATTAAAGGAAGGATAGCAGTATAAACAATTCCATTATCATCTGAGGATCCATTCTTTGTTTCTAATAACAAGAACTGTTTTTCCATTGGAATATCACGGCCCTTGTCGCCCGTTTTCTGAGTCATCCACCATAAGTTGAATCTGAAGCACGCCAAGAAGCAAACATCAAGTAATGTTCCTAGTGGCACCACATGTCGACTGTCGTCTTGATCAAGTACTGCACCCAAAAACAACCCCTCGACCAGGCCAGCCGCTGTACTAGACGAAGTTGCAACGACGTTCTCGGGCACATTTGTTAATATGGTCCTGTCCTTCACCACCAGGTTCCTATCTGCCATTCCTATAGCTATCTTGATCGTCATGCCTTCTATGCAAAAAACTTGGATTGATTGATTGATTCTGTTTGATATAGGAAGAAAAAATGTCAATGGTGGACTACTAGCTTCAAATAGCTTGAGAAATAGTCAATTTGGATTTGAGTATTAAAAATTATCCTATGAATGGTGTTTGACCAATTTTTAGGAAACTCATCATCAATCATTTTCAGCCGTGTGATGATGACCTCAGAATGTGTTGGATGAATCCATGTGTAATCATCTCATTTATGGCAACAAGCCCAAACTTAATAATTTTGAAACCCCAATAACTTCAAGCCAAATTTACTGACTTGTGGATTGTAATACCGTGGATACGACGTTGTATTCTTATTGACAGTTGGGTTGTCGACGTAATCAAGGTACACCATCTTTTCTACCATTGGATGTGCGTGACGTGTTCTATTTGTCCACCAGATAGAAAACAATATTTAAATGATATTAGAGGGTGACAATGGACCGAGCATATCTTAAACACGTGACCTCGTGTTCAAGTTCTAGACTCAGCTTTTCCCGATCCTTTTGATGAGTCTAAGCGTTCACCTAGGCATAAAAAAGCATAAAAAGTGATTATGCGACAATGCGCACCCGTTTATATAACCGCAACCGCTTTTTAATTCTAATGGACTCGACTTCCGTCGGGCTATGATAAATAAAGAGGGTTCGATTCTCATTTACAAAAAACCTTCCTCTTTTTTTACCTCCAACGACGATCCCAACAAAACTCCTCGTCTATCAACAACGCTGTACTCCTGGCATCCTTCAGTGTACGGGCTTCCTTGTTCTATGACAACTATCAAAAGTCCTGAGAATTCTCAGAAATATATATAGAGTGCGGGCCACCACACCATAAGTCAGCCAATCCCTTTACAATATTTATTTTTAATAAATCGGATCTATTCACAAATGGAAAGAGATAGACAATGAAGCTAGACATAGCCGGGACCAACCTGTAAACTGGCCTGAATCAGATTATTGATAGATTTTGATAAAAGTCGATGAAATATATAATTGAAAAGTTGTTAATCTCATGCAATATGTAATTGAAATTAATTGTCGACTTTAACTCAGATTAAAATGGCTACCAAACAAGGGCTAAAACTTCATCAAATTTTTGTTTTAAGCTTATACAAAAATGCTGTCTTGTTAAAGAGCTTTAACTCGTGTATATATTAAATTTTGTGTAGTCTATTTGTGAATGACTTCAATGCCCTTTATATATAAACTGTGGTCCATATTTGAAGGAAATCTTGTGATCTTATCTTGTGCAGCCTCTACTGTCACAACCTCCAATTCTTTGCTCCCAAAAAATAACAGCAAAAAGGAAAAAATAAAAATAAAAATAAAAATGGCAGCAGTTTTTCTCTCAAATGCCAACATCTTCCTCCCTTATATTCCATCTACCTCTTCATCTTCTTCTCAGCATGTAACATCACTATCTAATAGGAGACAGCTGATTATATGCAAGGCAGTAAATGAGGCCTCTCTTTCTCCTAAAATTCTCTCCAAGAGAAGCCTTTGCATTAGTATAAGTTCAATATGTGTGCTCACCTTAACTGGTAAAGGCTATTTTGATGCCAATGCTGCCATTCTCGAGGCGGAAGACGATGAAGAACTGTTGGAGAAAGTGAAGAAGGATAGGAAAAAGAGGATTGAAAGACAAGGAGTTATTAAGTCATCCACCAAGGAGACAGGTTAATTTCTTCCTTCATATTATCTGATTATTGAGTTTTTTTTTATGGGCATGTATATATGCATTTTTTTAATTTTTTTTTTTATTATTATTATTATTATTTTGAATAATTTCTTGTCGATATGTAACATATCTTATGTTGTCATAGATAATTTTCTGATCGATCTTGATCTAAGAATAACCCAGTTTGTAATTTTCTTCGATGATCTTTTCGCTTAAAACTTCTCCATCCGAGTACAATCTTATTACCTTGTACATTAATAGAATGAAATTGTGTCTGATAAATTATGTTGAGGCAGAAATCCCAGAATACATAGCTTATAGTACTTCAATTGTACCGTTTGGTTTAGGATATTTTGAAAGAAATTTAGAATCAGTTTGTTAAAATTTTGGTGTTTAAAAATATGTTTTTTTATGTTTTCGAGTTAAAATGTTTAGTTGAAAAGTGGAGAGAGAAAATGTGTGTGATTAAAAAATGATTTGCAAAATTGTGTTTTTTAAAAATATGTTTCTTTTTGGTTTGCCAAACATAGGCTTAAATTTTTGGAAGAATGTGCAGTTGAAAAAATGTTAATGTGTTAAAATGGTGGGTCCATAAAAATGTGTGATTGAAAAATGAGTTTGAAAGGAAAGTTATTCAAAATTTCCTAGATCGAACAAGGGTTAATTTGAGAATGATATTGTAATGTTGCAGTAAGATATTTTGAAAGAAATTTAAATTTTTAGAAGAATGTTCAGTTGAAAAAAAGTTAAAATTTGTTAAAATAGTGGGTTCATAAAAATGTGTGGTTGATAATGAGTTTGAAGGGAAAGTTATACAAAATTTCCTGGTTCGAACAAGGGCTAATTTATTTGAGAATGATATTGTAATGTTGCAGCATACCTGCAAGATCTTGTTTATAAACTGAGCAAAGTTGGTCAAGCCATTGAAAACAAAGATCTATCTGCTGCAAGTTCAGTTCTTGGTCCAAGTACTGATACAGAATGGATTTCAAAAATCAATTCGGCATTTAACAAGGTCATTTCTTGAATACTTTCGCGCTTCGTCTGTGTTTCTGCATATGTTAAAAAGAAAATTGTAGGTTGTGTTTCTTATGCCATCTCCTTACAGCTGAGCTCTAGCCCTGAAGAGAAAACAGAGGTCGACGTCTTCAACTCCTCACTCTCATCTTTGATTTCATCAGGTGATACATACTTACAATGCCCCATAATACTGTTTGATGTTTAATGCTCGTGTTATAGAACGGTGACCTGAATTCCGTTTGGCCCGGCCAGACTTGTCTTATTTTCGGCTCATATGAAATTTAGGATTTCGATATTGTTATAACTAGGAGTCCTCGTAACACAATTGTACTATCATTTTTTCTTACGGTGAATTATCTCATCTGCCCATAGATTTTTATTTATGTTTTAGAGTTTCCCACGTAAAATCTGTGCCTTCTTTATTTTTGTTATTATTCTTGCGTTTATATCATAACAGCTTGTGCATTAAGTTTGCGTTTAATTTAATGAATGCAGTTTCTGGAAATGACATTGAAGCATCAGAAAAAGCTTTTGTGGCATCAGCAAATGCACTTGAGAAGTGGACATTATTGTCAGGGTTTGTTGAACAGCTTAAAGGCCTTTGAACCACAAATTAAGAAGCCTTGCTTATACAAAATAGACATTTTCTCATCTTCCAATATTCGAGGATACTTTCTTCGACTAATTTTCCGGGATCAATTAATCATTATTCTTTGCCTGAAGGAGCTGTTTACATGCTGCTCATTTCACTTGAGCTCAAACTGTAATTGAATTTATTATGAAATAATAAAAAAAAAAAAAAAACTTGATGGATCTTTCATTGGATTATATATGATTTCTTGGAACTCCATACTTGTGCTTAACTCATGGACTTGCATAAACTTAATATAAGTTTTCTTCAGAACGAGAAAGGAACAGAGTTTGAAAGCTGGGGGACACGGACTTGGCCTTGCCAAACTCACCATGCTGAGACATTAAGGCAGCACGGTATTTGGTGCTTGATATTTGTAAGACACGGTCGGTCCAAACTTACCATGCTGAGACGTTACGGTTGCTTGGTGCTTGATATTTGCAAGTCCGTGACATGCTATCTTCTTACTTTACATCTACGATTTTCAACAGTGGGAAAAAAAAAATGTAGCAGATCACGAATACTAGACAATCAAGAAACACAAGCGTCACCTTAGGTATAGAACTGTCAAAATCAATACAAATAGCCTAAAGAACTTGATAAATAACAGAAATTTCACTTTCATCCCAAGACGTACAAGTAATGTTATAGCGATCGAACAAGAAGACCACTGTAGCATATTTATAAACAATTTAATCCTTGGGTTTTCTTGTAGAACCATGTATTGTTACACATGTAATCAAACTATCTTCAGAATGAAGATTTGTGGTTGAAGAAAACTAGCAAACACCAAATGAAATGAACTTTAGTTTATTTATAAAGGAATTTTACAAAACCAATACGTTGGAACCTATCAATCTCTCCTTCCACTTCTCAAGTGCTCCATTCTAATACCCCACAGCTGCTCCCCTACTGATTTCATGTCTGGACGATCGGCTCGTGTAGGTGCTGCACACTCGATCGCCAGACCGAACATTTTCACAAGGATTTCATGCTCTACCTCTTCCTTCATTAAAGGATCTAACATCTCCATCAACCTCCCATCATTGTATTTCTTAAAGGCCTGCATAAAAATATTATTTGCACAAGTAATATTTTTTAGTAGTGCCTACTGAACATGCACTAAGTGGAATGAAATACAACTTGCTATCTCTTCAATGAACATTTTACATTTTGAAACATAGATGTGAATAAAATTAAGTATGCGTTCCGTGCTAAGAAGTACATTTTACATTGATGTTTTGAATAGTAATTTTTTTGCAAAATGTGTGGTTGAAAAGTAGAGAAAATTTTTATATTTACGTGTAGAATATTTTATTGTGTAAATGTGTGTCCGAAAATGAGTACGAGGAAAAAAAAGTTTTGAAAAAAGGGATACAAACAAGGGCTTGATAACAAATCTGCCTCAGATAATTCTACAGTGACGTAAACCAAGTTAATGACTTCATGAGACCTGATTATTAGCAATATGGAACCATTACATCATCTGATTAATGGAAGATTTCGTTATGAAATGTCTTGCATTAGGACCATAGCAAATAAGCTTGCATATATAAAAAGGAAAAACTTACCCATCTTAGTGTCACTCTCTCATCAGGTGGTTTCGTCAATTCCACAGGACGACGACCCGTTAAAATTTCTAATAGCAATATTCCAAAAGAATACACGTCGCTCTTTGCTGTGAGTTGATTTGTCCTCATGTACTCTGGGTCAAGGTAACCAATTGTGCCTTTTACTTTTGTTGAAACATGTGATTTGTCAGAGTCCATCTCCCCTAGCTTTGCAAATCCAAAATCTGCAACTTTGGCTCTCATCCTCTCTGTCAAGAGAATATTGGAGGACTTTACGTCTCTGTGGATAATTTGTTTTTCTGTCATAAGATCAACAAACAAATGGCCGTTAACACTAGAGGAACAAAAACAAAGGAGAAACACATGGAATCAGGTTAAGTTGTATAAAGTTTTTACATGAACTAACTTTGAACTTAGCTTGAGAAACCAAAGCATAATTTTAATTTCCACATGCTTTGAAAGATCACCATGAAATGGTAAATAAAATTAATCCACGTTGACACTAGAATCCTTCAGGGGTTTAGGATGCTCATAATGTTGCAGGGCTACACTACATACTGACTTGGGGTTCTGTTGGATGCTTCCACATGATATCAAAGCTTCCCATATTTCACTATGTCATGGCTATTTCTCTTAGTTTTCTGTGTCTAAATATTTCTACATAATTTGTTCTTGGGAGTCTTTCTAATCCCTTAAAAGTACCAAATTGCTTCTATCAAATCGACAAGGACCGTGTATTAACCTCGAAGCCAAGTTGTACAATACTAAAGCATTGTCCCACATTAATGATTCAAAAACTTGTGTTTTGCACACCTTATTAGAACATATAGGGAAGTTTTTATCCCGACACTGC
This sequence comes from Ligustrum vulgare, assembly GCA_963555705.1. Taxonomy (NCBI): domain Eukaryota; kingdom Viridiplantae; phylum Streptophyta; class Magnoliopsida; order Lamiales; family Oleaceae; genus Ligustrum; species Ligustrum vulgare. Next base: position 4,890,247 of record OY743176.1, on the reverse strand, counting down.
ATTTTTGATAAATTATACCAGAAATAAATTAATACGGGTACTCTTATAATCCGGACCCAAGTCGGCCTTTGTTTGAGCCCCATTATAAACAAACTATTTCGGAAAATGTATTTTTGAATAGTGATTTTTTGGGAGAATGTGTGGTTTAAAATGTGAGAGAGAAAAGTATAATATTATTTTATTGGAGAAAGTGTGGTTAAAAATAAGAGAGAGAAAAGAATTAAAATTTAATGAGTCTCAAACAAAGGCTCGATAATTTTATACCATCGGTTAAGGCCAGATTTCACTAAGACTATCATTATTCTTTCTAATTATGGAGCTTCTTCTCGTGTTCCTTTCTATCTCGATTTTTATCATTAGTAAGTCTACATGCCCTTTGATAATGACACCGATAATTGTGGGTAGCTAAAAAAGAATACAAATAAAAACAAAAGAGAGAAGTTTAATATATAAAATTATTGTTTTCAATAGTTATTCTTTATAAATAGCTGTTTCTCAGTTTGTTAAGTTTAATTTATAAGATTGGTATACTTTGTGCAATTTCTTATTGCAGTATAGCATCGCCTAATTCTTATCCCGCTACAAGAGCACCTTCATCATTATATAATGCTCCAGAGGATCATCGGCCTATTCATATTTCTATCTCTTGTTATTGATGCATAGAATAGAGAGGACCGTGGCAGACAGATCTGTAGCTATCTATCAGGTCTTTCTGGGTACTAAAACATATTCATTTTGTATAGACTTAGAATTTTTTCATAATATTACTAAAACGGCTGAACAGTGTAAAAAATATCCTTACCTGTGTATAGATGAAGATAGGTCAGGCCATGAGCAACGTCAATGGAGATTTCAAGTCTCTGTTTGAAATCTAATATTTTTCCCTTCTCACCTGCCAAGAACACATACTAAGAACCTCAGCCAAAATATTGCATTTACAATGGTCTATATATCTGGAATACTGTCATGCCTTAAGAGTTAAATGATTTACCATCTAGATGCTCTCTAAGTGTACCATTTGGCACATATTCTGTTACAATCAGGTGCTCATTGCCTTTATTGATATAACCAAGCATCTTGACTAAATTCCGATGATCAATTTTAGCCAGAAGTTCAACTTCACTCCTAAATTCAGCTCGTAGGGTTTCGAAGAGCTCCTGCAAATTGTTCCTTTCAGTAAGTAAAAGTGATTTATGGAAGTATGTACACATGTAAACAAATATCAACTGCCAAACACTTTAAATAATGATTGGAGTAGCAAAGGATCAAAGTTCACATAGGACATGCAGGATATTTTACAAGTATATCAGCAACGTTCAGTTTTATCTATTAATACCCATATATCAATGAATTTGAGCCAGAGAAGGAGGATCTATTTGTTTCTATCTGAGCTTCAACGATGTTGGTTTCTTCCTAACTTATTCTCATCATTTGTTCACGCCCCGAAGGTTCCATGTTGCACATTTTAATAAATTCTCAAAGAAGAAAGTAACAGGAGCCTTGCTAGGTATTAGATGATCTGTTTGCTAAGCATAGCTGAAGTGGGGGTTGTAGGGATTAGAAAGCTACGGTAAAGCAGAGTCTTGCTGTTTTTCCTAGTCAGACCTGATCTCTGTAACATTGCATGTGATAAACTTCATTGAGCTTATGAGCATGATAGTCAAGGACTCATGCCACTATCACAATTGCATTCAGTACTGTTTTTCAACAACTTCGCGAAAAAAGTGTGACGAGAAATTATTTGTCATGAAAAGGTTAATATCGTAAAAACTGTGAAGTTAAGATTGGTCTAGTGACAGAATGATAATGATACCTTCCTTGCTCGTTTTACAGAAACAACCTGGCCATCTGGTAATTCAGCCCTGTAGACAGTTCCAAACCCACCTTCACCTACTTTAAATGATGGGGAGAAATTATGTGTTGCTCTGGAAATTTGGCTCATACTGAGATGAACTAATCCAACCCCATTTATTTTTGGTGACATGGAAAATTTTAGAGGACTAGGTGGAACTCGGAGTGGACTGCCTGGTATCTTTTCAGAAACGGAATTCATTTGTACAGACAGGATTGAATCCACTGCAAGAAGATTTTAGTCTTGCGTAAATATACACGCACAAGTAATTGAATAAAGGTATCCAAAAATATACTAAATCTATCACACTCCATAACTTTTTACCAAAGGGTTGCGGCAGTGGAAAATATATCTATATTTACTTGGAAAGATGAACTATAATCAATTTTTTTCACACCTGGGATTGATCTTTTTTAAGTAGCATATGCATCTGTATAAAATGACCAATTAATATTTTTTATCTTAATATCATTTAGAAATCTATAAATAAAAGCATAGACTACATTCCTGGAACATAACAACAGGACATCCAAAGAACAGAAATAATTTTGCTCACTTGAATTTGTCTCCCTGTCAACAACAGCATTTCGAGTTTCTTTTTTCCTTGCACGAAAGCATGGACAAAGTACGGCACAACATATAATAAAGAAAGCTGGAACTGCCATGTACAGCTCTTTTGAGGTTAATATAGAATTGCCAGTGTATCTATCCTTTCTCCCCTGTGAGTTTTGATCAAAATCATTGTCTAAAGATCCTTCTCTGACTGTATTTCACAAAAGTTTTCTTCCAGACTCCCAAGGCTCGTCTGCAATACGAGAGAAAGGTGCACAACTTCATAAAGAAGGTATCAGCAAAATAATCTATTTAAGCAATTTGACAATGTCCTTTAAATATTTGCATTTTTGGTCTTATTTTCCAAATATAAATGTTCGAGACCAAAAAATTAAAATAAAAGAAAATAACTGTGCTAGTGCATACCCCAACCTGCAATTCTGGTTTCTGAGATTTCTGGGAAGGAAACAATGTTTTGCATGATATGTTTCTAAACCCTTACAGGACAATATTTTTCAACAAATTTTCCATCTATGTAATACAATTCCTGATTAGGGTCACCCAAATAGCTGATGTGGTAAGTTCCACGAGCCTTGCTATTAATCAACGACTCATAAGAAAATACTCTTAGCGATTGTAGTAACAATAATATACTTAAGAGAACTAATACCACTCTTAGTGAAGAACCGCAAAAAGATTCCATCTTTTGAGACCAAAACATAATCGAGGCATCCTCAAATATTAAATCCCCAAAAACATGTAAAACTTCAGAAACAATAATCTACAAGACAGTAATGTTATATGAGCAAAAACTCAAATCTCCAAATTTCACAGCAGCATCAAATGCTTTTGAACTGTGCTGGTAATGAGGTCTTGAGGCTAATCACTTAAAGATAGCCATCACTGATTTTCATCACATTAGAATTCCTACAGATTTTCGAGCAGTGCAATTAATTGAATTATTCTAAAGACATCGAAGTGAGGTAATTTCGATGACAAAACTCGCAAACCCAACACAGAAAGTGCCAAATAGAAAACCTAAAATCAGACTGAATTCTAGGAATTAAAAATTCCAGGAAAAAACACTAATTATTTGGAAGGAAATTTCTTACCGATACTTCTCGAATTCAAAAGGCGCCTACTAAATTCATAAAACCACAAAGAAAACAAATCAAATATTAAAAAAAAACCTAAACAATCCACAAACCAAGACCTAATAAGCCATCATTTTACAATCCTAAACACACATCGATCAATTCTTCTTACGATAATACGAACCCATACGAGGAAACTTCTAAAACACAACAATCAAACTTTCAGATAACTTATGTTACAGTTCACGTGCTTAAAATTTACAAAAAAAAAAAAAAAATATTCAACAGACATACCAGTCAAACTTGATTCTTGACAGAAAATCAATAAATGAATGAAGGCGGCGGCTAGAAAGACTCGACTGATGCACTTGAATGCAGATTTCGATTGTTGTTATAATCAAAATTCAGGTGGGCTCCCTTCCGTGAAAATGCTCGGAAGTCTGATGTGCACTTGTTTTGGCGTCTTTTTGGTTGTATTCAACGCATGGATATGTATTCATGTTGAAAAGTAGACAAGTAAAACACACCAGTATGAATAATTGTTGCGTATAATTATTGAAAAAATTCATAAATAAGGTAATTATAAATGTCAATTTCAAATTAAGGTGAAACTTTTATTATTTCAAAAATAAGGTTGTGATTAAAAGTAATTAATTAAATTAAATAATTAAAATGTTTTGTTCATTATATATATTCAAGTCACAATACTATATATTTCAAGTCACAAAAGACAGTTTTAGGTCACATATGATTTCAAGGTCACAAATTATCAAAATATTAGATCACAAATTGAACTTATTTTTAGGTCACAATAACAGATTTTTTAAATCATAAACAAGTTTCAAGGTCACAAAATGTCAAATTAATAAAATCCAACATATTTTTAGGTCACAATTTATCAATTCACTATTTTTGAAGTCATATTTATCAAATTAGTAGGTCACGTTTGCTTGATTTCCAAGTCACAATTCATCAATATTAGGTCACACATTTTTTTAAATCACGATTTTTAAGTCACAGTTATCAAATTATTGGGTCACATTTACTTGATTTCTTAGTTACAGCTCATCAATATTTCACACATGAACCACCGACATCCCCAACCTAGGTCACATACCACTGCCTCAATCACCGACCACAATCACAATCACCAACTCACCAAACACCAATATCATCACCACATCCATCGCACACCAACATCTGATCTACAGCAAGTTTTAGCAGATCCACCAAACCCATTAGAGAAATTCTAATCTCTTTAGATTCATCGAGATGAATAAAGAAAATTTGCCTCTGTACAACAGAGGCGAAGGTTTGCAAGTGACAGTGGCTAGCGCCTGATCTCGCACCTCCCACCTCCATAAAATTTCGTGGCTGGTATTTTGTTTACCTGATGCAATAGCGTCGCTAATCTACTGCTGCTTGATGGAATAGATGCAAGCAACGGTGCTAATAGTGGCGCCGCTGCTTACCTTGAAATGGTCAGTGTGTAGAGGCAGAACGGAGTTAGGGCAAGCCGATGATTGTATTGATCGAGAGATGGGAATTTAGACATCGTCGTGTTACCGCTATTAGCCTCGAACGACCTGTTGTGGCCGCGTGCAGTGGTGGTGGTGGTGCTGCTTCCGACAGTGTCGTTTGGGAGAAAGAACAAAGGATTTGTAGACTGTTAGGGTTTGAGAGGTTTGAGATGAAGAGGCGGATCTGAATACTGTTAGGGTTTGAGTATTGTGTGAAATAGAGGTAGGATTGGGTAATTAATTTAATTATAGAATATTAATATATAAAAATTTTAATTAATTAAAATATTAATTAAAACCTGAATTTTGAAATAATACAAGTTTGATCTTATTTATGAATTTGATTTTTATAAAGTAGGGGTGGATGTAATTTCCACGATAATTAATTAATAAACGGTTCAGTGTCCAGTTCCATTTTTGAAATAAAGTATTCTTTACCCTTTTCTTCTAAAAGAATTGTTAAAAATAAAAATTGTTGCGTCGAGGATGTCCTCGATGCCTCTACTCCGTTTAACCAAATACTCATGAGTCATGATGGTTCTCTTTGGCCGTGGGAGCTCTTAGAATTCAAATGATCTCGAATAGCTTTGACTATGTGTTTTAGACTCAATACATATTTTTTGAAACATAATCTCGACTACAAAAATAACTTAAATTTTAAAATAATGATCTGCTTAGTAGAACCCAACTAGAAAACCTTCAAAAGTTGTGACATCTTGTATTTGTACATAATGAATAAAATTGTAATTTCTTTTATGTTAGTGGAAGAAATATGAAGACTTTGAAAGGATGTAATGTAACATATGAGAAAGTAAGAATACATCAATTATGGACTTAAAAGGTCTAATGGCTAAATCATGTTCACTTGATGGTACAATTTGGCATGTCAAATCAAGGTGCAATTTTAGCGCCTGTTTGGCGGCTAAAGTGGAAAAAAAATAGTTTTTTATTTTTTATTTTTTAGGTAGATGGATGGTTAAAAATTAGAGAGAGAAAATACGTAAGGTTAGAGATTGATTTAGAGAATTGTGTAGTTTAAAAATTGGTTTAAAAACCAAAAAAAATCAAAAAAATTCATGTTATCCGAATAGAGACAACATTCACAAAACTCGAGGAACTTGTGTCCCTCAAGCGAGTTGTGTACTTAACTCAACATATATCGAGAATTACCCCTCGAAAGGTGATCGAGAGAAGAAAGAGTTATTGGGAGACTCTTTTTCTCATTTTGTTTGAAGCATGGAAAAATAGAGAAAGAAATAAATAAAGGCTAGATGACCTATAACTATCAGTTTGGTAAATCAAATAAACTGATTTATAAATCATACAATTTGTCAAGCCACTTTTTAATTACTTACATTTTCTTTATTGACTTTTCAATCATACATTTTATCTCAAAATCATAAATAAATCAATTTATAAATCGCTACGGTGTTACTAATAGAATCGTGTACATCCCTTATATTCCAGCCATTGTAGGCATTCTCTATTGGATATCATACAAAACCAGGATATGAGCTGGGCATACACTGGTTGGATGAGTCGAGGAGAAACAAGTAACAACCATAGTTTGGTTTTAATACTCAAGCGACCCGCTTGCATTTTGTAAATAGTCTCATTTTATAATATTATTATTAAGTCCTTGATTGATCCTGATGAGTATAAATTTTATTCACATCCGAGCATTTACAAAAGTCTCAAGTCCGAGCTCTTTGACAAAATATAATCTCCTAATCAAATGTGTAACCTCGAGGACCACCATGAACCCGAGGAGGACCTCAACCCGACCACGTGAATATCACCCTATAATATATTTTCTATCCCCGAGAAAGACCTCAACCTCGACCACCATAAATTCGAGGATGACCTCGAGCCCGAACACATGAATATTATCTTATATTACATCTTGATACCCCCGAGGAGGACTTCAACCCCGACAATCATTTATATACCGAGCATATCCTTTGTCCTCATCCCCGAGCACTTGAATATTTAGCTCAGTCATATCTTGGTACCCCTGAACAACATATGAACCTCGAGGTCGAGCACTTAAACATTACACCATACACCATATTGAGAACCCCGAGGAGAATATAACCCCCGACCACACTTAAAATGCCCGTGGCGATAACGTTGCCCCGACCACTCTTAATACCCCCGATGATAGAATACCCCGAGTACATATATCTTACCAAAAAGGTGCATGATGTACTCGGGGCACATGATGCTCGGGTCACGTCTCTCATTGATCGGGCATGACTTGATCTGATACGATACGTGGAGTATACAACCTCCTAATTTCAATAGAACTCATGTTCCAACAGAATCCTATTTGAGTTTTACAACCTCATCCCTAAAAAATAGGAGGATGATTCCTAACAGGACTCATGCAATGCAGGTATTTTCAATCCTATCATAATTCGTCCATATATCACTATAAATACATGGCACTCTATCATAATTCAGGTATACAATTATCTCTACAATTTATAGTCTCTTGCATAAATTTTCTCCTTCATCTTTACTAACTTAAGCATCGGAGAGGCGACGAGGACACACCTCCTCGCCTTTATTGCAGGTATTCGGAGATCCAGTTCGTGCTAGTTTATTGCTCAAGTTCAGAATATTTCAGGTGCGATTTTTAGCATCATCAGACCCCATTTAAAAAATAAAAATTAAAAAAATATCTCATTTTTTCTTTAAATTCATTTTCATTCATGTTTCATGTTATCCACAACTTTTATCAATTTTTCAACTATGTAATTGATCATCAACTTTTATCAAAATCTATTAAAAATCTGTTTTTGTATCTAAACCAAACATAGGATAAATAATTAGCTTTTTTTCAAGTTTGACATAATTGATGTCACAGCATCAAATATATTTTTAGAATTTTTTTTTTAGAAAAAAAACCAAACACAAGCTTATTCCCCTTCATTAATTGTTAATGTGTTACACACTTGTACATTATTTAAGTTTTGTAGGTAATGCTCAACTTGGTATCCAATTGCCTTGTATTAATGAGCTCTATCTCAGCCAGCATTTCTATGATATTCCACTTGCACCTTCCTTTGACCTTTCTTTGCCGTCTCAAATCTGCACCCACACAATATAATAAAAGACACTAAATCAACACGCATACGGGTGACAATCATAGACTTATATAAACAACCCATTCTTCTGAAGTTTATACAAGTTCCTCTATAGAAGGAAAGGAAGCTGCTAAGATCGTGTATCCCGCCTTGTTTAAAATATTCATTCCAACACTTCAAACATTTATTTCTTTCGACGACGCCATGGCCGGACGCCAACAAAACCAAGGCTTCGCTAGCACTTATTCACCAATAATCGAGCACGAAGATGAAGCCGGCCGCGATGACAATGATGTAAATGACGTCTACGAAGAGGCGCCTTCGGCCAGTGGATGCGCCTTTTTTAGGAAATTTTGCTTCGGATGGAATGGCGAAAACGATGGGGAAAAGAGTGACCTATTGCAAGGCGACAGAGAAGTCGAGAAGGAGACATGGCTGGTGAAGAAATTAAAGAAGTTGAGGGAGTTTTCCGAGGTAGCGGCAGGGCCAAAATGGAAGAACTTCGTAAGAAAAATTGGCAAGCTTTGTAATGCAAAAAAATCTAAAACACAGTTTCAGTATTCTCCAGAAAGCTATGCTCTCAACTTTAATGGCTATGATGAGGACGACGAGGAAGATTACCATTTGGTGCATAGTTTTTCAGCAAGGTTTGCTCCTCAAGGTTTCAATGATCAACAGAAAAAGGCTGTTTTGTGATATATAATTACCTTTTAATCAAGCCATTTGTGGTCTATTTTCCTTATTGTTGATTGATTATAATTGAATATATTACTTGTACCTTTGTTATAATTACTCCATCCCGTTCATTTTGCTAAACATCACATCTTTAGGAGCTAGATTTAATAAAAGTTCATTAGATGTGTTGATTCTTGTAGAGATCAAATATATTGACAAATCCGAGTCCGACAAAACAACACAACTCAAAAGATAAAGTATTCTTAATTTCTCCGTGCTCGTTTCTAGTTTGAAATATCAATGTACAAATAAAAATCTCCTTCGTTACATCATACATGATCTCTTTTTCAAGTAAGGAAAGAGCTAGCAGTCACGTCATTGAAATTGTGACTCGTCTTGTTAATAGTCTTGAGATCATCGTATACTATGCTCCAGCTGATGACGAAGAAAAGTGAGATTAGACATTCACGACGTTTTGTCCACATAAATAATTCGTCACTGCTGGCGTCTTTTCTAGTCGTGGGATATTTTTCTTTTAGGTAGAGAAATTTCATAATTTGAGAGACCAGCGAAATTTCACGATCCAACTTCGTGGATGATACAAAAATTGACCAAGAAATGTGATCGTGTGGGCTGGATAATGATGGTCAGAGATAATCGATTTTTAAGCGGAGTGGAAAATAGGTCCCACTTACAGTCTATACAGCCGCCTATCGTGAATATCAGTCATATATGTACAATTGGTCAATTTCCATGTGTATACGTAGTTGTTATTCAAAAGATTACAACTTTTACGAGCAAAATAACAAGAAATATACATACTATGTACACAGCTAGTTTATGGACGTTGTTTGAGCAAGGGACAATGCTCATTCAAGATATGAATTCCCAAAAAACAAGCAAAAGAAAGAAGAGAGGTTTTCGAAAATTGGGGGCAAACTTTCTTCAAAGTTCTGATATCTCAATGATCCGTTGTTTGTGGTTCATAATTCATTGTTCTTCAAATTTGTGCGGTTAAAAATTAAAATCAATATTTTTAACAATTCACCCTTAATTATGTTGATGGAAACGCTAGCTCATTTTAATTATATATTTCGCTTTTTTGTTGAACTAATGTTGGTTGATACGCACTCGGCATGCAAGGGAGAATGCCCATTCAAGATAGAAATACCCTAAGGGGATGCAAAGGAATGCCACCTAAGTATCTTGAAGGAGAACTACTCCAAATAGGCTAGTACTTGACCCTCTATCGATTGGTTGGTGAGATTCATTTAATTGATGTCAAGAATCGATCTAGTTTTAGCCTTGAGGCTTTTACTAGGCAGGGACGAATGTAAGGGGTTGCGAGCTTGGCCGGTCGCTCGTACTGAATTCGAAAAAAAAAAAAAAAAAATATTTACTTTATAATTTTGACGTCAAATTTTTTTTTTCCCTTAATCTTGTGACCGCTCGTGCTGAATCGCTTTCCTGAATTCTTCATTGTTACTATGCAACAATAAAATCAAACATATGCATAGAACTTAAATAAACAAATAATTGTATACATTAAGGTAGAGTAGGAGAAATGGTCACACATACTCATCATTTTCTTGGTAAGTTATTGCCTCACCAACTAGCTAACCAGATGCAAACCCTTGTCGGACGGGTTCGTCCTTAAGGTAGAGTAGGAGAAAGCATAGATTTTACTACCTTGATTTCACCACAATTACTGATAAAAAAGATTGTAAACGATAACAAGAAAATCAGAAAACAAGAACACAAGAATTTTTGGCCGAGGCCCCGGAGGTTCGGTGTATTAACACCTACGTCCCCCGTTGAGCATCAACGAAAAGATATCGCTCAAATCCACTAAAACACCCCCAAAATCAGAGGCAAATCGTTACAGAACAGCCTGAACACCAACCGTTCAGATTACACGCCCTTAACAACAACGTTTCCACATAAACAATACCCAAAACAGAGGAATCACTATCACTTAGTAACCCTCTAACAGTTTCACAAAAGAAACTACACAAAATTTCCTCTAAATCTGAACATAATCAGAAAAACGGAGAAGAAGAAGAAGAACAGGCTGAATCGCCTTTTTGGAGAGAGAAAGGGCATTGAAGTGTAAAAGATCAATCTGAATGAATCGCCAACAGATAAGGTAAGTCATCAGATCAGAATCCATCCAACGGCCAGGATCACATCCAGCATATAGCGTGACTTCAATAAACACGCTTCAAACACTTCCAGACAATTCCAATACACGGGTTCATCTATAGGGCCGGGTCAGAACCATAATTGATATTGGGCAAAATTCCAATTTCAGCACCAAGTGAACGGCCCAACTCCAACAATCTCCACCTTGCTGGAATTGGAATCAGTGGACTTGAGATTTTTCCCTTATGTTTCATTGGCTCAGTGTACTTGCAAAAACAAACCAAAAGTTAGAACTGTTCGAGATTAAACAATCTCAAAGAGTCCTGAAATTTTGAAAGAGGTATAACCTTTGTACCAGCATCAGCAGGATTAATTTTGGTAGGAATTTTGATGAGCTTAATATCACCATTATCTACTACATTTCTAATAAAGTGAAATTTAACATCTATATGTTTGGTTCTATCACGAAAGATATGATTTTTACTCAAAAATATAGCACTTTGATTATCAGGACAGAGCTCCACCTGATTTTCTATAAAACCTAGTTCAGATAAAATACCTTTCAGCCAGAGGCCTTCTTTCACTGCTTCAGTAGCAGCAATGTATTCTGCTTCAGTGGAGGATAGTGCAACAAGTTTCTAAAGTTGGGACTTCCAACTAATGCAAGTAGAATTAATCACATAAAAATATGAAGTTGTTGACTTCCTATTATCACAGTTTCCAGCAAAATCTGAGTCTACATATCCTTTTAAAGAAATACCATTTTTATCAGGTTTGAACATTAGACCAAGGTATTTAGTACCCTTAAGATACTTGAGCAGATTTTTCATGGCTTCACAGTGCAATTCCCCTGGATTGCTCATAAATCTTCTGAGAACACTTACAGCATATGCTATGTCAGGTCTAGTGCAGACCATAATATACATAAAAGAGCCTATAGCATTGCAGTAAGACACATTATGCGTTCTAGAAATTTCAGAATCAGTTTTAGGAGAATGTTCTGCAGACAATTTCACATAACCAGATAAAGGCAAACTAACAGGTCTAGCATTTTGCAGAGAAAACTTATTCAAAAGTTTTGAAATATAGGATTCTTGTGTTAGAAATAATTTTTCACTCTGTCTATCCCTTTTAATTTCCATTCCCAAAATTTTCTGTGCAGGTCCTAAATCTTTCATTTCAAACTCAGCTTTCAATTCAGATTTTATACTATCTAAGACAGTAGAATCATGGCCAGCTAAAAGCATGTCATCAACATACAGAAGCAAGAAAAATATTTCAGAATTGTTATTTTTAAAATAAAAACAGGAATCATATTCAGATTTCTTAAATCCTATACCTTGAATGAAAGAATCAAATCTTTTATACCATTGTCTAGGAGCCTGTTTTAATCCATACATAGATTTGTTTAACAAGCATACACGTTCCTTTTTATTTTGATTAACAAAACCTTCAGGCTGAGACATATATATAGTTTCATCCAAAAAACCATATGAAAAGGCAATTTTGACATCAAGTTGTTCTAATTCTAGATCAAATTGAGCAACAAGTCCAAGCAAAATTCTAATAGAAGTGTATTTTACTACAGGTGAAAAAATTTCAGTATAATTAATACCTTCTCTTTGGTTAAAACCCTTAGCCACAAGTCTAGCTTTATATCTCCTAGTTTCAGATTTACCATCACCTTCTTTTATTTTATAGATCCATTTACAGCCAATTGGTTTACACCCTGCAGGTTTCTTAACAAGAGACCAGGTCTGGTTTTTGTTTAAGGAGTTCATTTCTTCCTGCATGGCTGCAACCCATTTTGCAGAATCTGTGCAGGTCATAGCTTGACTATAGGTTTCAGGTTCTAACTCAAAAGGTTCACTGTCTACCTGTGTAGTTACAAAATTTGCATGTTGATATCTAGAAGGTAATCTGATTTGTCTTCTTTCTCTATCTCTAGACAAGTGATAATTCTGCAGGTCATTTTGAGGGTCCTGGTTATAATTACTATCACTAGTATCAATTCCAATGTCAGGGTCTGAGTCAGTTTGAGGTGTCTCCACCTTAATTTGAACATGTTCACTAATTTCAAGTTCTGGATAGTCAATCTCAGTAACAACAAAATCATTCTTGTCTAATTTTTCTACAGATTTATCATTCAGACAAGGAGAAGAATTTTCATCAAAGATGACAGATCTACTAATTATTATTCTATAGCCACCTATTCCTTTGACCCAAAGCCTATATCTCTTAACACCTTCACCATACCCAAGGAAGACACATTTTATAGACCTAGGGTCCAGTTTTGACTCAGACTGATGTGCAAAAGCTGCACATCCAAAGGTTCTCAGGTAAGAATAATCAGGCATATTATTAGACCAAATCTGATTGGGAATCTTATATTCAACAGCACTGGAAGGACTTTTATTGATCAGATGACAAGCTGTCTTAATAACTTCACCCCAAAAAAATTTGGGCAAACCAGATGAAATCAGCATACATCTGGTTCTCTCAAGAATAGTTCTATTCATCCTCTCAGCAATGTCATTCTGTTGAGGGGTATAAGTAACAGTTATGTGCCTTAGGATTCCTTGATCAGTGCAGTAATTATTAAATTCAGTATTGCAGAATTCAAGTCCATTATCAGTCCTAAGGATCTTAATTTTCTTACCTGTTTGATTCTCAATTAAAGTCTTCCAATCTTTAAAAGTTTGAAAAGTGTCAAATTTAGTTTTTAACAAAAGGATCCAGGATTTTCTTGAGAAATCATCTATGATCAGCAAATAATATCAGTATCCTGAGGCTGTCAATACAGGTGCAGGGCCCCATAAGTCACTATGAATATATTCCAAAATGTTTTTAGACTTATCAGTTCCTATACCAAAAGGAAGTTTACTCTATTTTCCCAAAACACACTGTTCACAAAAGGTTAAAGAATGAACAGTGTCTTTTCCAAAAGCCTCATTTTTAGACAAAAGTTTAAGCCCCTTTTCTCCAAGGTGGCCTAATCTTTTGTGCCACGGATCAGACACATTATTTTCAGATATGAGATTGGATGCAATACGAGAAATAACAGCTTCAGCAGAGATGATATATATTCCATTTATTTTAGGAGTATTAACAATTTCATTTTGATTCCTTTTAATGTTAGTGATAAGTGTGTTTTACACACTTATTTAGTTCCTAAATTAACACTTTAATTGACAAATTGAGCAAATATCTACTTATAAATTGTGTTTATCTTGTACAATTAGATACAAACTCAATTGGAAAGAAAATCGACAAGATTGGAGAGCAATTGAGCGAAAAGATGAGCAAATTTGATGTCCAATGACCCAATTGAAAGAAATCAAAAGTTTGTGGACTAAATTGTAACATCCCAAAAAGTTGAGGACCAAGGTTTACTACTCAAATTTAAGGAGAAAATCAAAATATAAAGCAAAATGATTGCTTAATTGATGAATTTGAGTGAAAATGGATCAATCGCACACAAAAAGTGAAGTTGGGGACCAAAGTGCACAAGTGCCAAAAGTTGAGGACTTGAGCTGCAAAATGAGGGACTTGGAAACATTTTAAAATCTGTTTTATCACTTTTCCACAGATTTTTGTGCTTGGACACATGAATTAAGAGAAAAACAAGTGTTTGGGACTATTTTGGGACAACTTCTCTTCTTCTTCCTGTCTTCATTTCTGGCCGTGGCTGCTGGCTGCACTTTTTTCTCTTTTTTTTTTCTTTTCTTTTCTTTGTCTTTTCTTTTTCTTTTCTTTTACCTATTTGATAAATCTTTGGGAACAAATCAAGAGCAAGGAGAATACATCTAAAGTGGTGAAATATTTGGGGAAATCATATGATGCGAACCCCTTCGGTGTGTTGACCGAAAATTCCCACAACAATTTAATACAAAACCCAAGAAAGCTAAAGTGGTAAATAAAGCGGTAAACACCTTAACCCAAGTTTAAATCTAACCCAAAATTCAAAGATTAACAAACACTAGCCCAATGGAGAGATTAAAACAAATTCCAAGGTGGCGGAAAAATAAACAACAACACAAGAATAATAATACTCAAGCAAAGTTGATTAACTTCCAAGAAAAATACAAGAACAAAGGAAGGGTTTTACCTCACCCAAAGGAGGAGCTTCTCTCAAGAGCTTTACATGAACCACCAAGTTGTCTTGCAAATGAACAAGAAATGCGTATAAAAGGTACAAAATGGGTAAAAGTTGCAATTTCGGCATTTACAAGAAAAACCCCGTTTTTGTGAAACGGAGTGTTTCGGTCGACCGAACTGGTCGATCGAAATTATTTCGGTCGATCACTGGGTCGACCGAAATGGGACTTTCGATCGACCGCCACTCAGCCAAAAGCGACTGAGGCTGAACCAAAAAATCCTCTGCAAAAGATCGGTCGACCGAAACTTGGCTGAAACTCCAAACTTCTCATTTTTGGCTCCAACTTGATTCTTGGCTTCTTTTCTTGATTTATTCACATTGTTTAGCCTCGAATCTTGAACCTCTTCAACGTCGGATCTCGTCATGGGTCCTACGGGCACGTGCATCGATGTTTGACTTTCCCGATTCTCATCATCATAGCCAAGCTTCAAAAAGGGTTTTATCTATAACTTTGTATTTTCTCCATTATTTTGTCAAGCTTGCAATGTATTGTTATAAATATTCTCATTTGTATCATTTATATAACATGGGCTAATTTATTGTATTGGGATTTATGGTAGTAATTTAACCTAACTTGGATTAGTTTTAATATTTGCTATTTGATGATTAAATGTTTATTTCATGTGTATTTGTTATTGAGATTATTCCATGTATTTTATTGATCACCACATATATGTTTTGTGAAGTGTATGATAATCGAGAAATATTGTGCATTTTAGACCAAATGACAAATGATCTAGGTTCTTGTTAAGGATAGAGATATACCTTAAACCCTAGATGATCCATTGAGCTATTTTCATAAAGAGTTAATGCAATTGATTGAGCTTTAATCGACATAGAGATATAGTAGGTTAAACCAATTGATTAGGGTTAATTTCACTCGAGAGAGGTAATTAGATAAACTTGGAAAATCGGGTCTAACATTGTAAATGAGTAATTTGTTAATTTGTATGTTGAGAAATTAATTAGGCGACGGTTAAATGAAACCATGAATCCCAACCATGTTTTCCTCCAAAATTTTCAAGTAATTTTTATATTTCCTTCTTTGGTAGACTTTTAGTTATTTTCCAAAATCCATCTTTAATTGTGTGTTTTATTTGTTAAGATAAAATTAGCTAGAGTATAATATAGTATACATTTCTCATGGGATCGACAATCCGGACTCAAAAAGTCCACTTTATTACTTGTACGCGACCCGTGCGCTTGCGGTACACACTATTTTAGTTAACAAGTTTTTGACGCCATTGCTGGGGAATGTGATGGGATTCGAGATGCGGAAGAAACGCCGGAAAGTTCCGAACTCAGGTTGTGGTTGGACGGATGAATCATGACCCGATATTCACGACGCGATGGCTCGACGATGCGGAATAAAGAACCACGACTTTCGAAACACCACAAGGATTTGCCCAATCTCCTTGATAAGTCTCTGATTTGAACGCCACAAATATTCTAGCGAATATTTAATAAATTCGGGATTAACGCCACAAGATAATCAATCTTGATAAGTTTGGGTTTATAATGTGAATCCACACATTAAACAATTGAAAAATATTCAATCTCTGTTTTATTTAATCATCAAAGTCCTTTTTTACAATGAATCAAAAAGGCGTATAAATAAGCAAAATAAAACCCTAATCGCTAATTTACTCAAAATAGAATTCTAACTAACCTAAAATAGCTAAAACTGATAAGGAAATAAAATAATGCGAAAATCCTTAAACTCTATCAGCGGCGCACGTTCAGAAGCTGTCTTACGGCCGTGAGGGTCTTCATTTACGGCCGTGAATTGTGTATTTGAATTATGTTACGGCCGTGAGGATTTTGGCTACGGCCGTAAGTCTTTTTTTATCCGGTTATGAATTAGGCAGAGAATAGGTTATGGCCGTGATCCTTGACATTACGGCCGTGATCTTCAAAAGTTACGGTCGTGACCAATCCACGGCCGTGATTCAATTTTCGGTTCTCTTCGATACGATTTGATCTTCAAAGCTCGTCGAACCTGCTGAATTCTTGTTTTGGCTTGAATATTTAAATTTTCCCGTCAAGCCTGCTATGACTCCTATTATCGAGGGTCCGGATCACATCATACCCTCCTTCTTTAGGATGATTCGTCCCGAATCATAGCTTTGTTCCTGGTGTTTCACTTCACCTCCTGGATCAAACGGAAAACTTCTGCTTCCATGCCATGAGTTCAATAAATTGGAATCCTTTGATTTGCTAACACGGAAGAAATGGAACTTGAACTTCCTTTGCCATTCGTAGTGTGGTTGAAGCTTCCAGTCATAATTAACCTGCAAAAAAGATTTAAACAAAATGGGGAGGGACATGTTAGTTTCATGAGGTACAAGGTATGGATCCTTGTATTCATGACAAACCACCACCTCCACTTCTTGAACCACGAGGCTCTTCTCTTCGCCTCTTTCCTCCTTTGCAATTTCTTGTTCGATTTTTTTATCTTCAAACTCAACCACATCCCCGACCTCCACATTTGAATCACTATGTTCATGTACTATCTCATCACTACCAAAATGTGGATCTTTCAATTCAAAGCTCAAAATTTGAACTTTTACCCCAACTTCTAATTCCTCATCAAATTTTGGAGTTTGTTCACCTAACTCCATGTTTTCAACTCCTACCACAAAGTTCGGGGTCTCTTCAACTAATTCATGCCTTAAGCCTCCCTCCTTCTTTTCAACTTTCATATCCCGATGCTCAACATGATTTTCACTCTCTTCTAACCATCTAATTACCGTCTTTCGTTTCTCCTCCTTCCTTTGTAATTTAGCCAAATATTTTCTTTCTGCCTCCCGTTCACACCTCAATCTTTCCTCATAAATTTCTTTTTGAAATTTCAAAATTGCTTTTGGATCAATCTCAGCTCCTCTCTTAACCCCGATTCCATCTCTAGGTTTAGGATCACGCCTATAATCACTACGATTTGCTTGAGATCACCCCTTTTTCAATTTTCCTTCCCTTTCATCTAATTTATCCAACCTAACCAAAGCTTCATTCAAAAATCTCCACATACGATCTTTGGCGTTTTCATGAGAATTGGACATTGTGAATTTTTTTTGTGGAAGGACACAGAAAAAGAATAATGAAAACAAATGATCAAGAAATTCAAGAAAGTGGTTCTTGAATGGACTCTTTTTTTTTTTTTTTTAATTTTAGGATGAATTTTCGGAATAAATAAAATAATAAATTTTTTTTTTTTTTTTATAAATCCGAAAATTCGACAACGAACACAACAAAACAAACGGAACTTAATTCGGATAAGAATTAAGCAAAACAAACACTTTTGAATTTTTGTTGAATTTTTATATGGATCAAACAAAGAAAAAATTTACTGGCACGAAGAACAAGAAAATCAAGAAAAGAAAGACTCAACAACAAGATATGGATGATTTTTATGGGACTCGATGATAGACATAAAAATCAAACTGGATAGAAAAACCTGAATTCAGAGTCCAGCTCTGATACCAAATGATGGGATTCGAGATGCGGAAGAAACGCCGGAAAGTTCCGAACTCAGGTTGTGGTTGGACGGATGAATCATGACCCGATATTCACGACGCGATGGCTCGACGATGCGGAATAAAGAACCACGACTTTCGAAACACCAGAAGGATTTGCCCAATCTCCTTGATAAGTCTCTGATTTGAACGCCACAAATATTCTAGCGAATATTTGATAAATTCGGGATTAACGCCACAAGATAATCAATCTTGATAAGTTTGGGTTTATAATGTGAATCCACACATTAAACAATTGAAAAACATTCAATCTCTGTTTTATTTAATCATCAAAGTCCTTTTTTACAATGAATCAAAAAGGCGTATAAATAAGCAAAATAAAACCCTAATCGCTAATTTACTCAAAATAGAATTCTAACTAACCTAAAATAGCTAAAACTGATAAGGAAATAAAATAATGCGAAAATCCTTAAACTCTATCAGCGGCGCACGTTCAGAAGCTGTCTTACGGCCGTGAGGGTCTTCATTTACGGCCGTGAATTGTGTATTTGAATTATGTTACGGCCGTGAGGATTTTGGCTACGGCCGTAAGTCTTTTTTTATCCGGTTATGAATTAGGCAGAGAATAGGTTATGGCCGTGATCCTTGACATTACGGCCGTGATCTTCAAAAGTTACGGTCGTGACCAATCCACGGCCGTGATTCAATTTTCGGTTCTCTTCGATACGATTTGATCTTCAAAGCTCGTCGAACCTGCTGAATTCTTGTTTTGGCTTGAATATTTAAATTTTCCCGTCAAGCCTGCTATGACTCCTATTATCGAGGGTCCGGATCACATCATACCCTCCTTCTTTAGGATGATTCGTCCCGAATCATAGCTTTGTTCCTGGTGTTTCACTTCACCTCCTGGATCAAACGGAAAACTTCTGCTTCCATGCCATGAGTTCAATAAATTGGAATCCTTTGATTTGCTAACACGGAAGAAATGGAACTTGAACTTCCTTTGCCATTCGTAGTGTGGTTGAAGCTTCCAGTCATAATTAACCTGCAAAAAAGATTTAAACAAAATGGGGAGGGACATGTTAGTTTCATGAGGTACAAGGTATGGATCCTTGTATTCATGACAAACCACCACCTCCACTTCTTGAACCACGAGGCTCTTCTCTTCGCCTCTTTCCTCCTTTGCAATTTCTTGTTCGATTTTTTTATCTTCAAACTCAACCACATCCCCGACCTCCACATTTGAATCACTATGTTCATGTACTATCTCATCACTACCAAAATGTGGATCTTCCAATTCAAAGCTCAAAATTTGAACTTTTACCCCAACTTCTAATTCCTCATCAAATTTTGGAGTTTGTTCACCTAACTCCATGTTTTCAACTCCTACCACAAAGTTCGGGGTCTCTTCAACTAATTCATGCCTTAAGCCTCCCTCCTTCTTTTCAACTTTCATATCCCGAGGCTCAACATGATTTTCACTCTCTTCTAACCATCTAATTACCGTCTTTCGTTTCTCCTCCTTCCTTTGTAATTTAGCCAAATATTTTCTTTCTGCCTCCCGTTCACACCTCAATCTTTCCTCATAAATTTCTTTTTGAAATTTCAAAATTGCTTTTGGATCAATCTCAGCTCCTCTCTTAACCCCGATTCCATCCCTAGGTTTAGGATCACGCCTATAATCACTACGATTTGCTTGAGATCACCCCTTTTTCAATTTTCCTTCCCTTTCATCTAATTTATCCAACCTAACCAAAGCTTCATTCAAAAATCTCCACATACGATCTTTGGCGTTTTCATGAGAATTGGACATTGTGAATTTTTTTTGTGGAAGGACACAGAATAAGAATAATGAAAACAAATGATCAAGAAATTCAAGAAAGTGGTTCTTGAATGGACTCTTTTTTTTTTTTTTTTTTTTTAATTTTAGGATGAATTTTCGGAATAAATAAAATAATAATTTTTTTTTTTTTTTATAAATCCGAAAATTCGACAACGAACACAACAAAACAAACGGAATTTAATTCGGATAAGAATTAAGCAAAACAAACACTTTTGAATTTTTGTTGAATTTTTATATGGATCAAACAAAGAAAAAATTTACTGGCACGAAGAACAAGAAAATCAAGAAAAGAAAGACTCAACAACAAGATATGGATGATTTTTATGGGACTCGATGATAGACATAAAAATCAAACTGGATAGAAAAACCTGAATTCAGAGTCCAGCTCTGATACCAAATGATGGGATTCGAGATGCGGAAGAAACGCCGGAAAGTTCCGAACTCAGGTTGTGGTTGGACGGATGAATCATGACCCGATATTCACGACGCGATGGCTCGACGATGCGGAATAAAGAACCACGACTTTCGAAACACCAGAAGGATTTGCCCAATCTCCTTGATAAGTCTCTGATTTGAACGCCACAAATATTCTAGCGAATATTTGATAAATTCGGGATTAACGCCACAAGATAATCAATCTTGATAAGTTTGGGTTTATAATGTGAATCCACACATTAAACAATTGAAAAACATTCAATCTCTGTTTTATTTAATCATCAAAGTCCTTTTTTACAATGAATCAAAAAGGCGTATAAATAAGCAAAATAAAACCCTAATCGCTAATTTACTCAAAATAGAATTCTAACTAACCTAAAATAGCTAAAACTGATAAGGAAATAAAATAATGCGAAAATCCTTAAACTCTATCAGCGGCGCACGTTCAGAAGCTGTCTTACGGCCGTGAGGGTCTTCATTTACGGCCGTGAATTGTGTATTTGAATTATGTTACGGCCGTGAGGATTTTGGCTACGGCCGTAAGTCTTTTTTTATCCGGTTATGAATTAGGCAGAGAATAGGTTATGGCCGTGATCCTTGACATTACGGCCGTGATCTTCAAAAGTTACGGTCGTGACCAATCCACGGCCGTGATTCAATTTTCGGTTCTCTTCGATACGATTTGATCTTCAAAGCTCGTCGAACCTGCTGAATTCTTGTTTTGGCTTGAATATTTAAATTTTCCCGTCAAGCCTGCTATGACTCCTATTATCGAGGGTCCGGATCACATCATACCCTCCTTCTTTAGGATGATTCGTCCCGAATCATAGCTTTGTTCCTGGTGTTTCACTTCACCTCCTGGATCAAACGGAAAACTTCTGCTTCCATGCCATGAGTTCAATAAATTGGAATCCTTTGATTTGCTAACACGGAAGAAATGGAACTTGAACTTCCTTTGCCATTCGTAGTGTGGTTGAAGCTTCCAGTCATAATTAACCTGCAAAAAAGATTTAAACAAAATGGGGAGGGACATGTTAGTTTCATGAGGTACAAGGTATGGATCCTTGTATTCATGACAAACCACCACCTCCACTTCTTGAACCACGAGGCTCTTCTCTTCGCCTCTTTCCTCCTTTGCAATTTCTTGTTCGATTTTTTTATCTTCAAACTCAACCACATCCCCGACCTCCACATTTGAATCACTATGTTCATGTACTATCTCATCACTACCAAAATGTGGATCTTCCAATTCAAAGCTCAAAATTTGAACTTTTACCCCAACTTCTAATTCCTCATCAAATTTTGGAGTTTGTTCACCTAACTCCATGTTTTCAACTCCTACCACAAAGTTCGGGGTCTCTTCAACTAATTCATGCCTTAAGCCTCCCTCCTTCTTTTCAACTTTCATATCCCGAGGCTCAACATGATTTTCACTCTCTTCTAACCATCTAATTACCGTCTTTCGTTTCTCCTCCTTCCTTTGTAATTTAGCCAAATATTTTCTTTCTGCCTCCCGTTCACACCTCAATCTTTCCTCATAAATTTCTTTTTGAAATTTCAAAATTGCTTTTGGATCAATCTCAGCTCCTCTCTTAACCCCGATTCCATCCCTAGGTTTAGGATCACGCCTATAATCACTACGATTTGCTTGAGATCACCCCTTTTTCAATTTTCCTTCCCTTTCATCTAATTTATCCAACCTAACCAAAGCTTCATTCAAAAATCTCCACATACGATCTTTGGCGTTTTCATGAGAATTGGACATTGTGAATTTTTTTTGTGGAAGGACACAGAATAAGAATAATGAAAACAAATGATCAAGAAATTCAAGAAAGTGGTTCTTGAATGGACTCTTTTTTTTTTTTTTTTTTTTAATTTTAGGATGAATTTTCGGAATAAATAAAATAATAAATTTTTTTTTTTTTTTATAAATCCGAAAATTCGACAACGAACACAACAAAACAAACGGAACTTAATTCGGATAAGAATTAAGCAAAACAAACACTTTTGAATTTTTGTTGAATTTTTATATGGATCAAACAAAGAAAAAATTTACTGGCACGAAGAACAAGAAAATCAAGAAAAGAAAGACTCAACAACAAGATATGGATGATTTTTATGGGACTCGATGATAGACATAAAAATCAAACTGGATAGAAAAACCTGAATTCAGAGTCCAGCTCTGATACCAAATGATGGGATTCGAGATGCGGAAGAAACGCCGGAAAGTTCCGAACTCAGGTTGTGGTTGGACGGATGAATCATGACCCGATATTCACGACGCGATGGCTCGACGATGCGGAATAAAGAACCACGACTTTCGAAACACCAGAAGGATTTGCCCAATCTCCTTGATAAGTCTCTGATTTGAACGCCACAAATATTCTAGCGAATATTTGATAAATTCGGGATTAACGCCACAAGATAATCAATCTTGATAAGTTTGGGTTTATAATGTGAATCCACACATTAAACAATTGAAAAACATTCAATCTCTGTTTTATTTAATCATCAAAGTCCTTTTTTACAATGAATCAAAAAGGCGTATAAATAAGCAAAATAAAACCCTAATCGCTAATTTACTCAAAATAGAATTCTAACTAACCTAAAATAGCTAAAACTGATAAGGAAATAAAATAATGCGAAAATCCTTAAACTCTATCAGCGGCGCACGTTCAGAAGCTGTCTTACGGCCGTGAGGGTCTTCATTTACGGCCGTGAATTGTGTATTTGAATTATGTTACGGCCGTGAGGATTTTGGCTACGGCCGTAAGTCTTTTTTTATCCGGTTATGAATTAGGCAGAGAATAGGTTATGGCCGTGATCCTTGACATTACGGCCGTGATCTTCAAAAGTTACGGTCGTGACCAATCCACGGCCGTGATTCAATTTTCGGTTCTCTTCGATACGATTTGATCTTCAAAGCTCGTCGAACCTGCTGAATTCTTGTTTTGGCTTGAATATTTAAATTTTCCCGTCAAGCCTGCTATGACTCCTATTATCGAGGGTCCGGATCACATCATACCCTCCTTCTTTAGGATGATTCGTCCCGAATCATAGCTTTGTTCCTGGTGTTTCACTTCACCTCCTGGATCAAACGGAAAATTTCTGCTTCCATGCCATGAGTTCAATAAATTGGAATCCTTTGATTTGCTAACACGGAAGAAATGGAACTTGAACTTCCTTTGCCATTCGTAGTGTGGTTGAAGCTTCCAGTCATAATTAACCTGCAAAAAAGATTTAAACAAAATGGGGAGGGACATGTTAGTTTCATGAGGTACAAGGTATGGATCCTTGTATTCATGACAAACCACCACCTCCACTTCTTGAACCACGAGGCTCTTCTCTTCGCCTCTTTCCTCCTTTGCAATTTCTTGTTCGATTTTTTTATCTTCAAACTCAACCACATCCCCGACCTCCACATTTGAATCACTATGTTCATGTACTATCTCATCACTACCAAAATGTGGATCTTCCAATTCAAAGCTCAAAATTTGAACTTTTACCCCAACTTCTAATTCCTCATCAAATTTTGGAGTTTGTTCACCTAACTCCATGTTTTCAACTCCTACCACAAAGTTCGGGGTCTCTTCAACTAATTCATGCCTTAAGCCTCCCTCCTTCTTTTCAACTTTCATATCCCGAGGCTCAACATGATTTTCACTCTCTTCTAACCATCTAATTACCGTCTTTCGTTTCTCCTCCTTCCTTTGTAATTTAGCCAAATATTTTCTTTCTGCCTCCCGTTCACACCTCAATCTTTCCTCATAAATTTCTTTTTGAAATTTCAAAATTGCTTTTGGATCAATCTCAGCTCCTCTCTTAACCCCGATTCCATCCCTAGGTTTAGGATCACGCCTATAATCACTACGATTTGCTTGAGATCACCCCTTTTTCAATTTTCCTTCCCTTTCATCTAATTTATCCAACCTAACCAAAGCTTCATTCAAAAATCTCCACATACGATCTTTGGCGTTTTCATGAGAATTGGACATTGTGAATTTTTTTTGTGGAAGGACACAGAAAAAGAATAATGAAAACAAATGATCAAGAAATTCAAAAAAGTGGTTCTTGAATGGACTCTTTTTTTTTTTTTTTTAATTTTAGGATGAATTTTCGGAATAAATAAAATAATAAATTTTTTTTTTTTTTATAAATCCGAAAATTCGACAACGAACACAACAAAACAAACGAAACTTAATTCGGATAAGAATTAAGCAAAACAAACACTTTTGAATTTTTGTTGAATTTTTATATGGATCAAACAAAGAAAAAATTTACTGGCACGAAGAACAAGAAAATCAAGAAAAGAAAGACTCAACAACAAGATATGGATGATTTTTATGGGACTCGATGATAGACATAAAAATCAAACTGGATAGAAAAACCTGAATTCAGAGTCCAGCTCTGATACCAAATGATGGGATTCGAGATGCGGAAGAAACGCCGGAAAGTTCCGAACTCAGGTTGTGGTTGGACGGATGAATCATGACCCGATATTCACGACGCGATGGCTCGACGATGCGGAATAAAGAACCACGACTTTCGAAACACCACAAGGATTTGCCCAATCTCCTTGATAAGTCTCTGATTTGAACGCCACAAATATTCTAGCGAATATTTGATAAATTCGGGATTAACGCCACAAGATAATCAATCTTGATAAGTTTGGGTTTATAATGTGAATCCACACATTAAACAATTGAAAAACATTCAATCTCTGTTTTATTTAATCATCAAAGTCCTTTTTTAC
This sequence comes from Ligustrum vulgare, assembly GCA_963555705.1. NCBI lineage: Eukaryota > Viridiplantae > Streptophyta > Magnoliopsida > Lamiales > Oleaceae > Ligustrum > Ligustrum vulgare. The sequence goes on along the minus strand of OY743176.1, from coordinate 4,864,660 downwards.
AATGAATCAAAAAGGCGTATAAATAAGCAAAATAAAACCCTAATCGCTAATTTACTCAAAATAGAATTCTAACTAACCTAAAATAGCTAAAACTGATAAGGAAATAAAATAATGCGAAAATCCTTAAACTCTATCAGCGGCGCACGTTCAGAAGCTGTCTTACGGCCGTGAGGGTCTTCATTTACGGCCGTGAATTGTGTATTTGAATTATGTTACGGCCGTGAGGATTTTGGCTACGGCCGTAAGTCTTTTTTTATCCGGTTATGAATTAGGCAGAGAATAGGTTATGGCCGTGATCCTTGACATTACGGCCGTGATCTTCAAAAGTTACGGTCGTGACCAATCCACGGCCGTGATTCAATTTTCGGTTCTCTTCGATACGATTTGATCTTCAAAGCTCGTCGAACCTGCTGAATTCTTGTTTTGGCTTGAATATTTAAATTTTCCCGTCAAGCCTGCTATGACTCCTATTATCGAGGGTCCGGATCACATCATACCCTCCTTCTTTAGGATGATTCGTCCCGAATCATAGCTTTGTTCCTGGTGTTTCACTTCACCTCCTGGATCAAACGGAAAATTTCTGCTTCCATGCCATGAGTTCAATAAATTGGAATCCTTTGATTTGCTAACACGGAAGAAATGGAACTTGAACTTCCTTTGCCATTCGTAGTGTGGTTGAAGCTTCCAGTCATAATTAACCTGCAAAAAAGATTTAAACAAAATGGGGAGGGACATGTTAGTTTCATGAGGTACAAGGTATGGATCCTTGTATTCATGACAAACCACCACCTCCACTTCTTGAACCACGAGGCTCTTCTCTACGCCTCTTTCCTCCTTTGCAATTTCTTGTTCGATTTTTTTATCTTCAAACTCAACCACATCCCCGACCTCCACATTTGAATCACTATGTTCATGTACTATCTCATCACTACCAAAATGTGGATCTTCCAATTCAAAGCTCAAAATTTGAACTTTTACCCCAACTTCTAATTCCTCATCAAATTTTGGAGTTTGTTCACCTAACTCCATGTTTTCAACTCCTACCACAAAGTTCGGGGTCTCTTCAACTAATTCATGCCTTAAGCCTCCCTCCTTCTTTTCAACTTTCATATCCCGATGCTCAACATGATTTTCACTCTCTTCTAACCATCTAATTACCGTCTTTCGTTTCTCCTCCTTCCTTTGTAATTTAGCCAAATATTTTCTTTCTGCCTCCCGTTCACACCTCAATCTTTCCTCATAAATTTCTTTTTGAAATTTCAAAATTGCTTTTGGATCAATCTCAGCTCCTCTCTTAACCCCGATTCCATCTCTAGGTTTAGGATCACGCCTATAATCACTACGATTTGCTTGAGATCACCCCTTTTTCAATTTTCCTTCCCTTTCATCTAATTTATCCAACCTAACCAAAGCTTCATTCAAAAATCTCCACATACGATCTTTGGCGTTTTCATGAGAATTGGACATTGTGAATTTTTTTTGTGGAAGGACACAGAAAAAGAATAATGAAAACAAATGATCAAGAAATTCAAGAAAGTGGTTCTTGAATGGACTCTTTTTTTTTTTTTTTTAATTTTAGGATGAATTTTCGGAATAAATAAAATAATAAATTTTTTTTTTTTTTTATAAATCCGAAAATTCGACAACGAACACAACAAAACAAACGGAACTTAATTCGGATAAGAATTAAGCAAAACAAACACTTTTGAATTTTTGTTGAATTTTTATATGGATCAAACAAAGAAAAAATTTACTGGCACGAAGAACAAGAAAATCAAGAAAAGAAAGACTCAACAACAAGATATGGATGATTTTTATGGGACTCGATGATAGACATAAAAATCAAACTGGATAGAAAAACCTGAATTCAGAGTCCAGCTCTGATACCAAATGATGGGATTCGAGATGCGGAAGAAACGCCGAAAAGTTCCGAACTCAGGTTGTGGTTGGACGGATGAATCATGACCCGATATTCACGACGCGATGGCTCGACGATGCGGAATAAAGAACCACGACTTTCGAAACACCACAAGAATTTGCCCAATCTCCTTGATAAGTCTCTGATTTGAACGCCACAAATATTCTAGCGAATATTTGATAAATTCGGGATTAACGCCACAAGATAATCAATCTTGATAAGTTTGGGTTTATAATGTGAATCCACACATTAAACAATTGAAAAACATTCAATCTCTGTTTTATTTAATCATCAAAGTCCTTTTTTACAATGAATCAAAAAGGCGTATAAATAAGCAAAATAAAACCCTAATCGCTAATTTACTCAAAATAGAATTCTAACTAACCTAAAATAGCTAAAACTGATAAGGAAATAAAATAATGCGAAAATCCTTAAACTCTATCAGCGGCGCACGTTCAGAAGCTGTCTTACGGCCGTGAGGGTCTTCATTTACGGCCGTGAATTGTGTATTTGAATTATGTTACGGCCGTGAGGATTTTGGCTACGGCCGTAAGTCTTCTTTTATCCGGTTATGAATTAGGCAGAGAATAGGTTATGGCCGTGATCCTTGACATTACGGCCGTGATTTTCAAAAGTTACGGTCGTGACCAATCCACGGCCGTGATTCAATTTTCGGTTCTCTTCGATACGATTTGATCTTCAAAGCTCGTCGAACCTGCTGAATTCTTGTTTTGGCTTGAATATTTAAATTTTCCCGTCAAGCCTGCTATGACTCCTATTGTCGAGGGTCCGGATCACATCAGAATGTTTTTACTTTGGTTATTACTTTAGTTAATTTTAGTTTTAACAATTTCTAATTATTTTAGTTTTATATTTTATTTTTTTATCTTTGGTTAATCACCATAATTCTAATCTCTCTTGTGTTTGGTTTTCTTTCTATGCATATTTAATTCTAGCTTTGGAAAAATATGAAAGGAATTGCAATGAGCAATCTCAACATGGGTGATGAATACATGCTTGAAGAATATTCAAGTTGTGAAATTTGTTACAAGATGCATTGTAATGGACAATGCTTGTATTCGGGGAATAGTTTGCTTACGTCGAAACTTATTGGGTTTAGAAAATATTTGAAATGCCGAAAACAAGAAATTGATACTTCGGATGTGAGTTACATGCTCTTGGGAGATTGTGTACCGGATGATTGGGATGAGGACATCACTCTTGTGGGAGATGGTCCTCCACTATTGAATGAGAAGGTACTTGCAAAGTATTACAATGAGCTTTCCAATTTGGATGAAGATGATATGCTTATGGGGGATGCCATGTATTGGGAAGAATTTTGAATGTGGGGGTATAATTCACCCTTGGGAATTAATAGGAAAAACTTTCCATTTCTCATGGATTCAAAATTTGGATCTGTCATTCAATCTAATGAGGCATCAACTAATGGAGATAAGCTTGAAGAGAATGATAAGTTAATCACAAAAGAATCACATGGAGAAGTGACAATTAATGATGAAGAGATTAAATCAAATTCTCTCAACTTCATTGATTGTCTAATAATTGATTTTGTGATTAAGCCATTTGAGGAGGAGCAAGTCTACATTGTTGAGTTTGAATTGGATGGAATAGGCAAGTCCTATGACTTTGGAAGGAAAAAATGCAAGTATTTCGAATCAATGAAGAGTGGGGCAAAGCCAAAAGAAGCAAAATGGGTAAGGCATCAAAAGCTATATTTAGAGTTCCATAAAGAATCTATGCGGAGAGTCGAGCTAATGACTTTAAAATAAGCGCTTAATAGGAGATACCTCATTCTCTATCATTTACTTGCTTTATTTATTTATTTATTTTGCATTTTATTTACTTTCTTGCAAATAAGTTGGTTAGGCCCTAGTCTCTATCTTCCACAATTACTTTCCTCAAGTTGGGTAGTGTGAAATAGCTCCAATGCATTCTCATTTAATTCTAGCATGCACTCATATCAAACTTTCAAAGTCAAATATTTGCTTAAAACTCATTTTAAATCACTTGGTGCATATTGTATTTTATCTTCAAATGTGATTTAATATTGATGTGGATGGGCAAATTATATTGGATTTATGAGTTAGAATTGAGATGTTGAATGTAATTTTAATTTTTGGGTCATTCACCACTTAATATATACTATTTTCTTGTATTTTCATAGGATGCTCACAAGGTGTTTCTCCAAGGTGGCCTAATCTTTTGTGCCACAGATCAGACACATTATTTTTAGATATGAGATTGGATGCAATAAGAGAAATAACAGCTTCAGCAGAGATGATATATATTCCATTTATTTTAGGAGTATTAACAATTTCATTTTGATTCCTTTTAATGTTAGTAAATCCTTTTGATATTTGAATATCAAAATGTTCATCATCTAGAACACCTAAGGAAATCAAATTTCTTCTCAAATTAGGAATATATCTGATATGTTTTAAAATCAAGATTTTATTATCATTTAATTTTAAAACAACATTCCCAATTCCTTTTATGTCACAGCAATTATTATTACCCAGAATCACAGATCCTCCATCTATTTTAGAAAAATTGGAGAACCATTCTTTATTGGGACACATATGAAAAAGAGCAGCCAGAGTCAAGAACTCAATCTTGACTTTGTGATGCTGAAGTGGACACATAAGCCACACCCATATTAGCCTCAACTTCTTTATGAGCTGCAGGATTAATATTTTTATTATCTGAGTATCTACCACTCTTTTGGTCTTTAATTTTCTTAAAACAATCTTTGATAAAATGTCCCATTTTCCCACAATAAAAACATTTCTTCTTCTGATTGATCCTGTCAAAACTTTTATAATTACCTTTGTTAAATGAATTGTTATAGTTGTTGGAACTGCTCCATTTATTTTTAATCATTTGCTTGTTATGATTCTGAAAGTTGTTGTTTGAAGATCTCTGATTGTAGTTATGATTGTGCTTAACAGGTCTCTTAGAAGTAACAGATAAGTTTTCAACATGAAGAACTTCTTTTAGTTCAGATTTTAATTCAAGTTCCCTATTCAGTAGAGATTCTTGAATAATATCAATGGTCAGATCCTCTCTGCCATATTCAAGGGCATTTTTAATGTCTTTATGTTTTTCACCCAAAGTATTAAGTAGACATACAACTCTCTGATCAGAAGAAACCTTATCTCCACAACTAAGAAGTTTCTGAAGGGCAATATTAAATATGTCCATGTTAGACTCTATGTCTAAACTTGGATCAAATTTAAAATTGAAAATTGTTTCCAAAGGAAACATTTATTAGGCATGGTTTTGGTAAGGTAATGAATCTCAAGAATTTCCAAAGTTCCATGGAAGTATCATAGTCCCCAACCTTTCTGATTACAGAATCAGAAAGATGGAGAAATAAAGTACTCCAGGCAAGCTCATTCATTTCAGTTCTCCTAGCTACAGGGAGATCATCAGGCCAAATTTCATCAATGGCCTTGACACATTTCATTTGCATTAACAGGGCTTTCATTTTCTTTCTCCAAAGACTAAAATCCCCCTTACCATTCCAAATCTCTACATCTATCTTAGTAGTCATTATATGTATGGTATTATCAGAACAACGGCAGTGATAAGAATACAGCAAAATTATGGCAGATAGGCAATAGTGAACAGAATCACAATGTAAGCACTTAAAAGTCAAAATAGAATATACAGTATTCAAGACACCAAAAGGATAACATACACGAGAATATACACAAATAGACTCAATATATATACTCAAGATACCTATCAAGATAGAATAGCAGAATATAAGGAATATAAAACACGTATCAGGTAACTACCAGTCTAGGAAGTGAAACAGAAATTTAAAGAATGGAACCTTAGACTGAAGCCCTAATTCCCTCAGATTCTAAGGTTTTCAAGAAACTTTAGACAAAGGTAAATTTAGGAGAGGTTTTAGTCCTACGAGTAAAGAGAATCAAGAAATTGTTACCCAATGTATGATTTACAAACCAGCAGTTTATAATAACCAGAAAGATTCTTCAAGAACTGATCAATCACCACCAGATTTGAAACAGTACAGATCTTTCTACAAGATTTACAATAATCTCCAGTTAACTGTCAAACAAGGAAACTCACAAGAATTAGATCCAAAAACTTGAATATACAGAACAAAAAACTTTAATAATAAAAATACAAAAATCAGATCTAAGGTTTTAACAAAAACTTTTATACAAAAATAAGTTTGAAATAGATCTGAAAAAATTTGAAAAAATTTATTAAAGAAAATCTGATGCTATGATACCACTGTGGTCCCAGAGATGAATATAAACAAGATTGTAAACGATAACAAGAAAATCAGAAAACAAGAACACAAGAATTTTAGGCCGAGGCCCCGGAGGTTCGGTGTATTAACACCTATGTCCCCCGTTGAGCATCCACGAAAGAATATCGCTCAAATCCACTAAAACACCCCCAAAATCAGAGGCAAATCGTTACAGAACAGCCTGAACACCAACAGTTCAGATTACACGCCCTTAACAAAACGTTTCCACTTAAACAACACCCAAAACAGAGGAATCACTATCATTTAATAACCCTCTAACAGTTTCACAAAAGAAACTACACAAAATTTCCTCTATATCTGAACATAATCAGAAAAACGGAGAAGAAGAAGAAGAAGAACAGGCTGAATCGCCTTTTTGGAGAGAGAAAGGGCAGAGAAGTGTAAAAGATCAATCTGAATGAATCTGGACGCATAGCCAACAGATAAGGTAAGTCATCATATCAGAATCCATCCAACGGTCAGGATCACATCCAGCATATAGCGTGACTTCAATAAACACGCTTCAAACACTTCCAGACAGTTCCAATACCCGGGTTCATCTATAGGGCCGGGTCAGACCCATAATTGATATTGGGCAAAATTCCAATTTCAGCACCAAGTGAACGACCCAACTCCAACAGGCCTATTCCATATTGCACGAGCATTTTTAGATCTTCCGTCTCCAATAAATTCTGCAAAATCATTGTATTGCCTGATTCTTTCTGATGGTTTATAAGTGGGAATTGAAGCTATTGTCCTCACCACATCCAATCCTACAATTAATTAATCAATGCAATTCAAGTAATTGTAACATGGAAGTATAAATGGTCAAATTATATATTTCTTGCATATATTGTGCTGATTTGGTGTAGCTAAAAATCAAATTTTAATATATTTCTGTTTTTAATTGCTCTAGTGGTACCAGAAGTCACCCTTTAAATTTCAAAAGGTTGAGGGTTCGATTCTTGGGAATGCGCTCAACCTTCACTACTAGAAATCCGACTTTTACCATTGGAATTTTCCGTCACTAAAGGCCTAATTTTCGTCAGAAATAATCAATACTAACAAACAAAGTCGGTCGAAAATTTCGTCAGAGAAAGTCGCGTCGCTAATATGTTTCCGATGAAATTTTGAATCCGTCTTAAAAATAATAAATTTGACCGACCCGGCTCCAAGCCCGCAACCCGACCCAACTCAACTCGAAAGTACGCCCACCAAGAGCTTGAATAGTTCAATCTATGCATTATATGGAAGTGTTTTTCAATCACTCCAACCATTTGAGCCAATTAAAATCTATGTCTCATATTCTTATTCATAATATATAAAGTAGTTTAACTAATAACATTTTTTCCTTTTTCCATTTTTTTTACTAAATGCAGCTAAAATAGAAGTTCAATAATTATTTAATTACAAGATTAATATATATATATATATATATATATATATATATTAAAGTTATTCAATAATTTCCAACTGGAAAATCCGTCGGCAATTTCCAACAAATTACGAAATTCATCGATAATTTCCAACGGATTTCAAAGTCCATTGAAAATTTTCGACGACCAAATAATTCGTCACAAATGTCCGTCGCTAATTTACGATGCATCTAGAAGTCCGTTGGAAACTTCCAACGACCAAAAAATTCGTAGGAATTTTTGACAGATTCGCAGCTTCGTCGAAAATTTGCGACGGATTTATACAGACAATGAAAATTTCCAACAAAATTTCGTGCGTCGAAAATTAGCGATAGATTTTTCTAATCCTAATTCTCATCCACATTCTACAAAAAATTGCAATTTAAAGCACCATTTTCTCTCTAAGCCTCTATTTGGCAAACTTGTTAAAAAACATATTTTTTACAACACAATTCTCCAAAATACATTTTAACCACAAGTATTTTAACACACAACTTTTACAAACAAGGCATAAAAAGGACATCAAATAGAGTTTAGTCCAAATATGACTTTACTAAAATCAGTTAAAGTAATGTGTGCAAGTTAAGTATTATATATATTTTTTAATTTTTGTTAATACATTTATTGAACTTACAAGTAATAAGTAAATTATTTTTATTTAGCCTTTGTTCGGTAAAAGATTGTTTATAAACTTTGTTTACAAAAAGACATGCCGTATCATCTCATTGTACATTTTTAAAAAAAAAAAGGTTAACTAGTTTGATTGCTCAAATATTTTTGCACATCATTTTTTACTTTTCTAAATATGAACTAATCAAAAGTTACCACATCACTATTTATAAATAATATTTATAAAAACCATTTATAAATAGTTTACAAAATAGAGGCTAAATTCAAAATCGAAACCAATAATACTATCTCAAAAAAAGGGGAAAAAATTAAAAAAAATTTTTAAAAAAAAATATATCAAGATTTGCCAGTGTCAAAACTTTAAACCATATTCTCTTTGATGTCTTCTTGCGTTTTCAGTTTTAATTTTCAAAACACCAAAAAAAGTTGTTCACTTTAGTATTTTCGAAAACACGTGAAAAATAGTTGTAAAAAAACTCAAAATAACAAGAATATCATTTTGAGTGTTTTCGATGTTTTTAGTGTAAAAAATTGAAAACGTAAAAAACGTGAAAAATAAATCTGGTTTTTAATAAATAACTTCTAAATCCTCAAACCTTCTACAAAAACTGGTTTTGAGTGTTTTCGATGTTTTTATTGTAAAAACCTGAAAAAGTCCAAAATGTGAAAAATAAATCTGATTTTTAATAAATTACTTCCAAATCCCCAAATCTTCTCCCAAAATATTCATCTTGTACATGTTTAAAAGTTTTGATAAAACCTCTAACGTAATTTTTTATATTTAATATAATATATTTCAAAATTCAAAAGCAAATGTATTTTCAATTTTTTTTTTTTAAAAAAATATAATATTTCAAAATGATAAAGCAAATCATCAAAAACTAAAAATAGACTATCAAAAAAACTGAAATGAATTCAAAACTCCAAATTGAAAATGGAAATACAACAAAGTGAACAATGCTTGTACACTTACCCACGTACTAAAACATTCCCTTACACACCCTTTACATGGGATGGACCCACAAAATAATAAAATATTTGTGAATCTCACCTCATATGAATAGTATGTAAGGTAGTGTGTAAAATTTGTGTAAGAGTGTCATTTTCCTAACAAAGAACGCCCCTTAGAACATCCGCAAATGGTGGTATATATTAGTTTTAATTAGTGATTTAGATCCCCCAAATTCATCGGAATTATCTCCAATGGGGTGTAAAAGAGATGTAAATTAGAATTCCGGCCACAGATCTAAAAAAGATTTACATCTAATTTTACACATTTATATGGAACAAATTTCACTAAAATTTAACTAGTATCAATTGATAAAATCTTGATGCGAGATATATGATTTGCATATATTATATTAATTTACTTTATAATTTAGATTATTATATTAATTTACACATCTTTAATTTTTTAATATTTTTATTTTCTTAACAAACTCTTTAATTTGTTAGATCGATTTATTCGCAAATATTTATATATATGTACAAATTAAAAAAAATAAAAATTGATTAACATATAATTCACGAGCCAAAAAAATTGTGCAAAAACTAAATGTTAAATATATTGCAACTACATTTTCTTATATGTACACCACATTTTAATTGTAAGAAATGTTCATAACTTTTAATCAATATTATAATTATGTACCCCAACTTTCATTGTATTCTTATTTTAATTATTTCATTAATTAATATATCTCGTCTTTTCTATCGAAATTTATTAAAAGAAATTAAAAAGATTTATTTGCCGCTTATACACTTGTTCATCATTTTAAAGCACGATAATAATAAGAAAATTGAACGAAAAGCATCATGAAAGACAAAATTCAATAATTATTGAAAATTTAATGATAAGAACTTGATGAAAAAAGAAAGAACATAAATGTAATAGTCTATAAAGATTAGAGGCCAATAATGCAATTCAAATGTGATGTAATTATAAAAAATTGTGGTGTAAATATAATTACTCAAAATTAAATTTAAAAATTTACTGTGTAAATTGAGATATAAAAGTGATTTTGAAAATATTAATTTATATCATGATTGATGCTGCTCTTGGTAGAAGATTCACGCTGAGTCACCGACAAGTTTACTGCTCTTTGCCTCGAAATACCTCCTTATACGCGTGAAGGACAGTCGTTTTCTGGAAAAATAAAATTGAAAGAGAGAGACTTTACCGCCGACATAAATTTATTAAATATTCTGGATTCTTTTCCATTTTCTAGTTAAAGATTATTTCACAGCACAGAGCCAGCTGATGAACCGACCACGTGATCTGCCGAATTTAGAGTTTAGTGCTTACCATGTTCAACAGATTAGTGGAAATGAAAGATTCATTGAACCGCATTTCATTATGACATAATTATTAAAACAAAATTATAAATTCATTTACTAAATCGTAACAAAACAAAATTCAATTACAAATAATCATTACATTGAGAAGAATCAAGTGAATGAAACAAAACCTCGATTTTTAATTCTACAGCGTCTATATGAGTTTTTCATTGAATGACAATTAGAAACTAAACTCAAAAGTAAGAAAATCATTGAAGAAATTAGATAAGGAAGAAATGAAGTGTTTAATTAATTTACCCAAAGTTATCCTGTTATTAAAACTTAATCAGATCTTACAAGGATTTTTCTCATCTTCTAGGTTACACAACATCAATTGAGATCGCGTCCTCGGAATCTCTCCGGTACCGTTACCTATGGCCGGAGATGAACCAGAAGAGGAATGCCCAGAGCCAGATGCGGCCATCAACACTAGGCTACTTTCGCTCCACGATCGCCTCACAGGATACGACACCTGCGAAGTTTTCGACGAATGCGAACAACGACCCTTCGATTCATGTAACGCACAGTTACAATTCCGATGATACGGACGCCGCTGGATCCCCATATCGCTACCGGAAATGCATCCTTCGAATACGCCGCGGAGTAGTCCGTCTCCGGCCGCTCCTGTGGCCATATTGATCTCGCAGATTCTCCTAGATATTATTTTCCTTACTAGTCTGGTGAAAAAATGGCTGTATATAAACAAGTTATGGCTTAATTAGAGCGGCACAAGTGGTATAGTGGTTACTTGACCAAATTCTATTTCTATACAGCCCAAGGCTTGCCACATGGAGCGGTGATATAAAAGTTTGTTTATGCTAAAATAGTCACATCCGTTCACTAAAAACTTTGATTTTATTTCGAGTATGTTTAGTATTGTTTAAAAAGAATTTTTTAAAATGAATAGTAATTTTTAGGAGAATGGACGGTCGAAAATTGGTTGAAAAGTCAAATATTGTGGACTTGACTTTTAATGAATGGTTGAGATTGACTATTGTAAAGGATTCAAACTCATAAATACAACAAAAACTCAAAGGTTTTATTTATCTACAAACGATCTTTTACAAGAATCACAACAAGTTTGAATCAAAAAACTCAAAAGTTTACACAAAATATTTCAGACTATAGTACGCACATAACTTCGTAAAAAATCTCGTAAAACCTCTCGGAAAAATCTGAATCAAAGCGTGTTTACAAGAACACAAATCACTCTCTAATCTATTACAAAAATTAGAAGAATATCACAAATTTTCTTCTAAAGAATCAAAGTGAAAAGAGAGAAAAATCGACTGGAACAAAAATGGCGTAAGAGAGAGAGGTGAGAGAAAATGCAAGACTGAGAGAAAGAACAGAATGAATCTGGACGCCTTTCATCTGCCTCTTCAACTGGTTTAAAGGATAAGGTGATCCAACGATTCATAAGGCTCCAGCTGGATAGATCAAACGGTTCCAACTGATTCAGTTTGGATCAAGAAAAGACTTGGGCTTCCGGGTTTGGACTCAGAATTTAACATGGTTTGGGCTGATTCTTCCGGTTTTAGGCCGGGTTGCAGTCTGGGCCAAAATACCTCACAAATCTTCCCCTTAATTGGTACATGCTGCAGCTATCTTCATTCCAGCTTTCAATTATATCCAGCTCCTCTATGAAGTTTCCTACAAGGCGCAAAACAGCAGTATCAAATTCAACAATGTTAAGCAATTTCAAAGCATCTTTAAATTGAGTAATAGGTATTACTTTGGTTCCAGCATCTACTAGATTAAGCTGTGTAGGAATCTTAATCAATTTTACATATCATTTTTTAGTAATATCTCTAATAAAGTGGAATTTAACATCAATATGTTTAGATCTATTATGAAAAAATAGGATTTTTACTCAGGTATAAAGCATTTTGACTATCAGTGCAAATTCAACCTCAGACTCATTTAAGCAGTTAATTTCACCAAGTAATCTCCTCAGCCACATGCATTATTTTACTGCATCAGTGGCTGCAATATATTCTGCCTCAGTTGAGGAAAGAGCAACTAACTTTTGTAGTTGTGCTTTCCAACTGATCCATGAATCATTTAGAGTAAAAAAGTAGGCTGAAGTAGATTTTCTATTATCAACATTCCTAACAAAATCAGAATCTACAAAACCTTTTAGTTTAAAATCATTTGCAGATTTAGAATACATAAAACTCAGATTTAAAGTCCCTTTCAAATATTTCAATAGAGATTTCAGAGCTTCCCAGTGTGGTTCACCTGGGTTACTCATAGATTTACTTAAAACACTAACTGAGAAGGCAATATCAGGTTTGGTTGAGACCATGAGGTACATCACAGAACTTACTGCATTTGAGTAGGGAACATTATGCTTATGTGAACCTCTTCTTCAGTTTTAGGACATTGTTCACTGGACAATTTGAAATGAGCACGTAATGGCAGTGTAACAGATTTAGAATCAAATAGGGAAAAAAATTTCAAACCTTTTTCAATATAACCTTTTTGATTGAGATAAAGGTTTCCAGCTGATCTATTTCTAAAAATATCAATTTCAAGTATTTTTCTAGCTGGGCCTAAGTCTTTCATTTCAAATTCATTTTTCAAATTGTGTTTTAAACAAGAAATATCATGCAGACTTTTTCCAACAATTAACATGTCATCCACATACAAGAGCAGGTATACAGGTTCAGATTTATTACTTTTAAAGTAAAAACAAGGATCATATTGACTTTTCTGAAAACTTAAGCTCTGAATGTATGTGTCAAATCTCTTGTACCACTGTCTAGGTACTTGCTTCAGTCTATACAGAGATTTCTGAAGTAGGCACACTAGATCAGTTTTGTTTTTCTTTTCAAAGCCTTTGGGTTGTGACATGTAAATTGTTTCATCAAGTAAACCATATAAGAAAGCAGTTTTCACATCCATCTGCTTTAATTCTAAATTATTTTGAGCAACCAATGCAAACAATATCCTAATAGAAGTTAATTTCACAACAGGAGAAAATATTTCATTGTAATCTATGCCTTCTTTTTGGGAAAACCCTTTAGCAACTAACCTAGCTTTATATCTAGGCTTACCCCCTTCTGAATCAGCATCTTTAATCTTAAAGATCCATTTACAATCAATCAAATTTTTATTAGGAGGTTTTTAACAAGAGTCCAAGTCTGATTTTTAATTAATGAACTCATTTCCTCCTTCATGGCTTCCAGCCATAAATTTTTCTCTTTAGATTGCATTGCTTATTCAAATGAGCGAGGCTCAGATTCTAAAGAGGAATACAAAGTGGAGGCAGAATAATATTCAAAGTCATCTGACCTAACAGGAGGTCTAACTTCCCTCATAGTTCTATCTCTGGCAAGTTGGTAATTATTCAAATAAGTCTCATCATCACTTATATCAACAAGTACAGCAGGTGTAGTGGGTGCAATGTCATCAACTGGAATATGTTGGGGTTGCTCAGGCTGAATGTGAGTATCATTAAAACTCACCTCAGTTATTACAAAACTTTTTCACAAAGTGGGTTTTCAAGTTTTTCAGACTTGTAGGGAAAAATATTTTCATTAAAAATAACTGATCTACTCAGAATAACCTTAAAACCTTTTTGTTCTTTAACCCATAGTCCGTAGCCTTTTACCCATTCCCCATTACCAATAAAAACACATTTCAGGGATCTGGGATCAAGTTTGGACTGAGACTGGTGAGCATAGGCTGCACAGCCAAAAATTTTAAGAAATGAATAATCTAGAACTATATCATTCCAGATCTGATCTGGAATATTATAGTCCACAGATCTTGAAGGACATTTATTTATTAAAAAAGATGCAGTTTTAACTGCTTCCCCCCAAAAAAAATTTGGGAAATTAGATTGGATTAACATGCACCTTGTTCTTTCAAGCAAGGTCATGTTCATCCTTTCAGCAACCCCATTTTGCTGTGGACTGTATGAAATAGTCATATGTCTAAGGATACCTTGTTGTTTGCAAAAATTTTCAAATTCAAAATTACAGAACTCTAAACCATTATCAGTTCTGATGGTTTTCACCCTTTTGTTTTTCAAATTTTCAACCAAGGTAATCCAGTCTTTAAAAACAGAAACAATTTGGTCTTTAGATTTCAGCAAATGTACCCAGGTTTTTCTGGAATAGTCATCAACAATGAGCAAAAAGTATTTATATCCAGAAACAGTGCAAACAGGTGCAGGACCCCACAAATCAGTATGCAAGTATTCAAGAATGTCATTAGATTTATGCATACCTTTACCAAAAGATAAATTTTTTTGTTTTCCCAGGGTACATTCTTCACAGAAAGGTAATTTTAATAAAATATCTTTACCAAACACCCCAATATTTCCTAACAATTTAAGACTCTTTTACCCTACATGACCTAGTCTTTTATGCCAAAGATTAGACAAGTCATCATTAGCCTTTTTAGCAGTATAGGAGACAGAAGAATTGGGTTTTACAGAAAGTATGTAAATTCCATTAGACTTAGCTGTACTAGTGATCAACAAATTATTTCTCAAAACTTTTGTGTATCCATTATTGACTCTAATATCATATCCTTCATCATTTAAGATTCTTAAGGAGATGAGGTTTCTTCTTAGGTCAGGGACATACCTAGTGTGATTTAGGGTCAAGGTATTATTATCACAAAGTTTCAATATCACTTTCCCAACCCCTTTAATATCACATGATACATCATTACCCAGTTTTACAGAACCAGAAGCATAATCAGAGAAATTATCAAACAAATCCCTATAAGAGCACATATGAAATGTACAGCCAGAGTCAAGAATCCATTTATCTTTCATTTTAGAAGAAGTAGTCACATAAACAACCCACTGTTATTCTGAATATCTACAGTTTCCTGTTGATTATTGTTTTTATTATCCCATATTTTTTTGAAACAATTATTGACAAGATGACCCATTTTACCACAGTAGAAGCATTTCCTAGTAACTTCCATTTTTCTATCAAATTTGTTGTTATCATATCTTTTAGTATCAAATGTGTTATGATCAGACTTCTTATCAAATCTTTTATCCCTAGGTTTGTTAGGTATAAAAATCTTAGTCTGATATTCTTTTGTCTGCCTAGGAATATTTTAATTGTGGTTCCAAGTTTTGTTATTGCTACCCTTGAAGGAAGTCTTACCCCTTATGAATGAAAACTCAGCATTATAAACTTCTTTTAGTTTAGATTTAGACTCAAGTTCTTTATTCTTAAGGGAAGTATGTATTATTTTCACAGACAATTTTTGGCCACCATATTCCAGAGCATTCCCAATATCCTTATACTTATCTCCCATACCATTTAGCAAACACACAACTCTCTGATCCTCAGTAGTTTTCTCCCCAGCATTTGGAAGGTCCTGAGTTTTTCTATTAAACCTATCAATGTTTTCTTCAGCACCCAGGGAAGGATCAAATTTGAAGTTAAAGAATTGTTTACATAAAAAACATTTATTTGGAAGAGACACAGTAAGGAAGAGTTCTTCTAGTTTATCCCAAAGGTCAGCAGCCGTTTTAGTTTTTCCTACTTTCCTAATTACAGTATCAGAGAGATGAAGAAATAGTGTACTCCAGGCTAGTTCATCTTGTTCAGTTCTTCTTTCCTCAGTCAAATTTTCAGGCCAGGTTTCATCTATAGCCTTAGCACATTTTAGTTGGAGTAAAAGGGCCTTAATTTTCTGACGCCATAAACTGAAGTCCCCCTTCCCATTCCAAATCTCAACCTCAACCTTGGCAGTATTCATTTTAAAAGGTTTTGGAAGAAAATTATTACAGATATGCAGGAATAAAAAAAATAACAAGAAATCAACAATGTTCAATAAACTGCAGAATTACACGAAATCACAGAGATCAAGTTTACACAAAATAATCACAATGCAAGACAACAATAACAACAAAGAATTATACAGAAACACGGAAGAATAAGAAAGATATTGTCTTTCTTTTCCTCAACCCTTCTTAGGTCGGCCTAGAACTACCTCAAATTCCCGGATTCTCTAAGGGAATCCTGGACAAAGGACAATAAAGGGGTCCAAGAGGGATTCAACGGAGGAAATATGAAAGATAAGCAAATGGGCTCAAAAAACCCTAAAAGTTTGAAAGATTTCACCTGATTGATGTGAATATTTTTCAGCGATTAAATTCCTCTTAGGAATTTTTCAACAACAGTAACCCTAGTTGCAGAAATTTTCAGATTCACGCTCCAGTATGCCAAAGAACCAACAAATTCGTAACACAAATGTACAGATCTACAAAGATTTTACGAAAAACTCAAAGGTATCAGATGATTCAACATTGGGTTTTTCAGATCTAGGGTTTTCATAAAAAATTTCAAGATCTTCAAAAACAAAGATTTTATTTCACGTATCAGAAACCCTAAGGCTCTGATACCACTGTAAAGGATTCAAACTCAGAAATACAACAAAAACTCAAAAGTTTTATTTATCTACAAACGATTTTTTACAAGAATCACAACAAGTTTGAATCAAAAAAACTCAAAAGTTTACACAAAATATTTCAGACTAAAGTACGCACATAACTTCGTAAAAAATCTCGTAAAACCTCTCAGAAAAATCTAAATCAAAGCATGTTTACAAGAACACAAATCACTCTCTAATCTACTACAACAAATTAGAAGAATATCACAAATTTTCTTCTAAAGAATCAAAGTGAAAAGAGAGAAAAATCGCCTGGAACAAAAATGGCGTAAGAGAGAGAGGTGAGAGAAAATGCAAGACTGAGAGAAAGAACAGAATGAATCTGGATGCCTTTCATCTGCCTCTTCAACTGGCTTAAAGGATAACGTGATCCAAGAGTTCAGAAGGCTCTAGTTGGATAGATCAAATTGTTCCAACTGATTCAGTTTGGATCAAGAAAAGACTTGGGCTTCCGGGTTTGGACTCAGAATTTAACATGGTTTGGGCTGATTCTTCCAGTTTTGGGCTGGGCTGCAGTCTAGGCCAAAATACCTCACAACTACTATAGAAAAAAAGAGAGAAAATTAATGAATATCAAACAAGGGCTTCAATTCAAAGTCAACATTCATCAACTTTTATCAAAATCTACTAAAAAGTTGATTTTTATCAATACCAAATAGGGGCTAATATGATTTATAAATTGGTTTATTAATATTTTTTATGTAAAAAGGAGTGGTTTGAAAAAATAAATGCGTGGTTAAAAAGTAGATTGATAAATTATGTAGTTTATTAAAAATCAATTTATTTGATTTACCAAACGAGTGCTATATTATAAGATCTGTTTGGTAAAATATTTTTTTTTTATAAACAAAAAATGTAATTGTTGGAATGTAAACAATCCTACATCGGTTGTGAAGAAGGAAATAAACCACAATATAACCCAAGTGAGCTACTCCACCCATTACCAATTGGTTTTGGGTTGGAACCTCACTTGGGCCTGGGGTTTGGGCTTGGAATTGGGCATAATTAAAATATTCATGGTCCCAACAATAATGTTTTCGAGATAAAAAAATGTGATTAAAAAGTGGTTTGAAGAAATGTATATTATTAAAAAGTGATTTGAAAAAATATGTTATTTATAAACAAGTTACCAAACGGAGGCAAAGATCTCCCGACTAGGAGGAAGGAAACCTTCGAGCAATGATGTTTTCATTTTTTACTGCAAAATAATTATAATTTACAATTACATACATTTTAGCAATACAATTTTTTGTTTAATCATACATATTTTTTATCCACGTTTTATCTTAAAATGAAAAAAAATATAAATAAATCAATTTATAATTGCAAGATCATTAAATAACAGAGCATAATAACGAGAACCTTGCCCTGATAGAGGCAATAGTTGAACGCTGAGCTGCTTTTCAATTCAATGATTTGAGACTGTTGTTTCGTCACCTAGCAACATTTAATTGGATCGTTTATTTATTTATTTATTTATTTATTTTTATTTTTATTTTTTGAAAAATCAACAAGTGCAATTAGTCAAATATTTTTCATCCATAATTATTATTTTTTTTTTTCAAAAATTGACTAATAAAATATTATCACGTCGTTATTTATAATCAACCATTTATAAAATGTTGATCAAACAAAACCTAAATAATGACATATTTCAATTAAAATGGAAAATTGAAAATTATTTTGAATATGTGGTAAATAGAAAATTTGAGGTAGGTAGGGTGGTAATGCTTGACACGTCGAGTTTGCTTGGTCCTTAGAACATTTCCAATGAATATGTGAATTGGGGATGTGAATTGGATGAGAGAGAGAGAGAGATTATTTTAAGATTTAACCGCACGGGATTTTCATTCGTGTAACGATTTCGATGAAAATTTATGAAAAAATGTTGATTATACAATCATAAGGCACATAATAATTAGGTCGAATGCAAACAAATATTTCGATTGCTGACAGTGCTACTCTCTCAAAAAAAAAAAAAAAAAAAAGCATAAAAACCTACCACCCTTGCTACATTGACAAAGGGCTTGACAAAAGCTCTCACATAGGTTGTGAGACCTATAATCATTGCTTTTTACCCCCACAAACCACACGTGTGAGCTTTTGTCAAGCGCTTTGTTAGAATAGCATAATTCAAAAACCTATTTATACAATATCCCATTTTCTATAATGGCATAAAAACCTATTTATAGTTTGTTTTCTATTACAACTAATATTAAACAAAGAAAGACTTAGAAAACTAATAAACAAAACAAAAATGTTTTCTTCTACTTGAAAATACGTTTTAAATATCTTCTTCCCAAAAAATAGCATCCTTTATAGCATAGATACTTTAGTCCAGTTTGGCTTGGTCTAATCTGGCAAACAGAATACTGGTTAGGGACAATTACAATTCCATAAGTCCATATCAAGAGAAATTAGGTTCGATGTAAAAATATACAAGTAATTAAGTATCATTTGCATTACTCTTCAACTATACATTAGCATGTATGTTTTCATAACTGGAAATGGTTAAATCTGATATCCTAGTTAAATATATCACAAGTTAGTGTCGGGTCAAAATCCGAAATATTGATATGCTTAGAGCATCTCCAATGCATTCCGTAAATTGGAAAAATACACTTGACACGTAAGCAAATAGATGGAATATGGTAAAAATATCTCTCCAATGCACAACGTGGATTAGGATGTTAGGCTGACATGCGCTTAAAAAAATAGAGATTGTGGAGTGTTCCGTCTACATCTAGACGTTCCGTGAGACATGCTGACTCAGCATTAATTTTTATTTTATAATTATTTAATTACTGTAGATAAGGATGTGGCTCAATTAAATTGTATGGTATAATAAATTAGTTTCCTTTTGGACTCTGCATTAAATTAGAGATAATGTCGTAATTAATTTTAATTTTATAATAAAAAAAATGGCACGTAATCAATATTATTGAAATGTAGAAAGCACCATTGAAGAGTAAATTTTGAACTGCTCCGTCTATTTATCCACGTTCTCTAGAAGTCCGTCTATTTTATCGCCACATCAACCCCAATTCACGTTATGCATTAGAGATGCTCTTACAATCACATATATCCTTCTTTTTTTAATGAGATTACCTGTCCAAATAAGCAATGGGTGATATTGCCCGATCATCCACATGAGATATAAAAAGAGAAAACTCAAGAGGAAACATTTTCAAATATTCAGTTCTTTTTCATTCTAAGCAGAAACACAAAGACACAAAATTTACGTACCTGTTATGGAAAGCAGGACACTGCCAAGTGAAATCAATCCTTTTTTGCTAGTTTTACTAAAAAAACTTAATGATATAATGCGGAGAAAGACCAAAAACAATTTTTTTGATTCCAAAATGTTGTATTACACAGCCCAATGGCAAAATTGATACCAAAGTGTAATAATGGCTCGTGCTCTTCTTTGTAACACATTTGCAATAGGTCAATTCATATTTAAATTCTTGATAGAATTAATCAATCTTGCCAGCTAAAGATCATTTGTTCGAAATTTTCACTTCAAGTTAGCATATATCCGTTAACAACTCAATTTTGTAATACTTATCGAAGACACATTTCAACTTAAAAGGCCTCAAATCTTCCAGTTGTAACTTGTATCCACTCCAATATCAACACTGTTGACGTCTATTTTTGCCAACAAATAAAGATAGTGGACTTTTTATTGTTTTCAAATGAATGATCTATTTGTAGAAAATTTGGTTAAGTACACGGCTCTAATTTCCTATTTCCGACACTGAAGTAAAACATGGATAACAAGTGATATAAAAAGATTAACGGATCAAAAATGAACTGAAGTTATGACAGCACAAATTCACGTCCAGTTCGATACCGATCTAACAGTCGGGTCGGATTAACGAAATCAAATAACAAGAGTTTTGAGAAGTTTTTTCTAATCATCCCCCTAAAGAGCATTTATGTTTCTTATTTATAGTAGGAGATGAGACAAAACACAATGATTACAACATATCACGTCTGCAGCATGTGATTGATATTGACTAATGACATTGCTACCAACGTGACAGTAAATGATTACACTGACACATTACAGATAATTATGATTACTGACACATAATGCGGCTGATTTGACCCTCCTGCAGTGCCGCCTTCTCACCTCGGTTGAATAATCACCTCGGTCATTATCACCTCGCTACAACATCACCTCGGTCTTACCAAACCACCTCTCTCCTTAAGTTGAGGTCGGTCACAATAATCATCTCAGTCATTATCACCTCGCTTCAACATCATCTCGTTTCAACATCACCTCGGTCTTACCAAACCACCTCTCTCCTTAAGTGGAGATTGGTCACAATAATCACCTCGGTCATTATCACCCGCTTCAACATCACCTCGGGCTTACCAAACCACCTCTCTCCTTAAGTTGAGGTCGGTCACAATAATCACCTCGGTCATTATCACCTCGCTTCAAGATCACCTCGGTCTTACCAAACCATCTCTCTCCTTAAGTTGAGGTCGGTCACTTAAATCACCTAGGTCAACTAATAACCTCGATTTATTCCGTGTTTGTCGCTGCAATTGAAAGTTGACTGTCGTTGACATCCATTATCCACCTCAGCACGATGCGCAACAAATGTCCCCTCGAGATCAGTTCGAAAAAGATTTATGGACGGATCTCGAAATCCACCTCGTCACGCTGGCTACATGTTGACCTCGGCTTCTTTATATTTTGCCCTTCCCATTGCCAGGTGTCTTCACATGAACGGTGTGTCAGTTCTTGGATCAAGTGTCCCCGCCTCTTTAATGACTACGCGTCTTGTCATTATGACTGATTGGTGACAATTCTCTCTCCTCTTCTTATAAATAGGAATATCCTTCCCACCATTTAGCATACTGAATCTCTCAAATTCTCTCTACAAACGCTGGATCATTTTCCTACGCTGTAGCGACCGAGAAATTTTTATTATAATAAAAGTTAAATTTATTAATATTTGTCGCTACGATTTCATCCATTTTAAGAAAAACGTGTTCGTCTAGCCAATTAAATTATTTTAAAAATTATAAGAAAGAAATTTAAATCCGATTAAATCTTTAAGTCCGATTTTCGATTTTAAAATTTGTCCGAAATTATTATTTCATTTTGAACCCAGATATTTATTTTAATTCCTAAATTTTCTTATTTTACCATTATTATTTTAAAATTTAATCCATACAATTTATGTTTCAACCAGCCAAAATACATCCCTTCAAATTCCAAACTGATCAATTCTTGTCATTCAATAGCAGATTTATTCATCATCATTACACATGAGAGTTACAATCCTTTCAACTTTCCAGAACAGTCTATAATTCAATTCCATTACCTCCATTCTTCCCTCACGAGCACACACTGCAGATTCTGAGTAAGCATTCTTCCCTGCCTTCAATTCACACAAACCCACACAGTCACAGTCAAGTTATTTCAAACCATAATCTGAAATCCATAGAACAAGCATCTCCTCCAAATCGATTTTTCTTCAATTTACCAAACGTCACCAACTGGAGGCTCGAATTTTTCAGCTTCGATTTCAAGCAGCCAACCCCAATTCCACGCAATCAGTACCGCCATGGCCGGAACCTCAGTCCACAACCTCTGCATTCAAGACCTGACACCAATGTCACAAATCACACCCTGCCGATTTAAAATCCACAACCGGTATCACCATGGCCAAAACTTCAGTCCACGATTTCCACATTCAGGCCCGACACCAACGTCACAAATCACCCTTACCCATTACACTTTCTACCCACAATTTATACCAAACACCCAAGAAATCAGAAATAAAAGAAGCCCAACGTCTTACCTGGGTCATCGTCCGGATTATCGCCGGAAATAACTTCAAACCCGAACCTTGTAGCTTCGATTTTTGCACAAAACAATCTGACCCAAACCTTCGTTTTCATACACCCCACCGGCCCTACTGCCCCCTTGCACCGACGGTAGTATAACCGCCTGCGTCCAGCCGGCGGCCTCGAGTCGGAGAAGGGGCGAGCTCCGCTCGCCATCTCTCAATCTCTGTCTCGAAATGTAGAGAGGAGAGAGAGATTTTGATATAAATCAAAAATCTGATTTTCAAATTTGCCCTTTAGTCCCAACTTTTAAAATCTGTCAACTTTGACCCCAAGTTTTTAATAGCTATTATCTTAGCCCTATAGTTTTTAAACATTTCGAGTTAGCTCCTCTTATTTCTGAAAAATTTTAATTCAGTCCCAAATCTTTTAAGTTAGTCCCAAACCTTTAAAAAAAAAAATTTATTTTGTTAAATTCTCAAATTATCCCCAATCTTTTTATTTTATTTCCAAAATTTCTAATTCAAATTTATTTTATTTTGGCTAGACGACGCGAACGGACGATTAGAGACTTGAAGTTTTTCCCGCTCGATACATATACTCGTTAAGCTTTGAGGTAGACTCACACTCAATAATTTATTTAGCTATGATTTGCATGTGAATTTGAAATTATGTAAATCATATATGATGTTATGTTCATGTGATTAACCATGAGGGGTAAGACGGGAAAATGCTCTCCCGAAAATGGTGTAAGAAGAAGAAATGTTATATGCGCTATAACTTCCATGCATAATTGCATGTTGAATTAAGACAAGACAAGGCTACTTTCCGCACTTATTTGAATATGTGTTATGTTATGATATTATGAGAAAAGTATGTTAGCATGATTACATGTTTATGTGCAATTTATGGATTAAGTGAATTATTCGGTTATGAGTTTACTGAGTATTTCTTAGAAATACTCATCCCGTTATTAACAATTTTTGCAGACTTCGGAAGCGGTGGCGAGTGATGGAGACAAGTGGCAAAGAAATCATTAAATGTTATTTTAAATATTTAAATTTCTGTTTATTTTAAGTCAAACTTTATTTTGCCGACTATGGTGAATTTGGATGAATGATTGGAATAATATTTTATGCAAAATTTAAAAATTTCAATTATTTCCGCTAAATGAATATTTATTTTTAAATTGAGTTTGAGACGATGAAGTGGCGTTTCGAGTATTTAGAACTCGGGGCGTTACATAAGCGGCCCGTACTTCGCATCGTTAACCGATCAGACCAGGTTAATATACACGATAGGTGAGAGCACTTTGACAATTCTGCTTTACTCCCCTTGTTTTAGACTTAAGAATGAGGGCACTTAAGAATGAGTCATAATTCTAGTTTTGAGGAAAGTGTAGTGAGGAACTATCTGTATCTTGGGAAGAAATTAGGGAAACTCAGTGCCTCTTTGGAAACGAGGAGGACGAGGACGAGATCCCACAACCCCAACCCCAACCTCTAGCTATAGTACCTCCATCTCATACAATTTCAGCAAGTTCCTTCCGATACCCTTCTACAGCCTCTTTCCAACGACCAGACCCCTATTCTAGTTACAGTTCTGACTTTGCTTGCAAGCATTTTCGTTCTGAAGCCACTGAGGACGAACTAATCATTTGGAAAAACAAATATAGAATTCCCGGTTATGTCTACTTCTTCCTTCCTGAAGACTTCGAACGAGCTGATCAACCGCCTAAAGGTTGTATTGCGGCCAATTACCAAATCTTGAGGCAGGCCTGAGATTTCCCCTTCCGTTTATGATAACGAATTTCCTTTGTTCCTGGGGTGTTGCCCCAACCCAAATTCATCCTAACTGTTGTAGGTACATCTTCGGGTTTATTTCCCTTTATAACCGTTTGGGATACAATGACCCCCACCGTAGGCGAATTCAATTTTGCTTACCAGTTTCGAGCTGATGGCAAGAAAACGGGGTGGTTTTATGCCATGCATAGGTCGGTCTTTGGGGGTCAAAATTATTGATTGGTCTGCCTTAATCAGTCTATTCGTAGAAAGAAAAGTGGTTTTTCGTAGGGGAAATCTGATGAGCCCTTATCGAAGTGATGGAGTCAGCTCTACTGTTCCTGTTCACTATAGGGACAAATTTAGTAAGTTTAATCCTTGTGATATTTTCGAGCTGAATTGTTCTTGTTGACCACAAAATCCGGCTGGACCTTGGACCAACACGTCTCAGCTCCTCCCTCTTGAACACGTGGATCTCCTGCACACTGTGACAAACAATCAGTTTGCAAAGGGGGCCGAGGTGGCTCCCGTTTGCACTCCGATGCCAAAGTCAGTGCTCATTTCAAGCAAATATAAATTGAATGCGGGAAATATATAAGTGTGTAAAAGAGAGAAAGGGGAGTGAGAGTACAATATTTAGTTAAGAGAGTGAAAATGCTAACCCCGTTTGGATGAAATGAGTGTCTTATTTATAGAGGAAGTTGTTGTTTTGGACTTTACACGTGTATTTACCCTAGCTGTTGGAGAGGAGGATCTTACTTTTTGGCAGTAATCATTGCTACGTTTGGTAGGGGATGGGCGCCAGTCACTTTTTGATAAAGTCGGTGTCACATCTCTGACTCCATCCATTATCTCATCACTCATCCGAGGTGTTACCATGGAGCACCCCCGCTAAACATAAAACACCTCGGCTAGTCATAAACCAGTTCGGTTAAAGAAGTTCATGTGTTGTTCCACCTCGGCAGTTGACCCAAGGAGATATCCTAAGCTTTAGCCATGGGCCAAGGTCCATTGGGCCTCTATCGGGCCCTCGTTGGTGGTTCACTGTACTCCCTTTTGGGCTTGGTCTCAACACTAGTCCCTCAAATCCGATGTGGTCATTCATGGGCGGATAGAATTTGTCATAGGTTCGAAGTACTAATCTTGTTCTGATAACGTTCTGTAATTAGACAACTATAGGATTGCGGTTTTGCCCAAATTTCGTTATCTGTAACATCCAATATTTTATAATTATTCTGCCATCCGTTAGCTAGGAATCATCATATGACGCTGCAAGCTTAAGGTTCAGAATGACATTCCTTAGGGGAATCTCGGATTCAAAGTAAAGTCGACTTCCTACTCCCATTTTTCCTCCCAGGCGAAAGTCAGGATTATACTAGCATGTCTCTTAGGCGGCGCATTTAATATAAGGGGGCTACTGATATCGGTTCCTAAGAAATATGAAAGGGATGGGGTGACATCTTTCCGCGCGTGGTACACACTGTGTTAACTGAATGGTTTTCTCCCTTCTTTCGACAGTTGGAGCTTTGATTAGACCATCCCCCAAGAGACGCGGGTTACCCGTGTTAATCATGCGTCTCAAAGACCAAGGGTTTTTGTTTATTGGGTTCCCTATAAAGCCTCCTTCTTCTCATTATTTCTCATTTATCGTATTCTTAGAATTTTCGTAGTAACACCTTCGCAAGAAGTTGCAGCGCCTTTTCCTTTCTTGCAAGTCTTTCAGCATCTCTTCAAGGATTTTCCACCCAACAAACCGTCTCTACCGCTCAACACCTTCCATTGGCGTGTTCTTCACTTCGAGTGTACAATCTTGAACGTCCATTTTTTAAGGTAAATTTCTTTTCCTTTGTATGTACAAAGCTTTTCCAGTTCTAATCTTCAAGTGTGGGTTTGAAAATTTCGTTTTGCATTTTGTTTTCCTTTTGGTGAGTCTGTCCTGTTTTTTAAGAATAAATGGAAAGAGTTGGGGGAACGGGTTCACATGAACTATTGACAATGGCGATTCCTGTCAGAGGTTTCTGCCCATTGTCTTTATCGATTTTTAGTTCCCGCTTCTTTAGGGAGCAGATTAAGAGGAGGAATAGGAAATGCAGTGGTATAATTTATTTGGATGATTCTGACAGCAAAGAAGAAGAGAGCCAAACTTACATAGCCCACTTATCTGCCGAAGAGGAGTCCTCGCTGAGAGAACTCCTAAGTAAACATGATAGAGATATGGGGAGAGAAAGAACAGCTGGCTCTTCTTCTGACCCACTGGATCTTAACTTAGGCGCAATTACCCTTTTAGGGCGCATAGAGAGGAAATGGGGCTATCTGGAGAGGATATCGCGCAAGTTGAGGAGTGGGTGGATTATGTGAATAAGGTGTCGGGGTATCATGTGGACCCTGAATCAAACCCAGACTCTTGGGAGAGTAACGAGATAGCGTCTGAAATCCGGGGCATTGATTTGGCAGGCGCCCCCTCAAAGTTCAGATTGCCTGAGGAGGTCAAGTTGATACGTCCGACGCCTTCCTGCCGACCCTGCAGTCCTCCGCCAGGTTATGTGGCAATTTGTTATGATGCTCTGTCATGCGAGATGAGACTTCCACTCCACCCCTTTTTCAGGGCTTTACTCAGGAGTTACGACCTGTGCCCCTATCAAGTGGCCCCTAACTTCTGGACACAAGTTGTTGGTACCTGGCTGGTGTGGCAAGAAGTCAATCCAGATTCTCCCATCTCCATAAACATCATCCACACCCTGTACACTTTAAATAAGTTCGTCAAGAGGGACAAGAATGTGAGGGCTGATGTAAAAGACTGGTACTACCTATCTCCCCGAGGCTCCTATCCTCCCATCATTACTGGGCATCCCACTTCCATAAAAAACTGGAGGAGCCAGTGGTTCTGGGTCACAGGAGAGTGGCAAAGCTCGCCCGTTGACCCTACTCCTGAGATCACCGTTCCTCGAACTCTTTCCTCTCCGCGTGAGTTTTATCTTGTTTCATTCAATTTACCACCAACACCGCCATCATCTTGTGTTATGATTATTTGCTATTATTATTATTATTTTTATATGGGTGTACTATTCATGTTTCTCCTCTTCTGTTCATAATATGACGCATTTCCTTGCTTTGTTTATTACCTCAGGGCCTATCTTCACTTCCTTGCTCTCTGACGTGGACTTACCACTGGTGAGGCGTCTCTTCGCCTATAAAGGCACCTTCCAACAAGTTATCCAGCAAAATAAGCTGTTCGTCAAGCACGGTCTTATGCGAGCGTTGGGTAAGTTGTGTTGAGCACACACACACACACACATTTGTATATATATATATATATATATATATATATATATATATATATATATATATATTTTTTTCATATATCCCAGATTTTGACCTGTTAAGACTGATCAGTCCTATCCCTAGCAGGTTCCAAGGACTTCCCCAAAATCTCCCTGAAAGGGCTCATGGCTAAGAAGGTCCCTCCCCTCCTCCGTCACGGCAGCGAGGTGGAAAAGAAACAGAAATCAATGTTGGCCACACTTCATGAGGAGGCGGCTAAACAAGTTTTCGAGGTGCCTACTACAGAGCCAAAGGGTTCCTTCCCCGCCCTAATGCCTCCCCCTGCCTCGCTACCTATTGGCCCCCATCCTCCAAGCGTGATCGAAGGAGGCGATCCCCAAAGGGACCTCCCTAAAGGGAAAGGAAAGAGGTCAGAAAGAGGAGGTCACAGGGGGGAGAAGGTGACCAGGAAGGGCACATTAAAAGACATTTCTTCCGAGGACGTTACAGAGTCCACTTCAGAGGAGGAAATCCTCCCCCTGAAAAGGTTAAAGAGGGGTACAGAAGCCTCTTCCAAACTTCCTCCTCCTCCGTCGGAGTTATCTGACCCAATTAAGGAGCCAGAGGTATCTGTTCCGAGCCTTCAATATGAAGTGACCCAGGATGTGGCCGACGAGCTCGCTGGAATTAAAGCTAACGTCCTTCGCAGAGATGTGGATTTCGATTCCAGTCTCCTTAACTCCCCTAACTCTCCACCCGCCAAAGCTGCGCTAGCTACAAGTCAATTCTGGACGGAGGGTTGGTTTGCTTTTTCCTCAAGCGTCCCACCAGCTCGAAAACTGCTTACTGCTAAGGCCATGAATGTTAGGGCTCTGGCTTCAATTAATGAAGTGGAGTCTTCCGTTTTTGAGGCCCAACGGGACAAGAAGAATGCAGAAACGGCACTTCGCCATGCGGACAAGATGCTGAAGGAAATTAATGACCTCAAGGAGCATTTGTCCATCGCTCGCAAGGCCTCCTCAGAAGATAGGATAACAGCCAAACGCCTTCAGGAAGACAATGAAAAGCTAAAGCATGATCTTCACGCTTCCGAGGCAGATGTGGCATCCCTTTGTAAGAAATTGGATGACTCCAACCGGGCTCAGTCCATAGCTTCCGAGGCCCTGACAGCAGACAATGCATCTAAAGCTAAGCTGGAAACTAAGGTGGCGGCAGCCACTGAGAAATTGGGAGAGAGGTGGAAGCTCGAAAAAAGGCGGAGGAGGACCTTGCCTCTCTAGAACGGCATATGCAATCCAGGATCACGGAGGTTCTGGAGCGGACCATTACAACACGAGTGAAAGGGGCTTTGAATGCCAAGGTGTCCGAGACGATCCAGAATTTTAAAGACACTTTTGAAGAGACGCCAGAGTATGAGGCCATGCAAAGGGGATTTTGGAATATAGGGGCTAGGATGGCTTTGGGGGACGTAAAGGAAGCTTTTCCAAATTTGGACCTATCCTCCATCGAAGCCCTGTACCCCGAACCTTAAGATGCGGATAAGGGCGATTCCCTTGATGATCCCGCTGATCATTTAGATGTACCTGGCAGAAACTCTTCAAAAGATGTCCCTCCTCAATGATCATCTTTGTATTTATTCTTTGCCATTTTTCATATTGTATATTTCTCGAATTTTTTCAAAATGTAAATGCAATGACGCTTTAAATTGTAAACGTAATGATTCAATTAGCTCGTTGTTTTGATCATTTTGATAAATTCGACAGTTGTGTACACAAGTTTTTGACAACGTCATTTGTTTAAGTGTGAATTTTCTAAACGCTTCTAAACGCAAACGCCTTCTAGACGCATTGTTACCAAAAGCATTGTATCAAGATAGTCCCTCAGATCTAAGTAGCTTAAGGCACCATGTTTACTAGTTAGATCTGATTTTGACAAACACTTGAACATGTTTGAATTATACTTTGTCACACCTGCGATTCTTCCTTCTTACGATTATTAGTTTGGACAAGCTCCTACTGATGGTGTCAATACGTTCAACCAATACGCATTGATCGTAGTACGGGCTTATAAGAGTCCCTTGTTTAGCAAAGTTCAAGTATAATGGAGTTGTACTCTCCCATAAACAAAATAATTTAGACATTTTTAATATCCTCCATGTTTACCGAACAGCAGTTGATGCAATCTTTAACGTAACTCACTTCAAATTTTCATTAAAATTACGTGGAGACATTGTAATCATCGAAGAAGAATTTGATTTTATTGAAAATAGCGACGAATGTGATCCGTGTTCCAAGGATTACACAAAGGTACCTAGATAGGTCTTCGATCATGTACGTACCGGGTACCACCTCGACGGTGATTTTGTAAGGGCCTTCCCAATTAGGACCTAAAGTCCCTACTCCTGATTCTTGAGTAGAGGGAAGGACCTTTTTAAGGACTAAATCCCCAATGTTAAAGTGCCGACCCTTTACCCTTTTGTTGTAGTAGCGGGCCATTTTTTCATGGTACTTGGTCATTACTATTTGAAAGTCACTCCGTTTTTCCATGAGGAAATCCAAGTTTGTCCTCTGTGCTTCTTCGTTTCCCGCCTCGTCATAATGGATTTGACGAAGAGAAGGTAACCCAATTTCAACTGGACATATCGCCTCGGATCCATACGCCAGGGAGAAAGGCGTTTCACTGGTGGCCGTGTGCGAGGTGGTCCGAAGTGCCCATAATACTTGTGGGAGTTCATCTACCCATGCGCCTTTTTTGGATTCCAACTTCCTCTTTAGGGTGTTTTTTATGGTCTTATTCACTGCTTCTACTTGCCCATTAGCTTTTGGATGATGCAGAGACGAGAATAATTTCTTAATTCCCAAATCGTCTCACAATTCATCAATGCTTCTGTTTTTGAATTGTTTTGCATTATCACTAACCAATGAGTGTGGTATTCCAAATCTGCATATAATATTCTTCCAGGCGAACTTGGTGGTATTGGCTTCGGTAATCCTCATCAGGGGTTCCACCTCGACCCACTTGGTGAAATAGTCAATTGCCACTATTGTAACACAATTGTTACCAGCACCTCTGGGCATAGGACCAATAATATCAATCCCCCACTTCGCGAAAGGCCTAGGGCTAGTTATTACAGTCAATTTGTGATGCGGCTGATGCGGTATGGTTGCATGCCTCTGGCATTTATCGCACTTTCAGATGACGTGATGAGAATCACTTCGCATAATTGGCCAAAAATATCCCTGTTTGAGGGCTTTCCGAGCCAGCGATAACGCCCCAGCGTGGTTGCCGCATATGCCATCATGGATTTCTTTCATTATATATTGTCCTTCCTCTAGCCCAACACATCGCAACAAATGAGAGGTGTAGCTCTGTTTATAAAGCAGATCATCCAAGAGTACAAAATTTGCGGCATATCTTTGCAATCTCCGAGCTGCTTCCGGCTCGTCTGGTATTGTTTGATGCTTCAAGTATGGCAGTATAGAACTCATCCAAGATCCTTCTTCTTCTATTGCCAAAATTTTCGTTCCTGGCTCAATGGAAGAAGCCGACAAATGCTCAATTGGAACCACATTGTGGAGCTCGGAATCATTACTGCTTGCTAGTTTAGATAAAGCATCTGCATTGGAATTCTCAGTTCTGAGAATATGATGTTACTCCATTTTTCCTAAGCGCACGGCTAAATCTTTCACTTTCTTCAAGTAAGCAACCATGGCCAACTCTTTGGCAAAAAACTGTCTGTTAAACTGACTTACAACAAGCTGCAAGTCACTATTTGCCATTACAGACTTAATCTTTAGAGCTTTCGCAAGTCTTAGTCCATCTAAGAGCGCTTCGTATTCTGCAACGTTGTTTGAGGCTTTAAAGCCAAAACGGATCGCACTGTGCAGTTTGTATCCTTCTGGACTCATTAGTAGTATCCCCGCCCCGAATATTCCTTCAGCCGAGGACCCGTCAACGAACAATTTTCACTCACGGCTATCCTCCAAGTTATCAATCATCTCCACCTCGGGCGGATGTGTGAACTCAACTATGAAATCTGCTAATGCTTGACCCTTTATGGCTGTCCGAGGCTCATAATGCAGGTCGTATTGGCTGATTTCTATCGTCCACTTCATTAACCTCCCAGATACTTCTGGTTTTTGCAATACTTTCCTCATAGGAAAGTTTGTGAGAACGTGTATGGAGTGCGACTGAAAGTGGGGGCAAAGTTTGCGAGCTGCTGTGATCAACGAGAGAGCAAGTTTTTCCATAACTGGGTAGCGTGTTTCTGCATCCAGCATGGCTTTGCTTAAACAATACACTGGGAACTGATTCCCATCCTCCTCTCTAACCAATACTGAGCTAACAGCCTCTTTTGACACGGCCAAATACAAATAGAGTGGTTCACCAGCTTTCGATTTCGATAATAATGGGGCCTATCCCAAGGATGCTTTCAGGTTGGTAAAAGCTTGCTCACATTTCGGCGTCCATTGGAATCGCTTCCCTCCCTTCAAGATCTTAAAAAATGGCAA
This sequence comes from Ligustrum vulgare, assembly GCA_963555705.1. Taxonomy (NCBI): domain Eukaryota; kingdom Viridiplantae; phylum Streptophyta; class Magnoliopsida; order Lamiales; family Oleaceae; genus Ligustrum; species Ligustrum vulgare. Next base: position 4,832,264 of record OY743176.1, on the reverse strand, counting down.
GCATTTGTCAGTGGACTTAGAAATGAATCGATTTAAAGCCGCAATTCTTCCCGCCAAGCTTTGCACTTCTTTTGGGCTCCGAGGAGGTCTCATGTTCAGAAAAGCTTTGATTTTATCGGGATTGGATTCAATCCCTCTCATGTTCACCATGAATCCAAGAAATTTTCCGAACGCTACCCCAAAAGCGCATTTCGCTGGGTTGAGCTTCATTCGATATTTCCTCAAAACATCGAAGGCCTCTGACAAATGGCGGATATGCTATGTGGCGACCATACTTTTGACTAGCATGTCATCGACATATACTTCCATGGTGTTTCCCAATTGTTCCGAAAATATACGATTTACCAACCTTTGGTAGGTGGCTCCAGCATTTTTTTAAGTCAAGTGACATGGCTTTTTAACAATAGAGTCCCCTATCCGTAATAAATGAGGTGTGCTCCTCATCCGATTCGTGCATGGGGATTTGATTGTATCCGGAGTATGCATCCATAAATCTTAGCATCTCATGTCCCGCTGTAGAGTCGACTAATTGATCAATTTCGAGGCACGGAGAAACTGTCTTTAGGGCATGCCTGGTTTAAATTCAAGAAATCAATACACACTCTCAATTTTCCATTCCGTTTTGGGACCAAAAAAGGGTTTGATACCCACTACGGATACCGGGACTCTCTGATAAAGCCATTTTTCAATAGCTTCGTCACCTCTTCTTTCAAGGCCTCGTATTTATCAGAACTCATCGGTCTTCTCTTTTTCCTGTGCCCAGGGCTTCTTGGATCAAGTTGGAGTCTATGACGGGCCACTTTAGGATCCATTCCAATCATGTCATCATGTTTCCATGCAAATACGTCGAGGTTCTTAAGTAAGAAGTCTTTTAGTTGATCTTTGTATTCAACCGACGAATCTAATCCAATCTACAACTCCTTGATTGGATCAAGTGGATCAACACCAAAGCATTTCATCCTTTCAGCCGGGGTAGAGCAATTGTCTCCGGCCATTCTTGGGTCTAGATCTGTCAGATCCTCTTCCGACGTCATTGTAACGACTTCACTTTCTGAGGGCCCTTCACCTAGTCTTTCAGGGTCTGGAGCAGTCTCGGCCATTGCCACATCGCTGATCATGTTCAAGCTCCGGTCTTGAAATTTTCGAATAGCGTTTTTGTAACAGGCCTGTGATTCAGTTTGGCTCCCCCAGTTGCTACATCATGCTCCGTAGAGAATTTCATGCAAATGTATTTCGTATGGGTTGCAGCCCCCAGGTCAATGAGACCGGCCTTCCAATTGATCCATGATAAGGGAGATTTTGTCTACAATCAAGAATTCCATGAGGATTCTGGAGAAATTTGGTGCTTGTTGAGTGCATTTAACATGCATTTTTCATATATTTTTGGTGGTACTTTTTGAGTAATTTGGACAAATACCTACTGAATTGTGCATATTTTATGGTTAAATAGGTTCAACATTCAAATACATGGAGAAAGCACAAGAAAGGAGCTAAATAGACGAATAACTGAAGAAATTGAGGAGAAAAGAGTCAAATCCTCCAAAGAGTCAGTTTGGGGACCAAATGTCACTTTCGAAAAGTTGTGGATCGCATGTGTAATTGGTCAAAGGACTAAATTGCAACTTTCCAAAGTTGACGGACTCAAATGCACTTTTGGAAGGGCTCAATTGAAAGAAATCGGACACTTTTGGGACCAAGCTGATCTACATTGAAAGTTGGAAGACCCAATTGTAAATCATTGAAGGACGGAGCTACAGGTGAACCACACGATCGCTTGGATCTATCAAGTCGCGTTCGCGAACTAGGCCGTAAATCCAACCCGAGAGATTTTAGCCCAACCACGCGATCGCGATGTCAAAATTTTGAACTGATTTTCTGGGCCGACCCGTACAACCCGGTTCAGCCCAAACGCTGAGAACGCGGATCTACGCGAAAATTGGGTATTTTTGGGCATTTTTTGGCTAGGGTTTCATACTTTTCTCTCCTTTTTCACCATAAAACTCATTTTTCTCTCCATTGTTCTTCATCTTCTTGCTTTTCTCTTGTTATTTTCTCTTGTTTTTGTATAGTTTTGTTGATGAATGTTGATTTGAGGGAGAAATACCAACATTATTGTGGAAGAATAGTGATATTTTGAAGCAAGAATCATTGGTGAAGGGAAGTATTATTGCTTAATCTTCATATTTCTTTATTTACTTTACTTTGTAGTTGAAATAATGCATTTAATTCTTGAGTTTTATTGTTATTTCACTGTGGGCTAAGTTATTTAGTGTTGGGATGATTGATAAAGCTTGACCTAGCTTAGTTGACATTGATGCTTGTATTAAGAATTTCAGCTTTTTATTATCTTGTACATTTATTGTTGTATTTATTGACTAGCATTTATTGTGGCCACATTTATGCTTGGATTTCATGGGATGTGCAATTATTGAGAAATTGTTGTGTATTCTAGATCAATACAATATTTGCTCTAGGTTCTTGTTTAGGATAGAGATATACCTAAAACCCTAGATGACCCATTGAGCTATTTTCACAAAGGTTTAATGCAATTGGTGTGTTTTTAATCGACATAGAAATATAGTAGGTTAATTCCACTAATTAGGGTTGATTTCACTCGAAAGAGGTAATTGGCTAAACTTGGAAAATCGGATCTAACATGATTAATAAATTGCATTTCTATTTGCTTGTTGAGAATTTAATTAGGTAATGGTCAAGTGGAATCAAGAATCTCAACACTCCTCTATCATCAAATCATCACCATTTTCTACTTATTTATTTAGTATTGTGATTTAAATTCTAGTACTAGGACTTTCCCAAACCAAAACTTTATTGTGTGTTTCTTATTGAAATTGATTAAACTAAAGTGTAATTGAAATATATAATCCTTGTGGGATCGAGAAACTGGACTCATTTAGTCCACTATCACTTGTATGCGATACGTGCACTTGCGGGATGTTTTTAGCGAACATTGCTTGCCCCCACCTCAGTCATAAAGGTTATGAATCCTCTGGGAGTTATGATGTCCCCAGTGAATCCGTATATTGGATCTGGTACTAGAATGAGTGGGGTGCTAATCCCCATCTTATCAAAAGTTACTGCATAAATCATGTTTACCGAGGCACCATCATCCACCATCATTCGTGACAATCCATTCCGAGCTACCACTACCAGGATAACCAACGCGTCATTATGCGGGAAATGCACCCCAATAGCGTCATCCTGGGTAAATGTGATAGATTCCGTCCGAGACATCCCAGCAAGATGTGAATGGATGTGATAATTCACGTGGGCGGGCTGCTTGGCCTCTCTGATATACCACTTCTAAGAGTTATTTGTGCTCCCACCTGGATGGGGGTCTCCCAATATTGTGTCGATTTCGCGAATCGGCGGATCATTTGTAGGCATAGGTGGTTCTCTCGTATCATTAGCATGTACCGAGGAGTTTATCCTGACCTTTTCCCATGTCTCTTTGACGACCGTCAATCCTTTCTTTTGTTGGGTTCTTCCATGGGGCTCGCCTATCAGCTCGGTTAAACTTATGGGTTCCTGGCTTTTGTGTTTTTCCTTTGTCAGGAGAGAAATCGCTTCCCCTTCTTCCGTGTGCCATTTGGTCCGCTAACATGTGAATTTCCCTACAATCTTCCGTTGCGTGGCCATAATACCTGGGTAGGCTCAGTAAGCCCCAATCATGGACTGCTTTCCACTTCGGCTACCTTCCATTCTTCCTTGAGTTGTGGGGGGATACGAAGAGGGAGCGTTGGAGTGCAAGTTGGGGATAGCTTCCGTGATCTCTACTGCATAGCTGGACCAGGTTCCCGGAAATGGACGTGGCACTCCACTTCGGTTACCGCCGAACCTATCCTTATTACCTCCTTTCCTGGGTTCGCTTTATTGGGGTACCCAAGATTGTATCTCCCTTGAGGATGATTGTCTCTGGCCCTAACCATCTCTTCTGAGACAATCTCTTCCTTCATCAGATCTACTAGGGTGTTGTAGTCCCTCGGGTTTCTGCTTCGGACATCCCTCCAGAACATGCTCATCATGTCTAGGCCCCCCTTCAATGTGGAAAACATCTCCGCCTCGGTGATGTTCTCACAAATGTGCATCTCTTCAATAAACCGAGCTAGGTAGCTTTTCAAAGATTCCTCCCTTCCTTGCCGTAAGTCTTGAAGACGCTGGAGTGGGAGCTGGCCTGGCCTGGAGGAAACAAAGCCATTTTTTAAAGCTGTCTTCAAATCTCTCCAACTGTGGATGCTACCAGGAGGGAGTTTTTTATACCATCTATTGAACTTCCCTCAAGGGTTAAAGCGAATGCTTTGCACTTCAGTACCGGAGTGGCTCCGTCTATTTCCATGCTAGCGCGATAGTTTAACAGGTGATCATCAGGGTCACATCGGCCCGAATACTTTGTTATTTCTGCCATTTCAAAGTCATGGGGCACCAGGCACTTTCGGATGCCCTCCGTAAAGGGGCTTATTTCCTCTCATCATCCAGCTCGTATGACGGTAATTCACTGTTCTCGTCATGGTCGGAGTACATCGGGTCATAGTATTGGTCGTAGGGCGGTTGAGCGTAGTCCTACCTTCGTGGTGGCAAAACTCGGTCATAGTTTGGCCTTTCAAAGGTCGGAAGGCCATCATGAGATTTGGTCCGAGCTGCTTCTGCCCTTCTTTCCCGCCTATTCCTAGGCTCATGTGTGGGGCTCAATTTTTCCGCTCCTGTATCATATCGGTCTCTATGCTTTTGGCTCCGTGACAGGGCTTCTTCAGCCCGTCGCTCCCGCCTATTTCTAGGCTCAGCTGCATTGTGCCAACCTTGGTTAGCTCGGCCCCCTCACTTGCCCCTGAATAGCCCTCCTATTCGGCTAAAAACACTGCCATACTTTGAAAGCGAAGCCTCCCTGTGGTTAATTGAGGAATGACCTTGTTCTCTTGGTACTTCATGCACCGGACCTTCTTCATAGAGAGGAACAAACTCCACCTCGTCATATGCCTGCGGATCTTAATAGTAGTAAGAGGCAGTAGCCACATCAGATGGTGAGTAATGTGGCTGCGAGTATTGTGGGGGCATCACGGGTTCATTTATAACATACCCTCTATCCATATAGACATTCATCGCATCAGTTTGTTCTATCTGCTGTTTCTGCATTTCCAACATCTGAGCTGCCATGCGAGTCATATCTCGCAGCATGCAGCGATTTCGGTGCCGGCATGGAGGGTTAGGTTGGGCCACCCCCTCATTTGTGTTCTTACGAGGCCTTTGAGGAGTCTCTTCCTTGCTGTGTTGGTCATTTCTATTCCTACAAGGGTTAACATCATCGTCACTTTCATTCATGTTCAAAGCAGTTTCTTGGTTTTATCTTTTCCTTCAAAAATAGGTGAACTTTTATCTCAAAGCTCTAAGCCTTTTTCAAGGTTATTAAACTTATATTCCAAAGTTTCATTTCTACTCCTACAAGGGTTAACATCATCGTCACTTTCATTCATGTTCAAAGCAGTTTCTTGGTTTTATCTTTTCCTTCAAAAATAGGTGAACTTTTATCTCAAAGCTCAAAGCCTTTTTCAAGGTTATTAAACTTATATTCCAAAGTTTCACGCCTTTTTCAAGGTTAATAAACTTATGTTTCAAAGTTTCACGCCTTTTTCAAGGTTAATAAACTTATGTTCCAAAGCTCTTGTAGTTCTCCGCTCTTTTGCAAGAGGTTACTCGCCCCTTTACGGGGTTTCCTTTTTTTTGTGCGACTTTTTACCATGCGTTTTCGTGATTAGCATTATGGTTTCCCACAGATGGCGCCAAAATGTTGACCACAAAATCCGGCTGGACCTTAGACCAACAAGTCTCAGCTCCTCCCTCTTGAACACGTGGATCTCCTGCGCACTGTGACAAACAATCAGTTTGCAAAGGGGGCCGAGGTGGCTCCCGTTTGCACTCCGATGCCAAAGTCAGTGCTCATTTCAAGCAAATATAAATTGAATGCGGGAAATATATAAGTGTGTAAAAGAGAGAAAGGGGAGTGAGAGTACAATATTTAGTTAAGAGAGTGAAAATGCTAACCCCATTTGGATGAAAGGAGTGTCTTATTTATAGAGGAAGTTGTTGTTTTGGATTTCGACACGTGGCGGACTTTACACGTGTATTTACCCTAACTGTTGGAGAGGAGGATCTTACTTTTTGGCAATAATCATTACTACGTTTGGTAGGGGATGGGCGCCTGTCACTTTTTGATAAAGGCGGTGTCACATCTCTGACTCCATCCATTGTCCCATCACTCATCCGAGGTGTTACCATGAAGGACTCCGACTAAACATAAAACACCTCGGCTAGTCATAAACCAGTTCGGCTAAAGAAGTTCATGTGCTGTTCCACCTCGGAAGTTGACCCCAAGGAGATATCTTAAGCTTTAGCCATGGGCCAAGGTCCATTGGGCCTCTATTGGGCCCTCGCTGGTGGTTCACTGTACTCCTTTTTGGGCTTGGTCTCAACAGTTCTAATATTAATCATCTCGTTTTTTGCAGAGGTAAGAGAGGCAGAGCTGGACCTGAAGGTCATAAAAATGATTATCGACCTGAAGGATCAACCAGACTGGTACAGATAGGTTAAGGAGTTGTTAATTGAGGAGCGTTCTATTCGAATCAACCCTTACTTTCATTGATCCATCTAATTACTACCCACCGCTTCCTAAGTGTAAGTGTTTGTTCACTACAATTCAAATTCAACGCCTTACACATCAGAGGTGTATACTTAGAAAATTTCTGTAATTTATACACTGTCAGCTCATAAAGGCAAGAGGAAAATGGAGTCAATGAAAGCCAAAAAGATCGCAAACGCCAAAGCCGAGGCCCGCAAGAGAGCAGCCCAAAAACAACTAGCAAGAACCTCATCTCCTCCCAGAGAGGATCAAATTCCCCCTCCTCTTCAAAAAAAAAAAAAAAAAAAAAAAAATCAAAACGGGCCTAGGTCATTAAGGAGCGGCTAGACATTCCAATTCCACCTCAACAAATTTCTTGGGACAAAGCTAGATCTTCTTAATCAGCCCTCCAGGCGGAGGGTTTATACTTGGGAGTGAATCCAGTCAGAGCTGAACTGGCGAGCTCGCTGAAAGGATCCTGCCCCAAAATTTACAGGGAGTTCGTTTCTTCTGCCAATTTGACCCCTGGGGGTTTAATGAGAGTCCCCCTGCAGACCAAAATTTCCATGGATGTGCCAGCTAAGACCTGGGCACCTCGCCACGAAAAATTCTGCGAAGACATGCCATTGGACGACCTGTTGGCAACGAGCACTGCTCACGTCGGTCAGGCTTTAAATTATCTTTGCCGTGCTCAATCCAGACTAAGCGAGGCAACCTTCGACACTATAAAATTCAAGAAGTTGGCCGAAGACGCCAAGAAAATGTTCGAGGTGGAAGTGAAAGCCAAACACGAGGCGGAGGCCAAACTAAGAGAGGCGTTGGACTAGATAGCCAAGCTGAAGGAGGCCAATCTTGAACTATCCAAGTTCAATGATGAAGTGGTTCCTTTAAGAGAAAAGGTGGCCTTTCTGAAAAACGAGGTGGCCCAACTACAGGGGGCAAAGGAAAGGCTCTGGAAAGAATTGGACGAGGCTAATCACATAGAGGTTAACCTAAAAAGAGAAAAAGCAGAGTTGGAGGTCGTTGTTCAACGCTCCTACAAAGAGGCTATCAAAAAATTCAAAGACTCAGTGGAGTATGAACACGATGTGGACGAGACTTACTATCTCACATTCAAAGAGATAGTGGAGGAATTGGAAACCAAACGACCCGAGGTGGATATAACCTTTCTGAAGGAAAAGCTCGATCAAATCTATAAAAAAATATCTGGAGCTGATACCAGACGAGGTCGAAGAAGAATCCCTTCTTTCACCACTCCATGAGTCTCAAACAAACCTGCCGAGAAACCAGTGAACGTTGAAGAATAGTTATGTACATTTGATCTATGCTTTCATCTAATATTCACTTCTGTTTTTGAATGAAAAAATTTTATTCTTGCGTCAAATATTCAAAATCCAACAGAGGTGAATATAATAACGAAGTGAACACTTAGACAATTTATTATCATTGAATCACTTCAAACAACCAACAGAGGTGAATATAATAAGACAATTTATTATCATGGAATCACTTCAAACAACCAACAGAGATGAATATAATAAGACAATTTATTATCATGGAATCACTTCAAACAACCAACAGAGGTGAATATAATAACGAAGTGAACACTTAGAAAATTTATTATCATGGAATCACTTCAAACAACCAACAAAGATGAATATAATAACGAAGTGAACCCTCAGACAATTTATTATCATGGAATCACTTCAAACAACCAACAGATGTGAATATAATAACAAAGTGAACACTTAGACAATTTATTATCATGGAATCACTTCAAACAAACAACCAACAGAGGTGAATATAATAACTAAGTGAACACTTAGAGACAATTTATTATCATGGAATCACTTCAAACAACCAACAGGGGTGAATATAATAATGAAGTGAACACTTAGACAATTTATTATCATGGAATCACTTCAAACAACCAACAGAGGTGAATATAATAACGAAGTGAACACTTAGACAATTTATTATCATGGAATCACTTCAAACCACCAACAGAGGTGAATATAATAACGAAGTGAACACTTAGACAATTTATTATCATGGAATCACTTCAAACCACCAACAGAGGTGAATATAATAACGAAGTGAACACTTGGACAATTTATTATCATGGAATCACTTCAAACCACCAACAGGGGTGAATATAATAACGAAGTGAAAACTTAGACAATTTATTATCATGGAATCACTTCAAACAACCAACAGAGGTGAATATAATAACAAAGTGAACACTTAGACAATTTATTATCATGGAATCACTTCAAACAACCAACAGAGGTGAATATAATAACGAAGTGAATACTTAGACAATTTATTATCATGGAATCACTTCAAACCACCAACAGAGATGAATATAATAACGAAGTGAACACTTAGACAATTTATTATCATTGAATCACTTCAAACAACCAACAGAGGTGAATATAATAACGAAGTGAACACTTAGCGGAGTGTCCATTAAATAATGGATTGAGGTCGAATAACTTCACCTCGGTTGCTTAACAACACACCTCGTTTGAGAAATGGAGGTCGGAATAACTTCACCTCGGTTTTTTCACCAACACACTTCTTTTTCAAAATGGAGGTTGGAATAACTTCACCTCGATTTTTTCACCAACATACCTCGTTTGGGATATGGAGGTCGGATTAACTTCACCTCGATTTTTTCACCAACACACCTGGTTTGAGAAATGGAGGTCGGAATACTTTTACTTCGGTAGACAGTGAAATTTCCTCTTCATCAAAGGTAGCCATTTGCCTGTTGCAGACGTCCTCCCCCATCTCAGGGATGGATTGCCCCATGTTGCCAAATGATGGTATCCTACCCTCGAGGTGCTTGAGGGCCAAGAACTAAGGTTTGTTTATTTTCCTCTCAAAGAGGTCTTTCTCATCTTAGAGACTGATCGTCTTGTGATGTTGATGATATCCTGCCTTATAGGTATTTATGGACCATCAACTAAGGTCTTTGTTTTGCATCTCAATGAGGTCTTTCTCGTCTTTGAGACGAATTGCCTTGTGATGTTGATGGTATCCTGCCTTATAGTACTTACGAACCATCAACTAAAGTCTTTGTTTTGCCTCTCAAGGAGGTCTTTCTCGTCTTTGAGACGGATTGTCTTGTGATGTTGATGGTTTCGTCTTATGATGTTGATGGTATCCTGCCTTATAGGTACTTACAGACCATCAACTAAGGTCTTTGCTTTGCCTCTCAAGGAGGTCTTTCTCATCTTTGAGACGAATTGCCTTGTGATGTTGATGGTATCATGCCTTATAGGTACTTATGGACCACCAACTAAGGTCTTTGTTTTGAAAGATCCATTCCGATTCGCATACTTTGGAATATTGAGTTTTTCATTCATCTGATTACATCTCTTACTTGACATCAAAAATATTTACATTCAGTTTCATATCCTACCCTACTGGAAGTATTTCTTCAAGTGTTCTGCATTCCAAGGATGTTGAAGCTGAACTCTATCAAGTGACTCTAGCTCATATGATCCATTGCTTAAGACCTTCTTGATCTGATATGAGCCTTCCCTCTTGGGTCCCAAAGGCTCATAGACCTGACCCACATGTCATCGTACATTTTAAAAATTGAGTTCCTCAACTCATTCCATGGCTTGTCTCAATTCGGGCCCAAGGGCCGAACCTAGCCGAGCCGCCAAGCAACTCAACCAATTTACCCCCCTTGAAAGGGACAAAGGGAGGTTCAAGATTAGTTCAGACTTTGATTTCAAATATTTTTAGAATTTGCACCAAATTGCTATCTATTTGACTATTTGGAATTATGGAAATAGAATTATTGGCTATTTGACCATTTGAAATTATTGACAGAGCTCCTACAACCCCTGCCTTGGAAATTTTTAGATGAAGTAAATCGCAAAATGTGCTTTAGTGAAACAGGATTAAGAACTTACTGTTTAACTATACTTGCAAGGAGCCTCATCTATACTAAAAGTAGAATTCAAACTCTCAACCTACAGTTGCTAGCTCAACTGAAATTTCTTAGTCTCACATTTCAACCAACCGAACTATGTCCCGAAGGCCAAATTGTTTCAATTAAGTTTCCTTGGCCACAGGTTGGAGGCCACGATAGAATGCTATCATCAAGAAATGAAATAGTCAAGAATATCGAGTAACTAGTCGAGCCAATAAAGTAGTCCAGAGTGGAAAACATCTTCTGAACTATTTTACGAAGTTGTTGGTTTTCCGACCAACAAAAAGGAGTCGTTGGCCTTGTATCCCAGGAAAATATTGGAAGTGCAAACAGAGTCGAACCCCTACAAATCTGGCGAAATTTCTGTAAAAGAAACGACTACAGAAAACATACTGACAATTAACAAGAACTAGAATCCAAGTTACTTCCAAAGATTCTGAAAGTAAAGAACAGATTCAGTAACCTCACCCTGTCCCTGTCCCTGTCCCTGTCCCTGTCCCTGTCCCTGTCCCGGCCCGGCCCGGCCCGACCTCCCTTTAAAACTAAAATAAAATCATCCTGAACGAAAGAAAGGAGAAGAAGACAGATTTCATACTGATACAGACTCTAATAGAGAGAATAAACATTCTGTTGCCCAACCCCGGCACAGAAAGATAGCTGCTGCTAATGATACTTCATATAACTGCTCCGAAAGAGAAATTGTCGAATCCAAAATCACCATCTGACATGGTTCCTTCTTGTTCCTACATAACAGAAATGCAATCTTTGTTATAAAGGTAAAAGGGTTGAGACAAACTTGTAAATCCACGAAAACGTGCATAATTCAGGGCATCTTATGTGAAACACTGATACAAATTGAAGACAAGGATCTTTTGTTGACAAGATTGAGCATCTCACTTAAATAAGAGGCAATGCCATGTAATGAACAAACACTATTAATTGATTTAATTTAATTAATCCATGTGGTGAATAACAACACAAGTATAGACTAAATTTGAATATAAGAAACTGATTTAAATCGAAATTCGAATTTCAAGCAAAAATAGCATATGTAGGTAACACAGAATAAGGCGATAAAATAAAACGATGGTAGAAATGACTGATGACTTCTTTAGCAGATCGAGACACTAGCATTTAAAGTATCTCCAACATTGTAATTTTAGAGCCAATAAGTTGTCGCATTTTTTTTTTTTGGTCATTAGCAGAGTTGTATAATGCTTCAAAATGAAGCAACACATCGTTACCAAACTATTTGCATATACTCGATAAGGTATATGGTAACAACCATGGGATCAAACTAAGGCCACATTATCCAAACAACCTTCTAAATCAATGTCATAGCACAGTAAATATCATCAATGGAAGTATACGAAATATCAGTAAATGACAGAAAAAAAAGTCGTAAAGGTTCCATACCCGTTTGATCATTATGTTCATTAAATCATCCAAGGAATGATAAGTTTGGGGAACAAAACCACTTTGCAGCTTCGTTTGCTCCAGAAGTAAGTTTCTGTTGGATCTCATTATTGACTCAGCAGTTGAATTTTCAATCTCATTCTGCTGCATAAGAGTCGAAGCACCTTCATTTGATTGGCCACTTAAGAAGATGTCCATCTTTCCATTGAAGAAATCATTATTCTGGTCCAAACCTTGGCCCAAGGGAGATGTGATGCCGCTGGAAGGAATATGGGAATTCAAGGAACCAAATGCATTATTTGAGGCATGGTTATAATTCTGCTTTTGTTCTCTCCATCCTTGATTTGGTGTTTGGCTCATATTATGAAAAACATTGCCAACCAAACCTTCTTGACATTGAACCTCTCTCGAATCTTCGAGAGATGCTGAAGCCATTGTGGTGGTAGAAATATCAAGTGGGCAGTGCCGTAATTGAGGATCATTTGACGAATTATTGTCTCTCACACTATTCAGAACCATCTGACGATGAAAAGGATCAGTAGAAAGCAACGAATTTGACTGCAACTTGGGCAATTGGTTGGCACTCTGCCAGTTCTCGTTACATTTACCATTATCCAGAAAATGAGAGGAACCATTGACACCAATGTTATAGGGTTCAGAGTTAAAAGGAACCATGTTCAGAGAAGATTGATTTCCAAACTCTCCCCCGTTCAGTGTTACCTGGGAGTCCCCATGTTGCACAATAGGATTATTAGGATCAGGGATAAAAGAGTTGCCTGAGCTACCAACTGCTGCTCTGGGGTCTTTGAACGTAATGGAAGCTGTTAACATTCTCGAGTCATTCATAGAATTGAAATTCCCAATGCTAGTGATGCACCTACTCTGTTGTAACTGATTCAGTTCAAATGACGATGGAATTTCTTGAAATAAACTTGCATTTTGGCTTGCAGCTGAAAGTTCTGGATGAATTTTCCCAAGAGCGCTAATGGAGTTGCTGAAGTTTTGCTCAAGATTTGGTTGGATTGGTGCAGACAGAGTAAGGCTCTGAAGGTTTACGCCACCAGGACTATTTAGTCTTATTGTATAAGGAGATAAGGTAGCATTTGCGAATCTTCCTGATCCAGCCAAAGTTCGAAAATCTCCAAGCCCGTCAAACGAACTCATTCGCATAAAAGGAGAATCCTTAATCCCTAGTGCTGCAGCCATGTTCGCTTGTCGGGTTGCAACTGAACTGATCCTTTTCAGGTAAAGCCTGTACTTCTGCAACAGAGATCGGGTTGTAAATATCCATATAATCAAATGATTGATTGACTTTTCTTGCTCACAAATCACAATGACCCCTAGTATTTGAGTGATCGGTTTGTACAAGGAAAAAATGAATGGTGCTTAAGGGGATTTTGATATCAAAACGTTTGTTGTTCATATCTTTCTTCAGTGGAAACCGAAAGGTAGACTAATTTCACCATTAGCATGCCAGTTTGAGGAACAATTTTTTAAATTTTAGGAAGATCCCTTTCTTTCTTATTTCTAAGTTCCTAATCGCCAAGAGAACATGCCTTCGCTATACACACCAAGAGAATTCTTCCCTCACCATTAGCATGCCAGTTTTGAGGAACTATTTTTTAAAATTTAGGAAGATCCCTTTCTTTCTTATTTCCAAGTTCCTAATCGCCAAGAGAACATGCCTTCGGTATACACACCAAGAGAATTCTCCCCTCAACAGAGTGGTATAATCAGCAACCTATGATCATTATGGGGAAAATAAATTGTGCAATTCGGATTTGTCAAAAAATGCAAAGCCATAACATGATCCTAACTCCTGAAGATATCTATCCCACTTCATTCCCCTACTCTAAACTAATAAGGGAAAAAAAATCTAGTCCATTACATTTCGGAATGGATGAAAGAACTTCCACTGATTGATGGAAATGACACATGGAAGATAAATTAGTACCTGAAGATGGCTTGCCACATTTTCCCGGGTAAGCCCTTCAACATTCATCATGTCAAGGATCCTTTTAGGTACGGCTTCTGCATTTAAAAACAAAAAAAGGATAAACAAAAAAAGAACGTTAATGGGATAAATATTACCATGAAATAGACATTCAACGCGAAGTACTGAAATAGAAGAAGTTACTTTCAATGCCAAGTTGATTCACAGCTGCAACAAACTTCCTATGAAGCTCAATAGACCATACCACTCGTGGCTTCTTCTGTGTTGCAGGGTCTTCGTTTTCATTTCCGTTGTCGTCACTCTCATCTCCATCATCTTTCCTCTTTCTATTAAGTTCCCCATTCTGATCAGGATTACCTACCAGTGAAGTCCCAGTACCGAGTCCACTTGCTTGATTAGCCTTGTCTTGAGCAGTAGCTTTGTTTTGGGATCTGGAATCGGGCTTTTTTCTCCTGATTACATGCTGCCATATATTTCTGAGCTCCTCAATTCGGATAGGTTTCACCAAATAATCACAGGCACCATGAGTAACCCCTTTCATTACAAGGTTTGGATCACTATTCGCAGACAACACTGAGAAAATTTCAAAGCATCGAAAGAAAAATTGAAATGAGTACAACATAATAATTTCTAGAAATCGTCATGTTTACAAGAAGGGAAAAATAAATAAATAAATAAAAAATCATTCAGCCTCTGATGATGAATTCAAACAGGGCAAGAGATATTGAAGCTAAATCGTGTTCAATGGACTCCTGTATTCACGTAAAAAGAAAAAGACAAAAAAATGTTTCGATCAATGAACAAAGAGGTCACTCAAACTTACTAATGACAGGCAGGTCCATTTCAAGACCAACAAGCTCCAAAAGCTTAAAACCATCCATGTCTGGCATATGAACATCACTGATTACCAGGTCAAATCTGTCTTTATTTTCCCTCAACATTTTCAATGCCATCCTTGCCTGACTTGATATAGTAACTGTAAAAACCACAATAATCTCAAAAGGATGAATTTAATCGTATTTTCAAATCGAAACATACAAAAGTGATGTTGAAAGATCTATTTAAGTGGCAACCGTAAACTAAATCATGATGAGAAGACACAAGCTATAACAGTGTGGACTCAGAACAGAAAATGAGAAAGTAAAAGGATAAAAACTTAACTAATACAAATGATGATGCATCAAAATCTACTAGAATTCCGCCAATATATGGAATCATATGAAGTTTAGATGCAAGATACGAATCCTATTATTATGACGAACATCGCAAAATTATTTACTGCAGCCTATTTCAGACTAAAATGATGAAGATGACTGCATTAGGATCTAGTCAAGGGAAATCACTCGTCTGGAGATCCACCATATTTAATTATCAATGTATTTTGGCATGGCCTAATAACATGGACGTGGACAGCATTTGCAAAGTAACTTAAAAAAGGAACTGTAAGCGGGTAGATACAGGACGACCCAAAATTAGGTGAAGGCATCAAGTATTAAGCAATTAAAGCATAAGAATACCCAATCAAGATCTTAAACCATGTTTCAATAGGAAACACAAAGATTGGATCAGCAAAATCCAGAACAACGAATACACAATTCAAAAATTAGGTACAAAAATTTTGATGCACAATTGAACAAACCCTACTTTAAAATCTAAGATATTATAATCCCAACAATTACATTAGAAAGAAAGAATCTTAAAATTAAACAAATTTCAACATCAATAATGGATCAAAATCAATTAAGCAGACCGCAGGAGACACATACCATGGTACTGGCATTTTCTAAGCAGAGTCTCCAATAACTTCAAACAAATTGGGTTATCATCAACAGCAAGAACACGAAGACCCACTGGAAATTTGTCAAAATTTCCATTTTCAGCCCTAATTTCCTCGACAGTCATCTTTAGAACCCACAAATCCAATAACCCAAAACAGGGATCAGAGAGTCAAAAGTTTGAGTCTTTCACTCTTCAAGTCACTTTCTTGAATTCTTGGCAAACACCCAGTTGGCAAAAGTGTTTTTTAATACGTAGAATCAAGAATTGATACAGATAGAGGCAGATCAAAGAGGTACACAAAAGATAGAGTGTCTGTAGAGAGAGTCGGAACCAAAAACAAAAAAACAAAAGACTTTGCTCAATTTAAAGCTGGGCAATGATGGCGATGGGCAGAAAAGAGTGAAGGGCTTCAACGCAACAATAAGAACAAATTGAATCAGTTCTTTTGCTCTTATGAACCAATGTCTGACTTATATAAAATAGTAACAAATTGTTTCTATATTGATCTATAATGGACGTGAATAATGAGCTTTTTGTGGTCAAATAATTGAGTTTTGTTTGTAGTCTGCTTCCAGCAACTTTTTCCTCTCTCAACTCATGACATGTGAACCCAAAAGCAAGGAACTGGAAGACTTTTTGTGATGATATTATTATGCATCTCATGTGCACCAATATTTCAATACACCACTCTCAAGTCTCATGTATAAAAGTCATGAGAATATTGTCCCTTTTAGCCTCTTTGGTAATTAAAAAGTTTTGATTTTTATGATTTTTGTATTTTTTTTATGAATGTGCGCTTTAAAAAAATTTGATTGCAAACATTTTCAAGGAAAATGTTTTCAATTTTTTTTTTTTTTATTAGAGCATCTGACCTAGAAAATATACAATCACACAAAGAACATATATGCCTATTTTTCAAGAAAATATTTTCTTATCTTTTTGCTAAGAAAATTTTCTAAGAAAACATTTTCTCGCAAAAGGTGGAAAAGAAATATTTTCCATTTTCCACTTTTGCAATCAAACATAGTTCAAAACTGATATAGACTCTGACTTGAATCTTGATTCGTCGATTCGATTTAAAAATATATATATATATTGAGAATCAGTTTGAATATTTGTTCGACTAAAAACTAAAAGTTAGCAGTGTCTCAGGAGGAGTAAAGAATCGGTTCACCTCAATTATTATATTTTTATATTTTAACATATTCCACATTTTTGGACATAACAATTTAGTGTATGTTTAGGGTAGGAGAAATTGGACAAGTTTTTGAATGTGTAGTCGAAAGGCTACTAAAAAGCAGTGTTCTAAAACACGCGCATCGGACGAGTCGAAACAGCGAAAAGCGTGGAAAGTGTCTGAATTTTTTTTACCTAATAAGCTTGAAAAAAGCGCGCTTAATGCGTGAGTAAGCGTGCTTTGGCCCGTAGAAGCGCTCTTATGCGTGTCGAAGCGCGCTTATTTTTTTTATTTTTTTTTTTTAGGGATTAAAATATGTGTAAAATTTAAATCTAATATATAAAAATTGAAAAATGCTTTTTAACGCCTACTCTTACTTAAGCTTGAAAAGCTTGACACTCGAACTTCACGCTTCACGTCTTTTAGAACACCGCTAAAAAGTGAGTAAAGTGATGGATCACATAAAAATGTGTGATTAAAAATTAATTTGAGAAAAAAACTGGATAGATTTTTTTCATCAAAATGTTAAAGTGGTGGGACAAATTAAAGAAATTTAAATTTACCTAATCTAAATGTTAGAAAAATAGACAATTGGGAAATATAGGGGAAATTTATAAAATGGAAAATCTAGTCAAAATCTTGGTAATAATAATAGTTAAATTCTAATTCTAATTATATTCTCCTTTTAATTTTATGGAAATCAGTCCCATAAAAGAATTCTCCTATTTGAATTATGAAGGTGCTCAATTCTTCGCTCGCTTATTTGTCGACTAAATTATAATATTTAAATAATTATAATATATCTAAATAGTTATTGTATATTTCTATTATTACGAGTCAATATTTAAATATAGTTTACTAAGAACGAAGGGAAGTTAAAAAAAAATGTATTCCGAGTCGATTCATTATAGATGGTTTCTGGTTGAAAGCCGCAACCCCAACGGCCCCCAACCGACCCTGCCCTGGGCCCTTGGTTGAGGAGGTAAATCGCAGGTTATGCCTTCAAGTGTTGAAAGGGAGGAAGGGCTTAAGGTAAGCACGAGCAACTCTCAATAACTCCCGCTTGCCACAAGGCCAATTTCACATTGCGGGGAATCGTACCAAGCACAACAGCTGCGCTGAGCACTTACCACCCATCCCCTTTGCCACTTGGAGATGTGCCCTGGGGGCAGATGGTTACTGGTTAGTTGCTTGCTCAGTTGCTTGTGACACAAATGATTGCCATGGAGCACCAAGAAAGGTTGGAGAGACATATGTGGGATGGACCAGTATAAACCTAACTACCTAAGGTAGCCGGATCTCCGAGTTACTACCTACCCATTGCAAGCTAACTCATTCTAATTGATCAACCGTCCTCAGTCTCTTCGGTAAAATTTGTTTATAAACGATCGTGTAATAACACCTCATTGAGCAATTTTTTTTGAAAAGTAAAAAAATATCGTCTATTATTTTTTACTTTTCAAAAAATAAAAATAAAATAAATCAATAAAATGTTATCACGTCGTTATTTATAAATAATAGTTTATAAACAGTTTATCAAATTGAGTTATTTGATCTTGCTGATCGAGTCCATCTTTGCAACAAAGGACCACAAAAGAAAGAACAACTCTAACCAAGTTCTTGGCATAATTTTTTTCAGTGGTCACCTTCTCCAGTGCATCTCATATAAATAACGTACATCGGGTACACTTAGGAATGGTAATGAGATGGAGATGTCAATTTCCGTCCCCACCCAGTCAGAGATTTAACATCTCCGTCTAAACGATGATGGGGTGGGGAGGGGTGGGAATGTCTATAATCCCCGTTTGCATTCTCGTTTATTGTTATATATATATATATATTTGTCCATTAATGTATTTTTATAATGGTTATCTAATGTCTTAATAATATAAATTATTTTATTAAAGTATGATTATTTTACAAAATTCTCATCCAGTAACTCTAAATAATTATTAAACATTAATAAAAAAAACTTATAATAGCTTTTATAGAGTAGTACAAGTTTAATTATGTTAAGAAGTAGGTTTGGAGAGAATGAGATGAGACTTGAGAGTAAGAGATAAATAGTAGTATATAGTTGAAATGTAGGATTTGGTTTTTAAAAAAAAAAAAACAAAGGTTGAACCCCAACCTTAGGGGGCCCCACCTGCTCTGCCCTACCCTGGGCCTTGGTGAAGGATGTAAATCGCAGGTTATACCTTCCAAAGTACAGGGTGAAGGCTTACCTTTTAACTTGGTAAGGGCCGGATTCGAACCCCTGACCAAGCGAGACTGATCTTTAAATCACCCTCCCTTTCACCGCTGGGAGATGTGCCCTGGAGGGCTGGTTTTTAAATTATATATTTGGGCGTCGGGTGGTTTATGACACTTTTAATTGAACTTATTAATCGGGGATGATTTCGGAGCAAGTCTAAGGTGGGAATAGGAATTTGATAGCAATTCTCATCCTCGATCAGGGATATTTTTTCATCTCTATTCTCGTTATTGTCGAGAATTCCCAGCCCCTTTTGAAATAGGTTCCATTCGGGTTCGGGAGTTTCCCGACTTATTGCTATCCCTGGGTACACCTTGTTTAGTTGTTTTGCATGTCCCCAGTCCCACCTTCTAAGTAATATCAACGTTTCAAATTTTGATTGACTTTTAGGACTCCTAGAAGAAGAAAAAAAGCATCTTTTTTATGAAAAATGAAATGACACATCATCGCAAGTAACCTATAGGGAACGGGTGATGATACAATCACCTCGGGGCTTACCCCCGAGATGACCGCCCCCTCACATGGAGGGGACGGAGCCCACTTGCGTGAGGGGGAGGTCATCTCGGAGGTAAACTCTGAGGTGCTTTCATCATTTTTCATAGGGAACTTGGTCCAATCACTTTACAACTTGTACTTTGTGAGACCACTCTGGTCCAACTCCAATGCGCCTCCATTTGGTAATCAAAATAAACTAATTTATAAATGTATTTATAAATTACACAATTTCTCAAACTATGTTTTAATTACACATTTTCTTTCTCCAATTTTCAATCACTACTTTTTACCTAAAATCATAAATAAATTACTTCCCCCGTCCCAATTATATAATCTGGTTTGATTTTTCACAAAGATTAAGAAAACATATTTTATGTTATTGAAAAAGTAATTTTGTAAAGAAAACAAAATAAATACTTTTTAATAAAAAAAATAAGATTATATAATTAGGATAAGAGAAAAAGAAAATGCAGCATATATAATTGAGGCGGAGGGAGTAGTTTATAAACTAAGCCCTTGTTTGAGCCCCATTATTTCTCATTATTTTTACAAATTTTTTCTACAGTAATCAATCTCAATCATCAAAAAAAGTCAAATCCACAATTTTTTACTTTTCAAATCACTTTTTAACCATTAGATTTCCAAAACTCAAATTATAAATTAAAATAATGGAGCTCAAACAAGGGCTAAATAATGTTACCAAACAAAGACTAATCAATCATGGTGCGGCGTAGCAGGATATTAGGTTGAACTTAAATCGACAAACTGGCAACTGGCTCAATGTAGTGTCATGTGAGGTGACCATGATATACAGTTCTTCTAAATGAACTTTTTTTTTTTTTAGATGTGAATGGAACATGTCAAGATAGCGCTTCGACATTGAATGATGAAGAGATGAGCCATGTACTTTATCACATGGACACATCTTCATCATACAACCAAAAGACGTCATCTACATAGAATTATTGCATTGTACATAGAATTATTGATAAATATTTCACGTAATTGCAGTGTAGAATGATAATTTATCATAATTATATACTAGAAAATTGTTTTAAAAAAATACGCTTTTTAAATTTTTAATCTGAAGATATTGTTATATACTTCGTCTTATATTTCGTTTTCTAGGGCGTTACAATTACGTGGAAATCTTTCACGGCATATATCTTGAAAGACTCATTGATAATCTTGTTTCATAAATTAACAAAGCTGAAGATCTAATGTTTGTACAATGTAATAAATTAATTATACATACATTCTTAATTAACTTGTTAAAATTTATGTATATATTCCAAGTCATGTGAAGATCAACATCATGGTATCATTGTTGAGGAACCAGTGACGTGTCAGCTAACAAATACTGAAGTTATTGGCAATGCTTATTCAAGAGTCAAGAAACCAAGTACCCCCACAACCGCAGCAATGAAGAGATCTGTCTTAGTTACAGTTGCTGAACTGCTTGAAGATTTTGGTGCTGGAGCACTAGTAGGAGTCGAGCTCGTCATATTCGATGCAGAATCATTCGTAGAAATCTTGGCGACCGGAGGCACTGGTGGATCAACGATATCATCGATGGCGAGGAGGGGTCCAATGTGATCTGGCGCTGGTGCTACTGGAGTTGCTTGATCTTTTGGCTTCACACTGCTCAACATATCACCAGGAATAACTCCTAATATTTTATATGTAGATTCTTTATTATGACAAGGAGATCCTACACAAGGATTGTAAAAGACGCCGTGTTATTGGTTAATGTAACAGATTCGATATACGTTGCGCACACTAATACTTACTTGTAAAAGAATTTACAGTCGCGGGAAAATCTGTTATGAGGCCATCTACGCGTGCATCAACAAGAGTGGCGATCTCAACATAAGGATCGGAATAGTAATCGAGGAGAAGGTTTGAAAATTCATTCTTCAGAATTCCGACGTATACTGATACATTGGCAGCATGCATAGCTGGAACAATGTTGGTGAAATTCTTCGTGAAGAATGTATCAGTAGACGCAACGATAGAACGTCTCTGAACATTAATTGCGTCGGCGTATTTCTTGACCTCTCGTGCTAGTTCATCAGGCGTACCACTGATATCCTTTTTGATTTCTAACACTCTTTGGTAAGTTGGAACATCCTTAAACTTTAACAGAACTGAGCTGTCATCAGACTGAATCAAAACTTTCTGCTTAGATTGCTTATCGAATGTGGCGTTACTTAGAGCCGTTGAGACGATTCCCGTTATGTCAAGACCCTTATTTGACGCTAAATACGCGGCATTCTCTATGTTGATCAGAATTCCAGGTACAGCCTTGGCCTTTGCAAGTTCGAGGAATTCAGAAAGCGTCACGAACTTGCCCTTATTCTTGTTTGCAGGATTTCTAAGAAGGTCCCGGAAACTGTTCTGAATTTGAGCTGAGACAACCAGAGAAAACAATATGTTACAAGTGGTTATGGATAAGTTAATACAAAAAGTAAACGAAACTTACGCTTTAGAGATCGAATTTCAGTCCAAGTGAGATCAAAAGAGAAAATTCCGTTGTCTGGTTGAATTTCTGGAATCTGTGTGGCTAGATCCATGAAAAGAGTGGCTGCAGTGGTTGAATCCGTAAGGTCGATTGAAGTTAAGCAGAAGGCGACTCCATCTTTCGACAATTGGACAGAGCAATCTATTATATCAGAACCATCATCTATGGCTTTCTGATAGGCAAGATCAGTTGATCCAGGGAAATCTCCACTTGCTCCATCATGTGATATTATTTGAGTTTTTAATATCCTCGAAGCATTCTTTTCAGAGTACAGACATCCCAGTGCTGCTGAAGCAGTTACAGGGAAATCAGTAATCACCCCATCGACCGAAAACTGAGAATTATCGACATACTGAAGATACTCTCTCGTTGGATCGTAGCTGTAATTGTAACTCAAATAGTCGTCATTTGCAAAAACAGCAGCAAATACTTCAAGCCCAATTTTATGAGCATCGAGCACTAGATTTGTCGGCGCAGCTTGCAAATATCCGTTGTTACTAGGCCATATGTATTGTCTTGGGACAACAATCCCGGAAGCAAATGACTTTATCATCGGCAGTTTGGTAACTAATGAACCGTATTTCTCTTTGGTTGTAGGTTCTACAACATCTGGTCCAAGAAACTTGAAAATCATTTTCGTTTTCGCTTCCTTCACCTTTGGCCCAATACTCTTCAAGAAACCAATCTCGGGGGATGAAATGAACTCCGGTTGTACTAATTCCATACTACTAAGGATAAAATCTTCTGGGCTTATTCTGTGTTGATTGTAGAAACTGTCATACTGCAACATATATTTATATATGAAGTTATTTGTAAACAAATTACTATTGCTGATATATATAATTCTAAAATGCGTAATGCACGAGAAGGCGCATCACGCCTAAGCGCGTCAATGCAGAAAAATACATGGTAAGGCGAGGAGTAAAAGGAACGCATCACGCATATGCGAGCCTAGGAGTTCGCCTAAGCATGCACTTTAGAACACAGTAATAGAGATAAAAGATGAGACCTCAACATTTAACCACAATCTTTGTGGGGTTTGGAAGGATGCAACTATATCTTGAGGCATATTAATCACTTGTCCATCCCACCATGGTGGTCTGGTGAATAGATTTTGGTTCACTGTGGACAACATAGGAAACATCAGTAAACTCGAAAAGCATCGATGGATCATATCCAATATTGTATACTAAACACAACCCGACTTACTTGTCACGTTGTTGACGACATAAACGGCATCGTAATCCAATCCAAACCATCCATGAATTTCTTTCCCGTTTACGTTGTAGGTCTTTTGCCCTTTCGGATCTATGTCATCAATGTTTGTCGTATTTTGAAGAGATATTTCCGACTCGCAAAAGCCTTGGCCATCCCTTGTGAATTGAAGATCACAGAGCAAGATTGTACCGGGCAAGCTATTGTAAGAAGCAAATTCATATGCTGTGATGCTGGATGCCGGAAAAAGTCCAGAGAATCCGCCATTCGCTACTATCTGAGGTACACCACCTGAAAATTCGACATTTCATGAATGCCGATCCATTTGGTTTTAAGTTAACGAAGATTCGACAGAAAAACAAAAGGAACAATAATTAAAATACCACTTAGAGTCATCCATTTCTTTGAAGGAAGTGGTGGTGGTTTCCCCCTGCCACCTTTAGCTTCATTTGTGTGGATCAAGAATACAAAGAAAAGCAGATAGCCTATCATCTTTTCCCCTGTCCTGCATTCAAATTGACAATTTATTTATGTATAACTATTCGAAACAAATAACTAACGGTCGATCAATCATATGCTTTTACAGAATTAATATCCTACACAATGATCACGAACACGAGGCTGATACATTTTTCAATATGATTAAACTATACGATCAAAATAAAAAATAAAAAATAAAAAATAAAAATTACTTGAATATGTGAAATGGAAGAAACTAGTATTGATTATTCCCTTTTGAGTTTCAGAAGAGAAAACTGAAAAAGGAAACTCTTGTGGGAATGTGTTGTGTCATGGAGAAGGAAACCTGGAGTCTGGAGAGCAAGACATTGGAAGAGAATGTAAATGCATATTAATGGCTTCCACACAATGCCCGCATTTATAGCTTGTCCATTTATTAAATTTACTGGTTTATGAATTTACTGACTCAAGTTTTAATTAGGCCCTTCTACATTTATTCCTCCTAAAATTGAGAGACGTACATACGTACTTGCTTGAATGGATGATATTCGAGATTTGTGGTAATTTTCGAACAATGGCAAGGCTTCTAAGAAGTCAAAAATTTAAAAACTATTTTTATCCCCGTTTGATTTTCATTAGTATTTCGAAATTATGATTTTTTTTCTCTTCTTTTTAACCACACATTTATCAATAAAATAATATTATACAAAAATTCAAAAAAAAAAAAAAAAAAAACTCTCCACTTTTTAACGACACATTTTCTTAAAAATCACTATTCAAAGTCACAAAAACTCTTTTAAACAACATCAAACACAATGTGTCCAGATAATATTTTCAAATTTATTTTGAAAAATCAACATCGTCTCCTCCAAAAGCTATTTTACAAGAAGTGGAAACCCTATAACCTATTCGACTCCTTGTAAGGCAATTATGTCTGGCTTTTTATGAACATAAGAAACCAGTCAACTTTACGCACAGATATGAGGGGAAGATAAAAGAGAATAAGCCCTTAACTAAACGGATAATGGGACATCTCTTTTGGTGTCATCAAATCACCGAGTCGACTTCTCACCGATTCACATTAATACGATCCAAAGAGTTGATCACGAAGCAGATTCATGCCAATATTAGCAAAATTCTTTCGACCCATGTCTTGATTTAACCATTTATGCATTTTTTCTCAGCATTGTTAAAATGTGATAAACCACAACCAAACTTGAAATTTACATACTTTTGATTAATTGAATAATAATTTAATCCATGCATTTGTTTTTAACACTATTCTGTAACACGACTTCATTTTCAAGTTCAGGAAGCAAATCACACGTACTCATGAAGGTATAAGATTCACCAAAGATGAAACCATCTCCGTATCATTCACAGCTGGGCCAAATAAAAGCTACAGTAAATAGAAAGCACGCCGATATCATATATAGAAACGACAACATTCCCAATATACTAACAGATTCGGTATCCATCTTTCCCTCTTCTGTAAACAAAAAAAGATACATATGGTAAAGAACGAAAAGAATCCAGCTTCGAAACATTTAATAAATGATATAAACAAGTTTGCGACTCCACACATTCAACATTATAACAAGTAACTCTGAGTTTCAATAATCCACTGGCTTCACAAGCATCTACAAGATTGTACAGCATTGGTTGGTTTTCTTCGCCTGTTTGTAGAACATCTGTTTCAAGTTTTAACAAGCCCCAGGGAGTTCATGTCAGCACAAGTAAACTGAACATTTTAAGTTGTCGTGAATTATAGGAAAAAAATAAATGAATCCAAGCAACTGCAGTAGCCAATAATCGCATCTAGTACTTATTTGAGACGACGCATACCAGTAATAAAGTTTAAAATCAAAATACATGTTGCCTAAGTAACAGGTATGCATTGCACAGGGACAAAACATACAGGAGTTCAAGACATAAAGAAAAACTCGGGTACTAAATATATACACACGCTAAAAGTAAATAGATGAAGCTTGATTTAAGTAAGAAATGACAATTGCAATTTATTTACAATATGATCTAGAGAAAGTTTAGTGCCCATTAAAAAGTATAGTATAGTATGCAAAAATTGGGGCACTTCTGCTACGTATAGAAAGTATCTATAACCACAGCTGAACCAACTAAACAAGCTGTGGTTATAGATACTTTCATACAGCTCCCAATTATCATCATATCATGTTCAAGCTCTTAAAACAAAATTATCATGTTTGCGGAGGGATTGGTAAAGGTATCGCAGTTGAGCATAAACGGAATGGGGTGGGGTGTAGAATAATCAAAACGTTTGCATTTCTAAAGACAGATCTTTAGCAATCCAGATATCAGTAAATAGTACAGACATCAGCACCATACTATTCTCTAGGATTTTTTGTAATTCAAATACTTGAGCTTACCAACACTGACATTACATTTATGTATTACCAAGAAATGTCTGGGATTTTCACTTTTTTGGCTTCAATTGAAATCATACAAAAAACCTTGGGCAAACTATAACACAAGTAATATAATTCCTTAAATTAGTATTGAGAAAACAGTGCCAATTAATGGATTCTGCACATTCTCGTGAATACGAGTATTCTACATATCGGACAAGCTAATAACATAAATATACCTGAGAAGCTGCACTGAGGTCTGAACTCTTCTCAACCAAACTATCTAGCTTCTCACCTCGAGCCAGGACACTGTCAATAGTTTTATGCTGATTTAAAGGACAAAATCAAACATTATTACAAATGATAAGATCAAAACAAATGAACAATAAAGAAAGAAGAAAGACAATCAATTTAATGCATTGACAGCTACAACTGCTTCTAATAGCCACAATTGGGAAAGGATAACAGGGTAAAATATTTTTCATCCACAGCGGCACAGGCACAGCCACAGCTACAATTGGGCAAGGATAACACTGCCATTTTATCCAATTACACGAGCTACCCTATAGGCTTTCATTTTCACATACTCCCTAATTTTGCAGTCACGGTAAAATTCTCTGAACAGTTCTCATAAAGAACATCTAAATCAATTTAAACTTTATATATGAATGTGTGGCTTCTTGTTCCATTTTAGTTTGCTAAATTCCTACAGCCACCTTTATTTAGTGGTTGGCCTTCTAGAAGCTTTCCCAGAAGCAAACAATCACTTCGAGAAAAAGATTAATTCTCTATAAGAACGGGACATGGAACCAATAAAGATTTACATTAATTAATCGCCCTACTCACCATCTATTTTCATTGTTTAAATATTTGAAACACAAACCATTTGTTCAATTCTCAAAACAAGAAAAAACTAAAAGCACTGGATTAGCATACTGATACAACAAAGATAATACTGATACAACAAAGATATAGTTGAGGATGTTAATGAAAATGTTAGGAAACTGTTAAGGTCTAAGATGATAGCTGGAAAATGAAATGGGAGTCTGGTATATATGTGTGTGTGTGTGTTTGTGTGTGTGTGTGTGTGTGTGTGTCCGGAGGAATATGTACATCTAAAAGATCTTTGATGCTGTAGTTCAAATCTTCGTTAAACATGTTGAATAGATAGAAAATTAACCAACAAAAAACACTTTGGATTTTATTCTTCAAGCCCAGGATTATGTACTAGATCATTGGATAGGAATCCGGAGATTTATATAAATAAATATTATATATCGCGCGCGTGCGCTCGTGTATGTATGTACGCAAGCAAGAATTATTGTCAAAGTGGCCTAAAAGAGCTGAGGTTTTAAGCAGAAAGGGAATAGAATACTCACAAGAATAATTTTTGTTTCATCCAACTCCCTCTGGATTTTTAACAGTTTATCAGCCTCCGCAGGATCCTGAAGAATCATGGACAAAATTATTAAATGGACATAGAGAAGCACATGTAAGGAATTGCTCCAGTTACCGTCATGTTGGAAACTTAACTTGGAGAAAATTTAAGATCACAGATGTTAGACAAATACCATCTGGCACCTATTATCTTAAACTTACAATGCCTTCATTTTCTACCTTACTACAGCACAAAAAAACTCAAATACCTGAAATTTGGTAAGTGCTTCATTTAAATAGGGCCATAGTTCAACTTTATCAGCTTGCACAGTTTTCCAGGAATCACCAAAATTCTTTCTGTATTCATCCATGACCTGGTAAACATTAGCAATATAAATTCCCAAATCAATAATCTGCACATATTGTCCCCAAAAAAATTAGGATTCTGGAAAAAGAAACTACCTGGCTGAGCAATGAAAATGCACTTCGAACTGGGTAGTGATCATCCATAAAACCCAATACACACAAACCATTCTGATTGTATGAATGGACCTTGTACTCTATCATGCCAAAGAATTATAATATCAATATTTTGAGATGCCTCGGTAACATCCAAATTATATACATTTATGACGTAGCGAACTATAACAGAAAAGACAAAAACCTTTCAAGGAATTAGCTATTACACGATCTGTTTATGTTTCAAGGGGAGCGTAACACCTTAACCCCCATCCCCAACAACAGAGTCATCACGGAAAACCCAACAATTTGCCAGATTGTTCAGTCATAATTTCTCTATATTTGAAGAAGCCAGACATGTATTTGAGAATGGTTTTATTTTTGGTCTCCAAGAATCTGTAGCTTTTAGTTAGGTAGCTAAGCTTGTAATAAATATGTTTGCACAAATAAAGGACTAAGGACCCGTTGATCGATCTTAGGGATGATATCTTTTCAGGGAAGCACTAGTCTTCATGCACTTAAAACAATCCTGGTTAACTAAGATGCATTATCCACTTCTAGGTCAGGCTGCAACTGCGGAGCAATGGAATAGGAAGTCTAGATCATGTATCACCAACCAAGAAAGACTGCTTGAGTACGAAAACCGACACTGTGAGACAGGTTCATGCAGTTAACAGTGCAAGCCGGAACTGTAATGACCCAAGCCTCTGTGCCTAAACCGAGGCACGAGTTGTTACACTAAGGCTGCATTTGATAGTAATGGTGGAATTTAGGTGGAAAGAAAATGATTCAATTCCTGAGAATTTGAAGTTTAATGTGTTTGATTGGTTTAATTTTCTAGGTGGAAAAAGTAGGGAATTTTTCAACTTTTGTTGTTTGATTGACATTATTTTTATAGAAAGTAAAGTAAAATTTATTTATTTTAATTAAAAAAAAATAAAATTCCTTACATTTGTATTTAATAATAATAATGTTAATTTTTAGAAAAAAATAAATCAATTAACAACAACAAAAATGATCGAACGTAACGAAAATGGTATAAGATTTTTCATGGAAATTAAAACCTCCTCCCCCCGGAAAAACGAATTCATCCAAAACAAGGAAAATACCGGATTTCGAGACAAGTGAAAAAATGAATTTCATGGAAAACTTAGGTAACCAAACAGCGCAAAGTTGGAAAATCACGTGGAAAACCATATTTTCCATGAAAAATTTCGCCTATCAAACACACCCTATCAGTTTCCAAATGCCAGTTGTCGAAACATGATAAAAGTTTATCAAGGAGTAATGATAATAGTAGTTTAAGTACCACAAATGGTATAATGGACAAAATTTAAAATGTTTATCATGTTAGGCTTGCACTTCAATTCAAATTTACCAAATTTAATTTAAGCATAATTGATTAAAACCTAAGAGTCACTTCCTACTTGAATATTCCAAAAAGTACATAAATACGCTTTAATCACGTGCATTGAATTGAATTACAGAAACTTACCTTACCGTCAAGACATTATCAAACCTTACTTTGAAAATCAGCAAAAAGAACCAAACTTCTAAACAAATATCACCAGATTATGGTCTCCCTCAGCATTATTTTTTAAATCCATTTAACATAAAAAATAAAAAAGAGAATTCAAAGTCTCAGTTAAATCTTTACAGATCACATCAAAATCGATTTCAATTAATCCAGTCATTCACAAACATTCACAAAGTTTATCATCGACCAATTCCTTTTCAGATCGAATCAATTATGATCTTACAACCAATTTAAATCAGCTGCCAAAAGCTAATTATACCACATAAGGCTATATTCCTTAATCATCATACTGTGTAATCACTGATATTTAAAGCCCCTTGGCGATATTTCTTCTCCTGTATTGACATCCTTTCATTTATTTTATTCTTTCCATTAATTCCCTTGCTAATCTTGTTCCACATGGAGCCTCTTGAAACAAAATTGACCACCTAAAAAATTGACTCATACCTATTAAACCCATAAAAGTTGATAAATCAATTTAACAACATAACTCAAAATTCCTCCCATAAAGCACCAAAACCCTGCAAATATCCCCAGACTATTCCCAAATCACTAACATAAAAAATAAAATAAAAAACAAATAAAAATTTCAAGGACAAACCCTTGACCACATAAATCCTCACGCACAAACCCACTAAACAGCAATAGATCACTCAACAATCAATACAATTTTTCATAATTCAAATGGTAAAAACAATCCCACTAATTCAAGAACTACTAGAAGAATCAAAATCAAAGATTTCGGACCTTCGTGCTGCACAGACTGGCGTTGTCCAGGTGCAGTCCGTTTCGCAACTGTCCGACCCACGAAGACAATAAACTCTTTGACGCTGGACCTCTGGAAGAACCCGAAACGGCTCACATCCGACGCATTCGCTAATATCACCGGATCAGAACCCTCCTGATTGCATTTTAATACCAACAAAGCCGTGATCTTCATCTTCTTTCCCTATTAGACGCTGTAAATAATAATAACTTCAAATTTTAGCTTATCTTCTTAACGAAGGCAAAGCCCAGAACAGCTGGAGAAGGAAGGGGTACTTTAATGAATTTTCGTCCGTCGGCAAACCTTAAAATATTTATATCTATCTATAGTCCGTAATCTGGATTTCTCTTCTAATTTTATTTTATTTTGTACGAGGAACATAAAATGTCCATTTTCACCAATTATATTAGGAAAAAGCTAAAGTAACAATCAAATTAAACAATCAAGTGATTGTTCAATGTAGATTATTCATATAGTTAGATCCATTATATTAGCTCCACGTATTTTTATACACATTTTAATTGTATTATTGATCTCTAATCTTTATAAATTCTTATATTTATATTTTTAATTTTTTTTGCTACATTCTTATCATTAAATTTTCAGCAATTAGTAAATCTTTTACTTATCGATAATTTTCATCCAATTTTTTTTTTTATCTTGCTTTTTTTTTTTTTACATATAAAATATACAGGGTATATATAATTTTTTTTATTTCTTCTTAACGAATTTTTTTATAGAGCTCGATAGGAAAGACAAGATGTAATAATTAGTGAAAGACGCAAAATAAGAATACAAAGAAAAAATGTTGGAGACATAATTGTGATATTGATTAAAGATTATGAACATTTCTTGCAATTAAAATGTAGTACACATAAAAAAAATGTGGTGTAAATATATTTAGCCTTTTTAGTGATCTCTATTTTCTTTTCTTTTTTTGGACTAAAAAGCTCTCACTACAATTTTCAAATTCCACGTTGAGCACACAGGGTTGACTATAATATTTTATTGTTACTGAACCAATGAGAATTTATCATATAATCTACGCTCTATATTAAATCGGTATAAATGTCAATCAGATTGGGTACCATATGTTATCCACCAGTTCTCTCTAGTTTACATGTTCGGGTTAATGAAATCAAGCTCTAATTTCACCGTCTCTCACACAATGCCCTCGATTTTTCCTCTTAGTGGTAGCTGCTCGCACCATCTCCTACCACAGTCGCCTTCTTCGACGAATCATCCTTCCCAGTCTCTCTGGAAAGGCGCCTTTGCTGTCGTTCGTCTGGGCTGTTGCTGTCCGCCTAGCCTACCATTTCCACCGACACAAACCACAACGCAACTTCCCGACAACAATAGGTAACACCTTAAGTTGTCCATTAATATCATTATCCTGTGTTATAGTTGGTGGTCATTAAAATGTCGAGAAATAAGGTTGAAACTTGAAAGTCTAGTATGTTTGCTAGTACCAGTATGGTGGATTTGTAAACGAAGTTGCATTCTACGAATGATGCAGGGATGGTGTTTGATAAAGTTCCTGTGAAGAACATTATTGTGTGAATGCTCTTTTCTCAAGTTATGCTAAATGAGATTTTGGGAAATTAGTTGGAATAATCCTTTCTCACAATTTTTTTTGTCTAACTAACCCCTTAACCAAAATAATAATATAAAAAAAAAAAAAAAAACATATTAAAGTATCAAATGACCTTTTTATCCTTGGTGGAAAAACTAAAATATCTTTCCTTCTTCTAAGTGTGCAACTATTCGAATCTTACACCTAAAGGTAAAACTTTGAGAACCCAACTACCTCAACCAACAACGTTATGCATTTCAAATTATCTCTAACCTATATATATTGTATTCTAAAAAATTGTATTTCCTTTTCCATAAATATAAGATTGCAAGGAATTGAACCTTGGACATTTTAAAAACTCAACCACTTGAACCAATAACAATTTATGTAATGAATTATACCTAACAAATATATATTATATTCCAAAAATGTTTTAAATTTAATATTGCAAGGAATTGAACATTTAACATCTAGTAAACATATAAGCAGTGCTGGATGCAGACAATTAGTAATAGTGGGGCACAGAGATGAACATGTATTTTTCGTGATGAATATTTCGGGAATAGCGCCCCCGAATTTTTTTTTTTAAAGAGTCCGAAAATAAGGAAAAAAATCAAATTCACACAACACAAATGCACTAAATAATATGCAAACTCACCCGTATGTGTAGATTTTTTATCTTGAAAATCAAGCCTTCGTTTGGTAAATAATTTTTGTTTATAAACAAGGAATGTGATAATTTGGAGGTATAATATGTGGTTGAAAAGTGGTTTGAGAAATTTGTTAAAGTGATTTGAAAAAATGTGTTATTTATTGCTATAGATGAGTTTTTGTCGCCATAGGTACCTTGTAACCGAACTCATAACGACATGAGAACTGTTTCGATGTCTAAATTGTTACTTTGCAAATGTTACAAGTTCAATGTTGTTATAGTTGAAAAAATGTAGTAACAAGATTGAAGTCGTTACTGTGTATACGTAATGAGTGAAATGTATTGCTTCAAATATGTTCATAACGGGGTCTAAATCGTTAATTTGTACACATAACGAGTTAAATGTCGTTATAGTTACTGCTGCAAATCTATTCATAACAAGATTGAAGTCGTTACTTTGTACACAGGAGGTTTATGTCGTTACGAAATATTTACAATAATGCCCTCGTTGTCCATAAATTCGAACTGTCAAGAAACTTGCATAAATTTTGTCGTAACGAAATTTAAGTCGTTGTAACGACTTCAAAGTCGTGATCATTTGGTAAATCGTTCCAATGTAATAATAAGTAATAACTATTTTGAAATCATTGGAGTTGAAAATAAAACTATAACCATATAGATGTTTTTTTCATTTGACATATAACGAGTTAAATATCGTACGAATTCAGCCTCTGAAAATAACATAACGACATCCATGTAGTTTCTGTAAAAAATTAATGATATCGAGATCGTTTTAGTTGAAATGATAACTAAAACGATACTTACATCGTTTCTTTGCAGTCATAACGACAATAAAATCATTCTGTCAAAAAATCGACTAACCACCATAACGTCTTTCTTATGGTTCTAGTGTAAAATTAACGAACAACACCTCGTTCCAGTATAAATTATAACTATAACGGCTTAAATATTGTTTCTTTATGCGGAACACAACTTGTGTATCGTTATGGATGAAATAGATGATTCAATCATTATTTACCATCCGAAATGCCTCTAACATACGTAATCGAACATAAATGGGTCATAGAAGGTGATTCAAGCACTTTGTAAATCGATATGATTAAACAGATATGATCATTTCTCTCAGTGTAGAAGTTCCAAGGTAATAGATAACTAAATGAACTTCATCTCATATTGATCATATCTTTCTAATCATGTCGATTTACAAAGTGTTTGAATAACCTTTTATGACCCATTTTTGTTAGATTACGTCTATTGGAGGCACTTCGGACGACAAAGAATGATCGGATCGACGATTTGAGCCATAACGATATACATGTCGTGTTGCGATTGAAAAAACGATACAAACGACGTTATAGTAATAATTTACACTGAAACAATATAAAGTTCGCCAAACTTATGAAAGAACGATATTTAACTCGTTATGATATTTATTCGGCTATGAACAGAACGATTCCAATATCGTTTTGTTATCGAAAAAACGACATTGACATCGTTTTGATAATATAGTACACTGGAACGAGCTTAATGTCGTCAAATTTGTAAACAAACGACATAATTATCGTTACGTGACTTTCTGAGCTTGAAACATAACGATCTCGAACTAGTTCTACTGAAACAATAACGATCTCCACGTCGTTTTAGACTATTTTTCACACAAACGAGCTCAATGTTGTTACAATTACAATGAAACGATCTTCCAAACGATAACGGATTTGAAGTCATTACAACGACTTAAACATCGTTTTTGAAAAGTTAGTGCGACTTTGTCGACCGTTGGGGATTTTGGACGATGAGGGTATATCCGTAAATATATGTAACGACATTTATGTCGTAATTTTTATGAAGTAACGATTTCGATGTCGTTATGAACAACAGTAAAGCAGTAAAATATTTTCAACTGTAACGACATTAATATCGTTACGAACGATTTCGAAGCATTAACTATAAAGATATTTAACTCGTTACGTGTGCACATTAACGAGTTCAACCTCGTTATGGACATATATGAAGCAGTAAGGTCTTATTAAAAGGAACGATGTTGAACACGTTATGTTTACAAAGTAACGATTTATACCTCGTTACTGTCTTTTTTTAGACGGGAACTATGTTAAAATTGTTATGTGTGCAAAGTAACGATTTC
Source organism: Ligustrum vulgare (assembly GCA_963555705.1). Taxonomy (NCBI): domain Eukaryota; kingdom Viridiplantae; phylum Streptophyta; class Magnoliopsida; order Lamiales; family Oleaceae; genus Ligustrum; species Ligustrum vulgare. Next base: position 4,797,505 of record OY743176.1, on the reverse strand, counting down.
AACCTCGTTATAGTTTAAAATCAAATGAACAACAACCTGCTAAAAACCAATCATTCTCATTCCAACAAAAATTGATAAACATAGTTTCTAATACAAACTCAACAGATAAACAACTACACAAAAAGATTCATGACTAGACAAACAAAATTCAGATTCATCACTATGAACTAAGACTCGAAGTTTCATGCCAATAACTCCGCAGTCAATCTCTTCCTGCACATTGGTACGCATTTCGAGCGATTGCATTCACGTCCATATTTCTTTGGAGAAATTCAACGTACTTCAAGGTCTTATCAAGTGGAACGATGTTAAACTCTCAAATGTAAAGAACACGCTCCAAACCATACCATATCCACAGTACACATAACTGCAATTCAACACAGCATTTTAAGTAAAACAGAGAATATATAACTATTAAGAAACACAAATGTAAAGAACACGCTCCAGATATTATTCCAACTTTAGATATCATGATAAGCTTGTATTTACCAACATATAAATTTCGTCAACTATCAAAAATAGTTAAAAACAAGAACATATTCATAATAACGACATCAATATACCCAAAACGATTTCGAACTCGTTACGTGCAGATTAAGAGCAAAACAACAAAATTACATCAACATGAATTTATTCAGATATTGCTTGAAGAAAATGGTTAAGAATTATTTAAATTCAACATTACATTCTCTTCTTCTCCAAATACCTAATATCAATATTGCAAAATAGATTTTCAACCATCAATAACTCAAGGGAATGACAATCTCCATTTGGATAAAATGAAGTGCAGTGCCCGTTCTTTGAGAAGGAATAACATGGATCGAGTTTGTAAAAGTGGGAAGAGAAGGGAGAAGAAGAAAGAGTAGGGATGTCAGTTGCTTTATTGAACTGGATCTTCTTAAATAAAAGTTTTGTTTGACTATGTCTTTTAAACAAAGTAGCATGAAATTTTTGCAGAGTTGACAACAAATTATGTTATTTCTGTTGAAAAAATTGCGATTTTCATTCTTCGCAGGTAAGTGTAATAACTCCAGGTTACTTACTTAAAAGAAAATTTCAGGTGGTTAATTGATTCCTGGAATCCATTGTGGAATTAAATAATTGAAAAAATCCTCAATAATACAGGCTTACATTCAAAACTCGAGTTCAATGAAACACAAACTGTTAATATTATGTCTCTCCTGTGGGCTTCTTTAGTATAATCTTAGAAAGGCAAGTAAGCCTCATAGTTGAATTTTTTTAATATGATTTTGCAGACATGCATTCGCAGAACAAAGTTTTATATTAGTCCAATAGTATAATCAATGCATCCAACACTTAAGAATTTTTTAATATGATTTTCGTATACGTTAAATTATTCCAGAGACACACTTGAATAAAGGTGTCTCATCCTTGCACTGATATGCTTTATCAATTGATCAGATAAGAAACTGACCATCCAAGAAAATCTGACATCTTTTGACTTAAGAATCTAAGTTTTTGTCTCTATTACAAAAAATTGTGGGGATAATGTTTGAAAGACAAAACCATATGATCCCTTCCTTGTGATGATGTGCTTCACCGTACAATCTGCTGTTGAAGATTTTGTATCTGCCCTTGTTTGTTTTAGGTGCAATAGTTAGTGAAGCTGCTTTGGCATCCCAACAGGTACCAATTTTGATTAATGTTTATGTCTACCTGTGTGTCTGCATTTGAATACAAATAGAAAACATATTTCCATATGGGGCCATATTTTGATCAGAAATATTAGGTGCCCCAAGTTATGCTTCCAAGAATAGGCTCGTACTTCGTTTTACTGATAAAACTCCATTTGTAGTCCTTATTTCTTTTTTTGAGGACTGAATTAAGAATACAGTAAATATTTATACTTGATATGGAGTGATCAAATGCGAGTCTAAGAGACCTCTGAATAGGGGTGAGCATTAACCCATCCAACCCACTAAAACCGTCCAATCCAACCAGATCGATTTGTGTCGATTTTTGATGAAAATCGGGTTGGGTTCGAGTTCTACTGAAAAAAAATTTGATCGGGTTGAGTGAAAAACCCAACCTAACAAATATTTTTAAAAAATAGGATCATTTAAATTTCAAGAATCTCAAGCACATTTTGTAATTTGGATGAAATTCAAATATTGTTTGAATATATTTTAGTTTTATTAGCAATTATTTAATTTATTATATTTGAGCTTATCGTATTGTAAATAATTGATTTGAGTTAATAGTTGATTTATGGACTTAATTTTTAAAATTTCAAGATCTTTTGCTAATTGGACCAAAGCCCAAACCACACAACCGAACGAAACTTGGGTTGGATTGAGTTGATTTTTTATCAATCCGATCCTAGTGGGTTGGATTCGGATTGAGAAAAAACCGATTCAACATAATCCACACCCACCCTAACCCAGGAACATGGCAACTTGTGCACATGATGTTCATTTGGATTACATTTTGGAGCTGATTATAAAATTGGGTAAAGCCAAAATGTTTAAAAGTATAAAAGATGAAGTAGTACGCCTTGGGTCTTGTATTTTTGTTATAAATATGAAAAAATATATTTTTTTATTTATACGAGCTAAATCGTAACGAATCGCGACCCGCAACACGCATGGGTTCAACTCGTATGGGCCGACCCGTAAACCCGTTGTAGACTGATTTTTTTTCAAAGTCAACAATTAATTTTAACTATTCAGACCCACATCTTTTCAACGCATTCCATCAATTTCTATCAAAATGTATTAAAAATCTGACTTTAATCTCTATCAAACGGGGCGTAAATATAAGTATATGATCAAGGAAACATAAGTGGACTATTAGAAAGTTGAGAATTTAAACATGCAATGATAAGTTCAACCGTGAATTCACCTAGAATTACACCAGCTTCTCCTCTTGGACAAATACCAGATTGTTACCAGATTGACAAAGAAACCACCTTTTACAGGCTAACTTTCCGGCTAATATATAGGTGTTTCTTGCATATGGTATCTTCTCCGTGTTCTCCTGCACCGTTAACCCTATAGAAGTTGTACATCTGATGTATCTCATTACTCCCACAAGGACTATCTATCTAATTATTGATGTAAATAAGCATAACTTATATCGAGGGTAAACAAATAAAATTGGTTTTAATATTATAAATCTAAAAAAATAATTAAAGTTTGCATTAAAAAATATAGATTTTAAATTATTTAGGAAAAGAGTTAAGACTCACGATCTTACCATTGTTATTCCCTTTTATTTTTCTTTTTCAAGATCAATTCATAATGTTGTATTCGGTCAAATTTACTACTTTAATCAATTTACATTTGCCGAGTTCAAATCAATGCTATCTAATCGAATCGCTAATTAATTTTTGCATGAGCTGAAAGTAATTCATGGCTTCACCCCTGCTCATCTCCAAGATCATTGAACGCCACCACATCTCTACTCATCGCGTGCCTTCATCGTCCAGGCACTAACACACCGCAATCTTTAAGCCATCGTCCCATTTGGATATCCCAGAGAAATGCATTTTAGAGCTCTTTGTTCCAGCATATCTTGCTGTATGAATATGCGAAGTACACCTAAAGATTCTCGAGATATTGTAATATGGTAGCCTCCTAGTCGATACCTCTTCTGGTGGGGTAGGAAGTTGTTGCCACTCCTGATTGAAGATGTAAATGTTGCCCACAGCCTAGAGACGCATATACTTCGAAAATGTGACTAGAGATAGATCCCTCGACAAACTGTAAATTTTCAGGAAACATAACTATCTTATTTTATTTACATGAAATAATAAAATTTTCAAATAGTCAATTTGAGAGGAGGTGATAAGTGTATTTTATACACTTATTTCTATCCTAAAAGTAGGATTTTTATTGTTTGTTCAAAAATATTTGCTATTTATTTTGTTTGTATTTGTTTATATTTCAAAAATAACCCAAAGTCAGGAAAACAATGGAATTGAAGTCAAAATCGAGCAATTGGATGTTAAATGTGTCAAAATGTGCAGTTGAAGAGTTGATGCAGTTAATCAAAGTGTCAATTGGAAGAAGAAATCAAAAGTTCAGGAGTTAAACTGCAACAATCGAAAATTGGAGGACTTGCTGTGAAATTAAAATACAGGGACCAACTTATAACATTTAAAAGATGAAAATTGTCTTCAACCGCAAGACTGTGCGGTCGCACGGTATTAAAACCATGCGGTCGCACGATCACAAAAATCAGCGACTGAAACAAACCGGCAGATTCGTGCAGCCGCAACATTTTGAACCATGCGGTCGTACGGTTAAGCTTTTGGGCCGCAGCCGGGCTTTTTGCGCGGAATTCAGCATTCTTTCTTCCCAAGTAACCTAATTCTCATGAACATCTATAAATACATGGCTTGAGCACGAAATTAGGGGTTCCCAATAGTGATATTTCATGCCAAAACGCTGTCAAAGTTGCGAGGGATCCATGCCAGCCAAGAGCAGAATTGAAGACCGAAGATCAAGGGATGAATAGAGTGACATCTATCCATTTTTCTTGTGATTTTTATTCAATTATGTATCTAGGCTAGGTTTTAAATTTTAGAATTGTGATGAAGTATTAAATTCCGAATTTTATGTGTTATTTTGACGTTTAATTTAATTAAATCATGGGTTTGAGCAATTGATGTGTGCTTTTATTATTATACAATTACTTGATCACTAATTGTATGATTTTAGATTATGTTTTCTTAAGTTCGAAAGATTAGGAATTCATTAGACTAGCTTCAATTGCCACAAAATCCGATAGATGATAGAAATATACCCTTATGATTTGTATTATCTGCTATAATATCCACAATTCTTTTAATGCTTTCTTGCACATTCGCATTCAACATAGAAATATAGTTGGGACGTGTGTAAGAATAGGCTTATTGCTTGTCCGAAAGGGAGTTTTAACATCATTAGGAATATGGACTTTCAAAACCACGTGAATTGGTATTAGCCAATTAGAGTAATGCATAATTGATGGAACTAATGTGAATTCATAATTCTAGCATATTCATCTCATCGTTTTAATCAAATCAAATTTTCTTTAGTTTAATTTTTAATTTGTTTTTCAAAATCAAAATTCTCAAATCCTAGGCCCCTGTTCTCTTTACTGTTTTGAGGTCGTTTTCTGTTTTTATTTTCGAAAACGCTAAAAACGCGTTCTCTTTACCATTTTCGAAAACGCATTTTGGAAAACAAAAAAAAATTTGTACACAAAACGAAAAACGCCCGGAACATCGTTTTGGGCATTTTGTGTGTATTTCGACAAAAAATGTTCAAAACGCGGTTTCCGCGTTTTGGGATTTTTTTTTTTTTTTATAATTATCTTAACTTAGAACTAAGCTTAATATAAAGTTTTTATTTCTTTATTTTTTTATTATTTTTTTTAGAATTATCCTATCTTGGAACTAAGCCTAAATAAAGATTTTTTTTTTTTTTTTTTAGAATTATCCTAACTTGGAACTTAGTTTAAATAAAGTTTTATTGAATTCAATATCAACATTAAAAAAAAAAATTAAATGAGAATTCTTGTTATATTTCAAAAAATGTAATGATAAATGGACTCTGGTAGTTTTGAAAGCTGGATTTTAATAGAAGTAGAGCTTTCTCAAGTCCCGAACCTGACCAAGCTATGTTAATATAGACTCTTAATGCTCACATTAGTGTATTGCATGTAACCATATTTTTAGTGTATTGTGAAAGGAAATTTGAGTTGGAGTTAGTAGTGTTCTGCAAGCAAATAATTTAAATAGTGTTCTGCAAAATTTCAAACAGAACGTGGTTTCCAGCTTTTCATTTTAAAAAACAGTTTTCAGAAATGACAAACCAAACGCGTTTTCAGCAAATTTGAAAACAAAAATGAAAACACAAAACACAAAACATTTTCGAAAATGAAAATACAAAATAAAATACAAACAGAACGACACCTAAATATTTCTTGTTCTGGTTAAGATAATAGTGTAAAATACAATTTAAAACAATCTTTGTGGGATCGATATTTGTACTCACGTCCACTTTATTATTTGTGCGACCCGTGCACTTGCGAAGCGAACAGGAGGCCACCCGTGCACTTGCGAAGCGAACAGGAGGCCAGTCATCGCATTTGACAAGAAAATTGTGACGAAGATTAAATTTCTCGAAACCTATACATTTGTAGGCTACCACATTTGTTGACGAGGTAGCCACATCGATTGGTTGTACCCCATAGCACATAGTATTGTAAGGAGGTCTCCTAGTACTACTAATGCAACTAAAGCTACCCGAACAACACAGAGTGTCACGAATGCTCAAAATAGAAATAAATTACAATTCTTATCAATTTTGGAAAACCTCTCTAAATAATGTAGTTTGTAGTTACTCACACTCGTGTGATACACGAAAGTTTCTATAGACAAAATATATTTAAATAATTGCTCAAATTTAAATTAAATAATGTAATTTTTCAAATATATGTTGAACAGAATAAATAAAAAAATTCGTCCAAATATTTTTGACTAACATAAATAGAAATAATAATCCTCAAAATATAATAATTTACATAAAATAAAGTAATTATAACAAATTAAATATATGCGGTCCAATATATAAATAAATGTAACAAATTAAGTAATATTAACGATGCACGAAAGTGAAAATCAGCATCAAGATTTGTGGTGTACAAACGTGAAATTCAAATCAATAGATCCTTCACATGATTAATAATTTTTAATTTTTAAATGCGATGCATTTATTTGAACATAATTAAATGCATATTTAATTATATGACAATAAAAAATTATTAATGAAAATATTAAAAAAAATATATACAGTGGGTCTTTTGTCTATATATATTAATAAAATTAAGAAATAAAGTTTCAACATTTTTACGGTATATAATTATTTTTAATATTTTAATAAAATTGTAAACAATTGAATTGTTTTATCATCTTTACTGAAAAATAGACCATGAATTAAGTGTTTTAAAATTGTACCGAGAACGTATTGACTCCATTTCTGGAATTAATGTTTACTAAATGAAAATTTCTTTTTTAAAAAAACTTTTGAATTACAAAATTAGGCTCATGCAATACATGTACAATACTCAACTTACATAATCTCTTTAAGATCGACGTTTTTCTTTTCATATATTGTTCTTCATCATATTCATCCCAAAAAGAGGTGTACAATAAATTTTTTGGTATAATTTGATTTATCTTAAAAATTCGTATAGTTATTATTTATTTTAATTTGATGAGAAAAAATCATATCAAAAATTAATCATTTATAACTAAAATGAATTTAGTTAACTAATTATAGATAATATTATAGGACTTAAATGATATGATTTAAAATAAATTATATTTTGAGAAAAATAAAAAATATAAAATAAAACTTTACCTTTAATATTTTATATGATTTTACGAACAATATATTTACAATTTACTCTCACTTGTTAGCTTGCATTAAACTTCTCACGGTGATCTTTAATTTGACACTCATATTACCTATTTTTCGATTTCAAAATAATATAATAATTATTAAATTAATAAAAAAATCGAAAAAATAACATTTTGTTGTTATGAATAGCATAGCACGGATGCCAATGCAATTAATGACACGTGTAAAACAATAATTGCTAAAATATTTAATATAATATTTCTTAGCAAAAAATTTCCAAATTTAGAAGAAAAAAATTGGAGCGAAACTATGCGTGCATTTTGGTAACGGCTATTCTACTTTTATATATACTAGTCATCACACCCGTGCGATGCACAAAAGATATAATTGGCAATTATTTATTGAATAAGTTGCAAAATTACAATGCCCGACATAAATTGTGCATTCATATATAATGAAAAACACAAAAAAAAAGTAAAATATAAAATTGCGACTTATATATTTCTTGTAACATCTAATATTTCATTCTCTAGTTTGCTTAATCTATTTAGACGAAGTAAGGTATGGACATGTGACTTATTTTGTAATTTACAATTTGATTTGATGACTGAAGTCGAGCTTACGATTTTTTTATTTCTAAAACTTGAAATGTTTACAATTTCCAAATCGTAAAATGAAATAAATAGGCTAATAAACATTCACAGAATTAATTTATCGACTCCTCGTAGAGTACTATAAATTTTTTTACTAACTATCTTAATGCAATAACAAATATTTCATTTTATTACATTTAAAAAAGCAAATACATTATGAACAAAATTTACCAAACATTTTTAAAAATAAAAAATTGCTCAAACTTAAATTATATGTTGCAATTGTTAAATTTACACGTGACAAACTTATACGCAATCCAATATTTAAATAAATGTAGCAAATAAATAATATGAAATACAAATTTTAATTAAATTTTATTGAATGAATATCACAAATATAATTAACTTTATATACGAAAAACTATCTATATATCTCAATTTATAAATGTGAATTTAATCCACAAGGCATAAGACTTTATCACTTATTAATATAGAATTGATTCTTCGAAAATAATTTTTTTCAATGTTCATTCTCAACCACATATTCTTTAAAACTTACTTTTCACAATTGTACATACTATTTTTGTGCATGCTAAATAAACGTGTTGACCATATTCTATTTTTAAATAGAATGATTTTGCTTACACCTTCCATTTTACAAATTGAACACATGAGTTTATTGGAACCTAAAGTTGTTGAAAATTAAATGATTTAATTGAATTTATTTAGAAATATCGAATATTTATTATTTCTTTCAATTTGATAAGAAAAAGATTCAAAATTAATCATTTAGATCAAATTGAATATAGGTAAGAAATTATAGGTATTATTTTAGGACTTAAATGAGATAAATTAAAAAGATTTGATGTTGAAAAAAATAAAAAGTATAAGTAAAACTTTTACATTTGGTATTTAAAATGATTTTACGAATGATATGTTTAGAGTTTGCTCTCATTTTTTAGTTTGTATTAAACTTCTCGTTGAGATCTTGAATTTGACACTCATATTACATATTTTTCGATTTCAAAATAATGCAATAATTATCAAGAGAAAAAAATATCTATAATTTGACTTTTTATTGGTATTTTTTTTTTTTTACAAATCCATAAATCATTTATTACATGCATTAATTGAACCTTCCTAATTCATGTATTAAAATAAATTGATAAAAATAAGAAATTTCCTAAAATGATATGTGAAATTGGGCGGGAAACTATGTGAGTAAAATGGTGATAGTTATCCTATTATTATTATATATTAGTGTTACACTCGTGCAACACACGGTCATTTACTACTCACATATATTAAATTTATATGTTAACATATGAAATGAATATTTACTTAAAAATGAGAAATGAAGGAAGGTAATTAATTACAAAAACGTACATTACACGTACCTTAATTTTTTATTTTTTATTTTTCTTATGATTCTTATGTTTATCGTTCCAAGAATTTCTTTAAATATTGTAATTTGAGTTGATTTAACTTAAAATGGAAAAGAAAAATTACATTTAAATAAAATTTGTAATAAGTAAAAATAAATAAATATATCTGTGATATATGCTCAGAATTTTATTAAAAAGAAAAGAAAAAAATCAAAATCAAATAGTTAAATTTTGTATAAATCGATCCACAACGTGAAACCACCACAATGACAGAATTTTTAAAAATTTAAAAATTAAAGATAGGAACTATCAAAATACTCAAAACTTAATCAATAATTTCCAATATAAATTGACTTTTCATTTTCCACCAAGCAGTCAAAGTGTAATGTTATCGAAAAAAATTATTTTTATACATTTTAAATAAATGTATTTAACCACACCGTATTTTGAAATATTATGAGTTTGCTAGCATGCCTTTATTTTTATTTTGATAAAAATTAGTTAAACTAATTATTAAAGTCAATAATATGTATTTTGTATATTTTTATTATTTAAACATACAGTATCAAACATAAATAAATGAAAAAAAATGAATAAATGAATAAATTAAATTAAATAAATAAATAAACAAAATGAGTAATTTGGGTGTCAAATCGAATTGAAATTATTTATTTATGACCAAATTAAATTTAGTTAAGAAATTATAAATATCATTAATTAAATAAAATAATTTTGAAACAATATGACATGTGGAAAAAATAAAATGTACAAAATAAGACTTTTACATTTAATCTTTGATGTGATTTCAGAAAATAAGATTTTTAATATTAAAGATAACAAATGATTTGACCATTAATAATTAAAACACAATTTTTATATTGATGACATTAGAACAATAAATAAATAAATATAATAATAATTAAATCATAATTTTAATACTGATAACTAAAAATATTAATTGAACTCATTCAGTATAAGTGTTAATAATAAAACTATAATTAATTAAAAAAATATCAACAATTATTCAATATTTACCATAATATAATTAAGACAATAAATGTGTTCATATTTGTCCAGATTTTGTATTCACATTGTACATACATCCATTTTGCTTTCACAATAATCCATTTTGCATTTACACTATTTAATTTATGGAAAGTTACTATTTGTAGAAACGAAAAATGGGAGGGAAATTATTTTTAGAAATTACCCAACTTTTATATATTATAAAGATTAAGATTAGAAATGTCAATTATGTTATAAATATCTTGGGTGTGAATGACCCATTATGCCCTTGTAAAGTTTATATTATTACAATTGTACCATTATCTACCCCTATAAATAGGGTGCTTCACTCCTTCATTTAACACACAATTGGAATACATAAATTCTCTCTCTATCTCTATATTCTCTCTAATATTTTGATAGTCTTGTTCTATCTAATACTTTGGTAGTTTTACAACACGTTATCAGCACGAGATTCTAGCCAACTGAGTTAAGAAGGTAATAATTTTAAATATATTTTATATATTATGCTACCACCTACATGGTTGGTTTTACCACCTACATGGTTGGTTTTATCAGTTTTAATTATATCATGATACCACCTACATGGTTGGTTTTACCACCTACATGGTTGGTTTTATCAGTTTTAATTATATCATGCTACCACCTACATGGTTGGTTTTATCAGTTATAATTATATCATGCTACCACCTACATGGTTGGTTTTACCGATTTTAATTATATTATGCTACCACCTACATGGTTGGTTTTACCAGTTTTAATTATATTATGCTACCACCTACATGGTTGGTTTTACCAGTTTTAATTATATCATGCTATCACCTACATGGTTGGTTTTACAATTTTTTTAGTATATCATACTACCACCTATATAATTGATTCTACCAGTTTTATTATCGTTGGTTCTACTGGGTTTCTTTAAATATATGATTTAAATGAAATCACATTTTATGTATTTTCAAAAAGGATAAATTTATAATATAATCAATTCATCATTCCAATAAAGTGTACTTACAAAAGTAAAAGTTATTTTTCTTTTTGAAAATTAAAATCACAATTTCAAAAGATGTAATGATTAAACATCACTTCATGAAACATGGTTACATACATACCACATAATTCTTGAAATGCAATTTCTGAAAAATCTTTTGCTAATGTCACTATCATTATACGTATTAATCAATTTATTCTTGATAATTATTATCTGGATTAATTGATACCACAACTTAGATTTACATAGCAATTTCGAAATTTTGTTTCATTGCTACAACAACTTAGAATTATAATTAATATTCCAGAAGAATAAAAACTCGATATAGAAATCATGTCATTAATTCTTTACTGAGATTTTTCAAGGAATTAATTATTTTTCATGTTTGATTGAATAGTTATCCTAATGGCAAATATCACAAAACTCGAGTTCATTGCACTAGATTTATCCGGGAAAAATTATCTATCATGGATCCTAGATGCCGAGATCCATCTTATTTCAAAAGGGCTTGGAGAAACAATCAAAGAAGGAAACAACGAATCCCTGCAGGATCGTGCAAAAGCACTTATTTTCCTTCGTCACCATCTTCATGATGGATTGAAAATAGAATATCTTACTGTGAAGGATCCACAAGAACTCTGGAAAAACTTAAAAGACAGATTTGACCATCAGAGGACTGTAGTCCTCCCAAAAGCCCGTTATGAATGGATGCATCTTCGTTTACAAGATTTTAAAACTGTGAGTGAGTACAATTCTGAACTATTTAGAATATGTTCAAAATTGAATTTATGTGGAGAAAAAATCACTGAAGCAGATATGCTAGAAAAAACATTCTCCACCTTTCACGCCTCAAATGTGCTCCTGCAGCAGCAATATCGTGAGCGTGGTTTTAAAAGGTACTCGGAACTCATATCTTGCCTTTTGGTAGCCGAACAAAATAATGAGTTGTTGATGAAAAATCACGGATTACGTCCAACCGGTTCTGTACCATTTCCTGAAGCAAGTGGTACTGCATTTCCTGAAGCAAATGCTATATCAAGAAATAGACACGGATACAAACGTGGCCGTGGCCGTGGACACGAACGTAGGCGTGGACACGGACATGAACAAGGACGTGGACGTGGAAGGAATTCTGGACAAAATCATCAACAACATGGCCACATGGTTAAAAGGCACAAGGCAAATGAGAATAACATAATCAAACGGCAACACGAAGAAAGTTGCTTCCGATGTGGCATGAAAGGGCATTGGTCACGTACCTGTCGTACGGCAAAACATCTTGTGGACCTTTACCAACAGTCTATCAAAGGAAAAGAAAAAATAGAGACAAATTTAGCTGATTGTCCAGTTAATAGGACACACTTAGATGTCTCTGATTTTTATACTGGTGATATGGAAAATATAGATTAGTTTGCTTTATCAGAAAGTCACGATGTTATTTTGAAATCTTAATATGTATTGTCCGTTTGATGTTAAATTATGTTTAACTTCTTTTTATCATAAATTCACTTTTCTAAAATATCTATTTGATTATATTTTAGATGAATTGCCAAGATACATGTCTTGTTGATAGTGCAACAACACATACTATTCTCCGGAAGAAAAAGTATTTTCTGAACTTAACATTAGCGGAAAATAATGTTAATACAATATGCGGCACATCGAAGATCGTTGAAGGCTCCGGTAAAGCCTATATTATTTTATCAAATAATACACAACTATGTATTAACGATGCACTATACTCAAGCAAATCCAGAAGAAATTTGCTCAGTTTTAAGGATATCCGCTGCAATGGATATCACATTGAAACAATGCAAGAAAACAATATTGAATATCTTTGCATTACTTCTTTTGTATCTGGCCAGAAGCAGATAAAAGAAAAACTTCCGGCACTTCCTTCTGGAATGTATTATACATCCATAAAAGAAGTTGAATCAAACAACGTCACGAACCCGAAGTTCGTAGACTTAAAAAGTTTTAGACTTTGGCATGATCGACTTGGACATCCAGGAGCTATAATGATGCGTCGAATAATTAGCAACTCACATGGACATCCTTTAAAGAACCAGAAGATTCTTTCACCTAATGATTATTCATGTGTTGCTTGCTCGCAAGGGAAATTGGTCATTAGACCTTCCACTACAAAGGTAAATGTTGAATCTCCAACTTTCTTAGAAAGGATTCATGGAGATATATGTGGGCCGATACACCCACCATGTGGACCATTTCGTTATTTTATGGTACTAGTTGATTCTTCTACTAGATGGTCGCATGTCTGTTTACTGTCCACAAGAAATGTAGCATTTTCTAGGCTACTTGCTCAAATAATAAAATTACGAGCTCAATTTCCTGATTACTCAATCAAGACAATTCGTCTTGATAACGCTGGTGAGTTTAGATCACAGAGATTCAATGAGTATTGCATGTCCATTGGGATTGCAATAGAACATTCAGTTTCTCATGTCCATACACAAAATGGGTTAGCGGAGTCATTTATTAAACGTCTACAATTAATTGCTAGACCACTACTCATGAAAACAAAACTCCCAGCTTCTGTTTGGGGTCATGCCATATTACATGCTGCATCATTGATTCGCATAAGACCAACTGCTTATTATCAATACTCACCTCTGCAACTTGCATCTGGTCATGAACCTAATATTTCTCACCTAAGGGTTTTTGGTTGTACTGTCCATGTACCAATCTCTCCCCCACAACGTACCAAAATGGGTCCCCAACGTAGACTTGGGATTTATGTTGGTTTTGATTCACCTTCCATCATTAGGTACCTTGAACCCTTAACGGGTGATTTGTTTACTGCACGTTTTGCAGATTGTCATTTCGATGAAATGAACTTTCCAACTTTAGGAGGAGTAAAGTTGCATCCTGAAAATCAAGATAAAATTTCTTGGAATGAAACAACTCTATCTCACTTTGATCCCCGAAGTAATCAATGTGAGCAAGAGGTTGAGAAAATTATTCATTTGCAAAGAATTGCAAACCAATTACCTGATGAATTTGTTGACACACGAAAAGTGACAAAGTCATATATACCAGCAGAAAACACTCCGGCAAAGATTGATGTCCCTGTAGGACAAACTGCTATAGCAAGTGAACCTCAAAAACGCCAGAAGCGTGGTCGACCAGTTGGTTCAAAAGACATCATACCTCGTAAGAGGAAATTAAACCAACCAAAGACTCCTGGACGAGTAATAATAGAAAAGATTGATCAATCTAATAGTGGTGACATGGTTCCCGCAGAACCACAGATTTCAATGAAACAATCTAATAGTGATGACGTGATTCCTGCAGAATCACAGATGTCCGAGAATAATGAGATTTCAATAAATTATTTGTTATCTCATAAATTATGGGAAAGGGAGAATGTTGTTATAGATGATATTTTTGCCTTCCAAATGGCTCTTGAAATAATTCAGAATAATGATCCTGAGCCACTGTCTGTTAAAGAATGCCAACAGAGAGAGGATTGGCCAAAATGGAAGGAAGCCATGCAGACGGAGTTGAATTCCTTAGAAAAACGAAAGGTGTTCGGACCAGTAGTTCGAACACCTGAAAATATAATCCCTGTAGGATACAAATGGGTCTTTGTAAGGAAAAGAAATGAAAATAATGAAGTTACAAGGTACAAAGCCCGGCTTGTAGCTCAAGGTTTCTCACAAAGACCTGGAATTGATTATGAGGAAACATATTCTCCCGTCATGGACGCCATCACATTCAGATTTTTAATTAGTTTGGCTGTGTCAGAAAGGCTCGATATGCGCCTTATGGATGTAGTAACTGCATATTTATATGGCTCACTTGATAGTGACATATATATGAAAGTCCCTGAAGGACTTAAAGTGCCAGAAATAAATGATACATACCCGAAGAGTATGTTTTCAATCAAATTGCAAAGATCATTATATGGATTGAAACAATCTGGACGTATGTGGTATAATCGCCTCAGCGAATACTTGTTGAATGAGGGTTACAAAAATGATGATATATGCCCATGTGTTTTCATAAAGAAAACAAATATTGGATTTGCAATAGTGGCAGTTTATGTTGATGATTTAAATCTTATTGGAACTCCAGAAGAGCTCAACAAAACTGCTGATTACTTGAAAAATGAATTTGAGATGAAAGATTTGGGAAAAACAAAATTTTGCCTTGGGTTGCAAATTGAACATTTTTCAGAAGGACTATTTGTTCATCAATCTTCATATACAGAAAAGGTTTTGAAGCGATTTTATATGGATATAGCACATCCATTGACATCACCAATGGTCGTTCGATCACTTGATCCAAAAAATGATCCATTTCGCCCACTTGAAGATGGAGAAAATGTTCTTGGTCCAGAAGTACCATATCTAAGTGCAATTGGAGCATTATCATATCTTGCAAATTGCACTAGACCTGATATAGCTTTTTCTGTAAATCTACTCGCAAGATATAGTTCTGCACCAACTCAAAGGCATTGGAATGGTGTTAAACACATTCTTCGTTACCTAAAAGGTACTGTTGATATGGGATTATTTTATTCTCACAATTTGGGATCTTCTTTAGTGGGATATGCAGATGCAGGTTATCTCTCTGATCCACATCAAGCAAAATCACAAACAGGATATGTGTTTACACGTGGTGGGACGGCTATATCGTGGAGATCCGTGAAGCAAACTTTGACAGCAACATCTTCAAATCATTCAGAAATTATTGCAATCCATGAAACAAGTCGAGAATGTATATGGTTGAGAAACATGACTCATCATATCCAATCATCATGTGGATTAGCTTCGACAAAAGATAGTCCAATGATATTGTATGAAGATAATGCAGCTTGTATTGCACAACTTAAAGGAGGCTATATCAAAGGAGATAGAACAAAGCACATTTCTCCAAAATTCTTCTATACACATGAGCTTCAGAAAGCAGGTGATATCGATGTTCAACAAATTCGATCAAGTGATAATGTGGCAGACTTATTCACTAAAGCATTACCTACATCTACACTCAAGAAATTGATACATAAGATAGGAATGCGTCGGCTCAGCGATTTACGATGACTAATATCAGGGGGAGTAGCTGTACTCTTTTTCCTTCGTCTAGGTTTTATCCCACTGGGTTTTCCTAGCAAGGTTTTAATGAGGCAGCATTTATTTTTATACTCCACAATGACTGTACTCTTTTCCTTAGCTTAAGTTTTATTCCACTGGGTTTTCTTAGCAAGGTTTTTAACGAGGCAGACATTGAATATTAGGTCATTCAAGGGGGAGTGTTATAAATATCTTGGGTGTGAATGACCCATTATGCCCTTGTAAAGTTTATATTATTACAATTGTACCATTATCTACCCCTATAAATAGGGTGCTTCACTCCTTCATTTAACACACAATTGGAATACATAAATTCTCTCTCTATCTCTATATTCTCTCTAATATTTTGATAGTCTTGTTCTATCTAATACTTTGGTAGTTTTACAACAAATTATATTGTTGTTATAAACGTTAGCTCTTTCATTATTGTTGTTTCAATCATAAATCACTTCATATTTCCTATCGTACTAACTCAAACAAGAAAATTGGGCAATTGATGTTGATTTTCTACATAATACAAGATAATTAGTATCCTACACAACTTGAACAAGATTATTTGACAATATCAAGGTTGATTATTCTACCTCGTACTGGAAATTAAGTATTTCGAGGAACATATACATATATATATATATACTAGTTTCGACTCGTGCGTTGTACGAGTTCTACTTTTGAAGTGATATTATTAGCGTATTTTTGAAGCTGAAACAATGAAATGAAACTGCGTAATATCAATTGGTATCAGGTTTTTCAAACAATCTCTAAATGATTTAACTAAAATATGATTTAAAGATATTTTCAATTAACATAAAAGATAACAAGACTTCAAAACATGAAAATGAATCCAGTTCTTATACATTATTCTTCCTCTACAAAGTAGACTATCGATGAATGGACTTACTGTGTGGTAGTATGATGCGCTCAGTGTATCATCCTTGTCATTCCTGAACCAACAAAAACCTGGCCATCAGCATATGGATCCCAAACTTGAGCTATAAATACTTTTTCAGCAAATCAAGTCAAAGAAGCAACCAGATCAACATTTTGTGAAGCTTACCCCAAAATTGCACTTGGTAAAAGCTCCTTCCTTGGTGTCAAAAGTTAAGTCTGATCCCAAAGCAAGGGTATTATTTCCCAAAACACCAGAAAAGTTGACAATGGGGTTAGCTATAAACCCTATGCTTGAGCTTATCCCTGCATACTCGTGCAAATATTGCAATTCCAACTGCTGTGATTGACAAGGGAAAATTGTTAGAAAAATTATCACAGATAAATTATTTATCTATGATCTAAAATCATCATGCTGAATTATCAAGAATTAAATAACTGAAGCGGAAGCGTACCTTAATCAAACGTGATTCACGATGAACGATTGCGGTGTTTGGATCTTCTAAATCAATACGTAGTCCTTATTTTCTCTCTGATGATGGGATGTCAAAAAGAATGAACAGTACGTACGATTCAGGGACCATAACCGACTTTATATACTGTATTGCCAGTTAACCTAATCCGGCCCATCATGAATTAGGTAATGACCTGGTATCTACACATAAAAGCCCATACATTTAATTAGATGTATTAAAGCCCGATATATATAAAATCCTTATTAGATCACTTTAAATGGGCTTAACCAAATTTGATAGCATTTTATTCAATGCACAATAATTCACATATAAGCCTACACGATTGATTAAAATCCTTGCAATCTCCCACTTGGGCTATATGTGTAACCTTACAATTGTGTATCAATCATAACCTTATGAGTACTCAGAATTTAGCTATCATTACTGAATGCATTCCCAAACAATCCGCTCCATCAATTATATCAACATAGGATCAAAGCGGCTCTCGCTACATTAATAGTAATTAAACCTATCAATGGTCACGTATATCGACATAACTGAATGACATGGATCAAGTATGGATGTGTAGCATGGAAATTACATGTAATGTGATCTTCAACATGCCTATTTCCAACTGGTCCAACTTTAGTGAGATCATCCTCAAACGAGTTCAGAGATAATAAACCTGAAACCTTACAGCTGTAAATAATTTTAACTTTAAACTGTATCCAAAAGGACAATAAATGTGTCTAATGCACCCAAAATACAAACTCCCACTGAAATAAAATATCCTTAAGAAATACAACACCCATATGAGCATTTTGCTCATGAAAGACCTTGGGTTGTAATACTTTAGTAAGCTGATCCGCAATTATGGAGTTTGTCCCAATGTGCTCTTATTGACACGTGTCCACTCTGAACTGTATCCTTCACAACCAGGAACTTATGTCAATGTATTTTGACTTAGTTGAGCTCCTGTTGTTACTGGAATATAAATCTGCTGAGTTATTATCAAAATATAACTTTAGTGGTCTTTCTATACCGTACAGAATATGCAGCCCAGTGACAAAATTTCGCAGCTATATTCCATAATTAGATGCCCCCAAAATTGCTACGAATTGTGCTGCCAAGTGAAAGAAGCTAAAGTGTTTGTTAAGCACTCCTTCCGGAAATAGCTCCTCCAACCAGCAGATAAATGTGGCCTGATATGGATCTTCAACTGTTTTGGCATCTAGTAAAATCGAAATCATAATACCATATGATCTCCAACTGATCCGATTTTCTGTATGTGAGCATGTAATCTTTTGTTCTCTTTAAATACCTTATAACCCATGTTTGGCTGCTTTCCAAATGATCCATCCCAGGGTTACTTAAATATCTCATTAGTATCCCAATAATGTATGCAATATCCGAACGCATAAAAAATTGAGCATACATCAGATTTTCTATAGCTTAACTATATGGGATCTTCTGCATTTCTTTAACTTCAAGATAACTTTTCGGGCATTAGTTGAGACTAAATTGTCTCCCTTAGCGATAGGGTTGTCCCCTGATTTACTGTCTTGCATGCCAAACCTCTTAAGTAATTTATCGATATAGCCCTTTTGTGACAATTCAAGAATACCCCGAGAACAATCCCGTTGTATCTGAATTCCTAATACAAAAGAGACGTCACCAAGATTTTTAATCTCAAAATTCCTTGACAAAAATCTCATAATTTTATGTGACATGCCTATATCATTGGTGGCAAGCAATAATCAACATATAAAACCAGAAAAATATACTTACTCCCACTGAACTTGTAATACATACAATCATCAACAACATCAATCTCAAAACCAAATGAGATAATTACTTGACGAAATTTGTATTACCCTTAACGAGAAGTTGGCTTGAGCACATAAATGAATTTCTTTAATTTGCAAACCATTAGCTTTGGGTCTACTGACACAAAGTTTTCTGATTGCACCAAATAGATAGTCCCATCAATGTTGCCATTGAGAAACGCCACCTTAGTATCCGTTTGATGTAACTCGAGATCAAAATGTGCAATAACCTAACTTTCCTGAAAGAGTTTTTCGTAGAAACCAAAGGGAAAGTCTCTTTATAATTAATGACATCATTCTATGTAAAGTGATAAGTGCTTTATTAGTACGCATTTAATTCACTTATTATCTTATTTTGTTATTGGCTTGATCCTATTGAAGCATCGTTTAATGCATTTTCACTTATTGTGTTATGTAAGGTCAAAAAGAAGAAAAAGAAAGGAAACAAGACCAAAGAAATACAAAAAAATCAAGAAGTGAGGTTCAAGGACATATTCAAAGAGCTCCAAATCAATAATGGCATGTGGGAAGAAGATTAGATACAAAAATTATGGTCAAAGAAGGTTTGGAATGAAGTTGGAAATCAAAAAACCGCAAGGATTGTGATCATGAATTTTAGTCATAGATTGAATCTCAATTTTTTCATATAATACTTTCGAATTTGAGAAGATCTATTTCACAAAGAATTGTATATATTTGAGTTTTATTTCCAACGCAACTTGAATCACCACAATCGGACTTCGAGAGAGAAAGTTATGACCAAAACATCGAACACAGGCGCTTCTCGGCAGAAATGCACTTACGGCCGTAAATGGTAAAGTTACGGCCGTAACTTCCAAATTTCGAAAATTTTCAGTAGCTAACTTACGGCCGTGACAAGGAAAGTTACGGCCGTAACTTACTCTTCAAGGAATTTCCTTATATGATTCAAGGTCTATCTTTGGTATATCTTTGGGGTAAAGCTAGGGCACGATTTTGGGAGTATTAAAGGAGCAAAATAACCACAAAAAGGAGGCTGGACATTGAGGAAAATTGAGAGAAAAATATAGAGCATTCTTGAAAGATTTTCAAGCCAAGAATATCAACAACAATGGAATTCATGAAGAAACTTGAAAAATCTACCACAATCATGCTATGCTAAATTCCATATCTTGTTCAAAGGGGAAGTTGTGTTAACTTAATTATGTTATTTTCTTTAAAAATTAGTAGCGTGAATTTATTCCTTTATTTCAATTGTTGGATTATTATGTTTTGAATGTTCAATTGAGTTTATTTGATTAATAGTTTAATTTGGTCAATTGGATTATTGATCTTTGGATTCATGAATATGCTATGTTTAGATTCTTGATCCGTAATTGTCATTGAATATTTACTTTAGTAGCAAATAAATCTCGTGCAGGTTTACTAATAATTCAACTTGGATTGATTAATTCGAGCTCGTATAATTAACGATTCAATTCAATCTATTCTTCTAAATTTTCATACTAGGCGTGCATTAAATCCTAAGAGCTTGTTTAGGATTGTCCATGGCTAGAATTGGTTCGAAGAGCTTGTTTTGAATCAATACACATAAGGAAGAATTTAGATAATCAGAGCTTGTTGATTATTTATGATTGATAATTGAATTAGGGATAGAAACACGTTACAAGGAAATGTATAACATTAATTGAGGGTACAACCGAACCCAAGAACAAGATTTCTTCTCATATTATTTCTCTAGTCATATTGAATTGTTTATTTTTATGCATATTTTTTATTCAAGCAAATTCAAACAACAAACCCCCAATTCCATTTTAATTGATCGAACAACTAAAATTAGTTTCCGTTCCTCGTGGGATCGACCCTTACTCTCACTACTACATTATTAATTAATATTTAGCAAGTAAGGAATTATTTATTATTTTGGTGCATTGCGACACGCGTCAAATTTTTGGCGCCGTTGCCGGGGAACGGTCAACCAATTTAGTTGTTTAGTTAATTAGAATTTTTTTTTCTGCATTTTATTTTATTAATTTTATTTTCACTTTATTTATATAATTTTTCAAAAAAAAAAAAAAAAATTCTTGCCTGTCTACTTCTTGCTTTTATGCGTAAAACTCGATCAACTAATTTTGAATTTTTTTATTTTGACCTAGAAATCGAGAGAACTTTTCAACAGCAAAGAAGAGCAGTACAACCAATGACAGTAGCTAACAATAATCTGACTCTCAAGCAACTAGCTACCCCGGATGTTGCTCAACAACCGCTATGCATCACTTTTCCGGCAGTGGAAGAAGGCAGAACTTTTGAGCTAAAATCCGGACTGATCCATCTTCTGCCAACTTTCCGAGGACATCCCGGTGAGGACCCATACAGACACCTTAAAGAATTTCATATGGTATGCGACAGTATGAGGCCAAAGGGCATTACCGAGGAGCAAATAAAAATGAGAGCTTTCCCATTCTCATTGAAGGATGCCACCACAGACTGGCTTTATTGTCTGCCGTCTGGAACAGTCACTACTTGGAATGACATGAAGAGGCTTTTCTTGGAGAAGTACTTTCCTACATCAAGAGCTGGGACGATCAGAAAGGAAATATGTGGGGTGCGCCAGAACAATGGTGAATCATTATATGAGTATTGGGAGCTCTTCAAAAAGCTCATCTCGAGTTGCCCCCATCATCAGATCAGTGAGCAACTCTTGGTACAATATTTTTATGAAGGTCTGGCACCGATGGATAGAAGCATGATAGATGTAGCGACCAAGAATTTTTACGCGATTAATAATTATTTTAATAGAAAATCGTGTCGCTACTATTTCACCCATTTTTATTAAGTTAACGCCACGACGTATTCGTATAGCCAAGTCAAGAAATAATCGAGATCGTTCGATTTTAAATTAAATTCCGAATTTCTAAAAATATCTCCATTCTCTTGATTTAAAGTATATTAAGTCCAAGTACTTAATTCAATGTTATCCCAATATTTATTTATACAAAAATTATTTTTATTATTGAAATTAAGAAAATATATGCAAGCATGAGAGGTTCCATTATATATAATAATTATGATAATCTTAATTTAATAAATATGGAAAAGTATATGAATGAATTATATACTCCATTATATGTAATCATGAAGAGCATAATATTTGTATAAATATGGAAAAGTATATGAATGAATTATATACTCCATTATATGTAATCATGAAGAGCATAATATTTGTATAAATATGGAAAAGTATATGAATGGTTGATAAGATTCCATTATATGTAATCATGAAGAGCATAATATTTGTATAAATATGGAAAAGTATATGAATGGTTGATAAGACTCCATTATATGTAATCATGAAGAGCATAATATTTGTATAAATATGGAAAAGTATATGAATGGTTGATAAGACTCCATTATATGTAATCATGAAGAGCATAATATTTGTATAAATATGGAAAAGTATATGAATGGTGCTTTACTTTAAGAAAAGGATGTGTTAAAATTAATAGAATTGAATGATTATGTTTACAATATGCCAACTTTATACATCTATTTAAACCCATCTCTTTTACACACAACTCTACACATTTACACTTATTTCCAATCTCTTGACAAAATCCACAAGTAAGAGAAATTCAAGGTGGTCAAGAAAGTTTTGGTCCATTTACTACTACACTTCATTTTAATCTTTTAAAAGGTAAGTATATCTTATGTTTTTATGAAAATTAAATATGTTGTTATGAAATGTAAATATACTTTAAGTTTTTATGAAAAGTAAGTATGTTTTTATGAAAGGTATTACCTTATGTTTTTATGAAAAGTAAGTATGTTTTTATGAAAGGTAAATACACCTTATGTTTTTATGAAAAGTAAGTATGTTTTTATGACAAGTAAGTATATCTTATGTTTTTATGAAAAGTAAGTATGTTTTTATGAAAGGTAAATACACCTTATGTTTTTATGAAAAGTAAGTATGTTTTTATGACAAGTAAGTATATAATATGTTTTTATGAAAATGTTTGGATCATTGCTATGAAATCAATCTCACAAGATTGTTATGGGTTCCATATGATATGTTTATGATTATGCTAAGGGGACCGGAGTTTAGTAGCGCTACACATAAGAATTCTTGTCATCTAAGTTCGGTAAAATTCTTGTGTCTCTCTATGTTTATGAGGATTTCGATCCTATCCTATGTTATGATGAAAATGATCCATATGCTTTCAAAAGAAAATTATGCTTTGTATACTTACTGGGATTTTATAAATCTCACTCCACGATATTTACCATTTTCAGATAATTGAAGGTACGAGGCAGTCAACATGGAAGTGGCAAAAGTGGTTAAGATTGATGAGATAATTATGTTGAACTTTATGTAAGAAAATTATGTTCTATTTTTATTCACAAATTAAATTATGGGATTCTAATTATTCTTTTGAATAATTTTACATTACTATTTAAGTCTCGATAATATGATATGAGTCACTTTTAGTGGCACTCGAATGGTCGAAAATTCGGGTCGTCACAGTTGGTATCAGAGCAAAGAGTTTTAAAAACGATTCTGTAGATTTTTGAAATTTTATTTCTTTAAAAAAAAAAAAAAAATCACTATTCACGTGAACAGTAAAACGACGTGCTATTCATAATAAACAGTGAACGAAATCACTATTCATTATAAAAAAAAAAGTTGAATTTTCACATGTCAAGTATGGTTATGATTTTGAAAAGCATGATGAAATTTGATGTGCGAATTTCAAGGACAAAATTCATTTTAAGTAAGGGAGTTTGTAATGTCCTGAAAATTTTATGGAATATAATTAGTTAGTGATATGATGTTTATATTGATGTCTTTGATAAATTTCTAGAAGTTCGGGGACTAAAGGAAAATAAGATTATATGAAATATTTTAACTCATCACTCTACTATGTCACTCTCCACGTATTGACTCCTCGAACCAGGTATGTTATATGCTTTGCAAGTCATTTACGATTTTATTAAGACATGTTAAGTATGAAATCTTCATATGTTATGAATCTTTATGTGTTACACATAATATACATGTCAAGTATGATATAAATTGATAGAAGACTCAATTTTTTTATTCTTTTCAATGTAGAATCATGAGACAGAGAGGATATTTATATGAATTTTGGTGCATATTAAGCTTAGTAAGATTGACTCAATTAGAAATTAAGTTGGGTTGTAACTTTTGCCCAAAATATATGGAATAATATATTAAACAAACAAAATTAATAATGAATTTGTACAATAATTTATCCCTTTATCACTACCTTTGTGTAAAAACAAGGGAAAAACTGTGGATGGTTATTAGTACTTCCTCTTCAAGTTTCAATTTTCGGTTCAATAATTTATCCCTTTATCACTACCTTTGCTTAAAAGCAAGGAAAAACTGTGGATGATTATTGGTACCACTCTTCAAGTTTCAATTCTGAAAAAAAAATTCGGAAAGAAAGAAAGAGAACGGGTGTTGAGCATAATGGGAATAATATGACTTAAGAATGATTTTCAAAATAATTGTTGTCCTCGAGTTTAGAAATGATAAACCTTAAATGGACTTTGCATAATTGATTTTAGACATGGCATTAAGTATGAGAAGTCAACAGAAATGATTAGAAATATGTTCAGATTATCTATCATTTAGATTTAATGAGAAATAGCGAGCCAATTTTATGAATTTTTATGAGATGTTAAGATTATAAGTGATATGATTTTAATGAGACTTTTATGAGAAGCATTATGAAGTTAGAGATTTAAAGATTTGGTTATTGGGAATTAAGTAATGGATATTATGTTGAGTAAGTGAATTATGCATCTATATTGAATAGAAATTTATTATGAACTTTGGCCTTGTGATTAAATTTTGGGAATATGATTTATGACTTATAAATATAAGTATGAGTAATCTTTTGAGCCAATTAAGGTATTGAAGGAAGTGATATTGTGATATTGACGACTATGATTTGAAATTTCTATGTTGAGGAATTATGAATTGATTTTCTGGAATATTTTTTTATGATATTGAAGTTTGATGAAATTGTGGTCAATTTTTAGATCGTTGTGATCAAATGTGGAATTATTTATTATTGTGAGTTATGAAGTATGCTTACGGTTTGAATAAGTCCAAATTTCAAAGGAAACTCTGCTTAGAATTTTATCGTTTGGAATTAAGAGCATAGTATGGTATGCAATCACTAAGAGAATTGAGGTTAGACATGCAAATTCATTTACATCACAAACGAGATTTAGTAGATGATAATAGAGATATTTATTATTTTCTCGTAAGGAGAACACACAAGAGTCACATTGGAAAGAAATACATGAAACACGCAAAAAGCAAAAGAAAGCAACATGGGAAATTCCTCAAATTGAGAGATGTGTTTCCGGAGTAGCCGTATCCTACCACCTCTGACCTTTTGAGGAAATAAAGAAACCTTCAAAGAGGTGTGTTTCGAGAGTAAGAATACTCCGTAATCTACCACCTGGAACCTTTGAGGTACACACAAGATTTAAACATTAAGGAAAATCCTAGGAAATTAGAGGGGTGTCTCGAGAGTAAGAATACTCCGTACTCTACCCCCACCTATTCTAAGATTCATAAAGTTAAGTTTACATTAACCGGACTCCATTTTCGCTTGATTCCCCTTCCTTGCGACCAATCTATCTTAACCCGTGCTGGATCTTGTATTGAGATATATGACTGCAGCTTATCCAGTAGTTCATCAATAGTAGGAGCAGAAATAAGAAGCCTTCTGGAAAATGGAGAGATGAATCCCTGTTCCACAGCATAATCAAGAAAGGTTAACAAACCATCAAAGAAATTGTTAACATTCAGAAGCCCAATAGGCTTAGTAT
The DNA here is from genome assembly GCA_963555705.1 of Ligustrum vulgare. Lineage (NCBI taxonomy): Eukaryota > Viridiplantae > Streptophyta > Magnoliopsida > Lamiales > Oleaceae > Ligustrum > Ligustrum vulgare. The sequence goes on along the minus strand of OY743176.1, from coordinate 4,771,029 downwards.
GGAGATCTAGTTGAGCCCACGAGGTAATGTTAAAGATTTCTTCTAAGGTACCAAAACCTCCGGGCAGGGCTATAAAGGCATCAGAACCATATAGCATACAAGTTATGCGTTCATGGATGGATAAGGTTTGAACTTCATGCCCTCGTGTTTTTCCTGCAACATCTACCAAAGGGACAGGTATGACACCGATTACTTTTGATTTCTCTGCAAGAGCAGATTGGGAAACACAACCCATTAGACCACTGCTACCACCCCCATACACAAGAGTGATACCTTTTTCCCCCAGTTTCTTTCCAAGATCTACGGCCGCTTCTAGATAACTGAAGCCTTTCCCCACTTTTGATCCACAAAATACACAAATAGTTTTGATCTGTCGAAGTTTTGGTGCTTCCATCTTTGATAGTATAGAAGAGAAAACTTACGAAGAAGATGTGATTTTGGGATGCCTGAACTATGAAATATGTTTGGCTATTTAAAGCCGAAAAAACTTACTGTTTTTGATTGATTCTGAAAAAGTAAAGATTTACTTTTGACAAAATCGGCCAACTTTTGACTGTTTTACCAAAGATATCACCTTTCGGTGATTTATTTCCAGCTTTATCAAACCTCGAGAAAGGAAAATATATTTATTTCCAGCTTTATCAAAACTCGAGAAAGGAAAATATATTTTATTTCCAAAACGCGTGAAAGAAAACAGCAAAATATTTTAAATGTGTATTAAGAGATTTACCTTATATCATTGATGAACTGCCAGAAGCCTCATTTTGTAAAACAGACTGGCAAACAGGATCTTTTGCTATTATATTTTGGAGACTATAACGATTTTTGTCATCGTTAAACTGAGCGTATAAGGAGAGAAGTTCACGTTGCACATAACCACTTGGGTGCGTCTCAAGAGTCAGTCGAATATCATCCAAAGACTCCTTACTCAGTCCACCCTTTATGAATTTGATTTTATCATCCCGATTAGTAGAAGAATATCCTACTGTTTTGCAACGAGTATCACAGTTCCAACGAGCACATTTGTAGCAATCATTCAGCCTTTTTGCTCTTCGTTTCTTTGCGAAGGTGCTTTTGCCTAAACCAGGCATGTGCTTTGGAAATGTCATAGGTAATTCACCAGATAGTCGAACCTTTGCTTCGATCAACCAGCGAACATCTTCTGAAACACCATGAGCCATCAGCAACCTCAATCTTTCGAGTCTTATTCGATAAATTTTCCTCAGATCATTCATTGGAAGACTGGAATAATACTTGCGAATGTTTGTAAGAATGATATCCATGTTTTGATGGATCTAACCTCTTCCCAGCATGAACTATTTAAAAGCATTAAGGATCGGAGGAAATCCGCGTGATATTGATTCCAGCAAGAAAGCGCGGAATAGAATAATGGAAAAGAGGGAACAAGAGTTATGCGCCGTTTACTTTCTTGATAAAAGGAAGATTTGATGATGACGGGATTTGAGATATGGAATATTTTCTTGGATTTTGGGTACTGATATTTTGATATAATAATCAAGGTATAGAAATAATACGGGGATACGTGAAAGTGAAATAAGGACTGTATTGAATCAGGATTAATAAGTTTGTGCAAGTGAAAGGAATACCTTACGGGAAATGTTATGATATTTGAGTTAAGAATTTTAATTATTTGGGAGATATTTGTTTATTGAATTTTGCAGAAATTTTGGGTTACAAATATTGGAAAGATAAACTGATGATTATGTTGATATGTGAATAACATGTTTGGGTATATTACATAGAAAATATTCAGGTAATCGTTTTAATTATTTTGGGATATTTGGTGATAAGAAGAAATGACAAATTATTATGGTATGATATGTTAGTAAAGATTTATTGAAATTTTAGAGATATTAATACGAATATTTGAGGTTACATGATACGATGATAAGTGACAGATTACATGAGTACTACAAGATATGATGAAATATCACATACGATTGGGAATTTTCATTTTGATTCAGAAGAATTTATGAGTAGACATATGTCTATTATTGATAGAAAAGTTCATGTCTTAAGAAAACAAATTGATGCATTTAGTCAAAGTCCAGTGGGTTAAATATGGTTGGGTTAAATATGGTAGCGATGATGCTACATAAGAAGAAGAAGAAGAGATTCTGATTAAGTGTTCAGAAATCATAAGATCAAGTAAGTTTAATTTCGAGGACGAAATTATTTTAAGGGGGTAAGTTTGTAGCGACCAAGAATTTTTACGCGATTAATAATTATTTTAATAGAAAATCGTGTCGCTACTATTTCACCCATTTTTATTAAGTTAACGCCACGACGTATTCGTATAGCCAAGTCAAGAAATAATCGAGATCGTTCGATTTTAAATTAAATTCCGAATTTCTAAAAATATCTCCATTCTCTTGATTTAAAGTATATTAAGTCCAAGTACTTAATTCAATGTTATCCCAATATTTATTTATACAGAAATTATTTTTATTATTGAAATTAAGAAAATATATGCAAGCATGAGAGGTTCCATTATATATAATAATTATGAGAATCTTAATTTAATAAATATGGAAAAGTATATGAATGAATTATATACTCCATTATATGTAATCATGAAGAGCATAATATTTGTATAAATATGGAAAAGTATATGAATGAATTATATACTCCATTATATGTAATCATGAAGAGCATAATATTTGTATAAATATGGAAAAGTATATGAATGAATTATATACTCCATTATATGTAATCATGAAGAGCATAATATTTGTATAAATATGGAAAAGTATATGAATGGTTGATAAGACTCCATTATATGTAATCATGAAGAGCATAATATTTGTATAAATATGGAAAAGTATATGAATGGTTGATAAGACTCCATTATATGTAATCATGAAGAGCATAATATTTGTATAAATATGGAAAAGTATATGAATGGTGCTTTACTTTAAGAAAAGGATGTTTTAAAATTAATAGAATTGAATGATTATGTTTACAATATGCCAACTTTATACATCTATTTAAACCCATCTCTTTTACACACAACTCTACACATTTACACTTATTTCCAATCTCTTGACAAAATCCACAAGTAAGAGAAATTCAAGGTGGTCAAGAAAGTTTTGGTCCATTTACTACTACACTTCATTTTAATCTTTTAAAAGGTAAGTATATCTTATGTTTTTATGAAAATTAAGTATGTTGTTATGAAATGTAAATATACTTTAAGTTTTTATGAAAAGTAAGTATGTTTTTATGAAAGGTATTACCTTATGTTTTTATGAAAAGTAAGTATGTTTTTATGAAAGGTAAATACACCTTATGTTTTTATGAAAAGTAAGTATGTTTTTATGACAAGTAAGTATATCTTATGTTTTTATGAAAAGTAAGTATGTTTTTATGAAAGGTAAATACACCTTATGTTTTTATGAAAAGTAAGTATGTTTTTATGACAAGTAAGTATATAATATGTTTTTATGAAAATGTTTGGATCATTGCTATGAAATCAATCTCACAAGATTGTTATGGGTTCCATATGATATGTTTATGATTATGCTAAGGGGACCGGAGTTTAGTAGCGCTACACATAAGAATTCTTGTCATCTAAGTTCGGTAAAATTCTTGTGTCTCTCTATGTTTATGAGGATTTCGATCCTATCCTATGTTATGATGAAAATGATCCATATGCTTTCAAAAGAAAATTATGCTTTGTATACTTACTGGGATTTTATAAATCTCACTCCACGATATTTACCATTTTCAGATAATTGAAGGTACGAGGCAGTCAACATGGAAGTGGCAAAAGTGGTTAAGATTGATGAGATAATTATGTTGAACTTTATGTAAGAAAATTATGTTCTATTTTTATTCACAAATTAAATTATGGGATTCTAATTATTCTTTTGAATAATTTTACATTACTATTTAAGTCTCGATAATATGATATGAGTCACTTTTAGTGGCACTCGAATGGTCGAAAATTCGGGTCGTCACAATAGATGCTGCAAGCGGAGGTGCATTGATGGACAAGACATCGGAACAAGCACGAGCTTTAATCTCCAATATGGCTGAGAACACTCAGTAGTTCAACTCCAACAGGGATATGCAAGTTCGGCGCGTGAATGAGGTAAGTAGTTCCAATATTGAAAGTCAATTGTTTGAACTAACAAATCTCGTTAAACAACTTGTTGTAGGGACTGTAGGGAAGGCACAACAGGTCAAAGCTTGTGGGATATGTGCAAACTTCGGACATCCAACAGATACTTGTCCGGTGTTGCAAGAGGGAAATAGTGCCGAGGTGAATGCTGCAGAAGGTTTCCCGTTCCAAAGACAGCAGTACAATACGTACTCTAATACCTACAATCCATGATGGAGGGATCACCCAAATCTGAGTTATGGAAATAACCAGCCATCGGGTTTTGTCTCTAACAAACCGCAAGGGCAATTCCAGCAACAAGGGAATTTTCAATCTCCAGGGCAGTATCACCAAAGACCCCATAGTTCAGGTATGTCTCTTGAAGATATGATTAAAACATTGGCGTCTAACACACTTCAATTTCAGCAGGATACTAAGTCTAGCATTCAGAATCTGGAGAACCAGATGGGTCAAATGGTAACAGCCATCAACAGGTTGGAATCACAATCCGGAGGCAAATTACCATCTCAACTTGAAGTTAATCCGAGGAACGTGAGTGCCATAACCCTGCGAAGGGGAAAGGAGGTTGAGGGGCTGCAAATGAAACCATCTGCAATTGAAGAGGAAGTTGAAGAAACAGAAGCTCGAAAGAATGACAGCACCTCAAAAAGCTCGCAGGAAAAAACAGATTCCACTTTAAATGTTAAACTAACTCCACCTCCCTTTCCCAGCAGGTTAGCAAAAGCGAACAAGGAGGGCAAGGAAAAAGAAACCCTGGAGATGTTCAGGAAGGTGGAAATCAACATTCCACTTTTAGATGCAATCAAGCAAGTGCCCCGATATGCGAAGTTTTTGAAGGATCTGTGCACCAATAAGAGAAAGCTAAAGGGAAATGAGATGGTAAGAATGGGTGAGTCTGTATCTGGACTTCTTCAATTAAAATTACCTCCTAAGTGCAAGGATCCAGGTATGTTTACCATACCTTGTCAAATAGGCAATAAGAAAATAAATCGTGCTTTAATAGACTTAGGAGCATCTATCAATGTAATGCCTAGGTCTACCTATGCTTCATTAAAACTTGCCAAACTGATTGCAACTAATGTTATAATTCAACTAGCCGATCGTTCTAATGTTTATCCTGACGGGGTAGTTGAAGATATTCTAGTGCAAGTAGGCGGGTTAGTATTTCCTGCAGATTTTTATGTATTGGACATGAATGATGACCACTCCCCCAACTCTACTCCTATTTTGTTAGGCAGACCATTTCTAAAAACATCTAAGACCAAGATAGATGTTAGTAGTGGTTCACTTACCATGGAATTTGATAATGAGATTATTCAGTTTAATATTTATGATTCTGTGAACTACCTTGATGATGATAATCCTGTTCATTTTGTTAATGTTATTGATTCTTCAGTACAGGAAACTTTCAAACTTGGTGGTAATGGTGAAAAGCCAGGTAAAATCTCGTGTATTACATTGCCAACTTCTGATGACATGCTTTTGCCCCCTGTCTTGCAGGCCCTAATGAAAAATATGAAAAAGAAGTTGAGCTTTGGATATCCACCTAATCCCGGTCGAAGGAGGAAACAACAAGTCTAGCCAAAGACAGTAAACAAAGGCGCTGCTCGGGTGGCAACCCGAGAGGGGAGTTTCTTTACTCCCTCAAATTGTTATTTTTTTATTTTCATTTTTGTCATTTTTCTTATTAATTAATTTCATTCACAAAAAAAAAATCAGTGGCCTTGTTACGGCCGTAAGTTAAAACTTTACGGCCGTAACTCTACTCCATCGAATTTATCCAGAGGCCTAATTATGGCCGTAACTATATTGTTTACGGCCGTAGTTGATTCTTTCAACTTTTTTTTTCCAGATTGTTACTTACGGCCGTAATTATCAAAAAAAATAAAAAATCATCATGTCCCTTCTTCTGATTCCATTCACATTCCTCTATTTTGTTTTGTATTGTCACGCTCCACATTGAGGACAATGTGAAATTCAAGTGTGGGGGGATGATTATCTATTATCTTTTGTTATCCCTATTTTATTCATCTTCAATCAAATTTTTTTGTTAGTTAGCTTTAATTGTGCTTAGACCCACATTTTGGTATAATAGGAAGCGGCCTCACTTATGATTATTTTTGAACCACCATCTTCCTAAATTGCATAATCGGATAAACAATGAGCACATAGAGATGAGTTTTCCAATAATTTCTGAATTAGTTTGAAAATGGCAACAAATTGAAAAATTTCTGCAACCTAATTGAGGAAAACCAAAGTTGATATGATAAAACAACACCCCGAGTAACTCAATTCTAACCTTGTCCACTAGATTTTCAGTTCGGAACCAAGACTAAGCAATGACCTATACTCATAATTGGATGGGAGAAGCACATATAAACCATAATTTGTGAGCTTTTGAGCCTATAAGTTACTTTTACTCTTTATATTAAGCTCTATTTTTTGATGTGTGTCCTGTATGGTTGATTTGTGCTTGGATGTGCTCTCTTGTGCATGCCGTTGTAGCTTCTTGACTCAAGTGCAAAATATAGTAGAGGCACTAGGTTAAACAAATTTGACCTGCTAAAAGGGCCTACCATGATACATGTACCAATAGAAGCCCCCTTGAGCCTTAGCCTTTCCTTGAAATTTTGATGCCACGCTACAAGCCACGAATACCCTTTCTTTCGCATTGTCTTTGTTTTGAACCCATAGAGAAGGGATTCGCAAGCTTTTGTTGATTAAGGATTGTGCTGTGGTCTAAGTCTAAGAAGTTGCAATGGTTATCTTGTGTTGGGTGATGGTTGTGTAATGGACTGAATTCAGGGGAATGTAATTCTATCTTGTTCCAATTGGTGACTGCGTAATGATTTGAAAAAAAAAAGTTGCAGTCTGTACTCGAAAAAAAAATCGATAGAGAAAAAGCAATGAAAATGAAGTTTAGTCATGAAAATTAGTAGTTGAGGATGTCAAACACTCAACTTGTGAAAAAAAAAGAAAAGAAAAGATTCAAGTTTGAACAAAGTTGGGTAGAGTGAAACAATGAAGTTCATATTGCGAGTGAAGGAAGTAATGTCATTGTGAATTGACTTGGTTTGCGAAATTCCTTCTCGACTCAGCCTAAATATATACTTTTATCCTACCTGACCTGAAGCCCCGTTACAACCAAATAAAGACCTTTACTTTGCACTTGTGTTATTGTTGGCTCCGGTCATGACATTTGAGCAGTCTGTGGTAATAGATTCTCCATGCAGTAAGTTGAGTGAAAATTCTAACCCTTATACACTTTGTGCGAAAAGAGAAATATCTAGTGAAGGTGTTAACTCCCATTACATATGCTTATGAGTGGTTTGAATTGCTTGGTCTATATTCTGTGCTTTCATATTGGCCAAAAACTAAAACCCATGTAGTAAACCATTGATAGAGGTTAAGAGAGAACTCACGAGAGGTGGGAGGATACAAGCCACATTTGGAAATGAATTGGGCCGGGGGTATTGATTTTCATTTCTGTTCAGAGGATATTGGATGATGCATCTCTTGCACACACTAACACACTCCGGTTATGCAATTGAATTTTCATGCTAAAAAAAGAAGTGGGCTGTAACCTTGACTTTCCGATTGTAGGTCTATCTTTTTGTTTGAATTATGTTTCTTTTCTTTCACTTCATTATTCGAGGACGAACAATGGTTTAAGTGTGGGGGGATTTGATAAGTGCTTTATTAGCACGCATTTAATTCACTTATTATCTTATTTTGTTATTGGTTTGATCCTATTGAAGCATCGTTTAATGCATTTTCACTTATTGTGTTATGTAAGGTCAAAAAGAAGAAAAAGAAAGGAAACAAGACCAAAGAAATACAAAAAAATCAAGAAGTGAGGTTCAAGGGCATATTCAAAGAGCTCCAAATCAATAATGGCATGTGGGAAGAAGATTAGATACAAAAATTATGGTCAAAGAAGGTTTGGAATGAAGTTGGAAATCAAAAACCCGCAAGGATTGTGATCATGAATTTTAGTCATAGAATGAAGCTCAATTTGGTCATATAAGACTTTCTAATTTGAGAAGATCTATTTCACAAAGAATTGTAGATATTTGAGTTTTCTTTCCAACGCAACTTGAATCACCACAATCGGACTTCGGGAGAGAAAGTTATGACCAAAACATCGAACACAGGCGCTTCTCGGCAGAAATGTACTTACGGCCGTAAATGGTAAAGTTACTGCCGTAACTTCCAAATTTCGAAAATTTTCAGTAGCTAACTTACGGCCGTGACAAGGAAAGTTACGGCCGTAACTTGCTCGCCAAGGAATTTCCTTATATGATTCAAGGTCTATCTTTGGTATATCTTTGGGGTAAAGCTAGGGCACGATTTTGGGAGTATTAAAGGAGCAAAATAACCACAAAAAGGAGGCTGGACATTGAGGAAAATTGAGAGAAAAATATAGAGCATTCTTGGAAGATTTTCAAGCCAAGAATATCAATACAATGTAAATTATCAAATGAAAACAATTTTCGATGGAAGAAACTGAAGGAACTAAAGTAATAATCAAATCTGAAACAACTAGACTTCAATTTAGCACAACGTCAAACTAAAAGTTGACGGAACTATTAAAGAAGAGGTTGTTTAAGCTTCGGGCTTTCTAGTGAAGGAATTAGGTGCATCTGCTTCATTGTTTCTATTTATAAATAAATAAATGATTATTTATAAATGTAACATTGTGTTGGTCATTTTTTCTGGAAAAAAAAACTAAAATATAGTGGACAAAAATCTTTGACCAACTGAAATGTTAACTTTTCAAAATAATTGTTCAAATGTTGTGAGTTGACCGTTTATAAACAAAATTTATAAACAAATTATAGCAGAAAAGAAAGGCTAAAGCTTAAACATGACTCAAAATAATAAATAATCAAATTAAGGATATGTTTTTAGTAAGAGCAACTCCAATCGTGGTATAATTTACACCCCCAAAAATCACTTATACATCCCCGTGGATTTATATTAAAGTTTTGCTCCAATAAATAGATGTAAATTATAAGATTTAAATTTATTTTTTGCACAATTTCTTTAGGTAGTAAATTTTATGTTAATCTATTTTTTTATTTGTGCATGCATATAAATATTACGAAAAAATCGACCTAAAAAATTCGAAATTTGGTCAAGAAAAAATATTAAAAAAATAAAAATGTGCAAATTAATATAAAAATTCAAATTGTAATTTAAATTAATATAATATATTTAAATTATATATCTCACATCAAAATTTTATAGATTGTTGAAAGTTAAATTTAGATGAAATTACTCCATGTGAGGTGTAAAACAAGATGAATCCCTTTTTATATCTTTTAGCTGGATTCTAGTTTGCATCTCCTTTTACACCCCCATTGAAGATCAATCCGACAACTTTGGATATCTAAATCACTAATTGGGTGTATTATACACCATCATTGGAGTTGCTCTAAGAAAGTAAAGTAGCTTTTTCATAAGTAGGACGATTCACATATATCATGGACCCAACTTATTTGTCTTATAAATATTGGGTAATTGTCTCAAATTGTCAAAATTTGAAGGACATTATAATTGAAGAAAAAGTTTTTAATTAAACTTCGTGTTAATCTCGGATATGGAATGGATTAATCCAAGCTGAATTACATTATGACTTTTGTCTCCACTTGCTGTGTCCTAGTGGTATACCAGATTACTTGAGGTAATTATTATCTTGCTACATGTGCATATATTTTAACATACTAGTCTAAAGCACGTGCATTACACGTCTTGAATAATTTTTGCGAAATTTAAGCACATGCTTTGCACATCTTATGTAAATGATGAATAAATTGCATAATTTTTTTTGTAATAAACAACATTTGAATAATTTTTGTGACATTTCAGCAAACTAAAAAAATAAAGCATGTGTGTTACACGTCTTATGTAAATGATGAATAAATTGTATATTTTTTTATTTTTGCAAAATCTCAAAAAACCAAAAAAAAAAAAAAAAATTGAAAATCGATTTCTGTAAGTTATGAAACATATTTGTTTTTAAGGTAAATGGATAGGTGGGGGGTGAAGGGGTTTAACTTATTAATTAATTAATGTACAAGCAATGATATATTTGGGTCAATGTTTAAAAAATTGGAAACTGATTTAAACCGAAAAAGGCAACGGGTCAAAAGTCAAAAGGTTCAACCGAGTCGAACCGGTTTCAATTAAAACATAAAAAATTATTCCAAAAATCACAAAATTTTCTAAAAAATATATTATTTTACAAATAAACTAATATTTACTCATTTAGAAGATAAAATTATACACAAAAATAACTTAGAACAATTAGAGAAAAGCAAAAAAAAAAAAATTGAAAATCGGGTTTGAAAACCCGGTCGATTCCCGATTTTCCGACCAGTTTCTTACCAACCGATTTTTCAGGTCAACTGGACCCTTTTTTTTTTGCCGGTTCCCGATTGAACCGGCTGGTCCGATCCGATTTTCTAAACATTGATTTAGGTTAGAATAAAATATGTGAGGACAAATCTGGTAACTGAAAGATTCTCCTCTTTTGGTACTTTTAAGGTAGTAGTGATAGTGATAGTGATAGGTTAACATAATGCATACGTGGGGCAATCTTATTTTTTCACACATCACATCATTACTTAAATGATAAGTGCTTTCAATTGGATTAGAACGTCAGAAAGGATAGTTGACTCCAAGCAGAATTTTATACTGGTCATGACGTTAATTTTGGAGAAGTATTCAACATATATTTACTATAAATATACGTATTGTTCTCTATTGTTTTAACATTGACTAGAGACTTTTGTAAGAAAAAATAGTAATCTAGCATCTTGTTTTTCTTGATTTCTTTGTGGGTTGTACAAAGAAGTATGTAGATGTGGTAAAATTTGAATATTTTTCTTACAATACATGGGGTTGTGAGTGAAATTCTATATAATTGTAATAATTTATATAGTAAAAACCTTTGATGATTCGTAAATTTGCGTTATTATTTTATTTTCTTATTTGTTCAATTATTTCTTGAACATAAACAATAAAATAAAATAAAAAATCACGAAGGTTAAAAAAAGAGAGTTTAATTCCACAACCAATACATTTACATCGGCTTTGTTCGGTTGGAAGAATTAATTGGGAAAAAGACAAAAAAAAAACACAAAATTTAATTTACACAATTTCCCATATTACTTTTTAACCATCCATATTTTTTCTTTCCAATTTTTAACCCCACATCTTACCTAGAAAACACAAATAAATCACCAAAATAATTTCAATTCTCTGTTAAATGCCGCTGAACAGAGGCGTAATCAGCTACGAACTTTAGACCTTCGAGATATTGCCAAACACATGCTAATAAAGGCCGAGACTTTACCACTTATAGACTTTGTCAAGGAAGCGATCGACCATCTCCCACCGTGGTTTTTACATATAAACATATAACTCGCGATGCCTCCTTTGAGGAGATATGGGAAATCAACATTTTCTTCAACCTGTCTTCCTGTGATAGTCTCCATCCCTTGTTCTTTTTGGTATTCAGACTCTCTAATGATTTTTCTGAGGTATTGATGAGGTCAACCTTGAATTCACCCTGGAATTACACCAGGGATTGTGATATTTGTACAATTGTTTTGTACAATTTTACTTTCAACTTATGATGTGGAGAATTGTGATTTATTGATTTTGAAGATGATGTGATGTGTGAATTAACAAGATGTTGCCACATAAGTGTTATAACTAAAAGTTGTAAAAAAAAAATTGAACATGTATCATTGTCCTTACACCAGCTTCTCCTCTTAGACAATTACCAAATTGTTAAAAATTCCATACATGTCGCATTTAATCAAGTACTACGAACTCTAAGATTCAAGGAGGTTTGATCTTTGAGTAAGATTTTGGTTTTAATAATTATAACTTATATTCGAGGAAAAACAAATAAAATTGGTCTTAATAATTATCCTGAATCTAAGAAAACATATTGAAGTAGCGTGAAATAAAAAATATGGGATTCTAAATTATTTAGGAAAAGAATTATTACTCACTATTTTACCTTAATTATTAACTTTTGTCGTTGTATTCGACGAATTCAGTAGTTTGATCAATTTACATATGTTGATTTCAAATCAATCATGTCTAATCGAATCAGCTCATTATATTTCTACATTTTATCCAAATTTCATAATAAATTCACAATTAAGTAAAACGAAAATGATCACCTATTCACGGTGGGCACATGTTAATGTGCACATCATGGATGTGATGCTGACATGTGTCTAGTGTTTTAAAGAAAGAGAGATGGTCCTTCACCAACAACCCTTTCTCCAAGCCAAGAACTTGAAACCCTAATTTCTTCAAAAAAATTTCCTCCTCAAATTTTTTCTCTATTTTTACGGTGTAACCCTCGTTACTTATAGGGATAGCAATAAAACTCGTGGATCTGATATCCATTGGAGACCAGACATAAATGGGCCGGAATTATCCAACTAAATGGATTTGTGGGTAGGATATGGAGGTAAATTTTAAAACTTGACATGGGTATGGGTCGGGTGTGAGTTTTACTACAAGACCTATACCCGACACGCATACCTATTAATTTCCTTAAAAAATTATAGAATTTAAAACATAAGTAATTGTGTAAAAAATAATGGAAACCAAATATCTATTGACATTGTTAACGTTTAAAAAAAATTCTTTACATTCGCTTGTTTGTTTTAGCCTAGAACTAGAACAAGCTTTTTTCCAGTCAAATTCAAGTGAATGTCAACATTTAACTAATTCAAGTTAATTCGGATCACCTATAACCTATAATCTATTTACAATCACAAATAATAATAATAATAATAATAATAATAAATAAACAAATAAATAAATAATAGGTAATGAGTTTTGCTTACAAGGACAAGAAATAAATGTATAAAAATTAATTAAGTCATTATGCGAAATTAATTGAGCAAGTAAGTAATGGCATAAAAAATTGATAAATTTATCGTTGCCAATGGATTTAAGATCCATGAATCAGACAAATGTGTGTATAGCAAGTATAATGGACGCAAATGTGTAATTATTTGTCTATATGTGGATGACATGTTAATATTTCGTCGTTGTCATCAAACTTTGATATGAAAGACATGGGACTTGCAGATGTGATTTTAGAAATTAAAATCAAAAGAAAATAAATTGAGATCATACTTACTCAATCATGTTTATTGAAAAGATGTTAAAAAATTTGATCATTTCGATTGCAAGTCATAACCCACTCTATTTGATTCAAATGTTAAGATGTATCCTAACACTGGTAGAGCAGTTTCTCAATAATTAAAATATGCTCGTGTCATTAGATGTCTGATATATGCAATGACATCTACAGCATTTGCAGTTGGCAAAATGAGTTGATATACTGGTAATCCTAGTTAAATGCATTGGCAAGGAGTTAATATAATTTTTAAAGTATTTTAAAGTTACTATGGATTAAGGTATTCATTACTCAGGCTATCATTTGTTGTTAGAATGATTTATTGATGCTAGTTGGATTACCGATTGAGAAGATTATGTATCAACTAGTGAATGGATATTCAAACTTGGTGGAGGTGCTATATCATGGGGTTAAAAAAAAAAAAAAAAAAACTTGTATAGAAAATTCCACCATGGTTGCAGAATTCATAGCATTAGCTTCGTGTAGTAAAAAAAATGGAATGTCAAAGGAATTTATTGATAAAAATTCCCATTTGACATAAACCTATGCCTTCGATATCTATTCGTTATAGCGAGGTTACATTGTCTAGAGCATTTAGTCAAATTTACAATGAAAAATCTAGACAAATTGGATTAAGACATAGCTCAGCGGACAATTAATTTCGGATGGAGTCATTACCGTAGATTATGTGAAGTCAAGTCAAGTCAAAACTTTGTGGATCCTTTGACGAAAGGCCTTGCAATGGATTTAGTTTCTAAAACATCGAAGGGAACGAGATTGTGGCCAGTTCAAAGTCATTAATAATGGAACTTCGACCTAACACTTGAAACATCAAGCTCTTAGGTTAAGTGAGTAAAGTACATTATATAAGTGATTGAAAACATTTAAATTAATCTCAATGGTAGAAATGTTTGGAATTGTATCGTTAAGGGTAGATTGAATTAAATGGCCCTTAATAGACTTATATAGATATCTATAAAATGCTTTAGATAAGTTGGCATTTTCGATAAGTCTACCTATATGGATATCGGGGATGGTGCCGTCTCCAAAGTGGTTTGGCTATGGGACACACTCCTATTCACGTGTTGGTTATTGAGCACAATAAAGACTCTCATACAAGTGTCTGAGGTATTTTCGGTTGGTCAAATAGGGTCGCTGGTTCAAAGCTTGTCTACCACGCTACCTTGATTGACATTTGAAATGCTTTTACTATGTGAAGGTTCAAGTCCTAAAAACGCCTTCATTTATGGATATGCTTGGAAAACTTACACAAGAAATTTTTCAAAACCTCATCATTTTGAAAATTGTGGAAAATAGTTGAAGGAATTTTCTAAATGAATCATTTATACAATGGTTGATGAAAAGGTAGAAAAATGAAATGAAGAATCAGGTAAAAAATTATGACCATGCGATCGTATGGGTAGAAGCCATGCTGATCACATGTAAAACATCTTTTGGATAAATTCGTTATCGCTCAAAGTCAAGCGATCGCATGGTTATCCGAAATGACTTTTGGATAGTTTGTTTCTTGATGTTTCTTTCACTTTTTCATGTTTTACATGGTTTTTCGTGGAAATTTTGAACCATGAAGTGTTATATCATTTGTAAAGGTTTATATTAACAACACATCTCTCGATGCTCTATATAAATGATTCATTGTTAGTTATTTTGACACACTTGAATTTCTCATATTCTCTACTCTTATTATCTTCTTGCATGTAAAATACCATTATTCTTTGCATTAAAATCTCTTATCTAGTATTCATTTACTACAACTTTGAATACCTCTCTTTTGTTCATTTATATAGTCCTTGTTAAATGTAAGGGAATTTTGGTTTATGCATTATTTCAATTATTTAAGGGTTTAGATTGATTAAAAATTATTTTAAAAAATTGAAAAACGTTGCTTAACGCTTAAGCTTCAAAACTTTGACTCTCGAACTTTACACTTCGTCACATTTTATATTTTTTAGAACATTTGATCAATTATGTATGTTAAAATTAATATTTAAAAGCTCAAGGACTAAATCGATCAAAATAGTACTTTAGGAACCAATTTGGAATATTTCTTAAACGCCAATGATCACTTTCGGAATTAAGACCTGTTTGGTCCTAGATAAATTGAACAACTTTTTCCTCAAATTATTTTCAACCACACAATTCTATAAAATTCACAATTTTACACATTTTTCAATCACACATTCAATTATTATTTTTTTCCAACAATAAGGGCCCGTTTGATTGACCGAAATTTTCCAAAGGATTTTTTTTTTCAAACTTTTCTCCTATTTTTCGTGAATTTTTTTTCCTCCCCCACTCTCACACGCTTATTTTCCATCTTCTGGCTGAAATTGTGTTCTTTAGCTTTTGGTAAGAAATTGTTCTCCATGTTAGATGAAAAATGTTGTTTCACATTTGATCAGTTTTGTTATTATTAATTGATTTATTTTTCTCCCAAAAATAATATATTATTATCAAATACAAATGTGTTAAAAAAGTAAAAAAAAAAAAAAAAAATTGATTGAAATAGCAAAATTTTACTTTATTTGCCATGAAAAATAATGTCAATCAAATAACAAAACTTGAAAATTTTCCAACATTTTTTACCTAGAAAATTAAACCATTCAAACGCTTTGAATTGATACTCTCTATGAAAATATTTTCCTGAGAAATCAATTCTTTAAAAAATATTTTCTTTCACCAATTTCTCACATTCCGGAATCAAGCACTAAGGGTGTGTTTGATAGTCCATTATTTTCCATGAAAAATGCAATTTTTTTTTCACTTTTTCTCAAAATCAAGTGTTTGATACAACAAATTTGCCCAAGAAAATATTTTCCTTATCTTTGTTAGCGCTTGATTTGCATGGAAGTGGAGGAAAATATTTGTTTTGGCTTTTGGTAGTTTTTGATTTGCCATGTTACATAGCAAATCATTTTCGTAACATTTGATCAATTTTGTTGTTATTAATTGACTTTTTTTTTATCCCACAAATAATATTATTATTATTATCACGTACAAATGTGTTAAAAAAGTAAAAAAAAATTTTTTGATTAAAATAACTAAATTTTACTTTATTTGTCATGGAAAATAATATCAATCAAACAATAAAATTTAAAAAATTTCTCACTTTTTTCACCTAAAAAATTAAACCTATCAAATACTTTTAATTCATATTTTTCATAAAAATATTTTTCAAATATATTATAAACTAGAGAGAAAAAGAGAGAAAAGTAGATACACCAATAAATTTGTGTGTTATATTATGAACCAGAGCCCCATATATATAGGGGAAGAAAGTGATATACAAAGTAATTATAACTAGGGTTTTAGGGGTACAACTGTCATTCACTAATACAATATAATATTTACAACACTCCCCCTTGAATGACATATGATATTACAAAATATCTGTCTCGTTAAAACCTTGTTTAATAAAACCCAATGGGACAAAAATATCAAACGAAGGAAAAAAAGTACAGTTGTTCTTGGAGTATTAAGATGAATGCTGCCTTGTTAAAACCTCGCCAGGAAAACCCAATGGGACAAAACCTTGGCTAAGGAAAAAGAGTACAACTACTCCCCCTTAGTGTTGATCGTTGTAAATCATCGAGTTGATGTATCCCAATCTTGTGAGCTGGTTTATTGAATGTAGATGTTGATAGTACTTTTGTAGATAAATCGGCTTCATTGTCACTTGAGTGAATTTGTTGAAAATTCTGGAGTCTTTTGATGCTGCCTCGTTAAAACCTTGTCAGAAAAATCCAGTGGGAAAAAACCTGAACGAAGGAAAAATAGTACAGCTACTCCCTCTGATTCAATATATATTGAATCATCCATATAGTTACTCCCCCTGATTCAATCTCTATTGAATCATTCATATCTTGATCTCTTCAGGATTTTCGTATAAGAGAGTATATCAATAGATATTGATGACAGCTACCTCATTAAAAACCTTACCAGGAAAACCTCGGCTAAGGAAAAAATAGTGTAGCGTATATTAGCTCCCCCTCATGGGAACATTACAGTTATATTGATACTGCATATAATTATTTCAACTGTAAATCAGTACAATATCGAATGTGTTTACCAAGCATTTATAAATAACACATATCTGATATCTGATATTATTTGTTCTTTGAATATATTCAATATTTCCAATCATTTGAACATGCTGCATCGAGCCATATTCTATAATCAATATTATCAATGCATTTAATGCAGTTCTAAAATTTGGAAGTGACCTATTCACTTCACTGAACAATTAACTTATTCACTTCACTAAACAATTAACTTATTCACTTCAGGTGAATAATTAACCATGAATTTGAATTTGAAAATCAATTGCCACGATTTTTATTCACAGTAATGGTACATCTCAATTTCAACACTTTGTCATATAGAGTCATTTGTACCATTCTTCATGTAATCTAATTTCATACTATCTATCACATTCCATTGGAAATTGAATCTATTCAAGGCATATGATATATTTACATCGCAAAGTGTCTTTATACTTTGATCAAACAAGTTTCTTAAAAACTTGAATTATATATTTCAAATATATTTAATCCTTCAAGGATTATACTGTATGCTTCAAGCATCGTATACGTTTCACATTGCAATTATCAAATTGCTACCACCAAATTTAAGTCGTGAAACATTAGATAGGTAACGATTCCTATATTTCAAATAAATTTTCTCTAATTATTTCACCGCAATCCCAAAGTACCGAGGTATTGATTACCCTTTTTAATCTCACTCATTGGTATTTCAAAGAATACTCCCAACGTATCGAGTTGATGATCATACATTTTGATATCACTCATTGGTACATCAAAGAGCGCAAGCTAGTAATCAGAGTAAATCATTTTTCATTAAATACATTTCTGATAATCATATAAATATAGACACTTATTATGCATTTTCAGGCAAATAAAATATTGTATCTATGCCAGATCTTTGAAACATTCGTTGCGCAACAAGTCGTGTATTACGACTATACCTATAGGTATTTTACTGGCTTTACACTTTTATGTGTTTGGACTTCAGGTCCCAAAACTTCAGGTTTTGTAATAAGTTTAATTTAGCCTGAATGCATACTTTTGCCAACTATTTTTATGTCGATTTTCTTCGACATATTTTCTTTTATTATCCTCGCTATCATTCAAATTATGATGCGGCTAGCTTCGCAATTTGCTTTTGCATAAGTGCTTTAAAAAGTGTGTCAACACAATTATCATCTCAATTTGATTTCTTTCCCCACAAGACATAACTATAGAGATCTCAATTTTCAATATTTCAAATACTTGAACCTCTTGTAGAGATTTACAATTAATTATGTCAATAAATACTCTCTCATGAGTATATGCCTCCTCAATAAGACCACTATAATCATTTGCTCTATTTTTATTTATTTGGGGATCTTTATTTGAATCAAATATTGCTACGCTTCAGGCGTGTTACATATCAATATGAGATAGAGCATGAGATTTTATTAATCTCTTATGCATCTTGTAATTATGTTATCTTTGAACGTTTCGTTCATATTTTCAATCGAACTTCTGGTTCGTATTATTAATCGCGAGGATATATATAACATAATATGATGCATTTATTTGATTTTAAGTTATTCCCCCCTAATGTTGAGAAAATTGTCCAATCAAATTGACAATAACTTTTTTTTCGACGTTGTAAAATATCACCCATTTGGGATATATGTTCAAACAACGCATTTTTCTCAACATTCTTTATTTCCCATATCAGTGCATTGTGGTGGATCAATTGCACTATTAAAAAATTATATGGAAAAATTAAGCTCTAACAATAAGCCAATTATAATAGGGAGAACTATGATATTGGTATGATGCGTAATAAAATTCCCTAAACAAAAAGGGAAGTATTTTGTTCTCAATTAAATTAATTGGAGGCGTTTAACAAACAAAAATGTTAAACTATTTATCGACATCCCAACTAACACTTCTTAAAATGTTGAGATTTGTGTCCACTAGCATTATCAAGACACATTCTTGATTATATAATCTGAAAATTATGCTTATAATTCATAATTTGAGCAATAATTTCGCAAACTTCAGGTTGCGAACACCATGCAATCATCTAGTACATGTATCAAATATATTAGATACAAATAATATTTAGATGATCAACGTGGAGGATGATAGTGACCCATTTATCACCCTAATTATTTTTCAGAAATATAGGGAATTTAATCTCTATTTTAGCTAGTGACAGTCAAGAAATTTCATGAAAGAGAACAAATATCATATATGATTGAATTGAAGAATCTTCTGATTCTTCATTGAGTATCAATTTTAATTCCGCATCATTATTAATCCAGTGATGGTCCAACTGGTCATACCAATTAATAAAATCAAATTGAACTTCTTGTTCAATATAAGATATAATAATATATTATTCAAGTAGTCAAATTAATCAATATCCTTATGACATAAGTTATATGTTTTCCTTCAGGGATAAACATGAACTCAAATGAGATATTTTTCGAAACAATGCTACTTCGAAAAGCACGTTTTATTACTCATTCAAAAATCAATATGTCAATATTCTTCCGGAATATTGTAATATCAAATTAATAACATATCTCATAATATTGGGCTCTTCGAGAGCAAATTATATTCCAATATTATATTTCATATGAGATAAAATTATGATTCTTCAGGAATCATCACAGCTATATATTAGACTACATCATAATAATTTCTGGATTATTAATAAATTCGAATTTCTTTGCGAAAAAGAATGAGGTATTTATCACTTGAGCAATAAAGTAATATTCTTCTAGAATATTGAAATGTAGCAATAACGCAATATTCTTCTGGAATATTGATTCGAATCTCATTCAATTATAACAATAATTGATATCTATTGTGCAATTTAAGAGCAAAATAACGAATTATTCTTCTGGAATAATTATATTGCTAAAATTGCAATTCTTCAAGAATAATAAGTCAATATTCTTCTGGAATATTGATATTAATTATTCATTCTTTCTTTCAAGCCAACAATATTTGTGCTCTACACGAGTGACGTTAAAATATTCTTCTGGAATATTTATTTAACGTGGGTTGTGTTTATTCGAGAACACCAACACCATATTCGTTTAAAACATATTTTAAATTATGCTTCTTAAAGAGCATTGGATTAATATTCTTCTGGAATATTAAAATTGTAATAAACTGCTCGTCACAAGCAAGTAATATTCTTCTAGAATACTACTATTGTTGTCCTACTTCGTGAGCAACAATATGATACATTATTAAATCAGAATTTATGAATGAACATCTACAAATATTTAATCATCTTAAAGAATATTAATTACCATATAAACATAGTATGAATTTATATATAAAAATGAATTACCAAACATATATCAGGAAAAAGAATCTCCATATATAGAAGTTAACAAAATTGACTAAATCTTTTACCAATATGCAAAAGATACTAAACATGCACGTGAATTCCATATATAAAAATTAGATATATAACTAATATATAGTAGAATCAAATCTAATAATGTATTTGAGAATTCAAAATAACGTAGTGATTTCCAATGACAAAATTGAAAGAGCAAAAAATAATAACAATAATAATTTGCTGGAACAATGTATATTTTAACGAATTTATTCCAATTCTTCCAAAAGAAATAATAAATCAATATTATTCTAAAATATTGGAAATCATAATTCATGCTCTTCAGGAGCAAATAACATCCTTCTAGGATATTAATTATAATGTTGTACTACTTCAGGAGTAACAACAAATTATTTATAATAGACAATTTTAGGATTAATATTTTTCTGAAATATTAATCGTCCGTTGTGCTACTTCAGGAGCAAGAACAAATTATTGTTAAAGATTTTAGATATTTGCTCTTCTGGAGCAATTGAATAATAAATCTTTCAAAGTTATGCTCTTCATGAGCAATTAATATTCTTTACGAATATTATTATAATAAAAATTTTGCTACTTTAGGAACAACCACAAATTATTCTTCTAGAATAATTATAGTTCTAAAATTTCGATTATTCAAGAATAATAAATCAATATTCTTCTGGAATATTGAAAATTTAATTTATGCTCTTCGGGAGCAAATAATATTCTTCTGGAATATTAATTATGATGTTGTGCTACTTCAGGAGCAACAACAAATAATAATCAATTCTATGATTAATATTCTTCTGGAATATTAATTATTTATTACGTTACTTCAATAGCAATAACGAATTATTCTTCCGGAATAATTATAGATCTAAAATTGCTATTATTCAAGAATAAAATGTCAATATTCTTCTAGAATATTGAAAATTACAATGTATGCTCTTCATGAGCAAATAATATTCATCTGAATTATATGTTGTGCTACTTCAGGAGCAACAACAAATATTTGTAATAGGCAAACACGGATATATGATTAATATTCTTCTGGAATATTAATATAATGTTGTGCTACTTCAGGAGCAACAACATAATGAATTATCAATATAAAGATCAAAATCTGTCAAATTGGTTGGAGAAAATCAGATTCAGATTCATGAGCCGCAATTGCTAATGAACAACATCGTAATGAATAGATGTGAATTGCAATTGAATAGTAATAAAAAAAATTCATATGTCACCAAATTAATTTCGGTACATATGATTTTACCATCTAACTAACATTTTGATATATGGGATTTTGAAAAAGAAAATTAGAACTCAATTTGATAGAGACTCGTGCTGATAACGTATTATAAACTAGAGAGAAAAAGAGAGAAAAGTAGAGACACCAATAAATTTGTGTGTTATATTATGAACCAGAACCCCATATATATAGGGGAAAAAAGGATATACAAAGTAATTATAACTAGAATTTTAGGGGTACAACTGTCATTCACTAATACAATATAATATTTACAACAAAATAAATAATTTTTCTAAAAAATATTTTCTTTCCACCCTCAGAATCGCACCCTAGCTTAAAATCCTCCTTAACACAGTAGGAAACGGCAACATGACAAATCTTAATATATATAATAATAGTATAGCCGTCAAAAAAACCCACACATAGTTTCCCGCCATTTTTCCCTGCTATTTTAGGAAACTTTGTAATTTTATTAATTATTTTAATAATTGAATTAGGAAACTTCAATTAATGCAAAATTAATTATAGGTGACATGTAATAAATGACCTATTGATTGTAAAAAATAAAAAATCTATAAAAAGATCAAATTGTATATTATTTTTAATTCTTTTGACAATTATTGTAATATTTTGAAGTCAAAAAAATATGCAATATAGGTGTCAAATTCATGATCTTAACGAGAAGTTCAATACAAGTTAACAAATGAGAGCAAACTATAAATATATCGTTCTTAAAATTTCCTCAAATAATAAAAGGTAAAAGTTTTACTTATACTTTTTACTTTTTTTAATATTCAAATTCAATCTTTTTAATTTATCTCATTTAAGTCATAAAATGATATTTATCATTTTTTACCTAACTTCAATTTGACATAAATGATTAATTTCAAATCTTTTTTCTTATCAAATTAAAAGAAATAATGATATCCGATCTTTCTAAGTAAATTCAATTAAATCATTTTAATTTCTACAATTTCAGGTTTCGATAAACTCTTTGGTAATTTTGAAATTAATTTTATAAATTTACTCATTTTGTTCATTTATCTATTTTTTAATTTTTATAAATTTAAAATAAAATCAATTTGTAAAATATATACTGCAGACTTTAATAATTAATTCATTGAATTCTATAGAAAATAAAAATATAAAGTTTTATCAAACTTATTCTATTTAAAAATAAAATATAGTCCATACATTTATTTAACATGCACAAAAAATAGTTTTGCGTGTGTGTGGGTAACATGACCATTTTCAATATTTGGTGAAAAATAAAATATCACATTGTATTTGAAACCATTGAATATGAGTAAGTATGATATAAACTATATATATGATTTTAAATGTGTGATTGAAAGTGAAAGAAGGTAGTATAAAAAATAAAATAATTGTCAAATCAATCAACTGAGTGGTTAAAAATTGATTTTCTTTTTTTAGAATGTGTGGTTAAAAAGTAATATGTGCAATTATGAAAAATTAGTTTTAAAATAATATGTGGTTGTTAATGAACATTAAAAAAAAAATTTATTTTTGAATAATCAATTCTATATGAATAAATAAAGTAAGGAAACTAGATAATGAACAATTAACTGTTAAAAAAATGCAATTCATAACTTTTTTTTTTGATATTTTGATTGTATATTGAATATACAATTTATGCATTAAAGTAAGAAATCTTATAGGGAGAAATGAAATTACAAATTATTCGCAATTTGTGTATACAAGTTATTATTATTATTATTATTATTATTTTATTGTATTATTTTTATCGAGCATTGTATTTTTACAACTTATTCAATAAATATTATTTATTTCGTGCATCGAACGGGTGCGCTGTTTAGGGTTTTAAAGCTCTCTGACTCTCCACAGCCGAAAACGCTCTCTTCTCCTTCTCGTTCACACATCAACGTGTTCAGATTGTGAAAACCTACAGAACGCAAAAGCATATATATATATATATATATTGAAGTATAAAAGAGGGTTATTTCATTTTGATTCAACATCTTGTTTATGGATTCAGCGAGTTTGAACATGGCAGCAGAATCCGAACCGAGTCCGAATAAGGATGGGTCGGCTATTTTTCATCGGAGAATTGAGTTTCATATGGCGAGGAAGTCATATAATGGATTCAGTAATAGCAATAGTAATGGGTTTAAGCTGGTGACTCTGAACTCGGGTTCTTCGAATGGGTATATTTCGGAGCATCAGACTGCGTCATTGTCGGGAAAGACCGGTGGTCGATTGGAGCTTCTTGAAAGCGGTTTAGATCCGGAGCTCAGCTTTGGAATTACTTTCAGGAGAATCGTGAGTTCCTGTGCAGTTTTTGAACTTGTCCTTTTTCTTTCACATAGAAATACTGTTAATGTGTGTATATATGAATTCTTTCCAAGATTGAGACAACATCTTTGATTGAATGAAGATAAGTTTTTATCATTTCTCTAAGGTAACTATTAAAACTTAGTGGGGACTCTAAAATAATTCGATTAAACTGAAAATTCTTGCGTGCTGATCTCTTCAAGGAGCGGTATAGGATATAAGAAGTTTTCCTTTCATTTATGTCGAGTTCGATAGGTTTGCCCCGTCACTGGCTGTAATTGTTTTTTAGTATATTTTACTTGCTATTAGAGTTGTAATCCACCTAACAAAGTGTGGGATTCTTGGGATATATTTAGATAAGTGGAAGTTTTGCTGCCTGCGTTTCCATATAACAAGATTCAAGTTGATTCCTCTCTATGGACTACTTTTTTCAGCTTAAGGTGCTCTTACTTTTTCCACCTTGTATCTGTGTCTGTTTGCTCAAATATTTGAAAATAATCTTTGAATTTTGTTGGTTATCACTATCAATCCAGCAGTTGGATCTTATTCCATCTAATAAAGACAATACTTGTGATTATTAATTTTCTTTTGAAGAATCAGATAACATAATTACGAGGCTCATGTGTTACATCAGGGTGCTGGCTTGCGTAATCTTGGAAATACCTGTTTCCTCAATTCAGTATTACAATGTCTGACTTATACGGAGCCATTAGCAGCATATCTACAAAGCTGGAAGCACCAAACTTCTTGTGAGTCTCTCACCCTCCCCCATGCTCATGCTGGACCCCACTTGCCAATTAATTGCTAAACCCTGTTCTTTTTGACCTTAACTTACATTTACGATTTTATTTTATTGAAAAAAAAAAACTCAAAGTAAGATAGCTAGGGAACATTTAGTAGTCATATGTATTTAAGTGCTTGTTTGGTCCCATACCATTTTTTCAACATTTCTCTTAAATTAATTTTCAATCACACATTTGTATGAGACCAATCACTTTTCATACTTTTCACTCAATTTTTAACCACACATTCTCCTTAAACCCTAAGGGTGTGTTTGATTGGCATTGAAAAGATGGAAAAGAAAATGTTTTCTGGGCAAATTTTCACTTTGGTTGTTTGATTGCAAAATTTTTCATGGAATTTGTTTTCCATGTTAGTTCAAAAAGGGCATATTTTCCATGAGTTTGTGGAATTCAAATTATTTGGGTAGGGATGAGAAAATGAATTCCATGGAAATTGTTTTCCTTTTCCACCCTTACTATCAAACACACCCTAAAATTTCTCAAAATTTTCTCAAAACTTCCTACACCAAACAAGCACTAAGATGCAAGATATTGAAACGTGTAGTATGCAAATTGAAGTGGGAAGTCTACTTTGGACTTCTTATTTTTAAGTTCTCTAGATGCATGCTTTTCCTGTATTGACTTATATGTTCTGGAATATATGCTCATTTTCATATTTTGAAACTATATCTTATTCTTTATTTACTTAATCTTATGCAGGTCGGATTGATGGCTTTTGTGCTCTTTGTGCCATCCAGAAACACGTAAGCCGTGCTCTACAGTCAAGTGGGAGAATCCTGGAGCCTAAAGATCTCGTATCAAACTTGCGTTGTATCCTAATTATGTGTCATGTTATCTTTTTCTTTTTTTTCAACTCGCTGATAGTGCTCTCATTATTATTGGCCACCCATGGCTTATCCATCCTTTCTGTTCCTCTTTATTGCTTTCTGTTTAGAGATTTGCTTGTAACTTTCCCTGATTTTTCCTCCTTGTTTGATATAAATTAATTCAGGTTTCTCGGTAAACATGCGTTCACAGATTTTTATTATTATTATTTTTTTCTCTCACAATAGAGATACTCGTCAGTTGTTCATGCAATCATTTTCCTCAAACCTTTGTCTCATCCCTTTCTCTGTTCTGCTTATCAAGTTATTAATTGATTTTACATGATGCAAATAATTATGTTTTTCCGTTTCTGATGTTTGCAAATAATTAAGTTATTCTCGTTATTGCATTGTGCAAGTAACACACAGTTGCTGACTCATGAAGGGTGGCACGTTCGTCTTTCTTTTGAAAGAACCCTTGACATGACATTAGGCATATCACGGAGCTTCCGAAATGCCAGACAAGAGGACGCTCATGAGTACATGGTGAATTTGCTAGAATCTATGCACAAATGCTGCCTACCTTCAGGAGTGCCAAGTGAATCACCTAATGCTTATGAGAAAAGTTTGGTCCACAAGATATTTGGTGGTTGCTTACGTAGTCAGGTAATTTATGCATATTTTTTGGAAAGGAGAAATATGTATTGTTTGGATATAATTATAAATCTGAATTTGGGATTATTAACTGAAAAAAGGGGTATTTGGGTTCTTTCTATATTTCACACACAAAAATGTTTTAAGGATGTTTATTTCTCTCGTTTCATTGCTGACGTTATTTGTTGCATTTTTCAGGTTAAATGCATGCAGTGTTCTTATTGCTCTGACAAATTTGATCCATTCTTAGATCTTAGTCTAGAAATTACGAAGGCGGACACATTATACAAGGCACTTGCTCATTTCACTGTTAAAGAGCAGTTAGATGGAGGTGCAAGGCAATACCAGTGTGAGAAATGCAAAGAGAAAGTTAAGGCTTTCAAGCAGCTCACAATTTATAAGGCACCTAAAGTCCTTGCGATTCACCTGAAGCGGTTTGGTTCACATGTACAAGGTCAAAAAATCGACAAGAAAATTGAGTTTGGCCCTACATTGGATTTGAAACCTTTTGTAACTGGTCCTTATGTAAGTTCTATGTGGTTAGATATTCGATATTTCAATTTTTATCAATTCTTATTTGATTCGTGTGACGTTAGTAAAAGTTTTTTTCGTCATTTACTTTGGGTATGTGATTTAGCCCCCGTTCGGTGGAGAATGAAATCAGATTTTTTAATTGTTGATGAAATATGTGGTTGAAAAGTTGTGGGTCCCATGAAATACGTGATTGAAATTAATTGTTAAATTTGACTATTAAAATCTGAATTTTAATCCGTACCAAACAGGGGCTTAATCTCCACCAAGATACTTTCATTTGTTGAAAATTTTGGAGAAAGGATGACATCCAAATTTTGGATTGAAAATAAAAAATAAAATGGAAGAATGGTATATGGGCTGGGAAGGTTAAAATTATTGTCTTATGAACAGTAGCTCTGTATTTTTTTGGCCGTCCTTTCAAATTTAACTTGGTTTACATCTTCTTGATGTGATCTCATTGCTTCAGCATAGGTTTTTGAGAATAAACTATCCACACGCATTCTAAAATTTCATTAACCAAAGGATTACATTTGGGTGGATGAAATGGAGTATATCAGAGATTTCATGTTTCAATACATTGCAGGATGGGGATCTAAAATACACCCTTTATGGTGTTCTGGTTCATGCTGGTTGGAGTACTCATTCTGGCCACTACTACTGCTTTGTTCGCACTTCAAGTGGCATGTGGCATTCTCTTGATGATAATCAGGTAAAGGAAAATAACATTTGCTGAGATATCCAATATTTGTGTTCGTTCAAGTTTCATTCATGATTTGATCTGCTTCAGATTTATCAGTGATGCATAATGGTTTAGAAACTTCTCCAGGTTGTGAATATTATGATTATGACACCTATTCTATTCCACGCAATGACTCTCTCATTGAGTTGCTATGGCATTGACAGGTTGTCCAAGTTAATGAAAGGAAAGTTCTTCAGCAGAAGGCGTATATGTTATTTTATGTAAGGGATAGGAGAAGTTTTGCTTCCAAGAAACCTGATGTCATCCAGAAAGAAAACGTGGTCATGAATGCCTTGGGAAAGGTAGCGAATTCAAAAACTGTAGCACACAGAGATCCACTTAACACCAATACTTCAAAGAAGACTCCAATGAGAGAGAGTTCTTTTCTGAAAGTAAATGGCTCAATGGCTATTGAGTGCTCAGCTCTGTCAGAATCTTTATCGGCAATTCCATCAGCTAAGGATCCAGTAAAGGGCTTCTCTGCTGTGAATACAAGTGCTGGACACCAAGATTCTGTTGACAAGAAAGAATTGAGTTATTCTGTTGTCATGCCATCCAATCAGGACACAAGTGGGAAGGAAAATCCAAGCAACCCAGTCACCAAGACAACAAATAGCAATGCATTTGCACTATCTGGAAATGTATGTAATACAAGTGTCACTGAATCTGAAATGGTAACTGATTGTATTAGTCGAATATGACTTGGCCGTCTTTCCTTTATTCTTTACTCCATAGGGTACATCCTTATTTACCCTCTTTTTACAGTTTCAATGTGACAGCAAGGCTATGACCCTGGAAACACCTGAAGAAGCATCAAATAAAATTAGCTGTGTGAAGTCATCAAAACAAGTCAGCATTAAAGAGAGTCAGGTAGAAGCCTTGTATTCATGTATTGGGCTTCATGTATCATTTTTGTGCTAAAGTCGTGCTCTCTCTTCTCATTTTTGTGCTGAAGTCGTGTTTTCTCTCTCTCTCTCTTCCTCTCTCCCCTCCAGAGTAGACTAACTATTATATTTCTAGGTTGAGGGTTCTCTCAGGAAGCATTGTGATTCAGTTGCTAAAGAAGCTCATGATATTAGACAGAGAACGAAACACATTGAATTTGAATCAACGTCTGGGCTACCAGTCAACTCAGAGTACTTGTCGACCAGGAAAGCAAATAAGAAAAGTTCCCTGCAAAAAGTAAAAAGCAGGCCTTTCAGGTGTCAGGTTGCCAACATGCAGCTCAGCTTTAACATCATATTTGGTGAGGCCTTTTGCCTGCGTAAGAAGAAGCACAAGCGGAGAAAACATCTCTCACTGCAGAATAAGAATGCCTGTAAAGAGCAATTGTCAGATGGGAATAACCTATCATCAGATCTTGGACCATCCTCTTCTGACGAATCATTACCTGTATCCGTTGGACATTCGAATCTCTCTAAAAGGAAGAAAGCTGATTGTGGCTCAAATGATAAGGATAAAAAGTTAGATGTGCAATTTTTTTCTGAAAATGGTAACATATCAAGGGGCTCTAGCAATGACAAATTTATAGTGGAAGTTGGTCAGAATGAAGCTGTGCTTTCAACTGACAAGCAACTGCAAAAGGGTCTTCAATCTACCTTAGATGGAAAGCAGTCTACTGCCCAAGGAACCAATGGTTCAGGAGATAACAGGAAAAAATCCACACAGAATGATATCATGAACATGCTCACCAGAGGATTAGAGGAAACAACTGGTTAGTAGTTACTGTTTATTGCAAGTACCCTCTCACGTGGTTATCTTATAAGTTTGAAACTGCAGGAATCATCCAATAACCAATCTTTGATTTTCTTTTTATCTTTGTTTGCCTGAGTGCAGTTGCACGCTGGGATGACGTAGACATTACTCCATCAGGGATAACAGAATCAAGGGGAGTGGAGACTGTAAGCATTGGTTACATTGGGGATGAATGGTAAGTGTGCATTGTAGGAAAATCAAAACAGTACATGGTTTGTTGAAGTATGATTTGAAAAAAATATATGCTGGTTCATAGTAATCAGAAGCGCAACTCTTAATTCATCTTCTTAAAATATCTCCTGCTGTTCTCGTACTTGGTCCCAATGAACTGGAAATGGGGTTATTTTTGTCTAGGTTACTCTTTGTTATTTATGTTTATATGAAGTGGGGTAATATAAGTTTGAACCAAGATACAGAATGCTTATTTTAGCCTGTTTTGAATTAGAAGTTTGCAACTTCAAGTTGGTCAATAGTTTGGTGTTTATCTTCTCATTTCCTTAATGATGTTTTGTATTCAATTTAAATTGTTTGGCGCAACATAGGCTGACATAATCCTTGACATTTTCCTTGCTTCCAATAAATCCCCCATAAATGTATCTGTACAATTTATTCATGGCACCCATTACTCTCGACAGGGATGAAGAATATGATCTTGGGAAAAGGAAGAAAGTCAGGAGCTCCAAAATAAGCTTTGATGGACCAAATCTATTCCAAGAAATTGCGACAAAAAATGTGAAAAGAAAGAAAGCAAAGGTCGACAGAACTAGCTCTGGAAACCAACCATTTAGGATATGATGCAATGGTCGACCAATGCCATCTGTTCCTGCTGAGTGAGCCTCATTTATCAGTTACATATATTTTTATATTGTAATTTTATTTGTGGAGCTTAGGGAGGGAGTCATTACAATGGCTTGAGGAAATACTGTTTTCTATTTTTCCCCTTTCGCCCCTCCAATGTGTCTTTTTTATCCCGCTTCCCCGTGTTCTTCCTATTGCTCTTGCGAAAGAGACTGGAAGAGAGAGAGAGGTTTAAGGTTCTCCCAATTTTGGTCCGAGAGTATATATTTGTACGAATGTTGTCTGGATTTGTTGCTGTTATGTAAGATTGATGAATAACAGAAGTATGATGGCTTCTTTCGGCAGCACTGTAGAAATTATAAATTAGTTTATTTATATTTTTGAGACAAAATATGTAGTTGAAAGGTGGAGGGACAATGTATATTGGCTAAAAAGTGATTTGAGAAATTATGTTGTTTATAAATTAATTTATAAATTGTAATGATTGCGTTAAAAAACATATGCTCAATTGAAATGTATGAAGGTGCCATGTTTCATTATTAATTATGTTGAAGATTTGCAAAACACAGATGTTTCCTTCGAGATGAAAACTAAAACCAGTGGGATGCAGTATAAATGTTATGTATATGGTACTCATCTGAATGTAGCATGGTGGGCATGCCAAGCCTTGAAAAGAAGAAAATGTGAATTTCAAACTCGTAGGACTTGGCAAAAAGAGATGAGGACGCTAATCGATGCTACTTTGATTCTTAGCCTCTGTTCGGCAGTTGTTTAAATAGGAGAGAAGTTTTTTTTTTTTGATTTCAAGATAAAATGTTTGGTTAAAAATTAGAAAATATGATTAAAAAATGATTTGAAAAATTGTGTAATTCAAATTGTAATTTAAATTGCCCATTAAATGGGCCGGCAGACGCAGCATTAGTTATTGTTCAAGAGTAAGAAATTCATCCAAAATTGGTTATTAATGTAAATTTTGAGTGTATAGTATGTAGTGAATTAACCATATGATGTATTTATGCGCGTTATTTTGATTAGCAATTTTATTGTTTAAAGAAAAATTTGGCCTGGTTTGATTTCTGGACTTCAATGCTTGATTTTAGGGGTCGGCATGTTAACCAAATCCGGTTTCAAAATTACGTAAAATTGAATGTCACACTTTTAAAAAATATTAGAAGTTTAATGGATGATTTTGATTCTTGAAATCAAATACTTGGACTGTCCATCCGATGCTTACTGTGGAGGGACTTTTAATTGGCGTTAGGCATTCCCGATGTGGAAGCAAATAGTTTCATTTACAAATACTCTAAAATTAGTTAGGCAATGTTGACTTTACTGCCAATTTTTGTTTTTGCTTGTTCATTTTCGTATTTTTTAAAATAAGGAAAAATTTGTAAAGAAAATTCAAAACGATCGTTTTCGAAAATAAGATTTTTTACTCAAAATGTCGTTTTGAATGTTCGCGGTATTTTAGTGTAAAAAATTGAAAAAAATCGAAAATTTAGAAAAATAAGTCTAATTTTAAATAAATTACCTTCAAATCTTCATCATCTTTCCAAAATCTTACTTAATATTAAAGGATGAGAATTTCTCGTCAATTTGACACAACTTTTTGTGATTTTTTTTATACAATATTATATATTATATATTTCATTTATTTTCATACTCAACTTTTATTGCTTTCACACTCTAAAGATCAAAACTTAACTTTTATTGTGTTCACACTGCTACTTCCACTTAAATATTTTTATGGAGATTTTTTTTTTACTTATTTATATTTGATTATTTGTGTTTAAACCTCTCTTTTCATAATTATTTTTTTTATCTTTTAATGTTTTGAATTTTGCAAATAAGTATTTGTGCAGTCATACAAATTCAATACAAAATTTTCAGTTCAAAATTATATCGAAGTTGTAATACGAATCTAATACTAAATAAATATTATTGTATAAAACATTTTATAAATAATCTTATTTTTTTAGTTTTTTAGTACATCTAAAAATTTGAGCTCCTTTGTATTGCGTTCTATTAACTTAATTAGTATTTTTATAAAAAGTTACATTTAATACGTAAATAATTTTTTTCAATAATTGTGATATTTTATTGGTATCAATCTTATGGATGAATAATTTCGTTCTGTCATACAAATCTAATATCGAATTTTCATTTATGTTTATATCGAATATTTAATCAATTTGTATTAAATAATCATACTTTTAATTCAATATTTATGATTCTTAAACTTTTACAACAATAAGTAAATTTTCTCCCAATTTACTTAACTCATAATTGAGATGATCAATATTATATTATAATTTTCATCAAAAAATAATTACGTTGTATAAAAATTGCAAAAACTTATAATACCATGAATTTGATGTATCTTTGTAAATCACAATTTTAGTTTTTTTTTCTTTTTTTATGATTATCGAATTCGTTTCTTATAGGTGTTGTTTTTATTGTCAATGGTCAAAACAATAATTCTTATCTTTTATAGCATGATCTATATTATTAATTTTTTTCATCTATTGTTTGATTGTTCAGATTACATGGATATTGGAGATCCTACATTTAAATATTTATTTTTCAAAGCAAATTTTTTGTGCGAGGAGAGAGTAAATAAGCATTATAAAACATGTCGTAATTCGAAGTTCTCATTTTGTTGTGAGGTGAACATGATTTTTAATAATATTTCAAACCAAACCATTTAAAACGGTTTGGAATTTTTCCAAGCCAAACTAAATCATTTCATTTTTTAAACAAAATAAAATCAAAGTATTTTTTGCGATTTGGTACGGTTTGAAACCAAGGATTGGCGATGAATAAATTAGTATATTTTAAAGTGAGCTCAAATATACATATTCATCTAAAATTTCGAGTTGAAACTAGCTAAAAAATAGTATTAAATTTCTAATTGAGTGCTTTGTTGTGAATCAATCCATGTTGACAAACAAACTAATTATATAGAAGTAAACTATCGTTAGCTCTTATATTAAAAATTTTATTTTAAGAAAATATCTTGGATGATGATAATGAATTGTAGGAGGAAAAATTATTTCCAAATGATTGTGGATTCGAACAAATTAATCTATGTCTCCTCAATTTTGATTTGTTGACAATAAAAAGTATATTGTTTTTTTTTTTTTTAAATTGAACATTTGTCTTTATTTTTATTTTTTAAAATTTGGCGGGTTGACTGTTTGAAATCGCGATTTTGACGATTGAAACCTAAACCAAATTGTTTAAGGTGGTTTGGAATTTTTATAAACCAAACCATTTGTTGCAGTTTAATTCGATTTTGCGGTTTATTTGTTCACCCCTACTTTATTGTATACAAGAGAAAGTGAATATTTCTCATATGGAAGATCACCATCTAATTTTGAAAGATTTGCTATATGATAGGGAGACAGGATTAAAAATTCAATTGAGAACATTCGAACATATAATATGATGTTTTCATTCACAGTTATGTGGGAATAGATAATGAGTTAAATGATGGTAGAGGGCCTCCCCTCTTCAGATTACACGATCAAAATTGTCATAAGATTGAGAGTCTATTGCCGATGACGGTTCAGCTCTGCAATTTGCTTGCTTTACATTGATGACAATGTGAATGAGGTTGAAAGCAGAAAAAGGGTCGTGAGGTACGTATTATGTATTTATTGCTTTTATATTTATATTATTTATGGATAATTTTGTTGAAATATTCTAAAATTTAATTTATGTTTTTTAATGTCTCCGGGTAGGAGTGAATCATGCGATTCTGTTGCATGATTTAATAGTTTCTGATTCGAAGGATATGCTAGACAAATACAACAAATTGTTAAGGCAATTTAGGTCGGTTTGAGAAAAGATGATTGAGGAAACACTTCAAATTTAAGACTTATACTTATTGGTTGGTGGGCGACCAATGATGCCCAATATGATTTTTCTATTGTCGATGAAATTGTCGAATTGATTGTCGGTGGATTTTGACAAACTACCTGGACACATGGATATCACTATTGCCCCACGTGGTGGACCTTTGCAACAGATAAGTGAGGACACAAGTTCTTTCTGAGAAATATTGATCATACACAGGGATTGAGTAATAGAACAAGGTTGATAGTTACAAAACTTGGCTACTATGTTCTAGAAGGTCAAATTTTTTCTGGCATCAATACACAACACAAGTTCTTTATTCCAATATTATCGTTGAACCCTTCTAATTCTAGGATACTTATTAGATTTCAAAGAAGACAATTTCTATTGATGGTGTCATATGTCATGACTATCAATAAGAGTCAGGGACAATCATTCTTGCATGTGGAACTTCTTCTTAAACGGGTGGTGCTTACACATGGATAACTTTATATTGCGATTTCTTGGGTGACAAATCGTTTCAAATTAAAGATATTGATTTGTGATAAGAAAGGAAGAACAACAAAATCAACAAACAACGTTGTCTACAAAGAAGTATTCCAGAATTTGTAGTCATATGAAATCAATAAATGATGATATTATCTCTTATTTGCGAAATTTATTTATTTTATGAAAATGATTTATCTAATTTCATATTGAATTATCTTTATCCAAACGTTTCTTTCCGTGCATCGCACGGGTGATTAACTATTTGACATTCAAAACACAAGACTGAAAATGATAACTGAAATATAAAGAGAACGACCCTTAGTGGTTATGATTTTTGAAATCCTAGAAATAAGTCATCACCGTCAACCCTTGTTGAATAGGTGGAATTCTTCTTTTCCGACTTGATCTTCTTCGGATTTCGAATTTTTAGAATTGATAAAGAGTGTGATAATAATAACCATGACAATGATTATGAAATTAACCATGTGAAAAGGTTATCGATTTGCCAAATGGATTTAGAATTTTTATTCTTAAAAAATGAGAATTAGTTCATTGACTTCGGGGAGAATGCTATTTTATGTGCTTTTCTCAAATATAAAATTTGCGTTTGGCGCACTGTATAACAATAACAAATTTAACATAAAATTAGATGGATAATATTACGGTAGATTAAGTTGGATACAATTTTTTGTAATTTCATTATAAAAATGCAATTTACATTATCAACCGTGTGTAACACAATATGGAAGGTGAAGTCGAAAAGATGAATTTAAATCAAAGTTACTGTAAATGTTGGCTATAGAGTGTTTGAGAATAGTAGAAATGAATTAAACTTCAGCACATTTATGATCCATGAACATAGCCCTCACAAAACAGTCATTCTGAAGTTCTTTACAGTGACAACATTTGCCACACTTAAAAGTCGGGAACAAAATACAAAGGTGGACTTTTTATATCAGCTTTGACATGGCAAGTTAGTCCGATCTTCGGCGCGCAAATAACTCCTTACAAGATTTGGAAATGACATCTGCAAGAAAATATTCAAATATTCTATAGTTAATTGGTTTTAATAATAGTAAAAAAAACAAAAGAAATTCCCATCGAGCCCCCCCCCCCCCCACCCCCCCAAAAAAAAAGAAGTGGGTGAGTTTAACTGTTTAAGAGCACCAGTTGAAACATGATTCACACTGATACACATACACGCAGGCGACTGTATATAGACAAAGTAGTGATCATCGAGCATGGTCAATAGAGATTTATTGACTAATTAAAGAACAAGAGGAATTAAAAAAAAAAGTTAAAAAAATGAAAGTGCAACGTACCCCAATAGGCCGCGACCTGACCAAGATCTGGGTGTTAAGGTCAAATTTATCGAAGCACCTTGCCTCGTAACCACCACAGGTAATGCATGGCCTTGATTTATCTGAGCTTCAGCAGCAAGCCTCTGTAACAAGTTCTCACCTATTTCCACATTCCCAAATTTTACAATCTGATCTCCAAGCTGTAAGCCATCTTCTGCTGCTGGAGACCCCTCAGTGATTTCATCAACCATTGCGAAGGGTCTGCTAATGCTAACAATTACATCCACGTCCATGCCATTACTACCCCCAGCAACTGGATTGCCATAAGACGAAGATGTGCCCAGATAAACACCACCTTCTCGAGCATTTAATCCTGCAACCACACATTGAGAAATGAAGATAATGGTTTAAAAAACTTGCATAAAGTAGCGTGTTATACTATATATAAAAATGAAAAACCAGATCATAATAGCTGATGACGAGCCATAAACTGTATTTTTCACGTTTCAATTCATAAGCAATAAAATGCTACTATGTTGGTGTACAAGTGAAATTTTAGAGCCCGTTTGGTGTAAGATATTTTGGAAGAAATTTGAATTTTTGGAAGAATGTATGGTTGAAATGTGTGAAAGTGGTGGGTCCCAACAAAATGTATGGTTGAAAATGAGTTTGAAGGGAAAAGAATTCAAAATCTCCTAGACCAAACGGGCTAAATAAACTATATTTTACACGTCTTAACTCGTAAGCAATCAAACTGCAACTCCGTTTGTGTACAAGTGAAACTAGCAAAAGGACGAACAAATCACATGATTTTAAAGAACCATGAGCTTCAAAAGGGGATGCAAGGATCAGTCTCCCTGTTAATAGAGCTGGAACAGTATAAAACTACCCTAGGGCCCAGAACCAGAAGTATGATGTACGCAGGACAGCCAAACTACATTCAAGATCTAGATTCAGAAAGCTTTTAATATTCATAGAGAAACCAAAATAAAGTGGTAGAGAAATTCTCTCGATAGAGAAACCACACACACACACACACACACAAAAAGAAAAAAGGCAGGTCTATGAAATCTCAGTTCTCATCTTAGGACCGGAACAAACAATAAATCATAAGCCTCTAAAATATGTCAAAAATGCAAAAAATCTCAAATAAGCACAATCAGTGCGAAGTTAATTTCTGGATTACTCACCTGGATCTTTGACGGAATCACCAATTGGTGCAAGCTTAGCAGAATGTAAAACTTCGATTTTTTGATTTATTTTCTCCGTAATATCCTCGTAATCACTACGCAGCTCTGAACCAATGACAACAAAGTGAACAAAAACATGAGCTTGCATACAGTAATGGTATATTGGTATTTGCTGCAACGGTCGGCCTTTCAATGCATTTCTATATTTACATATGTAAATAATCACAGATAGTCAAGATGACATTTTATGAACAAAATTTGAGAATTTTCATATTTATACATATATATGTGGATTATTTAGATGACTAAAGCAATTAATGCCTCTTGTTTGACATATTACCATGTGAACAAGAGAAGTTTATGAAATGCACACAGGGAAATGATGAAATTATGCCAGTTTGTGAAAATCAAAGCAAAAACAAAAAAGAATGAAAAGTGATTCTTTGAACAAAAATATGCTTTTTTGTTTTTACAACTATATTGTATCGAGTAAATTTAATGAATACTCACTGAACTTTAATTTTGTTTCCACATACTCACTCAAACTTTTATTGGTTACCTATTGCTCACTCATCTTCTCATTTATCACCCATTAACAATTTGAGGATGAAAAGTCCTATGTGCCAAATGAAAATCCTATGTGAACTTCCAAGTCACCAAAAACGCCCAAAATATCCAGAAAATCACAAAGTCAAATCCTAGGAAAAAAGTGAAAAACATGTGATTTTGCATTTTAGCCTTGTGCAGAAGTGAAGGTACTCAAATTTGGCGGCCAACGTTAGAACTCTTACGCATCCGCTCTCTTCCGCCGCCAACCACCACTCACCACCAGGAAAAAAACAACCAATTGGAAGCCGTCTTTCCCTTCAACCACTGCTTCTCTCTCAACGAACTTTACAATTTTAGAGCATCATGCATTGGCAGTACAGATTGATGTTTATCGTTACTTGTCTACTTCCTGACAATTCAGGGAACCAAATGAAATATTTGAAAAAGAGTTCAGCAGATGAAGAGCAATCTGAGAAGAATGAGGTGTCAGCTTCGGAGGAGAAATAAATGGAAAGTGCTGAGGATGTCTCAACTAATGCCGAAGAATCCAAAGAAGAAGAAATGGTAGAATCAGACTCTCTCAAGGCAGTCAATTCGATTACCCGGACATTCGATTCGATTTTCTGAAGATGAGATGTGATTTTCTGGATGATTTGGGCGACTTGGAATGCCACATAGGATTTTTATTTGCCACACAGGACTTTCATCCTAAAATTGTTAATGGGCAATGGATGAGTAATTTGGTGAAAAGATGAGTGAGCAATGGATAACCAATAAAAGATGAGTAAGTGGTAACAAAGTGAAAGTTCAGTGAGTATTCATTAAATTTACTCGTATCGTATCTGAGCAGAAACAGAACATACTTATAACTGTACACGAGTTTGTGAGAAAATATAATTGGTTCATCAACAGAACCATGTTGCTTCTGTTTGTACAGCACTGAATTTTTTCAGAGAGAGAAAATAATTACTGCAAAAGAAGCTGCTGCAAACAGGTAGAAAGATAAGCTAACTAAAGTCAGAAAATATGAAGATGCCACAATTGCATCCAACATAATACAAACAATTACACTTTAATGGAATTGAAAGAAGGGATAATTATTAAACTACCAGAAAGCCTTTGGCGATCCGCTCGTACTGCCGGAATATCAATATCCGCCCTCGGAAACCCCTGCGCAGACACAAATTACAGAACAGAAATCTCTCAGCCTGTATAGTTGAATAGTGAACATCTTAATTCAAAACATAAATATCGAAACTACACAGAAAGAGAAAAGAATTAAAGGGTAAATTATTGAATTACCTCAGAATCGAGGAGGTTACCAGATAAGCCAGGGGCACCGGGCTGGCAGAGGCGCTGGATGATTATATTCATCTCCGCCTCAATTCCACTCCTTTTCTCCATCAGATTCATCGCTTCAGCTTTCAAATTCGCACCCACCATCTTCAGAATAATTCAGATTGTTCTTCCAAACTATAGATTATAATCAGCTACTAGGACACAGGAACTGCTGTTAGGGTTTGCAGAAATGTTGAAGAGATTAACTGATTAAGGGAGATTTGTTGAAATAGTTTTTGCAAAGTATAGTTTTTCAAAGGGGAATAGCGGTATCTATTACAATACTTTGGCAAATAGACTTTGACCAAAAATGTGAAAATAAAAAAAAAAAAAAAAATCAAATAAAACATAAATTACATATATATCCTTCACAATTTCCTTCACAGTTTTCCTTCTTTTTTTTTCTTCTACGATTTTTTGTCCTTCTTTCTTACATCTCTCTTTTGCAAGATAAATTATTGAAGATGGTATTAATAAATTCTTCGATATGCTAAAAGATGAGAAATCGAAATTCTTTCAGGTATTTTTTTTATTTTCCATTCATTTCTTAAATACACATAAAAACGAGAATATGGTAATTTCTTATTCTTATTATTCTTATTATTATTATTTTGGTAATATTGTTTGTTGGGTGAAGATTTTATTCATTTCTTGATGTAGATGGAGATGGGCTATGTATAGTTGAATATATTGAAACTTGGATTGAACTTTAGATTATTGAAAATTCATATATATGTGAAGTAGGATGAAATGAGTAATGATCTTATGGTGTTTGATTAAATGACTTAAAAGAATGAGTTTATTGAAGTTAATTTTGTTATTGAACACATAACGGCACCAATGTCGTTTCAGTTATACCATAACGTCACTGTTGCTGTTATGAGTTAGAGCTCTTTCAATTGCGTTCTTGATCTATTTTCACACACTCAGAATGTTAGATACACAATTTTTAGTTACTTTAAGACTTGTGATATTCAAAAAATATATAAAATTGTGTAACGGCATGCATGCCGTTATATTTTAAAGTGATGGCCCAACAAAGATTCCATTAGCTATAATCACTCATTCATGCAGTGATGGAGCTGGAATTACTTATTGCGGAAGCGAAAATATGGAGGTCCCGGGGTTTGGGGGCGGAGCCCCCGAATTTTTTTGAACCAAGTGAACGTACAGATACTTAGATGAATGAATGGTAACCGTATGTCAATCATTTTATCTTTCGAACCTAAATTCTATTTTTCCTTTTTTGCTCCATATATTTTCTTCCATAGAAAAACTTCATGGCCACAATGATATTCATTTACTTCTTTATTCATCGTGATTTCTTAAAGAATGGTTAGTATTGCACATAAATCATGCTACTCTAGTCATATTGACTAATTAATGTAAGCTACGTCGGTTGGCGCATATTATCATCTCTTATCATATAATAAAAATAATTTACTATCATCGTTGATACCTATCAATTGCTTTGCAGATCCGAATGTTGATTTGTTACAGTGAAGTTCGTCGAATTTTCTTTTGCAGGATTAGACTTGAGTCTTGTTCAGCCGAAGCATTTGATGATGTGGAGGGAAAAAATGACATCTGGAATTTTAGCATAACATTTTGACATGTAGAACATGTTTTGAGATCGATTTATTTTGTACAGTTGCATATGTAATTCTTAATTTATTAGTAATGTAGAAATGCTAATTTTGTAAAAATACTTTTGTATCCAGATTCTTGTAGTTGTTACCATATTTTTTGTTGTGAGGTTCTATGTTCATGCTCGTGGACAGGTTCTAGTTAAATCGTGACCACATGTATGTCGTTATGACTTTAAATGCAAGTGGACAAGTAGAAAGGATAACACCATATTTGACTTTCAATTATTAAGTGGTTGTTTATTTACAGGTTATTAGATGAATGCCCAAGTATAAAAGATAACAACATACTTGTCGTTCTAGTTATGTCGTAACGGCAGGCATGCCGTGATGCCTCTAAATTCAACTGGACAGGTTACTGTACAAGTTTTTGTAAATTCGATTTTTGTGTATAGGTGCTTTTCAGTGTACGGATTACTGTTTATGGATTTGATTTTGAGATGTGAATGGCTAATCAGATTTTCGTTAAGTTTAGTTGTTATTTATACAGGTTATTAGAAGAATGCTAAAGTAGAAAGAATAGCGGCACGCATGCCGTTCTAGTTCTGTCGTAACGGCATGCATGTCGTTATGCCTTTAAATGCAACCGGACATGTTTCAAATTATGTATTTAAGATATGTATGTACTTCTGGACATTTGGATGTGGTTTTCAGGTGTCGGAGTAGAAGAATGCTGAAGTAGAAAGGATAGCGGCATGCATGCCGTTCTAGTTATGTTATAACGGCATGGTTGCCGTTATGCCTTTACATGCAGCCGGACAGGTTTCAAGTTATGTAGTCACGATATTTATGTACTTCTGAACATTTGGATGTGGTTTTTGGGTGTAGGATTAGAAGAATGCTTAAGTAGAAACGATAGCGGCATGCATGCCGTTCTAGTTATGCCGTAAAGACAAGGTTGCCGTTATTACTTTACATGCAGCCGGACAGGTTTCAAGTTATGGAGTCACGATATTTATGTAATTCTGGACGTTTGGGTGTAGGATTAGAAGAATGCTTAAGGAGAAAGGATAGCGGCAGGCATGCCGTTCTAATTATGCCGTAAAGACAAGGTTGACGTTATTACTTTACATGAAGCCGGACATGTTTCAAGTTATGGAGTCACGATATTTATGTAATTCTAGACGTTTTGGATGTGGTTTTCGAGTGTCGGATTAGAAGAATGTTCAAGAAGAAAGGATAGCGGCATGCATGTCGTTCTAGTTCTACCGTAACGGCAGGGTTGCCGTTATGCCTTTAAATGCAACCGAATGGGTTTTT
The DNA here is from genome assembly GCA_963555705.1 of Ligustrum vulgare. Classification (NCBI taxonomy): domain Eukaryota; kingdom Viridiplantae; phylum Streptophyta; class Magnoliopsida; order Lamiales; family Oleaceae; genus Ligustrum; species Ligustrum vulgare. The sequence goes on along the minus strand of OY743176.1, from coordinate 4,729,015 downwards.
ACTTGTGTAGTTACGACATTTACGTACTTTTGGACATATGGATGTGATTTTTGGATGTCGGAGTAGAAGAAAGTTCAAGAAGAAAGGATAGCGGCATGCATGCCGTTCTAGTTCTGCCATAACGGCAGGATTGCCGTTATGCCTTTAAATGCAACCGAATGGGTTTTTACTTGTGTAGTTACGACATTTACGTACTTTTGGACATATGGATGTGATTTTTGGATGTCGGAGTAGAAGAATGTTCAAGAAGAAAGGATAGAGGCATGCCTGCCGTTCTAGTTCTGCCGTAACGGCAGGGTTGCCGTAATGACTTTAAATGCAATCGAATGAGTTTTTACTTGTGTAGTTACGACATTTACGTACTTTTGGACATATAGATGTGATTTTTGGATGTCGGAGTAGAAGAATGTTCAAGAAGAAAGGATAGCGGCATGCCTGCCGTTCTAATTCTGCCGTAACGGCAGGGTTGCCGTAATGACTTTAAATGCAATCGAATGAGTTTTTACTTGTGTAGTTACGACATTTACGTACTTTTGGACATATGGATGTGATTTTTGGATGTCAGAGTAGAATAATGTCCAAGAAGAAAGGATATCGGCATGTCTGCCGTTCTAGTTCTGCCGTAACAGCAGGGGTGCCGTAATGACTTTAAATGCAACCGAATGGGTTTTTACTTGTGTAGTTACGACATTTACGTAATTTTGGACATATGGATATGTTTTTTGGATGTCGGAGTAGAAGAATGTTCAAGAAGAAAGGATAGCGGCATGCCTGCAGTTCTAGTTCTGCCGTAACGGCAGGGTTGCCGTAATGACTTTAAATGCAATCGAATGAGTTTTTATTTGTGTAGTTACAACATTTACGAACTTTTTGACATATGGATGTGATTTCTGGATGTCGGAGTAGAAGAATGCTCAAGTAGAAAGGTAACTAGTTTATTGTATCTAATTCATCATAAACACAACATGCATCATTTAAGTTACTTGATTTATTTTATTATGAAATCTTAAAAACGAAACATCATTAGTGTCATTATAACAACTAATACTTTAATTTTGTCTGTTTTCGAATGTTAACATATATGGGAATCGATTAAAACATTAAATTAGTAAGGTATGATTATAACGACACGTGCACCGCTCTATTGTTCCCATAACAGCATTTCTGCCGTTATGGGTATAAACTGTTCGGAACGACATGGAAATGAATACACGGGCTTGCTAGAGTCATATTATAAAAAATAACACGTTTCGTACTGATACAAATGGATGACAAGTCCGGTTATGGCCATAACGGCAGTATGCCGCTTTATTGTACCCGTAACGGCTTTTGTGTCGTTATTGGCTTAAACTCTTCCGAACGACATAGAAATGGATACACAGACTTGTTAGACTGATTTTCTAAAAAATTAAGACATTCTGTGCAGATGCAAATGACTGCAAGTCCGGTTTATGAACATAACGGCACGTTTGCCGTTTTAGTGATTGGATAACGGCATCTGTGCCGTTATGCTGACAGATTATAACCAAAACTTGAAGAAAAGATCTGTTAACTACCTGTTACGATATTTATCTGCTACAATGTTAAAAAAAATTTATCTCCCTATTACATGTAGAGATGAGGTGTGCTGATCAAAATGAGTGACAAGTATAAAATTATGAGTATAACGGCAGTATGCCGCTTTAGTGTACCCGTAACGGATTTTGTGCCGTTATTGACCTAAACTCTTCCGAACGACATAGAAATGGATACACAGACTTGTTAGACTGATTTTCTAAAAAAATAAGACATGATGTGCTGATGCAAATGACTGCAAGTCCGGTTCATGAACATAACGACACGTTTGCCGTTTTAGTGATTGGATAACGGCATCTGTGCCGTTCTGCTAGCAGATTATAACCAAAACTTGAAGAAAAGATCTGTTAACTACCTGTTATGATATTTATCTGCTACAACGTTAAAAAAGAATTTATCTCCCTGTTACATGTAGAGATGAGGTGTGCTGATCAAAATAAGTGACAAGTATAAAATTATGAGTATAACGACAGTATGCCGCTTTAGTGTACCCGTAATGGCTTTTGTGCCGTTATTGGCCTAAACTCTTCCGAACGACATAGAAATTGATACACAGACTTGTTAGACTGATTTTCTAAAAAATTAAGACATTTTGTGCTGATGCAAATGACTGCAAGTCCGGTTTATGAACATAACGGCACGTTTGCAGTTTTAGTGATTGGATAACGGCATCTGTGCCGTTATGCTGACAGGTTATAACCAAAACTTGAAGAAAAGATCTGTTAACTACCTGTTACGATATTTATCTGCTACAACGTTAAAAAAAATTTATCTCCCTGTTACATGTAGAGATGAGGTGTGCTGATCAAAATGAGTGACAAGTATAAAATTATGAGTATAACGGCAGTATGCCGCTTTAGTGTACCCATAACGGCTTTTGTGCCGTTATTGACCTAAACTCTTCCGAACGACATAGAAATGGATACAAAGACTTGTTAGACTGATTTTCTAAAAAAATAAGACATGTTGTGCTGATACAACTAATTGCAAGTCCGGTTTATGAACATAACGGCACGTTTGCCGTTTTAGTGATTGGATAACGGTATCTGTGCCGTTCTGCTGGCAGATTATAATCAAAACTTGAAGAAAAGATTTTTTAACTACCTGTTACGATATTTATATACTACAACATGCATAATAGTAAAATTCACAATTTCAACAATACTAAAATGTATTAAAAACTTGAAATGCAAATTACATATTTTATCAAAAGGATGTTCAATTACTACATAAAGTGCATCCATCTCTATGTAGCCGATAAATGATTTGTACAAGAATAGGAGTCACATTTGCTGGACCATTGCCTATATGCCTCCATGTCCACCCACCGCATTCTTTCTCCACAAACTCAACAAAATAACAAACTGATATCCACACCTTGTCCTACACATCCATCACTGCAATTCAACATAAAACAAATAGATTTCAATTTATTATATCATAATAGTACTACACTATACATGTCAAAATTCAAAAAATAAAATTTTCACTCAATACATGAAGAATGCTAACTATTAACCTATGTCTAATAGTACTAAATTAGTCATATTTTCAAAACCAATTTTCACAATCAATGCTAGGTATATGGTGTCAGTCAAAAATTAGATAACGACATGCGTGTCGTTATAGATCAAAGATAACGGCAAATATGACGTTATGACAAATTTTTAAACAAATGCATATATCAGCAACAATTTTGTAAACCCTGGATGTTATATACATACTGACAGTGAAAAAAAAAAAGATAACGGCATGAGTGCCGTTATACATAACAGATAACGGCATGCATGACGTTATGGCAAATTCGTAAAAAAATATATAAATCGGCACTGTATAATGCACCAGAACAAAAAATCTAGCAAAAAAATTATAGGAAATGATTTTAATGTGTACCTTTTTTCTTCTCCAATTGTAAATCCAAAATGTGGATTATTTAACCATTTTTACACACCACTCAAGCTTCAATGGGTAAAAGAGAATGACAAATAATAATATGATTGTTAGGCTTTTATGTAGAAGAAAACAAGTGGAGAAGAAGATAAATGTGAGAGCATGAATTATCCAGAGAAGAAAACGAGAAATGAATTGTTGGGTTAAATAATTAGAACATGTTTGGTTGTATACTAGGTTTCAAGGTGATTTGGTAAACATGGGTATTATTGACAATGTCTAACTTCTTTTCTTTTTTATTTATGGAGAAAATCTATTTACCAAAATATAGTAGATGGAGATCTATTTTACTAAAGTTATGCTTTGACAAGTCTTTTTAACTCAAACCCCCTTTTTCAAAATGTTCTTTTTATACAAAATGCTTTTATTACCTTAATAAATTGAGTATAATTTTTTTCAACCCCAATTTGGGGTGTGAACGTTACCCCCTTTCTTTTTTTTTAATAAAAAAATGGTACAAATCAACTAACAAAAGAAAATGGGCCCATCAATTTTCTTGAAAACTGATGTTAGCTTTCAAAAGAAGTTTTTTATATATGTGCAACAAACGAAATTTTTTTTATTTAAAAAAAAAAAGTAAAAATCAACTTCTCAATAGAAAGGGCCCACCAATTTTTTTGAGAATACATTTTAGCTTTCAAAAGAAGTTTTTCATATATTTGCAGCAAAGGGAAAACGCACTGGAAGACAATACGAAAAAGTCTCCATTTTCGGGTAATTTATTACAATAGAATTAAGTAAAAAAAAAAATTCGAAATATATTTTCAACAGCTCGTTGTCGTCTTTTTCAACAGGTGGGTTCTATTTTTTTTCTTATGATATTCAAGATTTCAACTGGTGGGTTTTTTTTCCTGATATTCAAGATATGTACATACTGCAATATTTGATCATTTGAGTGCACTAACGTCGTTGTGTTCTTCCTGTTGATTAATGTATTTGATATATTTTTATTTTTATATTCTTGTTGCAGATTATTGATTTGAAATGGAACTCGTATTTTGAAGCTAAGATTTTCAAGTTCATCAACTTTTCAGGTAAATAACTTCTTTAATAATGCAATAAAATAGGTTCTTGTCGTGAAAGTTATGTGGGTTTGGATTGTAGTTTTTTCTGCCTTCATATGAATTTATGATATTTTATGTGATATAATGTTTAATGTCTTTCCAATAATTTATGATCAAATCTCTATGCATGACAATTTGAATTTAAGTCTAATGTTTTCTTGTTGGAGTTGCAAAATGTAAACTTGATAATTAGTGCATCAGCAGCAAAAGGAAATCTGAATTGATGGGCTTTGAGGTTTAGGACTTAATGGAAATCAAAGTTGTAAGAAAGAATTATGGGAGTTTCTGCTTATTTTAAATGGAGAGATTATGGGGAGAGGGAGAATTGATGGTAGAATAAAATGGTTGGGTAGGTTATGAGTTCTATATGCTTCGAGTTTTACCATATCCAATGATCTGTGGAACTTGGAGAATGCAAATAACTTATTGATTCATGTTAGTTCGTATGAACTAGATTAGAATTTTGATTATTATTATTATTATTATTATTATTATTATTATTATCTTTCCTACTGTTTGTTATGAGTCTTCCGGACTTGAATTTTAGTGTTGATGAAGAATTTCATGTTGTGGCTGAAGAATGTGGGGGTTCAAATAATCATTTAAAGGAGGAAATAAATCATGTAGTAGAACCAAAAATTGGAATGATATTTGACACGGCAAAAGAAGCCTATGCTTTCTACAACACATATGCAAGGAGGGTTGGCTTTAGTGTTAGGATTCAACGAACGAACAAGAGCAAATCTGATGGAAATATAATCCAACGTCAAGCATTAGTGTGTTCATGTGAGGGCTTTTACCAAAAAATCAAAACGTCACAGAAGAAAAGAGATATTCGACGGTATGAGTGTAAGGCTTCTTTTGTAATTAAACGTGTTCCTGGTGATAAGTATCAAGTGATTGATTTCAATTCGGAGCATTCTCATGATCTTGTTCCACTTAAGCATTCTCATGATCTTGTTCATGATCTTGTTCCACTAAAAATTCATCTGCAATATAATCTACTAACTTTTCTATCTGATTTTATTAGTTTCGTTTGTACATTTGTTCTTATTAATGCTTTCGTATCACTACTTATTCCTTCCCACCAATTTCTAACATGTCCTTCAAATGATGCTACTAAAAAATTTATCATTCTTTCAGTATTTTTTCATGTATCATCTTTATCGTATAAAAAGAACAATATCATTGAATTTGTCCAAGTTAATAAGGCTTTTTTGGTATTTATTTTACAATCAAAGTCTAATTTTGTTCCTCCATGATTAATAGGTTTATCATAATTATTATTTGGGTCAAATCTATCTTTATATTTATTCCCTTTAGGTGGTTGTCTATCTCTGATTCTATCATAATATTGTCGGTGTGGTTTACTATATAAAGGTGCATAACTTTCATCTGAATCTGTTATTACTTGTTTGGAAGTTCGTATTAGAGTTAGGCTAGGTGCTCATCCAATATTCATTAAAACTTGGTATTTATTAAAATTTTCTAAGCTTAATTGGTCAAAATTTTCTATAAGCAAATCTAATTCTTCATTCATTTTTATTTTGTTCTTCAATTTTTTTTCAACTTTTAATTTTCCTAAAGTTTTTTTTATGAATTTTTATAATTCTAATTCATCTTCTAGTATTTTTGGTAATATGTTTTTTCGAGATTCATCATCCATACTTTATGTTTCTATTATAATTTTTTCTTGTTCAAAGTGTTTCTTTCTTATTCTAAGTTTTTCTTTTTCTATGAGTTTTTTGTCTATTTTCTTATCTTTGCTTTTTTTTTTTTTGAATTCTAATTTCTAGTTTTAGTATATTTATATCATTTATTACTTCTTTTAATTCATTTTTTACTTCTTGAACATCACTTATTAATGATTTTATTAATATTTTTAGATTTTCAATATATTCACTTATTGACATTTTATACTCTTGGTTTTTGAGTTTTTTGTACCTTAAATAGTCTGTCATACATATCATCTATTTTTAATTCTAGCTTTTTGATTCTTTCTTCTATTGATATGATTTTTTCATTTAACCTATCTATTTTTTCTATAATTATTCCAATTTTATCTTGATTAATTAATTTTCCTGATTTTCTTTGGAATTCTTTTAAGATTTCTTCATCTATATTTTTAACTTCTCCTATCATTTCTTTTAATTCTTTAAATTGTATTGTTAGTTTATTTTGAATATTTTATAATTTTTCTTTGATATTCACGTCATGTATATATTTAATTATTGTAATTCTTCGATAACTAATTTATCTTGTAAATTTATGTTTTTATATGTTTGTCATAAAAAGATACTTATCCAATTTAATTGCATGTTAAGAAATTCATCAGATTTTCCTCACGAGCTTAATGGTTGAAACATAGTTGTATTAGCTCATTTTATTAGATATGATCATATTGGTAAATTAATATTTTTTGTTATCTGTTTTTCAAATTTTATTTCTGAAAATTCTGTCATTAATTTCTTCATTTAATATGTTCGATTTATAAGATAAGTCATGTTTCATATTTTGCTTCTTTATAATTCATTATTTGATATTCACAATATTTTTCTATTGATCCAATCATTAATTTTTTATGATATATTCTATAATATTTCAGATAGTCTTCCAATGTGTTTGTTTCATCATATTTTTCTTTTCTAATTTTTTCTTTGTCTTCTAATTTTTTTTTTTAATTTTCGATAATTGTTTTAAAATTCTATCAAAATATTCTCTCTTTTTTTCCAATAATTTTAGTTTTAATTTTTCTTGTCGTTTTATATTTGTTTCTTCTCTTATTTGATCCATTAAATTTCTTCTTTGTTCTACTATTAAATCTAATTTTTCATTTGTTTCTATGTCTAGATATCTAACTAATTGAGGATCTGTTCTATGATAATCCATTTCTATAATCTTTATATAATTCTTTTAGTATATCTTTGTGGATTAAATCTAATATTTCGTTTATGATAAAATCTTCTTTTATTATATCGAAATTTATTATATCATAAATATCTCTCCTTATATCTTTGTCTAGATCTTTTAGAGTTATCAAGATTTCTATTTTATAATTATAAGGTAGTATTAATGTATGCATAATTATAAATCTTGATGAATATATTATATATTCATTTTTATTTTTTATAATATTTATTTTTAGATTTATCATATGGCTCCAATACCAAGTAAGGGGTGCTACTATGAGCGAACAAAAATCAAATAAAATCATAAACAAACTTAATAAAAGTATATAAAATTTCAAGGACTAGGTTGTAACTTTTCTAAATCCCAATGAGTTTAGTTGAAATATGATATATAAGGGTATTTGTGGTAGTTTATAGTGTTTAAGGCTATTTTTAAAAAAAATATAAAATTGTTAGGGTATTTTCAAAAATTGGTAGTGTTTAAGGATATTTTCATGGATTTCCTCAGAGATTAATGCGATCGTTTTCATTTTGCCAATCCTCTGTAAAAAGTAGTAATCACTGAAAGATTCAATATACTCAGATTAGTATCACTATAAAATGATACAAATGATTCCATGATATTATATGTTGAAATTGAAATTGGAGTGTACTATTTATGACATCTGGGAAATTGATTATTCAGAAGTAAATTTGAAATGAATATTTTATTATTCACCAGAAGTGAATATGGAAATGAACATGTTTAATTATTCACCAGAAGTGAATTCTAGATTTGATTGTTCACCAAAAGTGAAATATGCAATCGGTAAATTAGTAAAACATTGCTTAATATAGCATGTTATGACATCATAAATGAGCTATGAACGATTCATATAAAGCTCATCATAAATGATATGTTTGATGAAAAGATTCGTGATTGAATCAGTATACTTGTGATATTCCATGAAAGGAATAAATACGCGTTGCACTCTTTTTTCCTTAGCTGAGGTTTTGTCCCACGTGGTTTTTCTAGCAAGGTTTTTAATGAGGCAGCAGTAGAGGCGTATTAATGATAATTAATGAGAATAATGTACTCTTTTTTCATTCGCTAAGGTTTTGTCCCACTAGGTTTTCCTAGCAAGATTTTTGAGGCATTATCATAACTATCTACGAGCTGTAATTCAGCAAGACATTTTTGTACTGGAATGATATCAACAAATGAAGAAAATCATAGACATCCTATGAAGAATGTTATGATATCAACTACACAATAAGATTCATATATATACATACTCCAGACAAAAGATGATATCAATATTCAAGAAGTTCATGAATCCTCGATTGTACACTTCAGGGGGAGAATCATGCTGTACTCTTTTTCCATTGTCCAAGTTTTATCCCACTGGGTTTTACTGACAAGGTTTTAATGAGGCAGTACTTCAGAACTTCAAGATTCAGTACATGATTTGTTCCACTCGAACATTAGACTCAATGATTGACGATTGTCAATATTAGGGGGAGCAACTGTACTTTTTTTCCTTCGCTCAAATTTTATCCTAATGAGTTTTCTTAACAATATTTTAACGAGGTAGGTAATTGCGTAATATGTCATTCAAGGGGGAGTGTTATAAATAATATATATGTGAATGACATTACCATTATATCTCTATAAACTTTACGTTATTATGATTGTGCCATTATCCACCCCTATAAATAGGGGCCTAAACAATTCATTTATGAGGGCTATTGAGAAGAATTCTCCTCTCAATTCTCTCTACCTCTCTTTCTTCTTTTCTAGAAATTGGTAGTTTTATACATACTGTTCGGCTGTTAAAATGGTTTAAAAACCAAATTTTTTCATGTTTTTCAAGGTAAATGGATGATTAAAAATTGGAAAGAGAAAATGTGTATGGTTAGAGATTGATTTTGAAAATTTTGTAGTTTAAAATTTGGTTTATAAACCAAAATAAACCTAAGATCCAAACACAGGACAATAGACAATGGTTGAAGACCTTTTTTGAAATTACTAGTAGTAAGTATGTGCTTTGCACGTCTTATGTATGTGATGAATGTTAAATGTTTTTATGTACTAATACTGTTTTTTTTAAAATAGTTAACGTAATTGATATTCTTAGAGGAAAATTGTAAATGGTAAATTGATTTCAATTCCTAAAATATTAATATTTTTTTGAAAACTTCCGTCAAGTTCTTCGAAATATATATAAGACAATTATTTAAAATGTCAACTTAATAAATAAATGGAGTGTGATATATTAAGAAGTAATCTTATATCATAAATTTAGGCAAATCAATAATTGGCTTGAAAATATATATGCTAAGTCGCGAAAAAATTTGAAGAAATATATTCATAAATAAATTAAATTAATTTGTGAGCAAATTTTTATAATGAAAAAAGTTTAATATTATGTTACTATTTGGGAGAAATTAAAATAAGATTTTAATTTAAATCAAAGTCAATAATTAGTTAACGATTCGGGTCCTACTTAACGAGCTGTCCCGACCGTTAAATGACGACGTACTGTCCCCACTGTACCAACACGAATCTTTTCAGCATGGTTTGTCCTCACTCGCATGTTCTTCGAGAAAACTTCCCAGGAGGTCACTCATCCCAGAATTGCTCCAAGCTAAGCTCACTTAACTGTGAAGTTTCTAACGATGGATTTTCGGAAAAGAAGGTGCATCTTATTGATATGAGTAGTACTTATAATTTCTTTTAAGCTTTCTTAGTCGGGGTATTACAATCACCCCCTATTAGACTCGCACTCTTTGAATTGTTCAACTGAGTTATCATAAGAAATCAAATTTGATGGGACAATATTCTAAAAGTAAATTAAAAAGTAACGACGCTAAATTAATATTAATTGAATAACCAATTGCGATTTAGTCAACATGGATAAATTAATATTTTTGAAATAAGAATTAAAATAAATATAAAATAAGTTTTAGTAAATGAACTAAAGATATTAGTGTGAAAAAGAAAAAATGTGAGGATAAAATGAAAAATCAAAAGATTTTCATCTATCCACACTTTTACGATAGTATAGTAAGTAAGTAAGTAGTAGATGTAGATTATAACTCATAAAAATGTTAAAATTACTTGTAAATTTGTCAAACGGATACGTAAATTATTCCTCTTTAAATTTAAAGGTATAAGAGCATCATTCTATGAATTTAAAGGTATATAAGAGCATCAGAATCAAAGCTGATGAATGTCGTTTTTGTCTTCCGGGTAAAAAAATGATTTATTATTGTTTTCGAGATAAAATAAGTGATTAAAAAATGATTTTGATTTAAAACATGGTAAGAAAATTTGTACAATTTATAAATGAGTTTATAAACCCTTTTCCAAACACACAATAATGACTTTTTAGAGAATGTGTTGTTAAAAATATGAAAATTTATAGGTTTACTTACAATTTTATTTTATTTTTATTTCAAATGATGAATAATATTTATTTTGTCGATTTTGTATATATATTTTGAACCTACTTTTTATCAAGTATTGATACAATTTATATTTGCATTAATCATTTTAGTTTGAAAGTTTCATTTTATGGAACCAAAATCTTACGACTCGCTTTCGATTCGATCTTCTAAGTTCTTAGGCTGCGGTTGATAATGAGAGTGGAATTTGAGTGGAAAGAAAATGAATTACAGGGAATTGAATTCTAGGGAATTAAATTCCTGGGAATTGAAAGTTTAATGTGTTTGATTGGTTTAATTTTTTAGTTAGAAAAAATGGAGAATTTTCCAATTTTTGTTGTTTGATTGACATTATTTTCCATGAAAAATAAAGTAAAATTTAGCTATTATAATATTTTTTATTTTATTTTTATTTTTTAACAAGTTTGTACTTAGTAATAATAATGTTAATTTTTGGGAAACAAATAAATCAATTAACAACAACAAAAATGATCAAACGTAACAAAAATTGTATAAGATTTTCCATGAAAAATAAAACCTCATCCCCCTTGAAAAACGAATTTATCCAAAACAAGGAAAATACCGAATTTCGAGGCAAGTGGAAAAATGAATTTCATGGAAAACTTTGACAACCAAACAGCGCAAAGTTAAAAAATCACGTGAAAAATCATATTTTTCATTGAAAATATGTTGAATCAAACGCACCCTTAGATCGGTTCGAAATCAGAACCATACAAACCACACGAACCACGTCTAGTCCTACCGGCGTGTTTCAGTGGGCACTTTTAAGGTGTGGGTGCACCCGTAAGCCGTAATCCGTCGTCCGTCCCTCGAATCCAATCCAATCCAAAAACTATGATCGATTTCTCTGACACTCATTTCCACTCTCTTGCTGTGAGTCTGACCTTTTAGCGTCTATATTCATTCTATTCTAGTTCTAGTGCTATAAGTACATAAAGACTGCACACATTACAATGGCCGCCATTAGAGTGTCATCGTCGACTCTCCTCGCTTCAACTTCTGCTTCTTCTTCTTCTTCTTGTTCCACAGTTTTCACTAAATTGCGATTTGGTCCCATTTGGGGTATTTCTTTTACAGCCACACCCCTCTGTTCCAAACGGACAAGGCGCATGGCTCACTCAATCGCTCGGGCTACACTCGGCCTTACTCAGCCTAATCAAATCGACGCCCCTAGGGTATCTTTCCACGATTACATCCAGTGACTTATTTCTGATTGTATCTTTGTGATTGTTTTGTCGGTATTAGTTTGGATATGTTTGAGAGTTCATATTTGATAGGCAGGCTTATGGAGTTTGCTCACAAGTATAGCTAGTTAATAGTTATACTTCATACTTGGATGAATAATTTACATTTTTATACGTTTAACTTATATATATGCAATGAGATCTTGGCTTTTGGAATCTCGATTGATTTCTTTATATTTATGTCTTTGAGTAGTTGACGTCTAATCTGTGGGTTTTGTTCTGTGTAATAATTCCATCAAGTTAGTGCCTTTGAGTTCTTGTTGTAAAGTGATGATTTTTAACTTTAGTACTACATACGCGTCCCTTAAATATCTAAGGTTTTATTTGTGATATTTCCATTACGAGTTCATATTTCGATCTTATTGCTTATTTTCAAGCAAACCATTTGTGCAAGTGTGCGGCTTGTTTTTCATTTCCAAGAAGATCACGTGTGTAAGTGTGTTCTGGCGCGAATTTGAATTGTATTTTTTTGTTATATGTATGCAAGTGGTAGCTTTGTCAATCTTTTCATTGTAAGAAATTAATGGTTGTATTGTTACTAAATTTGATATTTATATTTGGAATGAGTGAAGGTCTCGATTGCGGCTAAAGAAATTGATTTGGTGGAATGGAAAGGAGACATCCTTGCAGTAGGTGTTACAGAAAAGGACATGGCCAAAGATGAGAATTCGAAGTTCAAGAATTCCACATTGCAAAGCCTAGATTCCCAGTTAGGTGGTTCTTTGTCTGAAGCCTCGACTGAGGAGGATTTTACCGGAAAAGCTGGACAATCAACAATTCTTAGACTTGCTGGACTTGGTTCGAAAAGGGTAGGTTTAGTTGGGCTTGGATCTGCAGCTAACCCAACAATTGCTTATCGTAGTCTTGGTGAGGCTGTTGCTGCAGCAGCGAAGTCTGCTCTGGCAAGTAATGTTGCCATCACACTAGCTTCTCCTGAAGGGCTCTCTGCTGAAACAAAGCTAAGCACAGCTTCAGCAATAGCAACTGGTACTTGTTTTCTCGATCCTTTGAGTCATAAAAGTTGACCTTCATTTTCTTCTTGTTGTTAAATTTAGTGTTAAAGCTTGGCCTAATATTTCGAAGTACAACAGGAGCTGTGTTGGGGACTTATGAAGATAATAGGTTTAAGTCGGAGTCTAAGAAACCATCTCTGAAGTCAGTGGACATTCTTGGTCTTGGAACTGGACCTGAGATAGAAAGGAAACTTAAATATGCTGAAGATGTCTGTACCGGGATAATTTTTGGAAAAGAGCTTGTAAATGCACCTGCTAATGTTCTCACCCCCGGTTTGAAATTCTGCACCTTCTTATTCCTTTAGCTCTTAGCTTTTATGCTTTACATTTTAAGGTATAAATATTGTGAACAGTTATCCGTGATGTTTAAAAAACGGTTTTTGAACTCTCACTTCCTTTGGGTCTTAGATAAAGTCAATTTAAATTTAATGAAACTTTTACAGGGTAAGATTCTCGCGTCATTTTAAATTTAATGGTGCTTTCGTAGGGTAAGATTCTTTTTTTCCTGATTAATTTTGTTTACTTCTATATCGTAGCTGTGCTGGCAGAGGAGGCCAAAAGGATTGCTTCCCTGTATAGCGATGTTCTTTCTGCAACAATCTTGGATTTTGAGCAGTGCAAAGAACTGAAAATGGGTTCCTATCTAGCTGTTGCTGCAGCATCAGCTAATCCTCCCCATTTCATCCATTTGTGTTACAAGCCTCCAGGTGGAGAAGTCAAAACCAAGCTAGCCTTAGTTGGAAAGGGGTTGACATTTGACAGGTTTTTATATGTTTCCTCTAGTGAACAAACGTTGTTACCTTTGTATTTTAAAAGATAAGATAAAAGGGCGGTCTTACGGATACAGCTGAAATGGAATATTTTCTCTACTTGTCTGGGCTGTTTATTTTGTTTGTGGTGCCTTTTATGTTTTAGTGGCGGCTACAATATCAAGACAGGACCAGGTTGTTTAATTGAGCTCATGAAATTTGATATGGGAGGATCAGCAGCTGTTCTAGGTGCAGCGAAAGCTCTTGGTCAAATCAAGCCTGCTGGGGTAGAGGTAAGTAATTTTTTGGTCATCTATGTTTTATGAGATAATATCCTTGTTGCATGACTTGATTTTTTTCAATTTTATATTTTTTTCCCAGTTCTGTTTTTTTTCTACACCCTGTTAAGCAGGATCATATAGTAACCTTTTTTCTAAGGATTCAGTGATGGATGATAAAAACCTAATAATTGTTCATGTACTTATAGGTTCATTTCATTGTTGCGGCCTGTGAGAACATGATAAGTGGAACTGGTATGAGGCCAGGAGACATTGTCACGGCTTCAAATGGAAAGACAATTGAGGTTAGTTCTTCATTTTGAAGGATTTAATCTCGCTGGGTAACCATTTACTTACTCAACAATGCTACATTCACAATGTCAATATCATCCACAATGTAGATGACAATCCCCTTACATTGGGATGGGGACCACAAAATTTGAATTTTGTGGCCCCCACCCCAATGTGAGGGGATTGTCATCCACAATGTGGATGACATTGTGAAAATAGAGTTATTCTTACTTTATATAGTTCTTTATTGTATTTTTCGCTTACTTTTCTTTTAATATTATGCTTTCTATCACTAATGACGTTTTCAGTTTGTTACATAATTTTTCTTCTTGTCTAATTAATTGAAGAAACAGACTTATCAGAAAACGAAATGAGTAGACAGGGTAGTGATAGGTTTTACAACTGAAATTAGATGTGTCTAGACCAATGTTTTGAAAACAAGACCGGCTGGTTCAACCGGTAAAACAGTGAACCAGCCCCAAATCGGTCAGAACATGATTAAAATTAACCGTGAAACAATTTCCATTTTGATATACATTCTTTGCTGAAAATGCACTATATTCCTTGCACCTCCCCCACCCAAGTTCAAATTTATGTAGAATTTTTTTAGTTCATCCCAATGTTAGTTTTCTAGTTTTATAAATATGTATCTGTATCAAAATTACGAACCTTATAACTGAATACTGGGTCAAGTTCAATACTTTACATGTCTAACACTTGGATCCAGACTTCTGCATGACTTGATTTTTTTCAATTTTATATTTATTTATTTATTTATTTCTGCTTTAATAGGGCATTGAAGTCTTGCTCATCACTTTATTTATGTGCAGCTATTTTATCTCAGATCTTAACGTTAAAGACTCTGTATTTCTTTTGTAGGTAAACAATACTGATGCTGAAGGCAGACTAACACTTGCAGATGCTTTGGTATATGCTTGTAATCAAGGTGTAGAGAAGGTATACCTAAATGGGCTAAATGCATATAATATGTACCTTATCTTTGGGAAAAATCTTATTTCGGGTTTTGTTTTTTTGAATGAAACTTTTATATTGGCACACTTACTAAACATAATAAAAGCAGACTTCTTGAATCTCGAGTGTAGTAGTTCCAGTCCCATTATGAAATGAAAATGTTGGTGTTTAAGTGACAGGGACAGCTGCTATATTTTGTTTTATCAGATTTTGTGGAATCAGTTTTTACTCGAGTCATACTCCACATCTCGCCTATGAAGTAAAAAAAACTATTTATAAATGTTGGAATTCTGTATAGAAGCTGGAAAAGTTATGCTGTTTTAAGTTCTCTTTGTATTTGGATGTGTGTAACACGGTTTGATTGCCATGCAGATAGTTGATCTGGCTACTTTGACTGGGGCCTGTATAGTTGCTCTTGGACCATCTATTGCTGGTATTGTTAATTTTCTTTTTGTTTTATTGGTATGAAGATTTTCCGTGAAAATAATATGAAGCAGGGACCTGAGAGATTACAAGACGATAGAAAAGAATAAAAGATAATTTTATATTTATCAAACATATGTTTGTAGATCACTTACCCCACAAGTTCTAGGGTGCAAATTTCGATCAGATTTCGGTTCCTGCTGAATTATTTAGGTCTAGTACTTAAGGCGCTGTTCAAGAATTTCAAGTCTTAATAAAACATGTAGGGGCCGTTCTCTTTGTGTTTCGATTTTGAATTTTGAGTTTTGGATTTTGTTTTGAATTTTGGATTTTGGTTGTTTGTTTTTGGATTTCTGAAAACATGTTCTCTTTATAATTTTGGAAAACTGTTTTCAAAAATAGAAAACTGAAAAATACGTTTACTTTGTAATTTTTTGATATATTTATTTTGTGATATTTTATATGTCAAAAACGGTTGATTTGTTGAATTATATTAATTTTAATGTTAATAAATTAGTTAGTTCTCTATGTCAATAAATTCATTATTAATATTGTTTCAGCTAAACAAAAATTTAACCTCATTCCAAAAAAATCTTAATATGGATCTATATATATTGACAAAATAATATAAGAATTTCAAGTGAAGGAAGTGTTTCACATTTACTAAAAAAAAAAAAAAAAAATTACAAAAGAAAAAATCTTCACATGAATCTATATATAATGACAAAATAACATAAGAATTTCAAATAAAGGAAGTGTCTCACATTTACAAAATAATAATAATAATAATAATAATAATAATAATAAATTTTTTTAAAAAAAATCTTAATATGGATCTATATAATGGCAAAATAACATAAGAACTTCAAGTGAAGGAAATGCCTCATTTTTACAAAAAAAAATAATAATAATAAACAAATACAAAAAAATTAAAAAAAAAATTTACAAAAAAAAAAAAAAAAAAAAATCTTAAAAATGATCTATATATAATGGCAAAATAACATAAGAACTTCAAGTGAATGAAGTGTCTCACTTTTACAAAAAATAAAATAAAAAAAATTTACAAAAAAATAAAAAAAAAAAAAAATCTTAACATGGATCTGTATATAACGACAAAATAACATAAGAACTTAACTTCAAGTGAAGGAAATGTCTCACTTTTACAACAACAAAAAATAATAATAATTTACAAAAAAAAAATAAAATAAAATCTTAACATGGATCTATATATAATAACAAAATAACATAAGAATTTCAAGTGAATGAATTGTCTCACATTTAAAAAATAATAATAATAAAAAATAAAAAATTACAAAAAAAATAAAAATAAACTTAACATGAATCTATATATAATGACAAAATAGTATAAGAATTTCAAGTGAAAGAAGTGTCTCACATTTACCAAAAAAAAAAAAAAAAATCCAAAACTCGCGTTTTGGACTTTTTAACACAAAACATCCAAAACGTTATAAACTCTTTTTGAGTTTCCTTTGTATTTTTTTTTGGTGTTTTGGAAAACGCGTTTCTGAAAATGGGCAAAGTGAACGCGTTTTCGATATTTCCAAAAATCGAAAACTCAAAACGAGCCGAAAACAGTAAAGAGAACGGGGCCGTAGTTTTTGTCTTATAAATCCACTGATATTTTCCCATTTCAAAAATAAACAGGTGTTTTTACACCTAACGACGATCTTGCAAGTGAAGTACTTGCAGCATCAGAGGTCAGTGGGGAAAAACTTTGGAGAATGCCTATGGAAGAGAGTTATTGGGAATCCATGAAATCTGGAGTTGCTGATATGGTGAACACTGGTGGCCGTCAAGGTGGTGCAATTACTGCTGCTCTCTTCTTGAAGCAGGTACGAGATCATTTTCACGTAACTATTAAAATATTAGAATAACTCAACTATCAGACATCAAAATGAAATGAGAATATGTTTCGATGGCTAACTCCTCTACAACACGTGCCGGCTTCGCTTTTTTTTTTTTAGTCTATATTAGGCGGCTGTCTAACGACCGTATGTGCTTACTCTTTCTTATGTGCGTTTAAATACAATAGCAATGAAGGAAATATAAACTAACTTGCTAAGAGCCAGTTTAGTGTAGGAGAAATTAGAGAATTTTTTTAATGTGTGATTGAAAAATTATTGAAAAGTGTGTAAAGTGAAGAATTCTATAAAAATATGTGGTTGAAAATGAATTTGGAGAAAAAATTGTTGGAAAGCTCTTGGACCAAACTGGGCCTAAGTCTATCAACCAATTTTTTCATATTCATTTTCAACCATATATTCATACAATAAAATGTTCTGTACATAAACTCAAAACTTTTTTCTATTTTTAACCACACATTCTCCAAAATTCACTATTCAAAACATAATTTCTCTTTAGTGTCCATTAAACAGGCGCTAAGATATTTCAACTCTAGCTATTTATGAGTAATAAATAAGTGTTATCATAATTTCTAAATATCAATAAACTCGGCGAGTTAGGGTTGGTGACACATATAATCACAAATAAGTACCAATATTTTTTTGGCCAAATATGATAATCACAAATTACTCAACACCATGAATTACTGAGCATGCATCAATTGAATCATTTAACTTCAAATGCCAAAGACACAATGTCATCCAAAACAAAATTAGATTCTGATATTCTTACAAAATACACAATTGGAAAAGGAAAAGCAAAAGCAAAACATCATCTTCAAAAGAAGAATAGTGCTATTCGAGTATTTGTCATCATGAGGTGTACAGACTTTCGTACATGCAGCAGTTTCAACTATCTCTTTTACGCACATTTGACGGAGAATATATGTACTAGTTTGGACAAAAAAACTATTTTTACGAAATCTATGTGTATGATACGGAGATGGGCAATGGCAAAGGTTTCTCCCACCTTTTAGTGATGTTGGAGGGTCACCCGATATATAGAATCCTTTGCCATTACTAATAAATGATAAATACATGTTTCTGGCATTGATCCAGTATCTTTTATCTTTCCACGAGATGACTTCTTTTATCATTTTTGTTAGTGATGATTTTCTAGTCTGCTGGTCAAGAAGTCTGATAACCTTTTTCTGCAGTTCGTTGATGAGAAGGTTCAGTGGATGCATATCGACCTGGCTGGCCCAGTTTGGAATGATAAGAAGAAAGCTGCTACAGGATTTGGTGTTTCGACCTTGGTTGAATGGGTGCTCAAAAATTCTTCTTAGTTTCAGATTTTCTATGCAAAAAAGTTGAGGAAATTAAAGAAAAATGGTGTGAAATTGAGGCATGGAAGTTTCAGTTTTCTTTTCAATGCAAATTGTAAAACTTAGGGTTGGTTCTCAGGAACGAGATGGCATTAATCTGCATTTATAAGACCGCACAGAATGGTACAGCAGAGAAAGCTACAAATGAGACACAGAATCTGCAGAAGTGAAATGTCAATCTTGCTTCTACTTTTTCTTGAAAAAAATACTCAAAATTTGGTACTTTACAAGACCCTTTTTCTTCTTGATCTTTCTTAGGTATCTGGTTGACTCTTCCCCCCGACTTTCCGTAAAGGGATTAGAGAGTCGTGAGGCCCCAACGGTGGGGTTTTATGGGGAAGGGTCCAGCCAAATAGGGAGATTTGAAATCACCGTCAATATCTCGGTGTAGGTCCGGGATAATCTGCCCCGGAAAATTAGTTCTGGCCTGCATGTGAAAAAATTATTACCCTTTTTCATGAAAATCATTTCTAGTTTGCCCCGAAGTCCCATAAATGAATAGTGGCATCAGCAGAACATGCAGCCACATGCCTTTCATCTGAAACTATGGCATTGCATATCTCCCAAACCCTAATTACACCCCCCTACAAATATTATGGCATATCCACCATTGACGCTTCCCAAAATCACCCTCCGGGACGCACCCACTGTGAACCTACATATTTCCTCCAAGGTTGCCACCCGATGCACACTTGCGCTGCCATGCTTGTCTATGATTAACATTGATTCGTCATTATTGGCGTCGAAAGAACCTACAATTATTCCCCTATCAAATAATCGTCCTCCTAGTATCATCCCTTCGTTTTGTAAATCAGAAACCATAAGCCTAGCATTTGTGCATGCCACCGCGGATTCATGGCTAGTTACTCTAACTCGACCGATAAGATCTGTCAATTCGTTTAGCAAATGCCAGCCCATTACTGCTTCTGGATCGGTTAGTGAACCACCAACAAAGACTAGCTCTTCGGTTTCACTGTTCCAAACGTGAAAGGCACGACCAGGAATACCTGCGTAGAGGCCAACCCACCACTGGTTACAACCAGTGAAGTCGATTAAAGCACCGTCGTTGACAACATCACCTAGATGGACTCTACGTAGAGGGTCGACACCATTGATAACTACTAGATGAATGTCACCATCTAGTGTGGCAAAGACAAGTTGAACATCGGATAATATGATTCCCGACACTGCACAAGAAAAGCGGCCAAGGCGATCGCGGTGCTGAGGATAGAAGGTTGCAAGTTGGAGCCTGCTGGGAAGGTGAAATAGGTGAACAAATCCGTCTGAGAATCCAGCAGCAAGGTGGTGGTCGGAAAGTGCCAGACGACGACATGCAAGACCATCATTGTTATTATTCTGATATGTGGGGACAAAAGGAAGGCTTGTGTATACATATCTACCTAGTTGGAAGTTGTTGGTTGTCTGTTGGCGGTATATATATTCCTCACGCCAAGTATTATGTAGAAGATGTCTGATATTCCATATATGCCTTGTGAGGTTGTGCCATAGAAGTTCAGAGTGTGACACTACTCGCCAGGTAGAACATGCCTGAAATTAGAAGAAACAAGTACAAAATGACCAATTGAAGCTTGACTTTCTAACTTGTTTGGATAATGCATATTGCCAGTAAGCAAAAGTCCCCTAAAAATAATCTTATTAATTTAATTGTCTAATGTTAAATTGTCTGATTTTCCTGCTAAGCACATAATAATAAAAGATATCACTTTCCTTCAAATGTAAAGAACATGAATAAAAAGAACGACTTTCCATAGCCAAACTCGAGATTGTAAATACAAGATTGGGTTGTCTACATAAATATCCTACTTTCAGGGATCAAATTGAAATTTACTTTAATTTATAAAATTTGAAATTACTTATAATAAAATTTTAAAAATTGAAAAATAATTCATAATCACGTGAAGTATCTCAGTATGATGTACAGTTATGGTAGAGAAAAGCCCAAAGGAAATAGGAATGAGGATTTTATCATTTTAAT
Source organism: Ligustrum vulgare (assembly GCA_963555705.1). Taxonomy (NCBI): domain Eukaryota; kingdom Viridiplantae; phylum Streptophyta; class Magnoliopsida; order Lamiales; family Oleaceae; genus Ligustrum; species Ligustrum vulgare. Next base: position 4,707,857 of record OY743176.1, on the reverse strand, counting down.
ACAATTTTAGCACAAAAGGCAAAGAGCAAAAGAATAACAGGATAAAAATCCTATGTTACTTCCAATCTCTTTATTTTTAGTCATTTTATAGGAAATTATTTGTAGTACTCATAAATTATATATCCTCATTCTGTGTATGTTGCAAAAGTTTAATTGAATGAATTGAAACAGTTCTTCACAACTCCCTTAGGTTTTCTGTGCAATCTTCACAAAGAAGAGATCTGAAAACTCTTGAATGCAAGCAAGCAAGAACTTATTAGACCTGAAATACACTTTACTTGAATTTCTCAGCTTTCTAAACTTCCCCTTTCATTAGATTAAGGTATAACCCTAAAATAATAACTTGCAATCTGTTTTCCACTTTCTCCTTCATACTTGAATATATATATATATATATTAATTACATTTAATATGTATATTGTTATCAACGAACTATCTTTATTTAATGTTGGGATTTATCGGGGAAAATGTAAGTAGATTTATAATTTCAACGTATATTAATTATATTTTCTTAATTTGTGTACAAATAAAAAAGTGTATATTTATCAAACGGTGGGATTACATTTAAATAAATAGACTTAAGTCCTTTAATTACTTGACCTTCTAAATTATTATTTTCAAAATCTAGAATTCTAAACAATCAATTCCTTTCTTCAAGGCTTTTTATATTGGCTAAAAGTTTCAATTTTTGACCTACTTTTTAATTTATAACATTTCTTTTTTGGCAGCACCTGATCACCATATAAAAGCAATGCCAAATCCAAGAATTCTGATGCAGGCATGCTAGAGATCCCACATGATTAAAAGCCAAATTTCATTATTTATCAGCAGTGGAGGCTGAGTTCCAATCACGCTTTTCTAAATATATACAGATGTTGGGTTTATTTTTTTATTTTTACTTTAGACTATGAGTTGTGGATTTGGGTAAAAAGTGAATAATGGCTTGAGTAGTGACGAACGTGCAGATGAAAAATAATGTTTGATCGACTTAAAAAAAAATTTGTCAAACCTACTTGAGTACTATGCTCACATATCCCTACAACAAGGAAATAGAAATTGTTTGATTCTATACAAAATTTTCAAATTTTTCTCACGTTTATTTTCAATCACATATTTCTATGAAATTCATTACTTTTTTAACCACACATTCTTTCAAAACTCAAAAATTCCTCAAAGTTTTTAACAAAAAACATGGGACCAAATGAGCTCATAATGATCCCGGTGAACATGTATTATGATGGAATTGATATAGTGCCCACAATGGACAAATCTTATGTCATTCACTGTGGGTGTGATGTTACCATATATTTCAAAAAATATAAAGCACAATTGATACATTTTATAGCACCCACTGTGAACACTAGATCGAGACTGTGTATTATGATGCCACTTTGAGATATTATGATGACACTGTCTCCAATGAAAAATTATGTTGGATGATGAGATCATCACTTGATTCACTTCTTAGTCCCATATAGAGCACCGTCAAGTTGAAGGGCTCTAGGGGCGGAGCCAACCCAAAAAAATGAGCTGGGCAATTTTTAATAATTTTATTTTATTTATTTATTTAAAAAAGGGTAAGAATTTTGAAGAATTTTCTCAAAATGAGTGGAGGACATGACCTACTTGGCCACCCTCTAGTTCGGAGGGCTCCCTCACGGGTCTCCATCAATAGTTTCAGAGTATTGTTTTATCGAAGCATGAAGGGAAAGCTGAGTCAAAAAGTAGAAAATGGATTTTCTAGCTCAAAAGGGATTATGCAAATTGCAAAGAAAGGAAAAAGAATATTCAAAGAACCAAAAGAACCCTTTTCTATCTGTGTCTATAAAAGATATGATAGCTATGTTCAAGAAAAGTCAGTCCAAAAAGGGACAAATCTTTTATGAAAATACATTTTTTTCCACTGATAGCTAAAACCAAACACAATAGTTCTATATGTTCGGTTGATAAAGGAGAACGTAAAAAGATGACCTTACGTATGGAAAATGTGTACTTTTTTTTTTGGGAAAAAATTTAAGCACTCTCCTTTTAAAGCGAGTTGGCAAGGCAAATACTGTATATCAAGTCCAAAAGTGAATAAGAGCGCGAGATTCACTTGGTGAGAATGAAATAAGTTTAGGGCACATGATGTCTCAATGTGTTTTAGGTAAAAAAAACGGAGTTTTAATGGATTTTGATAAAAATTGATAAAACGTGTGATTGAAAAGTTTTAATGAATTTTAAAAATGAGAATGAAAAATAAACATAGTTATCAGGGGTAGGGCCTAGGCCAGTCGACGACACGTTTCCAATGTTGGTTCATATTGTTGAAAAATAAAAAATGGTGGACGAAAATTTTTTATCGGTAAAAATTGTTGACTTTTCAAAAAAATGATCCAATGATATATTGCTGTATGATCGTTTATAAATAAAATTTCTAACAATTTTTTTTTACCAAATAGAGCCATATTAATTAGCCCGATTTGAAAAAATTTCTGAATTCGCCCCAATAGTTATTTAATTTTTCATTGTAATCTCCCAATTTTGCTCTCCTATCCATGCCATGAAGAGAGACATATATATATATATATATATATATATATATATATACCTGATTGAGAGGGAGATGGGTTGGGAAAATGAAGGTGGGATGTGGGACCCACTGCCACCCACGGTTTTGTTAGGGGATGTGTATTTGCTCTCTTACCTGTGAGGGCATATATATATATATATATACACCTGATTGAGAGGGAGATGGGTTGGGAAAATGAAGGTGGGATGTGGGACCCACTGCCACCCACAGTTTTGTTAGGGGATGTGTATTTGCTCTCTTACCTGTGAGGGCAGGAGAGCAAATTTGTGTAATCTCTTTCTACAAAAAATGCGAGCTTTATGTTTAAAATAATAATTATTACATGTATAGAAAAATATGAAGTTACAGAATTTATGTGGCAGATTTCTACTTATCAATTTACTCAACTTCATGGGGAAATTAATTGGCAGAAATCTGTACAAATTCCCCGTACAAGTAGAAAAATCCTCAGTATATTTTTCAAAAAAGTCGCACACACCTTGGTCGTGTTTATATTAGTATTTATTTATGCATTAAAAAGTAGGGTAGTATATGGAGCATGCTTCGGGTTCTAGTTTGGTTTTGATGATTGATTCGGTCAAAGATTTGGATAAACTTAGAAAAACAAACTCAACTTTAAAACTTTTGAAACGCTTATCAAAAAGTTTTGAACCCTGCTTGTTGTACCGCAGGGGCGGTACCGCTTGGGGTACCGCCCCTCACATACAGGGGTGGACCCCCTTTTTGGGGTCCATCCATTTTTTTTTTTTTGGTCTCTCATCGGTACCCCTGCTGTGCAGCAGGGGTATAACAATCATTTTTCAAAAGTTTTCGATTCACGAATCATCTATGATCTATCCTGTGTGTCATGGAGCTGAGTGACACAGAGTTTACAAATATTTTCTCTTGCTCATGCCCATAATCATGACATCCTCATATCACATCTCAATCATATATTAATAAAAATCCATCCATTTCTTTATGTTCAATCAAACATACACAGATGCATGAATACATACATACACACTGTACAGAAAATGGGTGGGGTGGGGTCAGGGGTGCACCTGAAAGAAGTTGAAGAGTGCTTGGGCTGCAGCAAGGCGGCCATTAGAGGTAGAGGCATCAATGGCAACTTGGAAAGCAAGAGCTTCAACAAAAGGTTCTGGCCATACTCCATTGCTTGAGCGCCTACGGCTACGAGAGGATGAGGGTGCTTCAAACTCACCGCGACCGCGACCACCGCCGCCTCCTCTTCCGCCGCCGCTGGGTCCTCCTTCTGTTGACATGTATATATATGTATATATTAATATATATGTATAGGAGGAGACGAGGAGTAAAGGAAGAAACTGCAGATTGGAGACAACGAAAGGAAGCAGAGAAATAGACACACAGAGGGGCCCAATGTGACTCCGAGAGGGTTCAAGAAATCTAGTAAATAAATAGTAATAGAAACAAATAAAAGACCTTTGCGAAAGATAAAATGTGGGGGAAAAAAATTGTTTATGAGCAAAATTACCACACTTGCCAGTTTAAAATTGCAAAAAAAATTAGTAAGTATCGACTTCATCGAGAAATAATTCTTAGGTTGTGTTCGATAGCGAGCGTGAAATTTGAGTAGAAAGAAAATGAATTTTAGGAAATTGAATATTTTATGTGTTTGATTTGTTTAATTTTATAAGTGAAAAAGTACGAAAATTTCCAACTTTTATTGTTTGATTGACATTATTTTTCATGGCAAATAAAACAAAATATAATTAGTTTAATACAAAAAATATTTTTTTAAAATTATTTCACACATTTGTACTTGATAATAATAATGTTAATTTTTGAAAAATAAATAAATCAATTAACGATAATAAAATTGATCAAACGGGACTAAAATTGATAAAGATTTTGCCTTGGGAATCAATTCTATTACATTTCTAGAAAAAAGAATTCCTTAAAAAGAGGGCAAATCAGCACGTGAGACCCAAAGATGGAAATGAAATTCTAGGAAAAATCTTACGAATCAAACAACCAAAATTGAAGAAAGTGGAAAAATCAATTCTTTTTCCTAAAAATTTTCGCAAATCAAACGCTGCGTAAATTCCAAAAACTTGATAAGCTCAGCGCTTGAAGAAAACGCCCAGCTTATGCTCTGGGGCCTGGGCGGAAAAATAGATAGTCAACACTACATTGACCGCCTAAAGTCCACTTAGATAGAAAAAAAGCACGTGCCTTTCTTTGATAAATAAGTTTGGATTTTTGGTTGTTTCGTAATTCATCTCCCCAAAGAGTCAACCTTTCCCTCAAACTTAAAAGGACGTAGTTATACATACTAATAAATTGTACTAACAATTGTACGAATATCTAAGAAACAAAAATTTATAGATGTATAAACTCTTACTATATTGTCATTTTAGTTATAAAATTTTAATTTTCTGATGAAATGTCTACACCTTAAAATTTATTGTTAACATAAAATGTATAAAAATACTATTATATTTTAATGTTTCTTCTTCAATAATTATATCCAATCTAATTCTCTAATTTTTTCTTCTAAATCATTAATTATTCTTCCTCTATTAACTATACTTCTAGCAATTCCTGAAAATTTTGTAAATGAAGATTCTCTTATTGCATAATCTAATAAATTATAATATCTTCCTAAATCTTCTCTTATAGTTTCTAATTGTTTAATTGTTTCTTCTCTTAGATATTTAAAGTCAATTATTTCTGAAGGATTTAATTCTATTAAATGTTCTAAATTTATAAGTTATAAAGTTAAATATTTTAATTTAAATTATTAATTCTATTTATTAAATTCTGAATTTTAGATTTTATTACTTCCCCTTGAAGTCTTCTTATTTCTTCTAAATTTGCTCTATTATTTATAGTTGAAAGTTCTAATTCTTCTAATCTTTTTTTAGTAATTTCAAATTCTTTTCTAATAGTTAATCCTGGCACAAATTTAAAATTAAAACTGTGATAAAAAGACTTGAACAATATCAATGATATATAATCCACCATAAATAATTAACAATACTTCTTTCTATCTATGGGTCTATCACGCTTCTTTGTAAATCTGATTTTAATTTTTTTTAACCAAATACTCTTCAGTTATTTATCTAAGTATTAAACACAATTCCATAGAAGATCGTTCCTGCTCAAAAAACTCACGCATTAATGTATGCTCGAAAGATTTACTCCAATATTTTCTGTTTAATACTTAGACAAACACTTCAAAGAGGTTCAGCACGATCCAGTTTTGTTTCCTACCTCTATATGTACTCTTTTAACAAAAGTTTTATAAAGAATAAACTTATGGACTCATAAATAAATAGAGTATTATTGACTATTTAATGCCTTCATATATATATATATATAGGTAGAGTTTAGTTACTCATATCTTCTGTTAGTTGTATCTAAATTGGTTTGATGAAAGAAAATCTTGAACTAGGAATGAAAAGAAAGACAATAGATAGAGAGACTATAAATTTTTATTGTTAAAAATCAATATGATTTTTAGATGCTTACAATGAGGAGAGACTCATCCTTTTATAGTTGATAAAAGCTAAGTTGAGAGATAAGATAAGATTCCCTAACTTTTACATACATGGCTAACAATTAAAGTGAATAAAGTAAAGATAAGATTATAATAATTTCTGCTACTTTTCTAAAGTTTCACATAGGTCTGGACCCTCACGTCTTGACTAATTCATGTTCATACGAGATAAGCTCTGTCTTCATTATAGACTAGTAGGACCCCACAATTTTTACAATTGTAGCCCGTTTCTACCTCCGTTTGTTGATGTAGATATTCATAGGCTTCTTTGCTGAGATCCAAATTGCCGATAAGTATATTCTCAGCATATTCTCTTAATTTTCATAATTGACTATTAACTTGATTTATTCTTGCATTGCTGTAGATTAATAATTTTTCATCATTAGATTCATATACCCAGATATTAGTTTGTGTAAGGGTATCTGTAGCGCCCCGAGTTCCGTATACCCGATTCACTACGTCATTTTCTTTCTAAATTTTTTGAATAATAATTTTGCGGAAGAAATAATTGAAATTCATTTTTGGCAACATTAAATAAACTGTAATGACCGATAAAATTGAAAACATTTATGAAACCATTTGAAATAGTAAATCGAACCATTAATTTTGTAAAGAAATTGACAATGTCATAATTTCTCAAATAAATGAACTTCTCTAAATTATTCGATTGTTTGGAAAAATACGGAAATCATTAACGTCAAACTTTCAACCGTTTAACGATTATTGCCACCATCATTCATCGCTCGCCACCGTCTCCGAAATCTGCAAAACTGTTAAAAAGTAGGGTGAGTATTTCATGGGGGAAATACTCAGTAGACTCATCGCAAATTAATTTAATTTATAAGATGATTAAACACATAAATCCCGGCTCTTTATAAAACGGGCATTGATAGAGCTTCTTTATAAAACTGCTCTTGATAAAACTCATATTGTGCATTACAGCACGGGACATATTTTACAAATCATATGCTCTTTGAAAACATCTCTTTGAAAACAGCTCTTTGAAAACCATATACTTATAAAAACATTTTAATTATGCCAAGCATAATTTCTTTTGAAAGCATAACATAAGATAGGATTTAAATCCTCATAAACATACAAGAACTTTACCGAACTTAGGTGGCAAGAATTCTTATGCAGTAAAATCATAATAACAGTAAAATCACAGTAAGTATACCAAGCATAATTTTTGAAATTCATAGGGATCAATTGCATCATAACATAAGATAGGATCGAAATCCTCATAAACATATGCGACAGGAATTTTACCGAACTTAGGTGGTAAATCCTCATAAACATATGGAAACACAGGAATTTTACCGAACTTCGTGGCAAATCCTCATAAACATAGGAGACACAAGAATGTTACCGAACTTCGTGGCAAGAATTCTTATGTGTAGCGCTACTAAAACTCCGGTCCCCTTAACATATCATAACTTATCATATGGGACCCAAAACAATCTTGGTAGATTGATTTCATAGCAATGATCCAAAAAAACATTTTCGTGAAGCATAGGGTATACTTACTTTTCGTAAAAACATAAAGTATATTTTCTTTTCATAAAAACATACTTACTTTTCATAACAACATAAGGTATATTTACCTTTCATAACAACATACTTGCTTTTCTTAAAAATTGACTTTCACAAGTCACATGACATTCATATGAAATCATAATTTAAATCAATTAATAAGTGCGAGTCTACCTCAAATCCGACGAGTGCAAAGTTGAGCGGGAATGACTTCAATTTCTTTAAATTCTCCGTACGCTTCGTCTTAGCCAATAAGTCACTTTAGTCTATCGAATATATAGTTCAAAATGATAAATTATAATTTGAGGACTAAAATTGATGTTTTGAAAGTTGAGGGACTAAAATGAATACTTTTGAAAGTTGAGTCGGAAACTCAAAACAATAGGGTTGAAATAATATATTTTAAAACAATAGGGGCTGATTAAAACTCATTTAAAACTTAAGGGCTGAAATTGATAAGTTTAAAAGCTAAAAGGACTGAATTGCAAAACTTTTAAAGCTTGGGGACTGATTTGAAACAATTTAAAACTTCAGGGACTGAAATGATCACTTTTCAAACTTAGGGGGCTATTGCAAATTCTGAAAATCATTATTTTAAAACATCAGATTTATCTTCTCTCTCTCACTTTACTGTCTCTCGACCTCACTCTCTCTTCAAAACCGGCGAAGGAGGTAGGCGATCTGGAGAGTAAGGAAGATGCGATTCGCCGGCGCACACCGGCGTAGGGTGCGGTGACTGGTGTCGGTCAGAGTAAGATTCAGATTGGAGGGCTTAGGTGCGAGATTGGCGCAGAATCAAAGTGCAACCGAAACTCAAATTTTGAACTTAGAGTTGTGATCTTACGGCGGTGATTGAGGTAAGTGTCGGGGTTCATCTATTACTGGGTTTTGGGTTTTGATTTGTGAGGAGCAGTCGTTGGCCTGTGATTGAGATTCTGCATGACAGTGATGATTGATGATGTTTGCTGGGTGTTTTGAAAATATGGAATTGAATTGGTGATCTGCAAATTGGTGGTGATGGAACTAATTCCGGTGGTGGTTTAACCTGTGGTAGCCAGTTATGCATTGAATTGGATGAAGCTGAAATGGAGGAAAACTGGGAGGAAGCTGGCCGGTTATGGAGGTTTTGATGTTGATTTGGCTGTGATTCATTTGATAATGAGATGATGGTGATACCGGTGGTTGGTGGATTGATGTAGGTGAAATGGAGTAGGAATGAATTGTGTATTGATGCAGTGATGAATTTGATTAAGACAGATGTTGGTTTAGAGTTCAATCTGGGCAGGGTGATGGCTGGTGGTTGGACTGATGATGATGATGATCGATAATGGGTTGGTGGTGATGGAAGGCAGACGGTGGTGGTGCAAATGAGGACTGCAGTGGCAGGGTCATCATTGGTGGTATGATGCAAATTGGTTTGGGTGGTTGGAATTTGCAGGGGAGTTGATACTGGAGTTGCTGAAACCATGGTTTGGTAGAGAGGTATAGGTGGTGGTTTGATTTCTGATGGTGATGAAGATGAAGATGATGAGTTTGGATGGCTGCAATGTTTGGTGATTCGGCAGTGGTAGTATTGGGGATTGTGGTTGGTACTGAGGTGGTGGTGTTTGCATATGAATGCTAAGTTGATAGCTGGAGATAGAGGTGAATTTATTGTGTTTCTTGCATGTCGTGACTTGTACTGGTTAGGAATTAAAGAAGAAAGTAGTGGAGAATTTGGTTGGATGGGAATTAGGTGTAAAGTGTTAGAATAAAAATAATTAGGTTTAGTGGAAGGAAAAGAAAATGTTTAGGGAATTTTGGTGATGGTTGTATAATGAGTGCAGACAGGTTGTGTGATGGAAATGAAGCCGTGGAGTTTGCATGTGGAATATTTGAGGGGATGGAATGATGGTGTTGGAGAATATTAGGTGTAAAGGTGGGGAAAAATATAAAAACGAGGGGTGTGATTAGATTTAGGATAAATAGGCTTAATTTAGGATACTTAACTAAAATTGGACTAACTACGATTAAGGAATGAAATTAAAATTGATATATTTTGGACTTAAAATAAATTTGAAAATAAATAAATATTGAGATAAAAATTGAATTACGTATTTGGACTTGAAATAATTTGAATAAGTAAAATTGAGATATTTTAATAAATTTGGAATTCAAAATGATTTTGAAAATAATACTTTGAATAAATAATTAAAATAACATAATTTTAGAAATTCGAATTTTAATTTAAAATCGAACAAATTCGATATTTCTTGACTTGGCTAGACGAATCCGTCGCGGCATTAATTTCAAAACAATAGCGACTCAATTTTCTAAATATTAAAATAATTATTTATTGTATAAAAATTCTGGGTCGCTATAGTATCTCTTAATTCGGTGTACAAGACTCTAAATCCCAATGCCCTTTTTCTGGAATGACTTGTATCTGGTTTTCCTTGTTAAATGACTTAATTTCTGACTCTGAAATGATAACTTTGCTAGTTACTTCAAGCTTTACAATATGTTCTACCTTTGGATAGTCCTCATCAATAAATTCTGGAATGGATGGGTAGATTTTGACATAAATTTTTTCAGCTTCGGTTATACCAAAGTATGTTCTAACTGATGTTTTGATAGAATTAGGTAATAATGATATTTCCTTCATATCCTTGCTAGGGTAGATGCACTGAATAAGTCCTTGATCAAATAGCCCCTGAATGTTCTTTGTTCTGCTTTTTGAAAAATAATTGCTTGATTAATTTTTTGATGGCTAGTTGTCTTTTGCCATTCTCCTTTTTTTGTCCTATTGTTTGGATACTCTACATATTTCAAGAATGTTTCTAGTTTCTTCACAATTTTCCTTTTTTTATGATAGTTCCTTTTTTATAACTGCTAGCTTCTTCGCAGCTTCTAAAAAAGTGTCTATCGATGGTTCAATAGATTTTTCAATGGTTTTGGAAGATGAACTTTCAATAATTGATACATTAGATACTTCTTCCTCAATGTGAAGTTCTACATATAAATTCTTCACTAGAGATGATTGAGATACTCATTTGTACATTTTCTCAAGAGAATTAACCATTGATTTATAAAAAGCTAGTTCATAGTTAATTTTTACTATCTGCACAATGTAACTGTTTACATGGTTGAATAAATTTGAATAGTTTCTCTTTTGTGAATTAGTATTACTTGTAATTTATCTTTTAACTTGATTAGAACCAGGTTGTTGTATATATTCTGGTAGATTTTGTCCTTCTGGTATTAAAGCTTGTTGTTATTTATTCATATTAATTTCTTTTATTTTAAATTTTTTCTATCTAATCTTCTTCTGTTATGCAATCTTCGTCATCTTCTTCTTTAAGATTTTTCATAATTTTTTCTATTTGTTCAGTATCATATTTATTCACAATCTATCGATAGCTTTAAATTCTTTGTCAATTATTATTCTTTTAGGTTTTCTTTTATCCATTTTGCCATAAATTTTCGTCATATTTTGATTTATAATTTCAATATTTTGTTGTATATTATATAGTCTTTTGTGTAAATTATTTTTCCATATTTCTTCTTCCTTATTTGTTCTGTTCATGTTTATTTGTTTTATTACAGTAGTTTTATGTTCAACGGTTTCTATTGAGTTTTTATATATTCCTATCATGTTTCCTATTTTATTTTATTTATTTTATCAGTTATTTATTTAATTTGATTTTCTAAGATTATTAATTGTTTTGAAAGTTTATTTACACTTTGTTTTACTTCCAATTTTTGTATTGGTATATTTTTGTTTATATTTTTATAATCGTTAGTTATATTTATCACTTGTTTTATTTTTAATGGTAAATTGTTAATAATTTCTAGAACTTGTTCTAAACTTTGTTATGTAGATTTATCTAAACTTATTCCTAATTTATTTAGTAAAAAAAAAATTTGTCCAATTTAATTGTTTATATTCTCCAAATCCTCCTTCTCTTAATAGCATAAAGGGAAATTTTTTTTATATGTCTCAGTTATTAATGACCAATGGATGTTATTAGATTAATCTTTAGAATTATAATTATATATTCTAGATTCGATTTTTAGTATTTTTTAGACATTTTTCTAAATAAATTTCTAAGTGTAACTGCTAACTCTGGTGCTAGCTCTTATACCACACTAAACTGGATCGTGAATTTTAATTTTGCGGAATTATAATATTACAGGTTTATGATAGTCTTCTAATTCTTCTCATAAATATTTCTTCAAATTCATCTATATATCTAATATCTTTTTTGTCTAATTTCATTTTCTTCTTTTAATCTAAAATATTCTTTATGTTATTCTACTAATCTTTTAATTTCTCTATGTTTTCTATAGCATTTGTACTTAATCTTCTTCCAGATCTTTCTAATTCTAAATATTCGTTATGTAAACTTTTAATTAAATCTTTTCTTTTTTCATTAAGTATGTGAGGGTCATAAATTGATATAATATTTTTGAGAAAATATTTAGTATGATTAGTTTGTACTAATATTTTCGCTATTTCAAGTTTTGATATAATGTGTAAAATAGTTTCCGAGTACTATAAGTAATTCTTATGAAATCTAAAGGGTAAAGCAGTAAATTTATGGTGTTTGTACACTAGTTAGTATGATTTGTTAGTACAAGGAGATTTGTTGGACTAGTAGAGTACATGTAGATTCAATGGACCCCACCTACTTCTCAATGCAATGACTAGTATAAAGTCACACAACCTTAGCTTCCCCATAAGAAGCACAACTCATATATAAAATAATGTCCTCGAGAGATAGCTCAAGTAGTTGAAAGGTGAGAGTGAGAAATCTCAGCCGAGTTAGCAACTGTAGGGTGGGAGTTCGAATCCTACCTTTGGTATGGATGAGGCTCCTTACAAGTGCAGTTAAACAGTAAGCTCTCAACTCTACTCCACTGAGGTACATCTCGCAATTTACATCATCTGCAAATCCCCAGGATAGAAACTGTAGAGGCTTCTAATGTTGGAGTTTAACCTTTTTTTTTTCATATGTAAAATAATGATTAGAGATCTATCATTAAATGCAATCATTACAATTTATAAGATTCTGTTCAATAATACTGTAGTAATTATAAATTGATTTATTTTTAAGGTAAAATATGAGGTTGAAAAGTGAAGAGATAAAATATGCGTGATTAAAATGTTGTATGAGAAATTGTATTGTATTATTTATAAATTGATTTATAAATTATAATGATTGCATTAAAGAATAAATGTTAAATTAATTTTATAAACAACACAATTTTTCAAATAACTTTTAACCACACAGTATATTTTTTAATTGGAGCATTCTAGTAAGCTTCATGCTCGGGGTAATGTAAATTCAAGGATGACTTCGATTACTCGGTTCTTCGATTTGTTCAAAAATAAAGGAAGTATAAAGTCATTTCTTTATTAAGTGGGGAACCTATTTAGAAATAATACATTCAAACATTTCCCAGATCGTTCCGCTGCGGATTCAAGGTGAGCTTGACATGTCCGTCTCAAATCTACCCCGTTTATATTTTTAATTATTTTTACTCTTTTTAATTTTTAATTTTTTTAAATAGTGAAACAAATGGGAAAAATAAAATAATAACAAAAAAAAAAAATGACTGGTGCACCGGACGTCCCTAATGAAATCTGGTCTCCATGAATCTCATATCCTTCGAATTTTTTTGTGACTCCTAATTTCAATCTGTACACAAAATTTTGAGCGCCTTTAAAAAGAAAAATTGCCCTTAGGCTTAGGTCCGTCCGTCCCACCTTAGTGCGGACTTGAGGGCTAAATGGGGCAATTGCACTGATACTCATTCTTGATACCTGTAATTGACAAAATGTCACCTATAATTTTTTACACTTAAAAATGACATCTTCAAATGAACATATTGTAAAAATATCATCCTATTAAAAAAAAAAAGGAAAAAAGAAAAAAATGGACCCTTGATTACAGGAAATATTATAGGAAAGACTTTAAATTAAATTAAAATGTCAGTTACGAGTTTTGTTGGAACCGGAATCATCGGATCACCCAATCACCAAATATTATCTTCAACAAAACCGTCTAACTTACTAGAAACCTCCAGCATCCGTGAGGTTGGTTGAGAAAAGTGTGGAGATTTTGAAGTCCAACGATGACGAAAAATTGGAAACTCTAAAGCAAAAATTGTTTACCAAGTAAATTGGTGATAATTCAGTTGTTTCAATGAAGTTTTGGAAATCTGTGGTGTTGATACGAAAAAATGGCTTGGTAATTCGGAAAGGGAAGTCGAGGATCCAAAATATTTGATGGAAGGTAGCAAAAACATGGAAAATCAATTAGACTTGATCAATGAAATCTAAGAAAACAATGGGTCTCATAATACGTGTATTTCTGAAGATATGGATTCCGAAGTTTCCCTAGACATCGTAGTTGATGAAAATTCTTCTTGTGATGTTAATTTCGAAAAGGAGACTGGGAAGGAAGTGAAGGACAGAAAGTGTGTGGATTCTGAAGTTTTTTTCTGATTCCTTGTCTGAATTGAATGTGAAAACACATGTTGCTGATGTGGGTGAAGGAAATGTGATTGTGTTGGGTTTTTGATACCCAAAAAAATCCGGATGATAATGTAAAATAGATGTGGGAATAATATCGACACCTCGATGGATAATTCGGCTCGATAACGACTCGGGACTACTCGAAATGACTTAATTGGTAGTTGCTCGTGATCCACTTGGAAGGTCCAATTGTGGTGATTATGGACATGGCATTTGGATTGATTAGTTGTTGGGCCATTTGACTTGGTTTGGACTTGGGCTCGGGTTTTGGAGGTTTGGCCCTTTTATGGTTGACCTAGCATTTATATGTCAGATTCCTTGCCCATTGTCTTGTGTGGAGAGGTTGTGAGTTTGAATTGGGAAAGAGGGAAAAGAGAGCAACCGTTCTTGGAGTTCTAGCTTGGTAGTCCTCTATTGTTGCTCTTGTTCTTATTCTTCCCATATTGGAGCAACCAAGAGTAGTGGTTGTTGAGTCGAGGTTGGAGTCGATGTGTTGATTTGGAGAGCTTACTGAGCCCGGAGGTGTATCGAAGATTTGTTGGGTTTTTGATACCCAAAAAATCCGGACGATGATGTAAAACAGATATGGGAATAATATCGACACCTCGATGGATAGTTCGGCTCGATAACGACTCGGGGCCACTCAAAAGTGACTTAATTAGTAGTTGCTCGTGGTCCACTTGGAATGCCCAATTGTGATGATTATGAGCATGTCATAGGACATATAAATGCTTGTTGGGCTACGTCAACCATAAAAGGGCCAAATCTCAAAAACCCGAGCCCAAGTCCAAACCAAGTCAAATGGCCCAACAACTAATCAGTCCAAATGTCATGCCCATAATCACCACAATTGGGCCTTCCAAGTGGACCACGAGCAATTACCAATTAAGTCACTTCGAGTGACCCCGAGTCATTATCGAGCCGAACTATCCATCCATCGAGTTGTCGATATTATTCTCACATCTGTTTTACATCATCACCCGGATTTTTTGGGTATCAAAAACCTAACAAATCTTCAATACACCTCCGGGCTCAGTAACCTCTCCAAATCGACACCTCGACTCAACAACCACTACTCTTGGTTGCTCCAATATGGGAAGAACAAGAACAAGTGTAACAATGGAGGACTACTAAGCTAGAACTCCAAGAACGGTTGCTCTCTCTTTTCCCTCTTTCCCAATTCAAACTCACAACCTCTCCACACAAGACAATGGGCAAGGAATATGACATATAAATGCTTGTTGGGCTAGGTCAACCATAAAAGGGCCAAACCTCCAAAACCCGAGCCCAAGTCCAAACCAAGTCAAATGGCCCAATAACTAACCAGTCCAAATTCCATGCCCATAATCATCATAATTGGGCCTTCCAAGTGGACCACGAGCAACTACCAATTAGGTCACTTCGAGTGGCCCGGAATCATTATCGAGCCGAACTATCCATCGAGGTGTCGATATTATCCATCGATTGACGATTGGCCAACTCCACTCCAACCTCGACTCAACAACCACTACTCTTGGTTGCTCCAATATGGGAAGAACAAGAACAAGAGCAACAATGGAGGATTACCAAGCTAGAACTCCAAGAATGGTTGCTCTCTCTTTTCCCTCTTTCCCAATTCAAACTCACAACCTCTCCACACAAGACAATGGGCAAGGAATAGGACATATAAATGTTTGTTGGGCTAGGTCAACTATAAAAGGGTCAAACCTCCAAAACCGGAGCCCAAGTCCAAACCAAGTCAAATGGCCTAACAACTAACCAGTCCAAATGCCATGCCCATAATCACCACAATTGAGCCTTTCAAGTGGACCACGAGTAACTACCAATTAAGTCACTTCGAGTGGCCACGAGTTGTTATTGAGCCAAACTATCCATCGAGGTGTCGATATTATTCCTACATCTGTTTTACATCATCGCCAGAATTTTTTGGGTATAAAAAACCCAACAAATCTTCACCTTGATATCCAATCAACCTGCAAGAAAAACAACACAATGTTTATACTTGCCCAGTCAAGGTAATCCAATCAAAATTGGAATCACAGACCTTACCTTGTGTCTCGCACTTGAAACACACACCGTACCTGCTCCATTTGCTCGCTAGGACTAAGGTCAATAATATCCAAGCAGAAGACAGATAATCACAGTAATCAATCAAGAACATAGAATACATGCGATGACAGATATAACCATAAGATAATACAGAAATCTTTTCAAACATGTTCACAAAGAACATAAGATTAACACAGAGTTAATCAAACACAATGGCCAACACATATACACCAAAATGCATAAATGATCTCATGAAAAGACCTCACACAATTATCTCATCCCATTCCGTGTATCTCTCTCCTCGAGAACATATATCACACACATCGCCACCTATGCTCACTAGATTGATCACCACACATGCCTAACTGGTAAACAAGAATAGATCATAAATCTATGGGATGCTTCTCTATCAACACCTCACTTCTCTCAACCTAAGGGGATAATGGGTCTTCACCTAATAGAAGTGATCTAAGTGTCTCTAACACTCCACCCGGTCAGGATTTTCAGATAGAAGATTTACAGTACATTTAATCACATCTCAACTCGTGATTCAAATGTCACACTCACCCCCGTACAACTCATCAATGCACTATCAGGCATCTACTCCACACATTACCAAAAGATATACTCACTCTTACACTCACACTGGCTGCTAAAGCATCACAAACACACTATGCATGCCAACAAATTACACATAGTAAAATCTGATTACACACAAATTCATGCAAAGTAACACATATCAAACAAGTTGAAATGCTACACAAAACAATGCACCGGATTAAGTAACCACACACATGCAGAAAGGATCACACAGATGCCCATGCAGCTACATCGAGCACTTATCCCCAATAAACCTCGCTCGGATTTTTCCTAGATCCAGTGGCACCATTCGCCTCACCTATCTCTTAACACCATCCACTCTTACATCACCTTACCTACCGCACTAACTAGACCCAAAACCTTGCCATATCACGCTCCAACAAACTAGATCACCATGCCATCAAGAAAGTCCATGTGTCGTCATCTTACCCAAAAAATGCACAAACACAACGCGCAACAAATGCAATGACCACAAGTAAAGTATATACACACATCATAAAGAATCCGGCCAATCATACTTCCTAAGGTCACATGCATTTCTAAATGGCAACAGAACATCTAAAGAGCATATATTAAGTCCATACAGAAATTAATATATTAAATTCACAAAGAATATATGGCACGAATTAAGCCAATAATTCTCATGTCTATCAACAGGCAACGGTTACCAAGCAATGGCAACCCCTAATCCTAGCGACCACCCCACACGATGATCTGCTAGTGCGATAAATAACGGTTTCAACCAATTTACCAGAACGGGCTTTTGTGAGTCCGTAAATTAGGAGATACGCAAATATCACTGCTTCAGGGACACCACCATACACCCTAAAGCCTCCACCGAAAGTTGCAGCACACGAATCACCCGTCAACCGAACGACCACAAGGGCAAAATCGTCCAACTTTTAGTGCAAAACTCTAAACTGAAATTCGTCAGCACCAACAGCTCCACCTCTACGAGAGTAACAAACTGTCTTCAGACGTCATCGTCGAAATTCGTGCCGCCTCCGGCGTTCGAAAAAATCAATTTTCACCAGATTGTTCGCCTTGACCTCCTGAGTCCACCGGTGGTCTCAATTTCTCCAGCAGATCAACCATTTGGTCAAAATCAGCATTTTTCAGTCCGCCCGCCTCTTCTTCTCCGGTCAATAACTTCCGTTTCAACTGTCGGATCGGCGTTAAATTTCATTTGAGTCTTCTCCTCGACAATCTCGTTCATATGGTGGTGACTGATCATCGATCGGTGTTCTGGATCGTCCAGAATCAGCGTTTCAAATTTTTGTCAGATTTTGATTTTTGCCAGTTTTCAGTCTTTCTTCTTCGGTCGATATCTTCTGTTTCAGCCGTCGGATCGTCCCCAAATTTCTAGCGAATCTTCTCTTCGACAAGCCCGTTCTGATGGAGGTGGCCAATCGTCGATCGGAGCTCTGGATCGGTCGTAATCTCCCTTTTTCAGTCCGGTCAAACTTTTAAAAATTGGACAAATTCTACTTTCTTTTCCAGCTCTGTTTGTGGTCCGATTTTCATCACATTTTCAACCCAAATCACTCCAATAGCTCTGATGTCATGTTGAAATTATTGTTGGGTCTTCGATACACCTCCGGACTCAGTAAGCTCTCCAAATCGACACCTCGACTCCAACCTCGACTCAACAACCACTACTCTTGGTTGCTCCAATATGAGAAGAACAAGAACAAGAGCAACAATGGAGGACTATCAAGCTAGAACTCCAAGAACGATTGCTCTCTCTTTTCCCTCTTTCCCAATTCAAACTCACAACCTCTCCACACAAGACAATGGGTAAGGAATAGTACATATAAATGCTTGTTGGGCTAGGTCAACCATAAAAGGGCCAAACCTCCAAAACCCGAGCCCAAGTCCAAACGAAGTCAAATGGCCCAATAACTAACCAGTCCAAATGCGATGCCCATAATCACCACAATTGGGCCTTCCCAGTGGACCACGAGTAACTACCAATTAAGCCACTTCGAGTAGCCCCGAGTGGTTATCGAGCCGAACTATCCATCGATGTGTCGATATTATTCCCACATCTGTTTTACATCATCGCTTGAATTTTTTGGGTATAAAAAACCCAACAGATTGATTTAGTGAAAGAAGTTGAAATGGAGGAGGAGCCTGATTTCGAGTTCATTGATCAGTCAACTTTCCTTGAACAGATTGACAATGGCAAGGAGCCCGACTCAACTGAAACTCTTCAATACGAACAAAGTATGCAAGATGCTGATCAAGTGTCTATAGCTTCTGAGAACTTCCTTGGAGAAGTATCAAGTGATGATAACTTGGATTACATTGATGATTCGACTTTCCCTAAACTGATAGGGGAGAGGAATTAAATTCTTGAATTTGAGCAAAGCAAGGAAGAGAGTGATCAAGTAGCTATAGAGGGTGCAACTACTCTAATCCCAAATGTTGATCCCACCGAGGAAGCTCAATCTACTCGTCTTATGCCAATAAAGAAATTACCTATCAAGAAGACACCAAAAGCGATAAAAAAATGCCTGGTGTTTTGGATAATAAAGAAAACATTGGTGGTGGCAGTAAATTCTTGATTCTCACTAAGGAGAAGGTGAAGAAAACTAATGGCAATACTACTAAACAGAATTTGCTTGAATTCAGTCTGAGGAAACTGACAAAGATGTTCAAAGAGAAACTACAGATAACAATTCAGTCGAGCAAAAATGAGAACGACCCCAAGGCAGAAACAGCGAGGCCTGCTCTTCAAGCACCTCAGGAGAATCAATTGGTGGATGAAGCCCATAACTGAATCAGAATGCACTCGAGTTTTGAACCTTCTTGGTTTGCTCCAACAAAGACGACCAAAAAAAAATTGATTTTGATTTTTTTTATTTTCCATTTTCTATGATAATAAAAGTTGGCAAACTTGAGTTGTGTTACCTCTTTGGTAACAATCAAATCTTCTCTTTTTTGCTCAATGATAGACAGTTCATGATATTTTAGTTTCACCATTTCTTCTAAAAAAAAAAAAGGAGAAAAATACTGAAAACCTCCAGCATAACTGTAATAATCCTATAAGGACATGTGACTCATGCTAATTCTAATTTGGGAATTTGGCCTCCGGATTATTAACCAAAGTGCAGCTGCCATCATAACTTGTATCTTGCAAATCTATTAAACCTGTGCAAATCTAATAAACCAAGTTTTCTGTCTGATATTTTTTCCATTTTACTGTTGGTAGTATCAAGAAGGGTTATCATTAATTTATAGTTGCTTTGAGGGGTCCGAGCATATTTTTCAATGCCATGATCCACCAAGATTGTTCAAGTAATCAGTTTAGATATTGGTAAATTTGGATTTAAGATGTTTCTATGTGTTGATTTTATCACCTTGGAATTATCAATTGAAACTTGGCATGAACTTCTGAAAGGCGGTAATGAGTGTACATATTATAGCATAATAATCAGAAAGGCACGTTTTATTGATTTTTTTTTTTGTTCCAAACATTTTTATTGATGAGAAAACACTTACAAGCTCGGAGGGGGACGTATAAGCCTAACCTCCAAACAAATTACAATGTATTTCTATTCATCTAAATGAATGAAAGTTGAGTGCGACTCCAACAACAGTGAAAACAGTTTAATCAATGCAAAAGGGGGATCACATTACAGCATCAAAAGATTCAAAACACAAAACACATTAATCAGTTTGATGCTCAATAAAACCTCTTGATGTTCCTGGAGAGCATATCCAAAGAAAGAAACCATCCTTATAGTTTCTAGCAACAGTGGATGCATCTTCACTCACCTGGCAAATTCCCTTCCACCTTACTAGAGTTTCTGTCAGTTCATCATCTTTAAAGCTCGGACTTCCTGGCCATATGCATTTTGTACACAAATAACACAGCAATATGAAGCTCCTCAGATATGATTGTTGGCCTTTCCAACTTCATTCTATTAATTTCCAGATTAAGATATTAAATATCATGAATGATACTTGGATGATACTCCCCTTCTCTTATTCTTGATTCTCAGTTACATATGGAACTTGTTTGACAGATTGTTTAAGAGCTCACCGTGTCCTTCTTCTCGCGTAAAATCAACTTCCTCTTCTTCCTCAGATATTTCCTTATGACCAATTCAAATGAGGCTTGCTTTTTTTTTAGGTTCCTTCTTGTCTGCTCATTAAGAATGTTTTAGTGCTGATGCCATTGAATAATGTGTAAGCATCGGTGAAATATAGAAACCGGATTCCGATAAACTTGTGCACATGAATACTGGCATCAGTCTGTTAGAAATATAGAAATTGGATTCTAAATTTTCTACTGCCTTGGATTGTCTCTCTGCTTTAATCAGAATGAGGAAGGTAGCACCTGCATATTTCGACATTAGAGAACAATACTTCCTTCAATATTGGATCTCCAGAATCCCCAACAGTTAAGATCAAGTTAATAGTAATAGATTGGCATGATAACTAATATGGTCATATCCTTTTCAGAAGTACGTAGAATTGAACAGGTACTTTGGACTAGTTATCAACCGTGAATGACATGTGCATAATAAGGAGGTTAGTGCAATGATCAGTCGAGATTTCAGTTGAAAAATCTGTTTAAATGTATCAAAAAGCTATTTCTTGAAAAAAAAAAAAAAAGGACATCAATATGGCCTACTTATTATCAACACATCAGCCCGTCGGTTTCTTCTCTTTACAAGGAAGAAGTTACATAGCAGACGGGAAGGATGACCAGATCTGATGTCAATTAGATAGTTTCTTGGTTTTGCATCAGCCTCATGTCTTGAAGTTTTATTACTTTTCACCAAAATCCTCGGCATTTGTTGTTACCACATTTTCCCCAGGACTTGTGGAGCCTCCAATTGAATTGCAAGTACATAAGATGGATATCCTTTTTACTAAACTAATCATGAGCCATTGAATACTCAAGAATCAGATGCAATATTAGTAAAATCAAATTTCAACTAAGCACTGGTAAAATTTTCCTTGATCATAAGAAACAATTCTGCCTCATAATCTCTATTCGTTCCATTGCCAATTGTTGCCCTCAGCAAATGAAGCTCTATTAACTAAAACATTATTAACAAAACTAGCGAAAACAGAATTATACGAAAAAATCATTTTCCCGAAATCCAGATCTGCTTGCTTTTCTTCAAGCAACCAAATCAAGTCTCTCTCATCTCTTAAACATGACAAAAGCATTGAAAATTTTAACATCAGGAGTCATAACTAGTTCATGTGAGCTTCCATAGTCCTAGCACCTAGATGAGGAGTTGCAGTTACATTCTCATGCTGCACCAACTTGGTGTCCTTTGGTGGGGGGCTCCTTTGAGAAAACAGAAGTGCAGCTTCTTCATATTGTAAAGATAAATTAAGGGGACTTTGGATTCTGATTCAATTGGTTATTGTTCTTTTTCTTGATGGGAGTTTGTTTCCTCTTGAGTTTCTTCTACTTTCAACACTGCAGCTTCTTCATATTGTGCTAATTTTTGTGTTATCAACTGTCTTCTTCCTCTCTGCCACTTGAAACCAAAAGAGCAAGCTATTACCACATCTAGATCTAGAAAATAATAAAAAGCGAGAAATTGGGATGAAAATAATCATATATTTATGTTATTATAGATGAGTGAAAGAAAGGGAAAAAAGGGATCACACTAACACATAAAAAGATACCTCGTTGAGCTCTTGAATAGCTTTCAAAGAAGAGTTAATAATCCAAAAGGTCACTGAACTTTTTCAAAGGTTTCCACCAGGTCACTGAACTTTCAAAATCACCCCATTAATAACTGAACTTTCTCAAAGGTTTCCTCCAGGTCACTGAACTTTAAAAATCACCATATTAATTACTAAATTATAAAAATGCCACCCCATCCATCACTGAACATTGAAAATGTCACCCCATTAGTCACGCCAAATTTGAAATTTCAGTGATGGATGAGGTGACATTTTCAAAGTTCAGTGATTAATGGGGTGATTTTTAAAATTCAGTGACCTGGTGGAAACATTTGAGAAAGTTCAGTGATTAAAGAGGTGATTTTTAAAGTTCAGTGACCTGGTAGAAATCTCTGGGAAAGTTCAGTGACCTTTTGGATTATTAACTCTTTCAAAGAACCTACTTCTTTGTTCAGGGCCTTTAAGCTTAAGTGTTTTAGATGAAACTTGAAGAAGAAAAGCAAGAAACATTATTTCCAGAGTCTAGTTATAACTTAGCATCCTTCTGAACATATTCACACACTTGGAAAGTATAAGTTAATACTTTCAATTTTCACATTCAGGCATATTTACAAACACCTGGAAACTTCCTAGTAGCCTAGTTATAGAGTAGCATCATTTTGAACAAATTATAGCCTATTCTATGTAAATTGTGAGTTTGATCGTGTCCAACCTTGAAGAAATAATAACAAATTCTTTAACAATGCAGATATACTCACATATCATTGCTGAAAAAGGTTCGATTGCTTTACCTCAGAATTTGGAGATGTTTGGACAGGTATTTTAATTCCGATGCCAGACTGACTATCATTTTCTCTACAATTGTAACCCAGAATTCAATTTCTGATTTCTACAGAATATCCATGGAGAGGATAACCGTTTCTTCCTTAGAGAGATAGAGGAGAATCCGGATACGTTACTTGCGTAGATCTTTGAGGTTCGTTAGTTTTCAATTTTTTTTTTTTTTTTTTTTTTATTTGTTTCCCTTGTGTTGGATGGCATTTCACTGATTAGTTTAGGGGTAGATAATGATTTTCAAATTGATATGTATTGGGTGTTATTACCCTCACATCGTGAGTTTGGGGTGGTTTAATGGCTAATTGCTAAAATGAAGCTTTGTCACGGCCCTGTTAGTCTTAAACTAATGAATGAAGCTTTGGCACGGCCCTGTTAGTCTTAAACTAATGCCCACTGGATTTGGCCTATTTTATCGGCCCACTTAAATGCATTTTCACGTTTCATCAAAATTTCGAAAAGATAAAGTCAAGGAACCGAAAATTGAGACTGAATTGTTGTGGGTCGTGAATTCTGAAGTGGATGTAATGGGTGAATGTTCAGATCGGTACTAAGCGTGCAACTTTTAGTCAAAAAATTTGTTCATGTAGCACGTTTGATTTCGAAAACATAATAATTTCCGTCTCTCATTTGGTAATAAGCAACACAAATTTAATCTTATCACGAATCTCAAAAATGGTTATCATATTTACAAAAATGTTATCCATGAGTACATGCAAGTAAGATCTAGTGACAGCATAAATCCCTTGACACACCTTCACAATTGATACAAATCGAACTTTGCTACATTCACAATGAGTATCACAATGAGGATGACAATTTGCCTACGTGACACAATCCTCTTTTTTCACACATCACATCATCTTTTAAATCAACAACATTTCAACATCATCAAATTGTCATCTACATTATCAAAATAATTGTGCAAGTAGATTAATTCATACCCTGATAGTAAAATTTTGTCTAGATATAATCATCAAATGCGGCTCCACAGAAGTGATAATCTTAATGATTTTTTGATCACATAATAGAGCTTCATTTATCACATAGTAACATGATTCACAAATATATGACAAATGTACTTTAAGATATGGGATATCGGAGCTCCCTAGCAGAGGATTTAGGCCCCTGGGAGGACAGTCGGCCACTTGCCAATTTTTTTTTTGCTTATAATTTAAGATTTTTTCCTCTTACTCTTAGATGCTTGCATTGATTTGATATCCTAGATTCGTCCTTGCTCCCTAGGATGAAATAAATGTTACACTACGAGTTATTTACAAATTATCCACATCTATTTCGTTCAGGTAACAAGGGCCATCCTGCATAACTCAGCTTCCACGAGAATGAAACCAGCAAATTCCTTTTGCATTATGAAGATTGAGTAATTTGGAGAAGTATTATCAATTATGCTGATGTAAACACGCGTTTTTGAGTCTCGGAGAATCAAATAGCAAGCTGACCATACTAGAACGAACAGTAGAACACGCTCACAATAAGTGTGTAAAAGATCCAGTATCTTGATTCATCTATAAGAAAAGTACAATAAACAATTAATGATGAAACGTCAGAGAAAATATACTCATCCAAGACATTCCCTCTTCGGGTTGTCTCAATTCCCGATAACGCCTGCATCGCCTGGATACTCGTCTATATCTGCCTCGGGCTCTTTCTTTCTTTCTATAGGATCTGCTGCTCCAAGCGTATGTACTTGTGACGCACCTTGTTTTGTTTGGACTCTTCCGTAACCCTTGCCGTGGGGTAAACCACAGTAAAGCAGAAAGAAAAGCCCC
Source organism: Ligustrum vulgare (assembly GCA_963555705.1). Lineage (NCBI taxonomy): Eukaryota > Viridiplantae > Streptophyta > Magnoliopsida > Lamiales > Oleaceae > Ligustrum > Ligustrum vulgare. Next base: position 4,682,778 of record OY743176.1, on the reverse strand, counting down.
TCAGAGAACGTTTTCGTTGTCATTAAAGCCAAAAAAGTTCTTTACATGTTATTTGTTATCAATATTTGGTCTAGAACCGAGGCTATATATCCCAACACCTTCTGGCATAAGGCGTCTCGACTCTATCTCTTTGCACAAGTCCATGGACAATCCCTCTTTACCACATTGGCGAAGTCCACTGCAAATATCAGATAACATACCTGAATCAGGGGCTATAGATCTTGCTAGCATTTCTTTCAAGACTAGAACTGCTCCATCATAATCCCCATTCCTAATGAAAGCATCTACTAGTATCTTGAAAGTTGGTTCATTGGGATGACAACCGCTCCGCATCATGATTTTACAGAGTTGAAACGCGCGCTGAGCATTATTCCTCACGCACTGCCCATTAATAAGAGCAGCAAAAGTGGAGGAGTTAGGAACTAACTTTTCCTTATCAAGTTCTTTGACCATATATGCAGCTTTTTTAGTCTTCCCCTCCTTGCATAGTCCCATAATCATTGCATTGTAAGTCAAGATATCAGCCTTGATTCCATTCATTGCCATCTCCTCAAAAAGCCGGCCGCCCATCTCGTTATTACCTGCTTCACTATAACCACGGATCAACGTGTTATAAGTTATAGTAGTAGGAGCAACATTCATGCTTTTCATCTCAAGAAATAGCTTGTTTGCCTCATGTAATTTCCCCTCCTTGCAAAATGCATTAATAAGCACGTTATAAGTAACATCACTTGGGCGAACTTCAGTCTTCTCCATTACATTCTTAAGCTTCGTCCCACTACTTAACAGTCCTTTACTACAATATCCAGCTATCAGAGTATTATATGACACGACGTTTGGAGTTAATCCCATTCTCTCCATATCCCTGAACAGCTCGACGGCCTTTTCCAATTTCCCCACCTTATTAAAAGCCCCAATAACCAAATTAACTGTATAAACATTTGGCGAGATCCTACACCGCCGCATCTCCTTATAAAATGCCAAGGTAATATCAGCACGATTCAAACCATTCAATGCACTCAAATATGCATTACAAGACTCGATCGTAGGGAAAAATCCATATTCCTTCATCCAAGAAAAAGCATCAGTGGCATTTCTGAACTTCTTCAAATGAGCATAGGTCTTGAATAATGCATCGAAGATGCGCGGGGAAGAGTCGCACAATTTATAAGTATATACCAAAGCGTCAAAAATCTTCCGCGGGAAATCCAACTCAAACGAGCCCATTTCAAGAATTTTCCTTAAAATCGACTCCGCTGACTTAAACTTGTAATTCTTAGTAAGTATGTGAAGGGTTATGCATTGTAAATCAAGGGTCCTCAATTTAGGATTTTGTATCTCAACCCACTTGAAAAATTCGAGTGAAAGCACATAATCTTTTCGAGTTCTTAGCATAATGTGCTTAATTCTAAATGGGGTCAAACCAGAAACTAATTTTTCAAGCTTAGCCCAATCAGCGTGGATTAGATGACTGTGACCTATGTTCACAAAATCGAGGTCTTGGCCTTTGGGTTCAGGGATTGTTCTGTGAGGTAGTGGAATGGGGCTTTTCTTGAAATTACTCATTACCGGAAGTTCTAAAGAATTTGTGAACTGGGTTTTGTTTGTTAAATCAAGAAACGTAGAGAGTCTGCGAAATTGGGGACAATTCATGGTTTTTATACGAGGCATGGAAAATAGACTTGGTTTATCTGATGCAAATTGATGCAAAAATTACCATTATTTATGGAAAGATAGAGACAGAGCACACTCACCTAGCCTTTTTGGTTAATTGGATTCTTCTTCTTTGTTTTCTCTGTATTCTGAATGCCTGGCGATGGTTGGATGCGGCTTTTCCCTCTGAGAGAGTTCCGTTACAGGCGTTGTTTTGAGTGGGTTTCCATTTTTTTTTCCTCGCTTTTCTTTTGAGATTTATGTCAAATAGCCTCTTTAATTTGATCTATAATCCTCACCGTTAATCCAATCTATACGAAATTAGTGCTAACGGCCAAGGCCCATTTATCAATAAAATATAATTTAACTAAATGGCACTCATGTTCCTCAATCTATAGCATCAATAGCACATTGGTATTGGTAATCTTTAAAAAGAAGTAAATTAATCTCCAATATTCTACCCTAAAATAACTCAAAAAACACGGTCAATATCTAAATCAGAACACGAAATAAAATAATATCAAAAGTCTAATCGTTAGAATATTAATTAGAATTAAAGTGTAACGTCTTAAAAAGTTATGATGTCCCTATTCACTAAGAATAATTCTAAGGAGACATTTTAAATTGACATTATTAAGTGACATTGTGATTTGTCGAATATACATTGGATGATGTAAATAACTACCCCACCACTTACTTTTTCACCACACAATATATGTGCATCATGTTACAATATCACTTAAAAATGCCTCCCTAGAATTGCTCATTTATTAATATGAAGTAATAAAAGTATTTTTAGAATTTATTTAGTTTTTACCGAATTTAAAGAAAGAAAACAGAAATATTATTAAAATGAAAAGTTACGAAAAATGTGTTTAAACGTCTTTATTTAGGAGAATCGTTTAATCATTTTCGACCTCCATTGATTGCATGTGATATATGCACGAAAAGTTATCAAAACGAGTTTCGAGAATTTGAAATCCATTTTTAAGTTGGATCAACGGATAGCCTCCGGAGAATTTTTAAACTTGGATCTTTACTGAACAGTAAAGAAAACAATTTCTAGTGACTTACTTTTACAAAATATAACTTCTGTTCCAGTTAACTATTTCAACTGTGATAAATTGTACGTGAAAGTATGTTGTGAGTACTTTGAAATGGAATCTAAAACTCAAGATTTTGACCTCATTTACTATCTCGAATTCAAGCTTAAACTTGGCATCTCGGAATTGAATTTTTTGTACAAGCAAGCAAGAGACAGAAAATGAAATACAACCTATGATTCCAGTGGGTGCCACTGCACCCCCTCGTTTCTTAATGGGTCTGCCCCTGATTCTAATCATCTTCAAGAGCGTGGATTGAAACCAACTTGTGCTACTCAAGCAATCAGTGGGTGAATTTGTGATTTTCTCCAAACTTGAAGGACACCCGGGTGAATCACTAAATACTCTTTATCAGAGAATCCACCTGGATATTCATACCCACTTTGCTCCCTCCTTCTTCCCTGCTTTTCAATCCCCCACAGTGACGCATATACCAATACGTCCATATTATAAAAATATTATATACACAGAGATACCGTATAAGCATCTGCAGATCTTGAATTTTTGAGTTTTGATCTGTGGTGAATTTTAGAAATGGAGAGAAGGTCTAGCGCGATTCAGGTGTGTTTTTGTTTTGCTATCTTCCTCTTCATCGCCACCGCTCACTGCTTCTACCTTCCAGGCGTTGCTCCCCAAGATTTCCTCAAGGTAACTTCTATAAACGCATATATGAATCTATAAATGCGTCCGTCCGCTGTTGAAGATTGGCTAGTATATTTGTAGATCTTATTTTATAATAATTTTTAACTATCTCGGTTATATGTGTTTAGGCGAGCTGTGCATGTGTTAAACTTGTAAATTTTGAATGGATTTTATAGATTATATTAAGAAATGGTGGATTTTATGAATGTTTGTGAATTTTTTAGTTTCTGTCCTGCAACTTAGTGTGATTTTGTTGTTAAAGGACTTCTTTCTCTCAGATCTATATTTTATTTGTACTTATTTTGACAAAGTTTGGCGAGGTATGCAGTATTGAAATTCTTCAATACATTGAGATCTAGATATAATATTAACCAACTAAACTATATTAAAATGTTTTCTTTGAATTTAATTATGATACATTTGGTGAAATACAATGCTTTTTTTGCGTAATAAATTATGCATTGATGTTGATTTTTAACTTCTATGGCTATTATATTTCCCACAACGATTCTACTTTTATGCTAATGTATTGATATCACTATAACTATGATGAAAATGACCACAACTCAAGAAATGTAACAAAATTGCTGAGTGCCTGTTATTTATGACATGGCATATGAGGGACCAAATTACTATTGCATTTTTCATCATTTGGGTTACTCCTTGATATTTTGACCATTTTTTTTATATTGAAAGTCGGTTTTAAGGTCAATTTTGCAGATTCTTACTCTTACTAACTCTCTGTAATTTTCGTATTGTGGTGAATTTCATAATTTAGACATGGCATTTAGATAGATTTGTTTGCTATTACTTAGAAATGTGCTGAGTTAAGTGGAAAATTAAAGAATGATGTTGAATAAATGATGACACATACAGAATCAGGAGTACTAAAGCATTTTCTTGATTTCAAAAAAATAGTTTTTTATTCTAATTCTAGGCATCCAGATCTCTAGTATCACTCATACCTCTGGAGAATTCACATTGGAAGTATTTAAGCCAAAAATTTATGGAAGTGGAAATTTTGGTAATGTAAATAAAGAAACTTAAAATAGTTTCTTTTTGCTACTAGGAGTAGATTAGAACATGCCCATTAGATGTACAAGCAGCTGAATGATTAAAATATGTATGAACTCTCAGTTGTATGGAAATAGGACATATTGTTGTGAGTGGATTTTTAACCTTTCTGATGAGATTTAACCTCGCAAAGCCACAAAGATAAAATGAGTTAAATACGAATACATCAAAAACATTGAATATAAACGCAATAAATAAAGGAGTTATCGTTAATCCAATCGGCTCCGTTTGGTGTGATTAAGGGCTCAGTTAATAACTGTCTCCATGGAGGCACCACCACAAATTGGACTAGAAACCAAATCCAAGACGACCCACTACTATTTCACAAAGGAAATAGGCTAAAGGACTTGATGAAGAAGAACAAGAGGGTAGAACGAAAGCCAGAAAAAAGGAACAAACAAGGGCTGCCTAATTCTTGCACTAAGGACTGCCGATTTTATTCCACCAAGGAAGTTACACGTTGTATTCCTATTGAATAAATGGCAAAAGCAATGATCAAACATAGGCTTCCGTTTTTCCACCAAGGAGGCTACTGATTTGGATATCAGCCTTGATTCTATTGCAAAAGGGAGGCTCAAGTTTATAGGTTAATTCCACAACCCTAAATTAGTTTAGACTCCACTTAAATAAGTTACAACTTAGGTTAGGGTGGATAATCTAAAGGTTAAGTAGGTCGCCTTAAACTAGCCCGATGACTAACTAGACAAAACCCAACTAGGCTATTAAAGTTTTTAGCCTACCTTTGTAATTGGGCTACCAATCTGCGGAGACGAGTTACATAAATAACATTCCATCTTTGACTACAAAAGTCTATGAAGTATAATCCATCCCGATTAACATCATAGCCCCCTGTTTGATTGAGACCAAAAATCCCAGCACTTTCTTTTTCATATTTTCTTGCTTTGCCTTTGTGGTAATTGTAATAGCCTTGACTTCCTGTGTTTTTCAAAATAAGAGAAGAAAATCGTGGTAGGGTTCTTAAAAATTGAAAATTTGCTATTCAACAATGGAAAATATGAGAAGTGTCATCTTTGTGTATAAGTATGTCAAATGACTGATATTCACCAATTATTACTTTCAGCATCTCTTGTTTTATATAATTCCAGCAAGATCTATGCCTATTGCACACAAATCATTGCAAACCTTCTCAGTGTCTGTGTTCCAAGCAACTTGAATACATGTAGTACATGCATACATATTATACGCTGCTTTGTTCTTTTGCTTTGTTTGAGTTTGTTGTGGCATGATCGTCTGTTTTGGTGTTTATTTGGTGCAGGGTGATCTTCTGAAGGTCAAAGTGAACAAACTGGCCTCTGTTAAAACCCAACTTCCATACTCCTACTATTCCCTTCCTTACTGTAAACCAGATAAAATTGTGGACAGTGCAGAGAATCTTGGGGAAGTTCTTCGGGGTGATCGTATTGAAAACTCTCCCTATGTGGTCAGTATTGTTTTATTTCATTCTTTTATTACTTGGACAGGAAACTCGATGCACCCCTCCCCTCTTTATGTCATTTAAAACAATACAAAATACACCTTTTGCACAATACAAAATTAAACTTCTCTCACCCATGTTTTTCATTACAGTTCAAAATGCGAGAGCCACAAATGTGTAATGTTGTGTGCCGTATTACACTTAACACTAAAGATGCAAAGGAATTCAAAGAGAGGATAGATGATGAATACCGGGTGAACATGTGAGCCACCTTATTGAGGAATCTTGTACATTCTAATATCCTTGCATTACTTGACTTACTTTGAGTTTTGATGTTTTCTTAACAGGATTTTAGATAATCTCCCGCTAGTAGAGCCTTATAAAAGACGCGACATGGACTCAGTGGTGTATCAACATGGTTTCCATATTGGTTTAATAGGACAGTATGCTGGAGTAAATATCAAATTTCTTTGTTTTTGAACTTGCAAATTTCTTAGTATTACCTTTATAATGAGAAGTTCAGTGTTAACTCCTTTTTTTCCTCCCTGAATTCTTTGTTTATAGAAAAAGGAGCAGAAGTATTTTATTAACAACCACTTGACGTTTACAGTGAAGTTTCATAAAGATGAACTGACTGATGCTGCAAGAATTGTGGGATTTGAAGTCAAACCGTTCAGGTAATGATGCTGATTGTTTAATTTTTGTGCTTCAGGTAGTCCTTGCCTGTTAGTTGATGTTGATTCTCTTTCTACATCCAGCGTTAGGCATGAATACGATGGTAAATGGGACGATACAACACGTTTAACGACCTGTGACCCCCATGCGAAACGCACCGTAATCAGCTCTGACTCCCCTCAGGAGGTTGAAGATAAGAAGGAAATCATCTTCACGTATGATGTTGAATTCAAGGTAATGCTTCGTGTCTCAGTGTGCATAAAATAATTTTGCGTGCAGATGTAATATTAATGGTGTATATCGGCATGTCTTTCTCCTTGCTTCACATTTGCAGGAAAGCGAAATTAAATGGGCATCTAGATGGGATACTTATCTTTATATGGCTGATGATCAAATCCATTGGTTCTCAATTGTCAATTCTTTGATGATTGTCCTTTTTCTCTCCGGAATGGTGGCCATGATTATGTTGCGGACCCTTTACCGTGACATCTCCAAGTACAACCAATTAGAGACTCAAGAAGAAGCTCAAGAAGAAACCGGATGGAAATTGGTCCACGGGGATGTTTTCAGACCTCCAGCAAACTCAGATTTGCTTTGTGTTTATGCTGGAACTGGTGTTCAGTTCTTTGGGATGATAGTAGTTACCATGATCTTTGCTTCACTAGGGTTCCTATCCCCTTCAAACAGAGGAGGACTGATGACAGCTATGCTTCTTCTCTGGGTATTCATGGGCCTTTTTGCTGGATATGTCTCGGCTCGTTTATACAAGATGTTCAAGGGAACAGAATGGAAGAAAATTACTCTTCAAACAGCTTTCATGTTCCCAGGAATCATTTTTGCCATTTTCTTTGTGTTGAATGGTCTAATTTGGGGTGAAAAATCCTCAGGAGCTGTACCGTTCGGGACCATGTTTGCATTAGTGTTCTTGTGGTTTGGCATTTCAGTTCCTCTTGTTTTCATTGGTAGTTATGTTGGGTTTAAGAAGCCTGCTATAGAGGATCCAGTGAAAACCAATAAGATTCCAAGGCAAATTCCGGAGCAGGCCTGGTACATGAATCCTATCTTCTCCATCTTAATCGGAGGCATTCTTCCATTTGGTGCAGTATTTATCGAGCTGTTTTTCATCCTCACATCAATCTGGTTGCAACAGTTCTATTACATTTTCGGTTTCCTCTCAATCGTGTTCATCATCCTAATTGTCACCTGTGCTGAGATCTCGATCGTGCTTTGCTATTTCCAGCTGTGCAGTGAGGACTACCTCTGGTGGTGGAGGTCATACCTGACCGCAGGGTCGTCGGCTCTCTACCTCTTCCTTTATGCTGCTTTTTACTTCTTCACAAAGCTCAATATCACAAAGCCGGTGTCTGGCATCTTGTACTTCGGATACATGCTTATTGCTTCGTATGCTTTCTTCGTTGTGACTGGTACTATCGGTTTTTTTGCTTGTTTTTGGTTCACGAGGCTCATCTACTCGTCAGTGAAGATCGATTAGGTGAAGCAATGTGAACTACAAGTGTTTATAGTTCCTCAAGAAGTTTATGCACTAGGATTGGATTGGATTTGAAATGCATGCCATCTGCCATTTCATGGTTTTGACTCGGCTTTGGCCCCGAAGTCTTTTGTAGCTCTTTCGCCCTGGTCCCTGAGTTTGAGTCTTTGCTTCTGTTTTCATCTGCCATTACATGGTTTTCGCTTTATATTTTTTAAAAACATTTTATGGAGACGAGTTGAGAGCATAACGTCGTTAATTGTCCTTCTAAGTTAATGACACTAATTCCTGTAAAATAGTAATTTTCCCTCCGTTACAGCTATATAACTACATGCAAGAGTCGAGAGACTGCTACTGTCACTAAAGCGGTGGCGAAATTTGAATATGGTCATTTAAGTTTGTCCAATTAAATCACCAAGGATCCGTTTGAATTGCACAATTTGCTTAGGAAGTTGGAAAATATTTGTATTAGAATTGGTTTTTTGGTGACTTAATTTGTCTTGGAATTGATTTGTCACCTTTGCCTTGAGAATTGATATTTGTCTTGTTTTTAAAGCAAATGAACTCTCGCAACTTTGGTGAGGATTGATTTGCCACCCTAAATCATTTTCGTCTCGTTTGATCAATTTTTGTTATTAATTAATTTTTTTTTAGGAAATTAATATTAATATTATTAATATCAAGTACAAACGTGTGAATTTTTTATTTATTTATATATTTTTGTTAAAATAGATAAATTTTGTTTATTTATCATGAAAAATAATGTCAATTAAATAACAAAATTTGAATTTTTTTTCCACTTTTTTCACCTAGAAAATTAAATTAATCAAACACATTTAATTTTCAATTTACGGGAAAATAAATTCCCAAGAATTCAATTATTTGGAATTTATTTTTTTTACACTCAAATTTCATTATTGCTATCAAACGAATCCTAAGTTCATATGTCGTTCCAAATCCACTACTACTCTATTCACTGGGAAACAATCCGTGTGTTACAAGGTGTAACAGAGGTTACCATCAACCATAACATAAAGTTGCAAAGAAAGGGAAGATTTAATACTAAACCGGGTACGATCCACTAAGAAATGGACAACCCCAGTGATTCGAGTCGAGCCCAGCCAACTACATTAGCTTATAGGGATAGTAGGTGCTCCAATTGAAACAACACAGCATCAGAAATTCATAAACAATCTTTAGTAATATTTAAGTACACAGTTGCATTACTGACTGTGAGAGAAACCTAAAATGTCTAAAATTTTCATTTCCTATTTCCTACAAATTGATATTTATAATTTAACTCTTCATTTTTTGTTTTGAACATCACTCATACATAGGTCTTGAAGTGGGACACAAATGATTTCATCTTCCTTTAAGTTCGAGCTGCAAAAGAAGGAAATAAATAAATAATAATAAAAAGGTCTTTTTATCATTACAATGCTACCAACAAAAATTAAAAAAAAAAAAAAAAAAAGTCCCACGTGATTACTGATTGTATTTGTACTCGTAATTTTTTCACTCTTATTTTACTAGCTTCCAACTCTTTGAAAGATGCATTTGCCTTCCTGCAAACATTCGTGACAAATCTAAAATACTCTCTTTTAATGCTATCTATCGCCGAAATTTCCAATTTTAATATACAAAGTATAAAAATTCTAAATCTTGTATAGAGAATTTTGCCTCTTGGAGGCAAGCATGAGTCTCAACACAAACTATTTTTCCTAGTTTCGACATATAATATAGATATAGAAATATTCTTCCTTTAATATTCTGAATTCGTTTTTCCAGAATTGCAGGGCTGGTGCCTATTTATTATCATTATTTTTCCTATCGTGGGTCATTAACCCTAATTGCAACCTTCCTCTTCGTTTTTTTTTTTAGGTTAATTTTGTGGCCACCAGGCTTCACATTTAACGTCACTTTGGTCATCCAATTGATTTTGTTTCTCATTGACCATCCAACTTGAAAGATTAATAAAAGAGAGAGTGACCATATTTTATATGAAGTTGGGTGGTCAATGGTGCAACAAAATCTTGGGTGGTCAAAGTGACATTAAGGTAGTGTTTGATAGGTTTTCAATTTCCAGTGCCAACGAAGGTCACAGGACCCAGTTGTTGTGTCTTGAAGGGCATCATAAGGTGTGCCCTTCATTGGCACTGGATCAAAATTATTCCAATTCCATGGAAATGTCATATCTGGAAAATTAATTTCTTACTTGTTCCGTTTGATACTAACATGGAATTCGAATTCGAATTTTAAGGTGCAATCATTTGAAGCTAAAAAAATGATCAATTCCATGAAAATCAATTCTTTGGGGAGATAATTTTTGTTTTCCAACTAACATGAAATTGGAATTCTTTTCCACATTTGCCAATCAAACAGATCTTAAGTGTGAAGTTGGGTGACCACCGGTGAAATTAACCTTTATTAATTGCCCTTCCAATTTTTATTTGAGACTAAAATTTTAGAGTTTTATTATTTGACTTTACACAATAGTTATAGAGCGTGGGAATGATGCAAGTGTAGAGGTGGCAATGGGTCGAGTCAAGCTTAGGCTCGAGTCGTTTGGGCAATGCTGAGCTCAGCTTGACCCACAAGCTATCGGCTCGTGTTTTTTTTCCTCCTCTTTTACATTAATTAAGTGGGTATTTCGAATTCAGTAGTTAAAATACGAAGTCTTGAATATGAATATATAATTTGTAATTAGTTATAACTTATAATTTATGTAATAAATAAATTATTAATAACTTAATACGTAAAAAAGTAATGTTAATTGTTAGATTAGATATTATAGATTGTTATTTGTTTGTTACTTGTTAGTGATTAGTGTAACTTACTTGTTAATTGTTAGAATTAGAAGTGAATTAAATTGAAAGTCAAAATAATGAATTATAACCGATTGGCTCGATTATTGGCTCACCATTTTGGCGAGCCGGGCCAATGAACTAGCGGGCAGCTCGGCCCATTTTCCACCTCTATGCAAGTGTGCAACATAGCAATTGTCAGGTATTGAAAGAACTGTGTTTTTGACGGAACGAAAATTAAAATATATTTCATAAAAAAAATAAATAAAAAAAATCCTTACATGTTTATTTTACTTATTTTGTACATATAATTCAAATTTAAAATACAAAACAAAATTAGAAATAACTATTATATTAAAAAAATTACCTTGAACTTCACTCTTTGTTAGCACCGTGTTTTATTTTAATTTAATTATTACAATAAAAGTTCCTAATTTTATTCACACCGTACTTATTTTATCCTCAACCTCTAAATTAACACATTTTGTCCCAGATTTTAAAAAATAATAATAATAATTAAAATAAATAAATAAATAAATTATGAATAGTAAAAAATACTATTTATCCTTCACAGTTTTAAATGAACAAGATAAAATAAAAAATAAAAAAATTTAACAAAATAAATTCTCCAAAATAATAGAATATTTGGACAGAATCATTATTTTATAGAAACGAAAATGTTAACTAAATTGAAAGTTAAAAATAAGAATACAACGGAAACATTAACAAAATAAGCAAAAATGGAAAAGTTCCTTACAACAAAATGTGCTTTTCTTTCTTAATAGTTCATAAATCCCAAGCTGATATACAAAGTATAAAGGCTAATTCTTTACATTTTATAAATACAAATCACTTGGAGACAAGGAACCAAGAACAAGGGGAAGATACCAAATCAAACATATAAAAGTTACATAATGTCCTAATGAGCCACACAACTCTTACATTCATGCATTTTATAATTTCGCGCTCGCTAGACGAGTCAATCCACATATTTAGCATGTATTTATAAATTTTGTTTATTAACAGCCACGCGACAAAATCTCATTGGACTATTTCTTTTTCTTTTTCTTTTTTTTTGAAAATCAACAATTTCAACAGGTCAAAGATTATTACTCACTATGTTCAACTTTTTAAAAAATGGACCAACGAAATGTTATCACGTCAGGAGTTGCCAAACGGAGCATAAGTTAGAGCAGAAATCAATCTGCATCGGCAGTAAAGTCGGGCTCTGGTGGCTTTTGGAGTTTCACCAATTCCCGAGCAGTCTTCAGATTCCGATTTCTGTGTACTCCCCTAAGAGCATTTGCTGCAAATCTTGTTGCCAAGAACGTCGCACCAATGCTAAATGAGCCTCCACCGGCGTTTGTGCTGGCCCTAGCTAACTCTTCGGCTGCTTCTTCCTTCCTCTGAAGCTCCAGAAGTTTCCTTTTGCAATGCCGCCTCCAGGCTGCTTGGATAAAGCATGCGGCCCAAGTCCTCCACTGCTGCGAATAAAACCGGAAGGTGTGTTGAACCTGTCTGCTGTGAAGTCGTCGGAACTGACTCGCTACAAATTTTAGTTCATCGGCTGTTAGGGCGAAAGCCTCAACCTCCATCAATGCCTTCACCGTTCGAGTAGAAGACGGTAGGTTGGAGCCGGATTTGGGATCCAGTGCCCAAGTTAGGAGCTCTTCACCACAAAAGTCTCCCTCTTTTAGCAAACTGCGGTTGAAAAAACCACTTCTCCCGCCATCAGTTGTCACGCTTTCTAGACGTCCACGTATGATGAATAGCATTTCGTCAACTGGATCTCCTTCTCGAACGATATAAGTATTTTCAGTATATAGGCAGGGCTTCAGCCGTTCGCATATGGCATCTAGCAACCTCTCGTCCATATTCTCAAACAGCGGAACCTGCAAAACGTTTGTTGTCATCACATATACTGCTCACAAACTAATAAGCCCCGGTTTGAGATTCATTATTTCAAATGATGTGGTTTGTAATAGTAATTTTTTGGAGAATGTGTGGTTGAAAATGAGTTTTGGAAAAAAATGAGATTTTGAATAACGGGTACCAAACAGGGGCTACATAAGAAATCATGTATCTGTTTATATCCACAAACTGGAAGTCTTCGAGCATTTCAAGGCATTCGTAGAATCTCCAGTCAAGAAAGATTTGCATAAAAAAATCAATTAAGGGACACGGGAGCAAACTATCAACATTACCCTCTTCACCAAAGCCAGACAAAGATGGCGCTTTATGTCTCTTCTAAGATCCTTTGGTAGACTCTGAACCAAACTCTCTTCATCTACTCCACGTGTTTCCAACCATTTGTATTGATCATACTTCCGAACCCTTCCCCTAAGTTCTGCTGGGAGCAAGCGATGATGCATCCATTGCTCTGAGTCCCGTCTTTTTACTCTCATCTCCTCAAGTCGAATAGTAAGAGACTGGAGATATGTCTGATGCAACAGCAAAAAAACACCGAAGAAATAAGCAAAATTCACATCTCTTAAGCAATGTTGTGGTTCGACATTTGAAATTCTAACTGCTTTGGATGCAATTACAGAGAGGTGATATATAAAAGCCAAATGTATTTATTGACACAGAACTTCAAGAAAGTCATGTTGCACAAAGCATATTAGTTATTCTTGTTTTTCGTGAGCCCCATGAAACTTGAGCACTTATATGTTACTATTCCTAGTATATGTATTCCAAATACCAAGTACCACACAGTTAGATTAACTAAATCACATGTTTGATCCTAATTTCATAAAAATCACTTTTCCTCTAAAAAAAATCACATTTTCCAAAAACTTTTCCCCAACTTTTCCAAAAATCATTTTTCACAAATCTCTCCCATCGGGGGCTAAGTGTTAATGAAACCAACTAATCCTACTGTCCAAAACTGACCATGAAGATCTGAAGTTGAACCAAATTATAGGGTCCTGATGCTCCAGATCTTTGTGAAACCTCACAAATAACCAAAATTTAAGCACTAATACGCCCTGTATAATCTACAATGGGCCTATGGTAATAATTAGTAGGCTAGTGATAAGTATCAATTACTCGTCGAACAAACGCCTCTAAATCATAGTTTTGGTTTGTTTGTGAGCAATTTTGAACGTTTGGATGTGTGTGTTCATGTTGTTTTGTAGCTTAGACAATTTGGGAGAAAATGATACACTTTGGAGCTTGGATTGAGGTTGAGGATTGATCGCAAAAAAGGGGCATCAAATGTTGGTGAATGAAGGAAAAATATGCTGGAAAAGAGGTTTGCAAATGGAAAATGAGAAATAAAGGCAGCACCCTAGGTGCCAAGGCGCCCAGGAATTTAATTGATCGAGGCAGGGAGCTGGGGGCCGGGGAGCTGGGCGCAACGGCACCCAGCGATGTTGATAGGGACTCTGGCACCACGGCACCGCTTTATGGGCTGAAGATTTGCGAAGTTTAAAATTATTTTCTCAGCCCAACTCACAATCTCGCCTGGACTTTCCTAAAAAACTCCATTACAATATAAAAGACAGAGAAGACCTAAAGGAGGCAGATAAGGCAAAGGAACAAATCTAGACTGCTAGGGATATTTTAAAGGAGCCATACATGAGGAAATCAAGCTAAGAGGCGAGAAAGTATCGAGGGGAACCAAACTGAAGCTTCAAAAGAGTTTTTCTTCTTTTTCTCCTTATGTTTTCTCATACAGATTGCATTGAATTTATGAATTTCATTATAAACTAAATCTTTAGATCTAGGGTTTGATGTAATCGACTTGAGACACGTTTTAACTCTTATATATTTCTCTTTCGGATTTTCTGCTAATTTATTTATGTTGTTTGTGTGTAATGCATTCAATTACCTGATCAATAATTGAATGAATTGATGCTTAAATTTTGGCACTTGAGAGAGGGAAATTTTCGTGCGATCTAAGAACAACACAACCTAGGTTTCGTAGATTTCGAGAGGAAGTACGAATCTTTGATGCTTATTTGAATTAAGAACCATGTGCATCATAATTTCTATACACTTAATAGAATAAAGATATTGGAATTAAACCATAGAGATAGATTCTATTCAGCACTCGAGAGAGGGAATAGAATTAATTTTAAGGTTCTTGCCTATAAATTAAGGAAAATTTAATTGAGTTAACATTATAAGTTGAAAAACATTGTCGAAAGTGCGATGAAATCATTCCCTAGGCTCTTATAATTTGATAATTTCTTCAAAGTTTGTTTCAGTTCACTTGTCATTTTTATTCCATCTCCATTAGATTAAAATCATAATATTGATTCAACCTTGATCATCTAACTAAAGTGAAAACTAACAAATTATAGTACTCGGTAGAAATCAAGTATCAATCCTTGTGGATTCAACATTTCCCATTTCATCACTATATTACAAAACTTGACACCGTACCCTGTAGAAAATGCGTGACAGCCATCATTCAGCAATTTTAGTCCATATTATAAAAGCACTCGATCTAGCCACAAAACAAAATTAATTTCCAATTTAACTATGTTTCATCAAAATTAAGTGCCTGTTTGGTGTAGGTAGTTTTTATGAAATTTTGGAGAATTTTAAGTTTTTGAGAAAAAATGTGGTTGAAAAGTGTAAATAGTGGTGGGTTCCATAAAAATACATGGTTGAAAATGAATTTGATTAAAATGTTGAAAAAATGACCGGGGACCATACAAAGCCTAATTATGAGATCTTTGTTTCAAAATATAATCAATCCTAAATAAAAGAGATTGATAAAATTTAGTAGAGGGAAGTAATATTTACAGATAGAAGAGTTCTGCAGTTCCAAACCATTAGGGATATAAATTTACACATCCATGTCAGACGAATTCTAAAATAAGTAATAAATTTGAGGCTGATTGGAAATTCACACTAAAAAAGTTTAAAGAAAAGGAAAAGCCAGAGTGTTCTATTTCATTTTTGAGGATTTATTGGGGGTGGGCAGAGAGAGAGGAGGAAAGAACTGAACAAAACAATTATACAACCATCATTGTCTGTATCAACAAAAATTACCTGCATGTTTCCAATCAATAGAGCAAAAAGAATGAGGCCAAAGATAGCTAATGCAATGCTGAATATAGACTCCCCCGGGTAGGTGCTGGTTTGAAGACCCTGGCCAAGTGTACTGCAGAGAGAAGTTGAGTAATGCTGCAATTAGTGGAATAAAAAACAAAGACATTTTTTATTAGTAGAATTTTTTATTATTCAGCCCTTGTTTGATTCCCATTATAATTAGATTTTTGAAAAATATATATATATATATATATATATATATATATTGAAATAATGATTTTTTGAAGAATGTGTGACCAAAAATTAAGAGAGAGAAAAATATATAGGAAAATGTGGCTGAAAGTACGAGAGAAAAATGTATTAAATTATAATGAGGTTCAAACAAGGAAAATGTGGCTGAAAGTAAGAGAGAAAAATGTATTAAATTATAATGAGGTTCAAACAAGGACTCAATAAAAGTTTCCAACAACTACTTGAAACAGAATGTAAAATTTAAAGATTGACAAGCAAATTTTAAAATGGACCAACTAGCACGATTACTTCACAAGTTTCAGACTTTCAGTAGATATGCATGATAACTGTACAAAGAAGTTTTACGCGGAATATGCAGGCACCCTATCTTGACTATACTACGTTTTGGACACCTGTCTAGACATGAAAACAAACTATTGACCATAGCCATGTCGAGATATGAACCCATCTATACCATATATTTGGGGTAAAGTGATGCACAAAGAGATAATACAAGGAAAACAAATATGGGAAGTGTGTCACAAGTGTGTCAACGTAGCGAAAAGTTCATCAGACAATGATGCAGACAGCCAGACACTGTAAGGTCTAAATAACTGAAGGTTTAAGACATTATTGAAATACAAATGGTTCCAGGTGAGTGTAGAAGTCCGTTCACCTCAAATTTTGCAGTCCCCACCAAAGACAGTAGCAATATTTAGACAAAAAGTTTTTTGATGAAACTATGTCAGATGACAAAGCCTGCTTAAAGATTCCAAAATCAAATGGCGGATTTTGATCGACATCTACAGGGCAAGATGAATTTAGAACTGAATCACTGATGTTACCCCAGGCATTGTAGCCACTCTTCTTCTCGTTGCCACAATACAAGAAATGGGTGTTACACGTAGCATTATGTTTACAAGCTTTTTGCCAGCATGTATCGTTTCGCTCCACTGATAATAAATACCAGAAAGCCCCAACTATCTGCAAACAGACCATGCAGAAGAGTAAGTTTTCATCTTCAGGAATATAAAAATTTATCACTGTCTTTAAACATTAGGACTCATAATATACACAATAATTTTAAAAGTAGTTTTCTGCGAGAAGGAATAGCAGATCGGCATATTTCTTAGGATTATTGCCCTGGAAGCAAACTTAGTACCAAACATTCTCTAACTAAAAAAAAAGATTTACTTGTGTAGATTTTCCATATTACATTATTGCATGAGCAAATATCATAAGAATCGATGGTTATTATGAATAATGCACATAAATATGTGAAAGATATAATTCATAAATTTTCATTGGATGAAGGGTAGTTTAAAAAACTCATGGTGAAAGGTAGGGCACTACATAATTATGATGAACCTAACCCAAAATATAAGTTGGTCAGTGGTGGATAAAGATGGACAGTTTATTTTGTTGAGTCATACTGTTGTCCACACTTGATCATGAGTGGTAACTTCTAGGTGAAAATGCACTGGACAGGACAAAGGAAACTTTAGTTTAGCGTGCTTACCAGTAATGTAATTCAATGTCACTTGCTCACTTGATGGCCTACCTATCCTCAGTGAGCAATGAACTCCTGTTCATGACTTAGACTCTTTGATGCATTAAAGGGTGAGATAGTTCAATGGATACAGAACCACAAGGAAGGTTCTTGCAGATTATAATAGGAGATAAAGATCAACTTAAATTTGTGAAAATAGCGTTAAAAACAGGACAGATATTTTCATGCAATATTACTTCATATGTTTCTTGCTGACTAGGCTAGAATAACCACATAAGCCAACCCTCCTTAAAAAGTCATCCCAACACAAGTGTCCAGTAAGGCAGAGACCGATGTTCGCAATATTACTTCATATGTTTCTTGCTGACTAGGCTAGAATAACCACATAAGCCAACCCTCCTTAAAAAGTCATCCCAACACAAGTGTCCGGTAAGGCAGAGACCGATGTTCACAATTGACATTAACTCCAGCCTCCATGCAATACAACTTTCATGGCATTCATGATAATTTTTTTACTGCAATCCAGGAAGGAACACGCAGGAGAAACCCAATCCTGAAGTACTTACTTACTATAGTTATAATCAAGTCAAATTTTATGCCATAAGTTGTAAAATTAAAAGTACAGGAAAAAATAGATAACCAATACCAAAAAAAAAGTCTACCAACAGAAAAGTAGCTTACATGACTGGCAAGCATGTACAATAATAAATAATTCACAGCACCAGCCCATGCAGTTTCAGCAAAAACACCAGTGGTCCTTTTCAGTTCCGAAGTTAAGGGCAAAATTCGAATAAATCTAGGGAAATACTGAAGAAAAATGATAAAAAGAAGCGCTTGTTTTGTAGCCAGTACATCCGAGCCATTTGATCTCTGCAGAAATCTCCAGACAACAACCTGCACCAATTCATAAAGATGTACTAGTGTAAAAATAAAAACAAGAAAACCTCCCAAAAATTCCTGGATATCCAGTAGACCTATAGTGTTGTGATAAACATTCTTAAAAGCATCACACAGACTGCTTCAAAATACTTAATGAGTTATGACGACCTAAGAAAGGAGACTAAAATTGATAGTGCCAATTTGTTTATGGATTATCAAACCACACACGAACCAGCACATGAGCTACATGCTCAGACATATCAAATAAGGAATGCAGAACATAATATTTTGACAAAATTAGAAGTAACAAAAGAAGAATAAATTCAGCCAGGTGTTAAAACTAGAGGTAGCAGGCCATGAGACCAAGGTACGGAAGGTAGAACAGTACAAGGCACAGCCGCACAGCCCATGAGCTACTGGCAAGCAGTATCAAGACTGAGCCGGGCAGAATATGGTTCATGTCTATTCACCACTCCAAAAGAATTTAAAACTTAATTGGAATATTTAAATTTCTGACCAAGCGAAGTTACTGATGATTGCATTAGTGCCTGTGAAGTGGCACAAGTTGAAAAATACATAAACATTTGCAAAACAGTTGAAATGATGAATTTTCACATGATTACATAAACTTGCAGTTCAGATAATGCATTAAAACCGAGAAAAACACTGCTGCCCAAAAAAAAAAAAAAACACCATAAAGAAATTTAAATAGCAATTCAGAATGACATGGTTATGTGACAGTTTTTTCTCCGCACCTGTGGTAGGGGAAGCACTGAGAGAAAATCTATGATAAAATAGCATCGTAAGTATCTTTTAGCGATTTTTGCAGAATCAATGACAAGTTCGCCTCTCCCAAAAACCCGAGATGATGGGGCAATATAAGCTGTCCGGAATTGGAGAGCCATGTGAATGAGATAAAATGCATCAATAATTGTGCGCAAAGTTGTAGCTGTGATAGCTAGCTTTCGGTCTATCCCTAGGCATCTTGATGATTTATCAAAAACAGGAAGAAAGAAAAACAGTGGATCCACAGACACGGCTAGTATACATGATATGACAAAAAGCTTGTTCCAAAGCAGAAGAAATTTGTCCTGGGGGTCAAATATCTTCTTCTCAGATGCATTAAGATCTTCTGGAAAAACTGCCGGAGAAACACCAAATCCCAGTGATCGTCCGATTGACTTGAGTCCTTCAGACCCTTTCCTCATTCCTCTCTTGAATGACTTAGACGTAGTGACAGTATGACCAGAACGGCCTAAACCATCAATGCTGAAGCCACATTTATTTGTTGCAACCGAGGATGATGGAGATGACCGTCCAGAGGCCAAGTCATCCAACCTAAACACAAAAATCAAACAGATGCATATAACATTCCTAATAGTAGGAATCAGACTCAATCTCTAATAGTTTGACATTAGAGAGAGAGGTTCCATCATGGTTCACAATTTATTTTATAACCTACAATATTTTACGGATTTTTCATTTTTTTTCCTGCCTATACATGAAAGGGAAAGGAGAAAGAGAAGACACCATCCTTTTGAACTAATTGAAGAATACAAATATAATGTTACAATGATGACAAATAATGAGAAGAGAATGATATTTATGAGTTGAATGAAAAAAGGAATCAAATTTGTTGATTCTCGTTACTTTCTCATTAGCATCGATGGCATAGGAGTCTTCAGGGTTGTTTCTACATCAATAGTAGATGACAATATACCTGCGTGATTAATACACTAAGAAATTAAATATTGCTTTATTGATCTACCATGTTTGTTTACAATTTAGACTTCTAATTTTATTTATTTATATTATTATGAATTTTTTAGATGGTTTATGGTTCGTCATAAGCAACTTTTTGTATTTTTAAATTCGTCTGAATCATTTATTGGTTTTCATGAGGTGTACTTGAGGCTTACCATCAAAACGTCGCAAAACTTATGCCTCACCTCATTGAGGTAAAATGCATTGATACCCAACTAAACCATTTTTAACATTGCCTCCTAAAGGCTATAAGCATATGCAGTTTTAAGAATTCATTCTCTGATTAATATAGTTTTTAAAAGAGAAACTTTCATAGACATTGGATCACATTTACATAGAACCTTCTTTGTTCTTCCAGCAATCTAACTACAAAACCCTCCTTACTCCTGATCCTAGGAACCTAGCTTAGTCAAGGAAGCAAATGCAACATCACATGATGAACTTTTCCACCAAACACTAATGCTTTGACAATATTCCAAAACAAAAAATAAATACTCATTTCCTAATAAGTGAAAGAACTAGGTAAAATTAGAATACCTTAGAAACTTTTCTCTCTGTCCACCAAGATATTGGGTCTTGGAGCCGCTATCAAACATTTTGTAAAAGCAATTTATAACTGCAAGGCAAACAGAAAAGTTGAAAATAATAGAATGCTAGAAGGTACTATGTTTTTTCTGTGTCATTCTATGATAGCCAATTATAAATCATGGTTTGTTTCTGAATGCACATGCATTCTTGACTTGTAGTTTCTTTTAACTTTTAAACATATCTTTTATTTATAATTAGTCTTTTCATTGTCAAACTATTTTGATCTAGACTTGAGAGACCCAGTGACCAGGTTGGATAACTAGGCCAACGATAGTACGATACAATCACCTGTAATATAAATACACCATACTAAGCTCACAAAAAATAAAAGAGCAATATTGCTAGATAAAAGCTATCTTCCTACTTAGCCCCTGTTTGGGTTCCATTAAAATCAAATTTTGAGAAAAATATGTTCTAGAATAGTGAGTTTTTGGAGAGTGTGTGGTTGAAATGAAGGAAAAGTTTTGGATTTACGTGTAATATTAGTTTATGGATAATATGTGGTTAAAAATGAGTTTTGAAAAAATGCATTTTGAGAAATGGAGCCCAAACATGGGCTTAATGTTGAACCACTTGATCTAAAAGCTAAAAACGTTAGAGAGGGGTCACACATATGTCATTTATATATTGTCTCCAGTATGTCCACCCACACATGTGCAGATAGGATCCATTTTTCTGTTTCATTATATGTATAAAGGTGAGACTTAAACTCATGACATTTGCTTGCTTTAATATTATGTTGAATAACATTATCTAAAAGCTTAAGCTATTAGAGAGAGACGATGTTTATACCATTTAAATATTACCTTCAACACTTATTTCCACTTATATGTGGTTACCTTCAACATTACATTCCTTATGTGGTTACTGCTTTATCTATGCTGCCAACACTTTTTAGGCTCAGATAGAAAATATAAACCACATTGATATAAATTCTGATCCATCTCCAGAGTAATTTCCCTTTCTTCAAGAAAATATCACTCATTTTCGCAAAAGTACAAGTAATTATTTTATTATCACAAACCTCTGCCAAACATATCACATTTTTCATTGCAGAATAAACAAGAGCAATCAGTAGAAAACTTGCACGATTTCCTGGAGAAACTATAGTTCCCTAAAACTCTTTTCCCTTGTATAATACCATAAATTTGTGACTTCTGAATTACAATAAAAAACACTTCAAGGCATTAAGATCATACAAGAAAAGCTAACTTAGGAAGTCAATAATCTGAAAATGTCATATAAAAATTCAATGGAATAACAAAAATTAAAAAAAAAAAAAAAAAAAGGGAAAGGAAAAAAATATAAAACACAGCATACCTATATACAAACAGACCCTTTTGCCTTTAAAACCCTATCAAATGTATTTAAGATTTACACAACTGATTCGAAGCACCAAAATTGGCAACGTCTATAGTCATGTAGTTTGAAAATCATTAATTTTTTTTTTTTTTTATTTTTATTTTTTTAATACTTTAAGAAATTTCAACTATACCTGAACTTCTATACACATAATAACAATTAAGAATTCTTAAAAAATTATTTCCTTATGATGTTACTTTTAAATCAATTCTCTAAATAGCAACAATTAACATGATAAAGATGAGAACTTTATGCAATTTCATAGTCAACTATCCCTTTTTTTTCCCCCTTCACAGCTCTACATCCAGAATTACATGTAGTCGAAAATTTACAGCAGCTATAAAAACTTTAAAACATAAAAAAAGGCAAAATAAGTGCAATAAAAATCAAAGGTTTAGTCTGATTGTTCGGCAATTAGCAGAAAAAAGAGTACAACAAAAATAAAGGGAAAACAAAATCATTATTAATTTTCATTAATTAAAATACACATATTGTGATTCAGATTCAGAAAATGAAGGTGAAAATATCGAAGGATGAAACTTACAGCTGGAACTCTTGAGATTAAGCCATGAAAAAATTCAACTTTAGAGAGAGAGAGAGATGACTTGGTTTGAGGCTTTGAGCTGTAGACATGGAAGTCAAAATTTATCTAAAATGCAATTTTCTTCATTTCATAGGGAAAATATTAGGATGGGTGTGACAGTATAAGGTCATGTTTGGCAACGAGTAAGACATGGTTGGTTTCAAATGATTTTTGTTTATAAAAAAAAAAACGAGATGTTTTCGAAGTATGGTTGAAAAGTATTTTGGGAAATATGTATGATTTAAAAGTGATTTGAAAAAATGTATTATTTATAAATTTGATAAACTTTTTTATAAACTTTTATATCTCGAACTTGTGTAATAAAGTCAAAATTTTTCTCAAATTCATTTTCAACCCTCCATTTATATGAAACTCATCATTTTTCACGATTGTCAATTATTTCTCAACTACACATTTTTTAAAAAATTTAAAACTCATCTAAAAACTCTTACACCAAACTGACCGTTACTTTATCTAATTTTATCTTTTGAGGTGATGAAACTTTAGGGACGACAAACTTTATTCCCCACATTATCTGGTCTTATTCCCAGAAGCGGTCCTGAGGCCGTGCGAGAGGTGCGATGAACAGGGCACCATAATTTTGGGGGCACCAAAATTGAAAAAATATATTAGAACATATTATTTTTAAATTTTTTTTTTTTAGATTTTTTTTAAACAATTTTTTTATACCAGTACATGGACAGCAAAGAGGCGGCCAACTCTAAAATTTTCCCAAATTTTCATTTTTTTTTTACACCCCTCACCCCCATTGTAAATCAAAAACCTACTCCTAGAGACTCTCCATCTTTCAAAATAACCACATTTCCTATGTAAATCAAATCTCCCGAGAATAGAACCCAGATTCCACTTTCTAGAAATAAAAAATCTGCTCATTGCGTCTGCATCACTGTCTTCGTTACAAGAAAATTCCGGATTCATTGCCCGGCTTCGTTTCATTGACACTGTCTGTCTTCCAAGTTCCAAAACGGCAAAACCTTCCATTGCCGCGCCTATGCTTTGCCTTCATCACGTGACTCTATAGGTAAAATGTTAGATTTCTTTCAGCCTTGATGAGTGATGAATTTAGACTTGTTGAATGTTGATGCCGAATTTTGATATATTGATGTTGAACCCAAATCCTAGATTTCAAGTTGCGGTTCAAATTGTGTACAGTGCTAGTGGGCTTGGTTCGTTGACTTCATTCAGTGCAGTGCTCGGTTCAGATTCTCTTATTAGTCATTTCTAAACTAGATTATATTTTTCTAATAATATTTATCTTCTCTTTCGTTTGTTTTTTGTTTGTGATAAGAAGATTAAAATGTTTTCTAGAAAACAACTATCTGGATGTGATAAACGAAAGAAAAGGAGAAAATGTGAAGAGTTAATATAATCTTAAAAAAGGTGCTCTTGATAGATTCGTGGTTAGATAATTGCAAGATAAAGGAACTATAATTGACATGCCAACGGAAGATTTAGCTAATGACCAACAACCAAATCATGAGGACGAATAATAATAATAATAAAGACAGTCACGATGAAATAAATTTTGTAGGTGATACAAATGAAGTACATGATGAAAATGATAGAAATAAATGTATAGATGATTTAAGTGATGCAAGAATAACTAATTTTAAATAATTTGTTACATTTCAAGACTTACATATGATAATATTTGAGTTGTTTTCTTTCTTTTTCAGGTCAACTCATATTGACTATTAAAGATATTAGTGATTTCGATGACCTTTTTTTAAGAAAGTATGAGCTTTTGGATGTTTTGAAGGTTCTACAACGCATAAATTTAGTTTTTTAGTTGTACATTTTCTTTATGACATGAAAACGATATAAGAAAAACATTAAAAAAGATATTTTTGTTATGTGACATTTTTATTTATAGTGAGTTTATATAAATAGTTTTTTTTTTTTCTCTATACGCATACTTTATAAATTAAGAATGGAGGCACTTCTTTAATATTCGCACAGGGGCACCCAAAAACACAGGGTTGGCACTGCTTATTCCTTTCCCTTTTTTTCGTTTTATTAAATACTAAAAAATATTTTAAAAATAAACAAGTCAGTGGAGATTTTATAATCCAAGCATCACACGATTAGAGATGGAAAAAAATTCGACGAACCCAAAATTCATGGGTCTGATCCCATTAGGGGGACGCCGGTTGTGAAATCATCCCGCCAATTACTTTTTTCTTTGAAGAACAATTAAAAATTATAAATGGAGCAGGAGGATTGCTTTATCCCGAGAACTTCGGTGCACTCGCTAGTCCGGGAAGAATAATCTATATATATATATATATATATATATATATAAAGTTAATTGGGATTCCGGCCAATTGATTTTAACCAGAATCTCAATTGTCAACATATTCTCAAATTCAAGAATCCATTTTTTTCTTTTAAACAATTTCCAGCCTGAGTTCCAAATGGTTGCACGGATAATGTTGCAGTGGTTTTTCATAGTTAGAAACGTAATACACAAGGGTGTGCCTTTAGTTGTCTTGAAGTGAATAACCGTAAGCTTCATTCTTTTGCTGTTTTGCAGCTGAAGATTGAAAATAATAATGTAAATAGAATTTTTAAGTTAGTTCTCGTAAAGAAAATTTTTTAATTGAAAAAATAAAATAAAAAGATTATAATTTTGGTGAACTTCAAAGTGGACTATTCAGAAAGAGTAATTCTAAGGAAACATTTTAAATTGACATTGTGATATGACGTATATATATTGGGCGATGAAAAAATAAATGGTGGGGTAATTATTTACACCACTCAATGCATGTATACCATGTCACAATGTCAATTTAAAATATCTTCCTGAAATTACTCATTCAGAATTACTTCTCTTTTTCTTTCTTTCATTAGTGAGTAATCGTACTAATTGATAATGCATTAAATCAGGAATTATTAGAATCCAACGTCTACATTGTAATTATGGGATAATTTGGTGCATTAGAAACCAGATTAAAGGGTTTTGTTGGAAATACAAAACAATAGAATGCGTCACTGAAGAAAATATGTTCTCCTAAAAATTAGAACTTTTAATAAACGAGACAAATAACATGAATTCATAATACGACCATTAAAAGTTTGAAAATAATAATTTTTTAAAATAAAGAAAGAATCTTTTAAAATGCTCTACCTAATTATTATTCGTGATTTTGATTTCATCTCACTTTAGATAGTGATATCATCGCACAAAGTGATGGGGTCTTGATAATTGATATAAATGCTCAACGTATCTAGTTTTGGTGGCATCTGAAAAAACAACTCAAAACACTCAAATATCAAGTCAATCAAAAAAATGCTTTGATACCGCCCCACTTGCATGATACAACAATAAAGAAGGAAGAGTCGAAACAATAAGAGCATCTTTAATGAAAACGGTCGATCCTTTGACGCAACAGTAATCATTTGAAGGAGAAAGAAAACGTAGAAGAAGAGAGAAAGTGAAGGTCCAAGAAGAGTGATAACCTGGAGGAAAAAGATAGATACATTAAAAAAAAAAAAAAAAAGTACAAAGTCTTTACCAAAGTCTGCAAAGAGAACTTGGTCTCGACCCATGATGGTTCTTTAAATATTTTAATAATTTCATTGTTGTCACATGGGCAAAAAACTTGAACAAACTAATGCCATTAAAGATGCTCTAAAATTAGAAATTCAAAATTTTCAAATCTTGACTTTTGAAGTGCAACATTTAGACAATTGCTTACATGGAGATAAAATTTTGATTCGCCCTTTCACCCTCCATGGTTGGACAAAGCTTGAGTAGTAGTAGAAGTAATAATAATAATAATAATAATGCCTTGGTACCATGTCTAATGGTCTACCATCAAATGCAGATGACTACAGTTCGACCCTCCTAATGACATCCTTACATCATTGAACAACTATATATAGTTTGACCATATTGATAATGATCAAGTCATAACATGACATTCATTGTACATATCTATAGTAGATTCCATGTACCTAAGATTGGTCCCATGTGTCCATGGGCAAATGTTGTGTGGATAGCAAAAACCGCTCCAAAGGTTCCTAATTTCCCATATAGTTCAACAACCTTAATAAAGAAACAAAAATAATGGAATAATTCACCATAATTGCCAAACCAGCAAGTAAGATTACACATCTAGTCAGTGAGCAAGACAGAGCAAGAACACCACAAACATATTTCGTAGTTATGGAATAATTCACCATAATTGCCAAAGCAGCAAGATTACACATCCAGTCAGTGAACAAGACATAGCAAGAACACCACAAACATCTTTCGTAGTTCTCGACTGTCGAGAAATAGCACGCAAATGTAAAAGTGCAAAGATCATATAACATCTTTATTTTCGGAATGGAAGAAGACCATAAATCATTATTTGAGAAGTGTCTTGACAATGGACTTCACATTGAGCTTCTTCAAATCAGTGTAAGACTGCCCACATCCAACGAACATGACAGGTGATCCCGATATGTATACCATTGACAATGCAGCTCCCACCTACACCACCATCGACCCATATCGTGATATAGATTTCAAAAGTGAAATAATGCTGAAATCATAAAAGTACTCGGATAAGATTGTCATGGCTGGTTTTGCTAAAAAAGTCAGCTTATAAAATTACTTCTTAAGTAAATAAATTTTAACTTGTAAATATAGAGATCCCTATGGAGCTTCTATTTGAACAAGGAAAATGAATGAGGAAGGACCTTACCTTATCATCAATAGTATCAAACTTGGTAAGCAGGATCCCATCAATCAATCTGGGGTTGGGTGAGGGTGACAGATCGGCTAATTTCTGTAAGAAATGAAGAAAAACTGCTTATAACCTGCAGGAGGGGGTTGGGGGGTGGTGTTGCTAAGTGAATAAAAGTAAAACCAAAATCCGACAAACCTGATTAAATTTTGACAATTGATCTACAGCATCATTCCCCACAAGCGCCTCACCAACAAACAAGATAAGATCTGGACTGTTAACGTAGATAAGCTTTGACAGAGCTCGCATTAGTGGTTCATTATCCTGAACAATGCAATTGAAAATAAATACAACTGCTGGGTAAAAAATTTACAGCAAAATTTAAATGACATTATTCCAATGCAATGATCAAGGTATAATGTTGATCACAAAACCCTGCTTATCATCAATTCAAATCTCAATGAACAAAGGTTTCATTTGACAGCATCTAGGCAAGTGCATTTCGACAACTTTACAATTCGCAACAAGCCACATGTAAAAATTCCTATATACCTGCATTCGACCAGCTGTATCAACAAGAACAACATCTGAACCATTTCGACTAGCTTCCTGTATTGCTTCCTTCGCCACAATGGCAGGATCTTTCTCATAACCCTTCTCAAATATTGGAATCTGATAAGAAATATAGTTCCAAATTATTTACCACTACAATTCAGTCATTATTACTTCAATGAAACTACTACTTCACATGAACAAAAAAACTATGACTTCATAATCAACCTGTAGTCTACGTGCATGAGTACGAAGCTGCTCAACAGCCCCAGATCGGAATGTATCACAAGCAGCCATCATGACTTTTATCTTATGCTGCTGAAGCCAGTAAGCAACCTGCAGCGAAAGGCCCATTAGACAAAATATGTTCACACCATGAGCATCCAGTGTACTATTGCTTACATTTACAGCACACTACCTTAGCAAGATTTGTAGATTTTCCAACTCCATTTACTCCTACAAAAACCACAACATATGGTTTTCCTTGTTCCTGTGCAGCATGAACATCCCTTAAAATGTCAATGGACCGCCTGGGGGTTAATATGCGAACAAGAGCTTCTTCCATTGCTGCCTGGTAGCATCAATTTAAGCCTCGCGTCATTACATCCAATGAGACACATTTACCATTTGCAAATAAAAGAAGAAAGGCAAATGGATTTGGTGGAGGGGTATCAAAAAAAAAAAAAAAATGTATTTCTATAGATGGTGAGTTGTAATTTAGATTTTGCTCTTGCTTTGAATTATGCTCACATTTAAATCAGTCAAACATTCTTGCGTACCTGCACTGTCGAAGAAATTCTTGTAAAAGAGGCCAGCTTTTTTCCCTCAAGACTTGCTGCTACTGATTCACAAAGTTTTTCAGCTATTTCCTCTGCCTGTTTAAGCAGTAAAAGGATAAGCCTTACATGTGCCGTATGCAATCCAACAAGTCTTACTAACTGAAACTACAGGAACTTACAGATATATTACCAAAAATACTATTCTCCCCTTCACCATTACTTTTTGTTGGAGATTGAATTTTAGTCAATTGTAAATATTCTGGTTGTATTTTTTCCTTTATTAGTTGATTTAGTAAAAATAGGAAGGTATAAATTAGGGAGATATTAGAGAGATATTATAGGAGATATTATAGGATTTGTTTAGCATAATTTAGGGATTCTATGTGTCTTTATTCCTTTTGTGGCTTTGTCCTTAAGTGTATATATTCTGACAAGTTAATGAGAAATATCAAGCAAGAATTATTTTTATTTTGTGTGTTCTTGTTTCATGGTATCAGAGCTTGGTTTAAGTGACAAATCAATTTCTTTTCTCACACAAAAGGATGACTGGAGAGCAGCATACTATCTCTTCGGAAGTCTCTTCTGATGCAGTAAACCAAGCACCCCCAGAACCTATTTCTGGATCCTCATCTACACCTTCATTTGATAGCCACTCTCTGCAAATCACACAACACAAGCTTAATGGATTGAATTTTCGAGAATGGTTTCAGTCCGTTATTCTTGTCATTAGAGGAAGAGGGAAGGCTGGATACTTGACAGGAGCAATAAAAGCACCGTCGGACACAGCACCAAATTATAGCACTTGGGAGGCAGAAAACTCTATTGTCATGGCTTGGCTTATTAATTCTATGGAACCAAGTATTGGACGGACTTATTTGTTTTACAAGACAGCAAAGGAGATTTGGGAGGCGGTCCAAGAAATTTACTCTGATCTCGAAAACACATCTCAATGTTTTGAGATAAGATCAAAAATTCGTAATACTAGACAAGGAAGTCTCACAGTCACTGAATACTACAATTCCCTAATGGAACTGTGGCAGGAAATGGATCTATTTTATGAGATGGGATGGTCATGTGCTGCTGATGCAGAAAAGTACAAGAAGATGCTTGAGAAGGAGCGTACATTTGATCTATTACAAGGGTTGAATCCGGACTTGGATGAAGTGCGTGGAAGGTTACTCGGGATGAAGCCGTTTCCTACCCTCCGAGAATCTTTCGCTGAAGTAAGGAGAGAGGAAAGTAGGAAACGTGTGATGATGAATCCTTCCAGACAAGACTCACCTTCCTTGGAAACACGAGGATCAGCTTTTTTGGCAAACAAACAAGATGGTGGCCGGGGACCTCAGTCAAAAGAAAAGGATAAGGATAAGGCTTGGTGTGATTATTGTAACAAGCCCTATCACACTCGTGACACTTGTTGGGACTTACATGGCAAGCCCCTTGACTGGAAACCTAGGAAACAACGCTGGCAATCCAAATCGGCCCATATGGTGGAATCAGATTCAGGTAAGGCTGCTGGATTTCACCTTTCAACAGAGCAGGTGGAAATGCTTCAACAACTTCTCAACCAAACTAAGGTCTCAACAGGATCCGAGAGTCAAAACTTGAACATTCCTACTGCAGCTATGGTACAAACAGGTAAAATAAGCAAAAATTTCTTGCCTAAGTCACAGCAAGCAGATGGTTGGATTGTAGATACGGGAGCATCTGACCATATGACCGGGTCAATGGATGTCTTTGAGACTTATGGAAAGTGCAACAATAGGATTAACGTGTGGGTTGCTGATGGAAAAATCTCTACAGCAGTTGGAAAGGGCACAGTTTACTTACCGAATATGATATTGAAATCTGTTTTACATGTGCCTAAATTGACATATAATCTGTTGTCAATCAGTAAGTTAACAAAAGATCTGAATTGTATTGTGACTTTCTTTCCTTCTCACTGTGAATTTCAGGACCGTTTTTCGGGGAAGATGATTGGCATTGCTAGGGAAAGAGATGGCCTATACTACCTCTCAGGAGCCGGGGATTCCAGTAGAGTTAAGTCAAATAATAAAATGTCCATGTCAGTTGTGTCTAATTATGATATTATGTTATGGCATCAACGCTTAGGACATCCAAGTTTTTCCTATATGAAACTTTTGTATCCAAATCTTTTCATCAATAAAGAAGCACTTTCTTTTCAGTGTGAAAATTGTGTTCTTGCCAAACAATCAAGAGTCAATTATCCACCACATACTTACAAACCCTCCAAACCTTTTCATTTAATCCATAGTGATATTTGGGGTCCATCCAGGACAATTAATTTAACTAGAACTCAATGGTTTATCACTTTCATAGATGATCATACAAGGGTTTGTTGGGTATACTTGATGAAAGATAAATCAGAGGCACTTTACTGGTTCAAACAATTTCATAAGTTTATCAAAAATATTTTTCAATCCAATATCCATGTCCTTCGAACAGATAATGGGAGGGAGTATTTTTCGAGTGAATTTTCCCAATATTTGGGGGATAATGGGATACATCATCAAAGTTCTTGTGTTGCCACACCTAAACAAAATGGGGTTGCAGAAAGAAAAAATCGTCACTTGTTGGAAGTTGCTCGGTCCATAATGTTTTCTAGTTCTATTCCAAATTCCTTTTGGGGGGAGGCAATTCTTACGTCAACATATTTAATTAATCGTCTACCCTCAAAAACGCTTCAATTCAGAACTCCTTTAAGTGTCCTTCTTAATCATTTTCCAAATGTACATCTTTTCAATTCTCTGTCCCCAAAGGTGTTCGGTTGCACGGTGTTTGTCCATAATAAACAGCCTAACCGAAACAAACTCGATCCCAAGGCTTTTAAATGTGTATTCGTCGGATATTCTCCAACCCAAAAAGGATACAAATGTTTTTCTCCATTTCTTAAGAGATTCTTTGTCTCGTGTGATGTGACATTTTTTGAACATCAACCTTTCTATCCTAACACCCTTCTCCAGGGGGAGAATTCTAATGAAGGTCATTGGGATCCTACTATATCCATGCCAATATCACAAGATGTCTTTCCTTTACCCATGAATTCTGCTCTCATGGAACCACAAAATGTTAGTGTACGTCCAATACCCGAGAACTCAACTCCAACTCCAACACCAACACCAATCCCTATCCCTAGCACTATTTTGAGTCATGATCGAGGAGAAGTAGTTTCTCAAAGACCGTTTCAAGTTTACTCTCGAAGGCCAAACGCTCCTCAGAAAGACCAATCATTGAACCGAGAACGGGACCCTGGTGAGACCAGTGACTTGGATCTGCCAATTGCAGTACGGAAAGGGGTAAGAACATGCACAAAGCATCCTATTTCTAATTTTATAACCTGTGCAAAGTTATCTTCTGGATTTAAAGCTTTTACAACAAAGATTGATAGTGTGGACATTCCCAAAAACATCCACGAGGCTTTAAAAGATCCAAAGTGGGAGAAAGCAGTGCAAGAGGAGATGAGAGCATTGCATGATAGTGGAACTTGGGAAGTAGTTGACTTACCAGAGGATAAGAAAGTGGTTGGAAGCAAATGGGTTTTCACAGTGAAATATAAGGCAAATGGAGAGGTGGAGAGGTATAAGGCTCGATTAGTGGCACAGGGCTTCACACAGACACATGGGATTGATTATGAAGAAACATTTGCTCCAGTAGCAAAACTCAACTCCATCCGGGTTCTCTTATCTCTTGCAGCAAACCTAGACTGGGAACTACACCAACTCGATATAAAGAATGCGTTTCTAAATGGAAATCTTGATGAAGAAGTGTACATGAAGATTCCACCTGGATTTGAGTCAGAGCTAGGTAAAGTTTGTAAATTGAAAAAATCGCTATATGGTTTGAAACAATCCCCACGTGCATGGTTCACCAGGCTTAGCTCAACTCTCACACGAATAGGATATAATCAAGGGAAGGCTGATCACACTGTCTTCATTAAGATGGGAGAATCTAGAAAAAGAGCAATTCTTATTGTGTACGTGGATGATATCATAGTTACAGGTGATGATAATGTTGAGATTCACAAACTCAAGAATCAATTGAAGGAAGAATTCGAGGTTAAAGATCTAGGACCCCTGAAGTATTTCCTTGGTATGGAAGTTGCTAGAAGTAAAGAGGGTATTTTCATTTCTCAGAGGAAATACATTCTTGACCTACTAGAAGAAACTGGAAAATTGGGATGCAAACCAGTAGGAACTCCTCTTGAGAAGAATTGGAAGAGTAAGATTAAAGATGATGAGCCCCCGGTGGATGTAGGAAGATACCAACGCTTGGTTGGTAAATTAATTTACTTGTCTCTCACACGGCCTGACATTGCATATACGGTGAGTGTAGTGAGCCAGTATATGCATTCACCTACTCAGAGACATTTAGATGCTGTAAATCACATTTTGAGGTATCTCAAAGGAACTCCAGGAAGAGGACTAATGTTTTTGAAAAATGAGAACAGAACTATAGAAGGGTATGTTGATGCAGACTGGGCTGGAAGTGAAGATGGTAAGTCAACTTCAGGATATTGCACTAAACTGTGGGGTAACTTGGTTACGTGGAGGAGTAAGAAACAGACAGTTGTGGCAAGGAGTAGTGCTGAAGCAGAATTTCGAGCCATTGCACAAGGAGTTTGTGAGGTTATATGGCTGGAAAGGTTAATGCAAGACTTGCAAATTGCAGTTTGCTCTCCAACTAAGTTGCATAGTGACAGCAAATCTGCCATCAGCATTGTAAACAATCCAGTCCAACATGATCGAATGAAACATGTTAGAATTGATCGAAGTTTTATCAAGAATGAAATCGAAAAAGGAGGTATCGACTTGTGCTACATCTCCACTCATGCACAAGAAGCAGATATCTTGACCAAAAATCTACTGAAACCGAGCCATGAAAGTCTCATCCGCAAGCTTGGAATGCGAAATATCTATTCCTAAGCTTGAGGGGGAGTGTTGGAGATTGAATTTTAGTCAATTGTAAATATTCTGGTTGTATTTTTTCCTTTATTAGTTGATTTAGTAAAAATAGGAAGGTATAAATTAGGGAGATATTAGAGAGATATTATAGGAGATATTATAGGATTTGTTTAGCATAATTTAGGGATTCTATGTGTCTTTATTCCTTTTGTGGCTTTGTCCTTAAGTGTATATATTCTGACAAGTTAATGAGAAATATCAAGCAAGAATTATTTTTATTTTGTGTGTTCTTGTTTCACTTTTCTTCTTTTCTCGGTAGGTATGGGGAAAGGAGCAAAACCAGCACATAATAATTCTAATGACGCTCATGTTCTGATGAATAAGGTGAATTATTAACTAAAAATGCATCACAGTATGCAAAGTTGACATACCACATTCTTTGTCATAAGCCTGTCCTTGAGTGCCTTCAGTGCTGGTTCTAGATCGCTTTTCTCCAAATTTGCCTTTCCCGCAATACTGAGTTCACAAGAATAAATCAAATAATGAGTTGGATGTGCAACAATTCACTTGAACACCAATGTTAACATCCCTATGGGATTTAAGTAAAATTGACACTATAATGAAGAAAAATGAAGGGAATTAAGTGGCAATAACCCTCAACACAATTGGAGTTCTTCAACAGCATAAATTTCTTGCTACTTTATGCATTGCTTCTAGCTCATCTCATGGCATGCAATAACTATCAGATGCAGTGCACATGAAATATTTTAAACGAAAATAAAGCACATTAACTATCATTGTTCAATTTCAGTCAACCACCAAAAGGACTCAATCTAAATGTTAAGCAACGTTTTATAGGAGGCCAAGAGGTAGCCCAAGTGGGGGAGGGGCTCCTCACCAGGTACAACACCTGGATTCGAGCCTCAGGGGGTTGGGTTGGGGGGGAAAAATCATTTTATAGCCTGAACAGTGATCCTATACAGGTAGATGAAAATACAGTACATATAACAATTACCAATAGAAGTACTCTTTGAAGATGAGCACAACGACATGAACGACTAGCATTAACTTCTTAAAAAAAGAAAAATGTAAATTTTTACCCTCACACATTATTAATATTTTGCAAATAACGCAGAGAGAGTTCCTGAAAATGCGCCAAAGAATGAGTAAATTAAATCCTGTGACATCGAATTCAGACGAAGTTTTATATAAATAATGATCCATTAAAATAAGTAGAAAGACACTTGAACATCCCCTTCAGCTCTTTCTTTCTTCTTGTGATCATACAAGAGCCACCCATTTTATTCATTTGAACATTTACTCATGACTTAGAGTTCTATATGACAGAGAGGAGTTAAGAAGCTCAAGACTTGATACGTCACACATTTCTAGCACAGATGAAAATTCAAATGAGAACCAAGGTACCAAAAAGATAGTATAGTCCTATCCTATGACAAACCATATGGAAAAACTCACATTCAGATTATTTAAAATGTTCACGTCTATAACGGGCTGTCAGTGCCATACATACATGCATTTTTGCAGCTTCAAAGGCTAATTATTTAAAATATAAAACTCACATTCAGATTCTGGTTAATATGTTTAAACAAGTACGGAAAATGGTCAAATTCATACATAATGTCTCTCAAAAGATTATTACCTCTGGAAATGTAAAAGTTGGAGCTATAATTCCTCTCGGTGAAGGAGAAGTTGTATGTCTTAATACAGAACCCTGTTCATTAATTTATCTGCTCGATATTTCCTTAAATCATTTATAATTTTTCCCTCTTCACAGGCAGGAAAATTTCATTTAGTTTTATTAAATTTCAACAGGATGGGGTGTGGTGGCATTTCCAAATTCCAAGCTTGGATTGCATGTAAACAACAATCAAAATTTCTGAAGAGAAAATACAACCACACATAAAGCTTTAGGCATTCCAGTCACTGAATTAGCATCTAAAGTAGCTGAATGGGCACATAGACAAAGTCACAAATACGAAACAAAATTCCAAACTTAAAAAGCATGATGATAAAACATATTATCATTTCAACCACCACAAGAATAATTGAATAAGTTTTAATAATATGAATTAAGTAGGAGATCAAGAATTTTCTCCTTTATTTGGCTGTGAGAGATGAAATTTACCT
The DNA here is from genome assembly GCA_963555705.1 of Ligustrum vulgare. Taxonomy (NCBI): domain Eukaryota; kingdom Viridiplantae; phylum Streptophyta; class Magnoliopsida; order Lamiales; family Oleaceae; genus Ligustrum; species Ligustrum vulgare. The sequence goes on along the minus strand of OY743176.1, from coordinate 4,646,887 downwards.
CTGGAACATGGATGAGAACCAGCCTTTCTTCTTTGTCTCAACCTTAGCATTCTTCCCCATGTCCTCCTCCTCAGATTCACTTTCACCGCTTATAATATCCTCTTTGTCCATCATACTCTCACCATGATCTGCTTCTACAATTGGTATATTCTCTTCCCCATTCTCACTGACTGGATCAGTAAAGTCCAGTTTTGGCTCTATTGGTGAATCATTCCAAACTCTATTCTTTTTCACTGCTTTTTTCTTTGGTTCTACCTTGGAACCTTTGTTAACAGTGGTATCAGTTTTCTTTCCACCTTTAGCCCTAATCTTCTGTAGCTTATTTACATCAAAAGCCCCAACATTGGAACTTCCATTCTCTTTACCATTAACATTAACCATTCTGGGAAGTTCCCCATTTACAACATGATTTTTGTTAAAATTTCCATTTTCCAACAAGTGACCTTTCAGCTTGTCACCATCTCCACCCCCATTTTCAGATTCACCTCCACTGTTTTTTTTATTGCTTCCATCCATACTGCCAATTAGCACCTGTCCTTGCTTCTTACCAAGATTGTTATTTATAGGCCTGCCAATCTGTTTTGATTTCTTCATTTCCTCTGCGTGAGCCTCAGCTTCTTTCTTAAGCTGCTGAAATATGTCATCAAAGTCATTGTAGGAAGTCCGTTTTGGATCATAAATTTCAGAGAACTCTCGCTTAACCATTGCAAGCAAGTTGTCCACATACAAGAGATGGAGAATCCGCTGATACACAGCAACAAATACAAGCCCAAGCTCATTGTGAAATGTCCATTTAAGAGTGTAAGAAGCACCCGGTGCATCATAATTGTATGATGCAGCACCAGATCGTTCCTCCAAAAGGCAGGACCTAATCAGCGTGTCAATGGGAGAACCTCTAAGAGCATTTCCAAGCTCTTTGCACGTCCAGAGGATTAAACCTCCTCTAGTAAATATTAGTAACTGCTCTAACATCTCTAAAACTTAAAAACAACCCTGCAACAAATAATCAAAATAAGTTAATTGGCCATTGAAATATTCAAAATAAAAATTTATATCTTGATTAGTGCACAAGCAACTAACTACATATAACAGCGACGCTATTTACATGTACATAATTAACATCACCAGAATCTATTGTGTTAAATCCGTGGAAATGTTGATTTGGGTTGTTGTTAAATCAATTAATAACTTTCAAACCCCTAAACTGAACTCCAGTAATGGCTTACATAATGCACCTATCTTGGACTGAACATCGGATGCACATACTCAAGCACGAACAGGCACAAGCGAGTACATAAACAGACACACGATTCATTAGAAAAAAAAAATCTGAAAACAGTACAAGATCACGAGCATCAAATAGTTAAATCACAGATTCAATAGGATTCGAACATTAACAGAGACACAAGATTCCAATACGAAGCACTATTTATTAATGCACTAAATATGATTGCAATTTGCATATGGATTTTCACGTTGAATATACAGACACAAATATGAGTGAGACTCTCGAAAGGTCAGAACAAAAGTTGAACGGAAATTCAGAAACCGATTTTCCCATCAAAACACGAGTCCTCAACGATCTAAAATCCCAAAACTAACACGACAATAAAAAATCAATTATCAGCAACAAATATACATACAGAAACACAGATCAGAGAGCAACAAAAAAACCAAAAATAAAAATAAAAAAATCAAACCAGGAAAAGAAAAAAAAAAATTAACCGACTCTAAATAACAAAAACATAAAATCCAACGAACTTGAACCGAAATAATCGAGAGGAAACAGAAGTAATCACCTGTCTACAACTTTTCTGAGGAAATCTGAGAAGAACTAAAGAAGAAAAGAAATAAATGGGAATGCGAAATGGATAAAAAATGGGGAATTATAAAATGTGCAGAGGGTCGAAATATATACGCGTCGGGAAGTCCGTTTGACTTGGTTGGCCTAAGATGGTGTGCGGCCGTGCGGGTTACTTTGCAATTTGAGTGGGCACATTTTTTCCGAAATCGGTAGAACCGGATCGGAGCTAATTAGAATCGATCCATCCAGATCCTGTACTATCAAGAAAAATTTTCGATTTGGTACTTGTATTTAGAATTGAACAGGAATCGATCCGATCCCGGTTCTTATTAATTGGAACCAACAGTAATTCGGTCCTCTTGTATATTGATTTTTTTTTTAATATAAATCGTGAAACGGTGAAACCGTTTAGGCAAGTTTTCATTTGACCAAAATTCATTTCTATTCCCAACTTCCCACATAAATAGTATCATCCTCCAATTCCATCCAATCTATTTGATTCTTTACTTTATATAATCAACTAGTATATGACATTATCATGATGTAAAAATTTGTTAATAAAACAGGAACAAATCACATTATGAGCAACATTGAACTACCTACTTGCCTTAAAATTTGCCAACCACCAAATGTTGCAACAACACCCCAAATATAATTTGAAAAAATAGGTCCTAGCATCAAATTAAAAAGGTCCCTTATCAAAGTTAGCATTCATTCTTTTAAGTTTCATTAGTTTTATTGTTCAAAAAAAAAAAAAAAACTCAACATATGCAGTCCTAGCATGAAATCTTGAGTGTGGGATCAGATCCACATGTACTAATGTCTCAATTTAGAAAGGAACCAAAATACTTGGAGATATTGTTGAGCACTTTCGTTAACGTATCTTAGAAAATATCCATGCTTGAATGAATGGAAAATATCCATGCTTGATATGAACTGAAGACTTGTGCCTCTTGACCGAAGATGTACACGAAATTAACGTGCATTACCATTTATTTCGTCCAGAATCAAGAACAAATGCACATATTACTCCAAGCCATATATGATTCAAAATTGCTATTAACGTGTCCATGATAAAGCAGTACCCAGAAACAGAAGATTATGTAGCTTCTGCATCTTAATTATCGAATGTTAACAATGATTAGAATTAGTGATATTGAAGCAACGGGCTGCTCTTGAACGTGGAGGAAAATATTAAATTTGAGGTAATTCATATGACCAGTTCTGCGAGGTTTATGACCTGCTACTAAAAAGCATAAGAATCCACAAAACCAACAACAAACCATTTCAATTCACATCTTGAAACCCTCATATTCAATAAAAAAAGGCTCAATCAATTACCTAAATTCCAGTGAATGATTTGTGAAGTTCTTCTTCAAGCACATTCCCATTATATGCCTCATCAACATTGGTTTCACCATTTTCATGTTGCACTTCAATTAAGGCTTCTGAAGTATTGTCAATGTATCCCAATGTTTTGGAACTTGAATACTCAGTATCTTATCACAAATTTCATCCCAGGCTGAACATACTTGCGATAACAAAATCAAGAACAAAATATATAGAATTTCCATCAAAATATATAGAACTTCCATTGTCGTCTATAACATGCATTCATAGTGCTCAAGTTGAATATAAATTGATGTTTACGCCAGTTTTCCCTTTCAAGAATATTGGGTAAAATAAAGAAAAAATAATGTTATACATTTGTTTAATTAACTATTGTTGTAATTTGGGTGGCAGTTTCCCTTGTAGAAAGGTGTCAAAGGGCCCAAGCTACAAACCAACCAGCACCCTACCAAAGCAAAATCGAGAGCCCCTCACCACACATCGAACACAAATTTCCAAAAGCCATACACAAAAAGCACTAAATCGAAAAATTAAGGAAGAAATTGCCTTTGCATCACCATCTCATGCCATCCCATCCAAGTAGTGGCTTTCCGTCATTTACAGTTTGAGATAGCAGGCATCATGCAGAGATCTTTCTGCTTTATCCAACATATGAGGGTTGCCAATGGAACAAAGATGACATTAGTAAGGGCAAGGTCTCATAGATAAAATAACTTCTTATTCCCAAGAGGCAAAAGAGAGTAGCAAACTCTACTTCAATATCATAAAATGGTTGGACAAAATACTAATTCACTCAATTGACCAAATAAAGCTACATAATTGTGTAATTACAGTTACATGGCTTACACTATGAAGCCCTTCCTTGAACATGGCTTAAAATAAATTTCTTACACTATTAAGCCCCTACTTAGAAAAACTTTATGATTCAAGGGCAGAAAAGTATCAAATTACACACACTCCATATCACTTCATTCATGAGAAACAGATAGTGTACATGGTTAGTTCCCTTCCCAAAAGTAACTCTGTTTCAGCCCCTTCTTGTCTATTTCCTACTCTACAAAATTTATCGTGGTTAAAATAAGAAAAAAAATAGCAAGGTCCAAATCATACCAGCTATACATGCAGCATTGGCAAAACCTGCGGAAACTACTGTTTCGGGAGGCAGAATATTATTTCTTATGAAAACGTCAACAGGTCCATCCATTCCGTTATCAGAAAAATCCAAGAAAGCCAAATTCTGAAAGCCACAAATTTCATCAGGAATCTGTCAAGATAGTTCGTTCCCTAAGATATCTAAATACTCAAGTTGCTTAAGATTTCCAATCTCTGGTGGAATATTATTTCTTGTGAAAACGTCAACAGGTCCCTCCAATCTGTTATCAAAAAAATCCAAGAAAGCCAAATTTTGAAAGCCAAAAATTTCATGGTAAGCCAAGACTTAACTGCTTAGATGTCTCAGTTCGTGCCGCTTTCATTGAATGCTCCTCTTCACTTGGTCTCTTCTGTTTGAGTGAGCCTAAATTCACAATAAGTACAGAAAAAAATGAAGCCTTTCATTTATCCATTAAAAAAACATATGATAAGCAACTATCAAATCTTGCTCCTACATCTGAATTCCAAGATAAAATGGTTAATATCATTCCATATTCTACCTTAGCTTTTGTAATGGCTTCATCTACTTCTTTTCTCACTTCTTTCTCAATATCCTGACAAAAAAAAAAAAAGTAAGAACAGCCAAAAATGTCTTAGACCCTATTTGAGCCCCATTCTCTAAAAGCATATTTTCAGTTGCTGTGTTTTCGAGGTTTTTTAGTGTGTCCTTTCAGATTGAAATGGTTTTTCAGAAGAATCCAGTGAAACCAATTCCAACCTTATGAAAAAACCACCATCGAATTGAGAAATGGTTTTTCAGAAGAATCCGGTGAAACCAATTCCAAGCTTCTGAAAACATCGAAATCGCACCACCACCACCGCAAGATCCCACCCACTAATCCGGCGAGAAATGGTTTTTCAGAAGATTGGAATTGGTTTTCCTTACCCGGGTGTCACGCAGTGAAAATGCTTATCTCCCCATTCGGTTCGGCAAGTCGGCAACAGTTAGGCGGGTGGCCTATTTTACCATCAAGTGCTCTAATGATATGATCATATTGCAGGTATTTCCCTTACATCCTACTCATCAGCGTGCGTGTGTGCCAGTTATTCTGCCTTGCCGGCCAATGAATGAGAGGTAAGCTACCTAGAGGCTAGAAACCTCGGGAGCTAAACCTGCGATCCGTGAAACCGGGTCAAGTTCCAATTCAAAACCTACTTTAGAATCGAGCTTCATATATGTCCCCACAAATGAAACCTGTATCAGACTCGACCCCTAAACCTTTACAGGAACCAGCTCTTAAATCAGGGTACCTTATACAGATGACCCAGTCGCCATCACCACCTGTTCACTAACTTTTTACAAAAAATGAGCTTCGAGATTTTGACCGAGCTTTCGATTGCTGAAAAAATGGTGAAGGGACCGTGAGCTGAAGATATTAGAGACAGAGAGTGAGGTTGGGAGAGATAATGGTGGATTTTTTTACCGTTCAGTTTCCAATTTGAATAAAGAAATGGTTTATGCTCCATTTTCTTTTGAGCGCTCTGTCCAAACAAACCTACTTCAATGATCCATCACTTTTTATGCAGTCTGACACATGATTATTCAGACCTCATTTGCACTGTTGAAAAAATTAAAAATTGTCAAACACAAGCTTTCTGTGGAAGCTATTGCAATTACAGATTTTAAAATGGCAGGGGCGCCATTTGGTAGCCTTTCTTTATCAATTTTTTTTTTTTTTTTTGAAAAAAAAAAGTTACTGATGCCCAGGCGGGAAAATGTTGCTGAACTTTGTTCCTTTTATATAATATATAGATTTAACTCCCAGTTTAAGTTTTAACTCACAATTCCCAAACTCAAATCTAAATCTTTCAGAATTACCTAAATCCTAAATAATTTTACAAACAAAACTATAAAACCTGTTGATATGGAATTCCGATTTTCGAAGGCAAATTTGCGCAAAAGAAAATTTTTTAAAAGTAGCATTGAAAGAAATTTTTAATCTTTATTAGGAACATTTTATTTTAATATTTTCAAATGTAAAGAACCGAACCGGACCGACCCAGAACCAATGGTTCAGTTCCGTAGCCAAATATGGAACCAATGGTTCCATTACTTAGATTCCCATTAATAATCGGTTCGGTTCCTTTCGGAATCGGACCGCGCCCACTCCTACTTTGCAAGCAGTTCGATTAGTGGCTCTATTGGTTAAAAGTTTTATTTTATGTTTAAAAATATTTTTTTTTTCCATATTTTCGAGGTACGATGTGTAGTTTAAAAGTAGAGAAAAAAAATATATGTGATAAAAAAAATAATTTGGTTAAAAGAGGTATGATATATAATTGAAATACCCGAATCGATCCACCCGTTTTCCCAAACCTACTTTTTGCTCTTGTTATTGCGTGCATGTAACAAGCTTGATTTAACAAGATAATAAAGAGATTGAAACCATCCACGAGGAGAAATCCTGCTACTACTTAAAAGTTTACTAGATTCATGGATTGATTGTCCCTACCTAAAAGTCTTCAATCGTGATCTAAAAAATTTGTAAATTAACATTTACATCTCAATAAATCTAAATCAAAATTTATATTACGAACAAATCAATCTAAAAAGTCAAATTTTGGTAAAGAAAAAATATTAAAAAATAAAAAATTGTGCAAATTAGTATAAAAAACTCAAATTGTAATGTGAATTAATATAATAGATATTTAAATTATATACCTCACATAAAGATTTTATGAATTAATAGTTATTTTTTATTTCATTTTGTTTCACTTGAAGATGTAAAAGAAGATATAAATTTACATTTAAGGCTATGTTTATTTTCACCTTTGTAAGAAAAAAATTTCTTAGCTAAAGGATAAGATAACATTTTCTTGAAAAATAGACATATATGTACTTTATTTGATTTGATTGTACCTAGAAAATATTTTCAGGCCAAATGCTACAAACAAACAAATAAAGTTGAAAAATATTTTTTTTGACGTTACATTTCCCTTGAAAATATTTGCAATTAAACGAAGCTTAATTTACATTTTTGACCGAAATTTTAAAATACATTAGCTTTGCATCCCACAATTGAAGACCGTTCCGATGACTTTGAAGATGTAAAATATTAAAAAATTTATTATACATAATGATTGGAGATGCTCTAATTACATGATAGTGGTCTAGGAGCGAAATACCAAAGTTTCTACTTCGTTATACATCTTCAATTAACACACTACTATGGCCTCATTACACACAGTGGACAGAGTCCACTGTATATCACCTGTTATTCAAGCTCTTATCCTCGATACTTTTACCACAATCACTAAGGCATGGGTGGGAGTAATGAGAAAACACGGTAATTGGAGAGTGCACATTTCGTCTGAGATTACAGATTACTCCCGCAATGAGTAGGCACTAAAATAGGCTTTCACAGGCCTCAATATCGGATGCTTGTGAATCTAGCACCCCCTTTCCAGTAGGATCGGAGTTAACAATCCTCATCGTAGAGGAGGCAGCCAAGACTAGTTTCCCAATTATCTCACCGAAATTGGCCGGGGCCTTTGGTAAATCAATTGCAAGATCATCCAATAGTGAGGCGTAGAGGAGGCATCCAGTGACCAAGTCATTAAAAGTAATAACTTTCTTCACAAACAAGTACTCTAGAAGCTTTGCAACTGGCTCTACACAAGGTGGATTTTTCTCCAGCCCAAGGGAAATGGACTCCTTGACAATTTCAGGATGATAAGCTGGGGACTTCAGTTCCTCAATGCATTGTAATGCTTCATCCAGAAGTCTGACACTAAAATATTCATCCAGAATCGAAATTGTTTTTCTCCTAAGTTCGTCTGGATTCTTCACTGAAGCGAGATTTGCAGGTTTGTCAATTACTGGTGCAGCAGACGCTGTTGGTGTGGGTCTACTTGGGGAAGGGACTTGTAATCCAGGGCCTACAGCATATTCACAGGCCTCAATATCGGATGCTTGTGAATCTAGCACCCCCTTTCCAGTAGGATCGGAGTTAACAATCCTCATCGTAGAGGAGAATATGGCTTTCTGGAAAAAGTCATCACCCACCTTTTTCAGAATCTCCCTCACCAACTTGACGTCGAGCCTGCCAGCCAAGACTAGTTTCCCAATTATCTCACCGAAATTGGCCGGGGCCTTTGGTAAATCAATTGCAAGATCATCCAAAAGTGAGGCGTAGAGGAGGCATCCAGTGACCAAGTCATTGGAAGTAATAACTTTCTTAGCAAACAAGTACTCTACAAGCTTTGCAACTGGCTCTACACAAGGTGGATTTTTCTCCAGCCCAAGGGAAATGGACTCCTTGACAATTTCAGGATGATAAGCTGGGGACTTCAGTTCCTCAATGCATTGTAATGCTTCATCCAGAAGTCTGACACTAAAATATTCATCCAGAATCGAAAATGTTTTTCTCCTAAGTTCGTTTGGATTCTTCACTGAAGCGGGAGATGCAGGTTTTTCAATTACTGGTGCAGCAGATGCTGTTGGTGTGGATCTACTTGGAGAAGGGACTTGTAATCCAGGGCCTACAGCATATTCACAGGCCTCAATATCGGATGCTTGTGAATCTAGCACCCCCTTTCCAGTAGGATCGGAGTTAACAATCCTCATTGTAGAGGAGAATATGGCTTTCTGGAAAAAGTCATCACCCACCTTTTTCAGAATCTCCCTCACCAACTTGACGTCGAGCCTGCCAGCCAAGACTAGTTTCCCCATTATCTCGCCGAAATTGGCCGGGGCCTTTGGTAAATTAATTGCAAGATCATCCAAAAGTGAGGCGTAGAGGAGGCATCCAGTGACCAAGTCATTGGAAGTAATAACTTTCTTAGCAAACAAGTACTCTACAAGCTTTGCAACTGGCTCTACACAAGGTGGATTTTTCTCCAGCCCAAGGGAAATGGACTCCTTGACAATTTCAGGATGATAAGCTGGGGACTTCAGTTCCTCAATGCATTGTAATGCTTCATCCAGAAGTCTGACACTAAAATATTCATCCAGTATCGAAATTGTATTTCTCCTAAGTTCGTTTGGATTCTTCACTGAAGCGGGAGATGCAAGTTTGTCAATTACTGGTGCAGCAGATGCTGTTGGTGTAGGTCTACTTGGGGCAGGGACTTGTAATCCATGGCCTATAGCATATTCTCCATATTCAGCAGGACGGAAAGAAGGTGCGCCACTACCCTGTAAGAGGGCACTAGATCTGTTACTCATGGAACCACCGCTACCCTGAGGCAGAAGTTGCTGGTTCAAGGACGGTGACTGTATCAATGGTGGTTGGACACGCCCAGCTGGCTGAACTGTTGAACCATCACCTCTTGGCATTGATCGGGAACTAGGAACTTCCCATTTGTCATTATCAAGTCCAGGCATCTTTGTTGTCCCTGGCATTCCATGCATCATGCCACCTGCACCAGGGCAATTAATAGGCAAGCCACCAGGACTAATACTCCCTTGAACCCCATAGGCAATGTTTCTATTATTTCTAATGCTAGCAGAAGCACGTGGGTGCCACACAAGATTCTTACGTGCTGAGTGAATCTCGGTGATGGTTTTGGCTTTCAACTGGAAAATCACAGAACAATGTCATAAAGTTTGCAAAAGGAAAACCTCGTAAAGTGACATTAAGCCTTTTGTTTGGTGGAAATTAAAATTTTAAAATCAGATTTTTAGTAGGTTTTGTTAAAAGTTGATGAGTTGTTTGGTTGAAAAGTTGTGGGTCCCATAAAATATGTAGTTGAAATTAATTATTGACTTTTGATTTAGATTAAAATCTGATTTTAAGTTTACCAAACATGAGCTAAATAGGCTAGGAGGGATCACCTCTTCAAGGCTGGGAACCCAATCATTTGAACGCAGATCAATAACATCACGAATCATAAACCTCAACCGTGGAGCTAGCTGAGGGTTTGCAGACACTTCCTTCAACTGACTGAAATACTTATCATTAATACGCCTTGATTTTTGGTTCTCATCGAGCTGTTTCCCGATGGTGATAAAGAACTGGCATATGGCTTCAACATTCTCCTCAGCCGGACAAGTCTTCGTATCAGGGCCTATGAGCTCCTGTCTTGCAAATCCACGTTGTAAGACCATCTTAAAAATAATAAATACAAATCAAGATATTAGGAAGAGAAAAAAGAAGATGGGGAGAGAGATCCATCAAGAACCTGAACAATGTGGTGGACAATCTTCTCTGGAACCATCTTTTGCTTCAAAAGCTCTCCAATTAGGCGAATGTTCCCGAGAGTACGGAGTTTGAGCAACCTTTCTTTATCTCTTCTTTCCAACACTTGCTCGGGGGCAGTCATCTGCCTGAGCTCTGCCCGCAATTGGTCAGCCCCTTCAAATGCCTCCTGACAGATATTCAAAAGAACTCTCTTGAATGTGATTTCTTTTCCACCAGGCTCATCAGATGGAAAGGGAGGTAGTTTTTCATTCAGATCAGAACATAGTTGTGCATACATGGGACAAAATGTTGGCTCCAGCACAGCCTTGTCAAATATCAAAGAGACAACTCCCTGTACAGAAAATAAAACAACATAATTACCAGCATAATCAGGCTAGATGTACATGAAGACATAAAGAAGAATCGAAATCCCAGTTTAAAGACACAAGTTTTACAACCTTCAAAATGGTAGCTGTTCTAATCCCGGATTCAATAAGTTGGCGCTTAAGGGGATCAAATTTCTTAGGAGTCAGCTTGTCCAATATTCTGCAACAAGAATTATTGGTCAGAAACTCAGAATCATATGTTAGCATAGGAATTATGTCACGAAATAATCCTAAAATAAATAAATATTAAACCAACAGCCATCAATAGCATCTTCACGATCTGATCCTAGCTTGGACATCTCTGGATGGGAAATTATTATCTTCATCGTGTGCAAAAGCATCTACACGATCTGATACTAGCTTGGACATCTGGATGGGAAATTATTATCTTCATCGTGTGCAAAAGCTAAGCTGTCACCAACATATAGTGACAGAAGTGGCTCGTGAATTTAAGAACTTGAAAAAGAATTTGGATACAAGTCATACAAAAAGGGATTTTGGTGGGACTTAATTGCGATAATAGCTGCTAAGAAGCACATACTCTCCTACTATGGTCGTAAATTCAAGTCTGACAAGTATCTAAAGTCGACACTCTAGAACACGTGTGGCTTCGTACTTTTCATATACTTGTAAATTTCCAATACTCAAGAGGGGCACTTCTTGAACTCGCCTTGGACACGTTTCCAACACATCGTGTGGCATGTCTCAAGGAACATTATCTCTACAAATCAAGGCATAAAAAGTCACATTTTGTATATTTTGGAACATAAAATTAGTTAAGTGTTTAATTATAAAAAAATTAGTGGGAAAAAAAGACAATAATGTGAGGAAAACATATACTCTTTCCGTAGTAATTTATAATTTAACCCAACGTTGTCTCAAATCACTCCTCTGATTCAATTCAATATGTATAAAATGTGCAAAAACCAAAACTATAAAGGTATCATCTTTCACAAAAAATATATATGAGAAAGATGATGTATAAATGTAAAATGTAAAATGTAAAAATTTCGTGTCCATGTCTGTGCTTCCAAGAATAGCATATTGAACATTTAAACATGTTTGAGTTCGATAAGTTGCAACAAAAGAAGTTTATCATAAATCAGAACATCACACAATAAATGCAATCTAACACTGGGAAAAAATTACTCTTTCACTCTTTTTAAGATACGCTCCTCAGAAAAAGTCCATCTCCAAGAAGAACAGGGCTCCTCTTTCTTGATTAAAGAGGGAGTAGCCGTATGACCTCCCTGTTTCATAGACAGAAGAAGCTGCTCATTATTCTTAACTTTTATGATAGAATTAGGCATAATAGCACCAAGTTAACTTACTTTATCAACACCAGTAATCATCTCCTCCGATATGGCATCATCAGTTGCAAAACTGATCACCTTTTCAATCTCAGTTCCCTGAATCTGCAGCATCTCGTCGAGCTGCAAGAATTAAATTGACAAGGCAAAATTATTTATCAGGTACATATTCACACACAGCACGTCAAGTGGTGTATAACCTCTTCCGCTTCAATCACCGTCCTCGGAAAACCATCAAGAATGCATCCCTTCTGACAAGAAAGTATCTTCAAGTCTTCATCAATTAAACCATCATTAAGAACAAGTTTCCCCTAAAAGAAAACAAAATAATCAAATCAAAAAAAGCAAAATGTGAAGGGGACATATCTTAACAGTTTCATCCGGCCGGAGTAGATTTTTACCTTAACTATAGCTTCTTCATCCTTTTTGGCGACCGGAGTATTAGCTCTCAACATATCACCATCACCATTGGCCAAAAGACACAGACAGTACTCATCGTTGATGGTGGGGGATTGAGTACCGCTTCCTGAAGCCGAGGGTCCTGACACAAGGTGGCCATTGTTGTACGATGAATGAGAATTTTTTAACATTTCACAATACTAGTCAGGCATCATGTAGCACACTTTCAGTCATTGGTGATCGTAGAACCTCTTAAAGAATCATTAGGGCAAGGGTTTAAAAAATAGTATATAAATGAATAAGATTAACAATACACTGGGAACCACAATTTGGAAGTTCAGATTTGTGAGATTTTTGCTCTGGGAAACTATATCCAGCTAATGTACTTTAATCAACAAAGTTGATCTATATCAATACTCTTGGTGGAAGTTGGGAACTTTACCAAAAAACAAAAAATAATAATGCAAATGAAAATGAAAATAAAAGTCTAATCAAAACATAAGGCTGATAGGAAAAGTATATACAAGATTTTAAAAATATAGCAATACACAAGTGTACAGTGCCGATTCATATTGTATGTTACCAATGAGAATAAAGGTTTTGTCGGACTTTGAAGCGCACTTCATGCGGTGAAGAAGCTCAGTCATTATGTCCGCTGATGGAATGTCCTTCAAATCCAACCTCCTGCTTCCCATCTTCCTTGTATTTTAATGGGTGTTTCTTTATTCCCTTTTTGCTCTCTCACTCTTCTAAATTCCTTTTCTATTGCATTTGCTATCTCTGGATACGGGCTTGAAATTTGGAAGTTGGAATACGTACTTATGTATTACGTTTGGAGGAAAAGTCAAGCAAGCAAGAAGACGATGGATCGATTCCGACACTTATTCCGACTCCCATAAGTGACTGATCAGTGTGACCTGTGACCACTGTAAAATATCGTCAGTGTTTGTGTATTACAGTATTATTATTATATTAAAAAAAGAAAGGTTATTATTACTTCGTCCCGTCAAGTTCATCATTATTAACTTTTCAAAAAATTTAAAACCACACATCTATCAAAAAATTAAAAAAAAAATACAAAACTCAAAAAAATTTCCATTACCAAACAGACTCTAAAGCCCTGTTTGTTCAACTCTCTTCTCAACTATTCATCTTAATCAAGTCTATTATTTTCTATTTTTCAAATATTTTTAATCACACATTCTCTCATAATACTGCACTCTTCATCACAATTATATAAGCTTGTTTGACATTACATAGATATTAAAAAAATGTATTTAATGTCATTAAAAAGGTAATTTATATAAAGGAAATTTCAAACTTACTTTTATTTAATATCAAAACTATTATATTGAAAGTAATAAATAGAGGTACATTGATAAACAAACTAAACAAATACTTCTCGATAAATAATAAGCCAACTTTTGGTAAATGTTCTTTTTTTGTTTATAAATCACACAATTTTTCAAAAGGAAAGACAGCTTATATAATTGAGACGGAGAGTATTCAAAACCACCTTATTTGCAGAATAAGGGGGGTCAAATACAAGCTAAACATTTGTTTGGCAAACTTATTTAAAAATAAGTCTTTTACAAAAAAATTTCTCAAATCACTTTTTAACTATATATTTTTCTTTTTTATTTCTTAACTACATATTTTATCTCGAAAATATAAAAAAATATATTTTTAAATACAAATATTTTAACAAACAGAGCATAAAATGTATCTTTTGCCAGCACCAAGAAAGATTATTTGCATTCTTTTTATTTTTCTATTTAGCTCATCTGGACTCGATTTTATCCTCCCAAAATCGATTATTTCACAAGCAACCATGGGTCCCACGCTCTGTGCAATAATATACTTTTGACGGGAGGTGAACAAAAAAATCAAAATCAAGAGAACTAAACCAGAATCGAATAAAAAAAAATTGAAACTGGTCGATTCTTTATTTTTTTAGGAAAAAAATGAGAACTGAAAACTGATTGATTCCTATTTGAAAATCTAACTAAGAACTGAACATTTTTAATTTAAAAATTAAGTCCACATGAAACTTTTGACACTTTCTTGTTGCTTTACATGACAATGTGCAAGTCCAGCTTACTTAGATGTATTATAATAATTGTTGAATTTTTCACGTCGTGTTAATCTTACATAAAATTCTGTGCACCAATTTTAGAAGATTGAATATCTGATCTCTCATTCGCATTGGTTTAATGTATCCTTTTTGTGCAATATTTACAAATTAAGGCAATGATCGTTGTGTTGATATGTACTGAACAAATTTTAGGAAGGATGTGTAGTTTAATATATACATGATTTTTGTGAATGTGCGCATTAGTGAATTGTGATTTTACATTGAAGTCTGAGATAAGAGTTCATTAAAAATCATTTTTTTCTTTGAAATATATCAAGGTTCAAATGATCAAATGATTTTATGTTATGGCAAAGGTGTCTATATGCGATTATTATAATTTTTTTATTTTAGTCTGAATGATTCGGACATTTCATCATAAGCTATAGATAGAACAACGGAAAATGAAGATCTCATATTTATAATTGCTACTAAGAATATACAGAATATATACATGTCTTCATTGTTTTTAGAACCTTAATATATTCAATTTGAATATTTTACTGCAGGAATGGTTTTGTTTAAGAAATTTTGACTCAACACTTATTTATTTTTTGCGCACTATTTCACATTTGCTCAAACTTGCATTTTTTAACAAAAGAAGCAAACAAAGAACCGAAAAGTAATCGAATCGATCGGAACCGAACCTTCAGTTCTTGAATTTTGAAAATCGAAATTGAAACCGAATCAAAAATTGAAACGTCCGCCCTACTTTTGATCGAGAAAGCAACTTTTCTCACAACAATTTGATTGGTTGTTAAACTTTTGCCCGTGAAGTTGTAATTGAATTTCCTTAAATTATGGAAGGATATAATTGTCATTTGCACGAAAAAGGCTTCTACAGTAAAACTGTAAAAGTGTACCATTGCTTGAAGGAAATCAATAGTATAATCTGGGTTCGAAATCAATAGTATTACCAAATGGACAATTTGATTTTTCAAACAATTTTTAACCACACATTCTCCCAAAAATACATTTAAAAACCACATTATTTCCAAAAAAAATGGGGCTCAAAAGGGAGCTTAATTCGATAGAAATGATGAGAAAAGCTCTCTCGAACAATTTAGGCTTTATTCGATAACATTGTACCTATTATTAATTGGTTTATTGTTTTTAAGGTAAAATACGTTGTTGAAAATGGAGAGAAAAAATCAAATATGGGTAGTTAAAAAATGATTTGGAGAATTATGTTATTTATAAATTGATTTATAAATTGTAATAATTGTCTTAAAGAACAAAGTTAATTTTATTTTGCGAACAAAAAAAGAAGCATCGTTTTTTTTTTCACATTGCATTTTTCTATTATACATTTTAATTGAACCGAAATTGGGGGTTCAGTTCGATTCCAATAAAAAATAATTAGAAGCTGGAATCGATAACTGATATTGATCGATTATTGATTCTTGAACGGCATTGATAGATACCTGATTTTGAATTTCTATTTTTCATCTTTAATTGTTTGGTTAGATTTTTTTCCATGGAAATGAGTTTTCTTGCTTTTCATGCACGCACGAGTGTTCCTTGATTTCAAGGAAATCGTTTTCCAGCTAGATAGGAGAATTTATTTTTCAGGAAAAATAACGTACAATTTTCATCACGTTTGATCATTTTTGTTGTTATTAATTGATTTATTTTTTTCCCAAAAATTAACATTATTATTATCAAGTATGAATGTATGAAAAAATATTTTAAAAAATATTTTTTATTACAATAGCTAAATTTTGTTTTATTTACCATGAAAAATAATGTCAATTGAAAATTTTTCACTTTTTCTACCTAGAAAATTAAGCTTATCAAACACATTAAACTTTCAATTCCCAGGAATTCAATTTCCTAAAATTCATTTTTTTTTCACCTAAATTTCACCATCTCTATCAAACTGAACCTAAAGGTAAATTGAGAAGCTATTTAAATATTTATTTGGCGATATATTTAAATCTTCTATTTTTGCTAAATATTCGGAAGGTAATGTGTTTTGTCAACCTACATTCATGCAATAAAATATTATACATAAAATCTCAACGTTTTACATAGCCTCCCGCTCGACAAGAATTTTAACTCAAAGTCAACATTTAATTTTAAACACATGTTGTATGAAATCCAAAACTTATCAATGTGTCTCATTTAACTTTTATCCAAAAAAATAATAGAAAAAGAACTTTAATCTCTATCAAACTGAAGCACGTATTCGCCTAAAAATCTATATATATATTACAAAATAATCCTATCAAAGAGGGGCTTAATTTAACAAAAGAAAGTGACATAAACCGTCCATGAAATTTAAAAGTTCAAATTTCAAATTGTTGCAAAATAATTGTGGGTGATGAAATTGCAATTAGGATTCAAGGTAGGGGAACGGTAGCTTCAAACCATCTTCGCAAACTGCAGCCATGCCCCAACTAGTGAAGGTTGGACTGCAAAACATTCATAATCAAACAAGAAAATAACTTATAGTTGAAACAAAAATTAACACAACATAGCATTCTCCTTTAAAAATTAAAATTGTGCACAATCTCATTATGAGCTTATACTTCTGTCAAAACTTCAATTAATAAGTCGAAAAATTAAGCAAATAAAATCTAATCAATACAAAACAACATGGTCCACCATCTCTCCAGCAACTATGGCCTGTGATTAGCCACACTCGCAAACCAAAGTCTCTACTTTGTTATATATCTTGAATGAACACACTACTATGACCTCACTACACAGAGTCCACTGAATATAACCTGTTCTTCAAGCTTGTATCCACAATACTTTTACCACAACCACTATGGCTTGGATGGAGTAATGAGAAGACATGGTCATTGAAGAGGGCACATTTCATTATGAGGTAACAGATGACTCCTGAGTAGGCCCTAAAATAGGCTTTCACAAGCCTCAATATCGGATGCTTGTGAATCTAGCACCCCCTTTCCAGTAGGATCAGAGTTAACAATCCTCATTATAGAGGAGAATATGGCTTTCTGGAAAAAGTCATCACCCACCTTGTTCAGAATCTCCCTCACCAACTTGAAGTCGAGCCTGCCAGCCAAGACTAGTTTCCCGATTATCTCACCGAAATTGGCCGGTGCCTTTGGTAAATCAATTGCAAGATCATCCAAAAGTGAGGCGTAGAGGAGGCATCCAGAGACCAAGTCATTAGAAGTAAAAACTTTCTTAGCAAACAAATACTCAAGAAGCTTTGCAACTGGCTCTACACAAGGTGGACTTTTCTCCAGCCCAAGGGCAATGGACTCCTTGACAATTTCAGGATGATAAGCTGGGGACTTCAGTTCCTCAATGCATTGTGATGCTTCATCCAGAAGTCTGACACTAAAATATTCATCCAGAATCGAAATTGTTTTTCTCCTAAGTTCGAATGGATTCTTCAATGAAGCTGGAGCTGCAGGTTTGTCAATAACTGGTGCAGCAGATGCTGTTGGTGCGGGTCTACTTGGGGCAGGGACTTGTAATCCAGGGCTCACAGCATATTCTCCATATTTAGCAGGACGAACGGGAGATGCACCACTACCTTGTAAGAGGGCACTAGGTCTGTTACTCATGGAACCACCACTACCCTGAGGCAGAAATTGCTGGTTCGGGGATGGTGACTCTATCAACGGTGGTTGAACACGCCCAGCAGGCTGAACTGTTGAAGCATCGCCTCTTGGTATTGATCGGGACCTAGGAACTTCCCAGCTGTCATTATCAAGTCCAGGCATACCAGGCATCTTCCTTGTTCCTGGCATTCCAGGCATCATGCCACCTGCACCAGGGCGATTAACAGGCAAGCCACCAGGACTAATACTCCCTTGAACCCCAGAAGCAATGTTTCTGTTATTTCTAATGCTAGCAGTAGCACCTGGGCGCAACCCAAGATTCTTCTCAGCTTCTGAGTGAATCTCAGTGATAGTTTTGGCTTTCACCTGGAAAATCACAAAACAGTGTCATAAAGTTTGCAAAGGAAAACCTCGTAGAAAGACATTGAATAGGCTAGGAGTAATCACCTCTTCACGTCTGGGAACCCAATTATTTGAACGCAGATCAATAACATCACGAATCATAAACCTCAGCCGTGGAGCTAGCTGAGGGTTTGCAGACACTTCCTTCAACCGACTGAAATACATATCATTAATACGTCTTGATTTTTGGTTCTCATCGAGCTGTTTCCCAATGGTGATAAAGAACTGGCATATGGCTTCAACATTCTCCTCAGCCGGACAAGTCTTCGTATCAGGGCCTATGAGCTCCTGTCTTGCAAATCCACGTTGTAAGACCATCTTAAAAATAATAAATACAAATCAAGATATTAGGAAGAGAAAAAAGATGGGGGAGAGAGATCCATCAAGAACCTGAACAATGTGGTGGACAATCTTCTCTGGAACCATCTTTTGCTTCAAAAGCTCTCCAATTAGGCGAATGTTCCCGAGAGTACGGAGTTTGAGCAACCTTTCTTTATCTCTTCTTTCCAACACTTGCTCGGGGGCAGTCATCTGCCTGAGCTCTGCCCGCAATTGGTCAGCCCCTTCAAATGCCTCCTGACAGATATTCAAAAGAACTCTCTTGAATGTGATTTCTTTTCCACCAGGCTCATCAGATGGAAAGGGAGGTAGCTTCTCATTCAGATCAGAACATAGTTGTGCATACATGGGACAAAATGTTGGCTCCAGCACAGCCTTGTCAAATATCAAAGAGATAACTCCCTGTACAGAAAATAAAACACAAGTACGACCATAATTAGGCAACAAGTAAATCAAGACAAAGGATCACAGAAAATAAGGAAGTATTACAAACCTTCAAAATATCAGCAGTTGTAATCCCAGATTCAATAAGTTGACCCTTAAGAAGATCGAATTTCTCAGGAGTCAGCTTGTTCAGTATTCTGCAACAAAAATGACTTGATCAGCATTATAAGTTTTAAATAAAAGGTACATCATGAAGTAATGCTAAAACTAGAATAACAGATACAAACAAAAAGTCATCCATATCTTCTCCACTATGGGGTCCTAGCTTGGACATCTGAACAAGAATTAATTATCTTCAATGTATTAGCAAAAGCTAGTGCGTCACCATATTTAGTACTAGACAGATCATAAACTTTTTGTCATCTAAAAGAATATTGATATCATTAAAATGGTTGGTGGTTGGTACTCAATCACAATAATATCAGTGTCAAGCAAACATTAAAAAACCATACAAGTTGACAATTCAAGACTTGAATCAGAAAAAAACGAAGTATCAATTAAACATTCAAATGCGTCTTTGAGTTCAATAAATTAGCTACAAAATAAAAGTTAATCAGATATCGAGAACAGTATTTATACATGTCAAATGCAGTAAATAGAAAATTACCCCTTCACTGTTTTCAAGACACGATCCTCCTCAGAAAGAGTTCCCCTCCGAGCTGACCATGGCACCTCAGCCTTGATTAAAGGAGAAGGTCCTCCCTGTTTCATAGACGACTAAAGTTGCTCACTATTTCTTAACAGTGAGTTATATGATAGTTGGCTAGTAACATTCAACATAATGAAGCAGCAAATTAATGTCAAGTAGTTGGATTAGATTAGATAGTAATATAGGATCAAAGCATCAGCCGAAGGGTTAAAATTGCATGAGGCGGATCAAGAAAAACAGAATTGCTAGATTATGAAGAACTTCTCTCTGCCTCCAATTGTAAGACCTTGTCTGGGAACAATTTTTATCAGAAAAAATCAATTATTTGCCTCAAACATGGACCCACGTCTGTGCACTCCATGTGCTTTTGACCGACAATTGTTATTTCTTTTTTACAATTAAGTCCTTGCAATGGGTTGAATTTTTCTAGCTGATGTACTTAATGGAAGGGTATGAATGAGATTCCATTTTTTAGTTTCTGCTGCTGCTCCATGCAGGCGTTACTTTTGACCAAGGAAATTAATATTTTAAGGCAATATCTAATTCCAATAGAATTTAAGTTAAATAGCGCTCCCAGACACGGGCTAAATATTACAATTTTTTTTTAATAGAGAGTCAAGGGCTCAGAGAATTCTAATTCTAATGTGCATGAAATTAATATAGTTAGTTGCTCTAATGGGAAAAAAGATACTTTTTTTTTTTTTTTGGTTACAAGGGAAAGTCGGGGAGGGGAAGGAAAATTTCGGGAGGGGTATTGAACCTGGGACCAAAGCAGGTGAGGAGTAATCTTGAGCAAGTTGACCATTGAGGCAACTCCTCAATTCCCACCATTATATATATACATAACAATACAAAATTTCAGTATATTGCGTATTTCCTGGTTACAGGAAATAGCCCTGAACTAGACATACTTGAAAAACACTCAAGTCTATATAGAAAAATGCTGTGAACACGGACTCAGTCAATGTCCTTAAAGTGTTGTATGCCATGCAATTGCAAAATAATTTAGTCTAGGTCTGGTACAACCAGTCACGTATTGCTTCTCGTAATCCTACACTTCAAGGCATATTAGTTCACCAAATTCCCACTAAGAATAGTTGTTTCATTTTGATTTAGTAAGGTTTGGATTCTGTGTTCAATGTGCTTTCAATTACAAACTTACAGTGGAGCAAGTATTCCTCCACATATAAAAGCATTTTATCAGATTAGCTAATCCTGTTTAATGGCCAGATTTATTGATCATCTCTTCTTTGGTTTTCAGCGGCTATAAGGTCTTTATCATTAGACTCCTAGCTTCCTAATTGAAAGGCTGGTCAATTTTTCCTTGAACCGACAACTGTGGTAAACCAAAAATGTCTATTTCCACTGACTACAAATTTCACTTTTCAGTCATATCAGCGGCACCAATTGCTTATGCATAAATAGCAATGTGGTGAACTGACAGCTGGTACAATATAATTTGAACTTTCAAATTGTTTAAATGATTTGGAAGCTACAATGACTTGACTTTCAAGATCGTTCACATAGTTACATAATGATATATTGGCATATTGTGAAATTTGAAGTATTAACAGAGCAAGTTTAAAGATTCAAGAAAAGGAAGTTTAGATAATCATACAAGGTGTGGAAAGCAATTTAGGCAAGAAAGTGATAACAAAAAACAACAGTGCATCAGGTATCTCAAAAAGCCACCAGAAAAGAGCAATCAAGACATTTGGTTGGAATCTCATTTAGGATTTTCCAATAATTTTCAACAAAATGGCATGGTAGCTTAAAAAATAAGCAAGCAGATGTAAATTAGAAATGACCTCCAAATAAAGGAACACTTCTATCTCAAAATAAAAGGGAAAAAAAAACAGAGACGCACAAGAAACTATTGACGCATATTACAACAGAAATGAATTACCCCTTGGTTTGAAGATATCTGTGCTCTTGCAAACTGCGAGCTTAGTTGTTCTTGCCTATTTTGTTGGTTTATATCCTGTTGTCTCTCCCAGGATCTCTCCTCTGCAGGGGAAGGAAACTGTGCTGACCGATTACGCCAGTCACGGTTGTCCGGCTGAGAATATCGACCCTGATTTTGAAGCTAAGGAAAATCGTAAAAATATTTTAGTATGAAAAAAAGCTTGATAATGAAAGGGAAAAAAGGAAGAAGAAGAAATTTAGATGAGTTAAAATAATGAATTGACCTTTGTCAACTCTTATAAAATTTTAACAGATATATCAACAATAAAATGCAAATAAAATCCAAAAAATAAAGAAAGAAAAGAAAAGAAAAGCAATACAAACATAATAAAACAGTTGCGTAAAAAATGAGAAAGAGCAGAATGTCATTAAAGTCAAGAAAGAGACTCACGTTGCTTTCTCCCCGCGTCCAGCTTGGATCTTCACCAAAAAATTCAACATCAACTTCTTGTTTGGCCTTCAAAATGTCCTCTGGGATGATAACCACCTATTGAAAAATAAACAGTCATATCAGACCCATGAAAGAGAGAAATGAAGAATAATAAATCCTTCCCACAGATAGTGGAAAAGTGTATGAATTAAATACTTGGTCAAGCAAATGGCAGCCTGCAGTTAAAGTAATCAATCAATGGATCCATTAAGCACAGTTCTTCAAACATCAAGAAGAAGCATTACCTCCCTTAGCTGTAACAGCTGGTCTCTGGTGTAGCAAATTCGATCAAGGCCGTGAAATCGGGATTCGCCCGTCTGCAAAAATCCGGAAAAGATACAAATTATTCCCATATATCAATCATCGCGCAAAGATGTAACACAAAAATAGGTTGCTATCCAGAAAAGTCAGGTTTTTGAGTTGCAAAAAAAAAAAAAAAAAAAATGTAACGGACATTAACTTTATTAAGATGGAAGTGCAGTTATATAATGAGGATGGACTAAATTGCAAAGCATGGGGCAATCAGTTAAAACCATCAACAACCAGGTCCTGAATGAATTCACTTAAAAATCCACAAGTGATACTGAAATGCTGGAAGCCCAAGTGCTTGGGACCATAATAGAAAAAAGGTCAATCAAATATCAAGGGCAAAATTGTACACTCCGAGAAAAAATAAAATAAAATAAAATAAAAAATAAATATCTTCCCCTAATTAAAGATCATAATTATGACATATACACGTTGTACACTAGAGTGCAGGACAAGTAACTAGCTAATTAAGATATCCCTTAATTATCATAACACGTGGTTATCTAGAAAACCCCACCCATTTATGAATTTGTCAAGCACATAAACGTAATGACATGCAAAGCTCCCAGTACAGTTTCCATATCCGTAGTTCCTTTTGAGGGCATCCTGATGCTCTTTGCATGCCCACCTAAAGCCTACGTATTGCTTTATGTCCATATTTACAGCAACTACACATCTTAAGTGCACTGCCAAGAATCAGGACATCGACATTAAACAACTCCCCAAAAAACCCTAGTCTCCATGCTAGAAACTAAGAAATCGTTTTAAAAGTTGGAAACTAAAAGAAAGCATATTTCCATGTTTACATCTAGAACTGATACAACAATAAACTCAAAAATGTTATTCAAATTACCAATAAAGATAATGTATATCCTTTATATTTAGCCCTTGTTTGAACCCCATTATAATTTCATATATTTTTCTATCTTACTTTCAACCTCAAATTCTCCAATACAGTTTTCTCTCTTTTAATCATTTTTTCAAAAAAAAATCACTATTCCAAAATACATTATCTCAAATAACTAGATTATAATGGGACTCAAACAAGCACTTAGTAAAAGGGGAGATTTTTAACTTGAAATAACCAAATAGGATATTGGTAAGGGCATTATTGATACTAGAATTCACACTTGCCATCAAAGTTAACAAGAATAAAAAAAAAAAAAACAAGCGGGTGAAGCTGAATTTAGTGAAAAATTAAGATTCATCAAGAACTTGCAAATAATGTTTACCCATTAAAAAAATAAATAAATAAATACTTTAAATATTTTTATAAATAATGAGAACTCAACATGTGTTAAGCTTCAATTCCAAAAAGGAATAAAAGAAGCAGACACGGATTGGAAACTTTTAAAAGCTAATTACCATCAACAGAAAGATTGATAAATCCAAATTTGAATCTTTTCAAAGATAAAAACACCTACTATTAAAACAATCAATTAATAAATGGTAACGAAACATAAATCGGATATAATCGGACTAAAAACCCTAGATCTGGAAAAATAAATGACATAAAAAAAATTAACCTTGAAGGAAGTGAGTGAATCACTACCACCATGGGGACGCAGCACAACCGACAGATCAGTATTCGTCTCCGAGGATGAATCCAAGCGTGGGCCCAGAAATCTACTTCCACTACGGTTCCCACCTCCTGGTCTCAAGCTCAACACCGTTTCGTCAGCCTGCATACCTCGCAATCAAAAAATTTCGTCCAATCAAGAAGCTCTATGAAAACAATCCAAGAAATCTATATATAAGAAATATATAGATATAGATTCTTTTTCTTTTATATATATGCCCTATACAGAGAAAGGCAGATAGAATTGAGATAAAATGGTGGGGGAGAGATAATTTTCCCTCTCTACTGTGAGGAGAGATGGGAAACGAGGTGTAATGTGAGGCGAGAGGAGAGAGAAAAACCCTTTTTTAGGCTGGGAGATGGGTTTAAAGTTTGATGGGGGTTGGGCGGTGTGGGGGTAGAGTGGTGGGGGTGGGGCCGTGGGGTTGGAAAATAGAAAAACATTACATATTTGATTTATAAACTACTTTATTTATGATTTTGAGATAAAAATAGTGGTTAAAAATTTAAAAAAAAAATATTTGTCACTAAAAAGTGATTTTGAAAATTTTATAATTTATAAACTTATTTATAAACCAATTTATTGTATTTATCGAACACATGCTTTAAAATTTATGTTGAAACCACATTCTATTTATAATTGAAGGTCATCTATTTTTTATTGTAACTTATATGAACAATATAATTTTTCAAATCACTTTTTAATCATGTGTCTTTCTTCAAATTACGTTTTAATCACATATTTTACCTCAAAATATCACATTCTTTGTTTATAACGAAAAATTTTGCCAAATAGAGGCTTACATATTTTTTTCATCGAATTCTCCATGCTTGAAAATTTTAAAAAATAAAATACTTTTAATGCATATTTATTGTTGATTTTTTTTTTATATATATATATATATATACATACACTTTAATAATGATATTGTAACCAATTTGAAAAAAAAAAATCATTAATTTTTCTTTTAGGAATATAAAATTATATTATAAAATGTGTTGAAAATAATTTAACTAACCCGAAAATATTTTAGTATAATAACTCAGAAAGATTCCACTTAAATTTATAGACTATTTGTTTATTATTAACGGTAAAAATTGCGTAAAAAACATGTTTATAAAATGTGTTGAACAATATTTAACTAACTCGAAAATGTTTTAGTATAAATAACTTAAGAACATTCCTTATTTTTTGTTCATAAATTTTTCACTTAGATTATTATACTATTTTTTATTATTATTAACAGTAATATTGATGAATCCAATCAATATTTATAGCTTTCATTATTAAAATTATAATTTAATTAAACATTTTATTTATTTGTTGTTCTTAATATTATAAATCACATGCGTAGCTGTTAGTATTAAAATTATGTTTTCATTATTACCATTGTTATCTTTAATATCATATTTCTTGAATTATATATATCATAAATCGTATTAAAATTATGTTTTGATTATTATTATTGTTATTCGTATGTTTTGGTTATAATTACCATATTAATTTGGAGAATATGTAATCGAATATCAGAGAATTTTTTTAAGTTTATATGTAGATTATTCTAGTAATGGAACTTGCCGTTAAAATGAGTTTGAATTCGATCAATATTTATAGTATGAACATTAAAATTATAATTTATCTTTGAGATTTTTTATTTATTAGTTGTTCTTAATAATGATAAATAAAAAAAATATTTTTGTGATCAATTATATTTATTTCAGTAATAATTAAAATAAATATATCTCTTATCTCTTCTCTTACTATATAAAAGGAGAAGTGTATCAAAAAAAAATTCTCCTCGCGATTTCCCGCCCATAACGGGGGGAAAAAATTTTAAAAAAATTGTTGGCTGGCCAATTTGAATTTGAATTCAAATCAAATTCAAAAAAAAAAAAGTGGCTGCATTTTCCCCTTTTTTTTTCTTTCTTTTGAATATTCGATATGGATAAGCATGTGCTTGGTAAATTTGAAAAAATAATTTATAGACATTTTTATAAATCACAAAATTTCTCAAATAGATCCGTTTGTAAAATAAATTGTGTTTAAAAATATCTTTTTATATTTTCAAGGTAAGATGTATGATTGAAAAATGGAGAGAAGATATGTATTGTTAAAAATAATTTGAAAAAATTGTAATTTTTAAAAACATTTTTTTTGGATTTGTCAAACGTAGGCTAAAAATTTTAACAACGCACATTTATAATTGTTGAGCTAAATTTTTGATTGAAAGCTAAAAAAAATGTTAACAAGAGTCGAATGCAGAAAATTTTATAAATTTTCATTTACAATGAAGTTAACAATAATGTATAAAAATTATTGAAATCTACGATCGTTTATTATTTAAATATATAAATTGACATTTACTATTTAAATAAGTTTTTAATAATTTGATTTTTTTTAATAAAGATTTAAAAACAAAAAAGGTTATGGGTCACACAAATATACGTGGTTGAAAATGAACGTGAATAAAATTTGAAAATATTTCATTGAATAAAATGATAGTGGTTGATATATTTACATATATCGATATAAATTTTGCATGGAACAAATGATATGTGATCATATATATTATTGCGATTGATTTATTGAGCTAAAATCGAAAAATAGAAAGAAAAAAAAAATTCTTCTTAAAAAATGGCTTAAAAAATTGTGTTGTTTATAAATTGATTTATAAATTGTAATGATTGTGTTAAAAGCAGATATTTAGTTAGAGTAATTACACGAATATAAAAATTCAGTGGTCACTTTCCATATAATATTGCACCAAACATGATATAATTATTGATTAACAAATAATTAGTTAACATTATCATATTTTCTTATGTATAAATTACTTTGAATGTAATTTTTATATACTGTTTTCAACACAAGTGTGAATACAATTAATAAACTGATTGTTATTGTTATTTGTATATTTTGATTATGATTAAGATATTCAAAAACCATCATTTATTATTTAATAGTTATTGAAATATAATATTTTTTTTATATTTAATTCCGTGCATCGCACGGGTGGAAAATCTAGTTTATTGTATTTATCGAACACATGCTTTAATATTTATGTTGAAACCACATTTTATTTATAATTGAAGGTCCTCTATTTTTTATTGTAACTTATATGAACAATATAATTTTTCAAACCATTTTTTAATCACGCGTCTTTCTTCAAATTACGTTTTAATTACATATTTTACCTAAAAATATCACATTCATTGTTTATAACGAAAAATTTTGCCAAATAGAGGCTTACATATTTTTTCATCGAATTCTCCATGCTTGAAAATCAAAAAAATAAATAAAATACTTTTAATGCATATTTATATTTCTTCTTATCGTACGTTTTGAACGAAAATTGTTGCGCCTCCGAGGCACATTCCAAATCCATAAAGCTAGCACCACAGAGGTCGTATGTTTGAATTCTCACAAGTTTGAATTTGTTGACACTTTGTTAGTTTAATAAGTAATACACAAACCCTAACTAATTTGAGACAAGATCTGCTATTTACATCATATACTAATTCTCATAACAAGAACCATGGAGGCGCCTTCAACCTTTTTTTGAACAAAATTGCTATCACAAACAAGTTATATTATGGACGGTTGAAAATAAGATTGTGATGAAAACTGTTGGGAGTATGATACCAATAATAATTAAAATTAAAGACTTCTAATGCAAATTAAAGGTTTGGCATGGGAATAAATCATCATTTTAAGTTCGGCGGAGCCAACCCATTTATGGACCTCCCAAATAAATGAGCTGAGTCTCTTTTAATGATTTTATTTATTTATTTATTTTAAAAGACTCATCTCATGGTTAAATAAATGAAATAAGAGGAAGAGGAAAATACTCTCATCCCTATTTTTAAAAAATCAAATTCAAATATAAGTTGAAACTTATATAAATACAAAATTTAGGTTATAATTAAAATTTTCATAATTAATTAATAAATTAGAATAATCTAAAATTAAATTAATTATTCAACCACATCTTAATCATAACTACGCCACTTCAAACCCTAATTTTTATAATACTCTCTCTCTCTCTCTCTCTCTCTCTCTCTCTCTCTCTCTCTCTCTCTCTCTATATATATATATATATATATATATATATATATATATATATATATATAGCCACACCCTCTCATTTCAAACACTCACCGATTACTGCTACCACCTCTGCCTTCTTCCACCCATGGCCACACTCCATGCCCGCGCGGAGATGACGCTGCTGCTAGATCTTGTAGCGATGATTTGAAGGTAACCGCGGCGATTTGGTCCATTCTCTATCAATCTGGCAGCGGCTATTTGAAGGTAATCGCAACATCGTTGCTAAATCTAGCAGCGGGGACGATGTAGTGGTGCCGCTGTGTCAACGTGGTGCTTCGATCTGGTAGTATTTTGACGGGAAGAGGCGACGATGGTGTTGGTAGTGAGGGAAGGAGTGAAAATTTTGTATTCGAATTTTGGGATTTTATTACTTGAGAATTCCCACCTAGGGGTGGCGAGGGGGGTGTGGAGACCCAGATGGAGCAGATGGTGTTGGGGTGGTGGGGGAGTTGGTCGAAGGGGGTTGAAGTGGGTGGAGTTGGTGGATGGTGACGATGGTGAGAAGGAATCTGGTGGTGGAGAGGTGGCTGGAGGAGTTGGGCTTGCAGGTGGTGGAGAAGTCAAGAGCAGGCGACAGCGACGTTAATGCTGCAGGAGCAGGCTGCGGTGACGTAGGACTATTTGGTGGTGCTGGTGGTGAAGTAAGAGTCGGCGCTATGGTTGGAATATTCATCCGGAGATGGTTTTGTGATTTGTTAAGTTTAATAGTTGCCTTTAGTCTAGTGGTGTTGTGGTAAATTTAATAGTTGCCTTTAGTCTAGTGGTGTTGTGGTACAGATAAAATGGTGATGAATTTGTGGAGAAAATATGTGACCTAATCATTAGTAAGTTGTGACCTAGAAATCAAATAAATGTGACCTAATAATTTGGTAATTGATAATTAGAAAAATTTGTGACCTAATAATTTATAAGTTGTAACCTAAAATGGATTTGTAATCTAAAAGAAATTGTCTTTTGTGACCTGAAATTGACTTGTGACCTAAAATGGATTTGTAATCTAAAAAAATTGTCTTTTGTGACTTGAAATTGACTTATAACCTGAAATAATTTTGTAATCTAAAAAATTTGTGTTTTGTGACCTGAGATTATACAATATTGTGATCTTACTATATATATTTATTAAATTATTTTTATTTCTTTAGTTTAATTAATTAATTATAATTAACACCTGATTTTTGAAATTATACAACTTTGATCTCATTTTTGAATTTTTTATTTTAAAATACATTATTTATGTATTTTTTCCATGAAATAATCTCATCATATATTCCCAACTCACATCATCGATAGTACATTATTATCACAGTCTGCAATTTCTATGTATGACCATACTCTAACAAATCTCACCAAAATGTACCTACTGAACATAATCTGTTTTAACTATACACATTTTCTCAAATTATCTTTAACTACATATTTTACTTCGAAAATATCAAATTCTTTGTTTATAAATAAATTTTTTTATTAAACATGAGCTAAAACTATATTAAAAATCGATTTTCCAATGTGACATTAACTTCATTCGACTCATTTTTTCACCACATATTTTACTTCGAAAAATGTCAGATTCTTTGTTTGTAAATTAATAAAACTTATACCGAACAGAGGCTAAAACTAAGCGTGTGTTTGTTTCTCTTTTTAAAGAGATTTTGATACATTTTTTTTGACTTTTGTCAAGGCCCACCACCATTTCCATAACATGCCGCCCACGGTTGTTGACCAAAAAGTGAAAAAAAAAGGTTGAAAAAACTCTTTAAAAACTCTTTAAAAATTTTATCAAACAGATGCTAAATTTAAGACCGTTTTTCCAGTTGTAACTGTTGACCACAAAATCCGGATGGACCTTGGACCAACATGTATCAGCTCCTCCCTCTTGAACACGTGGATCTCCTGCGCACTGTGACAAACAATCAGTTTTCAAATGGGGCCGAGGTGGCTCCCGTTTGCACTCCGATGCCTAAGTCAGTACTCATTTTGGGCAAATGTATATTGGGTGCGGGAAATATAAATGTGTAGAAGAGAGAAAAGGGAGTGAGAGAAATATAGAGTTAAGAGTGAGAAATTGCTAACCCTTTCATTGGAGGCAAGTGTGCTCTATTTATAGAAGGTGTAGTTCTCTTAGATTGTGACATGTGTTATACTTTACATGTGGTAAGATCCTGACTCTTCATGAGGTAAACCATTTCTTTGATTATAATCATTACTACATGTCATAGGGTTAAAGCAACCATCAAATCACTTTAAAGATGTTGTCACATCAAGCTGTCTTATCACCTTTTCAGGGTACTCCCCTCGGCTTAGGAGTACCTTGGCACAGCATCACCCCGGCTTAGGTTACCTCGGCATAACATCACCCCGGCTTAGGTTACCTCGGCATAGTATCACCTCGGCATAGGGTCACCTCGGCATATAAGGATCCAGCAAATTTGGTATCCGCAGTTTTGGCCTATAGGTCATGATTAGGCGACTGGATATTTTGTGGCTCCCCTGGTGGGCCCATATAGATGACGTGTCATGTCCAATTTAGTTATGGTCGTAACACTAGTCCCTCAAGTCTGGTTGGTTCATTTATGTGCGAACCGGACTTGAAAATATAAGGGATCGAAGATGATGGAGTGTGTGTATACTCTAAGAAATAACCAAAACACAATATATCTTTAAAATCCTTATTGCAAGACATAACCAGAATGGAAAAAATAGGATATATTTTACATGGTAAAACATCGCCGATGAGGAATAATATAGGCACCTGGGGCCCACGATTTAATATAGTTTGGACACTTGGGTCCTTATTTGAACACTTGACAACCCTTTCAAGTAGGCTTTTCTTGGTTATATTAAGAGAGTATTGGGCTGTGTTATTCAAATTTTGAAAGTGCCTCTTTTATCCCAACAAAAAAGAATACTCGAGTGTGCTTCGAACTTATGAAGACATATAAGCTCATGGTAATATCCCAAGCATGCCTCAAATAGGAGGGAAATTATAAGGTTGTCTTCAATAACATTGAAGATCTTACTCCTAGATGTGTGAGGGCTAATAGCCCGTCTGGATTGCAGAGAGAATACGCTTAATTCAAGCGACTGGAGGGCTTACAAGCCTGTCTCCCCTGGTGGGCCCATATAGATGACATGTCATGTCCAATTTAGTTATGGTCGTAACAGTAACCTTGGATGAAATTTATTCAATTAGGTATCATTTTTCTATAACGTATTTTTTCTTTTTTAAACAAGCAATTTTCTCTACTTCAAAATACATATCAAACTACATTGTCTTCCACATTCGCTTAAGTTGGCAAAGGAAAACTGTTTTTCTCCCACTTTACTTAGAAGATGATACCTAGGTAACTTGAAAACCTCTTTTCTTATTCGCGGCCCAAGTTGAGGTATCTCCAAAGAGAATACCATCTCTTAAGAACATAAATGAAGCAAATGTTACTTGTACATTTCATATTTTAGGAACATTTTGTGAATTCTG
Source organism: Ligustrum vulgare (assembly GCA_963555705.1). NCBI lineage: Eukaryota > Viridiplantae > Streptophyta > Magnoliopsida > Lamiales > Oleaceae > Ligustrum > Ligustrum vulgare. The sequence continues at coordinate 4,614,991 of OY743176.1, read as the reverse complement.
AAGCAAGCACAAGTGAAAGCAAAAATCATTTTTACATTCCATATTTTATGAACATTTTTTTAATTTTTAATAACCAACTTTTAAATTGCTTAAGAATTCACAAAATGTTCCTCTTGATACAAATAAACACTGTTGGAAAATTGTGTTTCCAAATGGTTGTTCAAATATTTAAAGATGATAAGATGAAGTACACAATAGAATCAATACAAAGAGGTATTGATAAGGAAGACAAAAGAATGAGAAAAACAGGAACATAAGAGGCCAAAATATGAACCACGCGATCGCGTGGTTCATGGTCCAACGATCGCGTGGTTGAACGGATTTGAATCTGTTCAAAATAAAGAGGCATCACGCGATCGCGTGAGCCTTGTACCGCGCGATCGTGTGGTGGTGTCCGAAAGGCACCTTTTGGTGCCTAAGTTGATTTTTGCACCAAAAGGTGCCCTTTTGTCTAAGAGGTGTGTACTTTCATAAAAAGGTGGATTAATCTCTATATAAAGGATGTTATATTGATCAATTCAATATATATGAAACATGAGTGAGAACATCCATAATATATATAGAAGCCATTTTCCACCAAAAACAAATACTCATTTTCCAATTGTTTTTTGTTCCTTTTTTCATGGATTATTAGTGCTTAATAAATACATGGTTTGAAGGCTTGATTAATCTGCTAAAGCATTTGCTATCTAACCCTTTAAGCATCTCGAACGAGAGGGGGCAAATGTACTTTTAGGACAACGTGTAATCACGTGTTCAAGCCTCTCGTTTGATTCCTTAATTCGGCGTGATTCCATTCATATCATGATTTCAAGTGGTGTTTCCATGTGTTTTGACTTATGATTCTTCAAGTGGCATTCAATGATTTCGTCTCCAACCTCTCAAGGTAAGTTCATTTTTTATAACAATCTAAAAGTACATTTTGACCAATGGAGTCGAAATTATTCTTGAAAATTTTTCCATAAACAATTTATGAATGTGGTTCGTGCATGAGAAATCACAATGTTTGATTTAATAATTATACTTTTGCATTTAGTAAGGATGTGTGCAAAATATGTGTAATTATGTTTAATACAAGATGGCACTAATCAGTGAAAGATTTGTGTTTAATCTTTCTTAACATTTACTTTGATTGTAAAAGGATGTGCCTACTCATAAAGTCAATGCACTATAACAGATAATTTATGTCCTTTCAATTTAAAATTGATTCCAACGGTTTCTTGTCAACATTCATTTTATTTGAGTACAAGAATTTGAAACAATGCGTATTTTGAATTGCCAACTTCCATGTTATTTGGGAAAAGCATGATAAATTGAAAAGGTGTGTCTATTCATCCAAGAAACTAACGGATGATAATATTAATTTCATGTTGGCGGTTATCAAGTGAAAGAATGTAATGTTTCATTATGTTTACTTTAAATTGCGAAAGTACTTATTCATGAAAATCAAGGTACCAGGAAATTAGTATGCATAATATTTTGTAAGTTATTAAATTGTTGATTTATAGATGCATAATATAATATTATGAATTATGCAATTTAATCATTATTTTATCATGAGATATGATGATATTTTATTGTGCAAGTTTTCATGAAAATTTTCCATGATAGTGGAAATTTGAAAGTATATGCTCTTTCAATAATATTTTTCCATTTGATTCATTTATGAGAAGTTTATTTCTCTTTTACATTATGCAAGTACATTGATTGATGTATGAATCATTTGGACTCTTGATAATGGCATGATAATTTTATAAATTGGTGAATAAAATTATTCTTATTTGTAATGTCATTTTATTATATGTGAAATAGAGTTCCTAAAATATTGAGGCATGCAAGTATGAGTATTTGCCCAAGTTGCTTTAACAATGTTTAATTAAATATTGTAGAGAAAGTAAATATGATAGTTTACTTCAATTATCTCATGACATGTTTGCTAATAATGTTATTAGTATTAATAAAGTGACCGTTTTCAATGGTAAATTGGAGACTACCACTTGTATTAAAAATGCCCATGCCCATTGTTGGCTTAAATGTGGTAGTGAAAATCTTGATACTTATTGTTGTATTAAGAAATGTGAAATGACTCTACATCGAATTATGGAGATGCCATATTTTGCTTGTGAAAGCAATGTTATTTTCCTAATTAAGGAATTATGGGGTGAGATCAAACTAAGATCAAGAAGATCATTGATGAATATTGAGATTTATCATATTGTTTATCCCTTTTGAAATAAAATACTTATATGAAGTATTTTTTATGAATGCATAGAGATGCATAACAATTATTGAAAATTTGTGAATTTTCATTGAGAATACATGAGATTGGATTTGTCTATACTTATTGTGATTATTACAATGGTCGTGTGAAAAGTGTTAAATATTTACACATTTGGATGATGAGATCACAAATATGATTTTATCATGACCATTGATTAACATTGATATTTGTTTTGTAAAACAAATTTGGTCATATCTCGAAAAACGTAGTCTTTCAATGAGTGAAAGAATTACAAACTTGTTTCTTTCAAATGAAGTGAAAGAATTAAGAAACTTGTGCTTATTCCTAATATGTGGGATAAGGCGCATTACAAAAGCAAATTATATTGTGCTCATAGTGGAGACAATAATCTTTTGCAAATATCAATAAAACAATTGATGTTTTATTACAAATTGTTTCTTTCAATTGAGTTGAAAGATTATACATAAAAGAATTTAGCCTAAAATGTAGAGTGACATTTTGGCAAAAAATTCAAATTATAATTTCCGAAATTAGTGAATTATATTGTGATTGTAATCAAATATCTTAGCAGAAATTTTGACAAGTTTAAAGGATATTAAAATGCAAACAAGTGATTAAGTTGGATCATATAAACAAAATTATCTATACTTCTAAAAGAGAGAAGTATGAATTAATAAAGTGATAGAGTCACTTTATGCATTTGACAATATTGCTGTCAATTGAAGAAGTGATTAAGTGTAATCACTAAAATACATTTGACAATATGTATTGTAAATTCATTCTTTTTGCGAAAAAGAACATTGAAATTAATTTTGTTATACCTCAAATGTGGGGGTAATATGATTAAGTCCTAAAAGAGACTTTTAAAAGTTATGAGGGGATGGATACAAGCAGTGGAGGATGAAAAATCATGTAGTGCAGTAACAAAGGTAAGTAAGTTGTAATGCTTTATAAATTTATATAATATATTCTATGCATGGAATGCATGTCAAATTTGCAATATAGAATACTAAATTGTTATACTATAACATATCATTGAAATTGGATTTAGTCATTACTACCATATTTAATAATCTTGTGGGTGTATTGATTATGTGAGAATCTATCTTGATTATTGCATATCGCTTATTGAAAGTTATGAAATATATGATTTTCAAACTTTAAATTATGAAAGTAAAGTTTCATGAATGCATGAGATTTTAATAACCTTTGTGGTTTTCTTAAAATTCTCGTTATGATAAGTATGTTACTCTTTATAACAACATGATATAAATGTTGAATCGTGTAAATTTCATTTGCTTGGACTCTTTGATGAATAAATATATACTACATTTATTCATAGTATAAATTGCAACATACTAAATTGATTTGGTATATGAGATAATTATAAGGCATTGATATGAGGCAAATGATAAACATTTATCACGCAACAATAAATTATTTTTGTCTTAAAACATGTGAATCATTTGCAAATACTTATGTGAAGTATTTATTATCAATTTGTCTTGTTTGAGAAATTTGAACAAATAGAAGTTTATTTACTCTACATAAATATATTTTATGAAAATTTTGTTCAAATTGTTATCATCTTATTTCATACTATTGTGTATAATCCAGTTTGATTATTATATAGTTTGAGAAAGTATGCAAGATGATATGATAGAATGAGTCTATCTAATTGATATTGATATCAATGGTTGATATCATATATATGTGAAAAACATTATTACTAATGGAGAGTAATAATATGAAACATACAAGTGAATATGAATTATTTTTGAACATTGTAGTTTACAAAGAGAATCATTCACTTAAATGAAATTGAGAAATTTGAAGATTATCCCAAAGTGTGGGGGTAACACTCAAACAAATATTGTAAAATATTTATTGTACTCATTGAGGAGACAATTAAATTATTGATAGAACAATTGTGTTCATGGAATTACGATTCTATTTCTTTCAATTAAGTGAAAGAATTGCGAAAAACAATTTATTTTATGAAGTAAATAAATTGTAACATAAAGTTAGATTATTTCATTGAGTGAAAGAATAATTTTTTGAGTCTACCCTATAAGTGTGGGGTAGTACAATTAAACTTTAAATATAGTTTAAAGTAATATTATTTTGAAGTCTATAAAGTGCACAAAATATTGTGAGATATTTGACAAGTGTTGTCAAATAATTGAGAAGTGATCACGTTTAAATATTCTAAAGAAGTCTAGACATAAATTGAATCAAAGAATGATTCAATAACTTGTGAAAAAGTTAAGTTAAAACTTGACTTTATATCTTATGTAAAATCATAAGAACATAATCGAGTAGGATGAGTTGAAACTCCTTTATAAAAGATCCGCCAATGACGGCAACCCTACCTGTCATTACGAAATGAGTAATTCACGGGTTCAAAGGGTAACAACAAGTCATTCGATATGTGGATAGTTTCAACACTTTATCAAAACATACCTCATTCTAGATTAAAAGTGTTGGTTGTTACAATTAGAGGGCTGAGTTTTAAAACTCTTAATGAAGTTCAGAATTACAAGTATCTCTAAATGTAACAAAGATACTGGAAGAACTTCACCTATATGAACTTAGAAGTGTGCCGCTTCAAGGAAAGTTTGGAGTTATTTTCGGAAAAGTTCACGAATCGGATAGGCGCAAGGCCACTGGCCATTAACACGCTAAAGCAAAACTTGTGCGGAACAAAAGACTTTGAGTGTTGTGCGTGTGATATTGCCGGTATTGTCACATGGAATAACGGGTTCAAAGCTAAGGCTACCCGGGATTTCGATAATACTTTGCGACGTTTACACTAAGGTAAGGTTTAAATCGAAAGATACCTTACTTTATGCATAACACCGTTATAAAATGAGTTGGTGAAAATATTTGAACAAGTGGGGGATTGTTGGAAAATTGTGTTTCCAAATGGTTGTTCAAATATTTAAAGATGATAAGATGAAGTACACAATAGAATCAATACAAAGATGTATTGATAAGGAAGACAAAAGAATGAGAAAAACAGGAATATAAGAGGCCAAAATATGAACCACGCGATCGCGTGGTTCATAGTCCAACGATCGCGTGGTTGAACGGATTTGAATCTGTTCAAAATAAAGAGGCATCACGCGATCGCGTGAGCCTTGTACCGCGCGATCGCGTGGTGGTTTCCGAAAGGCACCTTTTGGTGCCTAAGTTGGTTTTTGCACCAAAATGTGTCCTTTTGTCTAAGAGGTGTGTACTTTCATAAAATGTGGATTAATCTCTATATAAAAGATGTTGTATTGATCAATTCAATAAATATGAAACATGAGTGAGAACATCCATAATATATATAGAAGCCATTTTCCACCAAAAACAAATACTCATTTTCCAATTGTTTTTTGTTCCTTTTTCCATGGATTATTAGTGCTTAATAAATACATGGTTTGAAGGCTTGATTAATCCGCTAAAGCATTTGCTATCTAACTCTTTAAGCATCTCGAACGAGAGGGGGCAAATGTACTTTTAGGACAACGTGTAATCACGTGTTCAAGCCTCTCGTTTGATTCCTTAATTCGACGTGATTCCATTCATATCATGATTTCAAGTGGTGTTTCCATGTGTTTTGGCTTATGATTCTTTAAGTGGCATTCAATGATTTCGTCTCCAATCTCTCAAGGTAAGTTCATTTTTTATAACAAACACACCATCTTATGAAATTTTGTGAATTTTTTTGTCACGCACTATCAAATATCAATTGATTTATGGATTCCGTTAATAGTTGATTTTCCAACACTCGTTTGTAATGCAATCTTTGACCCATGTTGCACTTCAACTATCAAAAATGAAAATTATGCCCCCAACTTTTTCTTTTGTGGCAATTGAGTTCCAAACAAATTTTTTGTTTCAGGTCACTCAAGTCACAATTCAATCACTTATTTTCTCAATGTTAGTTACTTTGTTGGCATTTTAAGTAAACTTAGTACCCCTTCAAACATGAATAGATGTTAAAAGAAGAAGACAATTTGAAATATCTTATAATTTTAAAGTTATGCTACTTGGACATGGATTGTTCAAGTAGAATTTTTCATACTTTTATGCATACTAAAATGAATTGTTGACTTTATCGTGTGAAAACAACATATCCTGCAGTACATACTTAAAGAAATACTTATAATAGAGGAGAATATACCAGTTATTACAACAAAATTTAAAAAATGTATATGAATTTGATAGATGTTGCATATTATTAGATCGATTATGTAACATATTAACATAGAAAGATAAGATACATATGTTGTCATTAATTTTTAAAGTCCATGTAAAAACGTAAACTTCAGGATCGAACTATTAGAAGTAGAACTGACAAACTAAAATCAGACCACCCAATTGAGACTTCTTGAAAGTTAAGAGACCAAAAAACAATATTACAAAAGCCGACCTCATCTCTTTTAACTCTTCTCTATGAATTCAAGAACCTACCTTTGACAAAGATGTTCGACATTTTGCATCTTCCGTCAAATGCGAGCTACGTGTAATAAAATCCCTCTAAATACTTGACATCTCACGACTCTCTCTCTTTTCACAGGCTCACACCTCTTTCCCACTAGTCATCACCGCTTAAATCCTGATAATAATAAGTTAATAACCACCGTTTACCGCCAAAAAACGCCACCTCATGAAGTTCTGTTAAATTCTTATCAAGAAAATGGTCTAGAATCTTCTCAATTTTTTCTTAAAAGCATGTATATGAAAGCCACTTTGGGAGTCAGTTTAATATTCAGAAATTTCATAGCAAACAGTGAAAACAGATCCCAATTTTCTTGAATTCTACTTCGATGGCGACCAAAGAGAGCAAGGCTATAGGAATAGACCTTGGCACAACTTACAGTTGTGTCGGGGTGTGGCTAAATGACCGTGTAGAAATAATTCCGAATGATCAAGGCAATCGAACCACCCCTTCTTATGTTGCCTTCACTGATACTGAGCGGTTGATTGGAGATGCAGCCAAGAATCAGGTGGCTATGAATCCACACAACACCGTTTTCGATGCTAAAAGGCTGATCGGCAGGCGATTCACAGACCCTTCTGTTCAAAGTGACATGAAATTATGGCCGTTCAAGGTTGTAGCTGGTCAAGGAGATAAACCCATGATCGTGGTGACTTACAAAGGCGAGCAGAAGCAGTTTGCAGCAGAAGAAATTTCTTCAATGGTGCTAGTAAAGATGAAGGAGACTGCTGATTCTTTCTTGGGTTATCAAATAAAGAATGCTGTTGTCACTGTGCCTGCATATTTCAATGATTCTCAGAGGCAGGCGACGAAGGACGCCGGTGCAATTTCGGGGCTGAACGTGTTGAGAATTATTAATGAGCCTACTGCAGCGGCCATAGCATATGGCTTGGATAAGAAAACTTCAAGAAGAGGTGAGCAAAATGTACTTGTTTTTGATCTGGGTGGTGGAACTTTTGATGTTTCTTTATTAACTATAGAAGAAGGGATTTTTGAGGTGAAATCCACTGCTGGGGATACCCATTTGGGGGGTGAAGATTTTGACAATAGGCTTGTGAATCATTTTGTGTCTGAGTTTAGAAGGAAGCACAAGAAAGATATAAGTGGAAATGCCAGGGCTTTGAGGAGATTGAGAACTGCTTGTGAAAGGGCTAAAAGAACTCTATCATCCACCACACAGACAACAATTGAGGTTGATTCTTTGTTTGAAGGGATAGATTTTTATGCAACTATAACAAGGGCAAGATTTGAGGAATTGTGCATGGATTTGTTCATGAAATGTATGGATCCAGTGGAGAAGTGTTTGAGGGATGCAAAGATTGATAAATCACAAGTTCACGAGGTGGTGCTGGTTGGTGGATCAACTAGGATTCCAAGAGTTCAGCAACTTTTGCAGGACTTTTTCAACGGGAAAGAGCTCTGCAAGAGTATAAATCCCGACGAGGCGGTGGCTTATGGCGCCGCAGTGCAGGCGGCTATTTTGACCGGTGAAGGTGACGAGAAGGTGCAGGACTTGCTTTTGCTCGATGTCACACCTTTGAGTCTCGGCCTCGAGACTGCAGGTGGAGTCATGACTACTTTGATTCCGAGAAACACGACGATCCCGACTAAGAAAGAGCAGATTTTCTCGACTTATTCCGATAATCAGCCTGGCGTGCTCATCCAAGTGTATGAAGGAGAAAGAGCAAGGACTAGAGATAACAATCTTCTCGGGAAGTTCGAGCTCACTGGTATTCCTCCAGCGCCTAGAGGGGTACCACAGATCAATGTGACCTTTGACATTGATGCCAATGGCATACTGAATGTCGCGGCCGAGGACAAGACCGCCGGCGTGAAGAACAAGATAACGATCACGAATGATAAGGGACGATTGAGCAAGGAAGACATAGAGAAAATGGTGCAAGATGCCGAGAGGTACAAGGCTGAGGACGAGGAAGTGAAGAAGAAGGTGGAAGCGAAGAATGGTTTAGAAAATTACGCGTATAATATGAGGAACACTGTGAAGGACGAGAAGTTCGCTAGCAAGTTGGATCCATCGGAGAAGCAGAAGATTGAGAGTGCTGTGGAGGAGACGATTGAGTGGTTGGAGAGGAACCAGTTGGCTGAAGTTGATGAGCTTGAAGACAAGATGAAGGAATTGGAAGGACTTTGTAATCCAATCATTTCGAAGATGTATCAAGAAGGCGGTGGTGCACCTGTGGGTGAAGACATGCCTAGTGGTGGTTCTGGCGCCTCCGGTGGTGGCCCTGGTCCGAAGATCGAAGAAGTTGACTAAATGACATGGACGTTAAGGAATTAGGTTTTGGTTCTATGTTTGTTGTAGTACTTTTGCCCCATGTGTCCTTTCTTATGTATGTTCTTTCTTCTTGTTCTAGGTTTAGGTCATGTAAAAAGAGCGAGCAAGTACTATGTTCAAAAGGGGTTGCATTTTCCATAATGAAATACATATCCGAGTTTTCTAGTTTGTACATATTACAGTGAGGTTAATGTAATGTAATGAGTTTGAGGTGTAAAAAAAATCGATAAATTACAAAGAATAGAATAGTGCTTTATGTTGAATTCTTTACATTGATTTATATGGACTTCTTTACCTTCATTCTTCGAACGTAAAATGTAGATGTTGATTGAAAGACTTCTTTTCTGTTTAGCACCAAATGTCACATTGATTGAAAGACGAGAAAGATGAGATAAGTTAAAATTTATCTTATTATTATAAAGAAACATTTGAAGCTGTTACATACAGATAAGGAAAGCAATCTACTCATGTTCAGATATGCAGAATGAAAGGCATAAACAATCTAATCGCTTAATCGAACTGACAAAGGAGCGCAAAGCTTCTCATTAAATTATTAAATTAATGGGGGTAGTGGTAGAGTTTTCTATTCGTCTAAACATAAGAAAGATAAATGACTTTTTAAAGATATGTTTGATGTCGAACTAGCTCTTGTTTAATTCTTCACTTATTTGTTGGTATAGGTTTTTTCTTAAAACGGTAGAAAACTAAATGGTGGGTTCTTTCTTAGAGAGGTGGTGAGTTTTTCATACGAATGAAAAGCTTTATAGTAACGAGTGAATACTAAATATAGTTGAAATAAGATTTGTGAGTCATTTGAACATATTTGTTAAAAGTAAGCTTTTTATAGGTATTTTTATTGAGCGTTACTTCCTCTTATGTGAAAAGTAATAAGTATTTTTACATTAAGAATTTGTTAGGTGTATGAATTTTTGGATAAGTTTTGAGTTTTTGAGGGAATGTGTAATTAAAAAGTGGTGAATATTATATAAATGTACGGATGAAAATGAATTTACAATGTGTTCGGGTGAATTGTTTTTTTTTTTTAGTTATAATCAACTCAATTTTTAATATAATTTTTTAATCACAAATGAATTTACAATGTGTTCGAGATTTGAAAAAAAAAATATTTATAATTAATTTTATAGCTGCCGAACGGATACTTAAAGTAAAATTTGAAAAGCATGACCTTGCTTCCTTCCCAAAATCAGCAGTCACGAGTATCTGCAGAAAGAAAGAAGCTAACAGATAAGATCCACTCCATATCGCCATATGTTCTTTCTCAAATTGACAATCAGCACATTACACCTCCTTCCCCACTCTCTCACTCTCACTCGCTCACCATGGCTGGTCTCACCAGCACTTTCCATCATCCCTTAAAACTCCATCTATCCGAACCCCTCAGATCCCTCTCTTTTCACTCAAACCTCTTCACTCTCCGCCACCAAGGCCCCGCCATCAGGTGGCTCTCAGTCTCCTCTACAACCCCCGCCGCCACCACCATTATTGTATCCCGCTACGGCGGAGGAGGTGGGTCCTCCCGAAGGCCAAAGACCAACGATGACCAGGCACTTGATCTTTCTTCCATCGGGTAAATACAAGGCCTTAGCCTTTCTAAATTGTAATAAAAATAGAATCTTTGATCTTTTTCTTTTTCTTTATTATTATTATTATTATTTTTTTGTTTTTTTTGTTTTTAAATAGGTCTGATAAAGTTAGGCTTATTGATCAGCAGCAAAACATGGTGAGTGCTTGTACACCACAAATGATGGCACAGTGATGCACAAAATGGGTATTAAATTGGTTTCTCTTGCATTGTGTAGGTTGGAATTGTGTCAAAAGATGAGGCTCTACAAATGGCTGATAATGCGGAGCTTGACTTGGTATGCTCAAAATTTTAATGCGGAGTTTGTAAATTTCTTTCTTTTCAATGTTTTTGACTTTTATTATGTTTACAAGTGGAATAAATATTCTGCCAATAATGCTAGTAGTTACTGCTGTGATAATGGTTGATTTGTAGGGGGCAATTTCAAGTTAATTGTGTTACTTAGCCCTTGTTTGAGCCCCATTAATTCAATTTAAAATTTGGATTTTGAAAATCTAATGGTTAAAAAGTGGTTTGAAAAGTAAAAAATTGTGAGCTTGACTTTTTTGGATGGTTAAGATTGATTACTGTAGAAAAAATTTGTAAAAAAAAGGAGAAATAATGGGGCTCAAACAAGGGCTTATTTACGCTGCTAGTGAATAATATTTCGTCTTTAGTTCTTCCTTTTTCTTTTCCTTTTCTGAGGAGAAGAGCTTTGGGGGGAGGGGGTTATGGTAAAGGGCTCAGACCGTTTGCAATTTAAAGACAAGGATTCCGTTGTTAAATTTTTCAACAGTTGGTGTAGATGAAAATAAATCATGGGTCAAGTGGCTTAACTATTCTTTTAGATGAGGTCCGTCACACGGACTTTCGTCAGTATTGGAATTAGTTTAGTTTTCAAGTGCATAGCAAGATCATGATCATGGTTTTTTATTGCACTTAATTTGACAGTACTCAGAAGAAAGAAATAATTTGTTTTTTGTGAAAAGAAAAATATTATGTCAACTAAGAAAGTTTATTCCATAATTGTCAAAAGTAAAAAACTTTGACACTAATAACTGTTGTTGAAAAATTGTAATAAATAATTCAATGATTTAGAGCTTTTTTGTTAAAGCAAAACATTTCACTACAACTTTTTAAACTTAATCTCGACCATCCATTCTTAGTTAAGCCCACATTTTGATTTTTCAAATATTTTTAAACCATACATCTATTAAAAAAATAAAAAAATCACAAAAACCAAAAATTTTTACATTACCAAACAGGCTCTTAGACAGTTATGTTCGTATTTCAAAATTGACTTGTCCCATGCTTGCTGCTCCAGCAGATTCTAGTGTATGTATTGACATCATGAAACAAGTGTTGCGCAAATAGTTGACAATAACCGGACAATCTGGTGGCTGATTCATGTCTGACACAAACTTGTTTCCTTTTTGGAAATGCGTGTCTTTTTCGGGATTTTTTTTTTTTAATCAGTTCAGTTATTGATACTTGTGGCCCATTACTTATAGTATATTTTTTTCCTTCGTTTTTCTTCATACAAGCCTTTTTCTCTTTATTTTATGAAAAAGAGAGAGTGATTTTAACCCTGGTTTTTTATTTTGATTTATATTCTTAGTCTGGCAATAATTCAATACTCGTTAATTAGCCGCTCAATTGAGTGATCAAATCGATTTTCCATCTGATTTTCTGCCATCAACTTGTTCCTTTAGCATGGACGCTTTATTATTTATACAAAATTCTTCTTTCCTGAACATCACCATTATGATACTTTAGTCTCATCTCTGCGATTAATTTTTTTCCGATATTAGTCCTCTCATAAAATTGTAATGCAGCATGCTAAATTCTCTCCTCACGAAATCCGATTTTGTTTTTACTGATTATATCTTGATGCAAGCTCAGTTTGGCATTTGGGCACACTGTAGCTGTGTATACTCTACATTTTGTTGCCTGAGATGAGAGCTACCTTTCCCAATTCTCACACAAGCTTAATGTCCATTAATGACGTTTTGCATTTTCTTGCTTTTATCTGTTAGGTGATATTATCTCCAGATGCAGATCCTCCAGTTGTCAAAATAATGGATTACAAGTAAGACATATATGCTTTTCTATCCTGGTAATTGTCTCAGCAAACTTTCTATTAAAAGCTAATCAAATAAAATGGATTAATCAACATAAATTTTGCTAGAACAGTGAATAGCAGTCTGGAAGATATGTAGCTAAGTGCTCCTTAAATGTAGATAACCAGTGGTTAGTTAAAGATGTTATTTATTTCCATACACAATCAATATTCTATATTTGTTACAGCTGCTTAGTGGTTGAAGTGCATTGATGTGGTATTTTTATGAATACTGCAGTAAATATAAATATGAATTGCAGAAGAAGAAACGAGATCAGCAGAAGAAAAGTCTTTGTGAGAGTCACTGATTTTCAAACGTTGTCATTTGTCTCTATTTCTGACATTAATCTTAAGATCAGAAAAATACTTGAGTTGATGTGCTGTTTTTAATGGCAGCTAGCCGAATGGATTTGAAGGAACTGAAGATGGGGTAAGGTTTATAGTTATGGAATTTACTCTGTTTGTTAAAAATTTTGTGTTTAAAAACATGTTTTTTTTTTTTAATGTTTTCGAGGTAAAATATGTGGTTGAAAAGTGTAGAGAGAAAATGTGCATGGTTAAAAAGTAGTTTGGAAAATTTTGTTGTTTAAAAATATGTTTTTTCATAGTTTGCCAAACAAAGGCTATAATTTTGTAGTTCTCTTACCATTCAAGGATGAAGGGCTTTATATTATGTTTCCTTACCAATTATCTATTAAATGTTTGTTGCTGATGAAGGAATAGGTTTACGATTTATTATCAACAGGCAGTATATCTTTGTTATATAGATATTATATTGTCAATCCACATATACATAATACATGATAAAAAAAAGTATTCGCGAGCCCTGCTTTATAAATAAAAAACACGTCATTCTTTGTTCTTTGTCCAGTGGTACTTGTGTGTCCCTTACCTATTTTCTTGTGTTGAAAATTTCTTGTATCTATGCATTATACGTTCCTTCCTTAATATTTCTACTTGCCATGCCCATCTCTCTCGAATTTGAACTGCTGCATTTGCAAAATTAAGAGAAGAGGAGAACAAAAATCATTGTCACGACACTTGCACAGGAATGGGAAGTTGCTAAGGAAATAGAGATGTACATAATGAGTGTTCTATTTCGCATGTAAAAAGGAAGTCTGTAGTTTCTGGAAAGGATATTTGATGCGTTGATTGTCCTGAGGAAAAAAAGTTTGTGAAACTCACTGGACTTATTCAGCCAATTATCTCTTTCATATTTCAAGTTCTCAAATTCAATGTTCAAGTGTATTTGTAATTTCTTTACTTTGAAAATTGTTGCTTTGTAGATCATTTCTTTATATAAATATGTATTTTATCGTGTCGATATGCATTTACTGCAAACAAAATTAATGTGCACAATTACTCCATATTATCTAGAAACTTCTACTGCTTTTGATGGCAGTTACAATATTGATGTGCATGATTACTCGGTACGTTTGAAAGCAGCTAAGAAGTTTCTAAAAGATGGTGATAAGGTTTCTTTCAATTCCTATGGCTCCACCTTCCATTCCTCATAAATATACAACTTTAGTGCACATTCATTACTCCCTTCGCTAATAATATTCAGAGGATTTTTGCAGGTAAAAATTATGGTGAGCTTGAAGGGGCGTGAAAATGATTTTAGAAATAATGCCATCGAGCTGGTTAGACGGTTTCAGAATGATATTGGGGAGGTAATTGTACTATATATATCTTCACCTTATCAAATGAATGTCACAAGTGATTTGCGTATTTATCATTCTGAGATACTCTCTGTGTTACTTGTGACCTTCCATTGTCTTAGTTCTTGTTCTGAGTTAAATTAAAAATTCACGTGCAAACTGTAGTGTTGGGTCTAAAAGAGTTTTGCTCTGGAGTTCTTTTCCCATTTATCCGTCTTTCTGTCGATGACTTTTCTTTGTTTCCAAAATGATGAGTTAAACAAGCACAACTGTGTTGATGATTTCTATTCTCATTGGTTCAAGACTTCTTCTTTATTAGTAATGCCCCTCTAGAAGAGCTCCAGTTTGCTGTAACTAGCAGACTCCAGAAAAAAAATTATTTAATCACATTTGGTCACTGGCAGTTGACGGTAATGTCGGTATCTGCTTCTCCCTTGGACTTTGCAGAAAAGCTCATCCCTTGATATTAAACCATAATAAGAACTAATCTCACCATGAATCATTAGTATGTCTTATAGAACTTTACTTTCTTACCTTGTTAGCCTTGCAATGTCTATGAAACACAGTCATGGGATGAAAAGCAGCCGACATATGATTTCTCAAAGTAGGACATGGACATGCAAGGGACACATCGAATAAATAATATGAAGTTAATTGTTTATGTTTCCATTTTACTTATTTTTCCAAGAAAAATATAGGGGGTTGATTGAGACCCATTTTTTGTTAGAATAGGTTTTAATGTTTTATGATATTGATTTTTTTTTAGAATATGTCAAAGAATAGGAAAAAGTTTTGGGGTTGCGCGACATAATTTTATTGGAAGAATGTGTGATTGGAAGTAAGTTTGGGGAAAAAAGAGTTTTTGTAGAATGGGGCTCAAACAGGGCACATACTAATTTTAGTGGGCTGTGCTGCCTCTCCCTCTTCCCCAGTTCACTCCCTCTCCCTTCCCCTCTCCCGACATGTATTACTTCTTCTTTCCCCGCCTAGCTTTCTTTTCCTTGTCTGGCCTCCCTTTGTCGAGATTTCTCTCCTATCTCGCTCCCCACTCTCAAATTTCATTATTTCCTTTGTGACAACACCGCCATATTAGAAATTTATGACAAGTTTGCTTAGATTCACTGAAATTATCAAATCGTTTAGATAATGTTTGGAAAATGCTTTGGTCCCTAATGTTAAGGTTTCTCTACATTTTTATATGAAATATATTGGCGTCGGAAGGTAAAAAAGAGGGTACATCATGTGGTGAGTCTGCGTGTCTGGTCGTGTTGATGTGTGTTGGTGAAATGGTGTCTGATATGTTTCGGACACTAACACTTTGCTGGCGTCTCTGTGCGTCACTGGGAGTGGGAGTGGTTACGTTTATACTCTACTCTATTATTCTACACCCACACACTAAATAGTAATTCATTTGCTCTACGAGTCTCTCTATTTGTGTTTCTTTCACAAACAAAACCAAACTTCCAACCACTCGTCTTTCAGATATAGGTAAGCTTCACTGACCTCCTCAGACTGTTCCATAAAATCACCTTATCACTCACTCACCTCTACACCATCATAATGTAATTCAAGCATGCACTCCCTGTAATCATGGTTAGGATCAAACCAGCTTCAGAACCAACATTTGCTATCTCTACTTCAACCTGACTTCCACTTTTTAGACAATTCACAATTTATTTTGACTGAGGATTGTAAGGATGTTATTTTCTGTACTATTTTTGATTTGTGGGTTTACATGTAAATCAAAAGTCGGATTTTTGTTGATTTGCATATGCAATAATTTTTATCTTGTGCTTAATTTCATCTCCTTCAGTAAAGGCATGTGTGGAGCTTATGTTATTTCTTGATTTCTGCTATCATCTGTATCATCTCTTATTTTCAATCTGCAATTCTTTTTTGAACTTTTCATTTGGTGATGTTCTCAGCTTGCGGTTGAGGAGAACAAAAGTTTCCGTGATAGGAACATCTTCATAATATTGGTTCCAAATAAAGCCATTGCTCAAAAAGCGCAAGAACCGCCAAAGACGAAGGATAAGTTGACAGCAAATGAAGTTTCAGCAGGTGTCTAAGTGTATTAAAGAAACTGCAGGTAGTATAGACATTTATCATCTGACTAAACCTGGGATCTTGCAACGCCCCATTGTCTTGTATAGATTTGTGTACAACCTGTACAAGAATAATAGCCGGTCGATATCTTCAGTAACCTCAAATAGAAGCATTATGTTTGAAGTTAGCTTTTCTGCTTCCCAGTATACTCGCAAGGACACAGTAGGTGGTGGTACTTGTGAAAAACTACTGTAATTTCAGCCACCAGCATATACAGTGGTGGATTTCCCTCTGTTTTGAGTTCCTCAAGTAATGTATTCATATTTATTTACTTATTTAATCCAAATAGAAAATCTTTTTGCATCGATTGAAAACCCATTTTTCTGCAATGATGATGTAAAAACTTATAAGTCGTAGTTTTCAAATAGCAGGGCTGTTCTCTTGCTCACGGTGGGAAGGGGTGTTACCTACCTGCTAATGTGGCAGATGAACATTAGTCCTACACATTTCATCACATGAGAGGTGAAATGTATTGGATCAATTACCACCTACCAAATAGTATCCATATTTTGTGTTACAATTCAATTCAACGAACAAAACATGTTCTTGGAAAATGAAGTTTATGATCCGTAAAGCTACTTGCGACAGCTGCATTTATCGACAACTTTTGTTGTCAGCTACCACCCCCAAAATCAAAATATTTTGAGCACAAGTTTCATCAGTAAAATTATTCAAATAAAGCATTTATCTCTGGTATCATTGCCTTTTAATTTTGTCAGGTAAAAAATACAGTTCATGCTAGCAAATTATACAGACCCATAGAACCAAAACCTTCTCAAGCTAAACCAAAATTAGAACTTCTTTCACAGTAACATTACGTTTAACTTCTCTTTCTTTTGGCACCGGTCACAACAAGGTTGTCTTCACTCCAAGAACCTGATTAACCGACTGTACGCCTACTCAAATGCCGATTGGGTCATTTTCTGAAAAGTCAATAGTACTTCGAGTAATTGAATATTCGTTGGTCCCTGCTCAAATTGCTGGTTACCAATTAAATCTATTATAGATTTGATGCCATTGGATGCTCGATATCTTCTTCAAGATTTAAACATCTCTTTACCTATTATATTGCAGGTGTAATGTCTCTCATCCAGCAGGACTTGTCATCTTAAATCCTACCTTTGCTTGCTTCAATAATCTCCTCAAAAAAGAGCTGGACTTTGGGGTTAAGGGAGTTGGAAAAGGGTGAGAATAAAATCCATCTTGATTTTAATTGATTTCATTACAAGGACAATTCTGAACTTTACAGCCTGAACATATTTTTCCAGTATCCCTACCTTCACTATATTTGCACTCTTTCTGCTACATTTTTTCATTGATAATACAAGAGATTACACGCAAAAAGAACGACTAAGCAATAACTTACAACAAAAAGACAGCCGATAAATCTTCTTTGCTGAGGCGGGAAAACTGTTGTTAGCGTCACATATTTGAAGACTCGCAATTAGTTTTATTTGCCAAATTTTGGTGTTTCACCAGCGCTTAAGCTGGTCTCAACTGTATCAACTGAGTCCTTAGGCTATGTTCTTCTGCCTGCTTTAGGTCAAAACATTATCAGACGAAGCAACCATGTAAAGAACACAAGATAAAATATTATCAAACATTATCAAACGAAACAAATATTGTATACAAATATCATAAAACAATGTAAAGAACACAAGATAAAACTAATTCCTTTTAGGAAACGGATAATCAAAGACAATAATACAAGAAAAGGTTGGTGTTAACATCCAATATACCTTGAGGATACCTGATGTCAAATATAGCACAAAATTATGAAAAGGTGAAAAAGTGTCTTTATTTTGCCTCTTTTCTTTAAAAAAATGTGATTTCTTAAAAAGAAAAAAATGAGACAGAGAGGAGCAGCAAGAAGGAGGGTTTTTAATATAAGTGATTTATTGATGATGTGATCTCATGTCCATGGACGGCTACAAACAATGCGATTATGCGAAAGGAAGTAAGCAGAGGAAGAAAAGTATATTTTTTCTTTTTTATATGCATGCTAACTTTGTTTCCAATTTATTTTTCTTCTTTTTTACTTTAGAAAAAATGGACTATAATTGGAAATCCTATACATAGAGTCCATGAAGCAATGAGGCACCGTTCGGCGGCGCATATTATAACACTAGAAGACAAAATTTTACCCAAAATTTAATTTAAACAATTTTTCATACCACTTTTTAACTATCCACATTTTCTCTTTCCAATTTTTAACCACACATCTTACCTAGAAAACACAAATAAATCCAACACAAAATTTAAATTTTTGACTTTTGATATGAGTGGTTTCTTAGGCTCCGTTTGGTATCGATGTAACAATTATAAATTGGTTTATTTATGTTTTTGAGGTAAAATGTGTGTGATTGAAAGCGGGAAGAGAAAATGTGTGTTGTTAAAAAGTGGTTTGAAAAATTGTGTTGTTTATAAATTGATTTATAAATTGTAATGATTGCGTTAAACAACGAAGACTTAAGTATTGGAAAAACAATTTGCATACATAGCACTTCGTGTGGGTAGAGGACCAAGGATACTCCCTTGGTCCTCTGTCCTTCCACTGCTGTGAACAATAGTTCTTGAGAGTGCATTGGTTTTTGACAACATCCATTACCTAACAATAACAAACAATTTCAAGGCGCAACATCGTTGCACTTTCTCACCTGAATAGCCGCTGTGTAAGCCAAAAGAGATTCACATTCATCAAGCATTGCTCTCTCTCGTGAAGCCAATACAGCAAGTTCAGAAACTGCACTGTTCATCCCCTCCACCTGTCATTGTATAAAATATATCTGATCAAATCATTTGAGGTGAGGTTTTAAAAGTTTAAAGTGAGGAAACAATATGAAAGATAAGCATGACTATTGGATTGGACCTATTTATGAGCCAACTTAGTGATGCAACATGAAAAGTCTATTTTAGGCACGGGAGAAATTCTCTGTTCGGTAAGAGGTTTTTTTTGGGTTTTTAAACCAATTTTTAAACTACACAATTTCTCAAATCAATCTCTAACCCTACACATTTTCTCTCTCCACTTTTTAACCATCCATCTACCTAAAAAATCACAAAAAAAACCATTTTTTTAAACCCCAAAGCCGCCGAACAGGGGCTAAATTAATTCAGTTAGGCTGTGTTTGATACAGCTTGATTTGCCTGAAAAATGTGAAATCATGGAAAATATTTTCCACCTTTTACATTTGGTTGGTGTTTGATTGACAAAATTTGCCTTGGAAAATGTTTTCTTAGGTACAATCATTTAAAGAACAACTACCTCATTTGCCTTGAAAATATTTTCTTACCTATTTGCTGAGAAAACATTTTCCACCTAAGGTGGAAAATTCTTTTGCGTCACGTTTGATCATTTTTGTTGTTGTTAATTGATTTATTTTTTCCAGAAATTAACATTATTATTATCAAGTACAAATGAATGAAAAATTAATTTTTTTTTTTTTTATTAAAATAGTTAAATTTTGATTTATTTGCCACGGAGAATAATGTCAATCAAACAATAAAATTAGGAAAATCTCCCACTTTTTCACCTAGAAAATTAATCTAATCAAACACTTCTAATTGACATTTTCCAGGAAAATAATTTCCAGCCAAATCAATTCCTAAAAAATATTTTCTTACCATTTATTTTCCATATTTTCAATCAAACAAAGCCTTAGTGTTTGTGTGGCCACATTTTCTAAATGGTCAGGTCAAACATACTATTCACCACTGATGCCTATCTATTTATTTCATCACAATAGCATCTTTTATGTAAAAAGACAAAGATATCCTTCATTTTATTAAAGTTTAAAAGGGTAAATGTACCCTCCATTTCAAATTTAGGAGCGAGAAAATTTTCTCACAGACCCCGAGTCTAGATCCAGACCTTCACATACAGGTGGGGTCTATGAAAAAGGTTTGGATCCAGACCCCATTAACAGACTCACCATTTGGGGGTCTGTCTATTGACAGACCCCCAAATGAGGGTCTGGATCCAGTCCTAAATGGGGGGTTTGGATCCAGTCTCCAAACTCCCTAACAGACCCAATGTCAGGGTCTGTGGAATTCTCATAAACCCCGACATTAATTCACTCGAGATTGATAATCATTTCTTTATTCAAATCTTGTCCAAATCTTTGAATATCAAAGCAAGTTTTACATTTTAATAAATTCGTTTATAGAATAAACAATTTAGCTAACAACATCAAAAGCAAAAAAATAAAAATTAGAAAATAACTAACAATTGTAAAAAATAATCATTACCAAATATGAGAGATAGAGTTGGAGATCAAGATGAAGAAGGAGATTTGATGAAGAAATTTGAAGGATCGGTTTGTAAAATGAGAGATTTGATTGGGCTCTTCAAATTTCAACGTTCAAAATGGGGGTAAAATGGGTATTGTGATTTTTTTTTTTTTTTAACTTTAGATATATACATTAAGAGTGTGTTTGGTATTGTTTAAAAATAGTTTTTTTGAAATAAATAGTGATTTTTAGGAGAATGGATGGTTGAAATTTGATGGACAAGTCAAATATTATAGGCTTGACTTTTAATGGATGATTGAGATTGAATACTGTAGAAAAAAAGAAATTTTTTAATGAAAATCAAACAAGGCAATGTATACAAACATGGGTCAAAGGCTATTGTGAAAATAGGGCCGGGTCATCCAGCATTGATCACTAATTCCTCGTGTTTATAGCACTGATAGTTGGGCTTGAGTTATTTGTCAATTGTTGGGCTTCAGAAAAGTGGGCCGAAATTCTGGTGTGTTTGGAGCAGCACACACAGGTAACAACAACATTTCGATTTTTTAAACCAACTATTTTCAGACCCAGTCTGGCCATTGACCCAGTTGAGGGACCTGTTCAAGGGTCTGAGGGTCGACCCGGACATTAAAATAATATTAAAAAATAAAAATATTTAATAGCAATAAACTAAAACAAAACAGAAATTTCTAGCGGGAAGATTTGTTTTTGAGCTGCCACTGCCTTTGGTATATATTTTACGGTGGTGGTTGTGGCAGATCATGTGTTGTTACTTGTTTATGCATGGTCTGGGATTTTGGATGGCCGGTGTTTAAATGGTTTGGATAGCTGTTGCAATCACCATTCTGTAACCATAACGCGCACACGAAACATTTAGAGTGCCCAAATTGTACTGGATCTATTGGAGAGTACAATAAATTAAATATCATGGATACCAGAATAATACGACATCATTTCCCTCTCATGTTGACTTAAGCCTAGACCACGACAAGTATAATAACAGAAACAATCTCACCTGCAGAAATATGGAGCCTATGGAGGAACCCATCGTGTGTATCACATCAACTGCTGAGCAAACAGCTGCCTTAATGGCTTCAATGTCCCCCTGCAAAATTGCAGAACAAATTTATCAGTAACTTCAGCTGTATAGATTTGAGTCTCAAGAACTTGTGAGAAACCGATATACCTTTGCCCCTTCAGTGACTGGAAGACGGAGAGTACAAGCCTGAAGATCTTTTATTGCCCAGGACAAAACGTTAGTGTGATCCCTTTCAATAGAAGCCCATTCATCAAGACAGGCCAGCTGATCAGGTTGTATGCATTAGAAGATTTAGGACATCAATGATAACATGAAATATAAGGACTTGTTAAATATATAGTTGTATGTAAGTATTACGAAGAAATCTATATAAATCAGATGGAGTCGGATGGACCTTTCAGTAGAAAGTTGGAGCTTATTCTTTCCGATTTTTATATATTTATTTACAATTGGAGAGGGGATGGGGATATTCTCAAAAATAATATAGTTTTGGAACACATATTTGCAAAACAATTGCAAAAGCTGTATTCATAAAGTTTGACAAAGCTGAAATTTGTTTGGGTCATTGCGACACTCATGTTATTGATATAACCATAAATATATATCATCAAATTGAATGTTTTGGAAGCTCTATTAGTCACAATTAGTATGTCAATGATCACTTGTGAGAAATATCTGAAAGAATGTAAGACAACTTCAACTAAATAGGTCAGCTGAAGATTCAAATCCACAATCTTATAGATGGACCAAAACCTGTGCAACTTGCAAATGTGATGCCAAACGAGCTTTAGCCTTTATGATCAGCACATGGCTTTTGAATAAGATCCATTAACATTTCTTAGGATAAGCTGACTTCAGATATTTAAGGAAGAGACAACATTGACCCTAAATTTTGCTTAGTTAACAGGTTCAGTTGGAGTTGAGACATTGTTCTCTTTGTGTTTCAGTTTCCTATTTTCATTTTCGAAAATGTTTTCTGTTTTCCATTTTCTGTGACTTTTTTCGAAATTGCTGAAAACGCGTTTGGTTTGTTATTTCTGAAAACTGTCTTCGAAAATGAAAAGCTAGAAAACACGTTCTGTTTAAAATTTTGAAGAAAATTATTTCTGTATACTTGTAATTATATTGCTTGTGAATATAAATGAAATAAAGATGTCATATTTGAGTTGCACAACAAAAATAAATGAAATAACCTCCAATCACACAATTTGGTTATGCCAAAAAAGTTCAAAAATTCATGTTGCCCTTCTAAAGTATTCGTTCCACATTTGGGTAGTAATTTTTCCTTCTAAAGTAGTCGTTCCATTTAATACTTTATATATATACATCATTCCAGTAAGCAATCATAACGTTTAAAATTTAAGTTTTAATAAAATTTGCAGAAATCAATTTACGTTAATTAATGATACCCTTACAAAATAATTGTCTACAATAAAAAGTAAAAAAGAAATGTTTAATAATTAAGCACATGATACATCATCAGAAAGATGGTTGAATTTGGAGTTCGACGCAAAAAACGGAGTGCAATTCGGAGTTGTAGATCAAAAATTATACATGTTTGAAAACAATTACCTATAAAGCAAATACGAGGAGGACTGAATTGAAAGAAAAGTAAAATTTGCGGACTAATGTGCAAGAAAATCTGAAGTTGAGGGACCTAAGTTGCAAATAAATTAGAGTATTTTCGAAAGAAATTTCAAAATTTGAGGATTAAAATGACAAGTTTTGAAAATCAGGACCAATAATGTAATTAAAAATGACAAATTTTGACAAATTTCAAATTTTTTTGATTATTTTAATTTTTTTTTTTTTTTTTTTAAGTGGAAAACGCGAAAAACGCGCGTTTTCCGCATTTTCAGATTATAGGTATAATTTGTGGAAAACGCGGAAAACATAAAAATCACGTTTTCCATTTCCTTTACAAAATTTGAAAACATTTTCGAAATTTTTTCCTTAAAATGGCGCAAGAGAACGTGTTTTCCGCATTTTTGGAAATGGAAAACGGCTGGAAAACGTCAAAAAGAACGCAGCCTAAGATTTTCCATTACTCCATGTCTTAAAGAGTTACTTTCACTGAAGGAGAAAGGAATCTGTTACACGCATTAACTACAATGTTGAAGTGCTAAAAGAAACTTCCAGGTCAGTCAATGTTCATGCTTGATGCTGTGAATCGAATTTTATTGGAAATAAGGATCAGTTTGTTGTTTCTGCTGTTATATCAAAAATAGAAAAGACAATAAACATAATACACTCAGAAAATAAATTGAGCATTTAGTAGTAAGAGAGCTATTACTTGGTTGTTGAAAACTGCATAGACCTTCAACTTATGTCTCAGCAGCTGGAGGCCTATCCTTTTATCAATCACTGATTTCCATATATCCACAGTTGCTCTCCAAACATTGTACAGCAATTTCTGCAAATCAATAATTGGTACTTACAACAAAATACAGGTGAACTTAATGCAAAAGGCAGCAAAATCTGAATTTACAACTAAAATCCAATTCCAGTCATAGGAAGCTGGGCCATAATTGAGGACAGGACAGTGTACAAAGGTTGAAGCACGTCCATCTAATTATCAACCATTAGAGAGTTTTTATCAGCTCGGTACACCAGATGAATCTCAAAGGGTTAATTCTTAAAGGAATAACGACAGCAGTTTCTACACCAATTTGTTCATTTAATATCCACATATTAAGAACTCAGTATTCATAACACACAAAGCAAACAAACAAACAAGCAAAAAAGAAAATGATAAAAACACAGACATATACTAAAGATTTAAAAGTTATATGAAAGCTCCAAAAATATAATGTCTCAAACCTCTGCTTTTCTTTTCTGAGAATGCAGTGCAGAATTTTCCCTGGCATTAGCATATCGCCATTGCAAGAGTCGATTGTATAGCAACCGCAAATGATGAACATCTTCTATGTGACTTACAGTCTTCTTCCCTCTCTTAATATCCACAATAAAACTAAGAACAGAAGTTGAACTCTGAGCTTGCCTTGATGGACTGGATGGTCTTACCCGAGCAGGACTAGGTCCTCTAGAAGAAGGATTGACTGATTTTGCTCCGGATGGACTGACTCTAGATACAGAGGGTGATGCTGGACGTGATCCAGGAGTTGGCAAAGATTGATGTCTAACAGCAGAATATCCTAATGTTTCTCTATTCAATGAGGTTGAAGAAACGATCTTTTGTTTTGGCAGTGAACTGTCAACAACTGAACAACCCCCCAGCATTGTTTTCTCACTAATGTCACGAGACACGTGTGTTAACAAAGCGCTAGTTTCTGATAAAGGTTTACTCGCCCCATCCAAAGAAAATCTCCTCAGGGAAGGCGAACCCGCTCGTGAGTGGGGTAAAGAAGTTCTATTGGTCTTATCAATGAGATCAGAATTTCTGTTTAAAGCATTAGATGAAACTTTTCCACCTGTTCGACTTGGCCATCGATGCTGATCCACTAGTCGAGTATGTAAACCATCAATAGGTCTGGAATTTTCTGAATGATCCGTAGAATTCTTTCCTTTAAGTGGGCTCCTCTTCCTCTCTGGTGTAGGCTTCCTTGAAGCCGGTGGTGTTTTGCCCTGTTTATGCACTACATTCACGGATGACTTCAAAGTGTGATCAGAAAGACCATGAGACCCTGTTTTTTCTCCCTTACTATTAGGGAGAGAAAAGGTATCGGATTGGAAAGAAACACTGAGACTCCGCATTGTAGTGGGCCATAAAGACTCCGGTAACTTATTACCTATTATTTTTCTCGATGCCAAAAGCATTTCTGCAGTAGTATCCTGGACTGGGGTTGATCCCCTTGGACTTCGAGGAGATGGAGTGGTGGGACGCTTCCTGTCAGCTGATTCCGACCTCTTAGTTACAGACACAATTGATGATGTTGATGTTCTAGCGGTATTTGGCAAAGGGCAACTTCTTGGACAAGAGGCTTCAGATGGAGTAGGTGACCTATACCTAGAACTAACTTCTCTGGTTTGTGACCGTCGAGTGGTTCCATTTTTATTGTCAGCATTCATCAATGGTTTTCTTGCAGTCTCCACGGTGGAATGCTTCTGTGATGCTACCCTTGATTCACATACATCCATCCAAACTGTGCAGATTAAACCACATTGATATTCCCCTTCATATGTTAATGATCAACACACTTTTCGACAGGCTTTTATGAAACCAACTATTAATCGACTAATTAACCACAACAATTGCTCTAAAAGGAGACCCTTTGCTCAGACAAGTATCTGCCATACAAATTTAAATCCAAAAGTAAGATACCCAAGACAGAGAACTAAAGAAAATAAAAGAACAACACTTGCAGAAAAAGTAAAGGATGTCAAAAGTATACATCATTACAGATTCCCAGATCTGCACCAAATGCAAATTGGCTTTCAATAACCATCTGAAATGGCCTAAATTCTATCAAATCACCCCCACGAAAAGATAGTAAAATGTGGAACGTCAAACGAAGAAAATTGAATTACAGCTGGTGGAATTTGGTCCCTTCCTAGGATATGGAGAAGGGGAAGAATAGAGGAAGTGAATAGGGATACGGGAATAAAGAGAAGGGTGTGTAGGATAAAAATACCTCTTTCTTGTTTGTTTCTCTTCTTTTTTATTTTTTATTTTTATTTTTGTATATTAATTTCTTGTATCCTCTTTTGTTTTTGGTCCCCAACATTTTGTCCTTCTCACATGAGTGCCATGGCTCTCAGGGCTGAAGCTACTCTCAGCAAAACTCCCAATGTGAGCCTTAGTGTACCTGTTCCCTCTTTCCCCCCGCCATCTCCTTTTCATGAAAGGGACACAGATCAGTGTATGAATACACAAAATGAGCCTTATCAATGGATGAGTAATTAAAAACTGGGCTTTCCCTAAAATCAAGAAATGGTAAATCATTACTGTCGGATTCATAGTTGTCTTTACTTTATATAGTTCACTATGAATTACCTAATTACATATAAATCCAAAAATTGATTAATACACACAATGAGCCTTCCTTTATCAATGAATGGGTAATTAAAATCTGGATTTTCCCTAGATCAATAAGTGGTACATCTTTACTGTCAGATTCATAGTTGTTTTTACTTTTTATATAGTTCACTATGAATTACCTAATTATATGTAAATCCAAAAAATGATAAAAGCTAATTAGTACTAAAATAATGTTACTAGTTTTCTTTACTAGAAATCATTGTTCATCCCCATGAAAACGCAGTGCAATAAATACACAAAACACCAAAAAAGGAATAAAAGATAAATAGATAATCCTTCATTTAAGAAATAAGATTAAAAAAATAATTTCTCTTTTTTAAACTAACATATTATTTTAATTTCATAGATTCGGAAACGGAAATCAATGAATATCTTATTTTTCACAAAAACCCAAACTTGATATTGTGTCTCACGTGAATAAATTGCATGAAATAATTTCTGTGCTTACAGATTTGTTCCTAATTCTGAGAACATCTGCAGAATTCACGTGTAATCTCCAATAATAAACCATAAAAAAAACCATTTTGAGATAGGGGAAAAAATCAAACTTTTTGAAAAAATAGTATTAGCATATATATATATATATATATATACGTTGTTAAGATTTAAAAAATAATAATAATTACCTGTAATTTCTGGCAAATAAGAGAACCAAATCTTTTTCCTGAGTTTCTGATAATTCTAAAACCGTCGAGGAGACTTTCAAAAAAAAAAAAAAAACCGTCGAGGAGAAAAGAACAGTACTTCTATGGTTTTATCTACCTAAAACCATTGTGATATAGAAAATTGGGTGTGAATTTCCTTATAGAAGAATTATGAAAAAATAAATTATAACAAATAAATATATAAAAAAAAAAGAAAAAGAAAAAATGCAGGAAATTTCTGTCGAAGAAGGTTGAGAAATAAAGCCAGAAGAGACGGGTGGTAGTTATTTCGCGCCACCTAATAATTACTTAATAATTATTTATTATTTAAAATTTTTTTTTCTTTCCATGCTTATGTGTATAATACAGGTTCGTTCTGTTTTTCGAAACAATTTTTTAATCATAAATTTTATTTTAAAAACACAAAATTTCAAAATAACGACAGCTAGAGTGCCGTCGAAAAGACGCTTAAAGTTCTAATATTGTTGAAGGTTAAGTGCAAAAACGATTGAAAAATTAAGCAAAATGGGAATATCTTTTCTGCAATTAAAATATTGTACATGTAGTAATTACCCAAAACGTTGCTATTTTTAGTGACAATACTAATCTTTGGAATTGTATGATTGAATGATTTTTTTCAGTATTTTTAACACCGGTCGAGATAAAAATGTTTTCTCCACCAATTCTTTCTTGCATGCAAATTTTACAATGCAGATGAAGCAATTTGATTTGATTCAAATTGACTCTCAATTATTCAGTCACATCATTTTTTTTTTCTTTTTATTATTGATTTGTTAGAGGGTATTTTTATGTTAGAGAGTTTTGCCTTGTTTTTTATTTGGGTCATCAAAATCCAAATATAAATTTCTTGAGATTAGGTAATTGGAGTGTCTTTGAAAGAGAAATAATGTATTTGAAGAATTGATAGAAAATGAAAAGTAGCCAAAGTGGATTTGAAGTTTTGCTAATATTAGGTAGAAAAGTAGGAAAACTCTTTTGACTTTCTCTAGTAAATAGTGAGTAACCTCTGTTTGGTAAAAAAATGTTTATAAATTTTATTTATAAATGACTACGTGCTAATATCTTATTAATTCATTCTTTTTTTGAAAAATCGACAATTTGGACTGATCAAATATTCTCGTCAACTATTTTTTATTTTTCAAAAAAAAAAAAAAATTTGACCAAAGAAATGTTACACGTTGTTATTTATAAATAATCATTTATAAACAGTTTACCAAACATAAACTCTATACTTTTTACGCCCTAAGCAATTTTACTATAAAAGGATTGACTGATAAACATGAATAGATTTCAATTATTTTAATATGCAAAACAAGCAGTATTTTAATTTTACTATTGAATAATATGAGACTTGTAGTGGAGGTAGTACCTTCATGTATAATAATATTTTTTGTTCAATTCCTCCTCGTATACTTCTGGAGGTTAAACGGAAACGTTCCCTTCCTTTTGTAATATATCATTTCATATTAATAAATATTTTAACGTGAATTTGGATCGTTTTAATGAAGACTAGCAACAGAGAAATATTGATGATTAAAGTGTCCCATTTTAAAAGTCATAGTCACTTAGCTATCGAAATTATATAAATTGGTAACAATTGAACCAAACAAGCACCAAGTAAGGTCAAATTATCACTGTTGGAGACAAACTGAAATGTAATTATATAAAAAAAACAAAAATTCAAGCATAAATGACAAATTGTGTGGCTTAAATCTCAGTGCATGTTCTATTCTTTTCTTTTTTTTTTTTTTTTTTAAGGCGTTCTTTCATTTTTTGTGCTACTTTGTCTTTCTTTTCTAGAGTGGGATGGGATCTGATTTTGAAAATGATTACTCAGAGCAATAACTATCATCATTTTATCTTTGCCATTAAAAAACACGATAAAAATAAATAAAAATGAAGTTGATCTTTAGACCACTGTTGTCAAACCTGGAATGGCCCGGCCCGGCCCGTCCGGGTCGACTCGAAAACTCGCGACCTAGCCCAAAAATCGGGCCGCGTTACACCAGAAACTCAATCGGGTCAACGACTCGGGTTTCATATTTTTTTATTTTTTAATATTATTTAATGCTCGTGTTGACCTCAAGTCGAATTCAAGTTGACCTTTTGACCATTGACCAAGTCCCTCAACCTGATCGATGACCGAGTCGGGTCTGAAAATATTGCTTTATACACAACCCGGACCATCAATCGAGTCTCTATTTGATGGAAAAATGAACGATGATGTGTCACATTCGAACGCGACTATGGTGGGGCACCACCGGTGGTCTACTCCTTCCTATGTGGTCCGTCAAAGGAAATGGAAATATAATTGATTGGCAATAAGTTATTTCCCGTTATTTGTTGTACCAAATACTCATCTAAAGTCTATAAAATTTTTCTGGTTGGTGGAGAAAATTGTAAATGCCTCTTTAACTTTTTTCTTAATTTTCAATTTATTTTTTTTAGCAAGCTTAAAAGAAGGAAAGAAGGAAATAAAGATTTTCAATAGGACTAAGCATTGAATATAATTTTTTCATCAATAAAATATCCAAAATGTCAAACTCAATAAAAGTCATAACCCTAAACATATTTGATAATTACAAATTTCAACATAATCAAATTTTTAGTAAATTTTGATTGAAGTTGATGAAATGTGTGGTTGAAAAATAATAAATCCATAAAATATATTATTAAAATTAATTATTAACTTTGACTTGAACTAAAATCTTGATTTTAAGTTTCACTAAACATGAGCATAATAAAATAATCTATTTTCTCCAATGGATTTGATCAATGTCAACCCAAAAAGCTGTTGACTTCTTGCCTTCCTTTCCTATGTAGTGTGCCCCACAGACAAAAGAACAACAAATTAATGAAAATACAAATGTTTCAAAAAAAAAAACTGCCAAAAACATAATTCACAAAGGGCCCTTGTGTCCCATTTCTAGTTTTTGGTCCAATGAATGTTGCATTTTTCCCAGAGTGACTGCATCCTCCAGCATAAGCCAGCAATTATGCACGTCTTTTGTCCCTGCACGAAAGTTATCTATCTCGTATAAAAATAAGAACGAAGTTTTATTTCGATTTGTGAAATAGTTCGAGTAGCTTGCTTAGTTATTTTTTTTAATTTTTATTTTATGGTGTAACCCAAAATATTTGAGAGGTTTGTATCATTCTTTTATATATACTAGTATTTCACCCGTGCGATAGACGGAAATTATTATCTACATTCCACAATATCAATTTCAATAAGTATTCGTAAAATTTTAGTGTTGATACACAATCAACACATATAAATGCATAAAAAAGAATTTTCTGTTACAATAATTACTAGAATTTAAAAATTACATAAGTAATTCAAATTATTAAAAAAAAAATTGAATAATAAACGACAATTTATATATTTATTAATAAAATTGGTTTGTATCATTCTTCTATATATAGTGGATTATTTACCGTGGGATGGGGCTCATAGATGTTTTTCTTGTGGGTTTACACATTAAATCGCATATCCTATGCTTGAGTTAACCTTTTTACTACAACATATTATTGTTGTATTAGAGGAAATACGAAGTTATATAGGTTGTGAATTAGTTAGATATTGTTGGTGAACTATTAGAATATACGACTTATCTCGAGAAGTTACAAAATTAAGATTTTCTCAAATTGAATGTTATTAAAATTGGCAAGATGTGTAATTTTATTGATTGCAGGCCATGTTATGATGAAGACACTTCGTGTGTCACGTGACTCTTCTCTTCAACTTGTGAACCAATGGTCCCTCTCAATATTTTTGGCTTGATTTTGAGTTGCATTGCTAATCTAATAAACCAATAAAAATGAAAATACATGATTCGGGGAGATATAAATATTATTTAATTGATATGTCGCCAATCACTTAAAATTATTGAAGATCATTTAAATAGATAAGTAATTTGTTACTCTCTTTGAGATTTGAAACTTTTAGCCAAATGATTCTAGGAGAGATTAACGTGAATAAAAAAATCCGAGTTAATAATCCTCACAATAAAATGTCGAAGTTGGAAAATACTTTTATGTTCATATTAATTAGTTAAATTTGAAAAAAAAATTACATTAGAAGAGTATTTAGTAACTACACAATAAATTATTCTTAGGAATTATCTAAAACCGACTACATAGACTTGGACATCTTAAATTGAGAACAGATTGAAAGCGCGCAACAAAGTGTATTTATGAGTGTGTTAAAGAAGCATGAAAATTCGAGTCTAATATTGGACGACTCTACCATTTAGAATGATTTGTTTCATATGATACACAAACACGATTCTTTTGTACGAGTCTCTCAATAGCAAATTAATTGATATAACTCAAGACACACATTCATTTCTAAATTAAATCACCATTGACCGTAAGTGAGGTTTTCTCTCTTACAATGACAAAAAAATAACTTGTCTGTCTTTATGTCTTCATCCCCACCTCTCACTTCTTCATTCGGAGACAACTAGAAGTCTTTCTCACAATCGCATTCTCTCACCTCCTCTCTTCTGATCACCGTCACCTCCTCCCCATTCTTTCCACATAGAGAAAAACATAACTTATTAATCAATTACACTTTCCCAATTCAAATCCTCTCCAAATTCAAACTCAGAAAACTATCTAATTAAGTATATAATTATAGAAGTCTCAACTACACAAGAGATGCTACATGTACTTGGTGGTTAACAAGAACCTTGTGTTGGATATTGATTTAATAAATCAAGAAATTGATTAAGTATTGAAAATCGACTAAAATGATTTTGTGTAGATTTCGACCAAATACTCAAACCAGATCCAATCCGTTTAGGCAAATTAGTTTACCACTTCGCCACTTTGGTGCTTAGAAACGGGGATCGACTTGAATGAGAAATTACGGAAATGGGAAAAAGTCGGTCGAATTTTTAACTATAAGATCGCATGGTATTATAACCATCTGATTACACGTGAAAAATATTATTTTCTGTTTTCACATAAAATCGTGCAGTCGCACGGTTGTCCAAAAGGATGTGTCTATTCGAAGAGATGCATGGTTCGGCTCTACACCACTTCGTCCGCAACCCTTCATCCTCTATAAATAGGACCCTTGGGATATTCTATTCTTCACACCAAATATATGCTATCACAATATCATTATCTCATCTTCCTTAAATCAAATTTTTTGCATTTTGTTGCATACTTTTGATATTCTTTTCCATATTCATTTTGGAGTAAAAAACCACATTTTGGTTCGTTGCACTTGTATTTTGAAGTGCTACAAACACTAGTAGAAGTCGTTTTATATTGAGAGTCGATTTCCATAACCATATGCATCATTGCAAGGCAAATTCAACTTAAGGACAAAATGTTCAACACTTGCCCCGACTTTGTTTTTTTTTTTCTTTTCTTTTTCTTTTTCCTTACAGATATTCTGTCCAAATTTCGGCACGAATTTACATATAATTATCTTATTTTTGTAGCGTCATTATACACAAAATATTCCAACACCTTGAAATAATGCAATGTGGCATAATCTTAATAATCTACACATCACATCAACCCATATATCAACCATCACAATTGTGCCACCTCATTTTCTTTTATCAAGGTTCTTGTTAACCTTCAAGTACATGTAGCATTAATATAATAGTAATACTTACTTCTATGATAACAGTTGAAAAAGGATATATCATTCATATACATCTTATGGATGGCATTAATATTTGAAGAGTCCAGCAGGCCTAAAATCGAATCCATGCTGCCGTTGTACAAACCTATAATTTGTGCTAAGACAAAACCCACATCCATGCCATCGACAGTTGCACCGGTGATTCCACAATCATATCATGCTCTTTCTCCAATAGGGAAGAGCCCTTTTAAAGACGTGCTAGCCCAAGTATCACTCCTTCGAGTGATCTGAACAGGAGAACTTATTCTTGTCCGGAGCAATGGAATAATATGACGATAATATTCATCAAAGAAACGAGCAAATAAATTTACAAGATCAGACCTTCCATATTAGATTTAGAATTCGGTAGTAAAATAAGGGAATCCCAGAAATAACTCTACTTATTGAAGGACCTTCTTCAAGACAAATCCGCTTAATCGTGTTATAATTTGTTCAAAGCATATAATGAAGAAGTATTTTGGATCTACATTAACATAAAAATAAGTGGAAAAGAGGGTCGAGTTCACACTGGCTCGAAATTGGATTGCCAAAAATGCTATCCCGGAAGAAGTCCAGAAGTTGAATTGGGAGACTGCCTGACTGCCCCAGCATGGTTGGAGGCATTTCAAATTAATCGGACAGGCTCCTAATTTTGTACCGGACAACTGCCTAGTTCAAAATACCAGCTCTTGGGTTATAAGCCCTTGAAGTATAATTAAAATGACCCGTTTAATCATGGTCGCCTCGAGGTTTCTTTGAGACCAAAATTCCCAACAATTGCATTGCTATTATTTTTTTCCAATTCTAGTCACAAGTTTCCCATCACTCCAAGTACCTGCACCAGCACCACCATGTCACCAGTGGCGGACGCAGAGCATTTGTACTAGTGGGGCATACGGATGGTACGGGGGTGCCCCCGAATTTTTTTTTTTTTGGTAAGAAGAGACCGAAAAATGAAAAAGTATTTGAAAATATTCAATCCCCAAACAAATAAATAATTATATTAACCTCGTACACTTATAATATAATTAGCATAAATCACATTGCCCCCAAACATTTTTTTTGGTAAGAAGAGATCGAAAAATGAAAAAGTACTTGAAAATATTCAATCCCCAAACAAATAAATAATTATATTAACCTTGCACACTTATAATATAATTAGCATAAATCACATCCCCCATCCCCCATGGCTCCACTTCCATAAGTGCACTATTTTTATAAAAAAAAAAAAAAAAGAAATTATATGTAATGTATCATCTTCAAAGTGCTAAGTCCTGAGTGCACTGCAAAGGTGTACTATTATATTTATATCTTAATAAATCAAGTTTGAAGATTAAAACAAAAAAGTTACCTTACCTACCAGGTTTGCAGTCAGGCAGATGCAGAAAAAGAAGAAGCCAAAAAAAAAAAAAAAAATCAAATTTTTACTGGGGAACGTGCCCCAGCAGGCCTCACTGTGGGTCCGCCAGTGCCTGTCACCCTTTAATTGTTCAATAGATGAATGTTGACAACTATATTACCAAATAGAATGAAAGTAAGTACTAAAACATAACATATTTTACCCCTCATCAGTGAATATCGAAAAGCAAAAAGCAAAAGTACATGGTAATTGTGATATGAAATTAGAATTTCACAAAAAGAATGCCAAGATTTGTTTTTTGGGCGAGATTTGTTTCCTTTTGCAACACGGATTCTACATATATTCTTCCCAACTGAACAAGGTTTTAACCTACATATATATACAAAAAGCTTCACGGAAGAGGGAGAACGATAGAGAGAGAGAGAGAGAAATTCATTGAGATTGATTATATAACAAGATTATTTTCTACATTTGGGTGATGATTATTGTCAAGTCTTGCTATTTATCTTCAAAGATGCATCATTTTGTTTAATTAAGACAATTTAAACTTTAAGCAATTAATTCTATTTTTCACGTATCTATAATTATATGCTTAATGATTATATGATTGTTGACATGTTTTTAGGTTCGAAAGACTAGAAACTCGTTAGACTTGTGTTAATTGCCATAAAATTTGATAGATGATAGAAACATACTACTATACTTTGTGTGATCTTTAATTATTCATAAATTGTTAATGATTTTTATATTTGACCTTATTCGTCATTGAATATATAGGTGAGTTACATATATGAATATGTTTTAATGGGGTGTTAAGCAATTTAGGAACACTGATCTTCATTACATATAAATTGTTGTTAATTATTCAAACCAAAATATGAAAGACGGGATAAAAAGTGGATTATGGATCCTAGAACTACATTCTCATTTATGACATAAACTGATAAACTCTCTCAATCTTGCTTGCTTTTGCTACAATCACGATTTATAATAAATTTTATAATTTACTTGATAGTTTGGACTTTAATTTACAAAATCAATTTGATTCATTCTAGTTTTCGACTACAAGGTTGGTAATCTAGGAAGTAAATTATCTCAATTCTCGTGGGTAAGATACATGGACGCATTGTCCACTTAATTACTTGTGTGATTCGTACTTGTGGTAGTTAACCACGCAACAAGTTTTTGACGTGATTGCCGGTCGCCTTATTTCTTTCCTTATTTTATTCATTTTGCAAAATTGCACTTTAGTGCATGTCTTAATTTCACACGGTTCCTTCCACTTTTGTTGAGT
The DNA here is from genome assembly GCA_963555705.1 of Ligustrum vulgare. Classification (NCBI taxonomy): domain Eukaryota; kingdom Viridiplantae; phylum Streptophyta; class Magnoliopsida; order Lamiales; family Oleaceae; genus Ligustrum; species Ligustrum vulgare. The sequence goes on along the minus strand of OY743176.1, from coordinate 4,579,244 downwards.
TTAGTTCAGTCATTCGTCTCCTGATTTGTACGATTAAGCCCTTGTATATCTGATTTCTTGTAATTTAGCTCCGATCTTAGTCTCGATTCTCCTTGTCTACTTCTATCTTGCACAACTCAGTCCAAATACCCTTTAATTTGTTCTTATTCGCCTTAATCAATTCATTATTGACCTTGGGATAATTACAAAGAACAAGTAAATAAATAAAATTTATTCTTAACAACAATATAATTTCCCTTTTTTAGTAACTAAATAAGTGTATAAAATAAACTTATCAGTGTACCTCAACTTTCATGTCCTTTTGGTCCTCTTAGCACATCTGATATGTAGAGGTTTTGAAAATTTAAGGGATTGAGTGAAGTTTGGAAGTGAAAGTTTTGGGTTGAAATTTTAGAAAGAGGGGTGAAGTGAAGCAACTTAGAAAATTGAAATTGTTGGAGATAATGAACATCGTTGATGCAGCCAACAAGCCAGTTCTTTTTCTCCCAATAAGAGGGAAGAGGTTTTAAGACGATTTTTTGAACCTTTTATGAATTCTGTAATGTTTCGTGCTGATGCTGTTTCGCTCGTGCTAACAAATAAAAGGAGATCAAATGAAAGTGCAAGGGACGAACCTTTTAAGATAAAGTCCCAAAATGGGTGTTTTTTGCACTAGAAAGGCTTAAGTTAGAAGATGTCTCTAAGGGCGCAAGTACATAAATTAAACTAAGGAAGTTCGAATAAAATCTATGACAAGAAAATTACATTTATATTTAAGTGTTGATTTGCTGGTCCTTCTAAATTTCTAACTTTCTACAATATATATAAATTCTACTAAAAACCAACTGCTTTGAATTTCTAATTTACCACCTTGGTTTTATAGTCAACTGTTCCACTTCTTTGTATATCCGCCATTCATTTCATTGCACTATGAAACTTCTCATGATCACCGAACTTGAGTCGTCCACGTTCTCGTCAACTTCTAGCATTGCACCAACCGTCTATGATCTCACCAACCGTTCAGGTTTTGATAATCGTTCATAATGTCTTCAACAAATTGTCTTAGATCGTAGGGTGAATTGTGGGAATTGCATCTTTACTTGTATCTTGTATAATTGTCCAATCGCTCGGATTAGCTCTATCCGTCCAATTAGCCAGACTCCTCCACATCGTCCTGTTATTTGTGATGGACTCATATTTTGGACTTTCATCTGAGCTTTCGAATTAAGTATTTTTATGTTTTAACAAGTAAAATGCAAAAAAATGGATAAACATGAATATCTCAACGCACAAAGCAATGCAAAATGAGTGTTAAAAATTAGTAAATATATCGACACATAAAGGTTGCATCCTTACATTTCCATTCATGCATTTATTTTTTGGGTTGTGCTACAAGTATCGCGCGGTGTATCCTACCCCCTCCATGTGAGGGGGCAATAAACTGCGCTGTACTTATAACATTTTCCTTATTTTTTATTTTTGTTTGGGGTGCTCAAAATGTTGAATGAATTGAGCAATTGTCAGCTCATCGGCATGAGGTCATGTTTGGGATTTAATTTTGTAACTCAAAAAACAGAAGTTGTTCCAAGTGTGTAGCAAATTTAAGAAAAAATTATTATTATGCATCATCTGACGTGGACAATTTTATTCAAATAGATAGTAACGTCAACGAGACTTGAACATAAGAGATTTGTATCCTTTGGTACGATGTTGAACTACTTGATTTAAAAGTTTAATCTTAATCGAAAAATTATATAATTAAACTTGTTGACCACAAAATCCGGCTGGACCTAGGATCAACACATCTCAGCTCCTCCCTCTTGAACATGTGGATCTCCTGCGCACTATGACAAACAATTAGTTTGCAAAAGGGGCCGATGTGGCTCCCGTTTGTTCTCCGATGCCAAAGTCAGTACTCATTTCAAGCGAATATAAATTGGGTGCAGGAAATATAAGTGTGTAAAAGAGAGAAAAGGGAGTGAGAGTAAAAATATTTAGTTTAGAGTATGTGATTGCTAACCCTCTATAAGGTGGAGAGAGTGTTCTATTTATAGGAGAAATTATAGTCTTGGATGGCGACACGTGGCAGACTTTACACATGTATTTACCCTGGCTGCTGGAGAGGAGGATCTTACTTTCTTGCAGTAATCATTGCTACGTTTGGTAGGGGATGGCGCCTGTCACGTTCTTGATAAAGGTAATGTCACGTCAAGCCACAGTCAACTGGGGAGAGTCGCACATGTCTGACACCGTCCGTTGTCCCATCACTCGTCCGAGGTGTTACCATAGAGTACTTCGGCTAGATATAAACCAGTTTGGCTAAAGAGGTTCAGGTGCTATTCCACCTCGGCAGTTGGCCCAAGGAGATATCCTAAGCTTTAGCCATAGGCCAAGGACTATTGGGCCTCTATTGGGCCATCGCTGGTGATTCATTGCGGTCCTTTTTGGGCACGGTCTCAACACCAGTCCCTAAAATCCGATGTGGTCATTTATGGGCGGATCGAATTTGTCAAAGGTTCGAAGCACTAACCTTGTTCTGATAACGTTATGTAATTGGATAGCCATAGGATTGTAAGTTTGCTCTAATTTCATTATTTATTGTATCCAGAATTTTATAATTATTCTGTCATCCATCAGCTGGGAATCGTTATATAGCGCCACAAACTCAAGGCTAGGAATGTTACTCTTTAAGGAGGCTCGGACTCGAGGTAAAGTAGACCTTCTACTCCTGCTTTCCCTTCCAGACGAAAGTTAGGATTATACTTAGCATATCTTGTAGGTGGCGCATTTAATACAAGGAGACTGATGGTATCGATTCCCAAGAAATATGAAGGGAATGGGAGAGGACACCTTACCGATCGTGGAACACACTTTGATAACTGAATAGTCTCTTTCTTTCCTCCTATAGATGGCGCTTTGATTAGCCCTCCCCCCAAGAGACGTGGGTTACCCGCATCAATCATGCGGCTCAAAAACCAAGGGTTTTGGATTATTGGGTTCCCTATAAAGCCCCCTTCATCCCAGCATTTCTCCTTTACCAATTCCTCAGAATTTTCGCAGTAGCTCTTTCGCAAGCGGTAGTAGTACCCTCCCTTTTCTTGCAAGTCATTCAGCGTCTCTTGAGAATTTTCCACTCGGTAGATTGTCTCTACCGCCCAACACTTTCCATTGGTGTGTTTTTCCTTTCGAGTGCACAACCTCAAACGTTCATTTTTTAAGGTAAATTTCTTTTCCTTTACATGTGCAAAACTTTTTCATTTCTAATCTTCGAGTGCAGGTTTGAAAATTTTGTTTTGCATTTTGTTTTCCTCTTGATGAGTCTAGCCTATTTTTAAGAAAAAATGGAAAGAGTTGGGGGAACGGGTTCACATGAACTGTTGGTAATGGTGGTTCTTGTCAGAGGTTTCTGCCAATTATCTTTATCGATTTTTAGTTCTCGCTTCTTTAGGGAGCAGATTAAGATGAGGAATAGAAAATATGGCAGTATAATTAACTTGGATGATTCTGATAGCGAAAAAGAAAAGAACCAGACCTACATGGCTCACCTGTCATCCGACGAGGAGGCCTCTTTGCGGGAACTCAGAAGCAAGCGGGATAGGGACTTGGGAAGAGAAGAGGCAGTGGGCTCTTCTTCTGGTCATCAGGACACCGGCTTAATTATTAGGGCCCCATTTAGGGCACATAGGGAAGAGTTAGGACTCTATATGAGGAGGAAATAGCCATGAACAAAGTGTCAGGGTACCATGTGGATCCTGATCCGAACATAGAATCCTGGGAAAGCAGTGAGATTGCCACAAAAATCCTAGGCGTCGATTTGGCGGGAGCATCAGCGAAATAAGGATACCAGAAGCAACTGGTGCACCCCTCGCCTTCTTGCTGACCCAGCAGTCCTCCCCCAGATCAAGTGGCCGTGTGCTATGATGCTTTATCCTGAGGGATGAGGCTGTCTCTGCACCCTTTTTTCAGGGCGCTGCTTAGGAGCTACAACTTATGCCCTTACCAGTTGGCCCCTAACTTCTGGACACAGGCCGTGGGTACTTGGTTGGTGTGGCAAGAGGTCAACCCTGACTATCCCATCTCGTTACACATCATCCACACCTTATTCACCTTGAAGAAATCTATTAGAAGGGACAATTATGTGAGTTCGGATGTCAAGGATTGGTACTACTTGTCCCCCAGAGGCTCATATCCTCCTATCATCACTGGTCATCCTACTTCAATAAAGAACTGGAGGAACTAGTGGTTCTGGGTTGCGGGGGAGTGGTAGAGCTCGCCTGTGGACCCCACTCCGGAAATCACCGTTCCCTGAACTCTTTCCTCCCCTAGTGAGTCTTGTCCTCACTTTGCATCCTCAAGTGTTGTGTATCATTTACTTTCCATTTTTGCTCACCACTCTTAATTTGTTTCCTTACTTTATTGGCTAATGACGGGGTCTTCTTTCGCCTGCCTCCTCTCTGATACGGACTTAGCGGCAGTGAGGCTCTTGTTTTCCTACAAGGACACAACAGCCCCCTGCTCCTACCCCTTTTGAGCTGCAGATGCTGGAAATGATGCAGGCTTTCCAAACTCAGCTGAATGCCATGCAAGAAGATCAACAACTTCTGCTGGAAGAGCAGAGAGCCGTTCGGGAGGAGATTCAGTAGTTGCAGAGACCCCGAGACGATTAACCGCCACATTAGACCGAGGGAGTTTCTTTTCTTTTCCCCCTTTTATTGTTTTACTTTTCAATTAGGACATTGTATTGTCTAAGTGTGGGGGGGAATTGAATTGATTATGAGCTTAATGTTTTTATTTTCTTTCTGTAATCGAATCGTTAAAATTTATTTTGAGTCATGACATCCTTTTTAGTTTTGTTCTCCACTTTTGTCACCTATCTATGCCACTTAGGGCGTAAACTATACTTTGATAGGAAGCAGCCCCACTTTTGGTTCATTTTTTTAAAAAAAAAAAAATCATTGCATAATTGGATATAAATTGAGCACATATAGATGATCCCGCCCAGAAAAGCGCTGATTGGTTGAAGATGAAAAGTAAAATTGTCAAATGTCTACAAACCTAGCCAACCTAAATAGGAATAGACACATTATCCCTTCATATATACCCCTGAGCGTCCCAATTCCAACGGAAATTATTATACTTTTGTGAGTAGTCATGGTTTGAATACTTTTAACCACTATCCTCGACCAATGGATTTAGAGTCGGAATGAAGATCAAGCAATGACCTATAACTCATAATTGGATGGGAGAAACACATGAAAACCATAATTTGTGAGCTTTTGAGCATAAGAGTTGTTTTTAATACTAATGAGCTCGTAATTTTTTGATGTGTGTCCTGCATGGTTGAGTTATGCTTGGATGTGCTTTCCTGTGCAAACTGTGTAGCTTCTTAACTTAAGTGCAAATTATAGCAAAGGTAATAGGTTAAGCCAAATTTGACTTGCTAAAAGAGCTTACCTTACTACATGGACTAATAGAAGCCCTTTGAGCCTTAGCCTTTCTTTGATTTTTTTTTTTATGCCACGCTACAAGTCACGAATACCCTTTCTTTCGCATTGTCTCTGTTTTGAACCCATAGAGAAGGGATTCCCAAGCTTTTGTTGATTGAGGATTGTGCTATGGTCTAAGTCCAAAAAGTTGAAATGGTTATCTTGTGTTGGGCGATGTTTGTGTAATGGACTGAAACCAGGGGATTGTAATTCTATTTGTGTCACTTGGTGGCGGCGAAATGATTTGAATAACAGAGAAAAAGTCGCAATCTATACAAAAAAAGAAGAAGAGAAAAGACGAGATTCAAGTGTGAATAAAGTTGGGTAGCGGGAAACAATAAAGTTATATTAAGAGTGAAGGGAGTAATGTCATTTTGAATTGACTTAGCTTGCAAAATTCCTTCTCAACTCAGCCTAAATATGTCTTTTTTTATCCTACCCGACCTGAAGCCCTGTTACAACCAAATAAAGACATTTGCTTTGTACTTGTGTTATTGTTGGCTCCGGTTATGACATTTAGGCAGTCTGTGGTATTAACTTGTCCATGCAGTGAACTGAGCGAAAACTCTAACCCTTATACACTTTGTGCGAAGAGAGAAATATCTTGTGAGGGTGTTAACCCATTACATTTACTTATGAGTGGTTTGAATTGCTTGGTCTAGGGTTTGTGCTATGAATGTAGTCTAGGGATACTGTGTTAACTTATTCACATCATGAACAACTCGGTTTACGCAACTAATTTTTTTCCGGAATTGGGCGAAACTATTATCTTTGTAGTCACTCATAAATGATTGGGAGGTAAGTGCTCACGAGAGGTGAAAGGAAATAAGCCATGACGAGCCATGATTGGGATGGGAAATAGAGGGCGTTGCATCTCTAGCACACACTAACACAATCCGATCGTGCAATGGAACATTTTTTCTAAAGAAAAGTGGGTTGCAACCTCAAGTCTCTAAATTGTAATATGTTGCTTGAGTCCTATTCTTTTCTCTGTTTATCATTGTTCGAGGACGAGCAATGGTTCAAGTGTGGGGGGATTTGATAAGTGTTATATTAATGTTTATTTTATGCACTTATATCCTTGAATTAGCAATAATGTGATTCTATCTAAGTACTATTAATGCATTCTATATTTTATGTGGTATAAGATCATAAAGGAAGAGAAAAGAAGGAAAAGGGGCCAAAATGCACTCAAAACTGAAGATTTAGGTGCAAATTTAGTTACGGCCATAAGGTAATGAAGTCACGGTCGTAAGAGTGTTCAACGCATTAAGAAAAATCAACAGAATGTGAGTTATGACCGTAAATGGAAATGTTACAGCCGTAACCTTCAATCGTGAAAAATCTGCAGAAACACATTTACGACCGTAAAGGAAAATTCACGGCCGTAACCTTCAATTATAAAAAAATATGCAGAAACCGTGTTACGGCTGTAAAGAAAAAGTCACGGCCGTAACTTTCCGGTCAAGAATTTCCATATTTTAAATCTTTCCATAATTTTGGGATTTCTTGAGCCCAAAGCTAGGGCACGAAATTGAGGCTATAAAAAGGGAATTTCATGACAGAAAAAGAGGTGAAAAAAGTATTGAAAGAGGAGCGGCTTGCTTGAAGAATTGGAAGAAGAATTAAGCAACTCGAGAAGGTGAATCAAGAAAGAAAACTTCAGAATTCTTCATGGCTTTAAGCGGCTAAGTTCTCCACCTAGTTCAAATGGGACGTTGTATTTTAATTCCTTTGTTTATCACTTTTCCAAACTAGTAACGTAGTTCTAAATTCTTTACTTTGATTTGTTGGATTCTTATGCGTTTTTAATTCAATCAATGCAATTCTTTATTTGATTAAGGCCTTATCATTTAATTTGTTGTATTGAGATTTGTTATTTTGAATGATTGGATCCGTAATCGTCTTTTTGTTCAAATCATAGTAGCAAGTGGAAATTTAATATTTTCATATAGAATTCCAACTTAGGTTAATTGTCACGAGCTTGTGTGATTGATAATCTAATTCACCCTAATTCTTCTCAACCATTATATAGTTGTTGTCTTAAATCTAAAGAGCTTGTTTTAGGTTATTCAATGGCTAATGTTTGATTAGAGAGCTTATTCTAATTAAATGCAACTAAGGGAGAATAGAAATAGTTAGAGCTTATTAATTATTTACGGGTGATAAATCAAAGAAGAAATTGAACTTGCGTTACTTGAGAAGTGATAACATTGCGATAGAATACAACTGAACCTGAGAACTAGGATTTGTCAATAATTGATTTATATTCTATCTAATTTACGTTTTTAATTTTATTTTCAAGTTATTTACAATATTTGAACTCAAAAACCCCCATCTATTCTGATTGACATAGCACTACTTTAGTTCCCGTTCCTCGTGGGATCGACTCTTCCGCTATTACAATTAAATTTGATAATTTGCAAGTAAGATATTTAATTTAAATTTAGGTGCGTAACGACGCGCATCAGCCACCATAACGGGGAAGGGGAAGAGGTCAGATCGGGGTGGCTCTTAGAGGGAAAGTGTAGCGATCGAGAAATTTTCAAACTTAAAAGACTTGTTTTACCAAACTTGTCGCTACGACTCTCCAACCTTAATGATTATTATTCAAAACCAGCGCTCTCGTCTAGTCATATTAATTATTTTAAGATTTTAAGAAAAGAAATTTAAATTCGTTTAAATCTTTAAGTCCAAATTTTCGACTTTAAACTTGTCCCAGTTTCATTATTTATTTTAAAATTCAATGGGGTAGACATGGTAGTGATGAAGCTACATGATTTAAGAAAGAAGAAATTTTGATTAAGTATCCAATTATTTTAAATTAAGAAAATTTTAAATTTCGAGGACGAAATTATTTTAAGGTGGTAGGGTTGTAGCGACCAAGAATTTTCCATGACTTATTTAAATAAATATTATTTAAAACGTGTCGCTACGATTTTACCTATCTATTTGAAGCACATTTTCGTCTAGCTATTTTTAAGTGAAATTAAATTTATTTTGAATTTAATATTAGTCAAATTACAATTTTATTAAATGATGTCCGAAGTCCATTATTTTATTTCGAAAGTCCAATTTTCAATAAATGGAATTCAAATTATTTCAAGTCCAAATTTTAATTTATTTTTAATCCAAAATTTTATGCCCAACATGTTTACAGCTTCCTCCATCCCTATGTTTATTCGTTTGTCTTAATCAGTTGAATCAATTTCCAAAATTTCCTCACTCCTTCAATCAGCACCCTATGCTCTTCATTTTCCACACGTTTTTCTCAACAACATTCATATTCCATAATCAAATCCTACCTCACAGCTTTTACTCCATTCCAACCTTGTTTCTTTCCTTAAGCAATTTGCTAAATCACTCCCAAAATTTTCAGAAATTTCTCCCAATCAGAAATCTGTCCTAATTCCATTTTCATCCCCAAAATCATTCCCCTGCTTGCCAATGCTGATCACTCTTCAATCCCATAATTTTTTCCCAGTTCCCTCAATTTTTCCCCTCACTCTAGCCTACCCTTTTGAAGACAACCAGTACACTGTATATAAATCACTCAACTGCATCATTCACACACGCAGACAGATTCGAGCAAGGTAGTTACTTTCCCATACACACACTACCTTGTTTTCAACCAGAACCAATTCAGGAACCAACCTCGAACCTACCACCATGACCGAGCCATTTCATTCCATTTTCACAACCGGAATGAAGCCAATTGAACCAACTGCAACTGCAAACACAAAACACACACAAAATCTCTGCAATGTATTCCCTTCCAATTGCCATTCTCACCCGGCCAACACCTACTACCCAATCGACAATAAGCCAATCAACCCATCAACAACACGAGCCCCTTTCGAGTTCACCACCGCCGCAGACATCAAACAAATCCACCACCACTACCACCCAATCACCACCGAGCCTCCATCACCGCCACCAATCACCACTTCAAACCGCCCCCTAACCATTTCACCACCAACATCAAACCACAAACTCGATAAAATCACCACTGCTGCCCAACCAAGGAAGTCCCACAATCAACACCCAAACACCAAGAATAAACCCACCAAATACCTACTAACCTTTGACCGCCGCCAGTGACCGGACTAGTGCCGGAATCACAACTCCAAATTTGAACCCAAGCCTCGATTTTGCCTTCGTTTCTGCACCCAAAACCACCTCCACTGCCGCCAAGTGATGACGGCAGTACCGCTGCCAACCGCCGGAGCAAGAGCGCCGGCAGCCTTGACTGAAATTGGCCGATCGCCCGTCTCCGCCCTTGCTCTCTCTCTCTCCCTCTAATACTCTGAGTGACGAAAATAGAGAGAGAAGGGAATGAGGAAATATGATATATATTTTAAAAATTAATCTTTGAGACCAAATTTTTGAGAACATGTTTATTTCAGTCCCTTATGTTTCAAAATGATTTATTTCAGTCCTTTTAGCTTTAAAACTTATAATTTCAGCCCTTAAGTCTTAAATGATTTTAATCAACCACTTCATTTTTAAAATCTATTATTTCAGCCCTATAGTTTAATATTCGTTTTGAGTTTCAACTCAACTTTCAAAAATATTCATTTTAGTCCCTCAACTTTCAAATTATTCATTTTAGTCCCTCAACTTTCAAAATATTCATTTTAGTCCCTCAACTTTCAAAGTATTTATTTTAGTCCCTCAACTTTCAAAGTATTCATTTTAGTCCCCCAAGTTTTAAAATAATCATTTCAGTTCCTAAAATTCTAAGTCATTTAAATCAGTTTTAAAAGTATTAAATTGGACTTATTATTTCAAGTTATGTTGGACGAGGCGCTTGGACATTTAGAAGAATAACGTGAATTTTCTTGCTCAACTTTCAGACTCGTGATTTGAGGTAAACTCGCCCCCATTAATTAGTTTAAATTATAATTGCATGTCTTATGTGAAATTATGTGATTTACATGCTTTGATGCATGAGACGAGAAAGGAATATCTCTTATGAGATAAGATGAGAAATGATGATGTTATGCATAACTTATGTGCCTTAAGTGCACGAGACGAGACTACCCACACCCTATGATTTTTAAAGAGCCTTGATTTTGAAAGTAAAGTAGCCCAAGAATATGAGAATGATGTCATTGTATGATTGCATAATTACGTGTTCAATTATTCTGTAAATTAATTATTGACGATGAGTCTACTGAGTATTTTTCGAAATACTCATTCCATTATTTTAACAGTTTTTGCAGATCTCGAAAATGGCGGCGAATGAAAGGGGCAGCGTTGGTAAATTGAATAAATGATGATGTTATTAGAAAATTTTATGAATGTTACTCTTTAAATTATTTATCGCTAATTTCATTTAAATAATTGAGATTAAATTTTTATGAATTGTTATATATTTAAATTAATAAAGTTTCCGCTGAAATTTTCAAATGATGAATGTGATGCTTTGAATTAAATTTATTTTCCGCAATAAAGTCAATTTTAAAGGACGAAGTGACGTCCCGGACTCCGCCGGAATCCGGGGCGTTACAGAAAGGGAATCTAAAAATGTTTTAGTGCCATCTCCTCTATCCGAGGATATCTCCGAGCCTATATCCGAGGAGGAGCCCGCCCCTTTGATCTGCTTTATCTTCAAGTGTCCAACCGGCCCGAAAACTGCTTGCGGCCAAGGTCATGAATGTTAGGGCTCTGGCGTTAATCAATTAAGTGGAGTCTTCCATTCTTGAGGCCAAACGGGACAAGAAGGAGGCCAAAACTACCCTTCGCCACACGGACAAGATGCTAAATGAAATTAATGACCTCAAGGAGCATTTGTCTATCACCCGCAAGGCCTCCTCGGAAGACTGGCTAACAGCCAAATGCCTCCAAGAGGATAATGAGAAGCTCAGGAACGATCTCCATGCTTCCGAGGCAGATGTGGCGGCCCTTTGCAAGAAACTGGATGACTCCAACCGGGCTCAATCCATAACTGCTGAGGCTCTGACAGCGGCCAATGCAACCAAAGCTAAGCTGGAGACAGAGGTGGTAGCAACCACTGAGAAATTGGGGAGAGAGGTGGAGGCTCGAAAAAGGGCGGAGGATGATCTTACTTCTCTGGAACGGCATATGCAATCCAGGATCACAGAGGTTTTGGAGCGGACTATTGCAACACGAGTGGAAGAAGCTCTGAATGCCAAGGTGTCTGAGGCGATCCAGAATTTCAAAGACACTTTTGAAGAGACGCCTGAGTATGAGGCCATGCAGAGGGTCTTTGGGAATATAGGGGCCAAGATGACTTTGGGGGACGTAAAGGAAGCTTTCCCAACCTTGGACCTTTCCCCCATCGAATCCTTGTACCCTGAACCACATGATACGGATAAAAGTGATTCCCTTGACGATCCTCCTGATCCTTCTCTGGATGTACCTCCTGCTGATCCTTCTCTGGATGTACGTGGCGGGAACTCTGCAGAAGATGCCCCTCCTCAAAGATCCTTTTTTGTATTTATTTTTGCCATTTTGCATATCGTATATTTCTCAAATTTTTCGAAACGTAAATGTGTAAATGTAATGATACTTAATATTGTAAATGTAATGATTCAATTAGCTCAACGTTTTGATCATTTTGTGAAGTTCAACAGTTGTGTACAGTTTTGGTTTGTTAGAGTGTGAGTTCTCTAAACGCCTCTAAACGCAAACGCTTTTAATCGCATTGTATGTAATGATAGTCCCTCAGATCTAAGTAGCTTTCGACATTCATGTTTACTGATTAGGTCTGATTTTGAAAAACACTTGACCATATTCGAGTTGTGCTTTGTAACACATGCGATTCTACGTCTTTACGATTATTAGTTTGAACAAGCTGGGACTGATGGTTTTAATACGTTCAGCCAAGACGCAGTGAGCATAGTGCGGGCTTATAAGAGTCCCTTGTTCAATGAAGTTCAAGTATAGTATTGTCATCATTTTACTGTTGCTTGACTACTATAGGTAGAGTTGTATTTTCTCATGAATAAAAATAATTTTGGGTATTTTTAACATCCGCCATGTTTACCGAAGAGCACTTGATGTAATCTTTAACGTAACTCGCTACAACTTTCATTAAATTATGTGGAGGCATTGTAAACATTTTAAAGGGGAAATTGATTTTATTGAAAATAGTGACAAAGATGATCCGTGTTCCAGGGGTTACACAAGGGTACCCCAGATAGGTCTTCAATCATGTATGTACCGGGTACCACCTCGGCGGTGACTTTGTAAGGACCTTCCCAGTTAGGACCTAAAGTCCCTACTCCTGGTTCTTGAGTAGAAGGAAGGATTAAGGACAAAATCCCCAATGTTAAAGTGCCAACCCTTAACATTTTTGTTGTAGTAGCGGGCAATTTTTTCCTGGTACCTGGCCATCACCATTTGGGAGTCATTCCGTCTTTCAAGGAGGGAATTCAAGTTTTCCCTTGCGCTTCCTCATTTTTCGCCTCATCATAATGGATTTGACGAACAGAAGGTACCCCAATTTCGACTGGGCATACCGCCTCGGATCCATACGCCATGAAGAAAGGCGTTTCCCTTGTGGCGGTGTGCGGGGTGGTCCAAAGTGTCCATAATACCTGTGGGAGTTCATTCACCCATGCGCCCTTTTTTTATTCCAACTTCCTCTTTAGGGTATTCTTTATGGTCTTATTCACGACTTCCACCTGCCCATTTGTTTGTGGATGATGCGGAGACGAAAATAATTTGTTAATTCCCAAATCGTCGCACAATTCATCAATACTTCTGTTTTTGAACTGTTTTGCATTATCACTAACCAATGAGTAACCAATGAGTACGGTATTCCAAACCTGCATATAATATTCTTCCAGATGAACTTGGTGGTGTTGGCCTCAGTAATCCTCATCAGGGGTTCCGCTTCGACCCATTTGGTGAAGTAATCAATCGCCACTACTGCAAAACAATTGTTACCAGTACCTCTAGGCATAGGACCAATAATATCAACTCCCCACTTCGCGAAAGGCCAGGGGCTAGTTACTACAATCAATTTGTGATGCGGCTGATGTGGTATGGTGGCATACCTCTGACATTTATCGCATTTGCAGACGAAGTTATGAGAATCCTTTCGCATAGTTGGCAAAAAATATCCCTGTTTGAGGGCTTTCTGAGCCAATGATAACGCCCCAGCGTGGTTGCGCATATGCCCTCATGAATTTCTTTCATTATATACTGTCCTTCCTCTGGCCCAACACATCGCAGAAAAGGAGAAGTGTAGCTTTGTTTATAAAGCAGATCATCCAAGAGTACAAAATTTAAGAGATATCTTTGCAATTTTCGAGCTGCTTCCGACTCGACTGGTATGGTTTGATGCTTCAAGTATGTCAGTATAGGACTCATCCAAGATCCTTCAAGCTCTGTGGCGACCATACTTTTGACCAGCATGTCATCGACATATACTTCCATGGTGTTTCCCAACTGTTCTGAAAACATACGATTTACCAACCTTTGGTAGGTGGCCCCGACATTCTTTAAACCAAACGGCATGGATTTATAGCAATAGAGTCCCCTATCCTTGATAAACGAAGTGTGCTCCTCATCCGATTCATGCATGGGGATTTGATTGTATCCGGAGTATGCATCCATAAAACTCAGCATTTCATGTCCCGTTATAGAATCGACTAATTGATCAATTCGAGGCAGGGGCACTATCTTTAGGGCAGGCCTGGTTTAAATTTGAGAAATCAATACATACTCTCAATTTCCCATTCTGCTTCAGAACCAAAACAGGATTTGACACCCACTTCGGATACCGAGATTTTCTGATAAAACCATTTTTCAATAACTTCATTACCTCTTCTTTCAAGGCCTCATATTTATCAGAACTCATCGGCCTCCTCTTTTTTCTGTGCCCAGGACTTCTTGGGTCAAGCTGGAGTCCGTGACAGGCCATTTTAGGATCAATTCCAATCATTTCCTCATGTTTCCACATGAATACGTCAAGATTCTCAAGTAAGAAGATTTTCAGTTGATATTTGTATCCAACCGGCGAATCTAATCCAATCTGCAACTCCTTGATCAGATCAAGTGGATCAACACCAAAACATTCCAGCCTTTTAGCTTGGGTAGAACAATTGTCTCCAGTCATTCTTGGATTTAGATCTGCTAGATCATCTTCCGGCGTCATTGTAACATCTTCACTTTCTGAGGGGCCTTCACCCAATCTTTCAGGGTCTGGAGCAGCTTCGACCATTGATACATTACTAATCATGTTCAAGTTTCGGTCTTGAAACTTTCGAATAGCGTTTGTGTAGCAGGCTCGTGATTCAGTCTGGCTCCCCCTGACAGTTGCTACCCCATGCTCCGTGGGGAACTTCATGCAAATGTACTTCGTATGTGTTGCAGCCCCCAAGTCAATGAGACCCGGCCTCCTAACTGAGCTGTGATAAGATGAAATTTTGTCTACAATTAAGAACTCCATGGGGATCCTGGAGAAAGTTGGCGCTCGCCCTACATCCGTCATAAGGGTTATGGATCCTCTGGGAGTTATGCTATCCCTGTGAATCCATATATTGGATCTGAGACTGGAATGAATGGGGTGCTAACTCCCATTTTATCGAAAGTTACTCCATAAATCACGTTTACCGAAGCACCATCATCTACCATCATTCGTGACAATCCATTCCGAGCTACCACTACTCGGATAACCAACGAATCATTATGCGGGAAATGTACCCCCAATAGCGTCATCTTGGGTAGATGTGATAGATTCCGTCTGAGGCATCCCTGTAGGGTGTGAATGGATGTGATAATTCACGTTGGCGGGCTGCTTGGCCTCTTTGATATACCGCTTCTGGGAGTTATTTGTGCTTCCACCTGGATGGGGGACCTCCCAATATCGTGTCAATTTCGCTAATCGGCGGATCATTTGTAGGCATAGGTGGTTCTCTCGTGTTTTTAGCATGTGCCGGGGATTATCCCGATCCTTGCCCCTGTCTCTTTGACGACCGTCAATCCTTTCTTTCGTTGGGTTCTTCCATGGAGCTCGCCTATCAGCTCGGTTAAACTTTTGGTTACCTGGCCTTTGCGCTTTTCCTTTGTCAGGAGAGAAATCACCTCCCCTCCTTCCATGTGCCTTTTGGTCCGCCAGCATGTGGATTTCCCTACAATCTTCCGTTGCGTGGCCATAATACCTGTGGTACGCGCAGTAAGCCCCAATCATAGGCTAATTTTCCACTTCGACCGCCTTCCATTCTTTCATGAGCTGTAGGAGGATTCGTGGCGAGAGCATTTGAGTGCAAGTTGGGGATAGCCTCGATGATCTCCGCCGCATAACTGGACCAGATTCCCAAAAATGGACGTGGCGAGTCAATCCGATTACTGCCGAACCTATCCTTATTACCTCCTTTCCTATGGTTCACTTCACTAGGGTACCCAAGATTGTATCTCCCTTGAGGATGGTTAACTCTGGCCCTAGCCATCTCTTCTGATACAATCTCCTCCTTCATCAGATCTACTAGGGCATTGTAATCCCTTGACTTTCTGCTTCGAACATCCCTCCAAAACATGCTCGTCATGTCTAGGCCTCCTTTTAATGCAGAAAACATCTCCGCCTCGGTGATGTTTTCACAAATGTGCATTTCTTCAGTAAACCGAGCTAGGTAGCTTTTCAAAGATTCCTACCTTCCTTGCCTTAAGTCCTGAAGGCGTTGGAGTGGGAGCTGGCCGGGCCTGGAGGAAATAAAGCCATTTTTGAAGGCTGCCTTCAAATCTCTCCAACTGTGGATGCTACCAGGAGGGAGTTTTTTATACCATCGTATTGCACTTTCCTCAAGGGTTAAAGTGAAGGCTTTGCACTTTAGTGTCGGAGTGGCTCCATCTATTTCCATGCTAGCGCGATAATTTAACAAGTGATCATCAGGGTCACCTCGGCCAGAATACTTTGTTATTTCTGGCATTTCAAAGTCATAGGGCACATGACATTTTTGGATGCCCTCCATAAATTTCCTCTTCATCGTCTAGCTCATATGACGGTAATTCACCGTTCTCACCGCGGTCGGAATTTATCGCATCATGGTACTGGTCGTAGTGCGGTTGAACGTAATCCTGCCCCCGTGGTGGCAAAACTCGGCCGTAATTTGGCCTTTGAAAGGTCAGAAGGCCACCATGAGATTGGGTCTGAGCTGCTTCTGCTCTTGTGTGGGGCGCAATTTTTTCGCCCCTGTGTCATTCCTATTTCTAGGCATTTGGCTCCGAGAAAGGGCTTCTTCAGCCCATCTGTCCCGCCTATTTCTAGGCTCAGCTGCACTTTGTCGACCTTGGTCAGTTCAGCCCCCTCGCTTACCCCTGAATAATCCCCCTATTCAGCTAAAAACACTGCCATACTTTGAGGGCGAAGCCTCCCTATGGTTAATAGGGGGTATGCCTTGTTCTCTTGGTACTTCATGCACCGGGTCTTCGTTATTGAAGGGAACAGATTCCACCTCGTCATATGCCTGTGGATCTTGATAGTAATACGAGGCAGTGGCCACATCAGATGGTGAGTAATGTGGCTGTGAGTACTTAGGGGACACCATAGGTTCGTTTATAACATACCCCCTAACCATATAGGCATTCATTACAGCAGTTTGTTCTATTTGCTGTTTCTGCATTTTCAACATCTGGGCTGCCATGCGAGTCATATCTCGCAGCATGCGGCGATTCCGGTGCCGACGTTGAGGATTGTGTTGGGCCACCCCCTCATTTGTGTTCTCACGAGGTCTCTGGGGAGCCTCCTCCTCACTGCGTTGTTCATCTCTGCTCCTCCGAGGGTTAACATCATCGTCACTTTCATTCATGTCCATAGCAGTTGCTTGGTTCTATCTTTTCTTTCAAGGATAGGTAAACTTTTATCTCAAAGCTTCAAGCCTTTTTTAAGATTAATAAACTTATATTTCAAAGTTTCAAAGATTTAAGCATTTTTCAAGGTTAATAAACTTATATTTCAAAGTTTCAAAGATTTAAGCATTTTTCAAGGTTAATAAACTTATATTTCAAAATTTTAAAGTTTTAAGCCTTTTTCAAGGGATTCTTGTAGTTCTTCGCTCTTTTGCAAGAAGTTACTCGCACCTTTTCAGGGTTTTTTTTTTTTTTAAAGCTTTTTATCATGCGTTTTCGTGGTTAGCAGTATGGTTTCCTACAGACGGTACCAAAATGTTGATCACAAAATCCGGCTGAACCTTGAACCAACACGTTTAAGCTCCTCCCTCTTGAACACATGGATCTCCTGTGCACTATGACAAACAATCAGTTTGCAAAGGGGGCCGAGGTGGAACCCGTTTGCACTCCAATACCAAAGCAGTACTCATTTCAAGCGAATATAAATTGGGTGCGGGAAATATAAGTGTGTAAAAGAGAGAAAAGGGAGTGAGAGTAAAAATATTTCGTTTAGAGTATGTGATTGCTAACCCTCTATAAGGTGGAGAGAGTGTTCTATTTATAGGAGAAATTATGATCTTGGATGGGGACACGTGGCGGACTTTACACGTGTATTTACCCTGGCTGCTGGAGAGGAGGATCTTACTTTCTTGCAGTAATCATTGCTACGTTTGGTAGGGGATGACGCCTGTCACGTTCTTGATAAATGTAATGTCATGTCAAGCCACAATCAACTGGGGAGAGTCGCACATCTCTGACACCGTCCGTTGTCCCATCACTCGTCCGAGGTGTTACCATAGAGTACCTCGGCTAGATATAGACCAGTTCGGCTAAAGAGGTTCAGGTGCTAATCCACCTCGACAGTTGGCCCAAGGAGATATTTTAAGCTTTAGCCATGGGCCAGGCCTATTGGGCCTCTATTGGGCCATCGCTGGTTATTCATTGCGCTCCTTTTTTGGCACGATCTCAACAAAACTAATTTTAACCTTAATACTTCTTTACACTTTATGTTCATATGTAATTCTCTCTATCCTACTCCAATAGTGATGGAGCCTAATCCCTAATTAATATTCCATGTCCCTTATCTTTATTTTTATTTATTTCTTATGTTCTTTAATGAAGTAGGAGTATTTATGTCTTTAATTTGGTTTTAGGTTTTTCTTTTCCTAATACTACTATTTTCTATTTATATACTTCATGAATTGTCATTTTTATTAACTATATAAAATTGTAGTTTCTCCCATTCGATTCGTTGCGATATTCTATGTGAATCAACAAGATTAGTTTTTCTGTGTTAGTGTGTTCGCGCTTTTCGACATCAAGTAGGTACTTAATATGCCGAACTTGCTTGAGGATTGGGTTTTATAGTGTAAGTTCCTTTTTGACTCTAATCCATCGTAGACTTCTTTAGATAGATTTTTAAGTGTTTATTTTGTGCGTATTGGTTTTAGGATCCTATTTATCTAAAGGTTGGTTGACTTCTCGTGTCTTTTGTTATCTAAAAATTATCAATCCTTGTATTACAAATGGATGTATTCGCGATGGGCCGGCCATATAATATTTCTTGAGTCTTGAATATTTTTTGTTTCTTCTTCGATCATAGTCGAAATTCTAATATTAGAACTAATGGTGTGTAAAAGATGCCTCCAAATGAAGTGACGTGCCACAATGAAAATAACGTCACATATATACTCTTTCTTTTATTTTTCAACGTCAATCGTAATGAAAATTAACACGTGATGTTAATGTCTTAAATAAATAAACAAATAAGTTCTCTTGTTTGAAGAATGCCTTTGGAATTCTTCGTCTAAGCATTTCCCATTAAGAGACAATAATTGAAAAATGAAGGGAAGAAGTTGCAATCACATGAACATGGGCTGATGTTTACATTTTTGTGGTCTTTTTGCTTGAATCCAAGTCTTCATTCAAATGCATGTGATTTTAACATTATTAATAGCAACTATGTGAGAAAGGCTGTCTACACATTTCCTAAATTTTTGAACATAATTATTTTTTAACAAAAGAAAAAAAAATCAAAAAATTCAAATGAGACTCCAGATTTTTATTTTTTAATTTTTACCTCCTAGTTATTATTATACATGTAAAAATGATCAGATTGCAAGTTACAATATCGGACTTAAATTTCAAAATAAATGAAATCTATATGGTAAAAATAAAGATGACGACTAAATGCGACTAGTTCTTTTAATATTTATATTATATACATAAAATTAATCATTCTAGTTGATATGGTGTATTAATAATGGAAGAAAAATAGTATTTATTAGGGGGAATAGAAAAAAAATACGAAATCTCTTTTCACTACATTCGTATATCGTGAGATATTTAACATTCTCGTCCTTCAATATCATTTCTCGAGATCCAACATCTAAAAAAAAAAGTGATAGTTGGCGGTGCTCTTTAATCAATTATAAAAGCATTGGACCTTGAATATAAGGGTGCGTTTGATTATATATATTTGCTGGGAAAATGTTACATCGAGGAAAAGATTTTCCACCTTTTGATGTTCGATTGAAAATTTTACATGAAAAATATTTTCTTGATACAATCATATTATGTACAACTTAAGTCATTTTGTTGAAAAATATTTTCTCACTATTTTATTAACTTCAGCAAGAAATAAAATAAAATAAAAAAAATATGCATTTAATTTACTAGTAAAATATTTTTACTTGAGTAAAATAATACCAAAAATGTGGCCATGGGAACAAATCATCATCAATTGCAACTTGCAAGTAGACACGTTTCGTGCGCCTTGTCAAAATGTAAAACGCGATTACAAAATTGGAATAATTGTGAACAAGACATAATCATGAAATTAACCAAGGCCATGTTCGGTAACATTATAACAATAATAAATTGATTTATATATGTTTTTGAGGTAAAATATATACTAGTTGAAAAGTGAAGAAAGAAAATATGTGAGATTGAGAAGTAATTTGAGAAAATATGTTTTTTATAAATTGATTTATAAATTATAATAATTAAACCCTAATTTATAAAAGTCAACTTTCACTTTCACTTCATTAAAAAATTGATGAAGGGAATTGAATCACAAATTGTTTAGATATACTTCATTTCAATTCTTCCACTCATTGTGAATATGAAATTTTTTTAATGATTTATAAATCGTCGAGCTAAAAGATACAATTATTGGTCTATCTAATATTGACTAGATCACTGTCTATAATATGTCAAAAATGAAAGATATGCAAGATACTTATTGATTTTTTTTTTTTTTTTTTTTTTAATGACCACATCGATTGCGTAATTAATTTAAGTACTGATATGTATGTATTTATCATTTAAATCATCAACCGTTTTTTTTTTTATAGCGTATAAAGTTCGAATAAAAAAATTTGCGACAAGACAAACAATAGGTTAAAAGGTAAAAAGGGAATGAAGAAATTATTTTCATCATTGAAAGAGATAGAATGAAGAAATTCCAATTGATATTTGTCTACATTCTTAATAAATATTTTAATTCAAGAATGGTGTCTTGTCGCTAATGGTTGTATCCTTTCAAATTTCTTGCTGTCTAGAAACATCTCCTACATTTTCTTTAACATTACTACATTTTAATTAAAAGATCGTGACATTTGAATGAATGATCACATCTAAATGCTATATATAAAGTCCTTTTTTTTCATCATTGATTTTCCAATGTACATCTTCCTAAATGCTGCATACATTTATTTTCTAAAATCTATCGTTTTGTTTCGAGTAAGTTCAATACGCAGAAATTTTGTTCGTCAACTCCTTTATAACAACGATGTTAGTCCATTTGCAAATAAATTCATTTTATTTTAAAAAACAATTGCTCGAAAACTTTCAACATTCTTAATACGTTCATAAGATCACTATTGCATTTCTTGCTTTTTCTGGCCAATTTAATATGAATATTCAATTTCACATTAATAGGGTTGTGATTAGAAAGTTGGTTAAGTCTCCTTTTATTTATTCGATAATTGATGACTTGAAACCAGGTTTGTTTTCTAGGAAGTTGCCGTGAAAGTAATGAGAAAAAGATTGTGCACGTTCGTTTGGCGTACGTGCACAAATCTTTATTATTTTTATTTATTATTATTATTTTTATTTACTTTTAATGTTTTGGGAAACTTATGAAATATGATTGTTCTTACCCTTTCTCATAAAGCCATGTAATGCATAAATTGGACAGAAATTGGTGAGAATTGTAACGAATAATGAGTCCTTTTTTTTTTTTTTTTGCTTTAAATGAAAAACTGTTTAAATTGGTTTTTTTTTTTTTTTTTTTTAAATGAAAAACTGCTTAAGTTATTTTCAACAATACTGAAGGAAAATCTGTCCACCCATGTGTTTCAATATTTTTTGCAATTGATAAATACACTTTTTCATTGACGATTACATTCTTAGCATATCCATCGATCTCTAAAGAGTTGAGTAAAATATTTTCTTACATATAATCCTATACCTATCTATATGCAAAAGCGAATACATGAAAACACATTAATCCCTTGTTTGGTATGACTACATATTTAATTAAAATTTAAGTCAAAGTCAAACAATTAATTTTAACTACACATTTTACAGAGCCCACAATTTTTCAAATTTTTAGTAGATTTGGATAAAAGTTGAGGAGATATGTGGTTGAAAAATTATAAGTGTCATTAAACATATGATTAAAATTAATTGTTGATTTTAATTTAAAATTAAAATTAAATTTTAATCAGAACCAAAATAAAATATGATCAAGTTTTGAAAGCTTTGCGTATTAGCAAACATTCAGAAAGGTTGCTGGCTAATTTTGCTACATTTTAATAAAATTGCTTTAGTTCTAAAAAAATAAAAAATAATAAGTCCTTGTTTGGTATTAATTAAAATTAACATCCAGAAAATCAGATCCGGGAAAATCAAACTGTTTTCAATTAAAAAGATAAAAATTATTCCAAGAATTACAATTTTTTTTTAAAATAAATTATTTTACAAATAAATCAACACTTACTCATTTAGAAAATAAAATCATACAAAAGAGTAGCTTAAAAAAATCAAAAATAGCTTAAAATAACTACAAAAAAAATTCAAAAAAAAAAAAAAAAAAAGAGTTTAAAACCCGGAAATGCCCGATTTTTCGATAAGTTTCCAATTTTTCAAGTTGGGCCGACTGACCGATCGGTCCGATATGATTTGATTTTGTAAACATTGATTAAAATCAATATTTAATCTAAGACTGTGTTTGGTAACCTATTATAATTCAAATTATAATGAGCATAATTTCTCATACCACTTTTTAACTACACGCATTTTCTTTCTCCAATTTTTAACCACACATCTTACTTAAAAAACTCAAATAATAGACATTATAATTTAATTTCTGTCTAAATAGGTTGCCGAACGGTGCCTAAATTTTTTTAGGTAAAATATGTAATTAAAAAAATGATTTCGAAAAATGTGCATGATCAACGAGTGGTTTGAGCGATTGTATTGTTTATAAATTGTAATAATGACGTTAAGAATATTTCCAATAGGACAATGTCTACTATATATTATATATGTGACAAAAGACATTGGCATTATATTAAAAAACTTCTCCAATGCAACAATTTTTATTTTGCAAATGTGACAAATTATTATTAGTTTTTCAGATAAAAGAAAGAGAGAGTGGTGTATTGATTGAAGAGAAATTATTAAAATTAATGGTAGATATTGTCAAAGACATGTCTAGAATTAGATATTGTGGTAGATATTTTCTAACATTAATTGTGTCATATAAACACTTTTTGATCGTTTTTAAAGAAAAGTATTAGACAATTGTCTCATTGGAGATACTGAACAAATCTAGCATTTGTTTGGTACTCATTAAATTTTAATACATATTACTCTCTCTTATTTTAAACCATACATTTTTTTTTTAAAAAAATTATATTTTTATCTCTTTTTTTAAATCACACATTCTCCTAAAAATCTATATTTCAAAATACATTTTCCAAATAATTTGATTATAAGATTATCTCTAATGATTTATGCATATTTTGATATATGTGACAATTAAATAGATAAATATATCACTCATGTCGATTAAAATAGATAATGAAATTTAAAGCTCATCTCCAATTGACCTTGTCTATAATTTTTTATGTTTACACGTGTCATCAAACTAGCACCTTTTTTTAGATTAAATAAATGAAAAATTAACATTTGTCGAATCACATTGTATAGCGCATTTTTTATATTTGAATATAGCACCAGATAATATCCCTCCCACATCAACATCATATATGCATGAAAACTAACAATTAGAGATGATATTTTTAAATTATTACTCTCTCCGTACCATAAAGATAGTTCCCCACTCATTTTCTCACAGATTAAAAAATATAAATTAATGTTTTTAAAAAAATAAGCTTTCCGATCATTTTTCCTCATATACCTCTAATAAATTTTGTAATTTTAATAAAATAAAAAGAGTATAAATTTATTTAGACTATTAAAAACTACAAATAAATAAGTCTAAAATGAAATATAAAATATTAACTTCATTCTCAAATAAGAAAGTTGACTATTTTTTTGAAATGGATAAAAAAAGAATAGTGAACTATTTTTTGTGGAAGGGAAGGAGACAAGGAGTATTTATTTTTCTTATGCGCCAATAAATTTTTTCAGAATTCATAAGTTATTAGTGATGTTTGGAACAAGGGCGTAAAATGGAGGTATTTATTACTATTAAAAGAAAAATACGTATAGAAATACTTGAAGCAGTCACATACACGTCTACATACATCAGAGTCTCCTATCTTTATTACACTTTTTCGGATGTTGATCATGAGGAGAATATAAGCCAAGCCCAGCTCACAACTTTTGCCCTTCTTCAACATTATAAACCCTACATGTTGTTTATCAGTAGTAATTAAATAGAGGGAGTAAAAGATAGCATCTTTTGCCGGGTTACTTCATCGATAAGGTTATTTTCTTGAACAAATACTGCACAAAATCAGGAAATCAGTAGTAATTATAGTCAAATGATTCTTCATCGACAACACCCAACTATTATAACAAGAAAACATAGAACCGTAGGTTATCTATGCGTGTACATATGAATATATGTATGTATTTGATATTTACACATACATATACACGCATAAAGACTGGTTTTTTCGTGTTCATCTTCTTCTTTATCAGTTCCTAAATAAATATTTTTTTCGTCCCTTATACGTATTTTTTCCCTTTCTTATTTGGATTTTAGTGATTAGAGGTATTTGCTTTTGGCAGCTTGATGGATTTTTTGAACCCCTTTGTATTTTTATTTTCTATTTTTGTGACTTTCCTGTGACCTGATTGCAGGAATTCTTGAAAAGTATTATTGTTGTCTTTTTTGATGAAATATTGGGTGCGGTGCCTTGGAATCGCATTTTGGAAAAATCCCTTGGTCGGTCGGTGATAATTGTGGGAGTGTTCGGAAATTCGTTATTTGTAGATTTCTGAGGTGGGTCTGAGATTTTTGGTGGTTATTCTGTGAAATTAGGGTTTATTGCTGAAACCATTGAAGGATTGGATGCAATTGGGGTTTCTGAGAGGGGTTTGTATGTGAAATTGGGATTTCATTGACAGAATCACTGGGTGGTCTATCCAGATTTGTGCCGCACTTGCCATTTCCTGGGTTGTTTGGTACAATAATCGAGAAATACCCGTTATTATAAGGGTAAATCTGGAGAAGGGAAGGTGAGGTTTGTGCTCTCTTATCTTCGAGGTGGTTTAATTGTTGGGCTTTAGGTTGCTGTCGAGTTAAATTCTTTTGATACGTATAAACAAAAATGAGCTCCAATTCTTCGGACTGTGTACAAATGGGAAAGCTTGTGGTACATATTGCTGAGAATGGGCACACATATGAACTCGACTGCGACGAATGTACCCTCGTTGAGTCTGTGCAAAGAAATTTAGAATCAGTTACGAGGATACCATTCAATGATCAGCTACTTCTGTGCTTGGACATGAAGCTGGAACTGCAGCGACCTCTCTCAGCTTATAAACTGCCATCCAATGACGTGGAAGTGTTCCTGTTCAATAAGGCAAAGATGCGGAGCAACTCACGCCCTCCCACAATTGAGCAAGTTCAGATTATTGATATTCCTGATCCTCCTTTGCCATCCTCATATAACGACCCTCACCCATTAGATGAAGCTACTGACCCTGCGCTAAAGGCCTTGCCTTCTTATGAGAGGCAATTTAGGTATCATTTCCACTTTGGACGTGCCATTTACAGCCGTACAAGATCGAAATTTGACATATGTGAGAGGCTCTTACGAGAGCAGAAGGTGCAGGAAAGGGCACTGGAGATTGCTCGGGGTAATTTAGACCATTTTTACACGATGATTCTCCAAACCTACATGGATTTTATGAAGTGTTATTCACAGCAGCACCGAACTCATAATAGCCTTGTGCTGAACTTTGGGAGGGATATAGAGAAACTGAGGTCTATAAAACTTCTGCCTGCATTACAGATGGCTAACCGCAAGTGTTTACTTGACTTTGTGAAGGGAGAGAACTTGTGGAAGGTGGTGGAGGATTGCAGCAGTTCCCTCGGGCAATTTGAGAATAAAGTTTCAGAATTTAAGCAGGAGTTTGTAGAGCTAAAGCATAATGTAGAACAGTTGTTTTCTAGTAAAGCTTCATTTCTTACTGAAGAATTGGATTTGACAATGAAAGACCACCAGCGGTTTATCAATGAGCAGAAAAGCATAATGCAAGCTTTGAGGTTACTCTTTTACTTTCTTTGCATTACATTCTGCTGCCTGTGTCTTCTCGTGTTTATCTGCTGCTTGTATTTTATGTTCCTGCTTATTTGAGTTTGTAAGGAATGTTAATGCTATAGCTTCCCTTCCTCAGTAGTTTATTAAAAATATTTTAATATGAATTATAGAAAGTAACCTACTATTCATAGTCTTATCATCATTAACCTTCTTGATAACCATGTAGAACATTCCTCTAGGGTCGTCATGTCGGACGAGTGGAAGAGTGTTTTTTTTTTAACCTCTATGCAATCATCTTGTGTGCCTGTAATGACTGACTGGTAGGTATATACAATGAGTGATTGTGTTAGTTTTGTGTTTTTAACGGGATTGATTTGGTCTTTAACAATTTGGTTCTAATGTCTGTATGGTGTATGAGCTGTGTGATACACACATGCAACTCTAGCAAACCAATATATATATTTTTTAAACATTCTCATTTAAGCTCGTCTATCTTGACCATTTTTGTTAACTTTATTTTAAGCCTCTGTTTGGCCCCCATTTTTTAGGAATAATGTGGTTTTGAATAGTATTTCTGGGAGAATGTGTTGTTAAAAAATGTTTGAAAAGTAAAAAATAGTAGGCTTGATCAAGATGGATGGTTGAGATTAATTGTTGAATAAATTTGGTTTTCAAATAATGGGGACTAAACAGGGCTAAATGTCTTCTATTCAATTTAAATGAGGTATGATAAGTGAATACCACTACTATGGGGATGGGATATCAAGATCTTGCCGTCTCTTTTTTCTATGTTGTCTTGATGGTTGCACATTTTTTTTGCCTAAAAAGTATCTAACTTTAGAACGATATTATGGAAAACATAGTGGCAAAGGCTGCTAAATCTGTTTTGAGCAATGTAGAATTAGGAGGCATACAAGAAGCAAAATGCAATCTGGGATCTGTCAGTTTTTATTTATTGCATAAAAATGGAGAGCATAATATGGAACAAGGAGACCACTTCAAATGAATTTTTATGGTCAACGTTCAAGATGCATGAGATACAGGTTACTTGAAACTTTTTGGGGGATTGAAATTGAATGATTTACTAAAAGGTAGAATTTTATTTCTGGAGTTACGTGCAATTGATACAAAGTACTTAAAACTTAATCCATTTAACGATTAGAAACTGGGTGACTAATAGATATCTGGTAAATTTCATTCTCGGGTTTCTTATGATTGCTTTACTAATTTAGAGCTGATAAGGACTCTTTTCTCAAAAGAGATAGTTTTGTCAAAGCATCAATTTTCCGTTTTCCATATTAACAAGCTCCCATTGTTTGGGGAAGACAATTTTGTTGTTATTGACTTATTGAAATAAATAAAGCCATTTATGCTATAAAATTATTGAAACTAATATTTTAATTAAATTATAATAGCACAATTATTATACACATCATATTGTTTGAAGTTTATTTGTTTAAATTGTACACATAATGTGAACTTTCTATTATATATATATATATATATATATATATATGACATAAATTTGTTATGTGAATTGAAGCTAATAAATAATGATAAACATTAAGATAAAAACATGTCAGATACCCTCTTAAATTAATCGATAATATCAGGAGTTAAAAAGTGTTTATTTTTATTTATATATTGATGTGCTGGAAAATTTGAATATATTTGGAAATTTAGAAGTATCTTTTAGCGTAGAGTTCAACTTTCCACAAAAGCTAAATTTAGAGCTTTTTGGAAAGTTCAAAATTTGAGCTTCTTTAAAACAACTAAAAGTTATTTTCAGGTCAATAAGCACCCATTGACTCTAACCATTCATGATTTTAAAGATATGTGTTTTTGCCATCCAAAAAAATGCTTCTGGAATTTAAAAAGCACTCCAAACACACTTATTCCGCTTCCAGTTTTTAATGTCTTCTTCATACTTATCAGAAGGACAGATTCCCAGCAGAGAGGTGTTCATAGTTCATCAATATATTAACAGTTTAAGAAGAAAGGAAGATATATATGATAGATGTGAAGGAAAGGAAATGGGGAATTTGAAATTTCATTCAAGGATTCCAGGAAAAGATTATGGTATGAAGAGAATTGAATGCATAAAAGAATGTGATGTCTAGTTGATAAGAAAAACCCATCATACAGCTCACCTTCGCTCCGTTAACATTTGAGACTCAGACGTTCTTGCTCTTAGCTACTTTATAATAATCAGAAGGGTGACAGCTCTAGTTGCAATTTACAGCTCGAAGCATAAAATTTCCTAGATATTCCCTGCAAACATTTCTTATTGCTATTCTTCCTAGTTCTTGTTCTACTTTTTTGTTTGTGCACTCAAATGCATATGCTTACTCTTCCGTTTCTCTTTCAGCTCATTGATTGGTAATTAACATTTAATGTCATGGGTTTGTGTCGATGCAGTAAAGACGTTAATACTGTGAAGAAGCTTGTGGTTGACTGTCTTTCCAGCCAGTTATCATCTTCACTCCGTCCTCATGATGCTGTTTCTGCCTTGGGTCCTATGTATGATAGCCATGACTCAAATTACATTCCGAATATGCAAGCTTGTGACCGTTCAATTTTGAGTTTCCTTGATTTTTGTCGGGATAAAAAGAATGAAATGAATAATTTTGTGCACAATTATATGCAAAAGATTGCATATATTCAGTACACCATTAAAGATGTGCGCCTCAAGTTTTCTGTTTTCCAGGAGGCTCTGAAGTGTCAGAATGATCAATTTGATCCTTTAAAAGTTGTGCACGGGATTGGTCCTGCATACAGGGCATGCCTGGCAGAAGTGGTGAGGAGAAAGGCTGCAATGAAGCTCTACATGGGCATGGCTGGACAATTGGCTGAAAGGCTTGCAACAAAAAGGGAAGCTGAAGTTAGGAGACGCGAGGAGTTTCTTAAAGTACATAGACTATATATACCTCGTGACATTTTAGCATCAATGGGGCTGTATGATACTCCAAGCCAGTGTGATGTCAATATAACTCCTTTCGATACTAATCTGCTTGATATTGACCTTTCTGACCTTGACCGTTATGCTCCTGAGTCTCTGTTAGGACTGTCTTCCAAGCGCGAAAAGCGGGGGAATTCAAAGAGCACATTATCCTTGTCTAATGATGGTTCTCAATCAGCTGAAGTTGAGGGAAGTGGTACTGCATTTTCTGAGAAATATGATTCTGGGTTACTTGAAGGTTCAGACTTGGTAGAGGTTGCTGGTACTAGCAAAATGGAAGTTGAGAATGCAAAACTGAAAGCTGAACTTGCTTCCAAGATAGCCTTAATTTGTTCCATTAGCCCTGACTTTGATTGTGAATCACTTGATGACAGTAAAATAGACAGTATATTGAAAAGTGCTGCAGAGAAGACTTCTGAAGCTTTAAATCAGAAAGATGAGTACATAAAACATCTCAATACATCGCTGAAGATTAAGCAAATGCGGTGTGAATCCTATGAAAGACGGATTCAGGAATTAGAGCAAAGGTTGTCTGATCAGTATCTACAAGGTCGTAAACTATCAGTTAATGAGGAAATATCCAATTCTGTGATTTCCACTCTAAACACAGAAAATAATAAGTCGGAAGTTTTGGGAGTGGAAGAAGCTCATATGTCGCATGCAATGGAAGAGGTTTCTTGTGCCTCTAGTTCATCAAAATCAGGGCTTCTCTCTAAGCAAGATAAGGTCCGAGAAAGATTAGATGACAATATGACAGATTCTTCAAGTATTTTAAGCCCTTATTTGGATTCATCGATGATGGATGCAAAACGGGACGAAGAGCATCTATGTGACAAAGATAAGAAAGAAACACTGTTTTCAGATGGGGGCATGGCACTTGCAACAAGTTCCATGGCTGTGAGCATGTCTCAGCCCGTGGGGGATTTATCTGACAAAGCTGTTCAACCGGGTTTGGATGCTAAAGCAAGTAATGACCTTCTGGAATTGCAGAGTGCCCTAGCAGAAAAATCAAATCAATTAGCTGATGCAGAAACAAAGCTTGTAGTGCTGACAGACGAGGTTTCCAAGCTTGGAAGAGAGCTGGATATAAGTCGGAAGCTACTTGATGAATCTCAGGTATTACTAAGTCTAACTGAGATGAGAACTTTCTCCATTGTTTTGTTACTATGATGTTTACATTCAGCTAATTCAAGTAAATTTCGAGACACCCCTTCCACCCAGAGGCCTCCTGCACTTTGCCTAAACAGTATTTGATGGGTCCACTATTAGCGTGTTACTTGCCTTATTAAGTTGCCAATTTGTCCCACCTATTAGTGTGTTACTGACCTTAGTAAGATTCCAATCTGTCCCTAGAAATGGGCAAATTACTTGTTTCCAACAATTTAAAAATCGTGATAATCATTTTGAAAGCATAACTTTTAGAGAAGTTCATAAAAGAAGCTGGAGGCACATGGATCTGTTTTATGGACTTTATTCTTTCCATAACCTGCTTAGGGTTATCCCATTTGTTTGAGGTGGGTTTCTACTTTCTATTATTTGATAGCGGCCTAATACACCGTAAATTAGTGACCTCTTCTTTCATTCTCACCTTGCTAATGGAAGATTGAAAAATTTTATATACACCATGAATTCTTGGCAATGAACATTAAATCTCACAACTATAAAATAGCATTTCTTTTCTTAGGATGGACACCAACTAGAGGTAGAGCTCCACCACGTATCCACCATCAACCTTATTTGTGCAGCTAAATAATTACAAAAACAAAAAACAATTTATGAGGATATTTATCATGTTTAGTGAAGGGTTATTCTTTAAAATTTGTGAACTAATATGGTTTGAAGGCTTGCAGAGGTCATGTTCCTGTGGGTCTGGAATAGGGATTTATGTACGATCGTATGTGAGTCTATGCAATTGAGATAAACAGGAGGCAAAACTGCTTATTAGCCCCGGAGTTTTCTGTATTAGGAAAGAATCTAATGCAAACTGCAATTAGCTTGTTCAATACTTGAAGCCAACCCTTCTAATATTATTTTGCTTTAGATAACTGTCTGATGTGGGTACGACACCTCCAACTGTTGATTCTCACAGTTTTTGGGAACTTCCATTTGCCAGATATTAATATTGAGAAATAAGTATTCTGACTGGACCTCCCTTTTTTGATTTTCTTGGAACCACACGGAAACTTTTTACATAGTAATGCCAATGTTGTCCATACTGTTGCTGCCATATGCATCTGATCTATCCACATATCTAAGTGGGGAGAAAGGAGAGAGTTTTTAGAGGCACGTTAATGCAAAAATTAAGGAGAATTGGTTGGTATGGTTGATTCTGAGTCTTCCTTGATAGAGATTAGTATGCTGGACCGAAAAGGAAGAACAGATGACTGACTAGTTGGAAGATTGGTTTCATCTATAAGAGTTGTAATTCAAATCAAGCTGCAAAGTGACAAAGAATTGAACTCTTAGTCTGAAATTCTAAAATTAAGATAAGTGTTAAATACTGAAGGTCTTGAATTTACTGAACTGAGCCTATTTCCAATTTTATTCGAGAAAATTTCTGTGGGTCCCCAATCCATTGCCCTAGTGGCAAATTGGCCCCCACCTTAAAAATATGCTAGTTGGTCGTCAACCTTTTACCAAGGTTTTATAATTGGTTCTTAATGTAACGGAACCGTTCAAATACTGTTATGTGACCCTCACCCCCAGCTATATGGAGTTAAGTTTTTGTTTCCAGCTTGTGTTGATGCCTATAATTTTGAGTCATATTTTCTACTAGGGCTATAGACTGGGGAACAATATTGTGATTTTCTCATCCTGTTAATACTGTGGTGTGGCTCTGCAAGTTCAAACTATAGAATGAGATTATTTGTATGTGGGAGGCAGAGTAGGTTAATGAGTTTGAGGAAAATAGAGATAGCTCTGTCAACCTAAGTTTTGGGGTATTTAATAATTGGGAAATCGAAATACTGAGGTGATGTTTGGAATATTGATATGCAGTATAAGAGCTATTTATTTATTTTGGGGGGTGGGGGTGGTGGTGGGTGTGGGTGAGCTTACAAATAAATTATTGATGCACGGTGATATTAACTGAGCTTTTGCATCTTCTGTGCTCCAATGTCCACTTTCCCCTGGTTTTCTTTCTTGTGCAAAAATGTGGTACATGGACTTGGAAAAGAATATTACACTACCTGATTGAAAATTTGAATGTGGAGAGAGGGTATTTATTGTGGTGCTGCCAGCCTTATAGATTCTTTCAGAAGGATTGCATCTTCTTAAACAAAGATTGGAACATGCTCTTAACTTGAGATATCAAGACCTGGTTGAAAATACAAGCCTTGACTTTGTCAAAAGTTGTATTGATTGGAAGTATGATAGGGATGGAGAAGTTTGCTGTGCTGAAGTTTGAATTATAGGGTGAAGCAAAATTTAAAAAAAGTTTCTTGTCGAGGTGACAGATTTTTTTTTTTTTTTTAAACTGAGTTTGATGTCTAAGCTGAAGCTTAGATCTGCATGAATTAAATGAGTTGGATAACCCACAAATTATATCAGAAGCATATAGTGCTTGTTACAAGACAATCCACTGTCTTCTGTTTGCAATTAAATGTTTCATTGGTTTTTTGCAAATTCACCAGCGTAGTTTAAACATTCTATTTATATATATTGTTTTGCAGATGAACTGTGCTCATTTAGAGAACTGTCTACATGAAGCAAGAGAGGAAGCCCAAACCCATCTTTGTGCAGCTGATCGTCGGGCCTCGGAATATAGTGCATTGCGTGCCTCTGCCATTAAAACTCACAGCCTGTTTGAAAGACTGAGAAGCTGCGTCTCATCAGCCGGGGTGGTTGCTTTTGCTGAATCTTTGCGTGCTTTATCTCAATCATTAGCTAAGTACGTGCTTTATATATCGTGAATTCACAAACTTTCATAAGCTGCCCGATTCTTTGTGCTAGCATTTAAAGACCTTTTTTCTTGCATGAAATGGAATAAATTATCCGACACACTCCACAATCAATTTTTTGATATCGCCCCATGTTTATTTTCTAGATTGAGATGACATTAAAAATGTTGACAAATGTTTTCATGTCTCAAAGCTAGATCATTCTATATATAGTTTTCTTGTACATTATCAGTTAGCTAATATTGCAGATGGTGCCTGGTAAATTTCTCCCCTCTTTTCCTCTATTCATGGGGTCATGGAAGTTAATGATTTTGTTTGAATGGCTTTCCATTTCAATTTTCAGTTCGAACAATGGAAATGATGATGATAGTACTAGCGAGTTTCGTGAATGTATCCGGGTACTTTCCGATAAAGTTGGTCTTCTATCAAGGCATCGTGCCGAGTTACTTGACAGATATGCAAAAGCTGAAGCGGAAATTGAAACGCTCAAGAAGGACGTGGAGGAGAAGAAAGATTCGATGAACGCTTTATACGTAAAGCATCAACTAGAGAAGCAGGTATGTCCTGTACCTCATCCGGGGTCTGAAGATTCAAATTTAAGATGCGTTCTATGGCGTGATTTTGCGGTATAAGAAAACGAACGTATTTTTACAGGCTAACAAAGAGAAGATATCTTTTGGTCGGTTAGAAGTCCTTGAAATTGCTGCATTTGTTCTCAACTCTGCTGGGCATTACGAGGCGATCAATCGTAACTGCCCTCATTATTATCTCTCGTCCGAGTCTGTGGCCTTGTTTAATGCCCATCTCCCGAGTCGTCCAAGCTACATTGTAGGGCTGATCGTGCATATCGAACAACAGACAGTGAAGTCAACAACATTGGACCGAGGTGATAATATTAGAGATTCAGTAGATTTACTGACCTCGGATTCAGGAACCAGTCGACTGACCTTGAATTCAGGATCAACGTCGAACCCGTACGGTCTCCCTCTTGGCTGTGAATACTTTGTAGTGACAGTAGCCATGTTACCTGATACTACCATTCATTTGTCACCATCATCAACTTCCTGATCTAACGAATGGCGGAAGGACATGAAGGAAGAAACCAAGTGTAAATATATTATTACGATGTTACTTAATTAATTATTATCTTTAGCTGGAGCTTTTCTATTGATTTTGTGTTTGTATAGTTAATTACTAATTTAGTCTAATCAAACCTTTCTTTGTATACAATGATGATGCTACTCCTGAAACATGTAAAATATTGTCCATCTGCCACATCCTTTGTATGAAATCTATTTTTACAAGTGTACTCTTTTTTATGCTCAAGGAAATCCCATTAATCCAATGTGCTTAGTCTTTAGATAGCTATTGAGAGGGAAAGATTTAATCTTGAAACACTGATCCCTGGCTAGCAAGATCGGGAGGATTCAGTAGATTCCCTCATTTATTTTCAGTCGGACTCACAATTTTTTATATTTTTTAATTACTTTTTAATCACATTCTCCTCAAAATTCAAATTTTTCAAAAACTTCGAAAAAAATGATTGACACTAGACGGGCTCTAAGACTAAGAAATTGTTATATGTTTGAATTTTTATTTTTATAAAAAAAAAGTATTTTGTCTAATTGAAAAGGTTATTATTATTATTTTTTTTTTAATAAAAAAATAATTATAAATAGAAGTTCTGTCAAAAAGGTCTGGAGTGTCCAATGAGATCAAATATGATTTTTAGAGTGCTCATTTTGGATTCGTACATATCACGTGTTCCTAATCTAACTTAAATTGATTAAACTTTCAATAATTGTTTCAAGCATCTATTAAAAGATGATTTATCCTTTTTAGAATCTGTTGGGTAATGGTGATTTCTAATGATTTTGAATTTTTGAGAGAATGTACAATTAAGTGTGAAAAATAAATGATAGAATTCTAAAAATGAGTAGGTTTAAAATGAATTTGAGGGGAAAATGAAAAAATTATTACCAAACAGACAACACCACAATAAACAAATAGAAGTTAAAAGAAAAAGTACAAAGGGGACCCAAACACCAAGACAGTAACACTTTGTGATTTATAAACTTCTTTATTTATGATTTAGGGGTAAAAAATAGTGATTAAAAATTAGAGAGAAGATGTGTGTGGTTAAAAAGTAATTTGTAAAATTGTATAGTTTATAAAATGCTGAAGACGTTATGTCATCGTTGAACAGAAGCAGCAAAACCGATTTGAAAAACAAACCCTAACTTTCCACATCACGTCACCACTAGATACAGGGAACGCGGCGCAGTCCCCCTACAACGTGCACCCACTATCGGGTGTTTCAACTCCACGGAGAAAATTTTCGACACTGCACACTATACCGTCGTGCGCAATGCCGCGGGCAATGCTCGACGTCAATGCATCTAGTGGCGACAACTGTGTTGTTGGCTTCAATCTCAACAACATCCAAACCAAAACTCAAAAATTTGTACATGCACATAGATTCAACCCTGAAAGCAGTTGCCTCTCCGCCGAGGTGGGGGCTTTGGGATGGGGATGAAAAGGAGTTTGAGATGGTTTTGTGTGAAATTGTGGTGGGGGCATGTTTGCTTGGGTAGTGGAAATGTTTTATATAGTGTAGTGTAATTGGGGGTTGGGGAACCCACGGTGGAGGTGTCGGAATTAAGAAATGGAAGAGAGGATGATTTAAAATTAGAATTAGAATTTAGGATAGTTTAATTTAATTTAATAATTACTAAAATTTTTAATAATGATTTGATTTTTGAAATTATTTAAATTTGATCTTATTTATGAATTTCGATTGAGGAAATTACAAGCAACCCTGTAATTTAAGTTTGGCTTTAAAAAATAAAGATGAACCTATTTCTTTTCAAAACCCAGGTCTTAAATAAGAATTTAATAAATAACTCAGAAATTATAATATATGTATAAATAAGCTAAGTAGCGCCATTCTCGTTTATAATGGCTGAAATAAATTTTTTGAAATAAATAAACACTTAATCAATATCCCTAGAGATCCGGTGAAAGATCCTAATCTACTACATCCCATTAATTGAAACCGAACGTACACAGACTCATATTCGCCGGCCACACAAATATTGAAACCACAAAATTAACCACGTGCCCCAAGTTTGAAACCGAAGACGATGACTGCTAAAATGACAAAATCCAAGACACCAGAATATTTATACATAATTATGGGCATTTTGGTGAATGGGTAGTGCATTGAAATCACCAAAATGTGGAATAATCTTAGAATCCCCAATATTTTCCCCTTTGTGACCTCGTACTCTATTTAATGCGATCGAACAATGTATAAGATATTCAATTTTATTGAAAGGAATGTTGTCGAAAAATTGAACTTGTGACCTCTTTTTTTGTGGATGCTTATTTCCAGTTACCCAAAGATTTACGCTGAACAATAATAATTTTGAAGCCCCCCCCCCCCCCCCTAAACCCCCCCCTCCCCCCCCAAACCCAAATTGTGACCTTGACTTGGGAAGTGATTCACTGTAAAGGTAGAGCTTAAACTGAAATTTGTTTGTTACACACTATTCTCAACCATTCTTTGTGAAGTACTTTTCCTAATTTTGCACTAACAATACGGTGAGACCTTATTGCATATAACTATGTGACCTCGTAGCTATAATCATCCTTCAAGTGTGATGCATTAACCCTAAGATTTATGGTAAACAATACTCATTTGGAAGCTCAAAATTGTGACCTTGGCATTTGAAACAAGAGATATGTTAAGGTAAAAATTAATATGAAAATAGTTAGTTACACGCTATTTCATACATCATTTTTGAACTATTTTAAATATTTTTGCAATAACAATATCATGTTACCTTATTGCACGTAACTATGTGATCTCGTATTCCCATTTCACTGAATGGACTGCCATTTCACTGAATGCGATACAATTAATATACTAAGGTCACATTCAACTTCAAATCACAATGGAAGCTGTTTATATAATGGAAACCAGTGCGTGAGGTCACGTTAAAATAATGAAGTCTGAAACAATGCTCCATATTTCTTGATTAATTAAATTAGGTGTGCTGTCAATGCTTGTACCAACTACAAATTGCCTAGGAAAAATAGAAGACAAGGTGAAAGATTATCTATGCACTGTGTGGATGAATATTCTGTTGGGAATTTCGACACGTCGATTCCCACTTTAATTTTCCCACAGGATCTTTCGATATTCAAAATAAAATAAGCAAACAAGAAAATAAATACGAACACAGAAATTTACGTGGTTCAGCAAAATACCTACGTCCACGGACCCTCGCCAAAGCTTTTCACTATATATTAAATTGTTACAAATATATAGACTTTCACTCACCAACCCAATCCCACAGACCACGGAGAAAATACAACAAACGAGCTTTACCACATATAATTTCTACCCTTTGACTTACACTACAAAGAGTTACAAGAAACTTCACAATATGCTAGGCTCACAATTTTCTCTCTTTGATCACAATGTGACACTAATTAGCACTCTCTAATATGTTTGTGGTGGTGTGTTTCTTCCTCTAATTCCTTCTCTATTTATAGAGAGGATTCTACATGAAATTCTCTTAACACCAAAACATCATGATTAGTCAAAACTAATCATCATTCCAAGACATCATAATTAGTCAAAACTAATTATCATTCAAAGACATCATAATTAGTCAAGACTAATTATCATTCAAATACCATAATTAGCTCCACCATCCTTTGTTTCAACTAGGCACTCATTATGTTTCACTAGGCACTTGATTAATTTGGGTCAAATACCCAACATATTCCTCATTAAAAATCACAAATGTAGATTGTGACCAGAACCATTATGCAATATTATATAGTGTAGACGGAGTTATTGAATAGTGATGATTATTGCTTAATCTGGAAATTAAATCACAGATTATGTACCTTAATGTTTCACTTGAATCAACCAAGGATTGTCTATGCATTGTGTGGCTGAAAATTCCAGATTAGAATTCACAAACACAGATTGTGAACTGATAAATTACGCTATATTATACATAGAAGATGGACATACTAAAGAGTAATGAATGCTGCTTAGTCAAGAGATTAAATCACAGTTGATGCACCTTCCCAGTTTATTTAATTCTACTAGGGATATATTATGTGACCTTGTCTTCCTTCTCGACTACTCCTGTAAATCCTGCTGTTGGAGCGTATTTGATCCAGTTGATCAGTTTGTGTGATTGGTGAATTTTAAATCACTGTGACAGCTCAAATGTGGAGTCCATGTTAATATGGGAAGGTCCTTATAATTGAACCCGTGATTAAAGGATAATAATCTCGCTCATTTCATTTACTATATAAATATATATGCTACCTGATTATTGAAAGAATTAGAGTTAATCTGGATTTATGAAATATGTAATTGAAAGAGCCTGACATATGTATTTTTCCCATTTGGATTTTTAAAAGTAAGGATGTGTGTAATTTCCTTTCTACAAATCACAAGGTTGTGAGGCCCAAATCTCAACCCGTTGTTCATGCTCTTTCGTATCTCATCTCTTGTTTTACACAGCTGTAATTTGAGCCTCAATAGATAAATATTTTTTATAAGAACAAATTTGGTAAAAAGCCTCTTTTGACATATCATACAATTTTTTTTAGCCTAAAATTTAAAAGAACAAGTCAAATATAATTCTTGACCAATTTATTAATTAACTACCTAAAATACTATTAATTCATAATAGACCCGAAAATAGACTTGTAGTCAATTTTGATTTATTTAAAGTCAATTTGATCTATTTATAGGTCAATTTAAATGTAAACTGTTTGAAATTATGTGAAGCCACCAAAGATCGAAAATAGACATGTAGTCAATTTTTGTAAGAATAGACCCCATCCAACACAGAAGTCTTGTCGGGTCTATTTGCCATGATCAATGACAATTTGGGGGTATAACGATCAACCAAATGATCTAAGACGTAGATAAATAGTTCTCAAATAGTTTAAGTCATTCAATAGGTGCGTTCGAGAGTGTTTGAGTCGTGAGAAGGTCAAATAGACCTACATTGACCATGCGGTCCATTTGGTCTATTTATGGTCTATTTGATTGTAATCTATTTGAAATTGTGTGAAGTCATTAAAGATGAGAAATAGACCTAGAGTTAATTTGGCAAGACTTGTAGTCAATTTTTGGAGAATAAACCCCATTGACACAAGTCTTTTCGGGTCTATTTGTCTCGATCGATGACAAATTGGGAGTATAACGATCAATCAAATTATCTAAGACGTTGATTAATAGTTCTCAAATGGCTTAAGTCAACGAGTGCATTTAAGAGCGTTTGGATTGTGAGAAGGCCAAATGGACCCACATTGACCCTACGGTCTATTTGATTAGCATGGCCTTGAAATTGCCTATTTTCTCTTTGAGACACGTCGAGTGGGTAATAATAGGGTATATCGTACTAAGCCTTGATTATTTGTAGATTAGGTACTTTTCAAAGTAGTCGTGGAGGCAAAATGAGTTGAATCGCAGTAATCCTTACCTACACAAGTGTAAAGTCAAATTTAGATATGCTTCGAAAATCTCATGTAGCACACTGTGGGGTCTAATGATCAATCAAATGATCTAAAACGTTGATAAATAGCTCCCAAATAGTTTATTTCACGCAACGGGTACATTCGAGAGTATTTGTGTAGTGACAAGGTCAAATTGACACATATTGACCTTGCGGTCTATTTGATTGGCTTGGCTTTGAAATATCCCGTTTTTCTCTTTTGAGACATGTCATGCGGGTAATAATAAGTTAGGGTCCGTTTGATAGCGAGAGTGAAATTTTGATGGAAAGAAAACGAATTCCAAGGAATTAAATTCTAGAGAATTGAATTCATGGGAACTAGAAGTTTAATGTGTTTGATTGGTTTAATTTTCTAGGTGAAAAAAGTGGGACATTTTTCAAGTGTTGATGTTTGATTGACATTATTTCTATGACAAATAAAGTAAAATTTTGTTATTTTAATCAATTTTTTTAACACATTTGTACTTGATAATGATAATGTTAATTTTTTTAAAAAAAGTCAATTAACAATAATAAAATTGATCAAACGTGACCAAAATTACTATGCAAGTTACCTAGAAACCAATTACCTCCTAGAGGTAAACAATTGTCTTTCCACCTAACTAATTCAGGATTCGTACAATACGAGGGGATTCGTATAGCGTGAGGAGAGGTATGAACTCATTTTCCTAGGCAAACAAAAGGTATCAAACACCAAAAAAGTTGCAAAGTTGGAAAAAGTTTTCCAATTCCTACGTAAAAAGTGCTCATCAAACGGTGCCTTATTTCATACTAGACATTGATTATTTATAGATTAGATACTCTTCTGAATAGTCTTCGAGGTAAACTGAATTGAATTTTCTTTACCCCTACTTACACAAGTGTACGAAGATATCAACTTCTAGACTACGGGGCCTAACGACCAACCAATTTGTGAAATTGTCTAAACTTCATGGTCTAAATTGAAAAATCAATATTTTAGGGGTGAAAATGTTTGACTCCAAATCTGACCAGAAAAAGATCTCTGAATCTTCTTCTCCAACGTACAGCGTCGTTTTTATCTGTTTTAAACTTTTAATCACCGTAGGGAGGTTTTCTTCCCTACGGAGATAAAAAGATACTAATGTCTGTCTGCACAGAAATCACATTTCCCAATCTCCTACTTCCACGCCGTCGCTATATTTGCCCATATTTCATGAAATTTGGTCTCTTGGTGTGAAGAAAACATCAAGCCTCAGGTGAATTTGGGTTCTCAAACAGAGGATCCTCTTTCTTTGCCCGAAGAATCTGAGTTCAACGACTCTGTCGAATTCAACAAAATTAGCTTCAGGGAACTCCAAGAAGCCTTATTCCCTGAAAATTCTTTAGGATTTCCGTTATTAAAAGCATATTGATTCACGCTTTTACTTTAAATTTGATTGAATTTGGAGAAGATGGTGAGAAATTGAAAGAGACGTTGAACTAGAACACTCTTGCGTTTTGACTTTTATTGATAAGGCGTGTTTGGGCTCTAGTTGAAATAATTTAAAATAGTTAAATTGTCATATCAGATTTCTGTTATACACTTGGCAAATTCTATAACGGCTGTTAAATGAGTGGTGAACTGGTAATAATTTTTAAAGTTGAGTGAGTAATGGATAACATGAAAAAGTTGAGTGAGTAAATGTTAACAAAAGTCTATGACCATTTACTCTGAAAAAACTTTTAACACCAATATTTAAGGTGACGTTCTGTTTGTATTTTATTTTGTATTTTCATTTTCGAAAATATTTTGTATTTCCTGTTTTTATTTTTGTTTTCAAATTTGTTGAAAACGCGTTTTGTTTGTCATTTTTGAAAACTGTTTTTGAAAATGAAAAGCTGGAAAACACGTTCTGTTTGAAATTATGCAGAATACTACTTAAACTATTTTTAATTAATTTGCTTGCAGAATACTATTGACTCAAACTCAAATTTCCTTTCACAATACACTGAAAACATGGTTACATGCAATACACTAATGTGAGCATTAAGAGTCTATATTAATACAACTTGGTCAGGTTCGAGATTTGAGAAAGTTCTAGTTATATTAAAATCCAGAAAATGCAAGTTCTTTCAAAATTACCAGAGTCCATTTATCAAGGCATTTTTTGAAATACAACAACAAGAATTCTCACTTAATTTTTTTTGTAATGTTGATATTGAATTCAATAAAACTTTATTTAAGCTTAGTTCCAAGTTAGGATAATTTAAAAAAAAAAAAAAATTTATTTAAGTTTAGTTCCAAATTAGGATAATTATAAAAAAAATAATAAATAAATAAAATAAATAAAAAAATTATATTAAGTTTAGTTCTAAGTTAAGGTAATTCTTAAAAAAAAAAAAAATTCCCAAAACGTGTTTTTTCGCAATTTGGACATTTTTTGTCGAAATACACACAAAACGTTCAAAACGAGATTTTGGGAGTTTTGCGTTTAGTTTACAATTTTTTTTTTTTTTTTTTTCAAAATACGTTTTCGAAAATTGTAAAGAGAACTCGTTTTTTAAATTTTCCAAAATAAAAACACAAAACGATCAAAACTGTGAACAAGGTCCAAACTTCTGATTCCCCAACCCCTCTCGATGGGTCCATCAATAATGCTACGTTAACAATACGCGTGACCATCAGCTTGACCCAAATATGGCGAAAGGACAATGATGCCCTTAATTTGTATGCAATTTATCATTTATGTGATAACCAAAATAATAGGGCAAATGCAAATGTTGAAAAATCAGACTTCTCGCAAATCAGACTTCTCCCAGCTTCGGAAATCGGTCATCTTCTCCAAGATTTTTGGCGAACCCATATCGGGCACAACGCGAAATCATTCTTCTCCGGGGTTAAGAAAATCGGGCAATGTTGAAGCTATGTATGTAAGAAATTGTTGTACAAATCCAGACAGGTAGTGAGAAAATTCATATAAACAGACGATTACCCAAATTGATTTGACGCGATCAATCACTGTGGCGATACTTCTCTACGAGCACAAGCTCCAGTCCACTTGCTCTCAATCCGACCAGGTCCAAACGGAGAGAACCTAGCAGGCTCACGAAACCCATTGGGCTCAACGGCGGGACCGTTCTCCGAGTAAGAGTACATTAAATCAAATGGTAAATCGGCTTTCACCGGAGAAGTATTGGCATTATTTGCAGTAAATTATTTTGTTTTGCTTCATGAATGTTTTTTTTCTTGATTTGTCGGGGAAAGTTGGGGGTCGTAAAGGTCCTCTTCACTTGGGCAGTGGCTGGTGAAACGAGAGATAAAGGGGAGAAATGAAGAGGGAAAATAAGAAATATTGGGGTTTGAGAGCAGAGGTTGGAGAACTAAGTGATGCCATGAAAGCAGCTTCAACATTGCAGAAGGGATAATTTACACCCTGCTTATTGCTGCTTCTTTTTTCTTTTCTTTTTTTGATACATTGTGTATGTCCTTCTGTATTAACATGTAAGGCATGGAAATCTCATGTGGGTTGTAAACATTTGCAGAGAGCTGTTGTAGTTTGAACACTGTAAAATATGGCACAAAGTGTTTGCAATAATATGGACCCATAGCCGCCAATATCCCCTCCATCAAACTTACAGCGGTGGAAATCAACTAGCGTACAACCCTCTGGACGCCGACTCCACATCTCGATAGTCATCTTGGAACCATAGACACCATCGCAGTTGCAGCACTCGCAATTAATTGGCTACTAAGAGGTTCTCCTCTGCTACGCCGCCTCAGCTTCTCGACACTCAAACCGTAATCGTCCTTGACATCCACCTCAGGTAAGACCATTTCAAATTTCCTTCATGTTTGAGATTCAATTTCAACCCACATCGATTTTATCAGATTAGGAGGTCACTGGCGTCGCAAACACATTTGACAACTCAGATATTTATGGTTTTTTCAAAGTGCTTCAAATTTCTATACGTGTGTATATATGTATGCTTTTGAATAATTTGATTAGTTGCTTTAATTTTTTTTATTGTTTATTTACCTCAGTGCTTGCTTTGTGATTTACTCCTTCCTTCCCACATAACTATGTCATGTTTAATCTTGGGATCTTGAACATCATTATGACCCCACGTTAGGGATGTTTTAAGAATAATAATCATCTTGTGATTTAGGTGAATGTTATGCTGTTGGAAACCAATCCGGTTTTTGGTGTTTTAATGTTTAGATGCTTTGGTGTTTATGTGTTTGTTTAGCTATGATTAGTATTTCTGTATTACCCTTTTATTCTTGTGTTTACCCTTTGTTGCATAGTCAATGAAACTTAGGCAGTTTATTTATCCTAAAGATAATATATTATGCACAATAGGAATGTTTTACGAATAATCATTTTATGATTTAGGTGAATGTTATGCGTGGTAATCAGGTGGTGGTGGTTAAGAAATGTTCGATTTATAGATGTATAGCTGGTTTGAGAAACATTTTTGGAAAAAAAGATATCTTGTGTGTACTCTTTCATGTTTATATAGAGACGATACGATTTAAGCGTTTAATTGGGAAAAAAGTAAATAAATAAAGGAGCTTTAATGATTCTCACTATTTTTTTTTACTATGGCAAGTACCTTTACTCATTATTCATCCTATACTTCTAGGTCATCCAATTGATTAAGATGTAAGCTACCGAAATGATATTATCCATCATTTTCCATTGGATTCGATAGCCCCCCGTCCATGAAAAGTAGCAAAGTTTTAACCTATGTATTTATCTAGTGTTTGTGGGTGTTTGATGCAATTTTTGGAAATAGCTCTTTCTTTTAACATATAATAAAGTGTAATGAAGCATTGTTTATTTTTTGGTTGACGCATCTAAATAGGAAGATAAATTTATTGGCATCTAAATTCGGAAGCAATGGTTCCTTCATGGTTTAAAAAAAAGTTCCTCCTCAACGCCTTGAGGCCCGCC
Organism: Ligustrum vulgare; assembly: GCA_963555705.1. Classification (NCBI taxonomy): domain Eukaryota; kingdom Viridiplantae; phylum Streptophyta; class Magnoliopsida; order Lamiales; family Oleaceae; genus Ligustrum; species Ligustrum vulgare. The sequence continues at coordinate 4,534,866 of OY743176.1, read as the reverse complement.
TCAGGCTGAGGCACTAGAAAAACGCTTCAGTACCCGTATTACATAAGGGCTGAATGAGGCTTATGCCTCATTAATTAAGAGGCGTGCGCCTCACAAATGTTTGGTCCTTTACTTTTTAAAACAAAAAATTCACATAATATGTATATCTAATTTAATCATATCATTATATTAAAACCTAAATTTGTTATTTATTTTGCTATAAATAAAAGTAAACAATTTAAACTAATTATAAAATAGAAAAAAAGAAAAAATTTAAAGATACTTTATTTGATTTAAGTTGCTACTTATCTTTATTGATACTTGGTCTTGGAATCTTTTTACAACTCCCCTCAAAACTTATTTTCAACAACACATTTTTATAGGATCCACCACTTTCATACTTTTCAACCTCTTTTTAACCACACATTCTCTCAAAGATCAATTTTTTTTCCAAAATACCCTACATTAAATGGACTCTTAATAATTTGTTATTTTAAAGACTTTTACATTTTGTTTATGTTATTGAATATTCATTTTTATATATTTCAATATTTTTACTACATTTTTTGGTTCTCAATGAGGCTTACGCCTCAAAGCACCTCAAGACTTACGCCTCGCCTCATGAAAGAAAAACGCTTCAGTACCCGTTTCCGTTTTTTAAAACTCTTAGTCATCAAATTGAAGCTTTAGATTAGAGTTTTCATAACATACTAGCATTTCTTATCTTCACATTAGGGTTCAAAAGAAGCAATAAGAAAATGTGATACATCTGCTTCAAATAAGCTTTTGAGTCAGGAACATTTGTTATTCTTTTCATTTTTCTGTTCTCTCTGGTGCTAGTTTGTAGAAATGAGAAAAATGTTTGCCACTGAATTGATATTAATTTTACTTCTCTTACCCCCCCCCCCCCCCCCCCCAAACACACACACACACACACACACAAAAACAAATAATTGGACTCTTTGTTTATCCCTAGAATCTTAATGTGAAGATTTTGTGATTTTCTGGTATGATGGTAGATATATTGAAAATTCCAATAATTTTCTTGATTTTGATGGATTCATTATTGAGTTTTTTTTATGTTTCTGGGTGGTTTTGGCCCATTTCTTTGCTGGTTCTTGCAGGTGTGTCATCTCTTCTCGTTGTTCTTGGTGGTTTCATTTCCATTGAATTTGAAAATATACTTTACGGTTGGATCCCACCGCGGTAAAGCTGTATACTAGTATAAGAAGATCCAAAGGTGAAACTGAGGCCTTGCAATCGTGATTTGCCGCCATGGATCCGCAGAGCCAAACCACTTCTCTTCAACGACTTCAAAACGTTGAAAAGGTAAATTTTTTGTCAAATCTCTGTAGAAACAAAACCTTAACTTAAACCCAATTAATTGCTTAATTTCAATGTAAAATATATATATATATATATATATATATATATATATATATATATATATATATATATATATATATATATATAATTTTTTTTTTTTTTTAATAAATCTCAGAGAATAGTGAGAGTATTGGAACTAGCTGGAGGAGTGATGGATGAAATGGCAAGCCCAAGCGGTCCAAGAAAGGAACTTGTTAACAATCACTGTAGTGAATTCATGCAATTGATGAAGGTCTTTATTTTTCTTGATTTGAATTGGTGAATTAACCATTTATTTTTTAGTTTCCGATTTTAAAAGGTTTTAGTTTACTTCAGTTGGGTTTATTGGATGGAGAGATTATAGCTTTATTTTTTTCTTGTGCTTTGTAATAGGACATTCAGGTGACCCTGCGAGAGGAAATCAAAAGTGCTTGTGAGTATCGTCCATTTGAGAAGTGTGACTATGTTCCAAGAATATCTAACGAGATTTGTTATAAGAAATTGGAATATGTTATTGCTCAATTAGATGAGATGAAGCAAACAATTGAGGGATATTACAATGCAGCTTGAGGCCACATTTGTACAATATCACCGTGTCTTGTTGGGGGAAATTGGAGAATCGCGTAATATTAGATTTTTTTTTCTCATGGAATATTGATGTTCAGAGAAGAATTTTGAGAAATTATGATTTGTGATTACTGTTTTTGTATGACAGATGGCGAGTTTGCTTTTTCTTTCTGTCATTTTTAAGTAATTGGTTTAAGGTTTAATTTCTTTACCTTCATTCTCCTTACACTGAATTCCCATGGTAGCAAGATACTCAGAATTTTCTAAGTAATGTTTATAGTTATAGAACTCCTGAATTTTTAAGAGGAAATGAATCTTTTACTGGTTGTAATGCATAGTTTGAGTCCATTGGATACGCATATATGGACTTGCTCGGAATTAAGCAACCCTTGCCACAGATGCCATCGTGCGGAAGTGATATTCAACCAAGTTTCCTCTTCTTATATGAGGGTATTTAGGTTGTCCAGATATGGTAGAAATAACAATACCTTATCATGACATTTTATTACTTTGAAAGGATGCTTGAATCATCTTCATTTGATGCTTTGTAATCTGCAGTGTCATGATAAGAGTTATATTTTAGTTTTTTGGAATATGCCACTGAGAATTTGTTGCTTGTGCTGTAATTGAAATAAAAATAAAAATGTGGTGCCTTCCATGGGTATTTTATTATTTGTGTCAATGAAATTTATATCATGAAGAAAGTGAGAACTCAATTCCTGGAATTTCATTTTTCAATTAATTTGTGGTTATTCGTGCTTTTAAAAAGTTGATTAACTTTAACCTAGCTAACTATGAGTCTATGATATATCTGAAAAAGCTGTTTTTTTTTTTTTAATTATCTGTTTATAACTTTATGTGTCTGTTAGTTTATTCCGTGATACCATAGGTTTTGGTTTCTTGTTCAGAAAATGCAAACTTATTTTGTTTTTAAACATAATAAAACTCATCTGTTTAGTGAATAATTCAGATTACTGCATATCACAATCTACTTCAATTTGTATTTGGTTTCCCTTATCTGCTTTCAGAATTTACCTGTAGGAAGAAAGAGACTAATTTTGTTCCTTTGATGTTGACCTACATATATTGGCTTTCCCTTTGGAAATCTAAAACTTTTCATAATAGTCTCTTCCTGTTTCATGAATTTCTCATTGTAATTTTGGACTTATATTTCTGTAATTTTTCAACCTGTTCTAGAATAGGCTTTGCTGATTCAATTTGCTATTTAACTTTTATTTCTTGCATTGTTCATGTGTATTAATCTTCCATGTTCACTTTTTTTCCCCTAATAACCCATAGAATCATTTCTTCTTGATCATGTTTGTCCTGTTTCAATGGATTTCTGCTACTTCTTCCATTTTCTTGTTGGATGTCTTTGTTCACTCTCTAAAATGTAGTTCTGCTTTTGTTACAGGCTCACTGTTTTATTAGATACGGATTATACAAATGTCATAAATGTGTCAAATATAATTTCAGGCTTAAATACTATTTGTTTTAATTGGATTGCATCAACTATTATCCAGCAGTCCCCATGTTTTATTTGCAGTTTATATTCTGGCAAATTTTTCTTCATCTGTTCCAAATTGTGAAATACTGACCTAAATATCTTTGTTGTTAGTTTCATATTCTTTGGCTGTCAAAATATACCTGGCTAGTTGCTATTATACTTATTGAAACGGGTATGTTTCACTGTTATGGTTGTTGTAAGCCATCATATCAGCCCATTCAACTGGACTAGGACACCAACCTCATCCTTTCGCTAATCCAGACTGCTGGTTGATCCGAATGCGTAGTGTTATGTTTGCAACTTTTCTAAAAGGCTGGGTTGCTCAATAACATCTCGAGTGACTTGGGAAGGAGTGGCTGTCATCAACATCATATTCTTGTCTTCCTCATCGTTGTGTACTCTGTTGGATGCTCGAATTGCAAACAACAGGGACAACAGTGGATGCCAACTACGCCCATGAGCATAGAGCAACATCTAGACAGGTATTAACTGATTTGTTTTACTCATTTTGCATGATCCTACTCCTTGTGCATTTGGGTGTGGCCTTATCTTCTTTTGATCGAATCAATCCAAATGCTTGGAAGTTGGAACTAGTTATTGATTAGCTTATCATCATTAAGTTGCTTTGGGTGCCTGTTCAAAATTTTCTAATATTGTGTGCATTTCTTGGGGACTGGGGGGAGCTGGAGAAGAGGATCTAGGAAAATCGATTATGTCAAAGTGCATGTAATAGAAATACAAACTTCTCTACGAAATCTTGAGGTGAAGTGAGTTAGGGAAGATACTCTAGATGGGGAAATGGTATTTGTTGGTTCTGCTATACTAGCAGATCTGAACTTTTGATACAAAATCGCTTTCAACAGAACCCTGTCGATCCTTTGCAAATATACATGAACTGTAAGGCATATCAGAGAAATCTAAATTCTTAAAATTTTTTCTTAATCAATGTTTCGTTCCACAAGCATTGCATCAAATTTATGTCAATAAAGTAGCCAGAGATGTGCAAAACTGTGAATTCTGTACTGATCAATCATAGGTTGATTTGTCTGAAAGAAGAGGTTCCTCCAAATCAATTCTACAGCTTATTTCATCCGAAGATTCACCAGACTGTGGTTTCTGATTGATTTGCTTCTTTATTTGACTAGGGTTGACGTTCGTCGTCTCTTCTTTCTCTTTTGCTTTGCCCCATAGTACAGCATATAGTCCAACAATCACTGCAAGTGAACCTACCAAGCTGACATCGGAATATATCCATTAGACTGATAAGATAAAGTGATAAACAATATAGAGGATGGTTGGTCGAGAAAATCCAATAGTACTAAAAAAGAAATATAAAGCTAAACTTTTGTTATTTATAATGTTCCAACATGTTGAATACTACGTACCAGAATTATGACAAGATTTAGGAATATTGTGGTAGTACCTTCCAGTGTACATCTCTTCGTGTAGAAATACACAAGCCAAAACAGTCACTATAACTGTTAATAGAGGATTGAACATGGCAGAAAAGAGTGGACCTCTTTGTGCAATGCACCAGGCTTGAGCAAAGAAAGTAACAGCTGATGATACGCCCTGCATTCCCAAATCCCAAACTATACAGTCAGAGATTTCAGTAATTTTATAACCCATTCATTTCGCTGCAAGAAAACACAGGGATAGCAAAAAAAAAAAAAACCTGATGGATCCGAGAGTCGCAGGGCCCTGATCCCATTAGGGGATCCCTGCCCTGAATAGTCGGCTTAGCGGGGTGGGGGGATTCAGGGCAGCTCGTTGACCCGCAAATTTTTATTTAAAAAAGGAAAGAAAAATACATAATAATAATAATAATAATAATAATAATAATAATAATAATAATATATAGAATTGGGCAATACTAGGGCGGAAGGTCGCCCTGTCCCGCGCCCCATCCCTCGACTTTGAAGGGTGGGGCGAGGTGCTTGTGGGTCTTGCCCTCCTCAAACTCAACCCATTAACATTTCTAAGAAAACATACTTCATATCAGATTCTTGAATGATACTAGTGAAAATTGATATATAGCTTGCTGGTTGCTACTCACTGCATACAAGCAGCAAAGGAATTCGAGATACGAATTTAGGCGCCAAACTTTTATATCGGGTTCCAAGATCAACGCAACGACTGCAGATTGCAATGCTGCAAAGAGGCACATCCATGCAGTTAAAGATAGATGATCGGGGTAGCTAGCTGATACAGGGACCTGTAACACATTATTCAAGAAAAGAAAAACAGTTGAAAATCATTGGGAAATTGTAAAATGTATGTAAATCTTGAGATTGAATACCTGTAAAATTAACCAAAGTGACCAGCAACAAGAGCTTCCAAAGAGAAATAAACAACCGAGCAACCAATTCTCACCTCCTTGGCTCAAAATTGGCAGAAACTCTTTGTTCAGTAGCTTTGGACCTTTCAGCAGGGCCATGGCTGCGGCACCCGTAACACAAATTATCGTGCCAATGATCTTCGCCATACTTCTCAAGCTTCGAATTTGCAATTTCTCAATCCTGCCGTGAATCAACACGTTCATAATTGATAACACTGTGGGTTTATGATTTTGAAGTAAAAAGTAGTGGTTGAAATTTAGAGAAAGAAAATGTGTGTGGTTAAAAAGTGGTTTGAAAAATTGTATATTTTATAAACTGATTCATAAACTATTTTATATTGTTTATCAAACACTTGATTATTAATATCTAGACATTTCGTGAGACTTGCTACATTTATGAATTTGTCGAACTGAGGTAATTAAATGTTGATAATTAGTTTGTGTAATTATATACCCCATGATGTAGGCCAGCAGAAAGGTGACAGCAGGTACCAAATTCCCTAATGCACCTGCCACTGATGACGAGGCTAGATATAAACCCTGGAAATAGATATTCTGATTTATTGTCACACTGCAATACGAATGTAAAAAGATAGCTTAATCATCACAAGTGTCACCAGATATATATACACATTCAACAAACACCATATGGATAATTGACTTGCCCAATAAGAGAGAGTAAAAATATCAACCAGAAGCTTTTCCATCCTATACAACATCTTGTTTTTCTCCTGCATGAAAGAAAAAAACTTGTAACAATATACATGTATCATGCCGTCTAATATTCATAGTCCCTGTTTGATTTAGCTAAAAATTAGGTTTTGAGTTGATTTTGATAAAAAATTGATGAAATTTGTGGTTGAAAAGTTGATAAAAGTTGTGGGTTCCTTGATATGTTTGATTCAAAATGAGTTTTAGAAAACGGGTGTCAAATAGATGCTAAGTAATTCAGGAATCCACTTTTGTTTCTTTTTCGTTTGGATCATATGAGATTTCTCTTCTTCGTTATAACGAAAATATGGAGTCGATGACGTGCTTTTCTCTCACATTAAGAGTGAGTGGATTACTATAAAATTCTCTATTTTCTCGTACTAGGATTAGAGGGCTTAACCAGTAATATTAATCTTGTTCGACTATCTCATTCAAAAGTTTGAACTTTTAATTTAGAAAAAAATAAAAATAAAAAATGGGCTTGTACCTTGTAAAATAAGCTATTGGAGCAATGACAGAGAAGGCAATGGATTGCCTATAAACTACAAACACGCTTGAACTCATATCATGAACAAGAGCAGCTCTAGTGAAGAGAGTTACTCCTGCATATATGAATTGTAATGCAACCATTACAATTGCTGGCTTATAATCTCCTAAACCCATATTTGCACAAAATATGCTTTGGAAAATGTTGTGACACTCTTTATTTATATACTTTCAACACATTTAATTAGAAATATTCTATGACAAGTGGGCACCATAGTTTACCGGCAGGCTGATGGGCGCCAGCTTCTTAGAAATAACAAGTTTGGAAGTATATGAAACATGGCATCGTGAATTTTCTAGTACAGAACGTAACCAGTGATCTTTATATAGAAAACACATGCAATCATATATGGAGTGTGTCATTTGCGTACGTCTAGTGTTGCATAAAAAGTATGAGTAACGTTATTTTTAACTATGCTCGTGTTAAACTTAAAACACGACCTAGATGGCATATGCATTGGGATATCTTTTTTCAAAAATGAACTCCAATGGTGCGAATTAGTCGATTTGTACTCCACACTTGATCCCAAGTGTGACAACATACACATGTGGTGTGGAATTTAGTCACCATTAATGATAAGTGGGCCCATAACTCATGTGAGTGTATTGTCACAATTGAGATCAAGCGTGAGGTGCTTATCAGGGACGAAGGCAGCTAGTGGCGAGCTCGGCCGGTCGCTCGTGCTGGATTCGGCAAAAAAATTTTTTTTACCTTATAATTTTGACGTCAAATTTTTTTCCTCCCTTAACTATGTAGTGGCCGCTCGTGCTGAATAAAATTCGCTCGTGCTGAATTTGATTCCTGGATTCGTCCCTGGTGCTTATAACATTGTTGCCAATGGTGCTAAGCGCACAAGCTAGGTGGCAGGGAGTCCGCTATCTCATTTTCCAATGGTGCTACGTAACATTAGTATTAAAGTATGATAAATGTATGATTTATGAGTTATAAGTAATGATATCTAACATGCATCTAGGTGATAGTATGACTCACCTTTAATTGGACAATTAATAAAGTGTTCGCGGCTTTGGGTGGATTATAAATAAATAATATGAGTTTTTTGTATTTTCTCAGTAAGATAGATGTGTGATTAAAAATTGAAGAGGAAAAATGTGTAAAGTTAAAAAATAGATTGAGAAATTGTGTAAATTATAATTTGGGTTATAACCAAGCAGCCCCTCGCATACCAGCCTGTAGCGTGCCCCATTAAAGGGGACCCCACTGCCACCTAACTCTAAACACTAACAACGTTAGATAGCATTTATACATTGTTATGCATCAATTGGAAATATACGTTGTCTCCCTTCTTGAGTATATCATGCTTTGTATGTTCTGTACATTCGACTTCAAATTTATATGTCGAATTATCGATGAACGACTTTATTTACGTCTTAAAAATAATTTTTTGTCATCTTATTTTATATATATATATACTCAATAATAAATATTAGTTCTGTGTGCAGTGTATACAGACAGCATAAGATTCTCAATAATTCAATATATATAAAATCTTGTCAATATATATATTTATATATAGCTTGTGATAACAGATACACCTTTATCGATTGTCATTTTGGATGGAGATAGGGGTGGCTCTGATCTGATGGGTTGCTGAGTAGGAACATTTGTATTTAGCTGATTCAATGTAATTGGATATATATTTATGTTTTGTCATTTCTCTGCACTGCATGCCTTGAAGAGGTGATCTTTTTTCTCATATATATTGTAAAGCAAATAAGTCTAAACTTGGATTACGTAATGCAATTAGGAGAATTGGGTCGATTGATTAATTAAATTTCACTTGATCACGGAACTGTATGCGATGAGTCGACGGCTTCATCTTGATTGGAAGTATTAAAATGCTAATATTAGTATATGATTATGATAATGCCAGTTAAATGGGGTACAACTAGAGTGAATGGGGTCGTACGTGCTCATAATTATTAGTAATAAATGTTAAGCTACTATTTTATTATTTGTAAAGGAATCGAACATTTATGACTTATCTCGTGATATAATGGGACAAGAACAAAATATTGATATTAAATTAGGCTTATATGCAACGTAGTTAATTGATTAAGGCGACTATGAGTTTATGTACTGCGAGTCTATAATTTGTGCACAAAATATTGCATAATATTGAAAAATAATTAAAGACTGATTTGCATTACCTGTTTGCACTAGCGGCGAAGAGCGGAGAAAATGCACAGACAGGAAGAAGGAATACTAAGAAGGTATTTTGGGTTAGTTATTAAGAGAATTTGTGCGTTTAAATGAGGGTTGGTGTATATTTATGCCTCTGTTGGCAAAATAGGTTTTTTTTTTTTTTATATATATATATTTTTAGACAACACAATTCCTCAAATCACTTTTTAACCACACATAATTTTTTCTGAACTTTTCAACCACATATTTTATTTCGAAAACATAAAAAAACATGTTTTTAAACATACAACTTTTAACAAACAGTTGGGAGATGTGGACTTGGGTGGGCCCATGCTTAGATTTAAAAATGGTGATTACGTGGAGTAATTGTATGAAAGAAATGATGGGCCCTGTGTTGAATAAAAAGTGAAGCATAATCAAACGTGCAGCATATCCTAAGCCCGTCACGGGCATTTGAACGGAACTGAAGACCAGGATCCTCTTCGGCGGCTCCATGTATGCATTTATAAATGATTTATTGTTGCTGCAGTAAAAGATACTATTGAAAAGTGATTTTTAAAATGTGTGGTTAAAAAGTGGTTTGAAAAATTGTGAAATTTATAAATCAATTTATTTATAAATTGATTCCCAGACAAAGGATATATTTTGAAGTTCGTAAAACAATTTATTTATATTTTGATTTGATGATCATAAAAAAAAAAGAGATTCTAGAGATATTTTGTGCAGTTTATCGCAAATTTTTTAAGTTGTTGATTTTTCTCAAATGTTTTAAATTTATTTGAGGTCCAGTTTACTTATTAAAATATTATCTTATCTATCACTCCATCGCTCACTGTTACGGACTTGATGGCAAATGATGGATGTGATAATATTTTGGTAAGTTCATCAAACCCATTAATTAAATTTAAAAAATGATGATATATAATAGACGAATGTGATAACATTTTGATGAATTCAATAGAGACTTAACTTTTAAAGTTTAATGACATAAAAAAAAAAAGTTTGAAAATATTAGTGACGATATAGTTAATCATGTATATTACATCAAGCTTCGTTTCAATTATCATTTTCGATTGCTACTTTTCCAACAGAGTATATAAATAAATTACCTATTTTAATTTCCTAGGCTATTTTTATTAATGCAAAAATAAAATAAAATAATAATAAAAAATAAATGATTGCCTACACCAGTTATTAACCTTTAATCTCTATATGAAAATTATTTTTACCACATTTCATCAATAAGTTACATGTATCCTGCTCTCTTTGCTATCGATATTTTCTACTTCTGCAAAACATAAGTTAGAAATACGATCAAGACCTAGTATATTTTTGTGATGCTCAATACTCATAATTCAAATAATGGAACCATTCGATATTCGCATAATGCCAATATGAGAATGTTGTTAATTGAACTAAATGTATTTGCTTCCCAACTCCTTCGTCCATAATAATAATAATAATAATATTTTTAAGCATCTTTATCAGTAATACAATGTGGAGATGGGGGTTACTTTCTGTTAGCCTCTAGATCATTAAATAATTGTTCTTTTCAAATTAATTAGCTTGTTATAATTCAAGTAAAGTGAAATCTTACAATTTGATTCCGATCTAAATCAAGTAAAGTTGACTCTGCAAAACAAGAAAATTGCCACTTCAAATAGATATTGACATTATTAGAATGACATATTTAAAAAGATATTTCGACGCAGTGTTAATTATATTGTGGAGCCTTTATTTTATTTTATTTTGGAAATATTAGGAAGCAATCTTTAGATTTTATCTAGTCATCATAAAAAAGAGAGACGTTGGAAAAAATAGGGGGTGAAATGTTTGTTCTTGACATCTTGTAAACTTTTTTCAATCGTTGTGAATTACTGCATTATCAAAAGTAAAAGTAATATACGAGACGAATCTATATAAATTTTGCGTGTTCACGTGTGTCCATTGATTTCTACATTTTATTGCTCTTGATAGTGCATAATTAAAATTTTTAATTCTCAACAAATAAAGGCCCTTTATTTTTCAAAAATTAGCCGGCAAACATTGCATCCACTCTTTTCTTCCTTCAAATATAGAAAATCAAAGGTACATCACACTTTAACTTTATTCAGCCCATGTCATCAATTACCAAATACAGCTCCATTCCTCACCGCCACTGTCCACATATTTCAATTGTTCATTAAATTCTTAGTTTACTTATGGTTAGTTGAATCATGTGCTGATCAGCAATCTAACTCACAACATGTTCATGAAGGAAGTTTGAACATGTCACACAGTCACACACACACACACACTTATAACTATTTCGTATAAAAGATTATCTGTTTATAAATCTTGTTTATAAATGGTCACGTGACAATATTCCATTGTACAATTTTTCATCATGAAAGATTCCCGCACACCAATTTGACCAACAAAATATCGACACGTTTCTATTTATAAACAAGTTTGTGTTTGGTAAACTGTTTACAAACGGTTATTTATTAGTATTGTTTATAAGTAACGATTTGTCAATATTTAGTATGTTGTCGTTTGTAAACAAATTTTACCAGACTTGAATTAAAGAGATCTATCTACTCTCTGGAACCTAGACCCTAGTACCGTGTAAAAATTTATTTGTACACATGTTTAAATTCAGTTGAACAATAATAAGCCGACTAAAAATGGACACTTGATCCTCAGTTCATGTTATGTTCCAGATATATGAGTAGGCCTCTTAAATGAGATAATTAATGGCTTCACTTTTTTGCCAAGAAAGAAGATCATTAAGCCCGTGTTTGGTTGCTCATAAATTCTCTTCTTATTAGGCAGTTTTTTTAAAAAGTTGTCCACCATTTTTGAACAAACCCCATTATTTCTCCAAATAATGTGGTTTTGAATAGTGTTCGTAGAGAATTTGTGGTTAAAAAATGTTTGAAAAGTAAAAAATGATCGGCTTGACTAAGATGAATGGTTGAGATTGAGTGTTGAATAAATTTGATTTTCAAATAATGGGGACCAAACAGGAGCTAAATACTAACACATTGCTATTTATAAACGAGCCTGGTGATCTCCTACCCGCTGGAGGGTAGGTTATCCTACCCTCCAGCACCTTTTTCATCATTAAAAAAATATTTTCTGGGATGGAAAAAGTGCTGGAGGGTAGGATAACCTACCCTCCAGCGGGTAGGAGATCATTGCTTTTATAAACGATTTACCAAACAGATAACCCTTACAAAAAGCAATCAAGTTTACCCTTAGAGCTTGTTTGGTGGAGGGGAATTTTTTACCACAATTTTTCAAACTCAATCTCAACCCTACATTCTTAGTCAAGTCCATCATTATTGACTTTTCAAACAATTTTAAACCACACATCCATAAAAAAACTAAAAAAAACTACAAAATTCAAAAAAAATTCCATTACCAAACAAGCTCTTAAACTGTCAACTATTTTTTTTCTCCTCTCCTATAATTTGGGGACATGTTCAAGAATTATACTGTTTCTATAAAGCAAAAAACTTGGGCTATTCCAGTTACATATCAGAACTTCTTTATACAAATACATCAAGTTAAAAAAGGAAACAGAAAGTTTCTGTACTCTCTAAACATGGCTGCAGCACTCTTTTCTGCTTGGCCATGGGAAATGTTAGGCGTTTTCAAGGTAATTTGCAATTGCTTTTATTTAATTTCCATTTTTTCCACCATTTTTCAAGTGTGTGTGCTAAGCTTGATACAAAGTACAGCACAGCACAGCGTAATGAACGAGATTTTTAACTTGAGTAAAATGTCCAGTGCTATTCATTCATCTCACAAACAAACATGTGTAATGCGCAGTTCTTCTGACATATATGATTTCTTCTTTCAAAACAGTACATGCTATATGGACCATTTGTAGCAAAAGTCTGGGATTTAAGATATCAAGAAGCCATCAAGAACAGTTGGTGTCTTCATATTCTGGTTATATGTTTTCTGAGGGGTGTAATGTATCTATCCTGGAATTCTTACAGTCATATGCTTTTTCTTACGCGAAATCGCCGGATAATCAAACAAGGAGTTGATTTTAAGCAGATTGACAGAGAATGGAACTGGTAATCTCTTCTTCAATCTTCCTTTCTCAATTCTTATTGGAGCACACATCCATTTCTTCTATATTTTTCAAGAACAAGAATTGTTATATTTATGACTTACTCTGAGTTTTCATGAGATATTTAACGGGTGGGTCATTTTCATATCAGAGGGTGTTGATCTTTCTTATTGACAGATAAATATTTAGATTTTATCTAATAATATTTTTTATTAAGCACCTGTTGGGTAGGAATTTTAATTCTAATTATAATATAAGTCAAAGTCAACAATTAATTATAATATTATATTTCATGGATCCCACAACTTTTCAACCACACGTTTCATCAATTTTTATCAATATTTACTAAAAATTCGATTTTAATCTCTACCAAAATGGGGTTAAGGGTGGATGAATATCAAAAATTTATTACATGGAATCCTATATATTCTTTGGCATTAATGGTTGAGAATGTAGGGCATTATTGGAGGAGAGAAACCACTAAATTGGATTTTTGTAATTGTTTTGAATAAAATTTAATTTTAATCTCAAATCAAAATCATTAATTACTCTTAATCACACATTTAATAAGATCCATAACTTTTCAATCACTCATCTCATCAACTTTAATTAAAATCTATTAAAAATCTGATTTTAGTCTATAGCAAACAGGGGCTCAAAGTGTTTTTAACCACCTCGTCTAAGAAGATTGAAAAGCTTTATCTGATACATATATTAATTATTCGATTTGTTTTTAGTTTTGACACGCCCTCGCAAGTGGTGTTTCAAAAATATATACATGAAATTATAACACAACATCTTCATGTACTCTAGTACCAAGTTATATTCTTAATATTTCAAAACTTTCTTCATCTATTAACCAAAATCTCATCATTTTGTGATTCAGGGATAATTTCATATTACTTCAAGCAATTGTGGCTTCCTTGGTCCTGCAAATGTTGCCAGTCCTTGACACACTTCCTGTATGGAACCCTAAGGGCATTATAGCCATAATATTACTTCATATAGTAGTTTCTGAGCCCCTCTATTACTACATTCATAAATTGTTTCATGGAGAATATCTTTTCAACCATTACCATTCATTGCACCATTCATCACCTGTACCACAGCCTATTACTGGTAAGCCCAATTAATATGCAATTTGTACATCAAATTTAATATTTGTTCAACCATATTACTGTGCAGTAGTCATAATATCGAATAAGACAATATATATATATATATGGTAACAATTTAAATTATTTTTTCTTCCTTGGAGCATTTCTGGGAGTTTTTGAAGTATATTTTTTATTTGTCTAAATTGAAACAAGTAAATTACTATTTTGTAAGGCAATAATTGCCCTAATATATATATATATATATATATATATATATATATATATATATATATATATATTTTTTTTTTTTTTAAATTTATTTTGGATTTATATTCCATTTGTTTGATTCTTTTGCAGCTGGACATGGCACATTTTTGGAAAATCTTTTATTGAGTGCAGTGATTGGAATTCCAATACTTGGTTGTTGTATGATTGGGTTGGGATCGATAAGCTTGATCTATGGCTATGTCTTGATCTTTGATTTTCTAAGATGTTTAGGGCACTCCAATGTCGAAATTATCCCACATCAGTTATTTGAAAGGATCCCGTTTCTTAGATATATCCTCTCTACCCCTTCGTAAGTGATCTAAACCAACATATACAAAAATCATACACACTACTTAAATAGTTAACACAAGTGTCGTCATTTTTCGGAATCCACAATAAACTTTGTCATCTACTAAAAGCATAAATGGTTATTAATAAGTAAGATAAATTTATTTATTTATATAATGTTTTCGGCATGTACATATTAACATATATATATACATACAAATACTCATTTGTGTCTGGTTGGCTGTGGGGGGTTTGATGTTGACCCCAAATCTTGTTATTTTGAACACACAGATGTGTAAGATAAATCACCTTGTCCATGTTTGGTTCTAAAATGACAAGTTAACGTCAACAATTAATTTTAATTACATATTTTATGGACTAATTTTAGGGAGATATTTTTAAGTAACATTGTGATATGCGAACATACTGTAAATAACTACATCACCACTTATTTTTTAAGTCATATAATAATGTCACTTAAAAATGTCAATTAAAAATATCTCCTTAGAATTACTCAATTTTATGAGATCAACAACTTTTCAACCACACATCTCATTAACCTTCATCAAAATCTACTAAAAATATGATTTTAATCTATTCCAAACATGAGCTTAATATTACAATTTAAATAAATGTATAATCTTTCTAGCCATTTAAACTTTTAGGCGAGATTATTCAGCATTTGCTCATTTTTTCATTAGTGACAAGAAATCCTTTGGTCTAATGGCCTACCCTGTAAATTCTTGGAAAAAAATCAAATTTTCAGGGCAACTTAGAAAGTTTATTACTGTCACTTTTCTAGCTATCATATACTTCCTTTACAATAATTGAGTTGAATCCTTTCTTTCTTTATTTTCAAAGGAATATTTGTTTGAATTTAAAAGACAAACTGTTTTTTCTTTAGTACTTTGATATAAGGCTGCGTTTGATAGCAATTGTGAAAATTGGGTGGAAAGAAAATGAATTTCAGGGAATTGAATTCTAGGGGATTAAATTCTTGGGAATTGAAAGTTTATGTGTTTGATTGGTTTAATTTTCTAGGTAGAAAAAGTGAAGAATTTTCCAACTTTTGTTGTTTGATTGACACTATTTTCTATGGAAAATAAAGTAAAATTTAGCTATTATAATATATATATTTTTTTTTTCATTTTTTAACAAGTTTGTACTTAATAATAATAATGTTAATTTTTAGAAAAAAAATAAATCAATTAGCAACAACAAAAATGATCAAACGTAATGAAAATGGTATAAGATTTTTCATGAAAAATAAAACCTCTTCCCCCTGGGAAAACGAATTCATCCAAAACAAGGAAAATACCAGATTTCGAGTCAAGTGGAAAAATGAATTCTATGAAAAATTTAGGCAACCAAACAGCGCAAAATTGAAAAATCACGTGGAAAACAATATTTTCCACTGAAAACTTCGCCTATCAAACACACTCTAAGTTTATTGTGGAGTTCCTGTCTTGAGCTCAGTTCTCATTCTGTTATCTTACTGTGTATATGTTGATATGTGCAGATACCACTGCCTACATCACAAAGAGATGGGCACCAATTATTGCCTTTTCATGCCTCTCTTTGATGCATTAGGAAATACTTTGAACATCAAATCATGGGAGATGCATAAGAAAATTAGTCTCGACTCGGGTAAGCCAGTCAAATATCTTGCGATAGATAATCGAGTACCATTCATTGGTAAAAAGTAAATCATTAATGAAAAATGAGTGTTCTAAGAACTTTGGATAACATGTCGATTGTTGTGAAATAAATCATTTTAGTTGCTGTTAATTTGGTAAACCATTTATAAACGGCTGCTTTTAAATATTGTTTATAAATAGCGATGTGATAACATTTCGTTGATCCATTTTTTCGAAATGTCAAAAATGGAGGGGTGGGAATCTTTGACCGGCTGAAATTATTATCTTTTCAAAAAAACTGTCCAATGAAATATTGTGACGTGATCGTTTATAAACAAATTTTACCAAACTGAGGCTTAGTTTAGTTATCTGAACTAGCAACTTTGCAACCTAGCTTAAATGTGAAGGGGAACCAGATCTGTCTCGAAAATACTAGTTGGATGACAAAGAAATCTCTCATGTTAAGTTGTTTAGTTTGTTCAATATTGGACTCCTTTTTATTTCTTATTTTTTCCGTATATGCAGATCTCTATAAACTGATCTTATCCTGAAAAATGCAGCTAAAAATGGAAGAGTTCCAGATTTTGTATTCTTAGCCCATGTTGTAGACATGTCGGCCGCCTGTCACGTGCCTTTCGTCTCACGAACAATGGCATCTCTTCCCTACACTACAAGAATTTACATGCTACCATTGTTGCCCATATCCTTTATGGTTATGTTAGTGATGTGGGCTAAGTCTAAGACTTTCTTGATCTCATTCTACAACCTTAGGGATCGGCTGCACCAGACATGGGTTGTACCCCGTTACGGATTTCAGGTTTGTCATTTATTATTTTCATTATTAATTTGTTTGAGTAAATCAATGATCACTTAATAGGTACTGCTGAATTATTTGGCTGTCTTTCGAGTTTGATGCTAAACTTGTAAGGTGTAATTATTTTGCAGTATTTCTTACCATTTGCTGCACAAGGCATAAATGAACTCATAGAAGAGGCTATTCTTAGGGCTGATAGACTGGGAGTAAAAGTTATTAGCCTTGCTGCTCTAAATAAGGTTCTCTCTCTCGATCACGAGCGTGCGTGCACAAATATTCATCTAATATACCAAGAAAATGCTACTCATCAAGCCATATGTTACTGGTGCAAGTGCTACTTAGCCTCTGTTTGGTAAATTTTGTTTATAAACGGTCACGTGACAATATCTCTTCAGACAATTTTTTTTAAAAGTCAATAATTTCAGTTTGTTAAAGATTCTTGCCTACCATTTTTTACTTTTCAAAAAATGTACCAAAAAATGTTGTCACGTTACTATTTATAAACAACTGTTAATAAATTGTTTACCAAACAGAGTTCATCGGCTAAATGTTAATGATTAAGAAAAGTTTAAAGCTCTTTTTTGGTCTACTATTGCAGAATGAGGCGCTGAATGGAGGTGGGATGCTATTTGTAGATAAGCATCCAAACCTCAAGGTTCGAGTTGTACATGGCAATACCTTAACAGCAGCTGTGATTCTTAATGAAATCCCTGAGGATGTGACCGAAGTGTTTTTGACTGGAGCAACCTCTAAACTTGGAAGAGCAATTGCTCTTTATCTTTGCAGAAAAGGAGTCCAAGTTCTGGTAAGCAAAGAATCGTCTCGGTACAAATTAAAATCTAGATTTTATCTAAGTCAAAATAACAATCAATTTAAACCGCATATTTCATGGGACCACAACTTTTCAACCATATATTTCATCAACTTTTATAAAAATAAAAAAATCTATTAAAAATCTGATTTTATCACGTATCACTACAACAAAATGTGCCTTTTACGGTGCGCAATGTATGCCGTAAAAGGTCATGCCATAAATATTTATGGCGTGCCGCTGCACGCCATAAGACTAGTTTGTAGATTGAAAGTTAATGCATAAGACTAGTTTGTAGATTGATTGAAGGACTTATTGTACATTCTATTTATTCAATTAGCTTCCATATATTTGTGAGTGTACAAACTCTAACATGAAATGCAATTTCGCAGATGCTAACTCCATCAGCAGAAAGATTTCAAAAGATTCAGGAAGAAGCACCAGTTGATTGTCAGAAGTATTTAGTCCAAGTTACTAAGTACCAAGCAGCCCAAAACTGTAAGGTCTGCTTCTCCCCCTCCAGATGTTCGACTAAATTTTTTCATTGCCGTCGGCATTTTTCTTTTTAGTGTTTCCATTGATGCGACAAAAATCGTGTTAAGCTCTTAAGTTTCTTAAATATTGTCCCTCTTTTGGAAATATATTCGGCACGCTTCATTTTTTATATGTTTTGTTATGATATGAATGTAAATAGCAACGAAAATAAAGAATACACAAATTTAGTCTTACGAGGAAAATCTTAGAATATGGAGAAAAGCTCACGGATAGATGAGGAGAAATTCATTATATGAGAGTACAAGTGAATGTATTCCGACTACTCCCACTTATAAAAACTTCGTCCTTATAACTTCGTTATCACCATAAACCCTCATTTTACCTCATAATTTAATTTTCATAACAAATGTCGCATCGAGAACTTTTCGGGCTGGGCCAAATAGAATTCCAATCATCGTACTCTACATATTTTGATTCAAATTATGATTTCAATATTACAGACATGGATAGTTGGCAAGTGGATCAAACCAAGAGAGCAATATGTTGCCCCGCCAGGAACACACTTCCATCAGTTTGTAGTTCCACCTATTTTGCAGTTCAGAAGGGACTGCACATATGGAGATCTTGCAGCCATGATGCTGCCTGAGGATGTGGAAGGGCTAGGATCTTGTGAAGTAAGAAATCTTAATTTGTTTCCCATCTTCCGCCATATCTTTTTCCATGTTAATGTGCGTCTATTCACCGTGTTAGAAATAATAATTTGAACAAGAGAATTTGTGTAACTTTTCAATCTGATAATTACATTTTTTGCACCTTGATCATACTTCTCGTCACCAAACTATTGAGATAAATACCATGGACTAGAAACTTGTTATGCCAATTTTTATTAATCACTTCTAAAGACCAAAGAACTTTTATACTTATAATATGGCTTGTTTGGGTATCTATATTGCTGACCACATAGCTTTTCCGCCACTCAAGTTAAAAAAACTTTATTTACGTTCATATGTCTTATTATCTGTCTTCACCCCAAAATTGTTTCTTCCATCACTTCTCTCTAGTCGCTTCTCTCCAAAATACATTAAATGTCTCTAATTTACACAAATCTCCACTTTCTTTCTATAATTGAAAGCTTGAGAATTTCAAAACAATTATCTCTAATTTACACAAATATCTACTCTCTTTTCATAATTGAAAGTTTGGAAATACCAGAACAATCATGAAATTACCAGAGACCAACTGAAAACAGACCGGCTCTACGCTTAGATCTCACCGTCGAGAAGCTACTAGTACATCAAGCGGCCATGTCCAATATTACATACAACAATTCCCTTGAACTTTCATATGATTTTTCTTGATTTCATCCTTCCGAAAAATTAAATGCATTATCGAGATTTAAACAATCAAAGAAATGACAGCATATAAATGTAATGAATGTACTTGAGCTCTTGCTAATTTTTCTGTCATTTTTTTTATACAGTATACAATGGAGAGAGGAGTAGTTCATGCATGCCATGCTGGTGGAGTTGTTCACTCATTAGAAGGCTGGAATCACCATGAAGTAGGAGCTATCGATGTCCAGAGAATTGATTTAGTGTGGAAAGCTGCAATCAAACATGGTTTGAAGCCAGTCTCTGCATATACCAAAAAATATGTTTAATGGTTAAGCGTCAGTTTGGTAAACCGTTTATAAACGATTGTTTATAAATATTATTTATAAATAACGACGTGTCAACATTACGTTAAGAAAAATAGTATGATAGAATTTTTGACTAGCCGAAATTATTGACTTTTAAAAAAAAAAATAGACCAATGAAATGTTATCATGTGATCATTTATAAACAAAATTTATAAACAATTGTTACCAAACAGAGGCTAATTCTATTTCCTAAGGAACACAGACAAAATTATTCGTCGTCTAACAGGCCAGCAAGAGAGAAATTCGGTTTCATTTTCTACTCCAAAAGTAGGATTTAATTAGAGGAATATAATAATTTTGTTAGAATAATTAATATAAAAGTATTTTAGGAATTATCCTTGTAGAGTACGTGATTTACAAATTATTTTATTTCCTACTTTGTTCTGATATATTCGAGAATTTACAATGGAGTTAGGTTGGAGGGCCCATCTCATCCGTCGCCATCTTCATTTGATCACACAAAATATCTATTATTTATGAAAAATAAAGTTCGTGGAAGTTTCTCAATTTGTGAAAGCAAGAGACCAATGTCTCCTTTTCGAGTAAATTCTTATTTTATTTTATTTTTGTAATTATCTTCGTTATTATTAATTATTAATAAAACCTGACTGTCAATTTATAAAAAAATGTATTGTAAAATTTTGATAATTTTACTATTAAAAGAAATCAGAAAAAAGAAAAGAATCACCGCCTCTGGCACGCTTTCTCATTCAACATCAAATCATCGTTAATTTAGGCGAAGACTATGTGCAGTTTAAAGGTGGAAAAATGGTATCACCCCAACCATCTTTCAATACCAATACCTAGACAAACCAACGGTTTACATCCCGCCGTCGCCGTCGCCGTCGCCGTCGTGAACCACAGCGCTCGACTTTCTTGTGCAAAGCCCAGATTTTTCATCTGGTAAAAGTGCCTCCTTTGATCTGAAAATCATCAATATGCCATCTCTCATTCAAGAAAATCACCTTCATCGGCGCACGTTTTTAACCGAGAACCGAAGGAAACTCCTTTTCCTTTTCTTCAAATGCATCATAATGGCATTTGTAGCGGCTCTCTTCCTTTTCTTCATTGGCTTCGCAACATTTGTTCTTCTCCACTTTCTCATGATGACCAACGCTTTTCGCCGCCGCTGCATCCGCATCAACGAGTTCCTCTTCTCCGACACCATAGCCACCACTGCGACAACCTCCAACTTGCTTGAACTGCAAGATCTTTTGCCCAAGGTTGAGTATAGTGCCTCAGCATTTCCAAAAAACACGGATTGTGCCATCTGCTTGGAATCTTTCATAGAAGGAGATGACTGTAAACTTCTGCCTTCTTGTGACCACTTGTTTCATGCGAATTGTGTGGATCAGTGGCTTGGGAGAAAGCCTAATTGCCCCACTTGTCGAACCAGGGTCGATATCGATCTTGCGAAGACGGGGTCGAGAATCAGTGGTGCTGATCGGTGGAAGATGCTTTTGGAAGTAGGAGGGTAATCCGAAAAGCTATATACTCTTGAAATTTGTGCTGGAGTATTTTGTAAGTATGGGAGTTTGTTCTTCGTTTCTTTTTCAGATTTTTCGAGTTCTTGTGTATATGTATGCAGTATGTATATATTTTGGAGTTCTGATAAAATACTCCAGATTTGAATATCTACTGTGTTTGAGCCATCTGATGTGATATTTATTACATATTATATGGATTTATGAGTTATGAATTATGCAAAGATAATCAAATTAACTATAGGGAAAAAGGGGCAAAGTATCCCTTCAGGATTTTCTTTAGTGTTGCTTTGATATATTTCCTAATTCCTACCTGGAATATTGTGGGAAGGTTACTGATATGATAATTTTGCTAAATCAAATCCTTTAATCTTGCAATAATGAATTAAATGCAGAAATAAGAAATGAACACCAAGGTTTGTAGTGGTGACCTACATTTAAGTGGCTGCAGATGAAGCCCTCTTACAACATATGAAAAAAGAGTTTAGAGTTTACGGATCAACACTCAATGCCTCTTTGTTATAGGTAGTTTTTGGGGAATTTTTGAAAATTTTGGGTTTTTAGAAGGATGTGTTGTTGAAAAGTGATTGAAAAGTATCAAAAGTCATGTGTAAATGTTAAACGTGTAGTTGAAAATGAATGTAAGGAAAAAAAAAATAGTTTGGACTAAACAAGGCTCAATCTCTATCAAGAATGTGAGAAGGGCTAGAAAAACTCATCCCGCATTTCTAAACTACCCGAGGATTGAACAACCGAGCCCTCAATTTACATCCCCATGCTCAAATCAAGAGGAAACCAGAGATTTTCTGAGTAAAATCCAGTTAGCGAATCTGAAGATTTTGAATGTTGATGTGTATATTGCTTCCAACCAGTTTCTATGATACAAGCCCAGGTGAAATTTTAACCATATATATATATATATACACACACACACACACACATGATGGCATCCAAGTGAATGTTATAGAGTTAATCAAACGCCATCGTTTCTTCAAGTCACCTGAAAGCTCTCATTGACAGAAGTGTTGTATGCACAAGACTTGTTTAGGTAGAAAAGTAATATAGTTTATGAAGATCACTTTTAAGAATCTCTACCTTGCTTCATAAACTCTACGAACAAAGTGCAATTGGGTCACATCTTTCTTAGCCTTTTATCACCTTATTTTACCGGTTGGATTTTGAGTAGTTCAAGGCAGTGTTTATAGCAGCATCATATGAAATCAAAGAGAAAGAGGCAATATGGTGGCAGGATAATACTGGTGTTCATTGACAATCAAAGTGTCCTCCACTTATGTGGAAACCCATTGTTCCTTGAACATAAAAACATGTGGAGATTAAAGTAGCATTTTCTCACAATAAAAGATTACTGAAGGTGTGATTGTGGGAACTGGAAAGAAATACCCAATGAAGAGAATACCAAAGTTGTCGCTGTAAACAAGTTAAGGGCATTGCCTTGAGCTCATCAACTTGAGGTCCACATCCAGGTAGATCTGTGATGGTGTTGGGTTTATCATTGCACTGGGAGGAAGTTTTGGCTAAGTATGGAGTAAATTGTAGAGAGTGTGTGATCAGTGATATATTGTCCCAAAATCAGCCATATGTATTTATGCATTTTCATTTAAGTTGGAACTACGTAATATTTGGCGGAAAATGATAGTTGTACACACTAGTATACATACAGTGATACACCCTAACACAAGTGAACAATGTGTGTACGGTACCCCTAACAAAGTTCAATTTTGGCACTTGGACTTTCCGTGATGTTAGCAGCAATTGAATTAGCGATGCGCAGATGACAGGCATTGAGGTTATCAGATTCAATTTTGTTATATCTACAAGTATCTTGACCTGTATGTTGACATAAGGTATGCGTGACATAATTTTTTTTTTTACCCATTACATCAGCTTTAAAATTAACAATCAACGTACATCCACGTCATTCATTTGTCAATTTGCAGGTCAAGCTACTAGTACAAGTAGTAAAATTCTATTAGAATATAGCTTCTAAAAGTTCTTGAGGAGAAAAAATATCTAGAGTAATTATTAGCCAAAGTGTACTTTTCTTCTTCAAGTTCTGCTATGAGAGTTCTTGGAGTGGCAAAAGAAATCCTTGTGGTTGTGGAGGTTTATTGGGTAACTGGGTTTGTGATTTTACCCGATGTTGGGCCCTTAAAAAAGGGGCAAAATCGAGGGTTCCATATCTTTCAAGCTTTGTATTGATTTTTTGGTGCAAGATTTTTCATTCTTTCTTGATAATTGTTAGACATGTTGTTTAATATTCTATTTTGCAATTTTATTGTTTTAGATTTTAGTATAAGTAGCTAAATAATTCTTTAGGACGAACGATGTGACTTTGTTTGAATATTCAATTTCAATTCTTTAGTTTGGGCAAATTGTTTGAAGTGTTGATTTTATTATTGCATTTTAATGCATGAATTACTTGATCATCAATTTGATGAATTATGAGTTGTTTTAATAATCTGAGAGGCAAGTTAATACCTAGACCAAGTAATAAAATTTGGTAATTGACAAAATTGTAGAGATACATAGTTGTGGCTGTGGTGATCATTTTGAATTCTTGTTGTTGAATGCATGTAGTTAGGGTTTATTCTGACATATGATAAAGATATGTGGTTGACATATCTAAATAGAATCAATTTAAACTCGAGAGGAGAATCTTGGATAAAATTGTAAATTCAGTTAAACACTACTTTAGAAAAAAAAAATTTGAAATGAAAAATTGAATAAAATAACAAAATTACTATAGTTAGTCCTAACACTTTCCATTCATAAGAAAAATAAATATTTTCAATTGTTTTATTTTCACATTTCATTGCTTTCACTATTTTAATATTTCAAAATTCACAATCTAAGCATTTATTTGTAGTTTAGAAATTGATTAATTAAAGCTAGTAATGAGTAAATTAGTTTCGTAGGATCTATATTCCGGACTTAAAAAGTTTATTTTTACTACTTGATCACGATATTGCACACTTTCAATAATTTTCGCAATAAGTTTTTGACAATTGCTTTCTGCAAGTACGAATCTGGACGGGAGCATAGTATTTATATGTTTGTCTAATGGAAAGTAATTTCAACATTTTCCTTTTCTTCAAAATATAATGATATCTCAATATTGTCAAAATTAACTGTTATAGTTCTAAAAATTAACTAGAAAATAAGAAAATCTAAACGATCCAAACAACTCCTAGTGTTTTAAAATTAATTCAAAGTTGATTTTTTAAAATTATCTTCTCAAGAAGGATATGCTAAATAACTTTACAAATGCAACATGCAATATTTTTTGAAAGTCGAGCAAATGAACAATGCTTTAAATCCTGTGAAACAAATCTTTCTAGGAGTTAAGAATTCAACTATCTGATTATCAGAATTAGAAAAATTGTAGTGGTAATATATTTAACTTAATTTTGAATTTATTGCAAAAGACTCATAAATATTCATGTTAAATTTAAATTTATTGTCCGTCATTCCGTGTATTCTAGACTTCACTTTCAGATAACTAAAAAGTGTAATGTACATATTTCATGATTATGAAATTGCTATAATCCTCATGACGGAGTTTACTTGTCTCCTCACACAGGTGGGCCCCACTGTATGTGGGGGTCCTACCCCCTTGTGTGGCGGGTAAACCCGTCATGGGGTTTAGAGCCCCACTATTTATGATTAATTTAGATAAATCTTTTATGTTTTTTGGTTCTATTATATTGTAGTGTTTATTATTGTCGATTCTATTCAAGTGACCCAACTCAGTAATTTATCAATATAGCTTGTATTGGGTAAACTAATATAACATTTTTGTTGGGTGTTATTTGTGCTTTTTAAGTAGAATTTGTGGTTAAAAAGTTATTTGAGGAAATGTATGGTTAAAAAATAATTTGAAAAAACGTATTGATTATAACACTTGAAATATTCCCTTTTTAATGGGGATGAAACATGCATTTAATTTATGTTGATATGTTTAGCAGATTGTAAGCCCAAGTTCAAGTCCAACTAAATTGCACAAGCACCACGAAGTTCCAACCCAATTAAGTAAGGCTTGCGTTATCTATGTTGAGCCCATAACGGATATACGAACTCCAACCTGAGTAATACTTGACCTCATCATCTAACACGACAGTTCCACCTTTAGTTTGGAGTATACTGAGTTGAACTCCACTGTATCTCTGAAATGACTAAGTATTCACACAGTACTCAACATTTTGCAAGTGGGTTGCCTTGAGGCACCAAATATGAATAAAATAATAAGCCTCATTCATACCTCAACACGAATTGACACCTGCAATCAAAACGAACAGGTGTCACAAGTTACGGCTCAAAGGATGGGGAACCGTCAAAGTCTGAAATTGGCAACTAGTAATCATTGATTATCTTGGAAATGATAAAAGTTTCAATTTTTTTCTATATAGTTGCTTAGTTTTGCCTATAAATACAGAACATGTGATAACAAAAGGAGGAGGAAATAGATTACTTTCTATGAACTATTGGTGATTTCATTCCTCCAACTTTCATTTTTGACAGATACAAATCAAAGCTCATCTTTGACCTAGGTTCCACTTCTTAGAGCATATTTAATAGCTAAGTGAGAGTCAAGGTCCATTGGATGAGAGAGTAAGAGAAATATATATTAGTTTAAGATTAAATTGTGGAGAGGAGGTGAATGTTGAAAGTAGAAAAAAGAGAGAGAAAAATGAAAAAAGAAGAGAGTGATTGACACAAATTCAAATATATTAATAAAAAAATAGAGGAAGAAGTCAAGCACAAGGTCCAAAGTGAAGGAATAAAGTGGAGAAAATAAGAAGAAAGTGGAAGGGAGAGAAGAAAAAGAGATATTAGAGTAAGACTCACGAATTGTGTTTCCCTCACACACACACTAAACACCGTGACCGACTCAATTATTAAAGAAGCTCTTATACGAATTTCTTTTCCTAACTACAATTCACGCTTTTTCCTTACATAAAGTTGATTAAGGAATTGACACGTGATAGTGTCATTTTTTTGACATCAACAATTTCTATTTTAGCCTCATTTAGTAATTAAAATAAATTGTTTTATAAACTATACAATTTCAAACCACTTTTTAATCAAACAATTTTCAAACCACTTTTTAATCAAACAATTTTCTCTTTTTAATTTTTAACCACTACTTTTTACTTCAAAATTATAAATAAACCAGTGCATAAATCAATCACTTTTACAAAACAATCAAATACAAAATTTTAAGATAATGATTGTTGTAGATATTTTGATTTTTTTTTCTTTTTCATATTTTCTAGAAGATAATGAACCACGAGTTGTTCCTAGTAAAAAATAATTTACAATCCGATTTTTCGACACTAAGTAGATCCATTTGATTACGAGGATAGAATTTTGGTGTAAAGAAAACGAATTTTAGAGAATTAAATTTCTAAGAACTTATTTTCCTGTAAATTAGAAGGTTAATATGCTTGATTAGATTAATTTTTTAGATAAAAAAGTAGGAAATTTTTTGAGTTTTATTGTTTGATCGATATTATTTTTAATAAAAAAATTTGGAAAAGTTGAGTTTTTTAGGCTTTTTTTTTTTTAAAAAAAAAATATTTGTCTGTATAAATCATTTCCCTGAAAAAGAAAGTTGGCATTTGAGTTTTCCACTCAAGTATAAGAAAGTAATGCTGTGGTTGATTTTAAAAAATTCTCCCGAAAAATGTCACTTCAAAGAATATATTTTTCAGGTAGGGTGTTTGATTGTAATATTTTGACCGGGAAAATATTTTTTCGGTACAACTACTTAGTATGCGTTTGATAGCGATGATGGAATTTGGGTGAAAATAAAATAAATTGGAGGGAATTGGATGTTTTACTTGTTTGTTTGATTGATTTAATTTTTTATGTGAAAATAGTAGGAAATTTTTCAAATTTTTTTGTTTGATTGACATTATTTTCCATGACAAATAAAACAAAATTTAGCTATTTTAATCAAAAAAATATATATTTTTATTTTTTCACACATTTGTACTTGATAATAATAATGTTAATTTTTTGAAAAAAATAAATCAATTAATAATAACAAAAATGATCAAACGTGACGAAAATGGTTAAGTGAAGTTGCCTAGAAAATAAAATCACCTATATAGGCAAAAAAAAAGAAAAGGAATTCCTTGTTCTGGTAGAATTGGAGGCGCGTAGGTTAAAAAACAAGAAATGGTTTTCAAGGAAAAAATTGTTAATCAAACATGCTAAAGTGGTAAAATAAGGTGTAAAACAAGATTTTTCATGTAAAAAAGTAGGCATTCAAATGCATCCTTAAAGCACAAATGACTTGATTTTTCAAGAAAATTTTTTCCTACCCTTTTGCCAAGAAAATTTTTTCTCACTTCCGTGAATCCACCTTGTAATAAAAAATTCAACCAAAACATGGAAATGGGCATCACGTGCCCTTGATATGCATGGACGGATCTAGTCCTAGGCCAGCCCGTTCGGTCGCTCGTGTTGGATCCGGTCGAATTTTCAGATTTAATTTTTAATTTTTTATTTTTTTGGAATAAATACATATATAAGGAGTTTAAAAGATGAAATTTAAAATTTAAGAAACTTATAGTTTTAATATAAAAATCAGGGTTTTAATTAAAAAATAGGTAATTAAATAGATTGAGATCACAATTATACAATTTATGATCACAAGCACATTAGACAAAATTTATAGATCACGAATTATAAATTTATCGATCACAAATTATAAATTTGTTTGGTCACGACTTAATTTCAAGTTACAAATAATAAACTTATATGTCACGACTTATTTTCGGTCAAAAATTATTATTCAATTACAAATCCCAAATATTAAAGGTCAGACTTATTTCTCAATCACAAATATGGTTCAAACTAATTTCTCTATCACAATTATCACGACTGATTTCTTGGTCACAGATTAAAAATTAATATATTACGACTTATTTATCGATCACAAATCACGAATTTTATAGATCACAATTACTTATTTTATAAGTCAAAATTTGTTTTTTGTTCACAAAATTACAAATTTTTTAAGTTACGAATTATTTCTCGGTCACAAATTACGAATTATATAGGTAACAACTTATTTTTCGATCATAAATTGTTAAATTAATCGATCACGACTCTCTTATTGGTCATAAGTCACAAATTTTATAGGTCACGCTGTTTTTCTCTGCCGCAAATTTTGAAAATTTTGGTCACAGCTTGTTTTTTTAATCATGTTTTATAAATTTTGTAAATCACAACTTATTTATCGATCACAAATATCGAATTTAGTAGGTCAAAGTCAAACCTTTTTCTTAGTCACAAATCTCGATTTTATAGTCACAATTTATTTCATGATCACAAATTTCAAATTAATTGGTCACAATTAAGCAAATTCACGACTTATTTTTTGTCACAATTGCAAATTTCTTAAGTCACAACTTATTTATCGATTATGAATCTCGAATTTTATACGTCACAGCTTTTTCCTAGTCACAAAATTGGATTTTTTAAGTCATAATTTATTTTACGTTTTTTCTAACTGAAACAGAATGCTTCAATTACGTTTTATAGTATTTATATGTTGTTCGTATTAAATAATATTTCGTTACCGGGACCGTTGATGATTTTTGGTCAACGGTCAAAGGTAAAAGTTAGCTCCAGCTCACTCAAAATCCTGGATTCATCACTGTTGATATGGAAAATGTTTTTCCTAGAAAAATTATGCCATCTAACACAACAAAACATGAAAAATGGTTCAAAATTTTTCATGGAAAAATTGGTGTATCGAACATGTCCTATATATATATATATATATTTATCTTTATATTAATAAAAATAGAAGTGTAGATTGCCATAGAAGTTATTGTTTTCCCGTCTAAAGTGCACATCCCTTATATGGTTTGGTTAGTGTGAATGCAAAACGAGATTAATGTGAATACAAAATAATTATATGCTAAATGTGAATGCAAAATCTAAATAGATATGAATGCATTTATTGCCTTACACGCACACACACTCACACTAATAGTCTACTATTATGGTAAATAATGGTTAATATTTTTTAATCATTTTTAATTTTAATAATTGTGCAAAGATTATATGATATAATAGTTTCTTGATCTTCAACGTTGTTCAATTGTCGTATATTAAGATTAAACATATATTTTTAATTATTGTATCGGTGTTTTTGAATGAAAATTGAGAAAAATGTTAAATATGTGATGAGAATGGAGAAATTAATTTTATATCTTTTGCATTTGTTTTGATTATGTATAATCATTAAATTTTAATGAATGCTTATCGATATTACAGATAGTCTGACAGAATTAATTCTTAAATGCTTTATGTTTTAGTATTATAATAAAATATGTGGTTGAGAAAAATTTTGGAGACATGTGTGATTAAAAAGTAGATTGAAAAAATGTGTTACTTATAAATAATTTATCAAAAAAGTTATTGAAAGAAGGTTAATATTGTAGAGTTAATATTTTGATTTCTTTTAAGTTAATAATATTAATCAATGATTAATATTTTTTAGCCATACTTATTTTTGATAAATTTTTAAAGATTAAAGGGTATAAGATTTTAGGTACAATTTCATGATTTCTAACTTTACTCGATTGTCGTATCATGATAATTGCGAGATTTTCAAAATTATTATTTTGACTGCTTATTTTTGTAAATAAAGTTTTATTCATTAAATTCAAATATTTGAATATACAAATTGACGTTTATTATTCAAATATATTTTTAATAATTTGAATTAGGTATATTATTTTTTAAAGTCTAATAATTATTGAAATAGAAAATTATTTTTTATGCATTTGTATATGTGTTGATTATGTATAAACATTAAAATTTTATAAATACTTATTAAAATTTTATAAATAACAACTTCCGTGCATCGCACGGGTGAAATATTAGTTATATATTAAATTTCTTGAGTTGGAGCGGGTCCTAATTCAGGTTTTTCCGCCAAAACTCACCAATTAATTGTGCATACTCCACAACTAATATATATTATATTATTGATTTTTTGTGTATTTATTAAATTCATTTCATAATAAAATATGCAATAACATATTAATGTTTATACATTGATATTCTAACTCTTTGTTTGCCTCTTCGTATCCTATGAAAATTGTGATTACAAGGTTCAAAAATGATTTCAAATAATTTGCATGACATTTTTTCTTAATCTATATTAAATGAATGATAATAATATAAGCAAATTAAAATAAATCAACTATACAGAGATGTTTAATCGTGCAAATTTAATCAAAGAAATATCAAATAAAAATAAGTTATTAAAAACTCAAAGATTTAATCTATAATATTTTTTTATTAAAATCTTTATATACATATCTAGGCCATTGCAAAATAAAATTTCATTTTTATATTTGTATAAGAAATTTGTTAAATTCTGGGAATTCTCATTACTTTATTTAATTGTACTATTGAGAGTGGTAACGGCTAAATAAGCCAACTAAAAAAATTGATAATTGTATTGAAAAATATTGATCTTTTAATTTTTCAAGCTTTGATGGTTTCTAATTTCTATTAATTGTATCTTTTCAATTTTGGCTGTTTGGAAAACTTTGCATTATTTATTATGATTATTGCTTTATTTGATCAAACATAATTTCTTATTTTATATATTAAAGTCTCACAAAAGTATGTCTGGTGTTACTAATAATAATAATTTGATAAATCATATAATTTCTTATTTTATAACAAAATTCTCACTAAAGTATGTCAGATGTTACTACTACTAATAATAAAATTTACACAATAAAATGTCTAATGTTTCTAATAATAATAATAATAATCTGATCAATTATAATTTCTTATTTAAAAAAAAAAACCTCACAAAATCATGTCATTGTAAAGAAGATTGAAATAAGACAAGCATTTTGTTCATAATAATACTATTATAATCACATAGTAAGGTCCAGGTAAAGCATCTTTAATGTTACAATTATTAATGATAACTAATTGCATTAGGATGAACATGATATGTCTTAAATCAATTTGAACTGTCCTAAGTACGGTATAAAGATAGCATCCTAAAGTAATTATTTTGTTTGTATAATTACATATAAGATTAACTATTGTTTTAAATATCTCAGCATTCAATAATTGTTATCGACTTACATTTTATATATTGAAAATAATATTGTTATTAGATATAATAAGTAATAACATTAACATGTCTTATACTATAAAAAGTACTAAAAAAAAAATGTTTATAATTTCTAATAACAAAAGCACGTCTTATATTATGAAAAATTACTAACTAATTTTTTTATTATTATTATAATACAATTGGAAATTATTACAAATTCCGATAGTTACTAACACCGCATAATTATTATTTATTTTTTATATATACTTATTCTTTTTTTGAAACATATTCCACATTAATAGTTGTTAATTAGATGCACGATTATCCTGAATTCTTAATTACTGGTATTGGAAGTTTAAGAGTCTACAATTGAGAATGGTAATGGCCAAAGTGCTCAGTTTTCTCTTTAAATATCTGCAAATATTGAAAGTCATCTTACCTGCAATACTTCATATTTTGCTTCTATACATTGCATTATGGCTTCAACATTTGCACTCTTGAAAGATCTTAACAAACATCGTGCAAACTTGATGTTAAAACTCCATTGGGTTAGAAAATGGTTTGCAATAGAGCACGAAAAAAATAATATATGCATGGAAATGATTTTCATAGAAAAAGATGTGTTATGATCCTAAATTTAACGCAAGTTTTTTAAATTTCTAATTGTATTTCAATTTGTGTTGACAACATTGTTCTATAATCTACGTGCATTATTTACCAATATAATTATAATTTGTATTGAGAGTAACAAGATTCAAACTACAGTAAAGGGTCGCCTCATTAATACTTACAACCATATATTGTGTGAACATGAATTTTATTGAATTCGGCACGTCACAATTGTTGAAAATCGAGGAAATTACCCAATAAAAAATCATAAGTTCAGACTCTATTTTTATTTTTATTTTTTATATATTTTTTTTACAAGACTTATGTTTGGCCAACAGCTGACTGTTTTTTCCCTCAAACAATTTACAATTTAAAGTTTTTTGTTGAAATAACGGGACCATGTTTGCAACTTTGAATCCTAATGGAGACTCAACGTGTAATATAAAACAATAGTTGAAAGCACATACCCCCTTAAGAAAGGGTCATTCTTGCTCAAATATTGAACGATGTTAAAAACATAAATAGATACAAGATTTCTACTAAATCATGCTGAATAAAATATATAATTTAGTTCAAATACAATTTATAAATTGGACAGCATGATAGGTTTGTTCAAAGACATACATTCTACATAGTTCTTAAATGGAGTAAGATGTTCTGGTGTGTATAACCACGAGTTGAAGCTGAGGGTCGATGGTCCGATAATGTTGTTGAGAAATATCGATCATACTTCGAGATTGTGCAACAGAACAAGGTTAATTATTTCTAGGCTTGGACACCATATTTTGGATGCCTAAATTCTATCGGGGAGTAATGCAGGACAAAATGTTTTTATTCAAAAAATGTCGTTAACTCCTTTAGATCCAAGGTTGCCTTTTAAAATTTCAAAGAAGACAGTTCACTTTAATTGTATCTTACGCCATGACGATCAATAAGAGTCAATGACAACTATCTCACGTTGGTCTTTTCTTGGGAAGATCAGTGTTTAGTAATGGTCAACTATATGTAACAATATCTAGAATTACAAGTCGTTCTGATTTGAAGACACTTACATGTGACGAGGAAGGTAAATTAACTAATTTAGCTACAAATGTCGTATTTAAGGAAGTCTTTCAAAATTTGTATTATCTTCAATTTAGAAATACAAAATTTTATAGGTTCTTGTGTTCATAATATTTTTTATTATATATTGTGATTCCACGTTCCCTATAATAAAATATTACACTATCAAAGATTCCGTACAACGCACGAGTGTGAAACTAGTTAATAGAAAAAGTAGTAGATGGGTAGAACTGTTTATTGCTACGCAAGTTTGACTGAATATTTGACATATATACACTTGATAAAAGTTTATTTTTTCACACATCATATTATCTACAAAATCAACAATAAAAAATTCCCACATTAGCATATGTAACCTAGATGAATTCATTTGTACAAATAACATTTTTCATTAAATATTAACTAAGCCTCTCTTTGACAGTTGATTTTGCTTATAAAGGAAGAGTTTCAATTTTTTGAAATAAAAATATGTGGTTAGAAATTAATTTTAGAAGATGTGTAATATAAAAAAGTGATTTACATTTAAGAAAAAAAAAAGTGATTTGAAAATTTTGAAGTTTATAAAACGTTTACCTAACAGATTGTAAATATTAGCATCAGGCCAGTACTGTTTGTTGACTAGTTCACATGCATAAATAGTTGTTAGTCCTGATTATTATTCAAAGTCTATAGACTAAACAAACACAAATCACTGGACATTCACACTATCCACATATTTTCTATTCTTCACAATTCTTTTTTGCAATTCTGAGTCTGACACCCATAAAGCTTCACTAACTCTCAATGACGAATGTTTTTTGCATTCTGTAATATCTGACTAAAAAGTGGGAATCCGGTTTGTTCTCGTCAATTCCTTTACAAGACTCAGAGAAAGAGAGGGTTTCGGTTTCCTGCCATCCCGTAATGGAGCTGAAGAAAGAGAAGCTTGTGAGGTATGTTGTGACTTCTTTATTTCTTTATATTTTATCATTTTAAGAAATGATGTTATTAGGAATTAAGAAAACTAGTGAAAAAATGTTTTCTTTGAAGAAAGGCTTCATTTTTAAACAACATAACTGGATTTTGGTACGGTGGAGCTTAAAATGAATAATCTTTTGCTTCTTTAAGCTCGATTTTCTTGTTTATCAGTGAAAATGTAGTAAAAGCCCAAGGAAAATACTGAATCTTGTGAAATTTCACTTTATGACCTCCAAAGCTTAAACTTGGGATTCCAGACGAGTGATCACGCTGAATTTGCAACTTGGTAGATCTGAAATTCTATTTCTGGGGTTTTGGGGCGATTTAACAAGGGAATTTCTAATTTCTGCTGTTTTGGGCCTAATTAATTGTTTAGGTTTTATTCTGAAGAAAAACAGCGGAAGGGTTTTATGTTATGGGGAGTAAAAGATGGCTCTTCTTCTCTAGAGAAATCATCTTCAGGGTACCAGCTTCCATCCATGTTGAATACTGATAGGATCAAGTTTGGGAGATCCAAGGTCTACCCTGAAGACCATGAGACATGGCGCACACGAATACTTGATCCGGGTAGTGAGATAGTGCTGAAATGGAACAAGGTTTTCATTGTTTCTTGCTTGGTGGCACTCTTTGTCGACCCATTGTATTTTTACTTGCCCAGAATAGGAGGGGTTAAGGATACTTGGTGTGTGAAATCTGATGTGAGTTTACAGATTGTCGTGACATTTCTCCGTACGATTGCCGATCTTTTCTATCTGTTGCATGTGGTGATTAAGTTCAGGACTGCTTATGTGGCACCCAGTTCACGGGTGTTTGGAAGGGGTGAGCTTGTCAGGGATCCTAAGAAGATAGCCCTGAGATATATAAGATCTGATTTCTTCATTGATCTAATTGCCACGCTGCCTCTGCCTCAGGTACCTGCTGCTGCAGTTGATCTCTTTTAGGATTCTAGAACTCTACCTAATCATGTATTTCATGCATTACCAGCTTTTGTCAAATTATTTTGTGTTTTATTTTAATTTTTGAAAATAATTTAATGTAAGAATAGCTAGCTTTGCTTTACAGAGCATGTCTCTTTTCATTCTGAAGGAATAGAATATTTTATGTGTTATTTCAACTTATATTGCCACTGCTATAAGGACACAATTCATGTATGGGCAATTCATCTCTTATTGGCTAGCGTGCTAATATTCTAACCTCTGAGATTCCTTGTCAAAAGTTCCATGGCTGCAGATTGTTCCTTAAAAACAACTGAGGAAAATAGTGAATAAAAGATTTTTCTAGTTTACACGAAAATGAGATTTTGATTTTCTGCATATAAATATGTTGCCTGTATATAGCAAGAAGTTTCTAAAGATAGCTTTGTGGCCCTTGAAGTGCCAATACTACATCTAGGTCTAGGCTTCCAAGTTTGTGCTGATATGATATATAGATGAGTCCGAAGAGTGTAAACTATCTAATCTAAAACCTTAAGCTATCACAGACTAGAAACATATATTTACTTAAATCTTGGCTTTGACACGTCTCCTTATGTGCAGATCAGATTTTATTTTTGATTAAAAATCTGCATGTGCTCAATTAAAATAAATAGCTGGCAGTGAGAGACTTCCGATCAGGTCTCTTGCCTAGTCCTGACATCATTTTAACCACCTCATCTAAAAACTTAAACTATTGAAGGGGTTCCGAATATTCGTTTAAATCTTGCCTCCATCAAATGAAGCTAGAATAGATCTTGATTTAAAATAAAGACAAAAGGAAGGCAGCTACAGGAATCATTTTACTCTACTATGTTCAATTCATTGCTAACTGTAGCAGAGGATCTAAAAGAGCTAGATCTTTAGCTATTACAAGAATTGGTCTGTTCCCCTCTCACCTGATTTCTTTTACTGAGATGAGATTATGTTGGATACTGTAGCCTCTTTAGGTCCTCGCGAGACATGACCTTATACCCAATTCAGTGCACAAGAGTTACTTGAAAAGAATGGGATCACTTGCTTAGGGCCAAATATTTGAGATATTGAATGTTCATTCAGAGGATCTTCTTCATTACTTGATCTTGGAAATGCCGACACTTCCAAAAACAAGGGAAGAGTCAGCTTATTTTATGATCTTGATTTATACCTATTAATTTACATGGTTCTTTAGGATGATTATATTGTTGATATCTAATTGGAGTATGAGAATTTTTTTTTT
Organism: Ligustrum vulgare; assembly: GCA_963555705.1. Lineage (NCBI taxonomy): Eukaryota > Viridiplantae > Streptophyta > Magnoliopsida > Lamiales > Oleaceae > Ligustrum > Ligustrum vulgare. The sequence continues at coordinate 4,498,087 of OY743176.1, read as the reverse complement.
CCTACAGAAATTCTATGCTCCTGCTAGCTTTAATTTTTATTGAGTTTTGGTGTGCTGGATTACTGATATATGCAACACAACCTTCAGATTTGTTTTGATGTTTTGCGGGCTCATTTTATTAAGTTCACAAATCACGACAATAAATGTTATAAAAAATGAACTTACCTCTAGAGGTTGGAGACGAAATCATCGAATGCCACTTGAAGAATCACAAGCCAAAACACATGGAAACATCCACTTGAAATCATGATATGAATGAAATAACACCGAATTGTGGAATCAAACGAGAGGCTTGAACACGTGATTATACGTTGTCCTAAAAGTATATTTGTCCCCTCTCGTTCGAGATGCTTAAAGGGTTAGATAGTAAATGCTTTAACGGATTAATCAAGCCTTCAAACCATGTATTTATTAAGCACTAATAATCCATGGAAAAATGAACAAAAAACAATTGGAAAATGAGTATTTGTTTTGGTGAAAAATGACTTCTATATGGATGTTCTCACTCATTTTTCATATATTGAATTGATCAATATAACATCCTTTATATAGAAATTGATCCACCTTTTACGAAAGTACACACTTCTTGGACAAAAGGGCACCTTTTTGTGCCAAAAATCAACTTAGGCACCAAAAGGTGTCTTTCGGAAAGCACCATGCAATCGAGTGGTTATGTGCCATGCGATCGCATGGCGTAGCAGAAAATCATTCTGCTTTATAATAATCCTTTCATGCGATCGCATGAACCCAAGGCCATGCGATCGCGTAGCCGTCTATGTTCCGGTTTTTCTCATTCTCTTGTCTTCCTTTTCAATACCTCTTTATATTGATTTAATTGTGTACTTCATTTATCATCTTTAGATATTTGAACAACCATTTGGAAACACAAATTTTCCACAATAAATTAGGCATCTCTGCAGCTCTGGTGCTTTCTGAGTAATTTCACTGCCACTCATTTCCCTATGGATGGCTTATAATTCATTGTTGGCTTTGTGAAACTTCATTGTCGGCTTCACATGTTTCTAATGATTAACATGACATCATCAAATGATACAAGTCTTGGCTTGTGGTTCCGGAGGTTCCAGCTAAAGAACAGTCAGAAACAAAAAGCTTTCCCTTCCTTTCTGACCGACTCTTTGGTCTTACGAACGCTGGCTTTTAGGAGCTTTTCCTTCAATATTGATATCATTATTGTTTACCTTTTCCTTCAATATTAGGTACTTCATCGAGGGAAGGAGAGTTCCTATAAACAGTTTTTCTGTTTGCAGTTGTGTTGCATGATTAATTGCTTATCAGACTAATTTTATCTTCCTCGTCTTATTCCTTTGTTCAGAATGAAACTAACAAAGGCAGTCTTACTCGAAAGCCATTAAGTAGCTAAAGATTAAAAAAGCTGCACTCAATACGCTCTAAGAAAAAATCTTATGCTAGTTTCCAAAACAGTTTAATAAGGGACGCGGACGATCTCCTGAGACTTTAGTGTTTTTTTGGCATTTAGACACTGTAGACCTGGTCAATCTGTTGATACCTATACTTGTTCAACATCAAAAGAAAATATATACATGATTTTTAAAGTAAAACCATTTTTTTCTGAACCTGAAAGATAACATCTTACTTTAGTTATGATTTTCATTTGTATCATTATGGCTTTTCTATTTTATAAATTTTGTTTATTGTCTACGTATGCTGCAGATTGTCATCTGGTTCATTATACCAGCAACTAGAAGCCGACGAGCTAATCATAATAATAATGCCCTTGCGCTGATTGTCCTACTACAATATGTTCCCAGGTTATATCTCATTTTCCCATTAAGTTCGGAAATTATTAAAGCCACTGGACTTGTCACCAAAACTGCTTGGGCTGGGGCTGCTTATAATTTGCTGCTCTACATGTTGGCCAGTCATGTAAGTCACTGCTGTGGATTCATTTCTAGGTCGAGAGCATGTCATCTTGGTTACATGAATCATGTCAAAAAAACAGCAAACTAAACATTTTTCCATTAAATTTGGGGTCGGCTACATGAATCTTTTTTGTTTAATCCCCGTTTGTTCATGAATTTGTTCTCAATTTATCAAGATATCTTTTCAGGTCTTAGGGGCATCATGGTATGTGCTTTCAGTTGATCGATACTTGTCTTGCTGGAAATCAATATGCAAGAAAGAAATCAGTCCCATAAAATGCGATCTTGAATATTTGGATTGTGACACTTCTAACTATGATGTACGCAATAGTTGGGTTAACACAACGAAAGTGTTCAGAAGTTGTGATCCCGACAATGATATTCCTTTCAACTTCGGGATATTTGAGAGCGCAGTTTCAAAGAATGTTGTCTCTTCAAGTTTTCTTCAAAAATACTTCTACTGCTTGTGGTGGGGTTTACAGAACCTAAGGTATGATTTCTTCATTATCTATATTTGACTACCTCGGTATATATATTTGACTACCTCGGTATATAATTTATTTGTGTTGTCTTGTTTTTCATCCCAAAACTAAAATGATCTCCTGGTTTTTGTTATATAAATAAGCTTCTTATAACTCTTCAACCTTGAGGTAGCATGAAGATACAAATGCATTAGCTTTAGAAAATAAGCCTATGTCATGTTTTAAACACTTGCTAAAAGTCAAAACACTTCTTATAAACATATTTTGTGGGACCCACAAGTAATACCCACATATCCCCCACTTTTTATCCACAAGTTAATTAAAACTGAAGCAACTTATCTCAATACATTTCTCTCTTTCTTATGCTCAGCTCATATGGACAAAATCTGTCGACAAGCACATTTATTGGGGAAACGGCGTTTGCCATACTCATTGCTATATTGGGTCTTGTTTTGTTTGCACATCTTATTGGAAATATGCAGGTAAGTGAAATAGTTTTTCCATTTAATCTTAGGCTATGTTTGATTGAAAAGATGGAAAATGGGTGGAAAGAAAATATTTTACAGGGAATTGATTTGCCTAAAAAGTATTTTCTTGGGAAAATGCATTTAATTGTGTTTGATTGGTTTAAACTTCAAGGTAGAAAATGTGAAAGTTTTCCAATTTTTTTTTTGTTTGATTGACATTATTTTTCATGAAAAATAAACGTTCTTTTCAACAGTAGAGCACCTCATTCATTCTAAAAACCTCCAAAAAAAGATCTGAATTTCTCCATGAATCTCCTAAATTTTATACAAGCAGAACAAAAATATCCAATAATCTCTATTAATCCTCCATCAATCAACCTAACACAAAACAAAAATCTCCCAAATCTTATCTGAGCAGCAGGGAAAAGAATTCTTATCCATGGCTCATATTACTCGAATTACAGAATCAATTATTATCTCCAATTGATCACTATTCCAACCAAAATATTTGGAGACAAAATTCTTATCTCCATTAATCCTCCAGCTCATCACCTTTCCCAATTCCGAATCCCACATACGACAGAACCCAAAGCACAAAACACCCACATACGAGATACACTTGTACACCAATAAAAATCAATAATCTGCAAGTATAACTTCAAACTGTATGGGTGAGGTTCATTGACATGGCTAATCTACCAATACCGCCTTCACCTCCGCCGGCCTTTGTCTCGTTCTCATACTTCAGCAATGGGAGGGGTTCATCGACGGGGTTAATCTCCGACTGAACTGGAAATGAGGCAAGATCTGATGGCGGTAGTGTTTTGACTAAGGCAAACCGCTTAGATGGAATTGGTGGCGAGGATGTAGCTTGGTGAAAGCGAGAGGTGGTGGCTATGGTTTTCGACGAGTTTGGAGAGGGGAATGAGAGAGAAGAAACTGAGCATGAGAAGGAGCAGGGAGGAATTTTTTTGCCATTTTGCATAGAACAAGCAAATTTGGTCACATGATGAAAACTTGGAAAATGTTTGGACTGGCAAATTTTGTCCATCAAACAATGTAAAGAGATGGAAAATTGTTGAATATTTTCCACTTTCCATGGAAAATCTTGCCAATCAAACATAGCCTTAGAGTTTAGACCTCCAAAAGGTTATGCATCGGTCGTGGCATACCAAATGATCTTCGTAATTTCTCAAAAAAAAAAAAAAATTGACACTGCAACTAATTTGTTGGGAAGGGTCACAGGTTTGTATTCCTCTAAACCTTTACTCTGATCTCTGATTTACTGGTGATTTTTCTGGATCTTATATGCATAAAATCCTAGTTATTCTCTAGAATACAGAAAAAAAAAAAAAGGGTTTGCTGCTTGTGTTTTTGCACTTTTCAAGCTTGACATGTTACTTTTCCCATAATGTTCATAATTAGCTTCCAAATCATCTGAACTCTAATCCTCCTATGACTTGGATCAATAATATCAAAAATTTTAGGGAGTTCTTTTCCCTTTTTTCGCTTGTGACCTGGGACTTGTATCTCGCTTTTTCTTTACGTCATTTTATATTTATCATTCTAAACAGGTGTGATTCACTTCCATGTTTTTCTGCATGTAGACATACCTGCAATCTTTAACAGTAAGGCTCGAGGAATGGAGACTTAAGCGAAGAGACACTGAAGAGTGGATGCAGCATCGTCAACTTCCAGAAGATTTGAAGCAACGTGTTCGGCGGTTTGTTCAATACAAGTGGCTTGCAACTCGAGGAGTAAATGAAGAAACTATTCTACGTGGCTTACCCACTGATCTCCGTCGTGATATACAATGTCATCTGTGTTTGGACCTTGTTCGACGTGTACGATTTCTCAACTATCTTTTTTCATTGAAAAGAAATCTGAGTTTTTTTCTAGAATCATGGAATTTCTGGCAAAATAATGTCACAGTAGTTGTACCATTGAAACATGAAGCTCAAGATTCATGAGATCCTTTTATGCTTCCTCGCTTACTAAACATTTTTTTTTTGCCGATACTCCAGGTTCCATTTTTCTCGCAAATGGACAATCAGTTGCTTGATGCGATATGCGAGCGCCTAGTCTCATCCTTAAGCACCGAGGGCACATATATTGTGCGCGAGGGTGATCCCGTGACAGAGATGCTCTTCATCATCCGAGGTCGACTTGAGAGTTCTACTACAAACGGAGGGCGGACGGGTTTCTTTAATTCCATTACCCTGAGACCAGGAGACTTTTGTGGGGAGGAGCTACTTGCATGGGCTTTGCTACCAAAATCTACTGTCAACTTGCCATCTTCGACTAGGACAGTGAGAGCACTTGTCGAAGTTGAAGCTTTTGCATTGCGAGCCGAAGATCTTAAGTTTGTAGCTAATCAATTTAGACGACTCCACAGCAAGAAGTTGCAGCATACGTTCCGCTTTTACTCGCACCACTGGAGAACATGGGCCGCATGCTTCATACAGGCTGCTTGGCGACGATACAAGAGGAGGAAAATGGCGAAAGAACTCGCAGCCACGGAATCGTTTGCATTGGACGATAGGTCGACTCTCGACTCCAAAGAGGTAGAACAGAATGAGGGCACAGACGGTTCAAACTCTGGTCGGATATCAAAACTCGGGGTCACAATTTTGGCTTCAAAATTTGCTGCAAACACAAGGAGAGGTGCACAGAAGATTAGAGACTTGGGGACCCCGAAGCTACAGAAACCCGAAGAGCCCGACTTCTCAGCCGAGACAGATGATTAGTTACATCAGCTCGAATGTTTATGTCCTTCTACAGGATAGAAGCATCCCTATCAACAGCTGACATTTAAAACACTGACACGAAGTAAATTCTATAATATGTGAGAGCAGCGGGTCGATCCAAGAACATCATTTAATGGAAGGATAGTTGCTCGATTGACATTTCTGTTAAATGTAATTTTATATCCAGCAGGCTGGAAGAGTATAGCTTACAATTAACTATAACACTGTCACTGTATCTACTAAATCAATGATCTTATTACAGCTCAATCTTGCTACAGAACCAGAAAGTTTTACATACACATCAATAATCTGTTTTTTACCCATCACATCAATTGCAAAAATCAACAGTCCATGAATATTCGATCATCCAAGGCTGCTTTCTAGGGTGGCAAAGTAGCATTATCCATTACAGTTTATTGTCAATATTGTCAATGTCATAGAACTCTATATTCTTGTATTTCTGAGAAATTATCTCTGCTTGAACTTTTCTTGCTGTGTCTGTTGCACAGCCGACAAGAATGAGAACCGACGTGCCTGCAAATCCCCGAAATGCAGTCAGGTGTGTAGCTTGTTCGATCAAAGCAGGACCAGCAGCCAGAATTGCCAAAAACACAGAACCGAGGACTGATATGCGGCTCAGAACCTGCAATTTATAGCAGCAAAGACATAAAAGACATGTTTGGTGAAGTAGATTAGAGAGAACTGCACAATAATAAATCTAACAAATGTGCGCAAAACATGCACAAATTCAAATATATTTGTCTTGAAGTGAAAGCAATACACAGAATGCACTGAAATTTCACGTAGGAAGGACATAAGACTAGTTAAAATTCACAGAGGGGATCGACGAAAAATAACAAGCAAAGACTACCAAATCGAATTCTACCTCTAATTTACCCAAATAAATATTCATAAAATAATGCTCACTAAGCAATAATTATGAAGTAAAAATAAAGTAAAAAATGAAGCAGAATGTCACCATTTTGATGAATGCAGCTGTACTTTTTCCTGGTCGAACAAGAGGGATTGAGGCACCTTGCCTCTTTAACTGTTCACTGACATCATCAGGGTCCAGTTGCAGAAATGTGTAGTAGTAGTTGAAGAAGGCTATTAAGAGAACGTTGGTTGGCAGATAAAAAGAACCTGAAACATGATTACTTCCGCAGAAATCAATCTGTAATCTTCTTAGAATTATTATAACACTACATTATTTAGCCCCGTTTTTTCTGAACTTTCCAGAGATTAATAACCTTTTGATGATTTCTGAAGATGGATTCCATAAAGGAGAAACTGTAAGGATTTTTAATCAATCACGTGGGCTTATATGTGAATTATTGTGTATTGAATAAAAGGCTGTCAATTTTGGTTAAGCCCAATTAAAGTGATCTAATAAGGATTTGATATATCGGGCTTTAATGCATCTAATTAATGTATGAACTTTTATGTGTAGATACCAGGCCATTACCTAATTCATGATGGGCCGGATTAGGTTAATTGGCAATTCAGTATATAAAGTCGGTTATGGTCACTGAATCCTACGTACTGTTCATTCTTTTTGACATCCCATCATCAGAGAGAAAATAAGGATTACGTATCGATTTAGAAGATCCAAACACCGCCGAATCGTTTATCGTGAATCACGTTTGATTAAGGTACGCTTCCGCTTCAGTTATTTAATTCTTGATAATTCAGCATGATGATTTATTTTGGATCATAGATAAATAATTATCTGTGATAAATTTTCTAACAAGTGGTATCAGAGCCAACATCCTGTTGAATTATCAGATCAATTTTCAACGCATATATGTAAAAACCAAAATTCTGTGCGTATGTATATACAAAATTAAGGCTCGTGATTTCAAAAATTGAGAAAGATACATACACAGCAAAACTCAAAATTTGGAAATATGGTTTCAGCCAATCGATCGCTACTGTGTGTTGAAACATGGAATTTTTTGTGTATATGTATATGCGTAAGTTTGGTTTTAAAATTGAATCTGAGTTTGGTTGTTGAAATTAAGATATGGATTAAATCATATTGTGAGGATAGAATGGCTGTGTATATTTTTGAATCTGTGGATTCGGATTTGTGGTATGGCCGGTTGATTGTGGTTGCTGCTGGATGCTGGTCGGATTAAGGTCGGAGATGGGGGTAGCCGCGCGCTTCGTCGCGGCGGAATGCAGCTTGCGCTGCGCGCGATGGTGAGCAGCGTCGCAGGCGGTGGTTACAGCGTCGCGCGCAGCGACGCTGTGGTCTGGGCTGCAACGCCGACGATGGCGCTGCAGGCGGTGGTGGCTGGCGCCGCGTTTGGGGGCGGCGTAGGCGCGGCGGATAGGGTTCAAACCCAGCTGCTGTAATCACGTTTTTGGGGCAGGGGCCTGGGTCCGGAAATTGGAAGTCTCCAAGGGTCTCTTTTGCAATTTTGGGTAATTATGTTAAATTGCACGTCTGGTCCTCCCTTTTATTTTGAATTAAATCTCAAACCCTACAGTTATGTAATTTATGATTTAAGCCCTTAAAGTTATAAATCATTTAAGTTGGGATTTTAAGTTTTGAATTTACAACTTCAGCCCCTGAAGTTATAAATTTAGTTCAGTCAGGACCCTTCAAGTTATGGAATTTTCATTTTCAGTCCCTAAAGTTTGAAAATTTTCTAATTCAGTCACTAAATTTTGGAAATTTTCAAAATTGGTCCTTAAAGTTTGACTTTTTTTTTTTTTTAAATTAAGTCCCTAAAGTTTGGGAATTTCTCTAAATTGGCCAATAAAGTTTTGGGAAAATAATAATTTAAGTCCTTCAAGCTTAAAATTTTACAGAATTGGCCACCAAAAGTTTAAGAATATTGCAATTAGACTCTCGCAACTTAAGGATTGCTTTATTCTAAAGTTTTGAATTCTATAATTCAAATCCTAAAGTTAAATATAGATGCAAATCAATGTATTTCAGTTTCAATTCTTGGTACATCGGAATCTTTTGAGAGATATAATATTCGAAAGTAAGTTAGTTGAAGCAACATGTTGCCAAAGCAACCTCTCTTGTGGATATTAATTAACTTTGAATATTAGAAGGTATTTGTGTGTGTGTTATTCATTGCGGATATTGATCGGTCCAAAGGAAGGTCAATATTTGGCTCGAATTTCACAAGCACCTGTTGTGATAAACACGTGGCAATTATTTGGTTTAACGTGTGACCAATAAATCGGTCCAAAGAAAGGTTTATTGGTTAACATGTCTTATTGCCAGTGTTTGATCACTGCACTAAGGGAAAATTAGGTGTTTGTGTGTTATTTCATGCGGATATTGATCGGCCCAAAGGAAGGTCAATATTTGGTCAGAATTTCACATGAACTTGTGGTGATAAATACGTGACGGTTATTTGGTATTACGTGTGATCAATAAATCGGTCCAAAGAAAGGTTTGTTGGTTGACATGTCTTACTGTCAGTGTTTGATTACTACGCCAAGAGTACCACTTACAAGTCAATATTTCTGTCCAAAGACTAAATATTGATGTTGTGCTAGGTATCTTGTGATGGGCCCTACCATTATTTGAAAATATGATTTGCATAATAAGGTATTCACGTGAGCTATTTTATTTAAGTGTTCTCTATTCGGTTTCAAATTCTGCTAGTAGTATATCTACAAGCTCAAATTTAATCCATGTATTTATGGAATAAACTTCAAGGATCAAAACAAGAACATTAATTTTTCGTTGGCTGCATCGATCTAGACCGTGTACTAAGGATTGAGCAACCTACTCCTCTTACGGATGAAAGTTCATCTAATCAAATGAGGAACTTTGAGAAGTGTGATTGCTTAAATTACGTGAGTCTCACGATCATTAAGTGCTGCATTCTGGAAGCCTTTAGTGGCATAGTATCTGAGGAGGTAAATGATGCCAATGAATTCCTTGCCGAAATTAAGAAACGTTTTGCGAAAAACGGTAAGGCTGAAACAAGCACGCTTATGCAAAGCTTGATTTCAATAAAGTGTAAAGGCAATGGGAAAATAAGGGAGTACATCATGTAGATGTCTCACACTGCTTCAAAACTTAAGGAACTAACTCGACTTGTCTAATGACTTGCTCGTGCATTTCCTATTGATATGGCTTCCTGCACAATATAGTTAATTTAAGATTAGTTATAACTGTCAAAGTAGAAATGGACTCTCAATGAGCTCATTTCATAGTGTGCAAGTTTCTTGCACAATTCAGTCAATTTAAGGACAGTTATAACTTTTAAAGGGAGAAATGAACTCTAAATGAGCTCATTCTATTTTGTGTGCAAGAGGAAGAAAAGTTGAAGCAGGACAGAACTGAAAGTGTTCACTTGGCAAACACCTCTAAAAATAAGGGAAGGAAAACAAATAAAGATCATACATAATACCAACTAAAGCAGCTACTAAAACACCTTATGAGCTTTTGACAGGCTTAAAGCTTAGTCTAAAGCATTTCTACATTTGGGGATGTCTAGCTAAGGCTAGGCTTTATAGGCCACATAAAGAAATTGGACTCTAAAACAGTTAGCAGCTGCTTTATTGGTTATTCTGAGCGATCGAGGGGCTAATAATTTTATGATCCCACACTTAAGTCAAATTTTGAAACGGGAATTGCAACATTTTTGAGGAAGTTGAGTTTGGGGGAGAAATAAGGTTAGAGATATTGTATTTAAGGAAGAAGTTGAGGAAGGATCGGTCTCGATTCCTATTGTTGCTTTTGACAATGTGCAAGTTTTTATGCATGTCATTGATCAAGAAGCATATCCGGAACCTCAATTAGACAATATTGAAGAACCTCCCATCCAAAATAAAGTAAATTTTAGAAGTACAAACTCAACAACCTCAATAACTAAAGCCATTAAGGAGATCCACGAGAGAAAGGGAAAAATGCTATTCCGGATAATTTAAATAGTATTTTTCCAAGAATATATAGAAATGATGGAATGGTGGAAGATGGTCTAATCAATTCCATCAGGCCATGCAGGGTTCTAACTCTCAAAAGTGGATTGATGTCATAAATAAGGAGTATAAGCATATGCAAGACAATAACGTTTTGGATCTTTTCCTATTACCGGAAGGTACGAAGCCCATTGGTTTTAAATGAATTTTTAAACCAAGGGGGATTTTAAAGGTAATGTGGAAAGATATAAGGTTCGTCTTGTATCTAAGGGCTTTACACAGATTGATGGCATTGACTATAAAGAGACTTTCTCTTCGGTTTCAATGAAAGACTCTTTCAGGAAAGTTAGGTTGTTGCACATTTTGACCTCGAGTTACATCAAATAGATACTAAGGTGGCGTTTCTCAATGGCGACATTGATGGGACGATCTATTTGGTGCAATCAGAAAACTTTGTGTCAGTAGACCCAAAGTTGATGGTTTGCAAATTAAAGAAATCCATTTATGTGCTCAAGCCAGCTTCTCGTTAAGGGTAATACAAATTTCATCAAGCAATTATCTCATTTGGTCTTGAGATTGATGTTGTTGATGATTGTATGTATTACAAGTTCAGTGGGAGTAAGTATATTTTCCTGGTTTTATTGTTGATTATTGCTTACCACTAATGATATAGGTATGTCACATAAAATTATGAGATTTTTGTCAAGGAATTTTGAGATTAAAAATCTTGGTGACGTCTCTTTTGTATTAGGAATTCAGATACACCGGGATTGTTCTCGGGGTATTCTTGAATTGTCACAAAAAGGGCTATATCGATAAAGTACTTAAGAGGTTTGGCATGCAAGACAGTAAATCAGGGGACAGCCCTATCGCTAAGGGAGACAAATTTAGTCTCGACTAATGCCCGAAAAGTTATCTTAAAATTAAAAAAAAAATGCAGAGCCTCCCATATAGTTAAGCTATAGGGAATCTGATATATACTCAAATTTGTATGCGTTCGGATATTGCATACATTATTGGGATACTAAGGAGATATTTAAATAACCCTGGGATGGATCATTTGGAAAGCAGCCAAACATGGGTTATAAAGTATTTAAAGAGAACAAAAGATTACATGCTCACATACAGAAAATCGGATCAGTTGGAGATCATATGGTATTATGATTCCGATTTTTTTTGCTAGATGCCAAAACAGTAAAAGATCCACATCAGGCTACGTTTATCTGCTAGTTGGAGGAGCTATTTCCGGAAGGAGTGCTTAACAAACACTTTAGCTTCTTTCACTTGGCAGCACAGTTTGTAGCAATTTTGGGGGCATCTAATTATGGAATATAGCTGCGAAATTTTGTCACTGGGCTACAATTCTGTTCGGTATAGAAAGACCACTAAAGTTATAGTGTGACAATAACTCAGCAGATTTATATTCCAGTAACAACAGGAGCTCAACTAAGTCAAAATACATTGACATAAGTTCCTGGTTGTGAAGGATACAGTTCAGAGTGGACATGTGTCAATAAGAGCACATTTGGACAAACTCCATAATTGTGGATCCGCTTACTAAAGTATTACAACCCAAGGTCTTTCATGAGCACAATACTCATATGGGTGTTTTATTTCTTAAGGATATTTGGTTTCAGTGGGAGTTTGTATTTTGGGTGCATTAGACACATTTACTGTCCTTTTGGATACATTTTAAAGTTAAAGTTATTTACAGCTGTAAGGTTTCAGGTTTATTATCTCTGAACTTGTTTAAGGATGATCTCACTTAAGTCGGACCAGTTGGAAATAGGCATATTGAAGATCACATTACATGTAATTTCCATGCTACACATCCATACTTGATCCATGTCATTCAATTATGTCGATATACGTGACCATTGAAGGTTTAGTTACGATTAATGTAGCGAAAGCCGCTTTGATCCTATGTTGATATAATTGATGGACCGGATTGTTTGAGGATGCATTCAGTAATGATAGCAAAATTCTGAGTACTCATAAGGTTATGATTGATGCACAATTGTAAGGTTACACATATAGCCCAAGTGGGAGATTGTAAGGATTTTTAATCAATCGTGTGAGCTTATATGTGAATTATTGTGTATTGAATAAAAGGCTGTTAATTTTGGTTAAGCCCAATTAAAGTGATCTAATAAGGATTTGATATATCGGGCTTTAATGCATCTAATTAATGTATGGGCTTTTATGTGTAGATACCAAGTCATTACCTAATTCATGATGGGCCGGATTAGGTTAATTGGCAATTCAGTATATAAAGTCGGTTATGGTCCCTGAATCCTACGTACTGTTCATTCTTTTTGACATCCCATCATCAGTGAGAAAATAAGGATTACGTATCGATTTAGAAGATCCAAACACCGCTGAATCATTTATCGTGAATCACGTTTGATTAAGGTACGCTTCCGCTTCAGTTATTTAATTCTTGATAATTCAGCATGATGATTTATTTTGGATCATAGATAAATAATTATCTGTGATAAATTTTCTAACAGAAACTAGTAACAATATCACAGAATATCAATTTCACTAGGATTTTCACAAAATAAATGCGCAACGTTGAATCTACTGGATAGCATGGCATCAAATTTTACTTAAAACTAACACTTACACTTTTTTGTAAATTACTTGTAATTCAGTCTTTTTCTTCCTTTACTTGGATGGCAGTCGAAAGGGATTACAAAAGTTTTCTGATGGTACCCCTTCTGAGCCCGTCTAGTGATCTCTAAAGAGGGATTGTATTAAGGACGTAAGAAATAAGACGAAATTAGCATTTTGCGCATTAATACAAACAATCAAGTTCTAGCAGTGAGTTTAAGGGAGTGTGTTACAGAATAACTATTGGGACCATATATATTTTAATTTTGCCCATTCCCAAGCCCAAACTCCAGGCCCAAGTGAGGTTCCAACCCAAAATCAATTGGTAATGAGTGGAGTAGCTCACTTGGGTTATATTGTGGTTTATTTCCTTCCTCACAACCGATGTGGGATTGTTTGCATCCCAACAATAACTAAAACAGGTTTGTCGAGTATAATTTTGATTTTTGAGGTCCCTCTGAAATATAGATATGAAATGAAGAACTAGGATGAATGACATGGAATTCAAAAAGTTGGCAATGAGTCTATGCCATAACATAAACACCACAAAATACAGAATAGAGACGAAGTTATTTTTATCGTACCCCCGGGGTTCAAAGCTGCAGCAGCGTTCTTTAGGACACCCAAACCAGTAAAGCGAGCAAGTGTTCCAGGAAGAGCCAAGGATGAAGTGGAGAAGATAATTGGCATCACTCCCGAACTATTCACCTGCTCAATAATTACTACTAATATAATCAAGACAATAATCTTCGGCAAAAAATACAGTAATACAATATGAAGAGTAGAAAACCAGGAGATATTGAAATAACTAAATAAACAATAAATCAGGAATTTAAAATAAGAAAAAAAAAAAAAAAATTGACAAAAAAATGAAACCAAATAAAGATTTAGGCTAAGAAAGGAGTTTCAAGGAATTATCTAAGAGATCAATTTGGAGGAAGGATACAAGGTTAAGTGTAACCTCAGTATGAGATTAAATCCATGATATCAATTTAACTAGGAAAATTATCAAGTATAAGCAGAACTTTTGAATTCATTAATGCACTAATCTCTCCACAAAGTATTTCTGGGTAAAGTGAATCAAAAATAATTTCCAGTAGTTCCACGAGGTAGTTTGAATGCATATTCTTCCAAATGAACAAATAAAAAAATTAAATTAAATTGAAAGACTGATATGAAAATCAATATATCTGTATAAATATAACCAAATTCAAGATGAGACATTAGCTATCAACCTTAAAAGGTAAGTAAGCAGATTTTTCAATTCCCCCGGTTCTGCTGGCGCATAATTAAGAGGAATTTTCCTCTCTGCTTCCTGAACCCTTTGTTGAGAAAATTAATAACTCCTCTTTTGCTTTTACCTTAAAACCATATCTATATAACTTTTGAACAGCACTAATAGCACTTACCTGAACATATACAATACTAAGGACTAAGAGGAAGAAGGAAGCAATGGTGGCAATAAGTCCAACATAGTTACCATCTTGAAAAGCCTGCGCGACTGTCCTCCCGAAAGATGCTGGCAAGTAGTAGGAGATAATATTTGTGAAGATCAAAAGAGATGTGCCATTCCCAAGCTTTAAGTCAGTTATTCTTTCCCCAATATATGTTGTAAAAACTGAACCAAGAGTCAACAAAATAACAGAAGTGAGAGCCCACTGATTACTGAAGTCATTGACATAAGGGCGAAGAAAGAGCACTTGGCCAATTGCCTGCAAAGACAATAAAAAAAATATAAGATTAGTAATATTATATTAATTATATCTGACATCCAACTTTTAAGGTACAAATACAAAAGTCAATACTGGTTTCCTGGTCAATCACTCAAAATTTAGAAACTTTCCTGGTAGTGGGCCTTTGAAGAAATCGCCAAAATCAATGCTAGTGTCCTCAATAGCACCTGGAAATATTTGAATAGTCCTAATAAACCGTTATTAAGAGATAAAGGTAATATTCTATAGGAGATATAACTTCATAAATATATATGCTGCATAACGAACCTGCAACTCCTCTAGCTGATGAAACTCTGGTATTTGAGGCACTCTCAAGTGCTTGAGAAATTGAGGCCGAGGCATCTTCCCAAGCACTTTTTATATCTAATAATCCATTTGAATTAATTCCCAGCGGAT
This sequence comes from Ligustrum vulgare, assembly GCA_963555705.1. Classification (NCBI taxonomy): domain Eukaryota; kingdom Viridiplantae; phylum Streptophyta; class Magnoliopsida; order Lamiales; family Oleaceae; genus Ligustrum; species Ligustrum vulgare. The sequence goes on along the minus strand of OY743176.1, from coordinate 4,482,852 downwards.
CAAAATCAGAACTCTCACAGCTGAGGAAATTTACAATCAGCAAATGGGAAACTTTTGACACAATCAATATAAATAATATTCATAAAATGTACATTATAAAGAAGCAATCAAGAAATAATTATTGAAAAGAAAAGAAAACCAATGAATTGAATACTACAAAGATCAGCCTGAATTACATGGATATATAAAATCAATGAATTCTTGGCATCAGTCTTCATGCAATAGTTATTATAGAAGAAGAATGCCTTATGATTTCAATCACTTTAACTAATGCAACAAAGAAAACTCTACTAGTCTCTGTGTGGAGTTTAGTGAGACCACACCACACGTCTGCATTCCCCACTTCTAATGAACCTATAAAATAAAAGTAAACAAAATAGCAATCAACATCTGTAGTTCCCTCATGAAACTGAAGCCTCTACTCTGGAATTCAAAACGATAATATAAAGTTGAATTTTCAAAATTTCAAGACCTAATGCGATTCAAGACATTATGCCACTAGTAATCTTGAAATTGTTTAGCTCACAATAAAACAAGCATGTTTGATTTGTTCCGGACCCTCGACAATCGGAGTCATAGAAGGCTTGACGGGAAAATTTAAATATTCAAGCCAAATAAAAGTGCGGTTCAGTCAACTACGTCGGAATTAGATGGATAATATATGTTTTTCGAGTAGAAACATGTCACTGAGCAAGACTCATGAGCTAAAGCCCTTGAACCCATTGATTTTAGGGTCAAATTCCATCGTTTGGGGTTTCAAATTGGCAAATCAATGATGCAGGCGGAAATTTACTATATTTCCATAATTATAGGATTATATTTACTTTATCTTTATTATTGTTTCCAATTAAATTAGGACTCTATTATGAGAGATTTTATCTATTCCCTAATTAGATTAGATTATATTTTATTTAGTTTTACTAAGATTTTTATTCTGGTAGCCTATATAAAGGCGTCTTTATTGTAATATTAAAAAGAGACTTTGACGAATAAAAAAAGATTGAATGTTTTTCAATTGTTTAATGTGTGGATTCACATTACAAACCCGAACTTATCAAGATTGATTATCTTGTGGCGTTCATCTCGAACTTATCAAATATTCGCGAGAATATTTGTGGCGTTCAAAACCAGAAACTTATCAAGGAAGTTGGAGAGATCCTTGTGGCGTTTCGAAAATCTTGGTTCTTCAATCCGCATCGTCGATCCTCGCGTCGTGATTGTCGGGTCAAGATTCCACCGTCCGTAACAACCTGGGTCGGAACTTTCCGGCGTTAATTCCGCACATCTCGAATCTCATCAATGTTGCTAATGGACTGGCATTTCACTTAACAAACAAGAAATTCTAACAAATATATATAAATAATAGAATTAATAAACTAAATAAATGGCGTTTTCTTTTATTCGAAACGCCCCGTGATCTTCAACCAATTACGTGCTTCAATATAATTACCAGGAGTAAGCGCTATAGCCAGTTTCCAATACTCAGCTGCTTGATCAAACCAAGCCTCCGCAATTTCATAATCTCCCTGGCGAATGGCCTGTTCTCCCCAGTCGGAATAGGTAGGTTAATTCCTTCCCTTAGAACCGTACTTGAGAGTTAGGAAGTTTCCTAACTCATACGGCTCATCAATCATTTGGTGTCCCAACGAACTTGCAAAATGGATCTTTTTATCATAAAGAGATTCGTCGTTCCTGACCCTGGTTCATCTTAATTTTTATTTGAACAAGTAAAAGTTCTGTCTTGGTCCGAGTGGGGATAGTATTTCTCTTCTGCATGTCCATGGAGTTTTGAAAAATCCAAACATGTTCTATTTCACTCCCCGATGGGGGTTCTTTTCACCCTTCCCTCATGGTACTACTTCGCTATCGGTCACCTATTAATGTGAAAATCGGTAAATCACTGTACATTATTGTAAAGTAGGATCAGAAGAAAATATGTTTTCGATGAACTTGTTCCGAATCTCTCGATATCATTATGATGGTTATTGAAATATCAAGTTTTCGATAGCTTTGTTCAGATATTTCAAATCATCCTAAAATAATGTTAGTATCATTCTCTGTTTGAGAAAATCTCGATTATTCAAATCATCTAAGTTGATTTCTTAAGAAGATTCGAAGTCTGAATTTATGAATTGATAAGATCATGATACTATATTTATGGTGAACTCCTTAAGTTGAACCTGTGTATTGTGATTGGGAAACACTATATAGATTAAAGTAAAAGAGATGAATAGCAAAACTATGAAGCTAAAACATTTGGAGATAACTAGTTGTATAGTTAGAACGATAGAATGAATTAATTTGTGTACTGATTGAAGAGATTGAGTAAACTTTCTTTGATCTCCTCTCGTTCACTACAACTACTTTATGAAACATAACTGGATTATTTTCAGCTTAATCTCAGTAGGAGCCCATCGAGTTTAGGACTCCACTGAAATGGGAAGTTTCTTGTATTAGCGGGATACTATCTTCAAGTCGTATAAGATAGACTATGATGTTCAAATGGAAAAATATTCTAATATGTCAGGATGATGTTTTAAGGGCTAATATTTTTACAAAATTGACGCGTTCTTACGCTAATTCTAAAGATTTGAGCAGAAAGAGGATGTTATATGATTCATAAAGATACTCTTATGAGTAAATTCTGGCGTGAATTAGTGCGACGTGATGATGAAGCAAATTGTCTATCAAGATAAGAAGGATATTTGAATCACAGACTTAACTTCATGGCCACCATATTTACTTTGAAAGTATAGAGTACGAGGCCAACACAAGTAATAATTGTTTGAAGTGTAGATCTATCTAAGGAAAGATCACTAATAAAGATTACATGGATGACTAGAACTCGATTATAATAAGTTATCAACTATGGCAAGTTTACATTGCTACCGAAGTATACTATTGTAAGTTAATCATGATAAAGTATTGAAGAATGTTTACTGAAATCGTGGTCTAAACGTAGGAATGAAGAATATCGATTCACAAATGATTAATTATAAAAAAAAAAAATAAAAAAACGATGAGAAAGAAAATGCTAGATAGAAGTTCTATTAGAATAATTGAATTAAACAAGATGAGAATAGTGTATAGAATGTGATTTAAGCAATAATAGAATTGACTCTTGTGATTACACAGTTTGAAGCTAGAAGAATATAAAGTAGAAGATAAAGACTGATATAACTAAATGATTAAATTTGGAGGACAAAATTTCTTTAAGGGGGGAAGAATGTAACGATCCAAAAATTCGACATATTATTATATTAAATTATTCACATTTAACGAGATCACTTGAAAATCAAATTTTAATTTTAATTTATTTGACTTATTTAAAGGAGCATATTCGACATTAAATCAGACTTTAAATTTGGTTGACCTATTATCAACGAAAAATAAATAAGAATATTAAATATTACTTTAAGTAATTTTATCGATTATATAAATCGATTATCAATTCTATAATTGGGAAGATATGGATTGAAGTGTATGAAATGTACTTCAAAGTGGAACTAAGAATTCGTTCTAACGTTGAAAAATAATAGACCAAAGTTAAATAGTAAACTTTTGGTGAAAATAATAATAATAATAATAAAAATAATATAATAATATAAATAAATTAACTTGGATATAACACACATGTCTTGAGTCTCCGTAGGCGATGACGGACCACAGGCACTGGAGTGCGCATATTATCGGCCATGTTCATATTTGAGCTCGTACGGTACAATGTAGTGGGATTCTGGCCCAAGTAGGAAATGTGGATAAATTGAGATGACGAGAAGGAACGGAGCCTTGTGATGAGATAATTTTGAAAAAATGAATCGAAACTCAGGCGCATGATCATGCATATGTTACTTGCTGAGCGTTCGCTCATTTAGTTTTGCATTGTAGGTATGACAATGCATGGATTGGAGGCTGGTGCGAATTCTCAAATGACGGGACCATTGTGTACTGGGTACCTGACCGTGGTTCATGGGCCTCTCACCAGGGAAACCCCAAAAAGATCCAACTACTTTTAAATAATTTTATTTCGTTTCAAAATAGTTAAATATTTTAAATAGCAAATTCCCGGTTATCTTCCGCTATCCGCTCTTCGTTCCATTTTTAAACAGATATTTTTATATCAACTACTAACTATAAAGTTTTCATATTATAGTTAGTTTATTTCATTTTCTTCTAAATTAAATTATAAATGATATTTCAGAGAGAAATACTTATTTTTAATAATGTCCAATTATGCTCTAAAAATAAAAGTTCAAATTTATATTTAAAGCGGGTGGATAAAATACTATTTTATTCATTCGAAAAATTAAAATATGGCGGAAAAATAAATGAATGAATTAAAATTGGAAATGAATTTGGGGCGCCAGAAACTTAATGGCCTTGGGATTGCGATCGGCACGCCGAGCATCGTATACAAGGCCATGCCTTATTTAAATATCTTATTTATCAATGTGGTATTCTTGTGTCTCGGTGGGCAATGACGGATACCTTGTAATTCTTGAGTCTCGATGGACGATGATGGACTTACAAGCACTGAGTAGCGTGCTTATTGTGGCCATGTTTATTTGAGCTCTTATGATACATTATAATAGGAATTGTGGGCCTATGTTTGCGTAACTCATTATGCACCATCATATTTATTGAACATTATTGTTTACATATTATGCTTTATACTGTAGATGTCGTTGCGGAAAGAGGAGATTATCTGCACTAGGAAGGATATTCACCTTTCCTCCGATCTTACCGTAGTGTGTGTCTCTTATATACGGGAGCACTACACGAGATATTACACATTGTTTGATGATGATAGGGAAGTAAATGACTTTGAAGAATATAAAGACTTCACTTTAATTATGACAAATGTTAATTATGACAAATGTTTATGAATCCGATACGGCCCTTTTTGACCACACTATAATAAATGTGGAATAGGTCATGTAAATATTTAATAAAATAGCGTCTGTATGTATAGTAGGGTGCGATGTCCTCTCTTAACACTGGCACTGACACGCCATCACTTTTGTCCAAAATTTTGTAATTGTAATAGGTAACTTTTGAAAAGTAGTGGGCAGTATTTTTGGCCCTATATGGATTGTAATATAGTTAAACTGGTGTCAAGGATTTTGTATTGTAAAAATAGGTTTTTATAATATAATACAGATGGTGATATTTCTTTTCAATTTCTACAATTGCTACTTATTTAACAGTTATTATATTTAATAAATTAATATAGTTTACAAGAAAAATTTAAAATCCTAAATATTATAGTTTTTTTATAATAGAAAGTTCCGATAAATAATTCGAAAATGTTCTCGAAACTTATATAATAAGAAAGTTAGGATTTAAGGACGTTGGGCCTTACGGCCATAGTGGTCAAGCTTTTCATAATTTTCAAGAATAACATATGTTCGATTCTTTCCTATTGCATTGGTTTTGAAATTATGTTTTGAAATGGTGAAAAATATTGAAATAAAGGAAATGTATAACAAAGTATTGATATCATAATGAATTGAACTCAAGACTTCTTTCTTCTTAGCAAATTGATATATTTTAACCAACTAATCTACAAGAGTTGCTTGAGAACAAGTGAAATTAAAGATATATATTCAAAAGAAATTAAAGATATATATTCAAAATAATATTTACATTTACAAAAAAAAAAACCTCGACGAATATATCACAAGCGGTCGACTGCCATCATCGCATGCTGTATCCGCCCATGATTGAGGGACTTGATTTGGTTGTATGATCATATATCTATATTTCTAAAATTTTCTTCTTTTGTAGCTCAAACTGAATTGTTAATAATTAATTCTCATATTCATATGTGAGGGAGTTAACTGGCAAGGAAGAGCTGGTATTGCGACTTCAGAAGGAATGATGTTATAGTTGCATTCCTTTTAAATTACATTAAAAGTCTGTTTTGTAATGTGATTTTTAAAAGTTTTTGTGATTTTTATTTTTTATTTTTGATGAATATGTGGTTTAAAAATATTTGAAAAGTAAAAAATTATGGACTTGACTAAGAATAAATGTTTGAAATTGAGTTTGAAAAATTATGCTAAAAAAAATAATTTTACCAAATGAACTCCGTGCATACATACATACACATATGTACATAAATTAAATACAAATTCATTTTTATAGAAATACTCACTTTTACATTATAATAACATTTAATAAACATCACAACATACATGACAGTCATCCAAATCGTGCAACGTGCACAATTTTCTTTTGGTAAAGTGATTATGAACAAATTTATAATCTATATAATTTTTCAAATAATTTTTAATCATACATATTTTTTCACTTCAATTTTTATCCACATATTTTATCTCGAAGAACGAAATAAATTAATTTATAATCATCCAAATTCATCCAAACAGTTAATTAAGAGAATAGAAAATTTGAATAGGTGAGAGAGTTGAGAGAGTTGTCTTTATTGCAAAAAGGTTGATTTGACACGAGCTAAAGAGTCGAGACAAACTAGTATAAAGTTGTAAAGGCATGTGTTGGGTTGGCAAGGCAAAGCCCCACCGTGAATGCCTTATCGTTTTCCGCGTTTAGACAAAATCAAGAGTAGTTTTTTAATTTTGTAAAGGTTCTTTCAAGCCTCTTGATAACATCGGAATAATTATAAATTAATTTATTTATATATTTAAGATAAATAAATACTTAAAAATGGAGAAAAAAAATCTATATAGTTAAAAATTAATTTAAAAAATTATGTTATTTATAAATTATAATAATTGTACTGAGGAACATAGACTAAATTATTTATAAACTAACCTTCATTTGGTAAAAGCTTTTTTATTTATAAATAAAGCATGTGTTTTTTCGAAGTAAAATACGTAGTTGAAAGTGGTTTGAAGAAATGTATATGTTTAAAAAGTGATTTAGAAAAATTTATTGTTTACAACTTGTTTATAAAAAGTTTACCAAACAAATGCTAATTTATAAATAGCACAATTTCATAAATCACTTTTCAACTGTACATATTTTTTAAAATCATTTTTAACTATGTATTTTTACCTAAAAACAACAATATTTGATTTATAAACAATGCATAGCTGTTGACTAGAACTTAACTATTTGGTAAAAGGGTTTTTTATTTTATTTTATTTTTTATTATTATTTTTTTTAACAAATAAAAAATGTGATATTTTCAGGTAAAATATGTAGTTAAAAAGTAGTTTTGAGAAATATATATGGTTAAAAAGTGATTTTTAAAAATGTATTGTTTATAAATTTTTTTTATAAACAAGTTTACCAAATTTATAAACAACACATTTCCCTAAATCACTTTTTAATCACACATATTTTTCAAACCACTTTTCAATATTATATTTTATTTCGAAAACAGCAAATTCTTTATTTATAAAAAAACTTTCACCGAATATTTCCCTTTTTATTATACCCTTTGATGTAAATTAAAATTAAATTTTTTAGTAAATTTTAATAAAAATGAAAAAAAGTGTAGTTAAAAATTTACCGAACCAATGAACTATGTCGTCAAAATAATTATTAACTTTGAATTAAAATTAAAATAAAATTTTAATCTTGGGATATCTCCCGATTAATTTTTACATATAAAAATGTGTAGATCTATAATATAAAACACCATTATTCATTTTTTATTTTTTTTATGTGTCCAATGATTGAACTAGCACATAGAAGATCTATCCTCTTTCCAAGCTCTCCCGAATTAGTTTGAATTTACATTGTACCAATAATAAATTGATTTATTTATATTTTAAAGATAAAATATGTAGTTAAAAAGTGGATAGAGAAAATATGTATGATTAAAAAGTGATTTAAAATTTTTTATAATTTATAAATTGTAATAATTGCATTATTAAACAAATGCTTAGCTACTAAAAAATTTAGTCATTATGCTAGATACAAGTTACTAGTTAAACTTAATAATATTAATAGTGTGTTCTGTAAAATTTTAATAAATCAATTTATAAATAATTCAAATTTTCAAATCACTTTTTAACCGCATACATTTTTTCAAATAATCTTTCGATAACATATTTTAGGGTTAAATATACATGTGACCACCCAACTTCATTAGTAGAGTCACATTGGCAACTCTGTTTCATTTTGTTTCACCTTTGATCACCCTACTTGATATAAATTACACAAAATAGTGGTCATTAGTATAGTTAAATATCAAGTAGGGTGGTCAAGGTGAAACAAAATGAAATTAGGTGGCAAAGTGACACTTCTAATAAAGTTGGTCTCCAATTGTGTATTTAACCCCATAATTTACTTCGAAAACAATATTATATTTATATATTGAACTGCAACGGCAGAACAGGTCTAAATAACTCATTGGCAGTGAACATCAAGTGATTGAAGAGAAAATCCTTAAAAAAAAAAAAAAAAAAAAAAAAAAGAGATAACAAAATTGCCTTTGTTTAGTAAATTAACTTGTTTACATGTTTTCAAAAATCACATTTTAATCACATATTTTTTTAAATTACTTTTTCAATTATATTTATCTCGAAAATAACATATTCCTTTTTATATACAATATCTTTTTTACCAAATAGAGAAATATGAGTACATGCATGCAAAATTCATTGTTTTGCGCACACAAAAAAAAAAAAAAAAAAAAAAAAAGACAAACAAACAAACGCTTCTTGTAACTTATACATAGTCTATATGCATATTCATAAGTTTTAAATATTCACAAATGTCCTTAGTTAAGAATCTTTTAAGAGTGAAAGGTTGAACAAATCGATTTATGTTTATATGTCACGCATCTTGATATATTTATTTATAATTATTATGGAAAGGAGGCCATGAGAGTTGTTTTACATATTAGGATAAATCAAGATTAACATTGTTAGACAACTACTTTTCAAGATTCAATATGGTATTTGAACTCAAAAGGTTAAAACAAATAATTCAACCCACTCAAAGCTAATTAATAATTAAATTTCAAAATTGATGTTATCAAACATCCTTTCTAATAACAAGTATAAGAGTGAAAATGTGAAATTTCGTATTTCTAAAAATAGTAAAAGTTTCTTTTTACAATAAGAGAAATCTCAACTGAGTTGACAACTGTAAGGTAGGGGATTGAATCCTACATTTGGTATGAATAATATTTTTAGTTTTTACAAGCGCAGTTAAATGACAATCTCGCAACCATGTTCCATTGAGACACATATCTCGATTTACATTCTCTACAAATCTTTAGGATAGGGGCTGTAGAGACTCCTAGAGTTGGAGTTCAACCTTTTCTACAATAAGAAACTTCAAAAATTCATAATTCAAATTCAGAATATTTATGACACCGTGTGCAACGACCCCATTTAATCCATCAATCACGTCACTCGTAATTTATACAGAGGCTATGTAATGGTTCAATAAGAATCTGGACAGTGTGAATCAAAATCATCTCAACCAAAAAAGGAGACCAATAAATGAAAACACATGCATTGTTTGAGTGTCAAATAGACCATATTAGAAAACACGTAAAGAAAAAAAATCAAAGATTGCGAAATTTTTGTCCAGTTAATAATTAGATGTTTTTGATTTGATATTTCTATTTGTGTCTAGATTCAAAGGAAATGTCCCTTCTTGGAAGCTGGGGTGGGTGGAGATCTGTAGTGAAAGTTGTGTCCCTTTAGAAGAGCCAAATGGCCTCAATGTAGCCAAGGGCATTAAAGAGGGAAGTTGTCTGTTAGCTATGTGCCTATGTCGACTATTGCAAATGAATGTGCTATTTTGAATAAAAATCAAAATGTTTGTGTGGTTCATGTCATAGCTTGCCGATATGAGATTCATCCATATTAATTATTATTTTAAAAATTGATTCGAGCATTGGCTTATAAAAGATAAAAAGTCATATTCTACTTGTTGATTTGATCGGGATAAGTATAAGTCGACTCAGAATTCGTATTCTTCGAAACAGTACCAAAAACTTAATTTAATAGTTGCTTTAATTGAGAAGCAAATGAATTGATCTCTAAGATGCATTTTTGTTACTTTACATAAATATTTCAATATTTGTTCGGTATTATGTAACAATTATAAATTGATTTATTTATATTTTTTTAAGTAAAATATGTGATTAAAAAATGAAGAGAGAAAATGTGTGTGATAAAAAAAATGATTTGAAAAATTGTGTTATTTATAAATTAAATGATTGTATTAAAAAATATAGACTAATAACATCTTCCATCTAGTATGAAGAGCTCCAATAAGTAAAAATATTTCCATTCATTGATGGGTGATGATGATCCATCTTGTGTAGTTTAGTTTCTGTTTGTTAAAAGTTTTATGTTTAAAAACATATTTTTTTTAATATTTTCGAGGTAAATATATAATTGAAAAGTGAAGAGAAAAAATATATATGATAAAAAATTTGTTTAAAAAATTGTGTTTTAAAAAACTTATTTTTAAATAAATTTATCAAACAAAGATTTATATAGTTATATATCATTGTTTAAACTCTTCATTAATTAATGAGGTAGCTGAACGGAGTTAAAAACTGTTATAAAATCATCGAAATCATAAGAACAACATAGAGAGAGAAATGGAGAGAGTTTAGAGGAGAGAATTTCTCTTCAAGAATTGGTGTAATAAATTGGTAAGTATAGGCTCCTATTTATAGGAGTGGACAATGGCACAATCGTAATATTGTAAAGTTTACAGGGATATAATGGTAATGTCATTCACATATATACATTATTTATAACACTCCCCCTTGAATGACATATTACGCAATTGTCTGCCTCGTTAAAACCTTGCTAAGAAAACCCAATGGGATAAAACTTGAGCGAAGGAAAAAGAGTACAGTTGCTCCCCCTGATATTGGCCATCGTCAATCGTTGAGTCTTAATGTTCAAGTAGAACAAATCATGTATTGAATCTTTGAAGTTCTTCAGTGCTTCAGTGTTTCATCGCTTTATTTCTGTAGTGCTTTAGTGCTGCCTCGTTAAAACCTTGCCAGTAAAACCCAATGGGACAAAATCTGAACGAAGGAAAAAGAGTACAGCCGCTGCCTCGTTAAAACCTTGTCAGGAAAACCCTGTGGGACAAAACCTGAACGAAGGAAAAAGAGTACAGCATGACAGCATGATTCTCCCTCTGAAGCATGACAGCATGATTCTCCCCCTGAAGTGTGCATTCAAGTATTCATGAACATTTTGAATAATGATATCATCTTTCTTCTGGAATATGAAAATCTCCTTGCATAGCATTCTTTATAAGATGTTTATGATTTTCTTCATTTGTTGATATCATTCCAGTATAACAATGTGTTGCTGAATTATAGCTTGTCAATAGCTATGATAATGCCTCAAAAACCTTGCTAGGAAAACCCTGTGGGACAAAACCTCAACAAAGGGAAAAAGAGTACATTATTCTCATTAATTTTCATCAATACGCCTCAACTGTTGCCTCATTAAAAACCTTGCTAGGAAAACCCTGTGGGACAAAACCTCAGCTAAGGGAAAAAGAGTGCAACGCGTATTTATTCCTTTCATGGAATATTACATGTATATTGGTGCAATCACGAATCTTTTCATTGTATTTTTCACTTCTGGTGAATAATCAAATTTATAATTCACTTCTGGTGAATAATCAAATCTATAATTCACTTTCATAGATTGCATCTTTCACTTCTAGTGAATAATTAAATATTCATTTTCAAATTCACTTCTAGTGAATAATCAATTTCAAATTCACTTCTGGTGAATATTCATTTTCGTATTCACTTCTAGTGAATAATCAATTTCCCAGATGTCATAAATAGTACACTCCAATTTCACTTTCAACATATTATATCATGGAGTCATTTGTATCATTCTATAGTGATACTAATCTGGGCATATTGAATCTTTCAATGATTTATACATGTATGTTCTTGCACTTTATAAACTGCAATTTCTAATTTTGCAGGAGCATAATCAATCATTGAAATAGATATCAATTTCGACATATAATCTACAATCATTTTACTTGAAATCCCAACGTACCGCGATCAACTGGTACATCAAAGAATACTCCCAAAGTACCGAGATGAGAATCATACATTTTGATCTCACTCATTGGTATATCAAGGAGCTCAAGCTAGTGATTTAGACTATAGTCTATCCACCATATGTCATGCCAGTTCTATGAAAAATTTCGCGCGCAACTAGTCGTCTTTTACGACTGTGAAATATTTTTCATTTGTACATATAATTACTGGCTTTACACATTTAAGCATTTGGACTTCAGGTCCTTGAACAATAATCCCTACATTAGGGTTTCATACTTGGCCAAAGAATTATGATTTCATCAATCTTATTTCATAAGAGGGTATGCAGTCGACTTATTTATCGATTCCATCTCAATATAACGTGGAGAGATCTCTTTATATGTTCTATCATCAGGTACCTGAATATCTCATCATTTGACTATGTCCCTTTTACTTACTTTGAGTATTTAGCCTCAAAGGAATCATTTCAATCATTCAAGAGATATTTATTTTTGGAATCGATAGTCATTATGCTTCAGGCATAATTACGCTTCAGGCGTGTTTTCACCATAATGTTCTCAAATATTATCAATCGGCTAAAATGCCATAACACATGTCATTCTTTTAGGGATGTAATTTCAATCATATATCTCAGTGCGCTTTGGTGGAGTGTATGCATATCGCACTTTTACAAATAATAAAGCTTCTTGAGCTATTCCCTGTTTGACATAGAATATTGTTGTATGATAAACAATTTCTGAATAAGTTATTCTCATAGAAAATAATTTGGAACTTTTGATAATCTAACCGTTTATTATAGAACTTCTGGTTCTATACGGTTTTATTTCATTTCTATGTATGAATATTTGATTCAATACAATATCGCTAAACTTCTGGTTCAATACAATGTATATTTCATTTATGAGCTTCTGGTTCATATTTCACTTGTACGTATGAACTTCTGGTTCAATAAGATATTTCACTTGTACATATGTATGAACTTCTGGTTCAATACAACATTTATTTCATCAGTATTCTATATAGTTCAAATCAGTATACCTTTATTACTTTTAGTATACCGAAAAATCAGGTACAATATCCAAGGAAATATCTCATAATCTCAATCTTGTCGCCAAATCTTCCCTTATATCGAAAAAGGTAATGGCATATTATCTCACCTTTTCAATAATTTATTCCATTATTTCTTGATGGAATCCATATCACTGACACGCGGAGCCGCCGCTCTTTTACGCGTTGAATAATGCATTTAAATAGATGATTTGGGAAGAAGGCTAGATCCATCAAAAATGGATATCATACTTTCAAATATTCGCAAATATTATTCCAATCTTCCAGTAAATGATTTGAGAAAAATTTATCGAATTAGGCTCGAAAGATTGAGGTTGCTGATGGATCATGGCATGCCAGAAGATGTTCGCTGGTTGATCGAAGCAAAAGTTCGATTAGCTGGTGAATTACCAGATTCATTTTCTAAGCACAAGCCTGGCTTAGGTAAAAGTACTTTTGCAAAGAAGCGAAGAGCAAAAAGATTAAATAGTTGCTACAAATGTGCTCGATGGACATGTGATACCCGTTGTAAATCAATAGGATATTCATCCATAAATCGAGATGATAAGATAGACTTCATTAAGGGTGGACTGAGTAAGGAGTCATTGGATGATATCCGATTGACTCTTGAGACGCACCCTAGTGGATATGTGCAGCGTGAGCTACTATCTTTATGGGCTAAATTCATCAGCGATAAAGAGAGATATAGTCTCAAAAATATAATAGCAAAAGATCCTGTTTGCCATGCTGTTATAAACAATGATGCTTTGGCTATGCAGCATTAATACAAGGTAAATCATTTGATATATATGCACATATAAAATATTTTTTCTGTTTCCTTTCACGAGTTTTGATAAAGGCTGGTTAAAAATATTAAATCGCCGAAAGGTGAGTAGGATGATTTTGTCAAAAGTAAATCTTCACTTTTTCGAAAAACGACCAGTAAATAGTGAAGTTTTTCGGTTTTAAATAGCCAAACATTTTTCATAGTTCATGCATCCCAAAATAACATTTTCCTTCTTTACTTTCAAAAATGGAAGGACCAAAATTTCGACAGATCAAAACTATCTGTGTATTTTGTGGATCAAAAGTGGGAAAAGGTTTTGGGTATCTAGAAGCAGCCGTGGATTTAGGAAAGAAATTGGGAGAGAAAGGTATCACTCTCGTGTATGGAGGAGGTAGCAGTGGATTGATGGGTTGTGTTTCACAATCCGCTCTAGTAGAGAAAGCAAGAGTGATAGGTGTTATACCTACTCCTTTAGCTGATATTGCAGGCAAAACACGAGGGCATGAAGTACAAACCTTATCTATCCATGAACGCATAACTTGCATGTTATATGGTTCTGATGCCTTCATAGCCCTGCCTGGAGGTTTTGGTACTTTAGAAGAAATCTTTAATATTACTTCATGGGCTCAACTAGATCTCCATACTAAGCCTATAGGGCTTTTAAATGTAAACAATTTCTTTGATGGTTTGCTAACATTTCTTGATTATGCTGTGGAACAGGGATTCATATCTCCATTTTCTAGGAGAATCCTTATTTCTGCTCCTACTATCGAGGAACTGCTGGATAAGTTGCAATCATATATTCCAATACAAGATCCAGCAGGAGTTAAGATAGATTGGTCGCAAGGAAGGGGAATCAAGCGAAAATGGAGTCCGGTTAATGTAAATTTATCTTTGTGAACCTTAGAATAGGTGGTGGTAGAGTACGGAGTATTCTCACTCTTGAGACACACCATAAATTTCTTGGATTTTATCAATGTTTTAATCTTGTGTACCTCAAAGATTTAAGGTGGTAGAGAATGGATTATTTCTTACTCTTGAAACACACTTTTTTCTTTATTTCCTCAAAAGGTCAGAGGTGGTAGGATACGGCTACTCCCGAAACACATCTCTAATTTTGAGGATCATAAATGTTTTCCCCTTTTGCATTTTGCATGTATGTCTCGTTTATGCTTCTTCAGGAGCAATAATAATATCATTTCAGTATGTTTAGATGATAATTTTTACTTCTTCTGGAGTAAATATGTACTTCTTCTGGAATATATAAGTGCTCGTGCAAGAACTTTTCCAGGCACTTATCATCTAACATTCATCTCATAATACTGATGAGATTATTTTCACATTAGCTATATCCGTGCTATCATGTGATATTATCTTATCATACATCAACATTCTCTTGTTGAATAATTTTCATCCACCCATTCAAATTCAGATATTGGTAACTTCTGGTACCATTGGATAAAACATTTTATTAATATTTATCAACCTTTTGGTAATGATAACTTCTGGTATCATTTGATAAAATATTTTCTAACTTTAGTATTGATAACTTCTGGTATCATTTAATGAAGTATCAAATAACAATAATATTGTATATATATATTAACAATAACGATACTGGGGTTATACCACCAAGTATATATGTTGACAACAACCCTCTAATATGTTAGAATTAACCAACAACTGAGGTGTTTATATGTATTCAATTGATATACCGACCATATAGGCGGTGTCAACGTGATGAAATAATTAAACCAGCCATATAGACGGTATCAACGAGATGAAACAATTAAACCGGCCATATAGGCGGAATCGACATAATGAAATAATTAAACCGGGTAAAGCCAACCATGTAGGTGGTAAAACCAACCATGTAGGTGGCAGCATAATATAATTCAATTGATCACA
This sequence comes from Ligustrum vulgare, assembly GCA_963555705.1. Lineage (NCBI taxonomy): Eukaryota > Viridiplantae > Streptophyta > Magnoliopsida > Lamiales > Oleaceae > Ligustrum > Ligustrum vulgare. The sequence continues at coordinate 4,467,106 of OY743176.1, read as the reverse complement.
TATTAATCGTTAATTTACGATTATTATACTTGTATGTATTATTAAGGGCAAAATCGTCCATATTTTAATATATTGCTCATATGAATAAATTGAAACCGTCAATAGGTTTAAAATTTAATTTAGAACAAACTTACTTTTGGTCCGAAGTTCAAAATCTCGTCAGGATTGCTCCAAAAACAGTTTTTAAGAAAACCGCCATGTTCGACCGCCGGAATATTTTAAAAACTGCACAAAACAGAAAAATAAGATCATAGAAAAATCCAATTCATCAAAACGGACAAACTGCCTTTCGTCATCGCCGGATCCGCCACGCGCCGCCGCCGCCGGCCGCCGCCGGCCGCCACGCGCCGGTGATCGGAAAAATTAACCCATCACCATAATATGTGCCTCGGCGTCCTGAACATGCCGGTGGTCTCCGATTTTCCAAAAGATCAACCGTTTGGCCGGAATCATCATTTTTCAGTCCGCCAGCATCTTCTTCTCCGGACAATAACTTCCGTTTTAACCGTTGGATTTGCGCCAAATTTCAGTAGAGTCTTCTCCTAGAAAAACCCGTTGATATGCCGCTGGCCGATCGTCGATCGGAGTTCAGAATCGTCCGGAATAAGGATTTCAATTTTCGGTCAGATATCTGTTTTTGCACAGTTTTTCAGATTTTCTTCTTCGGTCGATATCTTTTGTTTCAGCCGTTGGTTCTGCGCCAAATTTTAGGCGAGTCTTCTCCTTGACAAGCCCGTTCTGATGGCGGTGGCCGATCGTCGATCGGATATCTGGATCGGCCAGAATCATTCTTTTTCAGTTTGAGAGAAAAGGAAACATTGGTTAGTAATAATCAGGTTTCTGATACAGAGGCTCATCATTTAGATGCAACTGTAGAGCATACTCCCGTTATTACTCAATTGGTTAGAGACTCGTGCTGATAACGTGTTATAAAATCATCGAAATCATAAGAACAACATAGAGAGAGAAATGGAGAGAGTTTAGAGGAGAGAATTTCTCTTCAAGAATTGGTGTAATAAATTGGTAAGTATAGGCTCCTATTTATAGGAGTGGACAATGGCACAATCGTAATATTGTAAAGTTTACAGGGATATAATGGTAATGTCATTCACATATATACATTATTTATAACAAAAACATTACTTTTCAAGGGTGAGGGCCAGGACACGTGTTTTCTGTATCTCACTTTATTATTAACGGGGCCACAGATCATCAATTCGAAAAGCTCATTGCTGACCGTCTATCACTTCAGCATCTCTGAACGTTCAGTAGATTTTTACACTCGTGTCTCCACTGGATAACATCGTATAGGAAATCAAAATCTTGTTTAATGGAAATCAGATTGTAATGAATTTTGATAAATTTTTGATTAAAAATTGTGATACGCATGTAATATGTAATTGTAATTATTGTTGAATTTGAATTTGATATTAGATAAAAATTTAGATCAAATAAGGTCAATTATTCGAAAGTCACATGATTATAATACCCTCTATTATAAAACAAGGGTAATAAGCACAAATGGTCCCCAACCTTTAGGTTTCTTGCGAAAATGGTTCCCAACATTTAGATTTTTACATTTAGACCCTCAGAATCACCAAACGTTGCGAAAATGGTCCCTACCGTTAGATTTCGTTAGTTTTTTCCGTTAAAAAGTGTAAATAGCACAAATGGTCCCTAACCTTTGAGTTTTTTACGATAATAGTCCATAACATATTAAAGTCATGTTTGGTATTTTTAGTTTGTAACCTTCAAACGTTTGACCTATTTAGTCCCTAACATATTAAACCCCTATTTGAAAATAATTATTTCAAATAATATGATTTGTAATTGTAATTTTTTGAAGAACTTGTTGTTAAAAAAATTGAATTTATTTGTAAATTATTTTATTGATAGAATGTGTGGTTAAAAACGAGTTTTAAAAAATAAATTTTATTTTTAATTTCTAAAATGCACAATAAAATATTTAACAAAAATTCACCTCTTCAACATATTGGAAAAAAATAATGAATCCATGGAACATAAACAAACAAATACACTGGACATTATTTTAGAAATTGAATAAAAAATATGTTTGTATCAATTCTATTTTCGATTTTGAGAACTGATCAATATCGATTTTTGAAATTTCATTTTTTTTTCAAAACTCATTTTCTTCCACACGTTCTATTAATATTTTTTTTAATTTATGCATAAATTAAAAAAAATTACATTTTAAATAATGTGGTTTGTAATTGTAATTTTTTAAAGAATTTGTGGTTAAAAAGTAAAAGAAAAAAAATTGAATTTATTTGTAAATTATTTTATTAATAGAATGTGTATTGAAAACGAATTTTAAAAATAAAGTCTATTTTTGATTTTTAAAGTGCACAGTAAAATATTTAAAAAAAATTCACCACATTAACATTTCAACTTATTGATAAAAAAAAAAAATTATGGAATATAAACAAACAAATATATTGGACATTATTTTAGGAATTGAATAACAAATATGTTTTTATCAATTCTACTTTCGATTTCGATTTTCGATTTTGAGAATCGATCGATTTGAAAAGTAAGTTTGGAGAATTTTGGTTAAAATGTAATTTTTTTTTAATTTATGCATAAATTAAAAATATATATTAATAGAACGTGCGGAAGAAAATGAGTTTTGAAAAAAAATGAAATTTTAAAAATCGATATTGATCAGTTCTCAAAATCGAAAATAAAATTGATAAAAACATATTTTTTATTTAATTTCTAAAATAATGTCCAATGTATTTGTTTGTTCATATTCTATGGATTCATTATTTTTTTTTTCCAATATGTTGAAGCGGTGAATTTTTGTTAAATCTTTTATTGTGCATTTTAGAAATTCAGAATAAATTTTATTTTTTAAAACTCATTTTTAACCACACATTCTATCAATAAAATAGTTTACAAACAAATTCAATTTTTTTTAACAACAAATTCTTCAAAAAATTACAATTACAAACCATATTATTTGAAATAATTGATTTCAAATTGGGGCTTAATATGTTATGAACTAAATATGCCAAACGTATAAGGGCTTAATATGTTAGGGACTAAATACGCCAAACGTTTGGAGGTTACAAAATAAAAATGTCAAACGTGACCTTAATATGTTAGAGACTATTATCGTAAAAAAACTCAAAGGTTAGAGACTATTTGTGCTATTTACAAGTTTTTAACGGAAAAAACTAATGAAATCTAACGGTAGGGACCATTTTCGCAACGTTTGGTGATTTTGAGGATATAAATGCAAAAATCTAAACGTTGGGGACCATTTTCGCAAGAAACCTAAGGTGGCGTTCTGTTTGTATTTTATTTTGTATTTTCATTTTGGAAAATGTTTTGTATTTCCTGTTTTTATTTTTATTTTCAATGTTGCTGAAAACGTGTTCTGTTTGTCATTTCTGAAAACTGTTTTTGAAAATGAAAAGCTGGAAAACACGTTCTGTTTGAAATTTTGCAGAATACAACTTATACTATTTTCAATGAATTTGCTTCTGAATTATATTAAACAATCTATATTGTTTAACTTTTTTTTGGACCAAATAATAATGTCATTAATGTTCAACTCCAAAAAAATATTATAAGAAATTAATAACATAATATTCAAGTCCAAATTACTTCCATATTAACATGTAACTCTAATTACTCATACAGAGTTTGATTAAACAAAATAAATTTAAAAGTCATCTTGACCTTGTGGAGTAATCAGTCCACATTTGATTCAGGCACATTTCTAGGATTAATCATAGATCTTGCCTGCTACAATTCTCATGTGGTACATTTCTAGAATTTTAGTAGATTTTTGTGCATTTTGATAAATTTCATTTAACTTGGTTTGTTTTCTTGTATTTTGGTACATTCGCACACTGGTACGATTTGCGCATTTTGGTCGATATCATGCATTTTGTATATTTTGGTGAATTCTGGTATATATAGTGTATTTTAGTACATTTTGAAGCATTTTTTAACATTTCACACATCTTGGTTAGCACAGTACAATTGACATTGTTTTCGTAAATTTTAGAGCTATTTGCGCATTTTGGTAAATTTCTTGGGCACAATTTGAAACATCTCACAATTTGGTACATATCGCGCTTTTGGTATTAGATTAGGTATCTTGGTGAAATTTTGCTCTTTTTTGGTAGATTTAAGATTAGGTATCTTGGTGAAATTTTGCTCTTTTTTGGTAGATTTAGCTTTGTTTAGTAGAGTTTTGCGTGTTTGGTACATTTTGATTCCATGCAGTTTGGTGCATTTTTTGAAATATAATAATAAGAATTCTCACTTAATTTTTTTTGTAATGTTGATATTGAATTTAATAAAACTTTATTTAAGCTTAGTTCCAAGTTAGAATAATTCTCAAAAAAAAAAAAAATTAATCTTTATTTAGGCTTAGTTCCAAACTAGGATAATTCTAAAAAAATAATAAAAAAATAAAAACTTTATATTAAGCTTAGTTCTAAGTTAAGATAATTCTATTAAATAAAAAAAAAAAAAAAAAAAAAAAAAATCCCAAAACGCGTTTTCCGCGTTTTGGACATTTTTTGTCGAAATACACACAAAACGCCCAAAACGATGTTTCGGGCGTTTTCCGTTTTGTGTACAATTTTTTTTTTTGTTTTCCAAAATGCGTTTTCGAAAATGGTAAAGAGAACGCGTTTTTAGCGTTTTCGAAAATAAAAACAGAAAACGACCTCAAAACAGCAAACAGAACAGGGGCTAAATATTGGGGACCATTTGTGCTTATTACCCATAAAACAACATAGGAAAAATTGCCCTATCTGTCCAATTCTCTCAATCGAGTTGATTTTCGAGCTTTTATTATAGTTGCACAAACTTCATAAAGTTAGCCTCTATTCGGTAATTGAAATAAGTGTTATTTTATGTGTTATTTGTGTTTTCTAATTAAAACTCGTTATTAAAAAGTAGTTTCGAAAAATATGTGTGGTATTAAAAATTGTGTTGATTGTATATTATAAGCAAGTTGTCGAACACAAGCTTAGATATTAGAAATTGGAAGCAAGCCGTGCTTTCATGAGCATCACGTGGCAATCTAACCGATACTTGACGCATTTGATCGCCAGACACGATGTGTGCAAATAATTGTCGTTTGTTTTCAGTGACGGATGGTGTTAAAAAGGCTAAAAACTATTGACACGAACATTTAGTTAAACAAATCTATTTCAAGTGCTCGATTTCTATAATGGAAGGTTCAACACTACGAGTCTATTTGCTCCTACAAGGCTTTTCCAATTTTATTTCCTCAAACTCATTTTTACGAGACCATCACTTTCCACATTTTTCACACACATTTCCGCAATTTTTTTTCATTCCATTACCAAACATGCTTTAAAGTATACAACTGTAAAAAGATATAAATGCTACAATTTTCGCAATGAGTTATACTTGAGAAAAACATTGTATTCTTATTGATACAGGATCCTCTTATATTTAACAATTAAACTTAATATTTATGATAAAATTAATTTAAATAACAAAAAAGAGGGAGAAAAAAAAAAAAAAAAGTTACCTCAATCTATTATTCTTTTGCCTCCTCTTCCTAACTCTCTCAAATGGTGCCATATTTACATCATTCAAAGGAGAAATAAAGTCTTTACCTCAACCTTTTACTGTGACTCTACTTGGCAACCAACCTCCATTGCCTCGGCCGCCGGGTTCTGACTCGATCACGAGCCATACAACCTTATTACCACCCCCAACGGAGGGTAGAAGCATCTTGAGCTGGTCGAATCCAGGAACTAAAACGTTTTCTATCCATTCTTGTAAACTGGTTCGATCGTGCCATAGCCCTCCTAAGATCTTCTCTACAACATCGTCTTCCACATTTATGGGCAAGTTGTCATCTACAACCATTGAAAATTTCACCAAGATTGTTTTCTTGATCTCACGGAGGACAAAAGCAAGGTCGACTGGCTTGAACGGTATGGAATCATCGACATTGCTAGCTAGCTCGTGAGGTACCGATGAAATCGAGAAATGTACGTTTTCGAGGCCTAGAACATCTTCATGATCGATGGTGAGAACACTTGAATTGTGAGATGTATCAGTTTCGTCTTCATTGTGTACTGCAAGATTTAGGTTCAACGATGGGCCATATCCAACTTCAATTCGAGGTTTTGTGGGTCTATCTTCATCTAAGAACCAATTCCCTTGGCGTTTTGCACTCTTTTCCTTGACTATGAGTTCCAACTGGCAATTGGCACTGGCTAAGGAGGCAAGCTTCTTTTCATCAACAAAATGGCCATCTTTAGGATTAGTCGTCGACCAATCTCCGGTGAGAATGAATATGGCATTGCCGAGACTGACATCGCGGCCGTGAGTATCAGTGAGTCGACCTCTGTCCATTGCTTGTTTTATACTCCCACGCACCAGAATATCTGCTTCATCAATGTCTTCAAGCATGATAACTGAAAATGGATTTCTCTGAACTGCCTCGGAAATGCGATCAATGGCTGTTTTACCACGGAAATTCACATCCGAGTTTTCATCGTCACGTCGTGAGCTAAGACAGGTCAATATTGGATTAGTCCCACGTATTTGCTCAGCTAGAACTGATGCCATTTTCTTCTTGGCAACTCTGTCAGGGCCCGTGAACAATAACCATATGTCACTCCTTGATCCAGCACCTCGCCGCTTCCCATTACCCAATCTACAACGTGTTATGGCCGAAGCCACTGCAGAGGCCGCTTCCGCCTGCCACCATGCCTTCGCCATTAGGCCCTTGAGGAGCTTTTTGTATGAATCAGAATCCAATGCACTTGCAAACTTATCAAGGAATTTGGTCTGTGGTTCAGAAGAAATGTAATCTTCTGTAGTTCTCTTGGGTGTACACTCAGTTCCTTTACGTCCAAGGACCAGATCCGTCCTCACTGGACTTCCTGGGGGGCTACCTGCCGGGTGACTGGTAACTTGATTTGTGTTCAACTGCAGAGATTCTCCAAGCGGTTTGCTCGTCTGCAACTTAGGCTGGAAAGGTTGATGAGCAAGCAGGGATGGATTTTCCAAGCTCATAAGAGGAAGAGTAACTGCTTCCAGAGCAGTTCTCTCAGAACAGATGTTACGATGAAACTCGGGATGCAAATTCAAGCATGTATCCCTCCATTTCTTCTCTAAATCTTGAGTTTTCTTCTTAGAAAGCATGCCTTGTTCCTTTCCCTGTAACAAATATAAATGACATTAGTTTCCTTTCAAGTGAATATAACTTGGTTTTTCGAGTTATGTTCGAACAAAACATACTTGTGTGTCATCGATTGCGATAGCATCTATCGCATCCCGACTGTCGAGTTTGGCATTTTGCAACCACTGTGGCAGAGATGGTCGAGTGGTTTCTGGTTTGGCTTCAGAAAATGATTTCTCAATGGAAACTAGTTTCGCCACCTCTTTTTCATAATTCTCTGAACATCTTGGGCAAAAGATTTTTCTCCGAGCAGCGTCCAAGTTCCCTGATAGGCGCTGTGTCAAAACCGGCTGTCGAATTGGAACACTCTTCAATGAAGACAAAGATTCTGTCGGAGTGCTTAGAATTCCCTCAGTTCCAAACCTAAGATACAAATATAAATTTAGAAAAAAAACTAACAATTCTACGATCAATTTGGAAGCACCATTAGAATAGATTAATGCAAGAATATACCTCGGAAACATCCCTGGTAGAGGCGAGTGCGAAGCAATAGGCACTGCCTGCAAATCCCAATCATTTTCCATTGTAGTATGATAAACCTGGCACCTCATATAAGTTTCGCATGTTGCTGTTCCAATCAACCAAAGCTTATGATCGCCATTACTACCGTCGCCTCCAAATTGGACCAATAACTTCGCCATTTCGAACACGGCCGACCTCCCCATCTCTGAAACCACCTGCTGTGGCTGCACGCTGCCAAGACCCACAGGCTGCCCCACCAGCCATTTCAAATCTCCCAAATCAAGAATTATCCCTCCACTCTTGATCCTACTCTCGATCACGCCGCCCAATTCCTTTATCTTCATGGGTATTTGATTCTTTTCGGATAGAAAATATTTCTCAATCGAGATTGCCTGTACATTACTCAAACGACCTTCGATTCCCAATTCTTTATTCCCCAGTTTCCTCAGCAATTCCTTTACCACAGCCTCGGGCTCTGAATCTCCGACCAATACCGGGTTCCTTTTCTCAGCTCTAACCAAAATATCAATAACTTTTTTCACTTCTTCACTCCTTTGATTCACAATATGCCCCGTGCCTCCCTGCTGCAGCCTCGGATTCAAATATATGTTTCGATTAGACAATGAAACAACTGGCGATGCTTTTGGCATATTCAGTGTTGATAATTGACCTGGACTGGAAAGCATCCTCGGCGTAATACCTCCAAAAGCTCTTCCCAAATTCACATTAGCACCAGCAACAGCAACGTGATGATTATGAGAATTCGCATTCGAATTTGAATTCTGCAATTGTTCAATGGTGGCCTTAACAGCAGGACTCGAAAAACTTGCCTCTCGCATAACCCTGCTGACACTGGGATCATCCAATATTGAAATAATCAGCTGCTCCAGCTCCACCTTGACAGCAAGCAGCGGCTGCTGTTGCTGCTCGGGGCACCCCCGCCTCTGATGCGCCTGCGCTCGCTTTAGAGCCGCCATTAGCGCATTCGAAATCTCGGGCTCCATCCCTGGAGCCATGTTCTGGGCCGTGGGGAGCCGCTCCAGGGCCACGCTGAAGCAGAGCTCCAGCGCCCGGCACTGAAGCGGATGGCTAGAATTGGGGTGTGAACGGATGCATGCCTGTCTTAAAAACCCCGTTGGTGCCGCCAGTAGCGTCGCCGCCACGTGTAGCGGCGTCGTCTGGCCGTGGTTCCGGCGTCCCGCCTCTGCTATTGATTGATTCAAAACACTCGCCGCCTCCGGCATCAGAGTCTGCTGAATAGTACTTAATCCAGTTCTCATATTCTTTGATAAAAAAACAAACAGAACCCAATAATTCAGATGTAAAGAAAATCTTATTTATACAAAGAAAATAAAAATCCAAGAAGGGTTATACGTATCAAAATTAGATTGACAGGTTTTTGTTTCCTTCAATTTTGGTAATCTTGAATAGGATTGAGCATACTTTGTATGCGTGACACCAACAAGCTGTATGAAAATTCAACGCGATAAGGAAGGATCACAGCCCTTTTCACATAAAAGTATAAAACCCACAAAAAATATCAAATCAAAAAAAGGAAAATGGCGTGACATATGTTTTCTCCCTGATTTTCTTGAATTAATGTGAATGAGATGAGAAAAGGAAGCAACTTTTCGATATAAACCACATAAAAAAAAACTAGTAGAAGTGTCAGAGAAGGGAGCATGTAATGTTTCTTGTTTTGTTTTATTATTATTGTAGAGAGAGAGAGAGAGAGAGAGAGAGAGAGAGAGAGAGAGAGGATTTATGGAAAATAGGGTCAATTGAAGTACTATCACAGTTGCAAAGATTTCTGGGTAAAGTATGCTTCCTTGTTACAGTAACCTGCTATACATGTTTTGTATAAATTCGCATGTTCTTGCCACGTCTAGTCTAGTAGATCAATTTTACGATAAATTTGTTTTTAAACATATTTTTTTATATTACAAATTTTAAAATTATTTTTTAATTATATATATAATTTTTTTTCTATTTTTAACCACATATTTTATCTAAAAAATATAAAAAAAAATATTTTTATAGGTTGTGTTTGATTGCTTTTCATTTACTTGAAAAATGTGATTTCAAAAAAATAAAAATAAAATCTAATAAAGTGTTTAATTGAAACATTTGGATTAAAAAATTATTTTTCGAGTACAAGGATTTGATTCATAAATGAGACAATTTTTCAAGTAAATGTTTTTCCACCATTTTGTTAATAAAATATTTTCCCACTTCCATGGAAAAGGAAAAATGTAAAATCAAGGTAGTTTGGTAATAATGTTTACTTTATAAATTAATTTATTTATAATTTTGAGGTAAAAAGTAAATGTTGAAAATTTGAAAGAAAATATATATGATTAAAAAATAGTTTGAGAAATTGGGTAATTTATAAACTTGTTTTGTTTACAAAAACGGATGCTATTGGATAAAATAAACTGTCATAAATTCAAATTTGGGGCCAAATTTGGACCCAAAGAATAGACCTCCAAACATGGTCCACATTGTTTGACATTATTCAATAAATTTGTGCCATATGGACAAAAATGACTTTTTACCTGTGTATTATTTGAGAATGACTTTTATCCCCTCATTTTTTCCCCTTAGCATTTTTTTCCTTGACTTTTTTGCCCCCACATTTGTTTTGCTCTAAGAAGGTATAGCCCAAACTTTGAGGGTCCCAACCGATCATGTTCTGAGCCATTGGTTGATGAGGTTAATCGTATGTTATGCCTCCTAGAATCAGGGTAAAGGACTTTATGAAAAACCCAAAGTTTGGATTCAGGGATTGTAATGCAAGTGTGTATAAATAAACCATCAAATGATTAATATTTAGCCGTTTGAGGCTCATTATTTGGGAAAAATTATGGTTTGAAATAGTATTTTTGGAAGAATGTGTGGTTAAAAAATGTTTGAAAAGTAAAAAATAGTAGACTTGACTAAAATAGATGATTGAGATTGAGTGTTGAATAAATTTGATTTTCAAAAAATTGGGATCAAACTGGGGCTTAATTACCATTGTGACATTACTAAAAGTTGAATAAATTTAACATTCGTCATCGTGGCACAAGATACAGTATGATCATCGATCAATCTCAAATATTTCGTCCACCTCGACTTCTACACAGTGGCAAGGATTTAATTTTAAAGAAACAAATAAAGATGAGCCTGTAACCCTAAGTTTTCAAAGTTCATTCCCCACATGCAAATTTAAGCGTGCGAAATTAATCACTCGTGTTCGCCTTTTAAGCCAAATCTTTCCAAAGGAGGTTCTGTACTTTTATAAAATAATATTGAAGTTATAAAATACATTATTGAAAAAGTGAATTGCTTTTTATTTTCATTGAATAAAAGTAGATAGAACTAAAGAAATAAGTGATATGAAATGTTTATTGATGATCAGATTTACTTTACTCATATCCTACCTAAAAAGCACGTCTTAAGAAAATTAGTACACATAAAGTTTTTGTTATGGAAAGTCAATTTTCAGTAAAGCACATCATATAGTCGTCATGAAATGATTTTTCTTAGAACTGTCATGAGATTTTGTAACAGTTGTCGACTCCGTGAATAAGTAGCTAGTTGTTATGTAAATAATTATTTAACGTTTATTGTTTTCTTCAACTTGTATTCGATGATCTAGAAGTCCGATGTTCATGTATCATGTAAACTTTTTATCCAAAGTCGGTAGAATTTAAAAAAAGTATAAAATGGTTGGTCCCAATGGTAAAATTGTTATTCATTATATCATATTAAAGATGCAAAATCATCATCATATTACCTTTGGGTAACGCACGCTTCCATTAACTTTCTAAATGTTTTTCGAGTCTGGAATGACCTTGTTCAATCACAACCATCTTTTGACACTTTAATGCATATATGTACCAAAAGGGAAGAATAATTCATTTTTTTGGAATCATATTTGAAAAGGAAAAAAAAAAAAAATATTATAGTAAACTTGTTTATAAACAAATTTATAAAAAAATACATTTTTCCAAACACTTTTCAACCACATATTTTACCTCAAAAATATCACATTATTTGTTTATAAAAAAAAAACTTTTACCAAACAGATAAGAAGCCTCCGTTTGGTAAACGATTTGTAAATCAGTTTATAAATTACACAATTTTTCAAATCACTTTTTATTTATGCACATTTTTTTACATTAAAATTATAAATTAACCAGTTTACAAATCAGTACGGTGTTACTAATCAGAAGCTAACTTATATACAAGGATAATAACTCTAGAACGTCCAAAATAGTTGTGTGGTTGGAAGTTTGGAACTGTTATAAGAATAAAATATGGGTTTATGCGTTGATGATGGTTACACAATTAAATAAATTTGTCGAAACCTAGAAATAATATAAAAAGACAACTTTGTCGTTACTAGAATGAAATGATCCCACTAGTAGAAACGAGAGATATAGCGACGGCATTTCCACTGCTAAAGCCTAGAAACCCATTTGATAATTGACTTTAACCGGACGAGGGTCATCAAAAAATTCGACAGTAATACCCTCGTCGGTAAAAAATATTTCCGACGGATCTAGCAATTCGTTGAATTTTCGACGGAGTATTATGTCAAAATTTTTTGATGGATAATTGGATCCGTCAGAAAATAATTAAAAATAAAATACATATTTTGTTTTACCCGACATGACCCAATTTCAACCACACCCACTTATTTTCTTTAATTTATATGTTTATTGTGCAATCACTACAAAAAAAGAGTTCAGTAGTGACAATTATTTAGAAATATTGCAAGAGTTATAAGTGTCACAAAAAAAATTTGTGACAGCTTGAAGAAGTGTGTATATTTCAAGTGTCAGAAATTAAATTGTGACGCTAGTAGGCGTTGCTAAAATTTGTGTCGCTTTCCGTTGTCACTAAATATTTCGACGTTAGGACACGTCACTAATAAATTGTGACACTTATAGGCGTCGTTAAAATTTGTGACGTTTTTCACTGCACTAATAAATTGTGACACTTACAAATGCAGCAATATTAATTGCTTGCTAATGAATTAATTGTGCTATAATGACACTTTCAAGTGTTACTATTACATGGATTATTAATGCACTTTAATGACACATCCAAATATCATTGTTTTGAACATATAAAAGTGTCACTATTTTTTCTTATGCATTTAGTGACATAAAATTGTCATTAATTTTATATAAATATATATGTTTTTTTTAAATAAAAATAAAAAAACTATTATTGACTATTAAATTAAACCATCCACAATATAGCATAAATTATTTAGAATACATCACCAATTCACAACAAAAATTCATGATAATCTACACAAAATCTCATCAATATACACAATTAATATGCTACCATAAAAAATCTTACACCAAATATTCCATGCTACATAAAAACATGATTAACATATCATTAACAAAAAAAAAAAAAAATACTTAATTGTTCAAATATCACAATATACTGAACCTCTATATAATATCTAAAACAATAAAAATTATATTCTTAAACATGATCTAAAGATTTCACTTAATTAAACCTCAAAATGATTAAATTCTTCCTCTTACTCTCAATCATTAGTACCACTTCCATTGGATGATGTAGTATTGTGTACATTATTCTTATTCAAACCACGAGAATCCTGAAAAATAATAAATAACAATAAGTAGCAAATTATGCAACCAGGGTTAGCGTGTTAGGTTTAAGCTTAAAACGAAGTAGAAGCTACTTTCAAGTAACTTTTGGTACCACAGTTATTAGAAAAGGAAGAAAAGATAAATTGGATTTTTTATTTCAAGAAAGCAGACCACACCTTCTCATAGAACTCAATAGAACAATCAAAATCTCCAACTCGAAGCATTACTTGAACAGGTTGCCTCTCAAGCATATGGGATTTCCTTGAAGCCTGAAATTGTCGTATAAATAACATGGGCCAAATGAGAAAATTACGCCACCAAATATCACTTGATGAGACAACTCTTATTATCTCTATTATACAACTGAGATTTTTATTTTTTTCTGGAAAATTGTTTATTTTAGAACAGGAAAATGCCATTTCATTGCAAATGAAAATGATGAGAAGGGACAAACCTAACAGTGACATTCAAAGGGAGGATAAGACTACCAGATATATTTGAAAACAACTAAGTCAATTGGTTGACAGTGACCAACAGAATGATGCGGAATAAAATAAACTTAATTTAACAAATATTTTGTAAGGTAAAAAGGAGAGCTAAATCTTGGACACTGCGGACAAATGAAAGTTAACTGGGAAACAAGAGAGCTTAGACACAATCATTTCCATAGCATACAATTAAAAAAAATGTTCACAATTTCTTGCAGATAAGGTGTTCCATGAGACAAAGGAGGACTCCAATCTAAGAAACCAACAGACCACCATTGCCTTGTATTTTCCTGATACAAAAGTTGATTTTCCTGTAAGAATTTTAATTTCTCAAATAAAATTAAATAGAAGAAAAAAGATTTACAAGAACCTTAAGCCTGCCTGGACTTGGAACTCCGATTGGATCAAGCTTAGTCATGGTGGCTCCTCCTCTATTCAAACTGCATAACAAACAGAATAAGTTCAACAAGCATATTACAGAAGAAAATAGATATCTTTAACTATAAAAATGCCAGATCTTGAACACAGTAGGCAAAAAACCCAGAATTTAATCGGAACGTCGTGTTTCTTGTTATTTCATTCTTCACTTCAAAGTGGTTTTCTAGGAAGTTAGAGCTTGCAAAACATCTCCATCATTTTTCACTTTGAAGTATACATTTAAAATAAAATTCAAAGCTACTGGAGCAAAACAGTCTGTGATGGACTAAAAGCAGGTCAAATGCTTAGAAAAGACGAAATTCTTCATAAAAAATATTCAACAAAGGAGAATATGCAAGAGGGAATGGACAATGAAATGACAATACTGTAAAATAAATATAGTTGCAATTGTATGATAATAAACATGTGAAGGCTTAACAGTTATATAAAAAATTTCTACACTTGAGACTCACCGTTTTGCTAAAGCCAGCGGGGGATTTTCTAAATATATCATCACAAAACATAGCATCCGATCTCTCACTTTGCATTTTTTATGGAAAATTTCAGAGATCATTCTCAAAAGAAAACTAGCTCATAAGGCAGAATTATGCAAATATCAATTATGGACAATAATACAGTCAACTATAAAAGCCCAAACAGGTATCTAAGTTCAGAGAAAAAAACATCAAACAGAGTTTAACTTTCTAACAAAGTAAGAATATAAACTCTAAACAGAAACTGTAGAAAGGGGAATAGAAGTTGCACACCTTTGGAGTACTCTCACCTGTCCACCAGTTCCAGAAGGCCTCTCCAAGTGATAATGACAAAACCACCACCTACCCAATTGATTTTCCTCTTTCTCCCAAGAAGAGGGGGCTAACTGGTGTCGGGGTCCACCCACTCACTACATTTTAAATGTGTCTAATGAAGATTGACCAGCCTCATACGCTTCAAAATGGAGAACCATGAAATACTGATAAGAATGGCTATCTATAAAAAGCTGGATAAAAAATTCGAGCACTCACAAGTATCAGTTCCAGCTTCTATGATATTACACTTCTCTTCTTCATTTGTTAGAAGTGTCAAGTACGTATTTGGGAGCCAAGATTATTGTAAAGGTGTGCGCCTTGATCAGGACTTCCTTCAATCATATCCGAAATGCAAAAAAGAAGGAATGGTCCAATGGTTTTGCCACCGATAATGTTGAGTAAAAAATTATAATCTATAACTTACCGTTATGTAATCCCATTTATTTTTAATATCATGACAATAAAACATTCACATCGAAAAGGATCAAGAACAAAATCAATCCCAAAATATTTCAATCAAAAATGAGTCACGCCCACAGCATTGGCGCAAAAGAACAGAAATTTCACGAGAAAAACAACCCAGGAAATTAATTTTTTTGGTTCACAGAGCAACGGATATAATAAACACAATAAATCGAACATCAATGCACATAAATGAAAAATTTCCTGCAATTGAACATCAACACAAACAGATTTGTTTTCTTGCACCTTGGACGCGTAGATGAAAGTGGACGATGAAAGTCGGATCTGGGAATTTTGTAATCGGAGAAGAAGCACTGGTTGGAGACGAGGTTCTGATGTGAGAAAAAAAAATGAGATAAGCGTCGATGAAATACCTGCAGTCGGGCTGCAAATTGGAGGGCATGTGCAAGGCTGAACTAGAATCTGCGTGAAGCAAGTTTTCAACCTAATAATCATGAATTTGGGGATTTTTCTTCAAGGTAATAGACCGAGCTAGGGCATGAACTAATGAACAACAATGGCGTGAACGGAAATGAAGAATAATGGCACGAGCTGGGGAAGATAATGATGAATTGGAGCAGACGAATTTGGGGATTTTTTGCCAAGGCAGATGAATTTGGGGAGGGACGGGGGCGATTCAAATTAAAATTAGAGGGAGTTTGGTACAGTTTCGCGCCCAGTGAAATGGGCAAAAATTGTGACGTTTTTAAATGCCATTAAATTATATTTTTAATTACTTTTTGCGTGGATATAATTATTTGTGACATTTGGAACTCTCATAATATTTAGTAACAATTTTAAATGTCACTAAATTACAAATAAACTATATTTTTAATTCTTTTTTTATGAATATAATTATTTGTGACACTTTAAACCATCACAATATTTAGTTATGTTTTTTGGTGTCACAAAAATAGTGACACTTGCACCACATGTAGCAAAAAATATGTCACTACTAGACATTTTTCTTGTAGTGAATATATGAATTTGAACCCTTAACCTAAGGGTTGAGTGGCTACCCAATCATTGTAAAATTGATTTCTTGTGCTTTCACTAATATATATTAGTTACAGTCTGGTTCTCCTGCGCGTGCCGCGTAGGAGAAGGGCAAAGCTCATACAATTAATTAATGTTTTCAGAGGCTAACACATTTATTTATTTATTTTGTTTAGTTTTTTGTTTATATTGTTTGTTTTGTTTGTTTTATTTTATCTCTATATTTATGCCTCTGTTTGGTATTAATAAAATTCAGATTTCTAGTAAATTTTAATAAAAAATGATGATGTGTGTAGTTAAAAAGTTGTATGTTCCATAAAATGTGTGATTAGACTAAATATTGATTTTAAATTTCATTTCATTTAATATTTATAATAATACCATAAAATATGTTTGATATTCAAATAACATTACAATACATTAATATAAAATGAAGTAGACCTCGCATAAATTAGATAAATTTCCTTAAAATATAATCCAAACTATGTTGAGTAAGTACACCAATATTCACTTGTGGAATAAATACTATGTCATCCCCTTCTATTCTTAAAAATTAGTATGAAAAAATAATTATTTTATGAAATAATTCGAATACTAGCTAATAAGTGCAAAACTTACTTTAAAAATAAAATAAAATAAACACCAAGTTAGAAAATTAAACAAATTAAAAATTTAAATTTATATATAACACAACACATTTAGCCTTCGTTTGATAACACTGTAACGGTTTATAAACTGATTTTTTTATAACTTCGAGGTAAGATATTTGGTTGAAAATCGGATAGAAAAAATGTGTATATTTAAAAAGTGATTTGAGAAATTGTATGATTTATGAACCGGTTTATAATAAATCATTTATTAAACACATGCTTAAGCTTTGTAAATAAATAAAAAAAAATAACTTACCAAAAAATTCAACAAAAAGATAGATAAACAAGCTTCTAAAAATATTTTTATTCTTTCTCTTTCTTATGTTCTGAATGAAGTGCATTTTTAGAATTAGCGAATGAAACTTACATGAAGAATAAATTTTATAGACAAGTATATAATATATAAAACAAATAATAATAATAATAATAAAAAAAAAAAAAAAAAAACCTTAAGCTAACTTTGTTCTCATGCATGCAACGGGCAGGAGAACAAAGTCGATATTAGTTAACTGAACAAATTACAGTTTAATAATAATTGTATAATTCGAAAACTAAAAAAATCTGATTATTAAAATTAATTATATTTTTTTAACAAGGAAATTCTCGATGACCTTATAGATGCCTCCGTTGAAATTTTTTCCGACGAACATGTAATTTTTTTCCGACGGCCTTGTAATTTTTCCTTCGGTAATACTGAATATTCTAGTAATTTCACATTGTTAATATATTTCTTTTTTGTTTGTTAGTTTTCTCCCTCTTTTGTTATTGGTAAAAAATAATTTTAATATTGTGTTGTTACATTTTGCTTCGTATTTAACACCTAGAAATGTGTGTACACACACACCACTCTAGAATAATTTTTCCAAAAAAATAAAATAAAAAAATGGTCGATATTTCTTTGTGCATTTGAGTGAAAGATAAAATACATTTAGTTATTAATAGATCAAGAAACGAGAAAAAAGATTTACTGAAAGAATGGAAAAGAAAATTCCGATAGAAATTATTTAAATGATTAAAGCATGCACGATGTGCTTAAAAGAATTCAAACTTACAATTTGAAGTTATATATATATATATATATATATATATATATATATATATATATATTTTTTTTTTTTTCTTTTCAAAAGCTATTTTTATACCACAAAACTTACTAAGTTTTGAATTCAGTTAAACATGTTCTATATATGACCAAAGTCGAGATGGATACAAAAACAATAATTCTTATAATTCAAAATACACTCAAGCCCGTTTCAACTTTCCCTCCACCTAGCTAAAAAATAAAAATTTAACCTCAAAACTCATTTAGTACGTGGCTCTACTTGAAAAGATATTTATTGCACTACATCATAAGCTTTTTTCATGCCACCCCTATAAGTTAGAGATATAAATGATTCAAAATACCCTTATTTCTCTTCAATTTTCTCTTGTCATTGCTTAAATGTCAAAATTCAACCTATAGCGATTCCATGAGTCCATTTTTCCTTTGCAATTGATGGGTTCATGATTCAATATAACTTGTAATTGATGGAATATTATGAGACACTTGGGCCCATATCCCTTTTCACTCGTGCAAGCCAAACCCCACCTCACTTTATGCATGTATATGAATATATGCAAGTTATATCATAGCATCAAGTTCAAACTTTAAGCAAAGACAAAGGTTTTTGGTAGCTTCTTGTACTCAAAGCATGTAAACTTTATACACTTCCTTTCCCATTCACTCTTTTCAGTTAGGATATATAGAAAGTAGTTTTTTCTTTTATGATAATGAGATATGCATATTATGGAAAGAACCAATGAGATTAACAAAAAGATCATCATTGATTAATTGTTTGGAAAATCGACAAAACACGTCTTGTGTGAGTTAATTGTTTCAATCCACACACCTCCGTCTCAATTACCGCACTGTCATAATGTCTCTCAAACATCACCCAACTTCACCAAGTTTGATTCCCATCCATCACTACCGTCACTACCTTCGACGGAATTGCCACGTGGTAATCAAAATTGTCACGAGGGATTATTTTCTATTAATTAATGCCAACTCTCTTTAGAATTTAGTTTTTTTTTCTCTTTATTTCTTGTTGACCCGTGTTGTAATTACACTTGAGGTCTCTCGACTTCGAAATTTCGTTTATTTATCCTCGGATTTTGAATTTCCTTTCGAAATGCCCTCGTTTATGTGTAAATCGATCAGGTCCCTCAAATTTATGATTATTTTTCTGTTAGTCCTCAAATTTTACTTTTCATTTAATTTTGTCCTTCCAAAATTTGTATTATAGGTCATTGCATTCAAACGCGTATAACGTTTGATGTATACCTTCGAATCGCACTCCATTTTTTGCTTTGAACTCCAAATTAAGCAATCTTTCTAATAGTATATCATATGCTCATTTTTTAGACATGCATTTAATTTTTTTTTTGTATTGTAGATACTTGTTTTGTGGTATGTTGTGTACAAACTTATAATTTCACCCCTTATTGTGATTAACGTATTGAATAATGAATTTCTTATGTAGTTGAGGTTGTAACTTACCATTTAGCATTTTAAGGAATTTCAAGTATACGTGCGTTATATTTTTATTTTTTTTTATGATATTTCTGATTTTTTACTAGAAACTTTAAGAACATAAGATAAATAAATATTATTGATAAAATGTAGTCTTGTGTGATAAATTAATAAAAACTTTAAAATGTGTCAGTGTATTGAAATTTGAAAATACTAGAAATAATAGAAAATTAATTTATGAGATTGATAGAGATAAAAGATAATTTTTTTTTAGATGAAACAGTAACTAACTAAAATTATAATTTTGAAGAATTATAAATGACATATAAAGTGTTAAATGATGTAAAATATAGGGCTCGATGTATTATTTTTAATTAGAGGTACGTACTTTGGTCATTTTATTTATTTATAATGACATATTTGTAAATATTTTTACATTTTAGTGCAAAATGATTTTTGATTACAAATAAATAAATTGTAGTGTAATTTTTTAAATATGGTATGGAAATTGTAAATACACCCTAATATATGCAATATGCTGCTGATGTATTTTATAATCTTTCCTATTTGTTTCAATTTTTTTTGGCGAAAAAAGAGGTAAGAGACAAAGTATGCCTTTAGCATATAATACTGAACAATGCTAATATTTACGAGAGTATAATATAAAAGGTAGGTAATGACCTAAACAACATTTTTAAGGTATACTTTTGATACAAATAGCACATCACCTTTTTTTCTTTTTATTATTTTTTTAATATTACTCTTAAGGACTTAAAGTTATACCTTTATTCGTTTCCAATAAAATCAATCTTTTTTTTGAATGACTACTTTTTCTGTCTTCTTAAGTCCACGTTTAAAGATTTTAAAATATGTACAAATGAGATGAAGAAATTATTCTCATGACATTTGTATCTTTCCAACTCGAAATCACATGCTTTCACTTCGATTCAATTTTTTTTTTTGCGATTTGTGGTTATGATACCTTTGCAAAAATGGAGACACCGCCCAGCCTATCCATGCAATTCTTTTCCATGTGTGGGGGGCTATAGAGATGCCAAAATCTTGGTTACAAAGAACATGGAATCTATTTCCTTCAACTTCTGAATTTCGACAGAGGAGAAGAACAACAAGTCTTTGAGGGCATGTTTCATATGTTTAATTGGAGAATATTGTACAGTATGTGGACAAGAATTTACCTAATTTTTACTTTTTAATCATGTCCAATACTAAATTGACAGATGAGGATGTTAAGATTCGGGGTTCCATTTTAAAAGGTCGACCTTATTAAGAGGAATAATCCAAATCCTTATAAAATGGTTTATGTTTTACATCTTTATTCAATGTGGGATTTCATCCTTTAACATGCCTCCTCAAGATGGTGGCTCGTTTAAGCAGACCAATCTTGAAATTTGTGTACTCATTTTTTGAGTCTTAATCGGATCTAATTGCTCGTTGAAGCTTAATGGGCTCTAATATCATTTTAAGATTTGAGATTCTAATTTTCATCTTAAAAGATCAACCTTATTAAGAGGAGTACATTAAACCCTTATAAATTGATTTATGTTTTACATTTTTATTAGATATGAGATTTCATCACTTAACAGAGGAAACGCAAGTTTCAAGTTTGCTTCAATCAAGTTGATGAAGCAAAAATTGACTGAATAATAGAGAAATACTTGCATATTTCTTTTTCTAGGTCGTGTTTAGTTCAATATATCTGATGCTGTAAAAAATCCTAACCTTGACGTGGCAGGATCTGATGATACTTGATTGCTGGAAAAGATCAATGAATTCGCCTTAGATGACCAGCAAAAAAGGCGAGGAGGATTCTCCCCGTCGCCCCTCCGGTGTGAGAGTCAGTTTTCTGGAGAAAAATAGAGGGAGAATATTTAACTGGAAAACGTAGAGAATAATGAATGATGATTTGTTATCAAAAGAACTGTATTTATAGGGCTGAAAAGCCCATAACCTCTTTTGGTTAAAGAAGGAGTCCTTTTGACATGAACTTACCTTTTATAAAGAATTCCATTATTACAAGGA
Source organism: Ligustrum vulgare (assembly GCA_963555705.1). NCBI lineage: Eukaryota > Viridiplantae > Streptophyta > Magnoliopsida > Lamiales > Oleaceae > Ligustrum > Ligustrum vulgare. The sequence continues at coordinate 4,445,436 of OY743176.1, read as the reverse complement.
GTGATTTCCCCCTTTTCAGGAGGTTCCCTCGCGGGTTATGACCTCTTTGTTCCTTTTAGGGGCCCAAGAAGGAAGGTCACTTGGCAAGGCCCATTAACGAAGAACACCTAAAGTCCCGTTTGTGGAGGGCTAACTAGCGTGAAGTGATCGGGTTAGGCTGGCCACGCAACATGTCACGAATGAAGAATTTGATGAGGCCGGGCATGCCCGACCTCCTATGACGATTAGCTCGGGCTCTCATTCTGACCTGAGAAAAATTATACCTGATAAATTAATGAGGCCGGGAAACAGACTGGTAGAGCAATAGGGCCGACCATGTTATCGAGATGGACCGAGCTATTGTATTCAAAAATCATAGGCCCACATTGAGATGATGAGAAAATGGTCCTATCAATAGCAAATGTGTTATTACTTATTAGTACCTCGGCAGGTCACCTCTTCTTAGCAAATATGGGGGCGCTATTGTGAGAAAAAACATGTCGATGTCTTACCATTTGCTAATAAGATGTGACGTGTATGATGTGTCGGGTGCTAAAAATGTATTGAAGAGACAGTCAAGGGGGGCAAGAATATTGAAATTGATAAGTAGTTTTTACTTTCCTTTCAAAACGGCAAGAGAATTCAATTTCTAGTAGAAACTTGACATGCATTGTCAACCAAAACTCTCCTCCCATTTAGATAGTTGCAAATTTTGAGATTACTACAGAGAACTTGTTGAGATTTAACCTTACATCAAAATAGGTGAATATAAATGCAATAAATAAAAGAGAAATTGTTAATCTAATTGGCTTCATTTGGTGTGATTATGGCTCAGTTACATGCATGGTGATTGGATTTGGTGAGAGGTTTTTGATTTTGTGTGTGTTCTCACCCTTTAGATGGCGTTAGATGTGTTCCTTTGTGAGATGTGTATATAATAGGTGCTTTAGAAGTGAAGGGATAGCTGGTAATGTTGAGACTAGATGCTTGAGAGTGTATTTGGTGACATACTTGGGGATATGTGGGTTTGACATTTAGATCAGGAGAGGTGAGGTTGTTAAATGTTTTTATTATATTCTATCTATGAGGATCTCGATTAGGTGGAGGACATTCCTATCATCTCTAGGTGAGGTGGAAACTTGAGGTTTAACTTCTTTGAGAGAGAAGTAAGGTAGTGATAGAGGTACATCCATTATCTCAAGATCTTAGGTAGTTTACCAGTTAGACATGATGGTTGAGTAATCTAGTGAGCATTGATGGAGATGAGAGGAGAGCTACATCGATTTTTTTGGAAAGGGTGATTGTGGTTATATGGATAATTTTGGTTATATCTTTTTTTGGGAGTCATTTTGCATCTGTTGCATGTGCTGACTATTTGATTAACTTGAAGTTCTTTATGTGAATTTGTGGAAAAGATTTATGTTGTTTGTTCTATGATATGCTCTCATCGTATGTGTGAAGTCATCTATCACTTCGTGTTATTATATGCTCTTGAATGACTCATATGTGAATGTAATTTGTTTACATTGTCTTTAGAAAGCATGCATTATTTTGTCTAAAGTGGTGTTACTTGCTAATGTGATATAAATGCATAGTTTGACTACTATGATTTATTTGTACTTGGGTTTGACCTTGGCCCTTGGTGAGTACTATTAGCAAGTATGAGATATGTTTCAAAGTTGAAACATTGGTAAAGGTACATTGAGTTCTAATTTGTTAGGAACTGTTTTGTACAACTAATAAACTCCGTGTTTTGTTGTTGTATTATTGCTTGAAACCAATGTGGAGGTTTGTTGAGATTTTTTGTACCAATCAAATTGGGGGCTATGATGTTAATTGGGTGAGATTATAATTCATAGACTTTTTGTAGCCAAAAGATGGAATGTTATTTATGTAACTCGTCACCACGGATTGGTAGCCCAATTACAAAGATATGCTAGAAATTTTAATAGCCCAATTGGAGAAAAATGGGCTTTTCCTAGTTACTTATTGGACTAGTTTAAGTCGACACAATTGCTTGTTTACCCTAATCTATATTGTTACCTATTTGAGTGATGCCAAATCTTTGTTAGGGTTGTGGAATTAGCACGTGAAACTTGAGCCTCCTTCATTGTGCAAAACTTGGCTGTTGTTAGTGTTTTCTTCGTGAATCAACATCCTGTGTAGAAATTGAGAGATACTGACATATTAGTATAGAAATATGGTTAAGCCTTTGTTCTTGCTTCTTCTTAGTGAAGTGCACTGTCATTCTTCATGGTTGATTTCTCGAGTCTTGTTCTTCATTCCTTTGGTTGGTGATTACTTAGTACAACCTTGTTATTGCTTCTTCTTCGTAAAGTTCACTATTGTTCTTCGTGGTTGATCACTTAAGTCTTGTTTTTATTTCATAACAAGGAAAAAAAAGGAGGGAGGGAAAATACCTGACATCCTGTAAATGGTAAAGAGACAAAACACTCAGTTTCTAAATTGCGAGGCTATGAAAAATAATAAATACAAGGAGTAAGTGCAAAAAAATTAATGATACTCATGGGGCATGATCCTCATATTATGCTCATAGTGATACATAAAGTGAGTCCTATATCGTGACCTTCTCGATTGAAAACGATCATAGAACTCTAAATAGTCGGGGTCCTGTTGGGGTCACTTAGCGATGAATGGCAGTTGAGGTTCTGGTTGGGGTCACTCAATAATGAATGATCTCACCAGATGAAAAGAGACCGTCCTAGTGAAGGACCACTAGTGGACGGGTGAAAAGCAAGTGCCTCATATTTCAATGGATGTGTGACTACTGCATTCGACGCTCGTCTTAGAGTTAAGTTTGACTCTCTGATGGAAGGTATGGAGGCCTCAACAACCTTTATGCAATATCCTAAACCCATGTCATCCATGTCATTCTGAATCTGTTCCTGCGCCTTATCTATATTAAGAATATGGATAGGTACAGGTGGAGAATATTGAATCTCTATGCGGTTGGAATTTGAACCCCCACCAAAAAGTTTGATAACCAAGTCTTCAATAGAAAATTTTATTGTAAATCCAACTTTCATGCCATGTTGTTTCTTGAAATGATCTATGAACATAAACTTGATCCCAGACTTTGTTAAACCAAGCTCAATAAACATTCCATGAGCCAGGGCTTGTGGTATTGTCCTTGAATCGCTCTGTACGCTGTAACCTGGCCCCTTTGTAGATTGGGTACCCTCTATAGATTCCACCAAAGGAGGATTAGTGATATGGGTAAAGGGAGCTTCACTAGTAGGCATTGGAGGCGACTCAATAACTGTAGGAAACATTGGTGTCACCTCTAAGGAAACATCTGGTATAGTCTCTGTAGAAGTAGTATTGGGAATCAGAAGCCCAACATTCTTATCATTTTCGTACTGCCTAGGAGAGATAATATGACTCGCTCCTCTATTATTTAACCCGTTATCAAGTTCAATAGAGTTATCCTTATTTGTAGATTCATTCAAAATTTCAAATTGGTTGCTTACCTTATTAACAACAATCACCTTATCACTTGCCTTATCTCCAACAACCAAAATTTTATCTCTTTCCTAATCCCCAACATTCAAATCGTTGATCGGAGATGGAAAAAGTGCAAACGCCCAACTGTTTTTCAGCATGAACCCAGACATATATATGTCCAGATTCATTACGACATGGACAAAAGGTTGTCCGGATTCGACCTCTAGTCTACTATCCAAACTCTGGGAAGATTTTCCACGAGTATGCTCCATCCCAACAACTAAATGAGGAATAACAGTATCCCTATCATGATCACCACCAAGATTCACGTCATTATCTCCCTTATTAGCATTCACATGGCCAATTTGTATCGAATTTGAATTTTCAATAATTTTTTCTTACCCTTGATTTTCGATATATAACATTATCTCCATCAATTGGTCTCCACATAACTTTGGAAGTGTTCCCTTGATCTTGTACCATCATCAATGACTTAACCCCCAAGGTAGAGTTAGTTGTGCCTGGAATTGAAGTAGAAGCTGCCCCTTTTTCAATATTATTTAAAATGATCCTATTCTTTTCCATTCCATTATTAACCATGATTTGATCCCCTTTGCTTGACCACATGTGACATCACCAATTGCCGTCGTCCCATCACCGATAACCACCACTGTAGCATCATTATCGTTTTGAATCTTAAAAAGAGTTTGAGTGTGGCCAATGTGTTTACAAAGATTACAAAATTTTGGTATGTATTCATGTTCCACTTGTTGCCAAAAACCAAATTCCTTACCACAATCTTCATAAGCAACCCAAATGAATTTAGGAAAATCTTTGCAAAGATCAACATCAATGCATAAATGAGCAACACTAGGTTGCATTCTACTTGTCGTGGCCTCATCCATTCTCAATGGCCTTCCAATCGAACTAGCAAGATAGAGCAAGGCTGATTTTCTAAAAGGAAAATGGGAAAGGTAACCCAAACGGGAGCAATAGAGGTCTCTACTTCTGGGTGAAGATGAATAGACCACTAAAAAATTCTCATTGGTAAATTATCAAGAATTGGTTTTAACCATAACTTCATGCAATCCTCCTCTTTAACAAATTGGATAAGAATATGCTTACCATCAATATGCCCAATATTTTAATCTCTAATAAAACTTAAAGATGAAAATAATTGAAGTACTATTGCATACTTTGGCCGGTCGTGAGAAAACTTATCCAGAAGTGTAAACTTGAAAGGATTGGACAAAATTTTCACTTCTTCTTCCTTGTATATGATGGCTAACTTTCCTTCATTTTTTTTGGGGGGGGGGGGGGGGGGAGGGCTTGCACAATAGGATGATAGTCCATTGTGAGAATTGAAGCAAAATATTTCTTGTTGTTCCTTTGAACATCGTAGGGCAAGATGGTGTTTTTGGTTGATGTTTGGGGAGGAGTATTGGCCCGGTGGTGGTGGAGGAAGCGGTGGGGTCGGGTGTTTTTTGAGTTGGCGTAGGGGGAGTGATTGAGTGAGAATTTTTCTAGAGAGAAGGCAGAGAAAAAAATTCTAGAGCGAGCTTTTTTTTTCTGTGGGGTGGTTGATGGATTCTTCTTTGTCGCTTCGATTGGTGATTGCTCAATACAATCTTTGTGGTTGTACAAATTTTCAAAAAGTGATGCTGCACGTTGTGGTTATGGATCGATTTTTTGAGCCAAAATAAATAGGAAAAATCAAATACATTTGAAACTTAGTTTTCTTTACTGTTTGAATTTGATTTCTTTGTTTTAATTCGATCCAACTCTTTGATTTGTTTGATTTGTAGGTTGAATTAATGCATCAGAGAATTGAATGGGGAATGTTCCTTAGAATAGTTCCAGTCAACCAATTTTATTTTATTAGTATGGGAGACAAATGAGTTATTTGAATCTGGACAAATATTGGATAATCAGAAGATGCCGATCCTTCCTTGAAGACATGGGATGTCGAATTACTCGATGAACAAAAATGCACCACATATGATGCTGTAAAAAATCATAATCTTGACGTGGCAGGATCTGATGATGTTTGATTGCTGAAAAAGATGAATGAATTCTCCTTGAATGACCTGCAAAAAAGCCGAGGAGAAATCTCTCCGTCACCCCTTCGGTGTGAGAATTAGTATTTTGGAGAAAAGTAGAGAGAGAAAATTGAACTGAAAAATGTAAAGAATAATGAATGAATAATATGTGATCAAAGGAACTGTATTTATAGGGCTGAAAAGCCCATAACCTTTTTTGGTTAAAGAAGGAGTCATTTTGACATAAACTTACCTTTTATGAAGAGTTCTATTATTACAAGAATTAGTTTTCCCCTTTTCAGAAGGTTCCTTCGTTGGTTATGATTTCTTTGTTCCTTTGAGGGGCCCAAGAAGTGGGGCCATTGACAAGGCCCATAAACGAAGAATATTTTTAAAATATCGCGGGCACTGTTCTCCTTGTCCTGATGTGGTCGGGATAGATCGACCTTGACATTTTAAAGGAAACCAATATCAATAAGATCGGGTAATACCGGCCTTTCGATACAAGGCTCGGGCAACGAAGTCCCTCTTGAAGAATCTATATTCCTTAGGAAGATCCGGTCCGTTAAGCTAATGACACATGTCCGATCTTTAGAATGTGTTTGGTGGCTGTGAGGAGTCCGGGCATATAGGCCGGTCTTATGACCAAGATGGGCTGACCTGTGATCTCTCAAACCTTTAGTCCATCCTTGTCACTCGAAATTGTACCGATCATATTTGAATTAAAAAGTTCCATTCCTAATATCTTAGCAAAGAGGCCTATAATTCATTGCCACAAGATTTAAACAGAATTTATGGCAAGAATTGGATTTTCATCAGCACATAAACATGGAATCATTAATGCGATCTATCTAGCCATCTTTATTTGTTTTAGACTCCGATCAACTGGCTTGCAAATTTATATATTTTTTGTTACTTTTAAGGTGAAATTTGTGGTTAAAAAATGATTTTGAAAAATGAGTGTTATAACTATCCTATCACTTACTTTTTCATCACCCAATAAATATATGTCACATCACAATATCAACTAAAAATGTCCATTATTAATATTTCCTTAGAATTACTGATAAGTGTATTTTATACACTTATTTGTATGTCTAAATTAGGTGTAATTATTGTCGTTTTGGAATATTTGCTATTTAATTTGTGTTTATCGTTTACTTTTCAGAAAATATCCCAAAAGATGAAAAATGATGAAATCAATGGAAAAATGACACAATTTGATGTTAATTGGAGCTAAATTGGACAAGTGAGGAGTTTGTGACAACAACCGGGAAACATGCGTGGTGCCAAAGTGAAGAAATCAAATGTTGGAGGAACGAATTGAAGGATATGAGAGCTTAAATGGGCAAATCAAGAAGAAGATAAAGTTTGGGGACTAAATTGCAACAATTAAAAGTTGAGGATTGAAGGTACAATTAAAAGTCAGGGACTAAATTGTACAACTGAGAAAAGAGGAAGTCGCGATCGCGAGATGGTGTAAATTCTTAACCCGAGAGTTTTTAACTTCTACCACGCGATCGCCAGAGGTTCTACCACGCGATCGCGCGGTTGTCCAACTAGGCCGCAAATCAGATTTTTCTCGCGATTTTTAACAGGCTTTAGGCTTTTTGACCTAGGTTTTCTCCAAAACCTATATATACAACATAAGAGACACGAAAATCAGACTTTTGCCTCTCCAAAGAACGAGCCACAATCGAGAAATCAACATCAAATTCTTGGGGAATCAAGCATCGCAAAGGGGCGTGAATTGAAGATAATTGATAAGTGTATTTTATACACTTATTGGTATGTCTAAATTAGGTGTAACTATTGTCGTTTTGGAATATTTTCTATTTAATTTGTGTTTATCGTTTACTTTTCAGAAAATATCCCAAAAGATGAAGAATGATGAAATTAATGGAAAAATGACACGATTGGATGTTAATTGGAGCTAAATTGGACAAGTGAGGAGTTTGTGACGTCAACCAGAAACATGCTTGGTGCTAAAGTGACTGAATCAGAGGTTGGAGTAGGGGTGTAAACGGTTCGGTTTGGGCGGTTTTTGATAAATTTTCAAACCAAACCATTTAAAACGGTTTGACATTTTTCCAACCCAAACCAAACCATTTAATTTCCTAAATCAAACCAAACCAAACCATTTTTTGCGGTTTGGTGCGGGTTCAAACCACGGTTTGCAAACAAAATTAATCAAAAAAACTTTTCAAACCACGGCTAGTCACAAAAATCATGTAAAATCATGTTAAGAGGCTTTTCGCTAGCATAACATAGTAACATAATGTGTTAAAGCTCATAGATAAGTTACACATTAATTAGGAACCAAATATCACGAAGATTATTGTCGAAAAGAAACTAGGTTTGGATTAGCAAAAATGTGTTTCAAATTTAGAATTGGGTTTAATTTTTTTACTGAATCTAGAAAATAGTGAAAAGAATAAAATGCCTTGAACTTAATCACATTCCTAAGCCTTCATTCAAAATGAAGGTAGAATCAAAATGTTTTAAATATCCATTGTCCACAACAATATAGTATGACGACAGTACAAAGAATTTTTCCCAACAAAATGACAAATTATACAAGAATCAAAATGACAAAAATGGATTTTGCGGGTTGGCGGTTTGAAACGGGTTTTGAAAAGTGAAACCTAAACCAAACCATTTCAAAGCGGTTTGGTTTGGGTCAAAACCAAAACGTTGACGGGTCCGCGTGGACCCGAACCAACGGTTTCAAAATTGCGGTTTCAATTCGGTTTAGCGGGTTGGCGGTTTAAATATTACAGCCCTAGGTTGGAGGACCTAATTGAATAAATTAAGAGTTTAAATGGGCAAATCGAGAAGAAGATAAAGTTTGGGGACTAAAGTGGAACAATCGGAAGTTGAGGACTGAAGGTGCAATTAAAAGTCAGGGACCAACTTACACAGCCGGAAGAATGATGAAGTCGCGATCGCTGGATGTGTACCAAGCGATCGCGAGATGCTGCAAAATCTTAACCCGAGAGTTTTAGGGTCAAGCACGCGATCGCTAGTGTGTGAACCACGCGATCGCGTGGCTTTCCGGCTGGGCCGACTGTGGGCTTTTTCTCGCGATTTTTATCAGACCTTTGCCTCTCCATAGAACGAGCCACAATCGAGAAATCAACATCAAATTCTTGGGGAATCAAGCATCGCAAAGGCGCGTGAATTGGAAACAATTGAAGAATTGATAATTGGTGCAATCTTTCCATTCTTTATATTGTTTTTCAATGAACGTTTATTTTTACTGTTTTTTTTATTTCATGATGATGTGTAACTAATTTTAACGTTAGGATGAACGATGTAGCCTAGTTAATTATTTTAATGCCACATTCCTTGTTTTAACGCTTTAATGCATGTGTTGATTTATTATTGCGTTTAATGCGTGAATGAACTGGCCACTTATTCATGATTTCATGTGTTATTTCCATAATCCGAAAGGTGAGTTAATAACATAGATCTAGGTAATAAATCCGGTAATTGAACGAGAGATAGAGATATACTCTTGTAATTATTGCGGTCGTGTGTGAATTCTTGTGTGTAATGCATTTAGTTAAGGAATATTCGGACCCGCTGTAGAGATACAAGGTTGACTTATTTAGGTAGGATTGATTTAAACTCGAGAGAGGAATCTCAATTAAAATTAGTGAATTCGACCGAACACACAAATAGGAAATAAAACCGGAATTGGAATTGATTTAATTAGCTAGGTGAAATCGTGAATCCCAACCACTTTACAATCATTTAAAAAAAAAAAAACAAAACAATTTCACAATTTAATTATTTAATTCATCTTCTTAGTTTTAATTTAAAACCACAAATTCTATTTCGTCTGTTCAAATAAAATTAGAACTAAAACATTTCGGTACTTAGTAAACAGTCCTCGTGGGAACGATAATCCGGACTCTAAGGTCCACTTTATTACTTGATTGCGATATCGTACACTTGCGATCTCAAATTGCACAAAAATGAAGAATCAAAACTTGGTGCAAGATTTCCATTCTTTATATTATTTTTAATGAACGTTAATTTTTATTATTATTGTTCTTTATTGATGATGTGTAACTAAATTCTATGTTGGGATGAACGATGTAACCTAGTTATATTATTTTAATTCCAAATTCCGTTGTTTTAATGTTTAGTTGCATGTATTGATTTATTATTGTTCTTAATGCTTGAATTGCTTGATCACCAGTTCATGATATATTGAATTATTTCCATAATCCGAGAGGCGAGTTAATAATTTAGAACATGGTAATAAATCCGATAATTGAACGAAGGATAGAGATATACTTTTGTTATTATTGCGGTCGTGTGTGAATTCTTGTATTTATTGCATCTAGATAAGGAATATTCAGACCCGCTGTAGAGATACATGGTTGACTTATGTAGGTAGAATTGATTTAAACTCGAGAGAGGAATTTTAATATAAATTAGTGAATTCGACCGAGTACATAATTAGGAAATAAAACATGGAATTTGAGTTAATTTAATTGGTTAGGTGAAATCGTGAATCCCAACTATTTTACAATCGTTTTTAAAAACAAAACAAATTCTCCAATTTTAAATTCTTTAGTTTAATTCTTTAGTTTTAGTTTAAAACCTCAAATTCATTTGTTCGTTCAAATAAAGTGTAGAACTAAAATATTTCGGTAATTAATAGCAGTCCTCGTGGGACGATAATCCGGACTCTTAGGTCCACTTTATTACTTCTCACGACCCGTGCACTTGCGGGGATATCTCGTATCGCGAGATATTAGTGAACAAGTTTTTGGCGCCGTTACCGGGGACTGTTAATTAATATCGATACTCATTAGTTCTTATTTTACTTTGAACTTTATTTTGCGTATTTTTATTTTTATATTACTTTTCAGTTTTTGCTTTTAATTTTTGTTTTCTTTAATTTATGTTAAGAAGGACTGATAAGTGTTATATTCACGTTTATTTTATGCACTTATACCCTTGAATATACCATAATGTGATTCTATCTAAGTATTATTAATGCATTTTATGTTTTATGTTGTACATGCGTTGCTTGGGGAATGACAATATTATGATAGGGCACAACCGAACCTGAGAACTAGGATTCTTTATTATTTGATTTTTATTCCAGCTATTTTACATCTTCATCTGATTATTTAGATTAATTGCAATTTTCAAACTAAAACCCCCCCTTATAATTCTAATTGACATGGCATTAAATTAGTTCCCGTTCCTCGTGGGATCGACCCTTGCTTCCGCTATCACATTTAAATTTGAGTTTTGGCAAGTAAGGAAATTTAATTAATTCTTGGTGCATCGCGACGCGCACCAAGTTTTTGGCGCCGTTGCCGGGGAACGGTTAACCAATTTTCTGTTTAATCAATTAGAATTTTATTTTTTGCATTTTTATTTATTTATTTTTATTTTCGGTTTAATTAAAAAAAAAATTGAAATTCCGAAAATTTTATTTATTTATTTATATGCATAAAACTCGATCCACTAATCCTGAATATTTTTTATTTGATCCAGAAATCGAGCGAACTTTTCGACAGCGAAGAAAGGAAGCACTAGAACAAATGGCAGCTCATAACCTCAACAACAGGACACTTAAACAATTGGCCACTCCAGATGTCGCTCAACAGCTACTCTGTATCACTTTTCCGACAGTGGAGGAGGGAAAAACTTTTGAACTCAAATCTGGACTCATTCACTTGTTGCCAACTTTTCGAGGACATGCTGGTGAAGACCCTTACAGGCATCTCAAGGAATTCCACGTGGTTTGTGACAGTATGAGACCCACTGGTATTACCGAGGAACAAATTAAAATGAGGGCCTTTCCATTCTCGTTAAAGGATGCCGCTACTGATTGGCTATACTGTTTACCATCCGGATCAGTCACCACCTGGAATGACATGAAGAGGCTATTTTTGGAAAAATATTTTCCTGCATCTCGGGCTGGAACAATCCGGAAGGAAATTTGCGGGGTTCGTCAAAACAATGGTGAATCGCTGTATGAATATTGGGAGCGCTTCAAGAAGCTCATCTCGAGCTGCCCCCATCATCAAATCAGCGAACAACTACTGGTGCAATATTTCTACGAAGGACTACTACCAATGGACAGAAGTATGATAGATGCCGCAAGTGGAGGTGCCTTAATGGACAAAACACCGGAACAGGCTCGGGCTTTGATTTCCAACATGGCTGAAAACACTCAGCAATTTAACCCAACTCGAGACATGCAAGTTCGCCGCGTGAACGAGTTAAGTAGTTCCAATATATTTGAACTAACAAATCTCGTTAAACAACTTGCTGTAGGAAGTGCACAACAAGTCAAAGCATGCGGGATATGTGCTAACTTCGGACATGCAACGGATACATGTCCGGTGTTGCAAGAGGAGAATGGTGAACAGGTAAAGGCTGCAGAAGGGTTTCCATTTCAAAAACAACAATACAATCCGTACTCAAACACTTACAATCCTGGCTGGAGGGACCACCCGAACTTGAGCTATGGGAATAACAAACCTCCGGGTTTCGTCTCCAACAAGCCTCAAGGAAATTTTCAACAACAAGGAAATTTCCATCCACAGGGACAATATCAGCAAAAGCCACAATCATCAGGTATGTCTCTCGAAGAAATGATGAAAACTTTGGCCACTAACACTCTACAATTTCAACAGGATACCAAATCCAGCATTCAAAACCTGGAAAATCAAATGAGTCAAATGGCCACAGCTATCAACAGACTGGAAGCACAAACAGGAGGAAAGTTGCCATCTCAACCCGAGGTGAATCCGAAGAATGTAAGTGCAATTACTCTTCGAAGTGGAAAAGAAATTGAGGCGCCACAATCAAAGCCAACCGCGAGTGAAGAGGAGGAGGTTGAAGAAAAAGAAGTCGAAAAGAAAAACAGCATTCCACAAAACTCTCAGGTAAAAACCTGTAAGACCGCTTTTCAATTTTACGTGCAATTTTAAGTTTCGCTCAATATTTATGTTACTGTGATTATAGATTATAAAATTGTGATATTTAATGACTATAATTCGAATTATTTTGCAGTGGAAGAACTTGGACGCCGGCTCGATCAATGTACCAATTTGAAAGATTTTAAATTGGTTATTTAAATTATTTACGTGCAATTCTATGTAATTAATTGTTTTATTGCCTAAGCATGTTATTTCTATTTTATTATGCCAATTTGAATCTTGGGGGGAAAGTTTAGTGTCAATCGAGGGTAAATAGAACTTATAGACTTACTTAAACAAAAGAGGAGATTTTAGGGACTGATTTGCAAATTCCAAAAGATTAAAAACCTTAACCCTAACCTAATTAACCCCTCACTCCGCTCTCTATCTGGTCTCTCTCTAACCTCGCTCTCGGTCCCCGCCTCGCTCTCCCTCTCGCTCTCTCCTTCCTCGCGCAGCCGGCCACCAGCACCACCACCACCACCACCGTGCACCTCCCTCTCACCGTAAGCCCTTTTTCCCCTTCCCCTCGCACACGAAACCGGACACACACACACGAAAACCGAACGCACACACGCAGTTTCACACACACCCCCGCTCACACACATACACATACACAATTTCTTATGTTTAATTGTATGTATATATTGATGTATATAGGAATTAATGTAAGTATATATGTATTTTCTTCACAATTTTCAGATTTTAATTTTGTTTGATTTTCGAATTTAACCATAAATTAAGGGTTTAGTGATGTTTATGATTGTGAGTATTGATGTATGAGAATGTATATATTATTGTGTATGTATATATGGAATTGAAGTATATGTATATTTTGTATGTTTCTGTGTGTGTGTAATCAATATATATGTATATATTGATGTATATGTGTAAGTTTCTGTGTATATATATGTATGTAGGTGTGTGTACTTTCCAGAATTTTTATGGAAAAAAAATAAAAATAAAAATAAAAATAAAAATTTATTTCTTTAGTGAAATTTCTAGCTTAATTGCAGTTGTATTGTAAATTTCAGATTTTGATTAATGCATATAAATGTATGTATAGATTGTGTTATAAATCTAATTTATGAAAGTGGTAGCTTAGTTAACTATTTGGTTAAAAGTTTGAATTATAATAATAATCTTCTTCAGATTTGAGAATTTCGAATTTATGAAATTATTAATCGTTTAAACATTTACTTTTGGGTTAAAAACTTTATGATTTCCAAATTTAAGAGTTTATCTGGAACTTTAAGTTGGAATTTCAATTTTAGGTTTTATTAATGCAGTTGTTTTGATTAATTTTAGTTAAATTGAGACTTTGATTACAATCTTACATTCTTATGCATTTTAGGGATTTAGAATGTAATGTTTTGGGAATTGGAAGCATGAAAGACTCTTTCTTGTTTTATGTGCTTTAACCTAAACATAAGATCACATTGAAGTTTTAACTTTGGTTAAGAGTTTTAAATATGAATTAGAACTAAAAGTTATATTTTATGCAATGAATGATTATAGACTTTTGGTACATTGACGACACGGGCAGTCGAAGCTCCTCCACTTGCAAATTCAGATAACGGTAAATGCTAAGGACATCAAGTAAGTAAACTTCCCCCTACTTTCATCAAAGTTGAATGTTAATGTGGAATTAATGTGCTTAATTGACATTCGTGTTAATTATGGAATTTTAATGCTTTTGGTCTACCATATGCAATTATGTGTAGTTAAGGAAATGTTCAAGCATGCACGTTACATGTCATTGCATCATCAAGCATGCATTGGCATCGACATGGGAAAGTCAAATGTTTTAATGAAAGGAATGTGTCAAAGTGCAATTTTTGTCAAAAATTATGTATCCCAAGTTTTTGAAAGAATGGGTGTACTTCTATGTCATGAAAGATGCGAGTGGGAAATGGGGCACGGGGGACCGGCGTACCCGAATGTAATGAGCCGCTTTGCGGTGGAATGAAGTGAATGAGCCGCTTTGCGGTGGAATGAATGTAATGAGCCGCTTTGCGGTGGAATGAAGTGAATGAGCCGCTTTGTGGTGGAAATGCGCATGTTAATCTGGTTCCAAATAAGAATTGCCCACTGTTATCTGATTGACTAGAAGATACACCAAGTGAGCTCACGAAGGAAATGAAGTGAAAGTTTTGAAATGAAATAAAAGTTCGAAAAGTTTGAAAGTTTTGGAAAGTAAAGTAAATGGGGATACATATATGAAATTTTTAAAGCATTCATGTCATAAGCATGCATTCATGCATACAGTTTACTTACTGAGCTTTAGCTCACCCCATTCCCTCCCCAATATTTCAGGTGATGAAAGTTAGATGAGACGAGGAGAGCATTTGGTGGCAGACTCAGGCTATACCTGCTTTAAATTCTTGGAAATAAAGTTAAATTAGAATTTGATTAAGTTCTAAGAAATTATTTCTTAATTCATTTATTTTGATAATTGTTTCGGTTGAAATTAGTTTAAATGAGTTATGGCATTTTTAATATTGGTTCTATTACCACTTATTTCACTTAATTGTAGCTTATTGATATAAAATGTTGTGTTGAGGAGTTTGGGGATTGAATTTGAAATAGTATGGTGATGTTGGAGTTTGAAGTAGAATTGGGGTTGTATGTTGAATATTGGATTTTTGTTTGAGTTGAGTTTTATGTTGTAAAATGGTTTTGATGTCTCTCTATAGGTTGGTTAAGTCCAATTTATAGAGGAGACTCTGCCGAAATTTTGTAAAATCTTTATAATAGTAAATGAAACGTTTAAATGTTTTAAACGATTATTTCCGCATATAATGTGAATGGAAGTTAACACGCCTAGGTTTTAGACTCTTCAACTTGGGGTGTTACAAAACCGAACCTATTGTGAATGCGAAACTAACTCCACCGCCTTTTCCGAGTAGGTTAGCGAAGGCGACTAAGGAAAGCAAGGAGAAGGAAATTCTGGAAATGTTCAGGAAAGTGGAAATCAACATTCCACTGTTGGATGCAATCAAGCAAGTGCCCCGATACGCGAAGTTCTTAAAGGAGCTGTGCACCAACAAACGGAAGTTGATGGGAAATGAAATGGTAAGAATGGGGGAAAATGTGTCAGCACTCTTCCAAAGGAAACTGCCCCCAAAATGCAAGGATCCAGGTATGTTCACTATACCATGCCAAATAGGTAACACTAAACTGGATCGTGCATTAATAGATTTAGGTGCATCTATAAATGTAATGCCTAGGTCTACATACAATGCATTAAAACTTGCTAATATGACTGAGACTAATGTTATAATTCAACTAGCCGATCGTTCTAATGCTTATCCTGACGGGGTAGTTGAAGACATTCTAGTGCAAGTAGGCGGGTTAGTATTTCCCGCAGATTTTTATGTATTGGACATGAATGATGACCACTGCCCCAACTCTACTCCTATTTTGTTAGGTAGACCATTTTTGAAAACATCTAAAACTAAGATAGATGTTAGTAGTGGCACACTCTCCATGGAATTTGATAATAAAATTGTTCAATTCAATATTTATGATTCCGTGAAAATTTTTGATGATGATCCTGTTTATTCTGTTAATGTGAATGACTCATTAGTACAAGAAGTTCTCGATATTGGTGGAAAGGATTGTCCAAAGTCTCCGAAATCAGGTAAAATCTCGTCCATCTCATTACCAATTTCTGATGAAAAACCTCTACCCCCTATTTTGCAGGCACTAATGAAGAGCACGAAAAGGAGATTGAACTTTGGGAATCCACCTAATCCCGGTTGAATGAGAAAGGACTCAGTCGAGCCAACGACTGTAAACAAAGGCGCTGCTCGGGAGGCAACCCGAGAGGGGAGTTTCTTTACCTCCTCAACTTTTTATTTTTTTATTTTCGTGTTTTCATTTTTTGGTTAATTTTAGTTTAATTAGTCATATAAAAAATAAAAATAAATAAAAAATAAAAAATTTAAATAAATACAAGGCAACTTCCATTTCAACCAAATCATTTCCCATCTTCTCGCGCAATCTCTTCCAACCCACAATCATAATTTCAAGGATTCTCCTTTGTATCACATATCAATTCCATTTTCTTCTTCGCAAGAATTTAAGATGCTGGAACTGATGCAGGCCTTCCAGACTCAGCTGAATGCTATGCTGGAAGATCAGCAACTCATGCTGGAAGAGCAGAGAGCCCTTCGGGAGGAGATTCGACAATTGCAGAAACCCCGGAACGATCAACCGCCACATTAGTCCGAGGGAGTTTCCTTTTCTTTTTCCCCTTTATTGTTTTACTTTTCAATGAGGACATTGTATTGTCTAAGTGTGGGGGGGAATTGAATTGACTATAAGCTTATTGTTTTTTATTTTCTTTCTGTAATCGAATCGTTATAATTCATTTTGAGCCAGCATCCTTTTTAGCTTTGTTCTCTACTTGTGTCACATATCTATGCACTTAGGCACTTTGATAGGAAGCAGCCCACTTTTGGTGCAATTTCTTGAAAAATCATTGCATAATTGGATATAAATTGAGCACATAGAGATCATCTCGTCCAAAACTTCACAAATAGGTTGAAAATGAAAAGTGAAATTGTCAAATATCTACAACCTAATCAACCCAACCTACAATAGACAGATTACCCTTTCATATATAACCTTGAATGTCCCAATTATTATACCTTTGTGAGTAGTAATGGTTTGAATACTTTTAACCGTTATCCTCGACCAATGGACTTAGAATTGGAATGAAGATCGAGCAATGACCCATAACTCATAATTGGATGGGAGGAACACATATAATCCGTAATTTGTGAGCTTTTGAGCCTATGAGCTACTTTTACTCTTTATAT
Organism: Ligustrum vulgare; assembly: GCA_963555705.1. NCBI lineage: Eukaryota > Viridiplantae > Streptophyta > Magnoliopsida > Lamiales > Oleaceae > Ligustrum > Ligustrum vulgare. The sequence continues at coordinate 4,428,171 of OY743176.1, read as the reverse complement.
TAAGCTCTATTTTTTGATGTGTGTCCTGCATGGTTGGGTTATGCTTGGATGTGCTTTCTTGTGCATACCGTTGTAGCTTCTTGATTCAAGTGCAAATTATAGCAAAGGCAATAGGTTAAGCCAAATTTGACTTTCTAAAAGAGCCTACCTTACTACATAAACCATTAGAAGCCCGTTTGAGCCTTAGCCTTTCTTTGAAATTTCATGCCACACTACAAGCCACGAATACCCTTTCTTTCGCATTATCTCTGTTTTGATTTGAACCCATAGAGAAGGGATTCGCAAGCTTTTGTTGATTGAGGATTGTGCTATGGTCTAAGTTCAAGAAGTTGAAATGGTTATCTTGTGTTGAGCATTGGTTGTGAAATGGATTGAATTCAGGGGATTGAAATTCCATCTTGTGATTGAGAAAAAAAAAAGTGTATTCTATACGAAAAAAAAAAAAGAGAAAAAAAGGGGTTTAGTCAAGGAATTTATTGGTTGAGAAAGTCAAACACTCAACTTGTGAAAAAAAAAAAAAAAAAAAGAGAAAAAAAAGCAAGAACGAGATTCAAGTGTAAATAAAGTTGGGTAGTGGGAAACAATGAAGATCATATTAAGGGAGAAGGAAGTAATGTTATCTTGAATTGACTTAGTTTGCGAAATTCCTTCTCGACTTAGCCTAAATATATCCTTTTATCCTACCTGACCCGAAGCCCCGTTACAACCAAATAAAGACCTTCGCTTTGCACTTGTGTTATTGTTGGCTCCGGTTATGACAGTTAGGCAATCTGTGGTACGGACTTATCCATGCAGAGAACTGAGCGAAAAATTCAACACCTTATACACTTTGTGCGAAGAGAGGAACATCTTGTGAGGGTGTTAACTCCCATTACATTTACTTATGAGTGGTTTGAATTGCTTGGTCTAGGGTTGGTGGTATGAATGTGGTCAGGGGTACTGTGTTGACTGAATTCACATCATGAACAACTCGGTTTACGAAACTGATTTCTTCTGGAATTGGGCGAAACTATTATCTTTGTAGTCACTCATAAATGATTGGGAGGTGAGTGCTCACGAGAGGTGAAAGGAAACGAGCCATGATTGGGATGGGAAATAAAAGGCGTTGCATCTCTAGCACACACTAACACAAGCCGATCATGCAATGGAACAAATTTTTTGTTAAGGAAAAGTGGGTTGCAACCTCAAGTCTCTAAATTGTATTATGTGGTTTGAGTCCTATTTCTTTCTTGTTGAATCTTTGTTCGAGGACGAACAATGGTTCAAGTGTGTGGGGATTTGATAAGTGTTATATTCACGTTTATTTTATGCACTTATACCCTTGAATATACCATAATGTGATTCTATCTAAGTATTATTAATGCATTTTATGTTTTATGTTGTATAGGATCCTAAAAGAGGAGAAAAGAAGAAAAAAAAGGACCAAATTGCACTAAAAACTGAAGTTTGGGGACTTAGGTGCAAATACCTTTACGGCCGCAAGCAAAAATCTTCACGGCCGTAAGTGCATGATTGAAACAGACAAAATTAAGCAGAAAAGATGTTACGGCCGTAAGAAACATCTTTACGGCCGTAACCTTCAAAGAGTGAAAAATGTGCAGAAAAGATGTTACGGACGTAAAGGGACATGTCACGGCCGTAACCTTCAAAAGATACAAAATCAGCAGAGACTCAATCACGGCCGTAAAAGAATCTTTACGGCCGTAAATCTTAAAGTCAAAAATTTCCTTATTTCCATTCTTTCCATAATTTTGGATTTCTTGCTCCCAAAGCTAGGGCACGAAAATTGAAGTTATAAATAGGGAAGTTCATGACAAGAAAATGAGAATTATTTTTGAGAACCACCAATATCAAGGTTTGAAGAGAAGAAATTCGGGGCTAAATCAAGGTGAATCAAGACAATATTTTTGGGGAGTTCTTCATGGCAATGCGTGGCTAGTCTTCTCAACCTAGCTCAAGGGGGATGTTGTGTTCATATTATTCTATTATTCATTCCTCAAACTCGTAACGTAGTTCTTGTTTTTACGTTTTATTTATTGGATTTATCATGAACATTAATTTCGTCAAGACAATGTATTAATTGATTGAGGCCTTGTCTTTTAATTATTGTGTTGATGTTTGCTAATTTGGGCAATTGGATTCGTATTTGTCTTGTTATCCAAATCATAGTAGCAATTGGTAATTTTATATTTCCATATGAAAATCCAATCTAGATTAATCAATTCGAGCATATGTAATTGATAATTTAGTTCACCTAATTCTTCTTGTTTTCACATAGTTAATGAATTAAATCTAGAGAGCTTATTCTATGTTGTTCATTCACTCTAAATTGATTGGAGAACTAATTCTAATTGATTATTATTAAGGAAGAATTGGATTAATTAGAGCCTTTTGATTATTCCGGGTGATAAATAAAGCAAAGGAAATAGTACATGCGTTGCTTGGGGAATGACAATATTATGATAGGGCACAACCGAACCTGAGAACTAGGATTCTTTATTATTTGATTTTTATTCCAGCTATTTTACATCTTCATCTGATTATTTAGATTAATTGCAATTTTCAAACTAAAAACCCCCCTTATAATTCTAATTGACATGGCATTAAATTAGTTCCCGTTCCTCGTGGGATCGACCCTTGCTTCCGCTATCACATTTAAATTTGAGTTTTGGCAAGTAAGGAAATTTAATTAATTCTTGGTGCATCGCGACGCGCACCAAGGACTAAGTCATTTGATTTGCTTCCTTTTGATACAGAAATTGAACGCACTTTTCGACAGAGGCGTAGACAACAGTTGGAAACGAATCAACAAACAGACTTAGCCATGGCAGATGATAGAATTCAAGATAATCAGGGAAATCAACAAAATCTGCCAGCAGCTGTAAATGGACAGCAACAAAATTATGGAAGGCGCGTTTTGCGAGACTACATGATTCCTCCTGTGGGGAACATTGGAACATGCATAGTACCTCCTGCAATCCAAGCTAACAATTTTGAGATCAAAACCTCTTTGATCTCACTGATCCAAAACTCATGTGTTTTCCATGGATTGCCGACTGAAGATCCTCATGCACATCTTCGATCCTTTTTGGAATTGTGTGAAATGCAGTGCATGAATGGAGTTTCAGATGATGCTGTGAAATTGAAGTTATTTTCATTCTCTTTGGCAGACAAAGCTAAAGCTTGGTTCTACACTTTGCCCCTACATACAATCACGACTTTTGAAATTATGAGTCAGAAACTTGTAGATAAATTTTTCCCACCTGGCCGCATGTCAAAGCTAAGGCGTGAGATTTTATCATTCTGTCAACAGCCTGGGGAATCAATTTTTGAGGCTTGGGAAAGGTTCAACGAGCTCATCAGACAGTGTCCTACACATGGAATCGCTGATTGGATACTAGTTCAAACATTCTACAATGGGCTGACAAATGAAAACAAGAAGTACGCCGACTCAGCAGCTGGAGGATCAGTAATGGATATGACATATGAAGAAGCTTCTGAGATTTTTGAGAAGATGGCTGCGAATAGTTACCAGTGGTACTCAGATAGATCTACACCAAAGTCTGGAGGAATTGTTGCAGTTAATGAGATTACAGCATTAAATGCTAAGCTGGATGCCTTAACAAGGAAAATCGACAGTATGGGTGTGCAGCCAGTGAATTCAGTTCATACAACTTTGTGTGATTTTTGTTTTAAAAATCACGCGATAAATTTCTGCCCACTCCAACAAAATCAATCAAACCCAGAGCAAGTCAATTTCATGGGCAACAGGGTGGTCCTTATTCACAAACCTACAACCCAGAATGGAAGAACCACCCCAACTTCTCCTGGTCTAATAATCAAAATGTTCAGCATCCGCCTGGATTTCAGCAACAGCAACAATCTCAGAAAAACATATCCGAAAACATAGAAGTGTTAATTCAGCTGGTCAAGAGTCAGAATGGTGAGATAATGAATCAAGCTGCTGAAATAAAAAATTTGAAAAAACAGATGGGAGAGCTGGCAGCAAGCAGTTCAATAAGGCAGCCTGGACAGTTACCAAGCAACACTGAAATGAACCCTCGTGAGCATGTTAATGCAATAACAACCAGAAGCGGGGTTCAGTTATCTGAAGTGACTGCAGAGGAATATGAAAAGCAGAAGAACCAAAAGAAAGATGAGGTGGAAGAGGAAAAAGGTGAAAAAGAACAGAGGTCGACTCCTGAAGTTCAAGAAAAAGTCGAAGAAGAAGTTCGAGTTCGACCACCAGTCAAAGCTTATGTGCCCCCAGTTCCTTATCCATAACGATTGATAAAGCATAAGTTGGAGCAACAGTTTGGAAACTTTTTGGAAATATTCAAGAAACTGCACATAAATATTCATTTTGCCGAAGCCTTGGCCCAAATGCCCCTCTACTTAAAGTTTATGAAGGAGATGCTGTCAAACAAAAGAAAGTTGGTTGATTTTGAGGCAGTAGCACTGAGTGAGGAGTGCAGCGCCATACTTCAAAAGAAATTACCACAAAAATTGATCGATCTAGGGAGTTTCTCTATCCTTGCACTATTGGTAATTTCACTTTTGATAATGTATTGTGTGACTTAGGGGTTAGTGTTAACCTAATGCCTTTGTCTGTATACAGGAAACTTGGTTTGGGAGAGCCTAAACCAACAAATATCACACTAAAGCTTGCTAACAGGTCTATACAGTATTCATATGGGATAGTGGAGAACGTGATTGTGAAAGTGGACAAGTTCTTCTTTCCAGTTGACTTTGTGATCCTTGATATGGAGGAGGACTCTCAGATGTCCCTGATATTTTGAAGACCATTTCTTGTTACAGGGCGAGCTCTCATAGACATCAAAAAAGGGGAAATCATTTTTCGAGTCGAGCATGAACAAGTCAGTTTCAGCATCAAGCCAAGACAGGATCTCGAATATTTAAAGGAAAGTTGCTTCAAAGTGGAAGGAGTAATTCAGAAAGCAGAAGAAAATGAGAAGCAAGGGATTAAGTTCGAGAGAGGAATTTCAAGTTAAATTAGTGAATTCGACCGAATGCATAATTAGGAAATAAAACATGGAATTGGAGTTAATTTAATTAGTTAGGTGAAATCGGGATTCCCAACTACTTTACAATCGTATTTAATAACAAAAGTAATTTCGCAATTTTATTTCTTTAATTTAATTCTTTAGTTGTAGTTAACAATCTCAAACAAATTCGCCCGTTCAAATAGAGTTAGGAACTAACACATTTCGGTACTTAATAGCAGTCTTCGTGGGACGATAATCCGAACTCTTAGGTCCACTTTATTACTTCTCACGACCCGTACACTTGCGGGAATATCTCGCATCGCGAGATATTAGTGAACAATTACTCATATAGAATTTGGGCCTATTTGGGAATAGAATGGCCCATTAGGGCATGTGAACAACTTAAAACAGGAAAAAGAATTTACGTTGAAAGAAGGAAAGTCCCAGCGTAAATTGTGGGCAAAAATATGGCAGAATATTGATGCAAATTTCCTTTTATATTTTTGTGATTCTATTTCAACATGGAAACATTCTTGAACACAAATTCTACATATTTAGGAATTATCTTTATCAATAAATATGTGCGTTGAGAAGCAGTGACGAATCTAGAAAATCAATCCAGTACGAGCATATTTATTCCCGCACTATCGGACACTACAAGATAAGAGGAAAAAAATTTCAACACCAAAATTATAAAGTAATTTTTTTTTTTTTTTTACTGATCCAGCCTAAGCGGCCAAACGCCCTAGCCGAGAGCTGGATCCGTCCCTGTGAGAAGTCAATTAATTGTACATCAGAGATTGTCATATTATGACCAAATAGAGACAAAATTGTGAGCTTTATTTTTGTATTTTTTGCAACTTCTTATAGGATAATTCAAAGGGGGTTAACTTGTGGTTAGATGCACTTCTTCATTATTCTTTTCTATGTGGTTTGTAAGATTGGATAAGTGTGTGAGAAATTCTATATAATTGGAACAATTTATTATATAGTGAAAAATTTTTTGGTGATTCGAAATTTTTGCATTGTTATTTATTTTCTTGTTTACTTATTATTACTTTGAACATCAAAAAGATCTGTGGATTAAAGAAAAAGGAATCAATGTGTAATTCTCAACAAAAAATAGTTCTAGAAATCGTGTTGTTTATAAATGAGTAATAATTCTATTACAGAACGGAGGGTTAGATTTTTTATTTCTACATTTGACAGATAATGAGATTTATTGGCGTGCCAATACTATTGTGTTGACATTTGATAAGGTTGTGAAATCTTGTATACAGATTGTGGATTAATAGTGGAGAATTCTGGGTAGATTATTGGCAGGACATTCTCTGGAAGTGCTACGTCTTGCTACGAGAACTTTTAGAGGAAATTCTTGTATAAGAACATCAGCAAAAATGCAGCAAAACGAGCCCTTACTAAAAATTGGGAGGATTTCTAAGTTAAAAGTTGGTGTGCCAATTGTGCATATTTCTGATAATTCGTTCATTGTTATATATATGTATTGGAAAAAATCCAAACCAACATGATGCAAACCACGTAGCAATTGTAGCTACGCAACCCACAAATTATTGGAATCGACCCAAGAACGTCAAAGAATCACGATTTCGAGATTGACTCAAATTAATTAAACCAAGCAACCAACACAATCAATAGATATGCTGACCTCTTGATCACAATGAAAGTAAATCTCACCCAAGATTTGAACAAACAAGAATTAAACTCGCAAGTTCGGATTTTATTCAATAAAGAATAAGGCTTGAAAGCAAATTGCCCTCAATAATAATATCAAAATTGTGTCGAATAATGAAAATTACATCCCTATAAATAGGATCAAAATCTAGGTTAAGAGTTTTAATTAAATTAGGAAACAAATTGCTAAAAATAAGGAAATAAATAAAAACCTAAATTTTACGCGTATAGTTACTTACGACCGTGACTAATTCCCTTACGGCCGTAAGACTCTTTCTGTTTCACCATTACGATCGTGAGACTTTATTTACGGCCGTAAGTCTCAATTCTGAAATTCTTGTTTTCCACCCGAGGCCTAATTACGGCCGTGATAAATATACGTTACGGCCGTAAGTCCAAGTTTCTTAAAAATCACAATTTTCATCAGTTGACTTATTACGGCCGTATCCTACAAACCTTACGGCCGTAATTATGGAATCTTCACAATTTTCTTTGACGGCTTGAATGAGGTTGATCCACTCGTCGTTTTGGCTAGACCCCAACATGAAACTTGCTTTTTTTGATGACACAGACATTGTTTTGGCCATTGTTTCTTGAACTAACTTGTCCATTACTTCATTGGCCCTCTTTGTTTGCAATCGAGTCATCGACCCTCCTTTGATTTTCAACGGATCTTTGTGCGGACTTATATTCGTGGTCTGGATCACATCACAACAAATCCATCATTGGCTTAGATAATTGCCCATTATCCCCTCCAGTGTGACAACATCAGATCATGACTCTCCATTGTGTGCACAGACTACAAGTTTGAGGGAGAGATCAAGAATTGGATTTTTAAACCAAGAAGCAAATCAGACTCGATTTCCATGTTGCTCTTGGGTAAATGGTATACTGCAGTATTTTTCAACAATTCAAAAAGCATTTGTAGTATGGGTTTAAACATGGTTATCAGACAGATATTTCATGGAGAAATATACCTAATGGGTACGCACAAGTAAACCCTCGGAGTGACGTGATAGCCTGCAATCCACTGTCAATCAAGTAAACTGCACGAGGCAAGCCTGGTGCGACGATCAAAGGCCTTCGTGCTCACCTACTCCACCAACTCGACCACCCCACGAGGGGCTGTAAGTCACAGTTTGAAGATTTTCCTTGAGGAAGTGTTTGATCCATTTGGTAAAATAAAAGACAAGGTACCGCATAAATTCTGGAGCACAAAGCTTCTGATATTTGCTAGAATGGATAGTGGCCGGTTCTATTTATCAAGCAGATAAAATGCTGCTTGATTTGGATTAGGATACGAGTCTATTCATGTTTGCAAAAATAATCGTGCTTTGTTTTCAAATGAGGTTGCGAAATTGATAAAGGTCAAGAAAGTAAATGGAGAAATAATCGTGTTTTGTTTTCAGACGAGAATTAGGACTTGTTGAAATGAGCAAAGTCTAAATTGGTACGAGAGCAAAGTTGCTTGAATTTTTTGTACTGAATTTCGAAGTGATGGACTAACCTTCATTTTATCACTTAAAAAGTGTTCGTAAAGAAAATCGGAGTCACTTATGCTGTCCAACAAATTCAAGCTTGCACAATTTTGGAGACCTACATCTTGTTGCCACCAACACGTTCAAAATGTTTCTACAGCTAACAATGATATGGATAAAACTATACTTACTAACAAAATCATACTAACAACTTACTAACATAAATAAATACCTATTTTACCCTTTTAGCTAAAAATATAATTAATATCTTATTTCACATATTATCTTATTAAATTTAACACATAATAAATTCTAAAAATTTAATTACTTTAAAATTTTTATTACTTATTTCATAATTAAAAAATATTATGCCTGTTTATGATCCTCATATACTTCACGAAAAAAGAAAAAATTTAATTAGAAGCTTACATGGAGAATATTTAGAATTAGAAAGATTAGGAAGAGACTTAAATACTGATCCTATTGCTATAGAAAAATATAAAGAAATTAAAAGGCTAGTTTTACAACATAATGAATATTTAAGATTAAAAGAAGAAAACTTGATAAGACAAGAAGATAATAGATTTATGGATGAATTTGAAGAAAGATTTTTAAGAAGAGTAAGACAAAGACTATAATATAATTCCGCAAAATAAAAATTTCACTTTTCACGATCCAACTCACAGTGGTATCAGAGCTGGTAGTTATACTTAAAAATATATTTAGAAAAATGTCTAAAAAATTACCAATAATCGAACCTAGAGTATATAATTATAAATCTAAAGATTTACCAAATAATAGTCATTGGCCATTAATAACTGAAACATATGGAAAATTTATACCATTTATACTATTAGGAGAAGGAGGATTTGGAGAACATAAACAATTAAATTGGACAAATTTATTTTTACTAAATAAATTAGGAATAAGTTTAGATAAAACTACAGAACAAAATTTAGAACAAGCAAAAAACCCAGAACAAGTTCAAGAAATTATCAATAATTTGCCATTAGAAATAAGACAAATGATAGAAATAACCAATGATTATAAGGATATAAACAAAAATATACCAACACAAATATTAGAAGTAAAGCAATATGTAAATAACCTATCAAAACAATTAATAACCTTAGAAAACCAAATTAAGCAAATAACTGATAAAATAAATAAAATAGGAAATATGGTAGGAGTATATGAAAACCCAATAGAAATTATAGAGCAAAAAACTATTATAAAACAAATAAATATGATAAGAACAATTAAAGAAGAAGAAATAGGGAAAAATGATTTACATAAAAGAATAGATAATATACAACAAAATATTGGAATTATAAATCAAAATATAACAAAAATATATGATGAAATGGAAAAAAGAAAACCTAAAAGAATAATAACTGACAAAGAATTTAAAGCTATCAATAGATTAGGAATAAATATGATTACTGAATAAATAGAAAAATTTATGGAAAATCCTAAAAAAGAAGGTGAAGAAGATTACATAACAGAAGAAGATTATATAGAAAAATTTAAAAATCTTAAAATAGAAGAAATTAATATGAATGAACAACAAAGAGCTTTAATACCAGCAGGACAAAATCCATCAGAATATATACAACAACCAGGAACTAACCAAGTTAAAAAAGAAAATACAAGTAATACTAATCCACAAAATACACCAGAAATCTATATGAATCAAAGACAAAACACAAATTTCAAAACAAATAATTTTATACCACAACAAAAATATTACACCAAGCCAAGTAAAAATTATCCTATAGAATATACACCATGGAGAAGTATGGAAACACAAATTAGTTCAGAAGGAAGATAGATAGATTTAGGATGTGTGCAAGATGTAGATCATGAATTAGAATTATGGATGAAATCTATGGCTATGATGGCCTATACCAAAGAATTGACAGGAAAGCAATTACAATTAATGTTAGAAAATACATTTATAGGAACCACTGCAAGATGGTGGGGAAATTTAACAGAAACTTATATAGGACAAGTTAGAGGAAATGACCAAGATGAAATATGAACTATTTTAAGCAGATATGAAGATGCATTAAAAAGAGAATATACATTAGTAATAGACAGATATACCAAAATTAGCTCAAGACTAAGACATAGATATTTATTAGAAAATCTATCAATATGTGATATGTGTTACTTTAAACAATTTGCATGTGAATTTAGAGAATATTTTGAAAAAGCAGAATATAATCAAGAAACATATGGTATGGAAATTATGAACCAAATATTCTTTAAATTACCAAACCCATGGAATTTAGAATTATTTAAGGACTGGGAAAAATTAGAAATACCATTAAGTAATAATAGTTTAGGAGCAAGAATACAATTTATAGAAATGAGACAACAAGAAAAATGTATGGAAGCAAATAATATGATAAAATTCCATAAAGCAAGTAAAAAATCATTATGCTGTGATAAATTACAATATAAACCAACACAATGGGGATGTCATCTAGAAAGAAAATATAAGAAAAAGAAATATTATAGAAAAGATAAATTTAGAAATAAATTTAATAAATATAAAACACCATATAATAAAACATTTAAAAGGTATAGAGTACCATACAAGAGATATTTAAGGCAAAAACAAAACAAAACTAAAACATACCCTAAAAATCCTAGAAAATGTAAATGCTATTCATGTGGAGAAATAGGACATATATCTCCAGAATGTCCTAAGAAAGATAAAAAGAAAAATATGATGTATATCTCATTAATAGAAAAAGAAAATTATAACTTATTACCTATTGAACAAGAAGAAGAATGGGAAGAAATTCCTGAAGATGAAGAAATTTATGAATTAGAAGAACATGAAGTAATAAATACAATAATGAAATTAGAATCTTCGGAAGAAAGTGAATCTAATGAATCTAGTGAAGAAGAATATTAATATATAAATATGATTAGACAAATTAGTGAAGAAGGTACATCTAAAGAATATGAATATCAATTAGAAGAAAATGAAGAACAACTAAATGAAAGATTAATATTTAATCCTAAAATGTATGAAAAGATCTTAAAATCAAAATTAGATGTAGAACCAAAAGAAATATTTAATTTACCATTTTGGCAGAAAAACAAAGAAATAGCATATGTAGCAAGAAACCATAGTCACCCTATAGACATAAGAGATACTACAGGAAATACATTAATACCCATAACAAATGAAGAAATTATAAGACAAGAAATAAACCTATTGAATCCTGAACTAAAAGGAAAAATAAAGAACATATATTTAGGAGCCGTACAAATTATAGCAAAAGCCTATTTTAGAGAAGGAATAGATACACCTATAGAATTCTATATTATGGATGATAGAATTGTAAGTTCAGTACAAGATGCTCTAATAGGAATTGTAACAGGAAACTTAATGTACCAAAAAGTAAAATTTACAATAAGACCAAATTTCAGCATAAGTATGGGAGAACAAAATAAAAATAAAGCCTTAACATTATATTACAGGTTAAGAGGGATAGATATGGAACCAGGAAGTAAAACTATAAGTTTAACTATTAGAACAATATATGCTTTTACTAGTAAACATGAAGTAAAAATTAAGAATGCTACAAGAACACATATAATAGAACCCATATTTCAGAATTTATTGGAATACAAACCAGCTAAAGAAAATCCAAGAATGACAATACCAGAAGATATAGAAATAGATTTCAATCAAGCTAGAAGATTAATAAATATGGATAAACCACAAATAGAATTTGGAAGAAGATCAATTAGCCTAAGAAGAAATACTAGTACAAGATCATTATCTGAAATAGAAAATAGAAATGATTCAGAAAAACAAATAATGACAAAAATACATAGAAAAATACCAAGAATGAATCTATCTAAAAGAAATGAGACAAAACAATTTGAAGTTATGATAGAAATTAGAATAAATGGAGAATGGAAAGAGCAGAAAGTATTAATAGATACTGGAGCAACTGTATCTCATATAAAAGAAAACATAATAGGAGACTTAGAACTTAAAGTAACGAATAATTCAATTCAAATACAAGATTATTTTGGAAATATTCATCCCATGGATACTTATGTAGAATTACCAATAAGAATAAATAAAAGAAATGAAATAATCATAAACATGTACGTAGAACATACAGGAAAGGTAAATACGGAATTACTATTAGGAACAGACTTCTTAGAGCAAGTAAAACCATATTACATAAAAGATGATAGAATGCTATTAACAATACAAAATGAAAATTTAGTTATACCAAGGTTATTATGAATAAAATACAAGGAGGAAGAGAACATATTTATATACTAACCAAAATGAATTACAATGGATATCTTAGTAGAAATTATCATGCATTGTTTGATACAGGAGCATCATCCTGTTTATTTAAAGAAAATGTATTACCCCCAGAAATGTGGAGTAATAAAAAAGAGTAATACTTGCAGGATTTGATGGAAGCACAAACCTAATAACTAAAGTAGCAAGGAATGTTAAAATACAAATAGGAAAATATGAATTACAAATACCTTATGTATATCAATTTGATGATATGCCAGGGGATATATTATTAGGAAATAACTTCATAAAACAATATTATCCAATAACTATTGATGAAAAAGTTATACTTTTATCTACCCCTTGCCACCATATAGCAATTGCAATAAGAATTAATGATCCTTACTGTAGAGAAAAAATGCCTCATATAGCAGCTCAGCGTTGTGAGGATAGACAAAAATTAACACAAACAACACAATTTATGCCTAATAAAAATAGAATAAATCTAGTACAAGAACATTTTGATCAAATTGTAATAAAAAATATTACAGAAAAATTATTAAAATTATCAGGAGATAATCCTTTGGAAAAATGACACATAAATAAGCCTATGGCAGAAATTATACTAGAAGATGATACTAAGATTATTAGTGTAAAACCAATTAAACATACACCAAAAGAATTACCTGAATTTGAAATGCACATAAAAGAAATGCTAGAAAAGAAATTTATTAGAGAATCTAATAGTAAACATAGTAGTCCAGCCTTCATTGTAATAAAACATTCAGAACAAAAAAGAGGAAAATCTAGAATGGTAATTAATTATAAAAGGTTAAACACTTATACAAAAGAATTAAAATATCCAATACCAAACCAACAGGTATTATTTAATCAAATTAGAGGAAAGAAATATTTCTCTAAATTTGATCTCAAATCAGGATTTTATCATATTATGTTAACTGAAGAATCTAGACATTTAACAGCTTTTACGGTACCACAAGGATTTTATGAATGGAATGTATTAGCTTTTGGATTTAAAAATAGTCCAGGAGAATTCCAAAGGTACATGGATAAAATATTTAAAGATTATTATCATTTTATTATAGTATATATTGATGATGTTCTTATTTACTCTGAAACCAGACAAGACCACTTAAAACATCTAAATATTTTTATAGATATTGTAAGGAATAATGGGATTATATTATCAGCTACAAAAATGGAGATAGCTAAAGAAAAGGTAGAATTTCTGGGATCTATAATAAGACAAGAAGGAATAAAACTCCAAAAACATATTGGTACAAAAATACAAGAATTTGACAATCATATAAAAGATAAAACACAATTACAAAGCTTTTTAGGACTTGTAAATCAGACTAGGAAATATGTACCTAACTTAGCAAAACATTTAATCCCATTACAAAAAAGATTAAAAGGAAAAACTAGATGGACACCATGGTCTAAAGATGAAGAAGAAGAAGTACAAAAAATTAAAGACCTTTGTAAAGATTTACCAGAATTAGAATTACCCAAAAAAGAATGTGATTGGATTATAGAAACCGATGCATGTGAAACAGCATGGGGAGCAGTACTTAAATATATTTATCCAAATGAGGATGAGGAAAGGATTGCACAGTATACTAGTGGCAGTTTTACTCAAACTCAAACTAATTATCATATAAATGAAAAGAATTATTAGCTGTAAAGTTTGCTATTAAAAAATTTGAATTATTTATTGTTACTACAAAATTCAAAATTAGAACAGATAATACACAAGTTGAATATTGGTTAACTAAAGAAATTGATCCAACTATTGCAAATAAAAGGTTAATTAGATGGCAAGTAGAACTTAGTCATTATGATTTTGAAATTATTCATATTAAGGGTACTGACAATGTTATTGCAGATTATTTATCAAGACATGGAAGACATACTTAAGAAAGTAGAAGAAATTAACTTGGCCATGGGTCAAATGAATATCAACTATTCAAATCTATTCAACCATGTGAATACTTGCATGGCGCAGATTGTACAAATTAACAGTGAACTAGTCTTTTACAAGTCAATGGTTAATTCTCTTGAGGAAATGTACAAAGGAGGATCACAATCCTCTCCAGTGAAGAATTTATCTGTAGAACTTCCTATTGAGGAAGAAGTATCTAATGTATCAATTATTGGAAGTTCATCTTCCAAAGCCATTAGCAAAACTATTGAACCATCTAAAGAAACTTTTTTAGAAGCTGCGAAGAAACCAGCAGTCGTAACAAAGGAACTATCAGAAAAGGAGAAAGTTATGAAGAAACTAGAGACATTCTTGAAGTATGTGGAGTATCTAAACAAGAGGACAAAAGAAGGAGAATGGCTAAGGACAATTAGCCATCAAAAAATCAATAAAGCAATTATTTTTCCAGGAGCAGAACCAAGAACAGTCAGGGGACTGTTTGACCAAGGACTTATTCAGTGTATCTACCCTAGCAAGGATATGAAGGAAATATCATTATTACCTAATTCTATCAAGGCAGCAGTGAAAACATATTTTGGAATTACCAAAGCTGAAAAGATCTATGTCAGGATTTACTCAGCCATTCCAGAATTTATTGATGAAGAATTTCTAAGGGCAGAACATATTGTAAAACTCGGAGTAACTAGCAAAGCTATTCTTTCAGAACCAAAAATAAAACCATTTAACAAAGAGGAACAGATAAAAGTTATTCCAGAAAAAAGGGCATTGGGATTTAGAGTAATGTACACTGAATTAAGGGATACCCTTACACAAACTAATGTTTGGGTATATGAATCTAATGATGACAAATTATTGATCTACAGCATTGCAAGAATTAATCAAGTTAATTGTCAATTATAGAAATTAAGAGAATATGCTGAGAATATACTTGTCAGCAATTTGGATCTTAGCAAAGAAGCCTATGAATATCTACATCACTTAATGGAGGTAAAAACGGGTCACAAATGTAATAATTGTGGGGACCTACTCAACTATAATGAAGATGAATCATACCTTGTCTGAACACGAATTATTCAAGGCATGGGGGTTCAGACCCATGTGAAACTTTAGAAAAGCAGCAAAAATTATTGTAACTTTAGCTTTACTTTATCTACTTTAAATCTTAGCCAAGTATGTAAAAGATAGGGAATATTATCTTGTTTCCCAACTTTGCTTTTACCAACTATAAAAGGAGGAGTCTCTCCTCATTGTAAGCATCCGAAAATCATATGAGTTTTCAGCAATAAAAATCTATATTCTCTATCTATTGTCTTTCTTTTCATTCCTAGTTCAAAATTTTCTTTCATCAAACCAATTCAGAAACAGTTAGCAGAAGGTATGAGTAACTAAACTTCACATAGATATATATGAAGCTATAAATAGTTAGTAATACTCTATTTATTTATGAGTCCATAAGTTTATTCTTTATAAAACTTTTGTTAAAAGAGTACATCCAGAGGTAGGAAACGAAACTGGATTGTGCTGAACCTCTTTGAAGTGTTTGTTTAAATATTAAACAGAAAGTGTTGGAGTAAGTCTTTCGAGCATCCTTTAATGCGTAAGTCTTTTGAGCAGCAACGATCTTCTATGAAGATATGTTTAATACTTAAATAAATAACTGAAGAGTATTTGGTCAAAAATCTTTTAAAATCAGATTTACAAAGAAGCGTGATGGACCCATAGATAGAAAGAAGTATTATTGATTATTTATGGTGGATTATATATCGTCTTTTTTATTGATATTATTCAAGTACTGTTATTATAGTCTTAAATTTATCATTTTGCTTATGATATCTCTTGCATATTTTTACATATGTTGAAAATTTGTTTTAACTATTTCTAGAATTAACTATTGGAAGAGGATTTGAATTAATAGCTTAAATTTTAATATTTAGTTTTATAATTTATGAATTCAGAACATTTAATAGAATTAAATCCTTCAGAAGTAAACGACTTTAAGTATTTAAGAGAAGAAACAATTAAACAACTAGAAACTATAAGAGAAGATTTAGGAAGATTTTATGATTTATTAGACTACGCAATAAAAGAACCCACATTCACAGATTTTTCACAATTTACTAGAATTATAGTAAATAGAGAAAGAATAATTAGTGATCTAGAGAAAAAAATTGAAGAATTAAATATAATTATTGAAGAAAAGAGTTTAACATATAATAGTATATATTACGCATTTTATGTAAACAATAAATTTAGAGATATAGACATAACATCAGAAAGTTAAAAGAATTATAACTAGAAGGATAACATAGTAATTAAACATTCAAAATTTTTGTCTTTTAGCCGTTAGTACAACTGTTAGTACAGTTTGTTAGTAATTGTAGCAAGGTCCCAATGATATTATTCCAATAAAAAGTAACTAAAAATAATTTTACCTGACTTGCATCATCTAAAATGTGACTGATATTGTTGTTTTTGTAGTATACTTACTCCTTCGATGAATTCGAATAAATGTAAACTTACAATTGAACTGAAACAAAGTAATCGTGTTTTGTCACTAAAATTTGATATCAAAATTTTAGATGGAAAATGAGATTCAAAGCATAGAATGTTTGCAGTGAAAATGGTGTAATTTCTCTGGTTTAGTGAGACTATTTATTGAATAATTCATGACTATTCAAATCCTCTTCAAAATAGTGGTCACTATTCAGACCGTCCAAAAAATGAACAGACATACATGTTATTCAAACACTACTCCAGCTTATGTTTTGTGAACATGCACTTCTAGAAAACGAAATTACATGGATTAGTGATCACAAAGAAAAGATTAATTTCATTAAGTACCCAAGAATTTGATTCATTACAATTTGGTCCAAAATTCTAAATAAATTTTGTACAAAAAGAATAGATAGAGCAGAAGAACCCGCACCCAAACACGGACCTACTCGTGAACGTGTTGGCCGAGCCATGGCGGCAGCAGCGCGTGAGTGTGGGGTTAGAACCGAACCCAATAGGATGTAGGTCTCTCCCCTTCTAAAGACTATAGGTATCTCTAGCCCATACTCAATTGCCAAACTTCCACAATATAATAAATCATACAGAAGTTTCTTAGCTTTTCTATGTTGGATAAGAGTTTTAACAATATGTTTGATCAAAATTTTCACTTATTTAAAATTTCAAGTGAGTAACTTTGAAATCTATTATTTCATTCAATTCTAAACGGTTTTTGATAAATAAATATATAACGTTTATCATCTCATGAAGTAGAACGTGAATATGCTTAGTCCCGTTAAAATAGAAGTACGAGTCCCACTGAAATTGGAGCTCAAAGTTGACCCATTTCACTTTATTTACAAACCATTTTTCCAATATTATATCTATATCGCTCTTACAAAGAAAAAAAAAAGAGATTTTCTACAATGAGTTGCAATTTAATTTATATAAAGTAAACTATAAGAATTTTGATGAAGAAACTTTTGAGTGACAAATTCGTCATTTTGTATTTTGTTATATATCAAAAATTTCCTTATCTATTTAAAATACATAAAAAGGAAAATATATATATATATATATATATATATATATATATATATATATATATATATATATATATATATATTACCTCCTTTAATTCCTTATCAAAGAAATATATATATATATATATTGATAAATTAATTATTCGTAATTTAGGTTAATTCAAATCAAGGTTAAAAGTAGATGTTCACGTCATTTTTAAGATCATTATTTATTTTTTTTTTATTTTTTTTAAAAAAGATGCGGAATAGTTGACAAAAAAATTGTTGGGTTCAAAAGTGCTGCAATCACAACGTTACGTTTTACTATATAATTATTTTTATCAAATTTAGTTAAAAAAGAGTATAGTTTCAACTTAATCACTCATATCATTTATCATTTGTACAAGACGTGCGCACATTTTCGCTACTAGTATTATTAAAAGATCTCGTTCAACGTATATAGTTTAAATTTATTCATATAATTTTATTTTCTAAAATATTGCAATCATTAGTGCACCACATTAATATATCAATTTTTTTTTTTTAAAAAAAAAAAAAAAAAAACTAATATATCATTCTATTACATAATATAATCGTTATCTTAACAATAAATTTTTGAAAGGGAATATTGTTTTTAATGAACTAACGTATATACTATTATTTAGCTAAATTTTACTCGAAATTTAAGTAGCTGTTCATATTTAACATCATATTTTAGTTGTATGAATTTATAAAGGAATAATTGTATCTGAGGCTCTAAACTTTTTAAATATTTGCAAATTTTACACTAATATTTGTTTTGTTACAAATGTCATCTTATACCTATCTAACTCCTGTAGTGGAGGTCCAAATGCATGAAATTCGTCCAATGAGCTACTAGTTGACAAGAAAAATGAGTTTGACCACATTTTTAATCAATTTAATTAGGGTAAAATTGTAACGTTATAATTTTTTTGGACATAAAATAAGTTAACAGTTAAATTATAAAACGAAATAAAAAAGGAAAGGGAAATAACCATAAATGGATCCAACAACTATAATATTTTGTAAAATAGACTTTGAAACAATAATATTGTGAAAATAGACTTTGACTCTTTAAACTTACTAAAATACCCTTACATATAAAATTTGCAATACAAACCATTCAAGTATAGAAAAACTCCATTTAGGTCCTTAGATAATTCTAAATGATTTTTGTTTATATGATTTTTGTTCGCTCATAGTAACACCCCCTCAACTGGTATCAGAGCCATATGACAGATCTAAAAGATAAATATTATATGACAAAAAATAAAAATAAAAATATAATATATACATCAAGGTTTATAATTATGCATACATTAATATTACTCAATAATTATAAAATAGAAATCCTGAACACTTTAAAAGATTTAGATAAAGATATAAGAAGAGAAATATATGATCTAATAAATTTCGATATAATAAAAGAAGATTTTATCATAAACGAAATATTAGATTTAATCCACGAAGACATACTAGTAGAATTATATAAAGATTATAGAAATGGATTATCATAGAGGAGATCCTTTATTAATCAAATATCTAGACATGAAAATAAATAAAAAATTAGATTTAATAATAGAACAAAGAGGAAATCTATTAGATCAAATGATAGAAGAAAGAAATATAAAAAGAAAAGGATTTCTAAAATTAAAATTTTTAGAAAGTAAAAAAAAAATATTTTAATATAATTCTAAAACAATTACCTAATATACTTATGATAAAAAATAACAAAGAAAAAATCAATATGGAAAGATATGATATAACTGGAGAAATAAAATAATACATAAAAGATTATAGAGCACAACAAAGAAAAACGATGTTAAGACTAATTGAAGAGTTTTGTGAATATAATATAATGATATGTAAAAAAGTAAAATATGATACGGAATTAAGATTAGAAGTTGAGCATACCAGAGGAAGAATTTAATGACGGAATTTCCAGAAATAAAATTTACAAAACAAATAATTGAAAATATTTATCTACCATAGGATCTTACCAAATAAAAGGAGCTAATTCAACAATGTTTCAACCATTAAGCTCATGGGGAGAATCTGATGGATTTCTTAACATGCAATTAAATTAGATAAGTGTTTTTTTATGGCAAACATATAAAAACATAAATTTCCAAGATAAATTAGCTATTGAAGAATTACAACAATTAAATATATATGATATGAATATTAAAAAAAATTACAAAATATTCAAACTAAACTAACAATACAATTTAAAGAATTAAAAGAAATGATAGGAGAAATTAAAAATATAGATGAAGAAATCTTAAAAGAATTTCAAAGAAAATCAAGAGAATTAATTAATTAAGATAAAATTGGAATAATTATAGGAAAAATAGATAAATTAAATGAAAAAATAAGAAAGAATGAAAATGAAAACAATCATATCAATAGAAGAAATAATAAAAAAGATAGAAATAAAAATAGATGATATGTATGACATACTATTTAAGGTACAAAAAACTCAAAAAACAAGAGTATAAAATGTCAATAAGCGAATATATTGAAGATCTAAAAATATTAATAAAATCATTAATAAGTAACGTTCAAGAAGTAAAAAATGAATTAAAAGAAGTAAGAAATGATATAAATATACTAAAACTAGAGATTAGAGAATTCAAAGAAAATAATAAAAGCAAATATAAGAAAATAGACAAAAAACTTATAGAAAAAGAAATATTTAGAATAGGAAAGAAGCATTTTGAACAAGAAAAAATTATAATAGAAGTAGGAAGTATGGATGATGAATTTAGGAGAAACATATTACCAAAAAAACTAGAAGAAGAATTAGAATTATAAAAATCTATAGAAAAAATTTCAGGAAAATTAAAAGATGAAGAAAAACTTGAAAAAGAACAAGACAAAAATGAATGAAGAATTAGATTTGCTTATAGAAAATTTTAACCAGTTAAGCATAGAAAATTTTAATGAATACCAAATTTTAATGAATATTGGATGAGCACCTTACCCAACTCCAATAAGAACTTCCAAACAAGAATTACCAGATCCAGATGAAAGTTATGCACCCTTATATAGTAAACCACATCGACAATATTATGATAAAATTAGAGATAAACAACCACTTAGAGGGAATAAATATAAAGATAGATTTGAACCAAATAATAATTATGACAAACCTATTAATCATGGAGGAACAAAATTAGATCTGGATTGTAAAATAAATACAAAAAAAAGCCTTATTAACTTGGGCAGATTCGATGATACTATTCTTTTTATACAATAAAGATGATACATGGGAAAATACTGATAGAATGATACATTTTTTAGTAGCATCTTTTGAAGGACATGTTAGAAATTGGTGGGAAAGAATAAGTAGTTATACAAAAGCATTAATAAGAAGAAATGTACAGACAGAACTAATAAAATCAGATAGAAAAGGAATAGAAAAGTTAGTAAATTTTATTGCGGACGAATTTTTAGGAGAAAATTGGATAAATAATGCTGAAACAGAATCAATTAGAGAAAAGGATAATGCAAGAGTAAGATTAATAAATTTAACAATATGTGATATGTGTAAAATCAAAGAATACACTTGTGAATTTAAAGAATACTACTATGTCCAATTCTATAGTAATGAAAATCAAGAAATATACAGAGACATGTATTACAATAAATTACTAGGTTCATGGGTAATATACTTTAAAATAGAATTTGAAAAATTCATCAGAGACAACCCTAGAACACATAGAACATTAGGATCAAGAATAAAATTCCTATTCGAAAGATTAGCATATATATGTCAACAAAGACAATTATTAAAGAAATCAGGAAAATTAACTAGAATATGTTGTGAAAATATGGAAAAACCTACACAATGGGGATGTAACCCTGAAAGAAGAAGAAATAATAAAAGGAAATATAAAAATAGAAAGTTTAAAAAATTTAGAAACTTTAAGAAAAGATATATAAAACCTAAAAAAAGGTATTACAAAAGAAGGTATAACCCAAATAAAAAACAGAAAAATAAAACTTATAAAAAAGACAAAAGTCAATATAAATGTTGGAATTGTGGAGAAATGAGGCTTATAAGCCCTGATTGTAAAAAAAAAAAAAAAAGTTAAAATATTACAAAAAGAATATCTAGAAATAGAAAGTGAACTAAGTGAAATATCAGATATTGAAGAATACTATGATCAAGAAGTCTATATAAGTGAAACAGATTTAGAAAGCAATGAAACAGAATCAGAATAAAGAAATAGAAGGAATAGAAACAAATAAGAACATAGATAAACAAGAATATGAAGGAATAGAAGGTTATGGATTAAAAGTAACTTTTGATAATAATAAGTTCAGGAAAATACAAAAATTATCTTTAGATTTGAAAATAGGAAAATGGGAAATATTAGACAGAATATGGAAAAGAGAAAAAGTAGCAATAAATGAATATCATAAAATTGAAAGGGGAATAGATGTTAGAACTACTCAAGGAACACACAAATTAAATCTTTTAACAAAAAATACGGTTACAGAATTATTAACAAAGATCAATAGAAAATAAAGTGAAAAGATCCAATATATTTATTTAGCAGGTATTCAAATAATGTTGAAATCCTTATTTAGAGAAGGATTGGATTCGCCTTTGACTGTAAGTTTACAAATGGAAGAATAATAAATTTAAAAGACAGTCATTTAGGAAGAGAGGAATGAAATCTAGCATATAAGAAACTAATATTTACATGTTATTCAAAATATTGTATATTGTTAAAAGATAGAAACTTTAATGAAGTTTTAGGACTACATTTCAAATTACATAAAAATGATATAATGGAACCAGGAAATAAAATTATGATTATAGAATACAGAACATTGCACACATTTACTAGTTCTAATTATGGAAATATTTATTCTAAAAAACAATATATTGAAATTCATAAAGAATGCAAAGATTTTGGTAAAATTGTGGAACCAGATAAAACAATAAGTTTAGTCCCAAGAAATTATGAACTTACTATAACAAAAAATAAACCAGAAATTATAGAGTCAAGAGAAGAAGAATACCCTAATAATAACATAACATTTGAAGATGGCAGGTTAATTAGAAGATCAACAACTTTACCCAATAGAAAACAATTAGAAGAAACTAGTAATACAAAGGAAATAAAACTTAATAGAAATGTTGGAAATATGAAAATCGAAGGTGAATATTTCAATGGAATAGAACATATAAAAGGATCAAATATATTAATTGACACGGGAGCTAGTGAATGTCATATAACTTCAAATAGAAATAAAGGACTAATATCTCATAGAACTGATCCATATAGATATATAAAATTTGATGGATAAGTACATATGACTGAACTTGAAGTAAATGTACCAATAAAAATAGGAGGAATAAATCTCTTAGTACCATGTCATGTTGATAATAGTATGGTAAATCCTCATGTATTATTAGGAATGAGCTTCCTAGATGGACTAGAAGATTATAGTATAAAACGTGAATGATTATATATAACTCATAAAGGTCAAACTATACTATGCAGAAAAGCTGAATAAATGAATAATCAAATAAGTTTTCTATTAGCTGTTTATATTGAAGTTACTATTGTTGAAACAAATATAACATGTGCATTAATAGACACAGGAAGTGATATAACAATATTTAAAAATTTCTTAATAAAATTATAGAATACTGATGGGAAAATAAAAATAACAGGAGTTACAGGAGAAAGTACCCAAATAATTAACAGTGCTGATAAAATCGAGATAATACTAGGAAGTAAACAAATAGTTGTGAACAAGATATATAATTATAACAAATTAGAATGTGATATATTATTAGGAAATGACTTTATAAACCAATTTCAATATTATAAACAAAATAATTATATGATAATGTTACAAACACCTAGCGGACATTTACTAAAAATACCAAGAGAATTTAGACCTTACAGAGTTCAGCCAACACAGCATGGTGATAAATGGGAGAAAAAATCAATTATACAAAATGAAATAAAAAATAAGAGAATAATGTATAAAAAAGTCTTAAAAATGAACATACAAACATGGAAAAAATCATTGACCAACTAGAAAAAACTTGTGGAGAGAATCCATTATTATTTTGGAAATCACATCATCCAAAAGCTAAAATAGAATTAACAGAAAATGTTATTATAAGAGTTAGACCAATGATGTATACCATACAAGATACAAAAGAATTTAAAACCTAAATAAAAGAATTACTTAACCAAAAATTAATCAGACCTAGTAATGACCCCATAGTAGTCCAGCCTTCATGGTCATGAAACATTCTGAACAAAAAAGAGAAAAAGCTAGAATGTTGATAAATTATAAAGAATTAAACAAATATACTAAATTTGATGGATACTTTTTACCAAATAAAGAGGTACTAATAAATCTTGTAAAATGAAAACAATATTATTCTAAATTTGATTGCAAATCAGGATTTTTGTAAGTAAAAATAGATAAAGATAGTATTCAATATACAACATTTAGTACACCTCAAAGTAAATATGAATGGATGGTTATACCATTTGGTTTAAAAAATGCACCAAAAATATATCAAAGAAGAATGAACAACATATTTAGAAAATTTAATGAATTATTAATTGTCTATGTTGATGATATATTAATATGTTCTAACAATAGAGAAGAATATAGAAACCATTTAATGAAATTTATAAATGAATGCAAAAAAGAAGGAATTGTTCTTTCAAAAAATAAAGCTATAATAGAAAAATAAGAAATTGATTTTCTTGGATTATCAATAGATAAAGAGGGATAAATAAAATTACAAATTCATATATCTAAGAAGATAGAAAGTTTTCCAGAAAAATTAGAATCAAAAGAACAAATACAAAAATTTTTAGAATGTTTAAATTATATAGAAGGATTTATTGAAAATCTATCAAAAAAGAGATATAAAATTCAAATTTTACTCAGAAAAACAAATACCAAAGGATGGAATGATGAACACACAGAAATTGCCAATCACTAAGGCCCTGTTTGATTACACCAAATTTTCCATGGAAAATGGAATATGTTTTCCAATTCCCACTTTTGGTTTGTTTGTTTGACAAAATTTTCCATGTAAAACTTTTTCCGCGGACCCCACTTTTTCTTCCATTTTCCTTGATTTGGTGGAAAAGATTTTCTTTGGGTTTTGGTGGAAAAATATTTTCCATGATAGATGGAAAATGATTTTGGACACGTTTAATCAATTTTGTTGTTGTTAATTGACTTATTTTCTTTCCAAAAAATAACATTATCATCATCAAGTACAAATATATTTAAAAAGTAAAAAAAAAAATTTTTTGATTAAAATAGCAAAAAATTACTTTATTTTCCATGAAAAATAATGTCAATCAAACAACAAAAGTTGGAAAATTCCTTACTTTTTCCACCTAGAAAATTAAACCAATCAAACACATTAAACTTCTAATTCCCAGTAATTCAATTACCTAGAATTCAATTCCCTGGAATTCATTTTCTTTCCACCCAAATTCCACTCTCGCTATCAAACGGACCCTAAAGGAATAATGTAAAATTTTTCCAAAATTAAGATTACCAGATGAAAAAGATAATCTGATAGTTAATACTGATGCCTCGAATAAGTATTGGGTAGCAATATTAAAAACGGATCTTAATAAAATTTGTAGATATTCAAGTGGAACGTTTAACCAAGCAAAAATAAATTATACTACTCATGAGAAAGAATTTTTAGCAATCATAAGGGGAATAAAGAAGTTTTCATTGTTTTTGTTATCTAAGAAATTCATTGTTGAAACTGATAATTTTCAAGTTGCAGGTTTAGTAAAAAATAAGTTACCACCAGAACCTCAATATAGAAGGCTCCATAGATGGCAAGCTTATTTGGCATTTTATAATTTTGATATAGTTCATATTAAAGGTGTCAATAATTATCTTGTGGATTTTTTATGTAGGAATATTGAATTTGCATATGGATAATATCAAAAAATCCTTGATAGACGCTAAAAAATGAATGAATTTCCTCACAGAGGAAGCTGGAGATATAAAGCTTGGAATTGAATAACTTGCAGAAACTCTCCAATGAAGTTTCAAGCAATTGATGGAAATCTCAACATTTCATCACAATTATACTAAATAATTGAGCGATAACATAATTGAGATTGAATCTCAGTTTGAATCGTTAATTACCAAACATGTTATATCAAAAATACAAACATGTACATCTTATGGAAGCAGTGGTGGACCATTGATTAAAAGAGATGAACCAAGTCCCAAAAAAGTTGTTATAAATGAAGTCAGTCCTTGAAAAATCACAATCAATGCCAAAGATGAACATACAAGGATATTCAGAATTTGTGCTGAAGAGGAAGATGATTCCCCCTTTTTACCAAAAGAAAACGAATATAAAACTACTGTTGAAGTTATATATGAACTTCAAGAATGTGATTGTTATTACATTTCGTCTGGAGACCATGTATACCAACGATTGATCGCTACTCAGGGAGGAGATCCCGTCATGACAAAAATGGCAGCTGATTATGGATTTTTGGATCTTATATATCCAGGAAAAGATCTGAAAGAAATTGAAAATTTTGATAATTTACTAAAAGGAGAAATTTCAAAGTTTGCCCAAGGAAGACCCATATATTTAAAATTTTATTCGATCAGTCCTGAAATTGATGGAAGGATATATTTTCCTGCTGAGCATATTATCACGATTGGATATGTTGCTCGCAATTTTTAAATTGAAGTTGTAAAAAATACCAAGCCAGTACCAAACGTTACAAGATCATGGTTTAGATCCCGAAGGGTGTTGGGGATAAAAGTTCTTTACAATATTGCCAAAAACTTGTATGAGAAAAAATTCAAATGCATCTGTGAGTATAATGGATGGACCCTCCTTACTAATGGAGGAAAATAAAAGTCTACAATCTTGTAAGAATATATCAATAAATTTAACACTAATCAAATTCAGGGAAGTTTTGTCACTTTGCAAGAAGCATGCATAGCCAGAAATTGCCTCACATGCTAACAGAATTGATGGACAGATGGAAGACGATTGATAAATCTGATTTGATGGAACAAGACAACACAATGTAGAGGCCATGTGAAGACTGAAAATAGAGGGATGTGTGTCCCTATAATATAGCAATGCGAGGAAATAAAGGGACATGTGTGTCCTTGTAGTAAATGATAGATGGACATGTGTGTCCTTGTATATCCCTGTAGCATTATTCAAATTATTGTGTCCATTACGTAAGCAATGATGTAAGATGTTGCATAATAATACCTCATGAAGTTCTATAAATGGAAGTCTTCTGGCTAGGAAAAGACAGAACTCACTTGAGCACTCAGTTTGTGAGAAAGCCAAGAACTTTTCTGTCTTTGAAAAATTCTCACACCAGCCTTGTATCAATTGTTCGCTCAAAATAGTGTGTACCGCAAGCGCACGGGTCGTGAACAAGTGATAAAGTGGTCTTTTTGAGTCCGGATTTTCGATACCACGAGGAATGTTTACTTTAGATTATACAACTTTAATTAATTTAATTCTAACAATAAAAAGAAATACACAATTAAAAGTTGGTTTTTGAAAATTCTAAATTAAAAAAACTAATTTGAAACCAAATTAAAACAAGGAAAATGAAAGATAAAATTGTTGGGATTCATGATTTCACTTAACTCTTGCTTAAGTAATTTCTCAACACATGCAAATTAATAAATTACTCATTTACAATGTTAGACTCGATTTTCCAAATTTAGCTAATTACCTCTCTCGAGTGAAATTAATATTAATCAATTGGTTAAACCTACTATATCTCTACGTCGATTAAAGCCCAATCAATTCCATTAACTATTTGTGAAAATAATTCAATGGATCATCTAGGGTTTAAGGTATATGATGCGAACCCCTTTGGTGTTTGAACCAAAAATTTTCACAACAATTTTGTATCAGCCAAAGAAAGCTAAAAAGGTAATAAATGAAGAATCTTGACCCAAGTTTAACCCAACCAAAATTCTAAGGAAAGTTAACCCTAGCCCAATGGAGAGATTAAGACAAATACCAAGATTTGTGGAATAAACAACAACAACCAATACACAAGATAAACTCTCAATATACAAGTTGAAGTAATATTCCAAGAAAAGTTACAAGTGAAGAAATGATTTACCTCTCTTAAATGCTCTCAATGGAGTCTTCAATGTCCAAAAAACTAACTAGGGTTTTGAAAGCTTTACAATAGATATACAAAGTGAAAGAAAAGAATTTTGCGAAATTGCACAAAAAACCCCGCATTTACATTCGGGAAACTTTCGGTCGAACAACAGGTCGACCGAAATAGCACTTTCGGTCGTACAAAGCTCAGCCGAACCCTCCTGAGGCTTGCTCCAAAATCCCTGCAGAGTTTCGGTTGACCGGAGTGATTTTCGGTCGACGTTGAGCATCCAAAAATAGGAAATTGATCTCCATCTTGTTTTCTTCCATGTGGACTTGATTTCGGAGCTTGAAAATGAGTCCCGCCATCGACTCTTGGACCTCTTTAGCCTTGGATCTTGTCATAGGCCCCACCGGTATTGTTATCGAGAGTTGACTTGTTAGACTTTGACTCGGTTGACTCCCTTTATTCTCATCAGTATATCTCTATTCTTAACAAGAACCTATAGCATTTGTTATTTGATCTAAAATGCACAATATCTCTCGATTATCATACACTTCACAAAACATATATTTGGTGATCAATCAAACACATGGAATAATCTAAATAACAAACACACGTGAAATAAGCTCAAAATTAATAGACAAACATTAAAATTACTTAAACTAAGTTAAGCTACATCAATCACCCCAACATAAAACAACTAGCCCATTATATAAATATTACACAAAAGATAAGGTTTATGAAAATATATCACAAAATATAGAAATTAAAGATAAAAATACAAGAAAAATGAAATACAACACTTCCCTTAATTTTTGCTCCAAGAATCTTTGAACTTTGTTTTGTATTTCCATTTTACTTTTTGCTTCTTTGACCCAATGGGTGCTAGCAACTTAAAAATTTAACCAAACTACAAACTAAATTACAAATTAAATCAAAAACAAAGAAAAGAAAAGAGATAAATGGGCTAGGGTTTGGTAAAGAAAATTGTATTTTTTTTTTTTTTTGTGTTAAGAAATGAGAGTATTTATACTCCAAAAAATTAGACAAAAATTGGTCCAAAAAATGCGTCCAATTCGAGCCAAACGGAGACTTAATTTAAAATAATAAAAACAGAAAATTAAAATCGAAATTGGATCGAAAATTGCTCACGCGATCACGTGGACCAAGCCCACATGATCGCGTGTATAGATGAAAAAATATCTGCTGACTTTTAATGGGCGCTCAGCGAGCGCCCATTACTGATTAATCAAAGGCATGGGTTTTGCCCATGCCTTTGTTTGTATATAATAATATATATATATATATTTTTTTTCCTTTAAACTATTTGCAGCTCAAGTCCTCATCTTTTGGTTTTCTTCAATTTAGTCCTCGAATTTTGACTTTTATTACAAATATGTCCCTAAATATTTGCAAAGTAGGTCCTCCATCTTTCTAAGATGTTGCAATTGAGTCCCCAAACTTTTGATTTCTTTCAATTAGGCCATTGGACATCAAATTTGCTCATCTTTTAGCTCAATTGCACTCTAATCTTGTCCATTTTCTTTCCAATTGAGATTGTACGTAATTGTACAAGATAAACACAAATTATATGTAGAAATTCGCTCAATTTGTCAATTAAATTGTCGATTTAAAAGCAAAATAAGTGTGTAAAACACACACTTATCATCAATCTTCATATTATCAATATAATTCCGATCGATCTATAAAAATATGATGAGTCTCTAAATTTCTGTCTTCTAAATCCTATCTCCAAAAGAAGATATATTATTGAGAAAACTCCTTACACTTTATCCTAAAATATTCTCCATCTAAAAAGTTATATAGTGAAAGTATCCAGGTTTAGCTAATAACCCGTGAAGGCAGGAAGCCATTGAAGGGTGTGGAGCAGAAACCTATAATCTTGAAGGTCACTAACAATAGGAGAAAAATACAAAGGTACTGAGAATAGTAAAAGATGTTAGTATTCTTAATATATCTATCTTTACGGAATTAGGAGGAAGAAGAGCTTTTAACATGACATAATTCAGGATTATTAAGTTTAATTATCAAAACAGTCCTTATAATGATGAATACCATAGCATAATTGAACATTTATTCATGCATAAACAGTTTACTAGACCCAATAATGAAATAAAAAAGTTATATCATGTTTACATGCCATGTTTGTTAGTTATCTTTCCGACATTAAAAAGAATATTAAGATTAGAAATTACAAAATCAATTATTTATTTTTGGCTTGATAGTGATAATACTGAAATAAATAATGAATTATATTTAGAATATGTGTTTAGTAGTGATAATGTTTATGACCTTGTAATAGATTATGACAGTGATGGAAGAGATGAATATTTCTTTACCAATTTTTGAAAATCTTAATATCATGAATTAAAATAATTATATCATGAAAAAACCCAGAACTAAGAGAGGTCCATATAAAGTTAAAAAGAATATCAAAAGTAAAAAAAAGTATTGAATATGAGAATGAAATTGATAAAATAGGATACCAAGATCAACTCTATGCATCACAAGAGATATTAAAAAGTTTTAAAGAAAATTTGATAGAAAACTTTGCTAGAGGTACTGTAAGATCTATAATGATACAAGATATTCAAAATATAATTGATAAAATAGAAAAGAGAAAGAAAAATATTTCAAAATATAATATACCACTTGAACCAAGTATAGATATTATGGCTGACATAGATATTATCAATTCTCAAACACTGATAGAGTTTGAAAAATTACTTGAAACTTTATAAATTATTTATCCTTGTGTTTATAATGCCAGGATATACTATTGAAGAATTAGACAATTTGTTAGATAGGATAATGGAAAAAATAGATAACATTATATCTCAATTAATAGGTATGGATGAATCATCTGAACAATATTATATACTTTTAGAAAACCATGATCAATACGTTATAGATTATTCTGATATATTACAGCTTAAAATAGATTTAGAAGATAAAATAGTAACAAATACAGTCCAAACCTAAATGTCAGGATATACAATAGAAGGACTAGATAATCTTTTAGAAAAATTGAAAGATAAAATGGAATATATCAAACATCAAATGGAAAATGAAAACATACCTTCTGAAGAATAAAATAAACTTTTAGAAAAATACGAACAATATATTGCAGATTATTGTATTTTACTAGATCAAAGAATGGACTTATACCAAAAAATTTTGTATAATAATTTACCAACCCAATAATTTATGAATACTTCACAAACATCAACATCTAATAACTGTGATTATAAACTATATTTAAATAATAAAGAATTTTAATTTTTATTAACTATAGTTGAAAAATCTAAAAATATACACTATGTTGGACAATCTAAACTAAAAGAGATATACAAAGATATTGACTATGCTATCATAAATAGAATAGAATTTAATTCTGTCGAACCAGCAAAAAATATAAGTACAGTTCATAAAATTATGGAAGAATACGAAGATATAGAGAATGAAGTTTCAGAAGGAATAACGTTAGGATATATAACTAAAAAAGATCATCCTAAATTTTTTGAAAAATTACTACAATATAGAACATTTTTAGAAGAACTTAAAATATTAAAAAATATAAATATAGTCAGAAGCACTGAATTAAGTCAATCTGACTAAGATCGGGGATATATCTTGCAAATTAAACAATCCTTTTCATTAAGAGTAATTTGGGCATTTCAACACAAAGATCTATTTTACTAAAGTTATTATCTACCAAACATATTTAACTAAGAACCCCAAAAGGAAAATAAAATAAAATGAAATGAAAACTTACCCCACCCATCCCACCATTCCCACCTCACCTCACCTCATCCCGTTCGGTGGCAAAAACCCATCTTACCGACTCCATCATCTTCTCTCTTCGTCTCGCTCTCATAAATACACACAAATGTTAGCATCTCTCTCTGAGAAGAACTTGTGAGAAATTTGATGTGAAACAACTTAATTGGGTCCTAAGACTCTTAACCAACTCCAATTCCTCCAATTTGTCGACACAACTCAGTTAATTGAATTTCTCTTATCATTGAAAACCAAAAATCATCCTTCAAATCGATTACATTGAGTACTTGTTTGGTCCAGTGGCGGATCCAGTCGGTGTCGAGTTAGCGCGGCCACGCTAGCTAGAATCCGGCAGATCAGATTTTTAGTTGCATTTTTTTTTTTTTTTTGGGAAAGTTAGATTTGAGAACGATGAATTGGAAGATATCCTCTAATGATTGGTTGCAATTTGGAAGCCACCATTGTTGAAATTACAAAATCTGTAATGAAGATTAAAGAAAGCATCGTCTGCAACATAGTCTTGGGAAAGAAGGAAGCTTTAGGTTTGGGCTTTTTTTTTTTTAATGACTGATTTGGGCTTACGAATTGGTATTATTTGGACCTTATGCGATTTTTTGTTCTTTAATTTCTAGTACTGGTCTTGTGTTACTTGTTTCATCTAATTAAATAATTTCCTTTCTCTTTGAATAGTATGATTATGATATGTAATGCATGATTGTGTGAGTAAATAAAAAATACTCCAAATATTGAATTTGTGAATTGTGAGTATTGAGATTTTGTGAGTATTGAAATTTTGAATTGAGATTTATTGAATAATTGTTTGTTTATTTCTACATTGATTGATTAATTTTAATATTATTTCATTAAATAATATTCACAATCTCGCTACTGCGATCGTTGACGTTATCGTTCAACGGTCAATGGTCAACGCTCTACCTAGATTTCTCGGCTTGATTTGCCACTGGTTTGGTCCCTACTATTTTTTCAAAATTTACTTCGAAATTCATTATCAACCACATATTTCTATGAGACTCACTGCTTTTCACATTTTAAATCAATTTTCAACCACACATTCTTTAAAAGATTCAAAATTTCCAAAAAAATCACTTATACCAAAAAAGCTATGGTTTGAAGCAAATAACCTAATAAAATAAACATAAATAGCCATATAAACAGATAGATAAAAAGAAAGGTCGATATATATAGAGGATTTATGGCTATATAGACTAGTATATAATTATATCCCTAGATTAGGGGTTTGGGATTATTAATATATAAGAGAAAATGTTAGGTGCAAGATTGCAATTTAGGCTCTGTTCGGTAATAATCTAACAATTATAAATTGATTTATTTGTGGTAAATATTATATTGTATTAGTGAATGACAGTTGTTGTAGCGACCAAGAATTTTTACGCGATTAATAATTATTTTAATAGAAAATCGTGTCGCTACTATTTCACCCATTTTTATTAAGTTAACGCCGCGACGTATTCGTATAGCCAAGTCAAGAAATAATCGAGATCGTTCGATTTTAAATTAAATTCCGAAATTCTAAAAATATCTCCATTCTCTTGATTTAAAGTATATTAAGTCCAAGTACTTAATTCAATGTTATCCCAATATTTATTTATACAAAAATTATTTTTATTATTGAAATTAAGAAAATATATGTAAGCATGAGAGGTTCCATTATATATAATAATTATGAGAATCTTAATTTAATAATATGGAAAAGTATATGAATGGTTGATATACTCCATTATATGTAATCATGAAGAGCATAATATTTGTATAAATATGGAAAAGTATATGAATGAATTATATACTCCATTATATGTAATCATGAAGAGCATAATATTTGTATAAATATGGAAAAGTATATGAATGAATTATATACTCCATTATATATAATCATGAAGAGCATAATATTTGTATAAATATGGAAAAGTATATGAATGAATTATATACTCCATTATATATAATCATGAAGAGCATAATATTTGTATAAATATGGAAAAGTATATGAATGATTGATAAGACTCCATTATATGTAATCATGAAGAGCATAATATTTGTATAAATATGGAAAAGTATATGAATGAATTATATACTCCATTATATATAATCATGAAGAGCATATTATTTGTATAAATATGGAAAAGTATATGAATGGTGCTTTACTTTAAGAAAATGATGTGTTAAAATTAATAGAATTGAATGATTATGTTTACAATATGCCAACTTTATACATCTATTTAAACCCATCTCTTTTACACACAACTCTACACATATACACTTATTTCCAATCTCTTGACAAAATCCACAAGTAAGAGAAATTCAAGGTGGTCAAGAAAGTTTTGGTCCATTTACTACTACACTTCATTTTAATCTTTTAAAAGGTAAGTATATCTTATGTTTTTATGAAAAGTAAGTATGTTTTTATGAAAGGTAAATACACCTTATGTTTTTATGAAAAGTAAGTATGTTTTTATGACAAGTAAGTATATCTTATGTTTTTATGAAAAGTAAGTATGTTTTTATGAAAGGTAAATACACCTTATGTTTTTATGAAAAGTAAGTATGTTTTTATGACAAGTAAGTATATCTTATGTTTTTATGAAAAGTAAGTATGTTTTTATGAAAGGTAAATACACCTTATGTTTTTATGAAAAGTAAGTATGTTTTTATGACAAGTAAGTATATCTTATGTTTTTATGAAAAGTAAGTATGTTTTTATGAAAGGTAAATACACCTTATGTTTTTATGAAAAGTAAGTATGTTTTTATGACAAGTAAGTATATCTTATGTTTTTATGAAAAGTAAGTATGTTTTTATGAAAGGTAAATACACCTTATGTTTTTATGAAAAGTAAGTATGTTTTTATGACAAGTAAGTATATCTTATGTTTTTATGAAAAGTAAGTATGTTTTTATGAAAGGTAAATACACCTTATATTTTTATGAAAAGTAAGTATGTTTTTATGACAAGTAAGTATATCTTTATGTTTTTATGAAAATGTTTGGATCATTGCTATGAAATCAATCTCACAAGATTGTTATGGGTTCCATATGATATGTTTATGATTATGCTAAGGGGACCGGAGTTTAGTAGCGATACACATAAGAATTCTTGCCATTTAAGTTCGGTAAAATTCTTGTGTCTCCCTATATTTATGAGTATTTCGATCCTATCCTATGTTATGATGAAAATGATCCGTATGCTTTCAAAAGAAAATTTATGCTTGGTATACTTACTGGGATTTTATAAATCTCACTCTACGATATTTACCATTTTCAGATAATTGAAGGTTCGAGGCGGTCAACATGGAAGTGGCAAAAGTGGTTAAGATTGATGAGATAATTATGTTGAACTTTATGTAAGAAAATTATGTTCTATTTATATTCACAAATAAAATTATGGGATTCTAATTATTCTTTTGAATAATTTTACATTACTATTTAAGTCTCGATAATATGATATGAGTCACTTTTAGTGGCACTCGAATGGTCAAGATTTCGGGTCGTCACAGTTGGTATCAGAGCTAAGAGTTTTAAAAACGATTCTGTAGATTTTTGAAATTTTATTTCTTTAAAAAAAAAAAAAAAAAAATCACTATTCACGTGAACAGTAAAACGACGTGCTATTCATGATGAACAGTGAACGAAATCACTATTCATTAAAAAAAAAAAAATTGAATTTTCACATGTCAAGTATGGTTATGATTTTGAAAAGCATGATGAAATTTGATGTGCGAATTTCAAGGACAAAATTCATTTTAAGCAAGGGAGTTTGTAATGTCCTGAAAATTTTATGGAATATAATTAGTTAGTGATATGATGTTTATATTGATGTCTTTGATAAATTTCTAGAAGTTCGGGGACTAAAGGAAAATAAGATTTGACGATAAATTTTATTTGGGTTAAGTTATTAATTATTGATGGGGAGATAATTACTATATCGATATTGGATTTGTTTTGAAGACTGTGATTAAATAGGAATTATGATTCAAGAAAATGTTGATTTGGATACAACCACATTAAATTATTGTTGATTAAAGGAAAATAAGATTATATGAAATATTTTAACTCATCACTCTACTATGTCACCTTCCACGTTTTGACTCCTCGAACCAGGTATGTTATGTATAATAGAAATTACATGACATTTATGATTATATTGAAGCATGTTAAGTATGAAATATTCATATGTTATGAATCTTTATGTGTTACACATAATATACATGTCAAGTATGATATAAATTGATAGAAGACTCAATTTTTTTTATTCTTTTCAATGTAGAATCATGAGACAGAGAGGATATTTATATGAATTTTGGTGCATATTAAGCTTAGTAAGATTGACTCAATTAGAAATTAAGTTGGGTTGTAACTTTTGCCCAAAATATATGGAATAATATATTAAACAAACAAAATTGATAATGAATGTGTACAATAATTTATCCCTTTATCACTACCTTTGTGTAAAAACAAGGAAAAAACTGTGGATGGTTATTAGTACTTCCTCTTCAAGTTTCAATTTTCGGTTCAATAATTTATCCCTTTATCACTACCTTTGCTTAAAAGCAAGGAAAAACTGTGGATGATTATTGGTACCACTCTTCAAGTTTCAATTCTGAAAAAAAAAAAAAAAAAAAATTCAGAAAGAAAAGAAATAAAGAGAACGGGTGTTGAGCATAATGGGAAAAATATGATTTACGAATGATTTTCAAAATAATCTTTGTCGTCAAGTTTAGAAATGATGAGCCCTAAATGGACTTTGCATAATTGATTTTAGACATGACACTAAGTATGAGAAGTCAACAGAAAGGACTAGATAATATTTTCGAATTATTCATCGTTTAGATTAAACGAGAAATAGAAAGTCAGTTTTATGAA
This sequence comes from Ligustrum vulgare, assembly GCA_963555705.1. Taxonomy (NCBI): domain Eukaryota; kingdom Viridiplantae; phylum Streptophyta; class Magnoliopsida; order Lamiales; family Oleaceae; genus Ligustrum; species Ligustrum vulgare. The sequence goes on along the minus strand of OY743176.1, from coordinate 4,391,376 downwards.
GTTATGATGAGATGTTGAGATTATAAGTGATATGATTTTATTGAGATTTTTATGAGAAGAATTATGAAGTTGGAGATTTAAAGTTTAGGCTCTTAATTATTGAGAAATAAGGACTTGATATGGTGATATTAGAAATTATGATTTGAAATTTCTATGTTGAGGAATTATGAATTGATTTTCTGGAATATTTATCATGATATTGAAGTTTGATGAAATTGTGATCAAATGTACAATTAGTTATTATTGTGAGTTATGAAGTATGCTTACGATTTGGATAAGTCCAAATTTCAAAGGAAAACTGCCTAGAATTTTATCGTTTGGAGTTAAGAGCATAGTATGGTATGCAATCACTAAGAGAATTGAGGTTAGACATACAAGTTCATTTACATCACAAACGAGATTTAGTAGATGATAACAGAGATATTATTATTTTCTCATAAGGAGAACACACAAGAGTCACCCTAGAAAGGAAATACATGAAACACGCAAAAGCAAAAGAAAGCAACATGGGAAATTCCTCAAATTGAGAGATGTGTTTCCGGAGTAGCCGTATCCTACCACCTCTGACCTTTTGAGGAAATAAAGAAACCTTCAAAGAGGTGTGTTTCGAGAGTAAGAATACTCCGTAATCTACCACCTGGAACCTTTGAGGTACACACAAGATTTAAACATTAAGGAAAATCCTAGGAAATTAGAGGGGTGTCTCGAGAGTAAGAATACTCCGTACTCTACCCCCACCTATTCTAAGATTCATAAAGTTAAGTTTACATTAACCGGACTCCATTTTCGCTTGATTCCCCTTCCTTGCGACCAATCTATCTTAACCCCTGCTGGATCTTGTATTGAGATATATGACTGCAGCTTATCCAGTAGTTCATCAATAGTAGGAGCAGAAATAAGAAGCCTTCTGGAAAATGGAGAGATGAATCCCTGTTCCACAGCATAATCAAGAAAGGTTAACAAGCCATCAAAGAAATTGTTAACATTCAAAAGCCCAATAGGCTTAGTATGGAGATCTAGTTGAGCCCATGAGGTAATGTTAAAGATTTCTTCTAAGGTACCAAAACCTCCGGGCAGGGCTATAAAGGCATCAGAACCATATAGCATACAAGTTATGCGTTCATGGATGGATAAGGTTTGAACTTCATGCCCTCGTGTTTTTCCTGCAACATCTACCAAAGGGACAGGTATGACACCGATTACTTTTGATTTCTCTGCAAGAGCAGATTGGGAAACACAACCCATTAGACCACTGCTACCACCCCCATACACAAGAGTGATACCTTTTTCCCCCAGTTTCTTTCCAAGATCTACGGCCGCTTCTAGATAACTGAAGCCTTTCCCCACTTTTGATCCACAAAATACACAAATAGTTTTGATCTGTCGAAGTTTTGGTGCTTCCATCTTTGATAGTATAGAAGAGAAAACTTACGAAGAAGATGTGATTTTGGGATGCCTGAACTATGAAATATGTTTGGCTATTTAAAGACGGAAAAATTTACTGTTTTTGATTGATTCTGAAAAAGTAAAGATTTACTTTTGACAAAATCAGCCTACTTTTGACTATTTTATCAAAGCTTTCATCTTTCGGTGATTTATTTTCCAGCTTTATCAAACCTCGAGAAAGGAAAATATATTTTTACTAACCTTTATCAAAACGCGTGAAAGGAAACAGAAGAATATTTTAAATATGTATCAAGAGATTTACCTTATATCAATGCTGATTTGCCACAACCTCATTGTGTAAAACAGACTGGCAGACAGGATCTTTTGCAGTTATATTTTTGAGACTATAACGATTTTTGTCTTCGTTAAACTGAGCGTATAAGGAGAGAAGTTCACGTTGCACATAACCACTTGGGTGCGTCTCAAGAGTCAGTCGAATATCATCCAAAGGCTCCTTACTCAGTCCACCCTTTATGAAATTGATTTTATCATCCCGATTAGTAGAAGAATATCCTACTGTTTTGCAACGAGTATCACAGTTCCAACGAGCACATTTGTAGCAACCATTCAGCCTTTTTGCTCTTCGTTTCTTTGCGAAGGTGCTTTTGCCTAAACCAGGCATGTGCTTTGGAAATGTCATAGGTAATTCACCAGATAATCGAACTTTTGCTTCGATCAACCAGCGAACATCTTCTGGAATACCATGAGCCATCAGCAACCTCAACCTTTCGAGCCTAATTCGATAAATTTTTCTCAGATCATTCATAGGAAGATTGGAATAATACTTGCGAATGTTTGAAAGGATGATATCCATTTTTGATGGATCTAACCTCTTCCCAACATGATCTATTTAAAGGTATAAAGGAACTAAGTGGATCCATCTGATATTGATTCCAGCAAGAAAGCGCGGAATAGAATAATGAAAAGAAGAGACAAGAATTAATGCGCTGTTTAATTTTATCGATAAAGGAAGATTTGATGATAAGATTTTGAGATACAGAATATTTTCTTGGATTTGGTACTGATATTTTTGGTATAATAATAAGTAATTAAGGTATGGTGTGATGATACGGGAATACGTGAAAGTGAAATAAGGACCGTATCGAATCAGAATTCATAAGTATGTACAAGTGAAAGAAATACCTTGCGGGAAATGTTGTGACAATTAAGTGAAGAATTTTAGTTATTTGGGAGCTAATTATTTATTTGAATTTTGCAGAACGTTTTGGTTACAAATATGAGAAAAGATAAGCTGATGATATTATGTTGATTGATGAATAATATGTTTGGATATATTACATAGGGAATATTCAGGTAACCATTTTATTTACTTTGGGATATTTGGTGATAAGAAGAAATGACTAATTATTATGGTATGATATGTTAGTAAAGATTTATTGAAATTTTAGAGATATTAATACGAATATTTGAGGTCACATGATACGATGATAAGTGACAGGTTACATGAGTACTACAAGACATGATGAAATATCACATACGATTGGGAATTTTCCTTTTGAGTCAGAATTTATGAGTAGACACATATGTCTATTATTGATAGAAAAGTCCATGTTTTTAAGAAAAACAAAGATATGCATTTAGTCAAAGTCCAGTGGGTTAAATATAGTAGCAATGATACTACCTAAGAGAAGAAGAGAAGAGATTCTGATTAAGTGTTCAGAAATCATAAGATCAAGTAAGTTTAATTTCGAGGACGAAATTATTTTAAGGGGGTAAGTTTGTAGCGACCAAGAATTTTTACGCGATTAATAATTATTTTAATAGAAAATCGTGTCGCTACTATTTCACCCATTTTTATTAAGTTAACGCCGCGACGTATTCGTATAGCCAAGTCAAGAAATAATCGAGATCGTTCGATTTTAAATTAAATTCCGAAATTCTAAAAATATCTCCATTCTCTTGATTTAAAGTATATTAAGTCCAAGTACTTAATTCAATGTTATCCCAATATTTATTTATACAAAAATTATTTTTATTATTGAAATTAAGAAAATATATGTAAGCATGAGAGGTTCCATTATATATAATAATTATGAGAATCTTAATTTAATAATATGGAAAAGTATATGAATGGTTGATATACTCCATTATATGTAATCATGAAGAGCATAATATTTGTATAAATATGGAAAAGTATATGAATGAATTATATACTCCATTATATGTAATCATGAAGAGCATAATATTTGTATAAATATGGAAAAGTATATGAATGAATTATATACTCCATTATATATAATCATGAAGAGCATAATATTTGTATAAATATGGAAAAGTATATGAATGAATTATATACTCCATTATATATAATCATGAAGAGCATAATATTTGTATAAATATGGAAAAGTATATGAATGATTGATAAGACTCCATTATATGTAATCATGAAGAGCATAATATTTGTATAAATATGGAAAAGTATATGAATGAATTATATACTCCATTATATATAATCATGAAGAGCATATTATTTGTATAAATATGGAAAAGTATATGAATGGTGCTTTACTTTAAGAAAATGATGTGTTAAAATTAATAGAATTGAATGATTATGTTTACAATATGCCAACTTTATACATCTATTTAAACCCATCTCTTTTACACACAACTCTACACATATACACTTATTTCCAATCTCTTGACAAAATCCACAAGTAAGAGAAATTCAAGGTGGTCAAGAAAGTTTTGGTCCATTTACTACTACACTTCATTTTAATCTTTTAAAAGGTAAGTATATCTTATGTTTTTATGAAAAGTAAGTATGTTTTTATGAAAGGTAAATACACCTTATGTTTTTATGAAAAGTAAGTATGTTTTTATGACAAGTAAGTATATCTTATGTTTTTATGAAAAGTAAGTATGTTTTTATGAAAGGTAAATACACCTTATGTTTTTATGAAAAGTAAGTATGTTTTTATGACAAGTAAGTATATCTTATGTTTTTATGAAAAGTAAGTATGTTTTTATGAAAGGTAAATACACCTTATGTTTTTATGAAAAGTAAGTATGTTTTTATGACAAGTAAGTATATCTTATGTTTTTATGAAAAGTAAGTATGTTTTTATGAAAGGTAAATACACCTTATGTTTTTATGAAAAGTAAGTATGTTTTTATGACAAGTAAGTATATCTTATGTTTTTATGAAAAGTAAGTATGTTTTTATGAAAGGTAAATACACCTTATGTTTTTATGAAAAGTAAGTATGTTTTTATGACAAATAAGTATATCTTATGTTTTTATGAAAAGTAAGTATGTTTTTATGAAAGGTAAATACACCTTATGTTTTTATGAAAAGTAAGTATGTTTTTATGACAAGTAAGTATATCTTATGTTTTTATGAAAAGTAAGTATGTTTTTATGAAAGGTAAATACACCTTATGTTTTTATGAAAAGTAAGTATGTTTTTATGACAAGTAAGTATATCTTATGTTTTTATGAAAAGTAAGTATGTTTTTATGAAAGGTAAATACACCTTATGTTTTTATGAAAAGTAAGTATGTTTTTATGACAAGTAAGTATATCTTATGTTTTTATGAAAAGTAAGTATGTTTTTATGAAAGGTAAATACACCTTATATTTTTATGAAAAGTAAGTATGTTTTTATGACAAGTAAGTATATCTTTATGTTTTTATGAAAATGTTTGGATCATTGCTATGAAATCAATCTCACAAGATTGTTATGGGTTCCATATGATATGTTTATGATTATGCTAAGGGGACCGGAGTTTAGTAGCGATACACATAAGAATTCTTGCCATTTAAGTTCGGTAAAATTCTTGTGTCTCCCTATATTTATGAGTATTTCGATCCTATCCTATGTTATGATGAAAATGATCCATATGCTTTCAAAAGAAAATTTATGCTTGGTATACTTACTGGGATTTTATAAATCTCACTCTACGATATTTACCATTTTCAGATAATTGAAGGTTCGAGGCGGTCAACATGGAAGTGGCAAAAGTGGTTAAGATTGATGAGATAATTATGTTGAACTTTATGTAAGAAAATTATGTTCTATTTATATTCACAAATAAAATTATGGGATTCTAATTATTCTTTTGAATAATTTTACATTACTATTTAAGTCTCGATAATATGATATGAGTCACTTTTAGTGGCACTCGAATGGTCAAGATTTCGGGTCGTCACAGTTGTATCCCTAAAACCCTAGTTATAATTACTTTGTATATCCCTTTCTTTCCCTATATATATGGGGCTCTGGTTCATAATATAATACACAAGTTTATTGGTGTGTCTACTTTTCTCTCTTTTTCTCTCTAGTTTATAACACGTTATCAGCACGAGTCTCTATCAAATTGAGTTCTAATTTTCTTTTTCAAAATCCCATATATCAAAATATTAGTTAGATGGTAAAATCATATGCACCGAAATTAATTTGGTGACATATGAATTTTTTTATTACTATTCAATTGCAATTCACATCTATTCATTACGATGTTATTCATTAGCAATTGCAGCTCATGAATCTGAATCTGATTTTCTCCAACCAATTCGACAGATTTTGATCTTTATATTGATAATTCATTCGTTGTTGCTCCTGAAGTAGCACAACAGTATATTAATATTTCAGAAGAATATTAATCATAGAATTGATTATTATTCGTTGTTGCTCCTGAAGTAGCACAACATCATAATTAATATTCCAGAAGAATATTATTTGCTCCCGAAGAGCATAAATTAAATTTTCAATGTTCCAGAAGAATATTGATTTATTATTCTTGAATAATCGAAATTTTAGAACTATAATTATTCTAGAAGAATAATTTGTGGTTGCTCCTGAAGTAGCGCAACTGTATAATTAATATTCCAGAAGAATATTAATATGGGTGTTTAATTTATATATTATTGTTGAATTTTTTTCATTACGTTGTTGCTCCTGAAGTAGCGCAACTGTATAATTAATATTCTAGAAGAATATTAATATGACTATCATAAATAATTTGTTGTTGCTCCTGAAGTAGCGCAACTGTATATAATTAATATTCCAGAAGAATATTAATATGACTGTCATGAATAGTTTGTTGTTACTCCTGAAGTAGCACAACATTATAATGTTCAAGAAATATTATTATTTGCTCCAGAAGAGCATAAATTATAATTGTCAATATTCCAGAAGAATATTTGACCGATTATTGAAGAAATAATAGAAAAATACAATATGCTCCCGAAGTAGCATATATATCAAAGAATATTGACATTTTATTCTTGAATAATAGCAATTTTAGATTTATAATTATTCCAAAAGAATAATTCGTTATTGCTCTTGAAGTAACGCAATAAATAATTAATATTTCAGAAAAATATTAATCGTAAAATTGTCTATTATAAATAATTTGTTGTTACTCCTGAAGTAGTACAACATTATAATTAATATCCTAGAAGGATGTTATTTGCTCCTGAAGAGCATGAATTATGATTTCCAATATTTTAGAAGAATATTGATTTATTATTTCTTTTGGAAGAATCAGAATAAATTCGTTAAAGTATACATTGTTCCAGCAAATTATTATTGTTATTATTTTTTTGCTCTTTCAATTTTGTCATTGGAAATCACTACGTTATTTTGAATTCTCAAATACATTATTAGATTTGATTCTACTATATATTAGCTATATATCTAATTTTTATATATGGAATTCACGTGCATGTTTAGTATCTTTTGCATATTGGTAAAAGATTTAGCCAATAAAAGATTTAGTCAATTTTGTTAACTTCTATATATGAAGATTTTTTTTCCTGATATATGTTTGGTAATTCATTTTTATATATAAATTCATACTATGTTTATATGGTAATTAATATTCTTTAATATGATTAAATATTTGTAAATGTTCATTCATAAATTCTGATTTAATAATGTATCATATTGTTGCTCACGAAGTAGGACAACAATAGTAGTATTCTAGAAGAATATTACTTGATTGTGACGAGCAGTATATTACAATTTCAATATTCCAGAAGAATATTGATCCAATGCTCTTGAAGAAGCATAATTTAAAATATGTTTTAAACGAATATGGTGTTGATGTTCTCGAATAAACACAACCCACGTTAAATAAATATTCCAGAAGAATATTTTAACGTCACTCGTGTAGAACACAAATATTGTTGGCTTGAAAGGAAGAATGAATAATTAATATCAATATTCCAGAAGAATATTGACTTATTATTCTTGAAGAATTGCAATTTTAGCAATATAATTATTCCAGAAGAATAATTCGTTATTTTGCTCTTAAATTGCACAATAGATATCAATTATTGTTATAATTGAATGAGATTCGAATTAATATTCCAGAAGAATATTGCGTTATTGCTACATTTCAATATTCTAGAAGAATATTATTTTATTGCTCAAGTGATAAATACTGCATTCTTTTTCGCAAAGAAATTCGAATTTATTAATAATCCAGAAGATTATTATGATGTATTCTAATATATAGTTGTGATGATTCTTGAAGAATCATAATTTTATCTCATATGAAATATAATATTGGAATATAATTTGCTCTCGAAGAGCCCAATATTATGAGATATGTTATTAATTTGATATTACAATATTCCGGAAGAATATTGACATATTGATTTTTGAATGAGTAATAAAACGTGCTTTTCGAAGTAGCATTGTTTCGAAAAATATCTCATTTGAGTTCATGTTTATCCCTGAAGGAAAACATATAACTTATGTCATAAGGACATTGATTAGTTTGACTACTTGAATAATATATTATTATATCTTATATTGAACAAGAAGTTCAATTTGATTTTATTATTTGGCATGACCAGTTGGACCATCACTGGATCAATAATGATGCGGAATTAAAATTGATACTCAATGAAGAATCAGAAGATTCTTCAATTCAATCATATATGATATTTGTTCTCTTTCATGAAATTTCTTGACTGTCACTAGCTAAAATAGAGATTAAATTCCCTATATTTCTGAAAAATAATTAGGGTGATAAATGGGCCACTATCATCCTCCACGTTGATCATCTAAATATTATTTGTATCTAACAGATTTGATACATGTACTAGATGATTGCATGGTGTTCGCAACCTGAAGTTTGCGAAATTATTGCTCAAATTATGAATTATGAGCATAATTTTCAGATTATATAATCAAGAATGTGTCTTGATAATGCTAGTGGACACGAATCTCAACATTTTAAGAAGTGTTAGTTGGGATGTCGATAAATAGTTTAACATTTTTGTTTGTTAAACGCCTCCAATTAATTTAATTGAGAACAAAATACTTCCCTTTTTGTTTAGGGAATTTTATTACGCATCATGTCAATATCATAGTTCTCCCTATTATAATTGGCTTATGGTTAGAGCCTAATTTTTCCATATAATTCTTTAATAGTGCAATTGATCCACCACAATGCACTGATATGAGAAATAAAGAATGTTGAGAAAAATGCGTTGTTTGAACATATATCCCAAATGGGTGATATTTTACAACGTCGAAAAAAAGTTATTGTTAATTTGATTGGACAATTTTCTCAACATTAGGGGGGAATAGCTTAAAATCAAACAAATGCATCATATTATGTTATATATATCCTCGCGATTAATAATACGAACCAGAAGTTCGATTGAAAATATGAACGAAACGTTCAAAGATAACATAATTACAAGATGCATAAGAGATTAATAAAATCTCATGCTCTATCTCATATTGATATGTAACACGCCTGAAGCGTAGCAATATTTGATTCAAATAAAGATCCCCAAATAAATAAAAATAGAGCAAATGATTATAGTGGTCTTATTGAGGAGGCATATACTCGTGAGAGAGTATTTATTGACATAATTAATTGTAAATCTCTAGAAGAGGTTCAAGTACTTGAAATATTGAAAATTGAGATCTCTATAGTTATGTCTTGTGGGGAAAGAAATCAAATTGAGATGATAATTGTGTCGACACACTTTTTAAAGCACTTATGCAAAAGCAAATTGCGAAGCTAGCCGCATCATAATTTGAATGATAGCGAGGATAATAAAAGAAAATATGTCGAAGAAAATCGACATAAAAATAGTTGGCAAAAGTATGCATTCAGGTTAAATTAAACTTATTACAAAACCTGAAATTTTGGGACCTGAAGTCCAAACACATAAAAGTGTAAAGCCAGTAAAATACCTATAGGTATAGTCGTAATACACGACTTGTTGCACAACGAATGTTTCAAAGATCTGGCATAGATACAATATTTTATTTTCCTGAAAATGCATAATAAGTGCCTATACTTATATGATTATCAGAAATGTATTTAATGAAAAATGATTACTCTGATTACTAGCTTGCGCTCTTTGATGTACCAATGAGTGATATCAAAATGTATGATCATCAACTCGGTACGTTGGGAGTATTCTTTGAAGTACCAATGAGTGAGATTAAAAAGGGTAATCAATACCTCGGTACTTTGGGATTGCGGTGAAATAATTAGAGAAAATCTATTTGAAATATAGGAATCGTTACCTATCTAATGTTTCACGACTTAAATTTGGTGGTAGCAATTTGATAATTGCAATGTGAAACATATACGATGCTTGAAGCATACAGTATAATCCTTGAAGGATTAAATATATTTGAAATATATAATTCAAGTTTTTAAGAAACTTGTTTGATCAAAGTATAAAGATACTTTGCGATCTAAATATATCATATGCCTTGAATAGATTCAATTTCCAATGTAATGTGATAGATAGTATGAAATTAGATTATGTGAAGAATGGTACAAATGACTCTATATGACAAAGTGTTGAAATTGAGATGTACCATTACTGTGAATAAAAATCGTGGCAATTGATTTTCAAATTCAAATTCATGATTAATTATTCACCTGAAGTGAATAAGTTAATTGTTCAGTGAAGTGAATAAGTTAATTGTTCAGTGAAGTGAATAAGTCACTTCCAAATTTTAGAACTGCATTAAATGCATTGATAATATTGATTATAGAATATGGCTCGATGCGGCATGTTCAAATGATTGGAAATATTGAATATATTCAAAGAACAAATAATATCAGATATCAGATATGTGTTATTTATAAATGCTTGGTAAACACATTCGATATTGTACCGATTTACAGTTGAAATAATTATGTGCAGTATCAATATAACTGTAATGTTCCCATGAGGGGGAGCTAATATACGCTACACTCTTTTTTCCTTAGCCGATGTTTTGTCCCACGAGGTTTTCCTGGCAAGGTTTTTAATGAGGTAGTTGTTATCAATGTCTATTGATATACTCTCTTATACGAAACTCCTGAAGAGATCAAGATATGAATGATTCAATAGAGATTGAATCAGGGGAAGTAACTATATGGATGATTCAATACATATTGAATTAGGGGGAGTAGCTGTACTCTTTTTCCTTCGTTCAGGTTTTTTCCCACTGGATTTTTCTGACAAGGTTTTAACAAGGCAGCATCAAAAGACTCCAGAATTATCAACAAATTCACTCAAGTGACAATGAAGCCGATTTGTCTACAAAAGCACCATCAACATCTACATTCAAGAAACCAGTTCACAAGATTGGGATACATCAACTCGATGATTTACAACGATCAACACTAGGGGGAGTAGCTGTACTCTTTTTCCTTAGCCAATGTTTTGTCCCATTGGGTTTTCCTCGCGAGGTTTTAACGAGGCAGCATTCATCTTAATACTCCAAGAACAACTGTACTCTTTTTCCTTCGTTTGATATTTTGTCTCATTGGGTTTTTATCAAACAAGGTTTTAACGAGGCAGATATTTTGTAATATCATATGTCATTCAAGGGGGAGTGTTGTAAATATTATATTGTATTAGTGAATGACAGTTGTATCCCTAAAACCCTAGTTATAATTATTTTGTATATCCCTTTCTTCCCCTATATATATGGGGCTCTGGTTCATAATATAATACACAAGTTTATTGGTGTCTCTACTTTTCTCTCTTTTTCTCTCTAGTTTATAACATTATTTATATTTTTGAGGTAAAATGTGTGGGTGTAAAGTGAAGAATTGAAAAAATGTGTGGTTAAAAAATAATTTGAAAAATTATGCTGTTTATAAATTATTTTATAAATTGCTTTGAAGAACATATGATTAATAAGAGTAGTAATGGGGAGGATTGGTTTTATAGCGTAGCGAGGGCTCGTCGAAGTTGAGATCATCTGCGGAGAGTCCAAAGTGACATCACCGCAAGTCGCTATCAATGCTAAGCTGATGAGCCTCTAGAAAAGCTAAGCTGGTTGATGTTTTGCCAATGGTAGTGGCAATTGAACCATCACAAACGTGTAATTTGGAGTGGTTCGTGAGATTTTGAGGTTTTATGCGATTTTGAAATGGCTTGGATTTGATGAAATAGGTGGTGGTGGCGACGGAAGGTCATAAGAATGGAGGAGTGTTCGTATACTGTGACTTTAATACTATATTGTATCTCAAATGAGAGGACATAAATTTCCTTTATTTGTTTATAAATCACATTTTTTACCTGAATGTTTCTTGGCACTTGATGATCCAATGTCCAAGAATGAGAATATTATACAATTATTAACTTATTTTAAGTTATGTTTATTGACATTTTTTATTTTTCTACGTGTTTGTAATTTGATAAATTTAGTTTGTTACTAAATATTTTTATTTAGTAATTTATTAAGTTTTAATTAAATTACTTCATAATTATTTTGACGTATTGTGAATATTTATCTCCTATATTGTTGGGATAATTATCTTGTGATAATTGATATTGTTTTGGAGATAAAGTGTGATAAGTATTGTGATAATTCCTAGAATTCTATCACTTATCACTTATGATAAGGATCAAGAATTTTGACAATATTTTACTAGACTTAGAATTTTATCTTTATCACTTATTATTCTTTATAAGTATTAAGATAGTATTTTAGTCTTATTAAAATAATCCTATTGGCCAAGTATCTTCATGATTTCATTCTTGGTATCCAAGTTTATCTTTTATGGTAAGATTACATCAAGAAATATTGTGATTGGCTGAAAATCTCTTTATGTCCGAGCATGATGATTTTGAAATATTGTGGTAAGTTTCTTGATGATTTATTTCTTGATTATGCCGAGTATCTTGATTCTTGGTATTCAAGTTTATCACTTCATGTGGTAAGATCTTTTATTCCATAACAAATTGTGAATATCTTATCTTATCACTTCATAGAGTAAGATCTTTTATTCCATAACCAATTGTGAATATCTTACCCTATCTTCACTTATGGTAAGATTTATTAATATCTTATCATTATCTCTAATTATCTTTGATTGATTTGCAGGTAATAGAGATTTTATGCACAATTAGGAGCCTTAGAAAACAAGCAACTCGTGTGCTATATATATGGAGAAAGACGAGACGTTTTTCTCTTAAGTCATTGAAGCCAATAATTTTGTAGTGTGCTAAAAATATACGACTTCTTCATATTTGTGACTTAAGAAGTTTAGAAGCCAATTTTCGTGTGGTGCTAATTGTACACGGCTGCTGCATCATTGTAACTTCGGTACTCCGAGAGGATATTATCAATCACTGAGAGAAGAAAAGTCCTTCAGCCTGAAGATCAAACGGGAGGTTTGGATCAAGATCGAATGGGAGTTCGTATTGCTGAAGATTGTTGCAGATTCAAAGAAAACTACAGAAGAGTGGTGGGACGCCAGCTCACATTACATGCCATAGAAGGATCAGAGAGTGATCTATTTCTTGGATGTTTGATAAGTCTATGTGTAGATTTATCATGTAGTTTAGATTGATCTGTATAAGCTCTTTTCTTATATAGTGATTGATTTTTGTCCGCATGATGCAGGCCATGAATTTTTCCTGTTAGGGTTTTTCTCACGTTAAGTTCAAATTATTGTGTTCTTATCTATTTACAATTATGCACAATTTATTCTGTCCATTTACATTTTACTATCCAGACGAATCTGGATCAGCAAGATTCATCTGGTATTGCGCTAAAATAAATCTTAACGATTTAATATTAATTGGTTACTGTTCAGACTTATCTGTGACAGTCTGTTCATAAAATTTAGACAACCTTAAGTTTTCAACAATAAATTACACCAAATGTACAATATTGTATATGTGTGCCAACTAAATGATTAACTTGCTTTACAAGTAGAACTTGAAGCAGATAAGATTAAGGGTCATTATGAAATGCTTGTTAGTCATTATGTGTAGTTTATTGATTGTTGACTAATCATAAAATGCGACATTGTTAATTTTGTAGGCTTGTTGATAGTTGATAGCCTTACACGATGCCTCCTGAATATATGTTGAGAGCCCACAAATGGAAAAGGAAACAGAAACAAGAGACATTAATTCAAAGTCAAGCGGGAGATTTTGAAAAGTATTTTAATTTCACTGGCAACAAAAGATTGGCTACAGGTGTGGTTATTGAAGAGGAACAGGAGAACGAAGATGAAAAGTTGGGTGGATCAAATGAGAATGAGGTAGCGAGTGGGCTTCCCGATGTGAATCAGTTTCCCGAGGATGAGGAAGTGGTTGGACCTACCGAGGGTGTTCAACAGGTGGACTTGGAGGATTCAAGGAATCGAAAACTCATTGATCAAAAGATGGTATATTATTTAGTTGAAATGGGTCCTGAAAGAATTGATGGCATCGTGTTTCCTAAAGATAGTATGGGTAGACATTTTGATGCATCTCAGTATACTCGGTTCTTTCCAAATGGGCAAACAATGGATAGAAGATGGTTAATTTATTCAAAGTCTTTGGATAAAATCTTTTGTTGCAAGTTGTTTAAGAAGGAAGAAATTGTGCATAGAATCGATCAGTTGGGTAGCAATGGATATAAAGATTTCCATAATATGCATAGTCATATAAAGGGTTATGAAGGAAGTAGTGATCAATACATTGCATGACTAGTTGGATTGAACTAGAAAATAGAATTCGAAAAAGAAAGACAATTGATGGCGGCATGTAACTACTGATCGATAATGAAAAAGAACATTGGAAGAAAATGCTGACAAGGATAATTGCCATTGTGAAAAGGCTTGCTAAAAATACATTGGCTTTTCGAGGAGATCATGAGAGATTGTATGTGGAAATGATTACTGAATTTGATCCGGTGATGGAAGAGCATGTTCGATGCACTCAAGTACGTGAGATTCAATACACATATCTCGGTCCTAAAATTCAGAATGAGTTGATTCAAATGCTTGCTAGTGAGGTTAGAAATGCAATTCTGAAAAAGGTCAATAATGCAAAATATTACTCAGTCATTCTTAATTGTACGCCAGATGCAAGTCATGAGAAACAAATGTGAAGAGTTTTGGGTTGGATTCTTGAAGGTAGATGATACATCTGGACTTGGACTGTCGATCAAGCTTATTAATGAGTTAAACAGACTTGGGCTTGACTTTGATGATATACAAGGGCAGTGGTACGATAATGGATCAAACATGAGTGGGTGGCATAAAGGAGTACAAAGAAGGCTACTTGAACTGAATCCCAAAGTTTTCTACACTAGACGTGGATGTAGAGGTGTCAATCTGGGTGGTCCGGGCCTGGTCGGCCCGCCTGAAAAAAGCCCGCTCGCTGCGCGTTACGGGCCGATTACGCAAATTTTGAACTACAACCCAGGCCCGCCCGCTGGCCCATGCGGGTCGCGATTCGTTCTGATTTGGCCCGTATGAATAAAAACATAAATTTTTTTTATATTTGTAGCAAATTTTTTGTCAAGTTTCTAAATACAAAATGATTAAAATGATAAATTCATATTTATACCATAAAATATTTACATAGAATTTAAAATTATAGTTTATGTTATATGAATTACTTCTAAATTTGTAAATTTAAATAAAATATAAACAAATAACAATTAAATGAGTATTTCTAATTACTATTATAAAAAAAAAATTACATTTTTAGCTATTAGGGAGAAAAAATAATATTTTAATTTAAAAGTTGTATTAGAGTTTGTAGAAGAAGAGATATTTTTAATGTTACCATATTTAATAAAAACAGTTTATTTTTATTTTTATTTTTTTTACGGGCCAGCGGGTTAACTGCGGCCCGCGAAAGTTAAACCTGCAAAACCCGCGGTTCACAACTTCTTGACCCATGAACCGCCCGCATGGGTCATGGGTCGGCCCGCGGTCCCAGGTCAATTCTGGCCGGTTTTCACGGGTCTGATCGGCCCGTCCGTCTTGACACCTTTACGTGGATGTCACAGACTTATTCTGGCACTATGTGATATGGCGAGTTGTAGTAGAAAGGCTAGAAACTTCTTTAGAACAGTTCAGCATATTTATACATTGTACTCATCTTCCTCTGAACGTTGAAAATTTTCAAAGGTAGTGTGGATGGTCTGTCCCCTAGCAACATATGAACTCGGGAATTTTGAGTTCTTGTTAGAAATGGAAATTTGGTACAGTTTGTTGCATGCAATCAACACTGTAAGCAAGTTTCTTTAGGATGAAAACATGGATATCAAAGTGGCCATCAACCTCTTGCAAAGACTTCTCGAGTTTCTTGATGACTATAAAATAGTTGGGTTTGATTGTGCCATGGATGAAGCTAAAAAAATGGCAAGTGAAATGGGGATTGAAGCTATATTTCATGAAAAAACGTGTCATTCGGAGAAAGAAACATTTTGATGAAGTCGTTGGGAGTGATGAAGTATAACAAACACCTGAAGAAGATTTTAGAGTTGATTACTTTCTCTTCATAATTGATCAGACTTGATCTTCTCTTCAAGCTCGATTTGAACAATTTAAAAAAAATGAACAGACATTTGGGTTTCTATTCAATTTGGAGAAGTTAAAGCATGAACCTTTTAGCAGTTTGTTGAAGTCCTGTGAGAATCTTGAGCAGTATCTAAGTTAAAATCGACATTTAGACATTAATGAAGATGATTTGTACTTAGAGTTGGTTTCCTTGAAGTTCTTTCTATTTAATGAACAAAAAAGTGCAGCTGATGTGCTATGTTACCTGACAACGATGAATGGTTGATTTCCAAATGCTCGTATTGCTTACAAAACTCCGCTAACCATATCGGTTACAGTTGCATCGGCAGAAATGAGTTTCTCCAAGTTGAAGTTGATTAGAGTTTTCTCGATCAAATATGTCATAAGATAGACTGAATGGATTGGCTATGTTTTCAATTGAAAAAAAAAAATTGTTGAACAACTTGATTACACATATTTGATAAATATTTTTGCCTCTAAAACAGCTAGAGGAGCAGTATTTAAGTAATTATTGTGAATATTTTTGACACTGTTAGCTGATGTAATATATATTTAAAATGTTGGTTGTGTTTACGTTTGTTAATACATATGATGCCTACATTGCAATTTTTATAGTGTGTTTGCATATTATTTAGTAAATCTTTCTTTTGCGAATTTGGATTTTCTCATTATTTTTTTTGTTCTTTCCTAAAAAAATTAGCGCCCTCGAACCCGTCGTACAGGTTTGCCTTTGACAAGTAAGAGGCCAAGTTTTTTTAAGATATACTGTTCGTCTTGAGCCTTAAGAATCATAGGTATGGCTCTGACTATGGTAGATGGGTTTCTGTCGTTGCATGTGGTGGTGATGAGCACGGAGATGGTGAGATCGGTTTCGCCACGGCGCCACCGCACAGGGTGGGGTGGGGTGAGGGAAGAAGACGAGTTTTCATTTTATTTTTTATTTTGTATTTCTAATTTAACATTTTATTTTGTTTTTCTAATTTAACTTTTTTAACTTATTTTATGTGTAAATTATGAAGTTACAATTTTATCAATTATTGAATTTATTAAAAATATGGTCTAACTAATTTTTATGGTCAATAAAAGCTCATTGGACGGATTCCATCCATTTTGGGTTAGAAAGTTTTGGGGTGATGATTGCAACAAAATAAAGGTTATGGTAAAACCTGCAAACGATTTTTTATGGATAAATGTGCATTTGTTAATATCCTAATTAATTGCCTATATAATTTATATAAATAAATAAAACTTTAAATTATTCATTATCAAATTCTAACACTTTAGTAATTATAAATTACTAGTTTATTTATATTTTTGAGGTAAAATATATGATTTCAAAGTGGAAAGAGAAAATATGTATGGTTAAAAAGTTGTTTAAGGAATTGTGTTATTTAAAAATTGATTTATAATTTGTAACTATTGCATTAAATAAAAGAGGCTTCAGTTTATGTTTTCACTAGCATGCATATTTTGTGTCCCCGTAAAATCTTGAAGTATTAATTGATTATTAAAAGCTAATTGACGGCAAAAAAATATCTCTTCTTCACAAGGACGTTTTAAGTATATCATGAATGTCATTTTAGCAATATATAGTCGACCTATGAACATGACATTGAGGGATGTTTATTTTTCCCAAGGTCAGGAATCTTGTGTGTGTGTGTGTGTTAATGGAAATGTTTGTCTTATTCATACAGGATACATGCATGCTTATAACACAAATTTTTCATTGTAAGAAATATCAGAAAACATTCTTCAAAGAATTTCAGTAAAAACTAAAATATGAAGATTTTCCTGCTGTATCAATCAAAAGAATATACGATTCTTCATGAATTAACTAGCTAACTTCTCTCCATGTATTAAAAAAATAAATTTAGAATGAAATTTGGATATATAGTTTCAAAAATTATATTTATAAATATAAACAGTGTGGTACGTAATTATAAATAGTGTCAATTAATTGGATCATACTAGGCTACTAGCTCGGCTCCTATTATTATTATTATTATTATTATTATTATAAGCTTTAACGTAATAAACACTACCATAGACATTTTTATTGGAGAATATTAGGTTGCGTTCTCTTTGGCGTTTTCCAGCCGTTTTCCGTTTTTCATTTTCGAAAACGCGTTCTCTTGCGCCGTTTTCGGAAAACATTTTCGAAAATGTTTTCAAAATTTGTAAAGGAAATGAAAAACGTGAAAATCACGTTTTCCGCGTTTTC
Source organism: Ligustrum vulgare (assembly GCA_963555705.1). Classification (NCBI taxonomy): domain Eukaryota; kingdom Viridiplantae; phylum Streptophyta; class Magnoliopsida; order Lamiales; family Oleaceae; genus Ligustrum; species Ligustrum vulgare. Next base: position 4,372,956 of record OY743176.1, on the reverse strand, counting down.
CGAAATTTTTGCCTTGTAAGTGGAAAACGCGGAAAACGCGCGTTTTCCACTTATAAAAAAATAATAATAATAATAATAATTAAAATAATAAAAAAAATTTGAAATTTGTCAAATTTTATCATTTTTAATTACATTATTGGTCCCTGATTTTCAAAACTTGTCATTTTAATCCTCAAATTTTGAAATTTCTTTCGAAAATATCCTAATTTATTTGCAACTTAGGTCCCTCAACTTCAGATTTTGTTGCACATTAGTTCACAAATTTTAATTTTCTTTCAATTTAGTCCTTTTCGTATTTGCTTTATAGGTCATTGTCTTCAAACATGTATAACTTTTGATGTACAACTCCGAATTGCACTCTGTTTTTTGCGTAGAACTCCAAATTCAATCATCTTTCTAATGATGTATCATGTGCTTAATTATTAAACATTTATTTTTTACTTTTGTATTGTAGACACTTATTTTGTAAGAGCATAATTAATTAACGTAAATTGATTTTTGTAAATTTTATTGAAACTTAAATTTTAAACGTTATGAGTGCTTACTAGAAGGATGTATCTATATAAAGTATTAAATGGAACAATTACTTTAGAAGGGAAAATTACTACTCAAATGTGGAACGATTACTTTAGAAGGGCAACATGAATTTTTGAACTTTTTTGGTATAACCAAATTGTGTGATAGGGGTTATTTCATTTATTTTTGTTGTATAACTCAAAATATGATATCTTTATTTCATTTATATTCACAAACAATATGAAATAATTTTCTTCAAAATTTTAAACAGAACGCGTTTTCCAGCTTTTCATTTTCGAAAACAGTTTTCAGAAATAACAAACCAAACGCGTTTTCAGCAATTTCGAAAAAAGTCACAGAAAATGGAAAACAGAAAACATTTTCGAAAATAAAAACAGGAAACTGAAATACAAAGAGAACGCAGCCTTAAAATTTAATATTTGAGGGAGTACAACTTCATTTTCTTTTAAGAGAAGAAAGTAACCTTTACATTATGATGAGTAATAAGATATCTGGCAAACTCATCATCAAGTTCGAAATCGTTATTGGAAGTAATTATGCACGGTTATTAACCTAATCCATTGAATCTTCATTAATGTCATATTTCGGATAGAAAGATGCTCATTTTGAAATCAACAACTTTCTACCTTATCTTCAAAATAAATAACTTATTTAAATAAATTTATCCTTTACAAAACTTATTGAGTAAACTGTTTAGGATAATTGAACTGAGAAATTTTACATAATGATTCTATGGTATGCTATACTGTATGACATTAAACATAATTCAGTCCTGTCTAATCAAAAGTTACAAACTTGCAATAATCAAATATCATTGTAGTTGGTCGCTTTCATTTTCGGTAATACAACTAGGCATTGATCACTCGTTTTTAATTTTATTTTTTTATTTTTTAAAACTCATTCCACCACATATTCCATGATATTTACAACTTTTATCAACTTTTCAAGTAACACATTTCATCGACTTTCATTCCAAATTTAACAAAGATCTAGTGTCTAAACACACACACACACACATGGTGTATATTACTATAAATAGGAAAAAAAAAAAAAAAACCATTTAAAATTTTTTGGTGAGTCCACAGGGCGGGTTTGAGGCCAGAGCAGTGCAGAGGACTCCCCCTTCGAACCTGATTGTTCGGGACGGTGCGCCCTTAATGAGATCGAGTCCCCACGCGGGTTTCAAGTCCATTGAATTTTTTTTGCCATCCTTAGGAATTTGTTTGAGATCATGACTTTGAGAACACCTTTTATGTTAGATTGGTTGACCCACCGCATGGTGGTGGTAATTTGTTTGTGTCGTGGCGATACGTTTGTCTTGGATTAGTTGTGTGGTTGTTGTGGGATTATTGGCTTAGAACCAAACAAACAAGCCATTAGAAATGCTATCTTATTTAACATAAACTTGTGTGACATTTCGAGGATTACTTAAAGTAATCGGGGGCAAAAATAAAAAAAGGGCTTACGACCGTTAAAATCAATTGGGAAATAAAGTTTTTAATAGTTGCATAAATTTGTTAAAATGTTTTTACAAGTTAATTTTGAACTTGAGTATTTTTTATAAAAGGGTGCAACAAGTTTTTTAAAAGAGGTGGTGCATTTTTCTCTAGAAAATGATTTTTCTAGTTTTCTCTCTAAAAATATAACTTGTGGTTTTTCTTCAAAAGAGTCAAGAAAAATTTTATCTTCTTGATTGAATTGAGAGTGCATGATTTTGATTTTCTCATTGGTATGGTCGTGAGCCTACATTTCGGTCGGTATCGAATTCATTATTTTTGGCGTTCTTGATTTTGGAAATCAAGGTAAAGATCCTACAGTGGTATTAGAGCGAGGAGGAATTACCAAGTGAATAATCTGTCACAAGCTGGAAGTAGAATCCGAAGCCGTGAAAGCAAGCTGAAAATCTGTGGAAACAGAGGCCAAAAACTGGAAGTTGAAGCCAACCGAAGCAAGAAGAAGAGCTTCTGCCACATTTTTCAAAATCAGACTTCCGGCCATCCAATCGGCGATCCAAGACCACCGGAAGGACCACAGCGTCGTGGGGAAGACTCGACCGGAAGCTGAACGGGATCCGGCGGCTGGAAGTGGCGGAATCAACCGAAAATCAAAAGTGATACCGGAGCTAAAAATTGAAATTCCCGCCGATAGGGAGCTCCAATCAACAAACCGTTTGCGCCATTGGACTCGTGATGGAGAGGAGAATCTTGTAGTGTGTCGGGCAAAATTTTCTGGCGACGGCGACGGCGGCAGGTGGCGGTTTCCGGCAACGGTGGTGTTTTCCGGCGAGGTTCCGGCGACAATTTTTGACAGTTTGTTCTAAAAGACCTGCAGAGTCCATATTCGAAGTCCGTTTCACGAAATTCAATTTGGATATTGGTTGAGGTTTGCAAATGGTTTTTTGCATGATTGTTTAGTTTGATTTTTTGAGATTGAACTGTGCATTGAAGGCTCCTATTGTAGTTGTACGAACATTTAGGATAATTTCTGAGCTCGGGGTTTTGTGAATAAACCGAGGAAGGGCTAGAAATTGGGGATTCCTTGAGGTTCAGATTTGACAATATTAGGTTTTAATCTTGGGTGTATTGAATTTTACAAGATTAGGTGTTAATCTTAGGTTTGATAGGAGGTCTTCTTGCTGAGTTGACGTGAGAATTATATTCACGGGGATATTTTGACAAGATTAGGTGTTAATCTTAGGGGTATGCAAGGTTACAAGATTAGGTGTTAATCTTGGGTAAATTCTGCATTGTATACCGGTTTTGTTGCTGTGGTTATTTTACTTGCTGGAATTTGCAAGGGGGAGTGGTAAGTATCATTCGGTGAGCAACGGTGTTTTTTGAACAATGGTTTCAAGAATGGGATCTAGGGTCGAGCTGGAGAAGTTCGATGGTAAACGATTCTAAAACTGATTTAGAAATCTGGAATAAGCTAGATGAAATTTATGCTGCTAAAACTGTTCCTAATAAAAAATTTCTTTTAGAAAGAATTTTTGGTTTCAAAATGGACCCCTCCAAAGATCTTGAAACAAATTTAAATGCATTTTCTACAATGACTTTAGATTTAAAGAACAGTGGACAGAAAATCGAAGATGATCAATTAGCTATAATTTTGGTAAATTCTCTTCCAGAATCTTTCAAAGAACTTAAAAATGTTATTAAATATGGAAGGGATACCATCACTCTTGCAAATGTCACTGCTTCGATTAGGTCTAAAGCATTAGAAATCAATTTGGAGGAGAAAGTTGTCCATACTGAAACGGCTTATTTTGTTAAAGGTAAATTTGGTAAGAAAGAGTCAAATGCTATGAACTTTAACAGGAATAAGGGTAAGAGTAAGGAACAGTGGAAGGGCAAGGGTAGTGGTAGTGGTAGAGATGGAGATAAGTGCTTTCATTGTGGTAAAACGGGACACTTTAAGAAAGATTGCTACGAGTGGCTAAGGAAGAAAGAGGGGCTGCGGGATGTAGCTGAGAGTAATACTGCTTTTGGGGCTTTTGGAAATGATGATGATCAATTGAGAGTGTTAAATGTGATGTTAGGTGAGCGGAATCAAGAGTGGATACTTGACTCAGGGTGTTCCTATCATATGACCTCCCATAAAGCTTAGTTTAAGACCTATAGAGAGATAGATGGGGAGAATGTGTATTTAGGGAATGGTGAGTCTTGTACTGTGATGGGAATAGGTGAAGTTGTGGTCAAGATGTATAATGGGATGGTTAGAGTTCTAACTGGGGTGAGGCATATACCTGCTTTATCCAAAAATTTTATTTCTTTGAGCACATTGCATATGTCTGGTTTTCATTATGAAACGAAGAATGATAATATGTTAATATGTAAAGGCAATGACATTGTGATTAAAGGAATATTGAGAAATAGACTTTATTATATGTTTGGCACAACGATAATTCAAGATCATTCATACTCACACATAATTCAAAAGGATGACACTCAATTGAGGGACAAAATGATAGCCCATGAAGGAAATAAATTTCCTTGTATTTTTGTTGCTACTAACAATGTTGCAGGTTTAACTTCAAATTCACTTGAAAGTGAGTTTTTGGAGGGTAAGGAGTTTGGAATAAACTCTAGTGACCAAGGAACAAGTTGTCAAAGGTGTGGAGTTCAAAATCAGTTACAAAATAGTGATTTTGAATCAGTTGTTGAGGAAGTTCAACAAGAAAATGATGAAGTTGTTGAAAATGATGGAGTTCAACAAGAAGCTACTCAAGAAAGCTTGTATGACTATCTATTAGTCATGGATGGTGAAAGGAGGCAGGTAAATTCTAATCCTAGTTTTTATTCCATTAGTCTAAAAGAGTGTTCTCTTTTGACAGGTATTAAGGAATCTACAAGTTGTGGAGAAGCTAGGAAGATTCAAAGTGTAATGCAAGTGAAGATGTTTTCTCCTGAACCATCAAATCAAAAGGCTTGGAAGGATGAAAGCTTCCAAGAGGACTTTCGAAATAGGTGAAGGTAAATTTAGATTAGGTGGAGGTTTGGTTTAAGTCAAGGTGAAGGAATGTGTGATTATTGGCTTAGAACCAAACAAACAAGCCCTTAGAAATGCTATCTTGTTTAACATAAACTTGTGTGGCATTTCGAGGATTACTTAAAGTAATCGGGGGCAAAAATAAAAAAAGAGCTTACGACTGTTAAAACCAATTGAGAAATAAAGTTTTTAATAGTTGCATAAATTTGTTAAAATGTTTTTACAAGTTAATTTTGAACTTGGGTATTTTTTATAAAAGGGTGCAACAAGTTTTTTAAAAGAGGTGGTGCATTTTCTCTAGAAAATGATTTTTCTAGTTTTCTCTCTAAAAATATAACTTGTGGTTTTTCTTCAAAAGAGTCAAGAAAAAGTTTATCTTCTTGATTGAATTGAGAGTGCATGATTTTGATTTTCTCATTGGTATGGTCGTGAGCCTACATTTCGGTCGGTATCGAATTCATTATTTTGGCGTTATTGGTGTTCTTGATTTTGGAAATCAAGGTAAAGATCCTACAGTTGTGTTGATGGCAGTGCGTCCGTGGTGTCATGTTGGTTTCTTGTACAAAGATGATAGCTTGACGCGATGGCCTATGTTGGTAGGATGATGATTGATAGTAATCAATATATTAGTAAGTTGTGATTAATTAATTAATAATACGTGACCTAAAAAATTTAAAATTGTATCTAAATTTGGAATTGCAGCTCACATTTTTTATTTTTAATTATGACCAATTAATTTGAAACCCGTGACCATAAAATAAGATGTGACCTATAAGATTTGAGATTCATGTTCGAGAAATAAGTTATGACTTATATAATTCAAAATTTGTGACCTTGAAATAAAATGTGACTTATAAGATTTGAGATTAGTGTTCGAAAAATAGGTTATGACTTATATAATTCGTAATTTGTAATCGAAAAATAAGTCATGACTTAAGAAATTTGTAAGCTGTGACCTATAAAATATGTTATTTATGACAAGAAATAAATCTTGACTGATTAATTTAATAATTTGTGACTTGTCTTGACCATTTCTTGTCATCATTTTTTTGTTCATGCTTCGGCCCAAGTCTAGGTTATTTTTATCAATATTAACTTCTTTTATTTATTTATTTTGTGGCTAGAAACTGTGGTATTTTCGCATCAAAGCCTATCTTGTGTACTTTTATAATTAAAAGTTCAAAATCTTCGGAGGAGGAAATGATACCAGCATAACATTCAGATTTACAAAAGGAGGAAAAGATAGAATTAAGTAATCAAAAGCAATAAGCAATAAACTTATCCCTACACTAGTACATGGAGTCATGGATGATGGACCCATATTCATGGGCGGATTTAGCCTTGGCCCATACTAGGCTGAAGCCCAGTGCTAGTATGGGCCAGATTCTGTTAAAAAAAAAAAAAAATTAATTAATAGCTCGGCCCAAATAATTACCCAGCTCGGCCCAATTCCTTTCCACTGAACCACTGAGGTGAAAGTGAAACTCCCTGCGGCTCCGCCCTAACTCCTAAGCAAGCACTAAGCAGTAAGCTCCCTTGAGTCCCTTCAGGCTTCAGCGGTCGCCGGTCAGCCTTCACCAATCACCCCTCCTTCGAGACTTCAACCCCACCAGACCGCCACCGCCCTCAGCGCCTCCTGCAGCAACAATCACAATTCACAATCACCAGATTCAGCTTGCTGCCTGCGCCCTGCAGCATTGCAGCAAGCTGAAGCAGCAGCGCAGCCGCAGGTTTCCAGGCGCCAGCTCCAGCGCAGCTGCGCAAGCAGCAGCCAGCAGCGCAGGGCGCGCCGCGCCCAGCTCGCCGGACTGAGTCGCTGAGGAGTGAGGACCTGAGGTAAAGGTTCTTCTTCTTCTTCATTTCTTCAGTTCTTCTGTGCTTCTGTGTTTCAGCATTCAGTTCTTCTGTGCTTCTCCCGAATCTCCCCAGCTGTGCTTCAGTTCTGTGCTTCTGTTCTTCTGTGCTTCTCCAGTTCTCCCCAGCTCGCCGTCTGCCTGCTCTGCTTCTGTGCACTGTGCTTCAGTTCTTCTGCCAATGGCCCAATATTACAAATAAATGAAATAATTATAATTTGTTATTTGTAATTGCTACTTGCTAGTTTAATGTTATATTGTTAATTTGTTATTAACTTATTTATGGTAAATTGGTAATACTTAATATCAATTTGAAAATTGAAATTGCTGCAGGCAGAATGAGTTAGAAATCAGAAATTAGAAATTTCAAATTTGGCAAAGTTGCTGTCTTGGTCTTGCTGAGCAGCCTGAGCCTGATAAATATCATAAAAAGGTTAGTGCCTTATCAGATTTTTAATTTGACTATTTGAGAATGTGATATTGATTTTTAATTTTTGAATTGAGAATGTGATTTTTAGTTTTAATATTGATTAACTTCGTTGCAACTTAGCTACAAAATGGAACGACACCAAATGGGTAAGAAATCGGAACTATTGATATCCTCATTTTTCAAAAAAAAGGATCATCAACCTAGTGAAGCAACTAATGAAGCAACTCCGATTCCTTCTATGCTAAATCCTTCAACATCCTGTGTTTTGTGAAAAATGATATTAATATTATGTAAATGTGTTTTAGAATGTGATTTGTGAAAAATGATATTAATATTATGTAAATGTGTTTTTAGGATTAGAATGTGTTTTTAGGCTTAGAAGGTAATTAACTTTGTTTGAAGATTCAAGTGTAATAGTGATTCAAGTTATATTTTGATTATATATATTGGATTTTTGATGTATTATTATTTATGATTTTCCTTATATTAGATTTGGTACTCAATATTCTTGATTTCAATCCTCTTAGTTAAAAAAAAATTTCGGGGCCTCCGCCCCCGAACCCCCGGGAGGGGGGCCTCCCCCCTCCACCCTCCACAACTTTTAGAGTCCAGCTCGGTACAACGTGAAATCCTGGATCCGCCACTGCCCATATTGAACTCTAAAAGAAATCTAAACATATATAGAACTTCTATTATTTCTTTCTACTACTTTTTTTATCATATATATATATATATATATAGACACACACACACTTATAGTAGGATTTATAAAATAACAAATTTGGTATCATTTATAATGTTGTAGAGTATTGTATTTTATTTATCGAGTTAATTTGAGGGATTAATAATTAGTTTATATTATCTTATGACATGCTTATGAATTAGGTGCAAATTATGCGTAACTTGTTAATTTTTGTTTGGTTTTCATGGTAGGTACAGTAAAAATTTCTTTATTTCATAATCTTGAAAAGTAATTTTAGGGTGACAATTTAAATTGATATTTTTAAGTGATATTGTGACAAGGTGCACATATATGAGTTGTGTAAATAACTGTCCCATCACTTACTTTTTCATTACCCAATATATGTGCGTCATATTATAATATAAATTAAAAATGTCTCCCTAGAATTACATAGAATTTTAATTATTTTTTTCAATAATAATAATGTTGATTGACATTCACCAATAATTAAGTTGAAATGTGTCATGTTTTCATTAACTAATACTGATTATTGTATGATCATTGTATCTTAATTAACAGCACTTTCATTGAGATAAGTTTGATTAAAAGGATTAATTAATCCTAAGCACAAAACATCCAATGGCTTTGTTCTTTTCTTAATATTTTTTAGCAGTTTAATTTTTTTTTTTTTTTAACGACTCGATGCAACTAATTATTATAAATTTCATCTATCAAGTGTTTCTGGGGAAAAAAAAATAAAAAATCAATCTCGTTGCCTCGAATTTATATAGAAGTACGCGTGTAATTTTTTGAAGAATGAATCTCTCTCATTCGCTAATCATATCCATGCGTTCAACTTTCTTTCTGAAAATCAATCCTATCCATTCGTTTCAACTTAAAGAAAGTTGCTATTATTTCATTGTTTTTATAAAAATGCAACCAATTAACAACTCCCAGAATTTGTAAGAGAACTTTGACTAACCAAACATAAAAAGTTAATACTAATTTAGTGTCAAGAAACTAATAAAATTAAGGTAGTGGAAATCCCAATCGAAGTAATTATTTAAAATTCGAGTGAGTTAGTTACAAGAAATATAATTAGAGGGCATATGATGATAAAGCAAACATAAACGCTGACGTTTTGGAAAGTTGTGTTGGAAATGTGTCATAAAATCGACCTTCGCATTGTATAAGTACTATCTCAAATTAAATATAATAAATAATTATAGGGGTTAAATTTTAATTTGGAATATTAGTCATACGTTATATATGGACTTAAATTTCAAATTAAATATAATAAATAATTAAAGGTTAAAGCTTTAAATTATTGTGTGTTTAATGCAAATTTTGATATTGTGCTTTCTTGAATGATATTTTAAATTAGTCAAATGTATTAGTAATTGGATTTTCATTTTAAAACGTCAACTTTGAGAAGTAACAAAAGTCCTTATATATTGGTATATTTTTATGTCCATTCAATGTTATCTATTAACATGTCTTGCCAGATGGTTGTCCTTTTGAGCAAATTAATCTTAAAATTCGTGTGTTCATTTTTTTTTTTTTAATTCTTATTTAAATTGAATTGGTTGTTGAAACTTAGATCTTATACCATATATAAGAATTGGAATCTATCTTAATAAATTAACATTATTAAGGGATGGTTCAAACTCTTATATAGTGATATATATATATATATTTTTTCATCTTTATTCAATACGAGAGATTTATTTCTGGACAAATTGAATAACTTGATTTTCTAGCGGGGGAAGTCCTTTCCGTTACCCTCTTCCAAAAAGGCCTATACGTGGGATTATGGCTAGAGAGTTAGATCAATCTCCAACTCCTAAGTCCTAAGTGCGGCTAATTTTTAATTTGTGCCAATTGAATGATACCAACGATTAGAGAAACTTTTTGAGTTTGGTATAACTTTACATATATAAATGGAATTCTTAAAGACTTTTGGACATATTCTGTTGACATAGTCCTTAAACATACGATTTTTGAGTCTTTTGAAAGTAATAAATAAACGTAAAGCATGAAAAATATTCGCTTTCAACTTTAATTATAACAATATGTCATGATAAGGCGAGACAAAAAAAGTAAAATGTGGATAATTCTCATGAGGTGGTTTAGTTGGTGAAGTGGGTGAGCGCAGATACCTTCGATCCCGAGTTCTTAGGGATGTCAACAAATCGAGTCGAAAATCAAGACTCGAGCTTTTAAGGGTCGACATCGAGCTTATTTGGCTTGAGCCGAGCCAAAGCTCAATCAAATTTTTTAGGCTCAACTCGGGCTTCTTTGAGCCAAGCCCGAGCTGGGCTGTATTTTTTTTTACATATACATGTGACAAATGAATTGTGTTTAGTAAAAAATATAATGCACATAATAATGTAATACAAATATCAACATAAGCCAATGTTAGCCCGCCACATGGGCCGGCCTCACTCAAGTCTTGTTGCATTTTGAGGCTTGGCTCGATCCTCCAAGACACGAGTCGAGCTCGAGTTTTTTGCATGTCGAGCCCGAGTTGACGAGCTTTTTGACACACCTACTATTTCGATTCTCCCTACCAACATTTTCTCTGTCGAGCATGTCTTACCAGACTCACATAATATGATTCATTCGACTGACGTGGTTTGCAGATTATTGTGCTAACTTGAAGGTTTACCTAGTGTGCACCCATAAATAGGGTGGCGGCTGCGAATTCCCATGTCATAAAAAAAAAATGGATAAGTTGATTTGGGTTTTTAATTATTTTAAGTTCATATAGTAAATTTTATTTTAACCCAATTTAGTAGAGACACAACATATGTAATATGTCGGACGCTCAAAAAATATCCTCAAGCATTCTTGAACATTGAAAGTTAAGAAATAGAACTCAAAATGTGACAGTTGGACCCATATCATGAAAATTTTCCACATCCTATGCCACTCTCATCTATAATTTATGTCGAAATCTATATTAAATGTTACATCACTTGTACCGTAGTACTTAATCAAATCATGAGTGGGATTCGTTTCGATTATTTTGTTAATTAATGATTGGATTTTGGAATGCAACCAAATATAGTGCATTGTGAAAATATTTTAATAATAAATTTTATAATTTGGACGTATCTTTTGAGATTAAAATTATATATAAATAATTGTAATTTGGATGCGTTGAGTGGGAGCCATTGGAGACAATAAAGCTGAAACCTTATCTATCTTCAACATCATGGGCGAGGGTGAGTATACTGCAACCCTTCTCAACTTCTTCTATTAAAAGATAAAGATAAATTAAAAAATCTATTATTTATTAAAAGCCAATTGAAATTATTTATATTTAAATGAGTTGAGACATTGCAAACGATAAGAGAATTTGAGTTATTTGTACATTACAAAGATATGAAATAAATTTAGAGTGGTTTATATATATGTTAAGAAAAGTTTAAGTAATCAATGAAAATTATGGAAAGTGTCACAAACAATTATTTTGAGAACACTGATCTTATGATCCAAATCTTCAGTAATGTTATATATTAATTAATTCACAAATAAACTTATAATTTCAATAACAAAGCTATTATAATTGAAATCTGTTTCTTGAAATTATTTTTTAAATAATATATATATATATATATATATATATATATATATATATATATATATATATATATATATATATATATCGTGAGAAATCGCATGTAACCTAATTAATGTCATCCTATCAAGATCGATCAGCTATAAAATTAAACAATTTTGAAAGTTCATTAGCAAATTATGCTAAAACAAAACTTCAATAACTAACTGGCCATTTTGAGAATTTGAAGACCAACGTGGTCCTAATTAACCCCATTAGAATTAATATTAATCAGTGTTCTAAAATGCGCGAGCCTAGACACATCGAATCAGTGAAAAGTGTAGAAAAAGCGTCTAAATTTTTTTATCTAGAAAGCTTGAAAAAAGCGGGCTTATGCTTCTATTTTTATTTTTATTTATTTTTTTAAAAATGGGTTAAAGTATGTGTAATAAATAAAATATATAAGAATTGAAAAACGCTTTTTATTGTCTGCTCCTGTTTACGCTTGAAAAGCTGGATACTCGAACTCCACGCTTCATCACGCTTCATACTTTGTAGAACATCCATATTAAGATGTCCCTAAATGTACATATAAACAACTTTACAACTTTTCCTTTTATTTGTTAATTAGGATAGGATTAAGGTTCCGTGAAAGAGAAACTTCTGTATTCTCTCTATTAATTAAATTGCTTCTAATTATCTATATTTTGATAAAGAGTAATTGAGGGAGATATTTTTAATTTAAGGAAATTTTTAAATTACATTGTGACATGATATACATACATTGAGTAATTAAAAAGTAAATGGTTGAATAGTTATTTTCATCACCACACAATAAATGTGCGCAATGTCACAATATCATTTAAAAATATCTCTAAATATCTCCCTGAAATTATTGTTTAATAAATGCCCTTATCTGTAAGATTATCTTTATGTTAACTCTAAATATTATTTTAGTAATGCTGAGATGAAATGATATTTCGGAAAATAGGGAAAAAATTTAAATTTTATTGAAACCCTTTACGTTGATTGAAGTCTTGTATTATCCAAACACAAATTAATTTGGAGATAAATCTAATTTATTGATCCTCGGTTTGGTAGTCCAAAATTATTTATAAAAAAAATGTTGTATTTTCTATGTAAAATGTGTAGTTAAAAATTGATTTTGGAAAACGCGAGTGGTTAAAATGTTATTTGAAAAAAATAATATAGTTATAAACTGTAGAGCATCATTTAGGAGCAAAGATAATATTTAATTTATAGTTAATTTAAACTTTTAGACTCGATTAAAAAAAAAAAAATCTCATTGATTGACTCTCCTTTTAGTTACCGCTATAAATTGTAACCTTAAACCAATTCTTTCATCATTTTACTCTCATCGTCAACACCACCACCTAGCCAGTGTACTACAACCTTTCCACTTTCACGAATATATAGGCTAGTATATATATATATATATATATATATATATATATATATATATATATATATATATATATATATATATATATTACATAATTATTCACTAGACAAATTAAGTTTAGTTTGTTAATATATAGTGAATTTATATTCAGAGTTAATGGAGGCGCCGAGGACAGCACCTTCCTTTTCTCCTGCACAACACTCATCGTGGCACTCACCGGTTACGTACCTCTTTGAAGGACTAGCTGCTCTCTTAGGACTCATTTTTCTGTCTATCTTTATCCTGTCATTCACCTATTTGAAGCTCATTGACTACCTTGAAAACCGCAGTCGAAACGTGAGATCGGACCCTGAGGCCGCAGCCGGTGATACTAATGGTGGCGGCGGCGGCTCTGGTAGCCTTAAACTAGCACAAGCACAACCAGTGGTTGAAGAGAAGTACCTTGTGATCATGGCTGGCCAAGAAAATCCAACGTTCTTGGCCACCCCTATATCCAGTAAAGCATCAAGTAAAAGCACTTGTAGCTGCAGTACTAGCAGTGAAAATACTGAAACGTCAGAGAGAGAGAGTTCCAAGAAGAAACCAAGAGTGTTGGATGTGTAGAGTTCCTGGACCGGAGATTAACCTAATATTTCTCAAGGATATTAAAGCAAGTTTTTTTGTGCGGAGAGCTAGGCTCAGAGACAACGTAGAGGCCTGAATCAAAAAACTGATTATAATCTTCTGCTTCATCTTTACTGTGAAATCATGTAGTCGTAAGTAGATGTAAGTATTGCATTGAGAGTGAACTAACTATACATGTGTCTTCTGTGCAATTTTCATTTTTCATTGCTTCATGTTATTATTATTTTCGAAGCGGATCGAATTAGACATTTAAACAAGATTTATACTGCGAGTAATGTAATCACACGTCTCACGATAGCTGAAAGACAGCAGAGAAGTCTGTACTCAAAGCACGATTGTTTAAACAATGTTAAGAGACATATGGATATAAAGAAATGGAGAATACTTGCCAATATTTGGAACTTTGTTTCATTTTCAAACAAAAAATATATGAAAAATAAACATTAATATATGTGTGAAGTGGGATACAAGACCAGCTTTTATATATGTTGAAGGTGTTCTTATAAAAACTCAAACGAAGGTTACATGTTCTTGGCAAAGCTTTGTGATTTTCCATTAAGAGATTTATGTAATTTTCTGTAATAGTGTGATAGATTCAGTTATTTAACGGAACTTTGTTGTACGTGTATTATTCAATCTAGACTTAGGATCGATATATGGCGGTGCTACAGGCCCCTCACTGTAACTACAATATTTTCACTGTAAAGTAGTACAAGGCCCTCACTCTAGTTATAGTGTTTTCACTGTAGCTATAGTGATGTGTAAGGATTTTAATCAATCGTGTGGGCTTATATGTGAATTATTGTGTATTGAATAAAAGGCTATCAAATTTGGTTAAGCCCGTTTAAAGTGATCTAATAAGGATTTGGTAAATTGGGCTTTAATGCATCTAATTAATGTATGGACTTTTATGTGTAGATACCAGGCCATTACCTAATTCATGATGGGCCGGATTAGGTTAATTGGCAATTCAGTATATAAAGTCAGTTATGGTTCCTAAATCCTACGTACTGTTCATCTTGTCTGACATCCCATCATCAGAGAGAAAATAAGGACTACGTATCTATTTAGAAGATCCAAACACCGCCGAATCGTTTATCATGAATCGCGTTTGATTAAGGTACGCTTCCGCGTCAGTTATTTAATTCTTGATAATTCAGCATGATGATTTATTTTGGATCATAGATAAATAATTTATCTGTGAAATAAAATTTTCTAACAAGTGGTATCAGAGCCAACATCGTGTTGAATTATCAGATCAATTTTGAACGCGTATATATAAAATCTGTTGAGATTAAGATATGGATTTTGGAGTTTGGGTCTCAACCAAATTGATATTCTCTGTGTATATGTAATATGCAAACTGCCTCTATATTGAAAAATGGATTTGAGTTGGGTATGAATCGTAAAAATTTTCTGTTGAATTAAAATATGGACCAGCCGATAATTTCTGTTGAAATTAAATATATAAAATCTGTACGCATATGCCTTCAAAATCAGGTTTGGGTTTATGTTTTTTTTTTTTTTTTGATTCACTGAAAATTGGGTATATGTATATGAATATTTTTTGTATCTGATTTTTGTGGGTGTGTGTGTGTGTATATATATAAATATTCATTCATTCCTGTGTATTAAGTTTACGAAATCAAGGCAGAAATTTTTCTGGGTCAAACATGTGGATTTTGATTTTGGCATTAAGATGTATGAATTCGAATTTTGGGATGGATTTGTGTATATGCGAAATCAGAATCTGTGGACTTTCTGTGTGTATGTATATGTTCTTGTACGTATATACCTTTCAAAAACAGATACGGATTTGATTTCGTAATGAGATTATGAAATTTGAATCTGGTTATGGGGTTTTGTTCGGTTGTTGAATCGAGTGGTGTGGGCGGTGGCACGATTGCCACCGCCACTTGCGGCAGCGACGCTCGATGCAGGAGAGCAGCGCCATTCCAGGAACGAGGCGGCGCTGCGCGGCGGTGCCCTAGGAGAGCAGAGCCGGATATGGCGCTGCAGCGCCGGGAGTTGCAAAGGCTGTCGCTGGGGGTTGTGCATCTTCCGGATTTGGAGGCGACGGCGGCGGCGATTAGGGCTAAGTGAAACCCTAGCGGCTGCGAAAATCAGATTTTGGGCAGGGGGTTTCACTTGTAAATTTGAAGTCTTGAAGGACTCCTTTGCAATTTTTGATTATTGTGCTTATTTGCATTTCCGGCCCTGTATTTTGTTATGGATTAAATTTTTTAATCCTAAAGTTACAAAATCATTTAAATCAGCCCCTAAAGTTATGAAATTATTAAAGTTGGGATTATAAAAGTTCCTGATTTTATATTTCAGCCCCTGAAGTTTGAAAAATTTCCAATCCAGCCCCTAATGTTTGAAAATTTTCAAAATTGGTCCTTAAAGGTTGAGAATTTTCTAAATTATAATCCCTAAAGCTTAAAAATTCTCTAATTTGGTCCTCTAAAGTTTGAAAATTTTCATTTTCATTCCTAAAGTTTGAAAATTTTCTAATTCAGTCACTAAAGTTTGGAAATTTTCAAAATTGGTCCTTAAAGTTTGAATTTTTTTTTTAAATTAAGTCCCTAAAGTTTGGGAATTTGCTAAATTGGCTCCTAAAGTTTGAAAATTTTCAAAATCAACCTTTAAAGATTGAGAATTTCCTATTTTGGACCTCTAAAGTTTAATTTTCTTTCAAATTGGGACCTAATGCTTAGAATTTCTCTAAATTGGCCAATAAGGTTTTGAAAAAATTGTAATTTAAGTCCTTCAAGTTTAAAATTTTACATAATTGGCCACCTAAAGTTTAAGAATATTGCAATTGACTCTCCTAACTTAAGGATTGCTTTATTCTAAAGTTTTGAATTCTATAATTCAAATCCTAAAGTCAAAAATAAATGCAAATCAATATATTTCAGTTTCAAATCTTGGTACATCGGAATCTTTTAAGAGAATAATATTCGAAAGTAAGTTAGTTGAAGCAACATGTTGCCAAAGCAACCTCTCTTGTGGATATTAATTAACTTTGAATATTAGAAGGTATTTGTGTGTGTTATTCATTGCGGATATTGATTGGCCCAAAGGAAGGTCAATATTTGGCTCGAATTTCACATGCACCTGTTGTGATAAACACGTGGCAATTATTTGGTTTAACGTGTGACCAATAAATCCATCCAAAGAAAGGTTTATTGGTTAACATGTCTTATTGTCAGTATTTGATCACTACACTAAGGGAAAATTAGGTGTTTGTGTGTTATTTCATGCGGATATTGATCGGCCCAAAGGAAGGTCAGTATTTGGCCCGAATTTCACATGAACTTGTGGTGATAAGTACGTGACGGTTATTTGGTTTTACGTGTGATCAATAAATCGGTCCAAAGAAAGGTTTGTTGGTTGACATGTCTTACTGTCAGTGTTTGATTACTACACCAAGAGTACCACTTACAAGTCAATATTTCTGTCCAAAGACTAAATATTGATGTTGTGCTAGGTATCTTGTGATGGGCCCTACCATTATTTGAAAGTATGATTTGCATAATAAGGTACTTATGTGAGCTATTTTGTTTGAGTGTTCTCTATCAGTTTCAAATTCTGGTAGTAGTATATCTACAAGCTCAAGTTCAATCCCTATATTTATGGAATAAACTTTAACGATCAAGACAAGAACATTAACTTTTCGTTGGCTGCATCGATCTAGACCGTGTACTAAGGATTGAGCAACCTGCTCCTCTTACAGATGAAAGCTCGTCTAATCAAATGAGGAACTTTGAGAAGTGGGATTGCTTAAATTACATGAGTCTCATGATCATTTAAGTGCGGCATTCCGGAAGCCTTTAGTGGCATAGTATCTGAGGAGGTAAATGATGCCAATGAATTCCTTGCCGAAATTAAGAAACGTTTTGTGAAAAACGATAAGGCTGAAACAAGCACGTTTATGCAAAGTTTGATTTCAATAAAGTATAAAGGCAATGGGAAAATAAGGGAGTACATCATGTAGATGTCTCACACTGCTTCAAAACTTAAGGAACTAAAACTCGAATTGTCTAATAACTTGCTCGTGCATTTGGTATTGATATCGCTTCCTGCACAATATAGTTAATTTAAGGTTAGTTATAACTGTCAAAATAGAAATGGACTCTCAATGAGCTCATTTCATAGTGTGCAAGCTTCTTGCACAATTCAGTCAATTTAAGGTCAGTTGTAACTATCAAAGGGAGAAATGAACTCTAAATGAGCTCATTCTATTTTGTGTGCAAGAGGAAGAAAAGTTGAAGCAGGACAGAACTGAAAGTTTTTTTACTTGGCAAACACCTCTAAAGATAAGGGAAAGAAAACAAATAAAGAAAATAAAATCGTTAAGGGGCTATTAATTTTATGATCCCACACTTAAGTCAACTTTTTAGGATGTTAAGTTTGGGGGGAGAAATAAGGTTAGAGATATTGTCTTCAAGGAAGAAGTTGAGGAATGATCGGTTTCGATTCCTATTATTGCTTTTGACAATGTGCAAGTTTCTATACATGTCATTGATCAAGAAGCATATCCGGAACTCAACTAGACAATGTTGAAGAACCTCCCATCCAAAATAAGGTAAATTTCAGAAGTACAAACTCAACAACCTCAATAACTAAAGTCATTAAGGAGATCTACGAGAGAAAGGGAAAAATGCTATTCCGGATAATTTAAATAGTATTTTTCCAAGAATATAAGGAAATGATGGAATGGTGGAAGATGGTCTAATCAATTCCATCAGGCCATGCAGAGTTCTAACTCTCAAAAGTGGATTGATGTCATAAATAAGGAGTATAAGCATATGCAAGACAATAACGTTTTGGATCTTTTCCTATTACCGGAAGGTACGAAGCCCATTGGTCTTAAATGAATTTTTAAACCAAGGGGGATTTTAAAGGTAATGTGGAAAGATATAAGGTTCGTCTTGTATCTAAGGGCTTTACACAGAATGATGGCATTAATTATAAAGAGACTTTCTCTTCGGTTTCAATGAAAGACTCTTTCAGAAAAGTTAGGTTGTTGCACATTTTGACCTCGAGTTACATCAAATGGATACTAAGGTGGCGTTTTTCAATGGTGACATTGATGTGACGATGTATATGGTGCAACCAGAAAGCTTTGTGTCAGTAGACCCAAAGAATATGGTTTGCAAATTAAAGAAATCCATTGTGTACTCAAGCTAGCTTCCCGTTAAGGGTAATACATGTTTCATCAAGCAATTATCTCGTTTGGTCTTGAGATTAATGTTGTTGATGGTTGTGTGTATTACAAGTTCAGTGGGAGTAAGTATATTTTCCTGTTTTTATATGTTGATTATTGCTTGCCACTAATGATATAGGCATGTCACATAAAATTATGAGATTTTTTGTTAAGGAATTTTGAGATTAAAAATCTTGTTGACGTCTCTTTTGTATTAGGAATTCAGATACACCAGGATTGTTCTCGGGGTATTCTTGAATTGTCACAAAAGGGCTATATTGATAAAGTACTTAAGAGGTTTGGCATACAAGACAGTAAATCAGGGGACAGCCCTATCGCTAAGGGAGACAAATTTAGTCTCGACTAACGCCCGAAAAGTTATCTTGAAGTTAAAGAAATGCAGAGGCTCCCATATAGTTAAGCAATAGGGAATCTCATATATATTCAAATTTGTATGCGTTCGGATATTGCATACGTTATTGGGATACTAAGGAGATATTTAAGTAACCCTGGGATGGATCATTTGGAAAGCAGCCAAACATGGGTTATAAGGTATTTAAAGAGAACAAAAGATTACATGCTCACATACAGAAAATCGGATCAGTTGGAGATCATATGGTATTATGATTCCGATTTTTACTAGATGCCAAGAAAGTAAAAGATCCACATAAAGGCTACATTTATCTGCTGGTTGGAGGAGCTATTTCCGGATGGAGTGCTTAACAGACACTTTAGCTTCTTTCACTTGGAAGCACAGTTGTAGCAATTTTGGGGGCATCTAATTATGGAATATAGCTGCAAAATTTTGTCACTGGGCTGCGTATTCTGTACGGTAAAGAAAGACCACTAAAGTTATATTGTGACAATAACTCAGCAGATTTATATTCCAGTAACAACAGGAGCTCAACTAAGTCAAAATATATTGGCGTAAGTTCCTGGTTGTGAAGGATACAGTTCAGAGTAGACACGTGTCAATAAGAGCACATTGGGACAAACTCCATAATTGCGGATCCGCTTACTAAAGTATTACAACCCAAAGTCTTTCATGAGTACATTACTCATATGGGTGTTGTATTTCTTAAGGATATTCAGTTTCAGTGGGAGTTTGTATTTTGGGTGCATTAGACACATTTATTGTCCTTTTGGATACAGTTTAAAGTTAAAGTTATTTACAGCTGTAAGGTTTCAGGTTTATTATCTCTGAACTTGTTTGAGGATGATCTCACTAAAGTTGGACCAGTTGGAAATAGGCATGTTGAAGATCACATTACATGTAATTTCCATACTACACATCCATACTTGATCCATGTCATTCAGTTATGTCGATATACGTGACCATTGAAGGTTTAGTTACGATTAATGTAGCGAAAGCCGCTTTGATCCTATGTTGATATAATTGATGGACCGGATTGTTTGGAGATGCATTCAGTAATGATAGCAAAATTCTAAGTACTCATAAGGTTATGATTGATACACAATTGTAAGGTTACACATATATCCCAAGTGGGAGATTGTAAGGATTTTAATCAATCGTGTGGGCTTATATGTGAATTATTGTGTATTGAATAAAAGGCTATCAAATTTGGTTAAGCCCGTTTAAAGTGATCTAATAAGGATTTGGTAAATTGGGTTTTAATGCATCTAATTAATGTATGGGCTTTTATGTGTAGATATCAGGCCATTACCTAATTCATGATGGGCCGGATTAGGTTAATTGGCAATTCAGTATATAAAGTCGGTTATGGTCCCTGAATCCTACGTACTGTTCATCTTGTCTGACATCCCATCATCAGAGAGAAAATAAGGACTACGTATCGATTTATAAGATCCAAACACCGCCGAATCGTTTATCATGAATCGCGTTTGATTAAGGTACGCTTCCGCTTCAGTTATTTAATTCTTGTTAATTCAGCATGATGATTTATTTTGGATCATAGATAAATAATTTATCCGTGAAATAAAATTTTCTAACATGATGTCCACTTAGCATAATCCTAAGATATAATGGTGTTGACATGATATTGAAATATTCTCCAATTAGCATAATCCTAGGATATAATGGTGTTGTGAGAGATGCATGTACAAGTTGTAACATGATATTGAAATATTCTATCGACGCCCTAATCCACACAGTGAACTTCAATGAGAAGTAGCTAGTGATTAGGTGAATACACGGCCCTTTCTGACAATTTTTAATGTCATCGAGTGTTTGATTGCTATTAATTTAATGACTTTGATTCAACATGTTTGTTCCGCAGTTAGGAACCGTAGAAAATCTATTAGTTATACCATAGCATGATTTTAGAAACCTTACAAAACATAACCCTATTCTAGTTTTGTCTTTTGTTTTATTAATTGCATCCTTCGTAGAGATATAATAGGATCATATGTGAAAATCGAATTAATAGAAAATGATCATATAAGAAATATTGAAGTGGTTAACATCTATTTATCTGAATTTCTACAAAATACAAAAATAACAGCTAATCTCGCTTTCAAATAAATTTAAAATAAAGCTATATAACTTTTTTTTTTTTTTTTTTGGGTCACACCCTTACAAAAGAATATATATTGAGTTCATTAAACTCAATGTACCATTTTCTCAAATTTAGTAATTAAAATCACTTATTTCTTATCACCGACTGTGATGAGAATCATGGCGGGCATGACGGAAAGAACTACAAATCAAGTCAAACAAAACTTTCAGCATGTTCGAAGAGCTTCACAGATCAAGCATTGCGAGAGTGAACAAGGTTCGAGGCTAAACCAAGTGAGCAAGCCAAGAGACAAGCCGAGAATCGAGTTGGAAACCAAGAAAATCAAAAATTATGCAGAAGCAAAGTTACGGCCGTAACCAAATATTCTCACGGCCGTAAGTCACTCTCGGATCAAAATGAAGAATTTCAGGTTTTCAAAGTTACGGCCGTAAGTTTATGGTCACGGCCGTAATCCTTAAGCAGAAGCACAGTTACGGCCGTAAATGATGGTGTCACGACCGTAATTCCAAATTAATGCAAATCATGCGGATTTTTATTTCCTTAATTATAGGATTAGATTTACTTTGTTTTTATTATTGTTTTCAATTAAATTAGGAGTCTATTTTAATAGATTTTATCTATTCCCTAATTAGATTAGATTTTATTTAGTTTCCTAAGTAGACTAGGATCTTTATTCTGGTTGCCTATATAAAGGGGTCTTCATTGTAATACAAAACGAACTTTGATTATTGAATGAAATATATTGAGTGTTTTTTACTCTCTAAAGGTGAGGATTCCCTTTAACTCGAACTTATGAAATATTGTGTAATATTTGTGGCGTTCAACAAATTGAACTTATCAAGAATCTGGACATTCCTTGTGGCGTTCCCCCATTATGGTTCTTGTTTCCGCATCGTAACGGGTCTCGGGTTTAATATGCCCCTGGTTCTTGCGTCGTGAGGCTCGGGTCGTAGTGTTACCGTCCGTTCCAACCTGAATTCGGAACTTTCCCGGCGTTAATTCCGTGTGTTCGTCGTGACCCCCCCTCTCCCGGGATCACATCATCTGGTATCAGAGCTGGACTCTTGGCTTGCTCACTTGGTTTAGCCTCGAACCTTGTTCACTCTCGCAATGCTTGATCTGTGAAGCTCTTCGAACATGCTGGAAGTTTTGTTTGGCTTGATTTGTAGTTCTTCCGTCATGCCCACCATGATTCTCATCATTCTCCCCTTCTTTAGGATGATTCGTCCCGAATCATAGCTTCATTAATGAGGTTTCAGTGCACCCCCTGGATCAAATGGAAATCCTTTGCTTTCATGCCAAAGGACCAACCGATAGATCCCCATTACTTGAATTATATGGAATGATCGAAATGTGAACTTCCTTGGCCATATGTGGTGGGGCTCAAACTTCTTGTTATTTCGAACCTGCAAAAAGGATTTTAAAAAAATGGAGAGGGAATTATTAGTTTCATAAGGTACAAAGTATGGATCCCTGTACTTATGAGGAATCATCACCACCTCCTCTCTTCCCACAACGAGGCTATTTTTCCCCCCTCTTTCAATCTTTTCACTCTCTTGCTCAATATTTTTACTCTCACGTCCAGCCACACATTCATTTTCAAAATTCTCAAGCTCAAAAACCTCCACCACACTTTTATCCTCTACTTCAAAATTCGGAGTTTGATCAACTACTTCAAATTTCAACTCTTCAAATTCAATATTCTTAACAAGAAGAGGCTTTGCTATAATCTTACACTCACTCCCCCTTTATAATTCAGGCTCAGCCTCCCTTTCACTTTTCCGTTGCAACTTGGCTAATTTTTCCCTTGCTCCCTTTGCAATCATCTCCTCCTTTAACTGCCTTAATATCATTCTCACCTCATCAAATTCATCCCTCATTTCCGAGACACCATCCCCTATTTTTGAGGCACCATCTTCCAATACTTTCAGCCCATCCCCAATTCCAACTCTAGGTTTATGATCAATCCTATTCTCCCTCCTCACTCTAGGAACTATGTGAGGTTTTTTCCCTAAATTTAGACATTGTGGAGTTGGATGTGGAACGGAATGGAAAGATTCGATAACAAGGAGTTATGAAATTCAAGGAAGTGTTCCTTGAATTTGACTCGAAAGGAAAGAATATCAAGAATATTATAGAAATTCAAGAAAGTGGATCATGAATTTTGGAATACTTCCTTTTTTTTTTTAATAATGGATGAATTTTCGGATTAAATAATTTTTTTTATCCGAAATTCGACAACAAACACGGCAAAACAAACGGGACAGGATTTGGACAAGAATCGAATAAAATAAACAAGATTGAATATTTTTTGAATATTTTCTGGATTAAAGACTCACAAATATGAAGAACGTGAAGAATAAGAAACAAAGACTCGACAAACAAAATAAAAATAGGATATGACTGATTCTGTGCAGATTCGATGATAAAGACGCAGAATCAAACTGATAGAATAATAAAAAAAACAAAACCTGAATCCAGAGTCCAGCTCTGATACCAGATGATGTGATCCCGGGAGAGGGGGGTCACGACGAACACGCGGAATTAACGTTGGGAAAGTTCCGAATTCAGGTTGGAACGGACGGTAACACTACGACCCGAGCCTCACGACGCAAGAACAAGGGGCATATTAAACCTAAGACCCGTTACGATGCGGAAACAAGAACCATAATGGGGGAACGCCACAAGGAATGCCCAGATCCTTGATAAGTTCAATTTGTTGAACGCCACAAATATTATACAATATTTGATAAGTTCGAGTTAAAGGGAATCCTCACCTTTAGAGAGTAAAAAACACTCAATATATTTCATTCAATAATCAAAGTTCGTTTTGTATTACAATGAAGACGCCTTTATATAGGCAACCAGAATAAAGATCCTAGTCTACTTAGGAAACTAAATAAAATATAATCTA
The DNA here is from genome assembly GCA_963555705.1 of Ligustrum vulgare. Classification (NCBI taxonomy): domain Eukaryota; kingdom Viridiplantae; phylum Streptophyta; class Magnoliopsida; order Lamiales; family Oleaceae; genus Ligustrum; species Ligustrum vulgare. Next base: position 4,348,736 of record OY743176.1, on the reverse strand, counting down.
ATTAGGGAATAGATAAAATCTATCAAAATAGACTCTTAATTTAATTGGAAACAATAATAAAAACAAAGTAAATCTAATCCTATAATTAAAGAAATAAAAATCCGCATGATTTGCATTAATTTGGAATTACGGCCGTGACACCATCATTTACGGCCGTAACTGTGCTTCTACTTAAGGATTACGGCCGTGACCATAAACTTACGGCCGTAACTTTGAAAATCTGAAATTCTTCATTTTGATCCGAGAGTGACTTACGGCCGTGAGAATATTTGGTTACGGCCGTAACTTTGCTTCTGCATAATTTTTGATTTTCTTGGTTTCCAACTCGATTCTCGGCTTGTCTCTTAGCTTGCTCACTTGGTTTAGCCTCGAACTTTGTTCACTCTCGTAATGCTTGATCTGTGAAGCTCTTCGAACATGCTGGAAATTTTGTTTGACTTGATTTGTAGTTCTTTCCGTCAAGAACATATTCAATCAATTTCTATATCCTAAGTGCCACTATTAACTAGTGCCAATTAAAAGGTACCAAATACTGTAGTTGAGGATAATGCCAAAAAAAAAAAAAAAAAAATATTTGTAAAGGAAGAATGTCATGATTTGACACCAACTTTTGGAGTTTGGTACAACTTTACAAATAGAACCTGAGTTTTTATATTTTTTTATATGGCGTTCTCTTGAACAAATCTTCATCAATATCTGTCTACACTAATGGGATTGTTACATTATCATTGATACGTACTCTTAGTGAATTACTGAATTCACTAAGGACATCTTCAATGGACTCGATCAGTCCAAATTTATTGCTTATGTGACAACTAAAAAATTATTAACGTATACCAAAAGTTCCAAAAGGTTCGAGAATTGGTCTGCAGACAGAGTTTGCCAAAGACCTTTGTCCTTTTTCATTTTTTTTTCTTCATTTATTGTGTTTATATCTTTCATCTCTACCATCTCTCTTCATGAACTTTTATCTTTTCTCTCCTCCAATTTCTCTCTCCTTCAATTTAAAACTGTAGCACCAGCTTGACTGACCTTGTCACTGAAGATGCTCTAATGGAGTTCCTTAAATTCTTTTGTCAATTATAATAATTGGGTTTTAGAATGCAACCAAGTAGTAGTGCCTTTCAAAATTATTTTAATCATCAATCTCATTATTTGGACGTATGGTTTGGGATTGGAGGAAATATTTATTAATGTTGTTGGACTATGTAATTGAGTTTAGTGTTTTAAAAAGCGTAAAGCGTGATTAAGCGACAAGATCAACGAGATCATAAATCACGCTTAATCATATCTAAGTGCGAAAAAGCTCGAAGTGCGGGTGAAGATCAACAATCACACCTAAACGCGCCTTGACATATAATGAGCTTTTTAGAACACTTGAGTCACGACCAATTTGTTCCGTGGAAGCAAATTGAGAGTTGGGGATAGGGCATGACTTCCTCATTTCCATTTAAACAAATTACTTTTCTCTTCTTAATAGAATAGTTATAAATCACATATGAAAATCATGGAAAAATCACGTGGAGTTATAATATTAATAACCTATTGTCATGGAAGTCATGTTACTCGAATGAATTTTCAGTACCGTAAACTCAAAATAAAAATAAATTCTTTTTAAAAAAAAAAAAATAAATAAAATTCTCCTGGTACTAAAATAGGTAATATATACCTGCAATGTCTCGTTTGCAGTTTCCATTCTCCATTTGAATGTATCTTTGGAAAGTCTAACAATTGACTCTGCAGAAGACTCCTGGGCCTGAGAAAGAAATCAAAATTAAGACCTGGAATGATATTGGTAGGACATAAATCAACATTTACTGTAACGCATCGAAAAAATTTATGACTTCCTTATTTACTTATAATCATGTAATTTTAGAATTTATTTGATTTATGGAATTTTATTAAAGGAAAAAGAAATTATTTTGAAAACGAAAAGAAACGAAAAACATGATTAAATGCCTCTCTTTAGGAGACTCGTTTGATTACTTCCGACCTCATATAAATTCATATGTTATACGTTCGGATAAGTACTTGGAATGAACTTTGAGAATCTGGAATCCGTTTGTCGGTTAGATCAACATACATTCCTTGGTGATTTTTCAAAGTTGACTCCTCGCCATACGGGTCGTAAAAACAGTTTCAGGTTGCCAACTTTCAAACGCCATAACTTTTTCCTAGTTTAATCAAATATTGTGTGGTAAATTTCATATGAAAGTACTCCATGAGTAATTTAAAATGATAGCAAGAACACTCAATTTGGAGCTCGTTTACTACCTCAAATATGAGCTCAAACACAGCCCCTTGAAACTGTCAAAACTAGAAATTTTGGAGAGAATCATACATGAGGTGGCCTCTAGACCTCCACCTCCGGTTCCTAGCTTGCAAGAGTCACCACCTACCCTCCTTGGACAGATCCTCCTTGCATGGAAGCATTTCTCCACCTCAAGCTTGACAATCATGAAGGTGATTCTTGCTTAACCCTTTTGGATGATCCTCTACATCCATGATTTGCCTCCAATTCGTGCAATCAGTTTCCTCTATAAATAGAAACGAGTTTGAAATAGATAACACACCAAAATTCAAAGTGAAAACGCACCAGAAATCTTGCTTTCTCCTTCAAACCTTAGGTATTGATTTCTTGCAAAACTTATGTTTCAATCCATTCAAAACCATCATTTTGATCATCAAACATGTTTTTTCAAATTTATTTATCAAAATATATACTCTGGGATCAAAACATCAATGAAATGAAGTTTCGGTTCTTGGAAATACGCTTGGTGTCGACACCAAATGTAAAACGATAAAAATGGTGTCAACACCTATATAGACACCAAGTTTATTTTCAATTCTGATTATGATATGAAGTTATCTCATGAATTTTAGGTTGATAGATGGTGTATAAACTTGAAAACAGTAAGTATTCAATACACCGTCTTATGTGTTGCATTAATTATGTAAGAAGTTGATTTTGATGAAATGTCATTTGATTCATATTGATGATGATATTAGATGTGATATAATTCACCAAAGAACTTTTGTTAGTAAAGATTATAGTTTTGAATTTAGCCCCTCGGTAATCAATGTTTTTTTTTTTTGATATCGATGTGTGTCGTGAGGACCTTGGGACTCCAAGACTCTGACGAATGACATGGTGATCTAGTAACCTTATTGGAGTCAAGTAGGAGGAAAATGATAGGATGTAGAAGTCCTAGAGGATAAAGAAGTCCTGAGTAACCTGATTATGTTTATGGTCATCTTATCAATATCCGTATTGTGAAAATGTTAAGCGCTTTGGGGTAAAGGAGATAATCTATAATCGGGCCATGAAAACATAGTTTTTGAAAAGTAATTGCACGTGTTTCGAATTACTCATTGAATTATCAATTCATGTTTTCATGTTTTCTAACTTGTAGATACTGCACTTTGATAATTTTGAAGTGATCTCTTGGGAGTGGATCAATTCGGCTGATGAACAATATTATATATATGTAGTAGAGATTCATACGTGATAGGCGTATCGTGATTTTTCTACTTTGACCCATTTTCTACATTCTTTCTTTTATGTAGATTTTTGTGATAGTGTGACTATGGAGTACGAGTACTCCGATAATTTCCCAGTGAAGAGTTGAGAAAAAATGAAACTTTTGTTTTAATTTTGTTAAAAATAAGGAAGTTGACGTGTTGTGTTACTTTTATAACCTCTTCTCAAACCTCAATATAAATTAGTCTCGATAATGTATATATGTAGTATGTTTTAGTTTGACAAATATTTTACTCAAGCTACCTATTTTAATGTAAAAAGGTTGGTTTTTTATTATTATGTGTGGACATCAAGTCCCTAAATCTCAATGTCAAAATTGTTTTGCCTCAGGAATAGCACAAGGGGTGTCGACACCAACCTAATAGGGTAGCCTCGACCATTTGGTGTCGACACCTAGGATTCCACGGGCCAATTTTTTTGAATTTTATACCAATTTTCAACTTAATATTATACTTTAGCGAGGAGTTTTGGGATTGTCACATTTACTGACATTTTTAATGTTATGGATATGTGCATAGCCTTTGAACATTTGAATCATATTGACACGTTGTTACCTCAGTGGCATCTCTGCAAATCGTTCATGGATTAAACTATCACACACCGCCAGAATTGCATTTTCTTTACTTTCAATTGCCGAAATTACTACTTTGTAAAACAAATGCATAAAAAGAGTGACAATGATCAAGAGAAACAATAACCTGGATCTTCAAGAACTCTTTTTCACTCATTTTTATACAGTCAAACAAAACAAATAGAAATGATAACAAAAAAATGAAGTGAATTAAAGGGGAATTTGGTTGTAGATCTGAGAGAAAATAGAGAAGCGGCTAAAACTGAAACAACATTTAGAAATGAAGAAGGTTAATTTGTATTGTTGGTGCATTTGGACCAGCCCAATACTGGAGCCCAAGAGATAAACCAGCTGGACCGATTTTAAACCCAACCTTGATCTGCATAATTTCAGCTTGGATTAATTAAAAGCTGAAGCCCAACACTGAAGCTGAAGCCCATATCCCATAACCGGACTTAAGGCCCAAGTCTACCACCGCCTCACTCTTGCACCGTTGGATCACATTGCCTTAATCCTAGCCTTCCACCTGGGGATAAACATTGCTGTGACACCTCATTTTCTCAGATCATCTAGATACTTCTCTCTTTCTCTGATTCTCTCCTTCTTCGTCTTTACTCTCCAGAAATTCTCTGATCTCTCGCAAAATCTCTTAGTGGTTTATACTGATTCTTTGTGCAAAATCAGTATCTCATAGTGGTTCTTTTACAGATTGTGATTCTGTGTAATTTTGTTTGTGTATTTTGCGAGTTTTATAGAGTTTTGTTGATATCTTTGAATCAGAGACTTGAATCTGTATATTTTGTTTGATACTTTGCGATTTTGTGTTTAATAAAATTTGTTGAAGTTTTATTTGTGAAATCGTACTTGTATTTCTTCGTGATTGATTCTGAGCCTTGATCTCTTAACAGTGGTATCAGAGCCTTAGGGTTCGCGTAATAAACACTGTTTTAACTCAGATCTTGTTAGATCTAGACGTCTTCTTTGTGGATCTGTGATTTTCTGGATTTTCTTTGTGGTTTCTGAAATTTACGTTTTAGGGTTTTCAAATCTTGGTGGTAATCTTTGAGAAAATTTTTTTTCTTAAAGTTTTATGAAAACTTCCTTTAAAACTTTTTCTATTTTCTAGAAATTTTCATTTTTCAGATTTCTTGAAAAAAAAAAATTTTGAAATTTTTTTCAAATACCCTCTTCGTGGTATACATTGCTTAGTGGAAATATTGTTTAAAACCTATTTTAAAATTAGGTTTTCTCATTTTTAAATTTTCTTAATCATTTAATTCTGGGTCTCACATTTTTTGGGATCTTTTGGTTTTGTTTCAGTATATTTCTTTATAAGTATACTGAAATACTTAATAGATCCTACATTCTGGTGGCTAATCTTCGTGGTACAACTGAAAAGCTTAGTGGTACTGAACTTGTGGGTTCTGAATCTTTGTGGATTAACATCTTTGTGGAGCTGCAGTTATATAAAATTTGCATCAGGTGATACCTTTTAATTACTGCACAATAAACTGCTATTTATTTTCTCAATTCTTGGTTCTTTCCAAAATCTCTCCGTTGAAGCCTATTGTTGGACCCAAATCCTTACATTTGTCCAGGATTTCTTGAGAATCCAGGAATTTGAGGGAGCTTGGGCTAACCCATAATAGGTTGAGAGATATACTGGAAGAACTGCTTTTCAGTATATTAGTTCTTAATTGTTTTCTTGATCAGCCTGCTTTCTGTAATTAATTTGTGGTCACCTTGATTGCCTTACTAATTGATAATTGTTTTAGAGATTGTGTATCTTATAACTTGATCTTTGTGGAATATTTCTGATAATTCTTGACTTCTGTGATTATACCCTGCATTTCAAACTGTCTGTCTATTCTTGATTTGAAGTAATAAAGCCTCAACCCTTGATAAATTTTTTCAAAAAATTTTAGTCATTACTTCAATGGCTACTATAAAAGTAAATGTTAAAGCATGGAATGGCAAGGGAGATTTTAATCTCTGGAGCCAGAAAATGAAGGCTTTGTTAGTGCAAATGAAATGTACCAAAGCCATTGGTCAGTCTTGGCCTTTGAATTTATCTCAAGATAGACAAATTGAAATGGATGAAATTGCACGGAGTACAATTTTTCTTCATCAATCTGATAATGTGATTAGATAAATAGGGAAAACTAAAACTGCTATGGTACTTTGGGAAAAACTAGAAGAGGTTTATGATACTGTTTCTTTGCCTAATAAGTGCTTCTTGTGGAAACAATACTTTTCTTTCAAGTTTGATCCATATAAGGATGTGGATGATAATATGAATATGTTTACTAAGATTATATAGTCTTTTAAATTGTGATGAAAAGCTTACTGATAAACAAAAGGTTGTGTATTTGCTGAATGCTATGGGTGATAAGTTCAAATACCTTAGGAATGCTCTTGAATATGATGGGCGGAAATTGACTACAGAAATTGTTCACACTTCTCTTAAGAACAAGGGACTTGAGTTTAAAAATAATCCTAAAGAGGCCTTTAGTGTTATAAGATCTTCTAAGAAGAGGAATTCCTTTAGGAACAATAAGCCTGTGAGTAATTTCAATAAAAATTGGAATACTTTTAACAATAATAGAACCTGGAATAATGTGAACAGTAAGCTGCAAGAGGAAACTTTCAAAATAAAGTCAATTTCAATAGGTCTAATGACAACGCTTATAGAAGATTGAATAATTCTAGGAATCAGACCAATTTTAGAGGTTATGATAACTCTAGAAATCAAGACAACCTTAGAAATCAGAACAATGTCAGGGGGAAAGACAATACTGGGGGATTAGATAACATAAATAGACCCAGACTTTGTTTTTACTGTGGCCAACCTGGACATCACATTAAAAATTGTTTCAAAAGAAAGAATGAGATTGGAACCAGTAACCAAACAGAGGCAGCAGTCCAAGATAATAATGGTGTGGTATATGTTACTACTGAATCTGACAATAAACATGAATGGATACTTGATTCTGGTTGCACCTTCCATATGTGTCCTGAGAGAAATTTGTTTTCTGACTTCTGTAAAACTTGGAAACAATGTGATTTGTGATGTTAAATGTACAGGTAACATACATTTGAAACTTGTTAATAACAAGACATTAGTCTTGAACCAAACAAGATATGTGCCTGACTTAAAAAGGATTTTGATTTCACTTGGTGTGCTTGATTCTGAATCATATGAGATAAGATTGCATAAAGGTTACCTGTCTATTTTTAAAGGTAATCTGTTACTTTCCTGGACTCCCAAAATCAATGGAGTTTATGTCTTAAATTATTTTCCTCTGTGCTAAATCTTTTAATGCTATTTCTGATTTTGATAAAACTACTTTATGGCATAAAAGGCTTGGTCACTGGGGAGAAAAAGGTTTAAAATTACTTGAAAAGAAAGGTGTTTTTGGTAAAGATGTTTTACAAAAACTTGATTTTTGTGAGAAACGTATTTTGGGAAAGCAGAAAAGGAACTCTTTTGGAAAAGGGATTCATAAATCAAGTGACATCCTTGAATATTTACGTGCTGATTTATGGGGCCCTGCTCCAGTTAATTCTGTTTCAGGTTTTAGATATTTCTTGTTGATTGTTGATGATTTCTTTAGAAAAACTTGGGTTCATTTGTTAAAGACTAAAGATGCTACTGCGTGGACATTTAAAAATTGGATCACTTTAGTTCAAAATTTGAAAGATAAAAGGGTTAAAATTATTAGGACAGATAATGGCCTTGAGTTTTGTAATCAGGAATTTGATTCTTTTTTGTAGCAGTCTAGGAATTCTTAGGCACAGGACTGTTGCATACAGTTCACAGTAAAATGGAGTTGCTGAAAGAATGAATAGGACACTCTTGGAAAGAACTAGGTGTCTTTTACTTGATTCTAATCTGCCAAATTTTTTTTGGGGTGAAGCAGTCAAAACAGCTTCATATTTGATTAATCTTTCTCCCTCCAGTGCTCTTGATTTTAAAATACCTGATCAAATTTGGAGCAATTCCTTCCAGATTTTTCTAAACTGAAAATTTTTGGGTGTGCTGCTTATTCACATCAAACTGAGACTAAATTTGATTCCAGGTCACTGAAATGTGTCTTTCTAGGATATGGAGAAGGAGTTAAAGGCTATAGGCTGTGGGTGAAAGAACAGGGGGGTTATAGAGTCATTTTAAGTAGATCAGTTGTCTTTAATGAAAATTTCTTTCCTTGTAAAAATGAAATTTTAACTGATCCTATTAGTGAACAAGATTTTCTTACCTCTGAACTGAGTGCAAACAATTTGAGTGATGAAAATGGACTACCCAATACTCAGTTTCAGGTGGAGCAACCCCCCACATTCACCAAATTTTACTCCTGGTCATGTTTCACCTAATACTGATTCTATTCCTGAAAATATTTCTGATACAGAAACATATTTAAATCTTGATAATTACTTGTTAGCTAGGGATAGAACTAGAAGGGAGATTAGACCTCCTGCTAGATATGATGATCCTGATTTTGTATCTGCTTTTACATATTCTGAACCTTTTCTATATGAACCTGAATCTTTTGAAGAAGTTATGTCTTCTCCTGATTCTAAACTGTGGCTTGCAGCCATGCAAGAAGAGATGGATTCTCTTATTAAAAATGGCACCTGGACTTTAGTCAGCAGACCTGTTAATACTAGAATAATTGACTGTAAATGGATTTTCAAAATAAAAGAAGGTGACTTAAAAGCTATAAAACCTAGATATAAGGCTAGGCTTGTAGCAAAGGGTTTTTCTCAAAAGGAGGGAATAGACTACAATGAAATATTTTCACCAGTTGTTAAATATACTTTTATTAGAATATTATTTGCTCTAGTTGCTCAATTTGATTTGGAATTAGAATAAATGGATGTTAAGACAGCCTTCTTGTATGATTTTTTGGATGAAACTATTTACATGCAACAGCCTAAAGCTTTTGAAAAATTTGGTAAAACTGACTTGGTATGTTTGCTGAAAAAGTCTCTTTATGGCTTAAAACAAGCCCCTAGACAATGGTATAAGAGATTTGATTCTTACATTCAAAGTCTAAATTTTCAAAAGAGCCAATATGATTCTTGTTTTTATTTTAAGTCTGATAATTCTGATTTTATGTTTTTGTTATTATATTTTGATGACATGTTGATTGCTGGCCCTAATATGCATGAGATTAACCTGCTGAAAAATAGATTGCATTCTGAATTTGAGATGAAAGACTTAGAGCATGCTAAAAGGATTTTACGTATGGACATTTTTAGGGATAGACAATCTAGAAATCTAATTTTAAATCAAAAGTATTTTATTGAAAAAGTTTTAATCAGATTTAACTTGATTGATTCCAAACCTGTGTCTCTGCCTTTGCCTGCACACTTTAAATTGTCATCTGATCATTGTCCTAAAACTGCAGAAGAAGAGCTTAGAATGAAAAATGTACCATATTCCAATGCTATAGGATCTGTTATGTATCTTATGGTGTGCACTAGACCTGATATTGCTTTTGCTATCAGTGTCCTTAGTAGGTTTATGAGTAATCCTGGTGAATTACACTGGGAAGCTGTGAAATCTATTTTAAAGTACCTTAATGGTTCTGCAAATCTGAGTTTGGTATTTTCTAAAACCAAAAATGATTTCAAATTAAAAGGCTTTGTTGACTCAGACTTTGCAGGAAACATAGATAATAGGAAGTCTACTTCTGTATATTTCTTTACATTAAATAGTTCATGCATTAGTTGGAAATCACAATTATAGAAACTTGTGGCACTATCTTCTACCGAGGCAGAATATATTGCTGCCACAGATGCTGTAAAAGAATGTATTTGGCTGAAAGGTTTGTTATCTGAAATTACTTGTATTGATAATTATGCCATTGAACTCCGTACTGATAGTTTAAGTGATTTAAACTTGTGTAAAAATTCTGTCTTTCATAACAGGTCAAAACACATTGATGTTAAATCTCACTTCATTAGGGATATAACTGAAAATGGTGTTATTAAACTTGTTAAAATTTCAACTCAGTTGAATCCTGTAGATGCAGGAACTAAAATAATACCTATAAATAAATTTAAAGATGCTTTGATTTCCCTTAAATTGTTAGAATTTGAAACTGCTTTGTTTTCTTATGTCTACAGGTGTGCTGATCCAAATTGAGGTGGAGAATGTTGGTGCATTTGGACCAGCCCAATACTGGAGCCCAAGAGATAAACCAGCTGGACCGGTTTTAAGCCCAACCTTGATCTGCATAATTTCAGCTTAGATTAATTAAAAGCTGAAGCCCAACACTGAAACTGAAGCCCATATCCCATAACCCGAACTTAAGGCCCAAGTCTACCACCGCCTCGCTCTTGCACCGTTGGATCACATTGCCTTAATCCTAGCCTTCCACCTGGGGATAAACATTGCTGTGACGCCTCATTTTCTCAGTTCATCCAGAAACTTCTCTCTCTCTCTCTCTGATTCTCTCCTTCTTCATCTTTACTCTCCAGAAATTCTCTGATCTCTCGCAAAATCTCTTAGTGGTTTATACTGATTCTTTGTGCAAAATCAGTATCTCTTAGTGGTTCTTATACAGATCGTGATTCTGTGTAATTTTGTTTGTGTATTTTGCGAGTTTTGTTGATATCTTTGAATCAGAGACTTGAATCTGTATATTTTGTTTGATACTTTGAGATTTTGTGTTTAATAAAATTTGTTGAAGTTTTATTTGTGAAATCGTAGTTGCATTTCTTCGTGGTTGATTCTGAACCTTGATCTCTTAACATGTACACATTGAAGAACTCCTGCTCTTTTCTTGAAAACTAACACCAGAGAGTAAAAATGAGAGACAGAAGCAGACAATGAGCAAGAAGTTCAACAAAAGAAGGTTGAGGCTCCAATTCTCTATAGTTTTGAACATTATTCCCATGCAAAATCGACCCTAAATGACATATAAACTGGGCGGACCCAGAATAATGGTTTAGTGGGGGCGAATGCCAGGGGTTGGAGGGGAACCTTGGGGTTGCCCCCGAATTTTTTTTAACGTATGTTACTTTAGTATGAAATTTATATAGTTATAAAAACTTGTTAATATAATATATGCTATAAAATATTCACTAAGATACCAACAAAATTATATTTGAACTCCTCTAATGAAGAACATTATTTATTTCAATTTTTCCCGACAAGGTTTTGAACCACCATATTGAAAATTTTTGAACATACATTTAAAAGCAATGACATAAAATATTCTAAACTAATGCTAAGTGAAACTACTGAAAAAGTCAAATACTACAAATTTCCTGGAGGTTTCTGCTATCCTAATTTTGGTGTAACAAGATTATAAAAGACATTGATGATTAACACACAAAATACTTGGTGAAATACAAAAATGTAAAAGAAGTATGAGTAGTCAACAGCTTAGGCTCCACGAACTATTCATTTAACTAAAAATAAAAATGTCAAGGAATTTTTAACCTTATTATCACTCTTACCAAATAAATCATGGATGCTGATAACAAAATGAGAAATGAATATTAATGTAGAAGAGATATTAAAAAATCTTTGGCTGAAAGTCTGAAACTGGAAGCATGAAGTTGGGTCAAGACAAAAACTAAAAGCATTTGGGCTGGATCCAGTGGGTGCGTTGCACCCATTGACTCCTAAAGGGTCTGCCCCTGCATACAAACTATATCTAAGGTGTATCTAAGTCCATTTCTTTAAAATTTCGAATGAAAGTTCACTTATGTATTTTATCGAACATATTATAAGCATCAAGAACATCTCGATTCATCAAGATTGCCACACAATTTAACTCCAAAATATAACCATATTATAAGCATCAAGAACATACATTTGACCTTATTTAATAGTGTAAACTTTTAAATCAAGTGATTCAACAAGTTGCAAAGGAACCAAGTATTAAAGCAACTTAAAGAAGAGACTACAAGAACATTTACTTGTTTTTGTGCTCCAATTTCTATGTCGAAAACTTTCATATCTCTTACGGACAGGTGCAAATTCAGGAATTTTGTTCAGTTAGGGCGGCCGTCCAAAAATTTTGTTCAACTAGTACGGATATCGATCAAATAACTATATTTTTCGAATTTCAGCCAAAAGAATGTTCAAAAATCTAATAATTTTTTTTCCAACAGATCCAACAAGGACAAGAGTCGCGGCTTGCCATGCTATAGATGTGCCTATGCTCGTGGACAAGATCAGCCAAATAACCACCCTATTTCGAGATAAGAATATGATTTAAGAGCCTATTCGTGCATGGGATTCAAAACAAAATGTGGGACCTAGTCAGTGAAGAGTAATAAAAAAATAAATAAAGGTTGGCCATTTTACAGTACAGTCAAAATGGATAAGTCTAGTACAATCAAAGACCAAGACTTAAATGAATATGAAACATAGTTACTTTAAGTGTTCATGTAATTAAGAGTTTTTCTGTAAAATTACACTTTATAGATTTTTTACATACGTTTTTAGTTATACTGAGCATAACTAATAGGTCAATTAGATGCATATAAATCAGAGAGGGTGAAGGAATGGGAATGGAACAATTCGGAACATCGAACTTTGATGCTTGATATGAGAGTTTGCAGGCCTAACTTGAAAATATGAGTGGAAAAATAAATATTGAATCCTTATAAAAGTTCAGACCGACGGCCATACCTACGAGTCCATGTTTACGTAGGAAGTTAGCTGTTGTTGTAGCAATTAGCATCCCAATAATACCTACTAGCATCAAAATGGGTGATAAGAAGATAATTTATAAACACAATTTCCGGCCAAAGTATTAACAAACAGAAACATACTGGTGATTTGTAGGCTCCAGGGGCGGATCCAGTTAAGTCCCAACATGGTCCATGGACCACTGGATTTGTGACTTGTGAAGTTGATTTAAGGAAAAATTGCGTTGTGCACCCACATTTTGTAACATAATTGAAAAATACGTAACTTCTCTTCACCTTCTTCACGACGATATTCACCTTCTTCCTGACAGCTGCCTATTCTTCCCCTCTAGCTCTCCGTCAACAACCACCAGTCAACATCAACTTTAACAGACAATCCAAGGTTGAAGATACCTGATTTACGTCCAAAGAATTCATCCGAAACAGTCACGAATTGCAGAGCCAAGAATTTTTGTTAGTGGAGCTAAAATTTAAAAAAGATACGTTCGGTCTAACTTTGTCTAGTCTGGACAATTTACACAGAGAGGGTAATGGAACTCAGTTTTTCTGGAAGCTTTTACACAGAATTAGCAACAGATACAGATGTGGAAGAATATAGATGGTAACCGAGTTGCAAAGTTGCACAGAAAATGTCCGCCGATGTCACCTATAGCGAAGTCGTAGTGATAAGTACTTTATTAGCACTTCTTTAGTTCACTTTTTATCCTATTTTGTTATTTGTTTGATCCTATTTAAGTAGTGTTTAATACATTTTCATGTTTTGTGTTGGGTAGGATCACAAAGAATAAAAAGAAAGGAAAAAGGGACCGAAATGATGAATCATGGCAAGCTCGACAGCAAGATCTACAAATCAAACTAAACAAAACTTTAAGGACATGTTCAAGGGCTCCAAATAAATAATGGCATGTGGGAAGAAGATTAGAGACAAAAATTATGGTCAAAGAAGGTTTGGGGTGTAGTTGGAAATCAAAAACTCTCAAGGATTGTGATCCATAATTTTAGTCAGAGATTGAAGCTCAATTTTTCTATAGAATAAGTTAGAATTTGGGAACATCTATTTCATAAAGAATTGTATATTTTTTAGTCTTATTTCCTACACACTTTGAATCACTACAATCGAATATCAGGAGAGAAACTTATGATCAAAACATCAAGCACAGGCGCTGATCAGCAGAGGTTCACTTACGACCGTAACTTACAAATTCTGAAAATTTCCAATAACCCATTTACGGCCGTAAATGACAAACTTACGACCGTAAATTTCACATGGAGCACTTTCCTTACTGGTTTAGGAGTCTATCTTTGGTATATCTTCTTGGGATCTTTAGGGCACGATTTTGGAGCTATAAAAAGAGGAAAATCACCACATAATGGAGGCGAGAAGATTAAGAGGAAAATTAGAGATTAAAAGAGAGGTTTCTTGGGATTCAAGCAAGAAGTATCAATGGAATTCACGAAGCAAATTGAAGATTTCGCCACAATTATGATGGGCTAAGTTTCCTCGTCTTGTTCAAATGGGAAGTTGTGTCAATTTAATTATATTATCTTCTTTTCCTACAAATAAGTAACGTTGTATCTATTCCTTTATTTCAATTGTTGGATTATTATGTTTTGAATGTTCAATTGAGTTTATTTGATTAATAGTTTAATTTGGCCAATTGGATTATTGATCTTTGGATTCATGAATATGTTATGTTTAGATTCTTGATCCGTAATTGTCATTGAATCTTTACTTTAGTAGCAAATAAATCTCGTGCAGGTTTAGTAATAATTCAACTTGGATTGATTAATTCGAGCTTGAAAAATTAATGATCCAATTCAATCTATTCTTCTAAATTTTCATACTAGTCGTGTAAATCCTAAGAACTTGTTTAGGATTGTACATGATTAAAATTGGTTTGAAGAGCTTGTTTTGAATAAGGAAGAATTTAGATAATCAGAACTTGTTGATTATTTATGATTAATAATTGATAATTGGATTAGGGATATAAACGCATTACAAGGGAAGGTATAACATTAATTGAGGGCACAACTGAACCCGAGAACAAGATTTCTTCTCATATTAATTCTCTAGTCCTATTTAATTATTTATTTTATACATAATTTTCATTTAAGAAATTCCAAACAAAAAAATCACCCAATTCTATTCTAATTGATCGAACAACTATTTTTAGTTCACCGTTCCTCATAGGATCGACCCTTACTCTCGCTACTGCATTATTAATTAATATTTGGCGAGTAAGGAATTATTTATTATTTTGGTGCATTGCGACACCCATCACGTAGCTATAAAGGAGCTTTTGCCAAGAGGAAGATAGGTGGGGTAGGAGAGATGTCTGAGCGACTGTGGGGAAAATTTCTGAATTTTAGAAGATTTAAGGAGCCGATAGTGGTGGTTGTGGACTACATTGAGAACATAATAGTATATGTGAAGTGTTTGATTTTATGCCCAAAATAAAGTATCATAACAATTTTGTAAAGTATCAAGGTATGATACCAAGATTCTGACTATAAGTATCATAAAAATTTGAAAAAATTTCAGATTATGATACCAAAAATTTGAAAGTATCACAAATATCATGTTGTGACACTTTAAAAGTATCTTATATAATACTTGTGTGAAAACGGTTTTTTTTTTTTTTTTTAAAAAAAAATTTTTGAAGTATTTTCAATGATTTTTAAAAATGAAATAAGTTTCAATTATGATACCAAAGTTGAATATTTGTGCAAATGCCCCTTGATTTAATTTGAGATTGGTGGTTTGTGAAATTAATTTTTTGATACTTAGCTTTTGAGAAATTAAAACTATATATGTTACTTGTAAATTGGAATTTGTTTACTTGTCATTTATGAAATCAAATCTTCTCTTATCTTCTCTTTATTTTACCTTTTTCTCAGGAAATTTTTTTCGGTAAATTCATGTCTCTGTCCTTGGTAGGCTCATAGGGCCCTTTTGTTTCAATGAGTATCATGCCCGAAAAATTATTTACTTAAAAAAATGTTTTGAGAACAATAACGAACACTGATGTATTTTTACTTTTATAATGCAAATATTTTTTTCTTAAGTAGGATCGATTCCTCACCTAAGGCATCTCCAATGGTTACAATAAATTTGGTGTAACTTTTACACCAAAAAATATATCCATTCCAATGGTTGCACCAAACTATACACCAAATCAATATTATTTGCTATTTTTTTATTATTATTTATGTGTATACAAATAATTTATTTCATTTCCTATTTAATTAAAAATGAAATTATTAAATTAGAAATTATATAAAAATAAACTGAAATACTACATTTATTAAATTATTAAATTAAAAATTACATTGAACACACACAAAAAAAATACATATAATAAACATCACACCTACAACATTTATTTCTCAGAATTAGTATATTCATCCTGCAAATGACCAATTAATGCATTTCGAAGTGCAATGTGCGCATCTTTATCCTTGATTTGTCTATATCGACTATCGAGCTAAAATATCTTGAAATTGAATATTTTCATCATCAATCATCTCAATTTCTAGAGTCGACACTTTCACATCCTGAAGTATACATACAAATAAACGTCAAGACATTAGAAATCGTCGACAAAAATATATTTTCATTATTACGAGGGTTCTCAGTAAAATAGTCGTTGAACAAATTTCTATTAGCATTTTCTTGATTCTGATTGATCATTGGATGACCGTGAATAGAACTGCGTGGATTACTTGACTATTTTGTTAATTGAGATAGTGACCCATTAGGAGGTTGTTGTTGGAAGCAATGCAAATTATCGCTTCTTGTTTTGTATCAATAGATTCAAGCCCAATCATAAATTTTACTTCATCATTTTCATCGTTGGATGATGAAGATGAACTAGAAGAAGTATGAGATGAACCTCCAATATTGAAATTCATATTTGAGGATGAATTGGATGACAAGTTTCACCATTTATAATTTTTTGCAGATAGAATTAATTTATAAGAAATATGTACTAGTTGATCTCCAACCATTGATTGTATTTCATCTCCATCTCAATCATACACATTACTACATTCACTTTATCTTCTCAGTTATTTCAAAAATGTAAGAAATATGTACTAATTGATCTCCAAACGTTGACTGGATTTCATCTCCATCTCAACCATACACTTTAGTACCTTCACTTTATCTTCTCTCATTATTTTCATGAGATAAGAAATATGTATTAGTTGATCTATGACCGTTGATTGGACTTCATCTCCATCTCAACCATACAAAGTATTACCTTCACTTTCTCTTCTTCATTATTTCAAAAAGGTAAGAAATATCTAATAATTGATCTGCAACCGTTGATTGGATTTCATCTCCATCTCAACCATACACATTAGTACTTTTACTTTATCTTCTCTCATTATGTTCCACAAGATAAGAAATATGTACTAGTTGATCTCAACTGTTGATTGAATTTCATCTCAATCTCATTTGGTCAATATTTTGATGGTTTTGGTGGATCTGGAAATGATCTTCCAGAGTACTAAATTATTATTCTAGTTTAATATTGTATTGAACTTTTTTTTTTTTTTTAATTTTTATGTTGTGTTTCTTCCTTCTTAATTTCTAGTTATCAAATTTGGAACTTTTGAGATTTAGTGAGCAATTTGAATTTTATGTATTCAATATGTATTGCTTATTATTTAATTATAATTTACAAATTAAAATTAATTAAAAATAATAGTCACATATAAATATATAAAAATAAATGTGAATTATTAAATATCAAAAAAAAAAAAAGGGACATAGAAGGAATTCCAAATTGTTTTAACATACAAGAGAGGGCAAAATGGGAAAAAAAAATTACACCAAATTTTCCAGTTGGACCATGTTTGGATTTGCTGCCTCATTGGAGCAAGTTTTACATCAAATTTGGCCCCTCATTGGAGATACCTTCACTACGGAGTGTGATGGTATAGAAAATTAAAACATGCATCATAATATTTTAAGAACAATAATGAACACTGATGTATTTTGTAGCGTATTTCAACCAAAACTTTAAGTAGTTTGAAATGATTGAGTGTTAAAAGTTCTTTGGAACAATATTCATTATCTATTTTCTTAGTTTTTGGCTAGTTTATATATATCATTTGTTTATACTTATCATGCTTCTGTCAGTTCATATTTTCTAAGGCAACTGAAGAATATATTGGACATTGAAGAATATATTGGGCGATATTTGACGATTGATGGTGCTGGATGATTGACCGATTGTCCAACTCAACTTCCTTGATTCTTTTTCTTTTATTCCTCGTTTGTTTAGTTTGTTTATAATTCATTTCTTTTCCGCTAAGTTAGTTAGTTAATATCAAGTGAAGTGTCATTCTATCATTGGTTACATTTTGTATAAATAGCTAATGATTGTTGCACTTATTGTTTAAGCTGAATAATTGAAAGTAGAACTTTCATTTCTAGAATTATTTCTTTTATGGATCGTGCTTTGGTTTGTACATGGTATTAGAGCAAATCGATCCATTGAACTGATTTTTGACGTGTGTGATCGTTGCTGGAAAAAATTATGGCTGAAGAAGATACAACTTCAGAAGTGAGATTGAATATCAATACCTGATGAAAATGAGACAGGTACAAGGAATTATGGTTCATATCTCAATGGAAATCTACTGAGTCATCAATGATCATATCATCTTGGTATGCTGTTAGTTACTACACCATTTTGAGGAAATAACTACCTTAGTTGGAACAGGTCTATTAAGGTTGCTTTAGGAGCAAAATTGAAAATCGATTTTATAATTGGTGGATGTGAAAAAGCAGCTGATCAAAAAGCTACTAAAATTGAACAATGGATCATTGATTGTATGGTGAGATTTTGGATCCCGAATTCTATCTCCAAAGACATAGTAGATGCCTTCATCTACACCACTACTACAAAGGAATTATGGATTGAACTTGAAGAACGCTATGGTGTGTGCAATGGTCCTTTACTATATCAAATGCAGAGAGAAATCAACAGTATAACACAAGGGAATATATCAACCAAAAGTACTATACTAAATTGAAGAAGCTATGGGGTGGACTTGTTTTCCTTATGCTAATTCTAGTCTGTACACGTGGAGCAGCCAAAGAGGTATCAACTCTAGCCTCATTCTACAGGCTGATGCAATTTTTTATGGGACTAAATGATACTTATGACTATATAAAGACCAAGTCCTTGTATTTGATCCACTACAAGCAGTTAACAAAGCTTATTCCATTGTGCTAAGAGTTTAGAAACAGAGAGAGGTGCATACCATTTTTCCAAGAAATAATGACAATTTTGCATTGATAATTAAAACTCAGAGTCACAGAAGAATGGATCTGGTAGAGGGACTTGGACTGGAAAGTCGATCAACGACAGTGATGGATTTGAATCAAGCAGAGGAGATATTAGAAGAAGCAATAATAATGAGAAGGAAAATATGCACTGTGATCACTGTAGCATGAATGGACATACACATGCATGCTTCAAATTGCATGGGCACCCAAATTGATACAAAACTCTGAAGAAACAAAGATCTAAAGCGATAGGAGGAGGAAAAAAACATGACAAATATGGTTGATTCTCGAATTGAATTAGAGGGTAACTTCGTTAAAACACGACCAAAGGATGTTAAATCTTTCAATCACATCACTAGCATAGTACAACATGAGTTCATGAAGATGTTGAAAGGCAAAATGCTGGCGGATAACAAGAATTAAGTGAACTTCGCTCACCTTCAGGATTATGCACATATAACATTCTACCTTTTTGCTTTTACTTTGTTTGATAAACTGGAACCAGGGACATGGATTATAGATACGGGAGTCAGTAACCACATGTGCACTGATATGAAATTAATGACCAATCCAAAGTCACCAAAACACTTCACTCCATTAAGCCTATTGAACACATTGGAGATGTACGTCTAAACCATAAACTTCTCTTAACAGATACCTTACATGTTTCTAGTTTTAGTTCACCTTTTTATTATTGTAGAACCTAAGAATGAGGAAACATTAGCAATTAGTAAACTGGTTGGAAAATTGTATTTATTAGACAAGCATTGCTTTTTAGAAGATAGAGTGAATGCCTATAATCAGTTGTTTACACAACCTATATCAATAAAGCTTTTGTCAAATCACTTTTTGACTGGCCTATTAGACTTGGATATGCTTCACATAAAACTTTACAACATTTAGAATTTTTAAAAGGTGTTTGTATGTACTCCAACTTAAATAATATGCAACAATGCGATATTTGCCACTGAGCCAAACAGCACAGATTGAGCTTCCCAAATAGCTAAATTCACTCAAAAGCTATCTTTGACCTTTTATATATTGACATATGGGGTCCCTATACGCGACAATCATTCACCGGTACACCTTATAGGTTGACCATAGTAAATGACTATAGTAGGTCAACCTAGACTTTTATGCTTATTCACAAAACACAGATTGCTAAAACTCGTGATGCATTCTTTCATATGATCAATACTCAATTTGATAATAGAGTAAAATGTGTTAGGATAGACAATGGGACTGAATTCAATAGCTTGGAATGTCAGAACCTATTATAGTCTTTTGGAATCCTGCATCAAAAGTCTTGCTTTAACACTCCATGGAAAAATGGAGTTGTGGAATGTAAACATAGACATCTATTGTGCCATGATTTCATTCGAATTTTTTTAAAGTTTAGCCTATCCAAACGTCATTTTCTTGCTATACTTAGTAGTAGCCTTCCTCAGGTTTCTTAATTGAGTCAAAGATATAACGAGGCTTGAGAAAATGAGGTGTTTACTTACCTCAAGTGTTTTTCCATCAAAAACAATATCTCTGTCATGGAAGTACCACTCGTCTACTCTAAGGTTGTACAAAAACACAAAAAAGAACATTAAACTAAACAACTTCATTCTTCATGGACAACATTGTGAAGATACATAGGAAAACAATTACTTTTTCTTTTAACCATGGCTAGGGAATTTGTGCCATCTTCCCACGGCCACATCTTCGTTGGTGCACCAAATGGATCACCTCCTGTCGCACAGAATGTGTGCCAAAACCCAACATTGAATCGCATTCGATCCTTTGGTACAAAATGGATGCACATAGATGTCCATCAATTAAAATCTCAAATGGTTAAGATGTATTTATATGCACGAAGAAATAATTCACCTTCATCTTTTTCCCAAGAATCTACCTGGTATTATACCATTTCAATGAAAGAGGATTCTTTCTAGGACTCTACATATGAATAGGTACCAAGATGACTTTTATAGTACTAAACTATTAAATAATAAAAGATTTGCCACATATCTTATTTTGTGCATATTAAAATC
Organism: Ligustrum vulgare; assembly: GCA_963555705.1. Classification (NCBI taxonomy): domain Eukaryota; kingdom Viridiplantae; phylum Streptophyta; class Magnoliopsida; order Lamiales; family Oleaceae; genus Ligustrum; species Ligustrum vulgare. The sequence goes on along the minus strand of OY743176.1, from coordinate 4,327,614 downwards.
AAATTTTTGTTAGATTTTGATAAAAGTTAATGAAATGTGTGATTGAAAAGTTGTGGGACCCAAAAAATGTATGATTGAAAATGTTAACTTTGATTTAGATAAAAATTCAAATTTGTATCACAAACAAAAGGGCATAATAGTGTCTCTACTGTGTATCAAACATGTTCAAGCTGTGAACCATTATATCATACATCATATATTCTTATGGTTCAACAAATTGTGCGTCGACTCTGTTACCTCATACTTAATTTTGGGAATGCTAGGGAAGAACTCCCCTTTCCATTCACCCGAATCACTGGTGCGATCACTCCCATCATTTGTATTCATTTATATGCAATTCATACTCATAAGATTATGCTAAACCCAGTGCAAATATCCTTAAATTCTTGAATTCTTTTCTGTCAGTTAATATTCAAAATCTTCATAACTGTTACGATCATGACTAATTTTACATGACACGTCATCCACATGGGCCCACCAAGGGATCCACAAAACATCCATTCACCTAATCATGACCCACAGGACAAACTTTGGATACCAAACTTGCTGGACTCTTACATGGCGAGATACCTCTATGCCGAGGTGATGCTATGCCAAGGTACCCTTATGCCGGGGTGATGCTATGCTGAGGTACCCTTTTTCGGCATGATCCTATGCCGAGGTACCCCTGTGCCGGGGTGATGCTATGTCGAGGTACTCCCATGCCGAAAGGTGACAAGATAGCTTGATGTGACAACATCTTTAAAGGAATTTGATGGTTGCTTTAACCCTATGACATGTAGTAATAATTATAGCTAAAGAAATAGTTTACCTCATGAATGGTTAGGATCTTGCCATGTGTAAAGCAAAACACGTGTCACAATCTAAGAGAATTACTCATTTTATAAATAGAGCACACTTGCCTCCAAGGAAAAAGGTTGGTAATCCAATACTTTAACTTAATATCTTACTCTCACTCCATTTTCTCTCTTCTACACATTTATATTTCCAGCACCCAATTTATATTTGCTTGAAATGAGCACTGACTTAGGCATCAGAGTGCAAACGGGAGCCACCTCGACCCCCCTTGTAAGCTGATTGTTTATCCTAGTGCACAGGAGATCCACGTGTTCAAGAGGGAGGAGCTGAGACATGTTGATCCAAGATCCTACTAGATTTTGTGGTCAACATTTTATAACAAATATTATAGAACTTTGCATCCCGAATAATTTCTATCCTGTGAAAACTTCCAAGATTATGCTAAGCCCAAATAAATAAATAAATAAATAAAAATACGCTGAGTTCCATGTTTTTAGATTTAAATTAATATTGCTTTTATTTGCTAATCCAAGTTTTGATTTTGGTAATCTAAAATTGGATTTTGCTAGTTCGAGTATAAGTTTTGCTAACTTGAACAATATTCTTGTTAAAGAAATTTCATTTCGTTAATGCGAGATGAATGTTTACAATGTTTGTTCATAATGTTTGAAGTGTTAGTGTCATACGTTATGTCATTGTTCATGTTATATTAGTTTAATAAATCGAGAAATTGATTAAGTGTTGAAAAATCAACTAAAGTGATTTCGTGTCAACTTAGGTCAAATATTTAAACCCCACCCAATCAGTTTAGGAAAATTAGTCTGTCACTTCAGTGTTGAATCTAGGCCCAAAGAAAGGTACAGAGATCCGCCAGCAAGGGCCCAATAGAGGCCCAATGGACCTTGACCCGCGGCTAAGGCCTAAAATATCACCTTGGGACGAATGCCGAGGTGGTACGTCAAGCAAACCTCTTTAGCCGACCTGGTTAATGACTGGCCGACGTGCTTCATACTCAGCCGGGGCGCTTTATGGCGTTGACCAGAAGAGAGATGGAGTCAGTGATGGGACACTGCCTTTACCAAGATGTGACAGGTGTCCATCCCCTACGAAATGTAGCAATGATTACAATAAAAAAGCAAGGTTGTCACGTCCAACAGCTAGGGTGAAGACAAGTGTAAAGTATGCCACGTGTCATGATCCGAGAAAATAACTTCAACCATAAATAGAACACACTTGTGTCCAAGAAAGGGGCTAGCAATTTCATACTCTTAACCAAATATATATATCTCTCACTCCCTTTTCTCTCTTCTAGACATTTACTTCTCCCGCACCCAATATATATGTAAATTCGCCTAAAATAAGTGCTGACTTTGGCATCGGAGTGCAAATGAGAGCCACCTCGGCCCTCTTTGCAAACTGATTGTTTGTCAAAGTGCGCAGAAGATCCACGTGTTCAAGAGGGAGGAGTTGAGACGTGTTGGTCCAAGGTCCAGCCGGATTTTGTGGTCAACATTTTGGCGCCGTCTGTGGGAAACCATACTGCTAACCATGAAAACACATGATGAAAAGTCACACATAGAAAGGAAATCCTGAAAAAGGACAAGTAACCTCTTGCAAAAGATCGGAGAACTGCAAAAACTTTGAAATATAAGTTTAGTAACCTTGAAAAAGGTAAAGAGCTTTGAAACATAAGTTTAGTAACCTTGAAAAAGGTAAAAAGCTTTAAAACATAAGTTCGGTGACCTTGAAAAAGGTAAAGAGCTTTGAAACATAAGTTCGGTGACCTTGAAAAAGGTTAAAAACTTTGAAATATAAGTTTATTCACCCTTGAAAAAGGTAAAGAGCTTTGAAATATAAACTTAGTAACCTTGAAAAAGGTAAAGAGCCTTGAAACATAAGTTCGATGACCTTGAAAAAGGTAAAAAGTTTTGAAACATAAGTTTATTCACCCTTGAAAAAGGTAAAGGGCTTTGAAACATAAGTGTGATAACCTTGAAAAAGGTAAAAAGCTTTGAAACATAAGTATATTCACCTTGAAAAAAGCATAAAACTTTGAAACATAAGTTTAACAACCTTGAAAAAAGGCTCGGAGCATTGGGATAAGAATCTGTCTGTCCTTGAAAGATAAATTAAAATCAAGAAATCTCTTTGAAACATGAATGAAAGTGATGGTGAAGAGGACGGCCAGCACAGCGAAGAGGAGGCTCCTCAAGGACCTCATGAGAACGCCAATGAGGGAGGGGCACAATCTAACCCACCCCGTCGGCACCGTAATCGCCGCATGTTGCGAGACATGACTCGCATGGTGGCCCAAATACTAGAAATGCAGAAGCAGCAGATAGAACAGACTGTCGCGATGAATGCCTATATGGCTAGATGGTATGTAGTGAATGAACCCACGATGCCTCCACAATACCCACAGCCACATTACTCACCATCCGATGCGGCCACCGCCTCGTATTATTATCAAGATCCACAGGCTTATGCCGACGTGGAATCCGAGCCCTGCTACGAGGAAGGCCTGGAACATGAAGCATGTGAAGAGCAAGCCCCCCTCCCAGCTAGACACAGGGAGGCCTCGCCATCAAAATCTGGCAGTATCTTTAGCCGAATAGGAGGGTTATTTAGAGGCAGGCAAGGGGGTCGGAATAATGCAGCTGAGCCTAGGAATAGGCGGGAGCGACGCGGTGAAGAAGCCTTATCACAGAGTCGAATGTATAGGGACCAACAAAGTACGGGGGGAGAAAGGTTCACCCCCACGCACGAGCCTAGGAATAGGCAGGAAAGGAGAGTCGAAGCAGTTCGGACCAATCCTCGCAACGAGTTACAGAGCCATGAAAGGCCAAACTACGGCCACGTTCTGCCGTCACAAAGGCAGGAGTACGATCCGCCACTCTATGACCAATACCGTGATCCAGTGTATTTCGGTCACGACGAGAACAGCGAACTGCCTTCGTATGAGTTGGATGACGACGAGGAAATGATTCCTTTCACAGAGGGCCTCCGTAGGTGCCCAGTGCCTCACGACTTCGAAATGCCAGAAATTGCAAAATATTCTGGCCGAGGTGACCCTGACGATCACCTGTTAAACTACCGTGCTAGCATGGAAATAGCAGGGGCTACGCTGGCACTGAAATGTAAAGCCTTTGCTTTAACCCTTGAGGGGAGTGCGATACGATGGTATAAAGAACTCCCTCCTGGCAGCATCCACAGTTGGAGAGATTTGAAAACGGCCTTTAAAAATGGCTTTGTTTCCTCCAGGCCTGGCCAGCTCCCACTCCAACGCCTTCAGGATCTGAGGCAAGGAAGGGACGAATCTCTGAAAAGTTACCTAGCCCGGTTTACAGAAGAGATGCACATTTGCGAAAACATCACTGAGGCAGAGATGTTTTCCACTTTGAAAGGAGGGCTGGATATGACCAGCATGTTCTGGAGAGACGTCCGAAGCAGAAAACCTATGGATTACAATGCCCTCGTAGACCTGATGAAGGAAGAGATTGTATCAGAAGAAATGACAAGGGCCAGGGACAACCACCCCCAAGGAAGATACAATCTTGGGTATTCTAATGAGGCAAACCTTAAGAACGGAGGAAAAAAGGATAGGATCGGCGGCAACCGAGGTGGAGCGCCGCGTCTGTTTCCGGGGACAGGATCTAGCTTTGTAGCAGAAATCACGGAAGCTATCCCCCACTTGCACTCCAACACCCCTTCTCAAAATCGTCCCACGGCTCAAGAGAGAGTGGAAAGTGACCGAAGTGGAAAACAGCCCATGATTGGGGCTTACTGCGCCTACCACAGATATTATGGTCACGCAACAGAAGATTGCAGGGAAATCCATATGTTAGCTGACCAAAAGGCGCAGGGGAGAAGGGGAGGTGACTTCTCCCTCAACACAGGGAGAACTCAAAAATCTAGCGGTCAGAAGTTCAACCGAGCTGATAGGAGAGCTACGTGGAAGAACTCAACTAAGGAAAGAATTGACAATCGTCAAAGAGACAGGAATAAGGGCCAGGAAACCGCCTCGGCACATGCTAAAGATACACGGGAACCACCTATGCATGTGGCCGACCTCCCCATTCGTGAAATCGACACAATACTGGGAGGCCATCACCCAGGTAGGAGCACAAACAACTCCCAAAAGAGGTATATAAGAGAGGCCAAGCAGCCCGCCAACGTGAATTATCATATCCATTCACATCTTGTTGGGATGCCTAGGACGAAATCTATCACATTCACCCAAGACGATGCCGTTGGAGTGCACTTCCCTCACAACGACGCATTGGTTATCAGAGTAGTGGTGGCTCGGAATGGGCTATCATGGATGATGGTGGATGATGATGCCTCGGTAAATGTGATTTACGGGGTAACTTTTGATAAAATGGGGATCAACACTCCACTCATTCCAGTCCCGGATCCAATATACGGATTCACGGGGGATAGCATAACCCCCAGAGGGTTCATAACCCTTATGACTGAAATAGGGCAAGCACCAACCCTCTCCAGAATCCCTATGGAATTCTTGGTGGTTGACAAAATCTCCTCTTATCATGGTTCAATTGGGAGGCCAGGTCTCATCGACTTGGGAGCTGTGACGCGTACGAAATATATTTGCATGAAGTTCCCCACGGAGCATGGCGTTGCAACTATAAGGGGGAGCCAAACTGAGTCGCGGGCCTGCTACACGAACGCAATCCGAAAGTTTCAAGATCGAAGCTTGAATATGATAAGTGATGTAGCCATGGCTGCTCCAGACCCTGAAAGATTGGGTGAAGGGCCTTCTGGAAGTAAGGATGTTACAATGATACTGGACGAGGATTTAGCAGATCTAGACCCAAGAATGGCATGTGACAATTGCTCCACACCGGCCGAAAGGTTAGAATGTTTCGGTGTAGACCCGTTTGACCCAATCAAGGAATTGCAGATCGGATTGGATTCACCAATCGAATGCAAAAATCAATTGAAGAGCTTCTTACTTAAAAATCTCGATGTATTCGCATGGAAGCATGGTGACATGGTTGGGATCGATCCTAAAGAGGCCTGTCATAGGCTCCAGATTGATCCCCAGAAGCCCTGGGCATAGGCAAAAGAGACGACCTATGAGTTCCGAAAAGTATGAGGCCTTAAAAGACGAGGTCACAAAGCTATTGAAAAATTGCTTCATCAGAGAGTCCCACTATTCGAAGTGGGTATCAAACCCTGTTTTGGTACAAAAAAATAGTGGGAAATTGAGGGTGTGTATTGATTTTTCAAACTTGAACCAGGTATGTCCAAAAGACAGTTTCCCACTGCCCCGAATCGATTAGTTGGTTGACTCCACAGCAGGGCATGAACTGCTGAGCTTCATGGATGCTTACTCCGGGTACAATCAGATCCCCATGTGTGAATCGGACGAGGAGCACACTTCGTTTATAACAGACAAAGGACTCTATTGCTACAGAGCTATGCCATTCAGCTTGAAAAATGCCAGAGCTACCTATCAGAGGCTGGTAAATCGCATGTTTTCAGAACAATTGGGAAGCAGCATGGAGGTATACGTTGATGACATGCTAGTCAAGAGCATGTTCGCCGCGGATCATATCCGCCATTTGTCAGAAGCCTTCGATGTTTTGAGGAAATATCGAATGAAGCTCAACTCAGTGAAGTGTGCATTTGGGGTAGCATCTGGAAAATTTCTTGGTTTCATGGTGAATAAGAGGGAAATCGAAGCTAATCCTGAAAAAATCAGTACTTTGTTAAACATGCAATCGCCTCGAAATCCGAAAGAAGTGCAAAGTTTAACGGGGAGAATTGCGGCTTTGAATCGATTCATCTTCAAATCCACTGACAAATGCTTGCCATTTTTCAAGGTCCTAAAGGGGGGAAAGCAATTCCAATGGACACCGGAATATGAGCAGGCTTTTTCCGACCTAAAAGCATCTTTGGGACGGCCGCCATTACTATCGAAGCCAAAAGCTGGTGATCCTCTCTACCTGTATTTGGCTGTATCCAAAGAGGCTGTCAGCTCAGTATTGGTCAGAGAGGAGGATGGGAATCAGTTGCCAGTGTATTATGTAAGCAAAGCCATGCTGGATGCCGAGACGCGCTACCCAGATATGGAGAAGCTTGCTCTCTCGTTAATTACAGCCTCTTGCAAACTTCGTCCCTATTTTCAGTCACACTCCATACACGTGCTCACCAACTTTCCCATGAGACAAGTGTTGCAAAAACTAGACGTTTCTAGGAGGTTACTGAAATGGGCGATAGAAATTAGCCAGTTCGACCTACATTAAACGCCTCAAACCGCTGTAAAGGGTCAAGCGTTGGCGGATTTCGTAGTCGAATTCACACATCCACCGGAGGTCGAGATGGTTGATAGCACGGGTGACAGGTGAGAGTGGAAATTGTTTGTTGATGGGTCCTCGGCTGAAGGACGATCTGGTGCAGGAATATTGCTAATAAGCCCAGAGGGATTTAAACTACACAGCGCGATCCGCTTTGAATTCAAACCCTCAAACAATGTTGCTGAGTACGAGGCGTTGTTAGCTGGGCTAAGACTTGTAAAAGCTTTTAAGATTAAGTCCGTAGTGGCAAGCATCGATTCGCAGCTCGTTGTGAGTCAATTCAATGGGCAATTTTCCGCCAAAGAACCTTCCATGGTCGCTTACTTGAAGAAAGTGAGAGATTTGGCTGTGCACTTCGGAAAGATGGAGTTACATCACATCCACAGAACAGAAAATTACAACGCCGATGCTTTGTCCAAACTAGCAAGCAGCAGTGATTCAGAGTTCCACAATCTGATCCTAGTTGAGCACATGATGACCTCTTCTATTAAGTCGGGACCGGAGATTTTGGCGATAGAAGAGGAGGAATCATGGATGAATCCCCTGATAGCATATTTGAAACATCAGACATTACCAAACGAGCCAAAAGCAGCTCGGAAGTTGCAAAGATACGCTGCGAAATTCGTACTCTTGGACGACCTACTGTATAAACGGAGTTACACCTCCCCTTTACTGAGATGTGTGGGGCCAAAGGAAGGACAGTATGTACTGAGAGAAATCCATGAGGGCATATGTGGCAATCATGCCGGGGCGTTATCACTAGTTCGGAAAGCTCTCAAACAGGGATATTTTTGGCCTACTATGCGAAGGGACTCCCATGACTTCGTACGCAAGTGTGATAAATGCCAAAGATACGCAACCATACCACATCAGCCACATCACAAGCTAATTGTGGTGAATGGCCCTTGACCTTTTGCAAAGTGGGGGGTTGATATTATCGGACCTATGCCTAGGGGCGTCGGTAAAAATTGCTTTGCAATAGTGGCAATTGATTACTTCACCAAGTGGGTCGAAGCGGAACCTTTTATGAGAATCACTGAGACCAACACCACCAAGTTCATTTGGAAGAATATCATATGCAGGTTTGGAATATCCCACTCGTTGGTAAGTGATAATGCGAAACAGTTCAAAAACAAAAGTGTAGATGAACTGTGCGACGATCTGAGAATCAAAAAATTATTTTCATCTCCGCATCACCCACAAGCCAACGGACAGGTCAAGGTTGTAAACAATACCATAAAAAATACCCTGAAAAGGAAGCTGGAGTCCAAAAAGGGCGCATGGGTAGATGAACTCCCACAAGTACTATGGGCACTTCGAACCACCTCGCACACTGCCACTGGTGAAACGCCTTTCTCATTGGCATATGGAGCCGAGGCGGTATGCCCCGTTGAAATTGGGATCCCTTCGCTTCGTCAAATCCATTACGACGAAGTGAGAAACGAAGAAGCACAAAGGGCTGGTTTAGACTTCCTCATGGAGAAACAGAGCGGTTCCCAAGTGGTGATGGCCAGGTACCACAAAAGGATGGCTCGATACTACAACAAAAGGGTGAAAGGTCGACTCTTTAATGTTGGGGACTTAGTCCTAAAGAAGGTCCTTCCTTCAACTCAAGAATCAGGAGTAGGGACTTTAGGTCCTAACTGGGAAGGCCCTTACAAAGTCTTTGCCGAGGTGGTACTCGGAACGTACATGATTGAGGACTTATCCGGGACACCTTTATGTAATCCTTGGAACACGGATCATCTTCGTCGCTATTTTCAATAAATCATATTCTTCTTCAATGGTTGCGGCACTATCATATGATTTTATGAAATCGCAAGTGAGTTACGTTGAGGATTACACCAGTTATTAATTAGATAAACATAATGGATGAACAAAAATTCCAAGATTATTCTGGTTATAACACCATACGTATACGCCATGCATGAAGTTTATTAAGAACAAGGGACTCTTATAAGATTAAACTACGATCACTACGTAAGGATTGGGAATTTTAGTACGATCAAAGGGAGTTCATACAAAGTTATGTATACGGATCTTATAAAGTATGACTTAGATACGTTCAAATGTTTGTCACAATCCGATCTTATTGGTAAACATGAATGTCTCAAACCACCCAGATCTGCGGGACTACACTCATTAACCCTGAAATACGCGATACGTTTAAAAAGCATTTTCTTAAGGTATTTGTTTGAAAGGCATTTGCGTTTGAAAGCATTTATATTTAGTCAAATGTTGTCATACAAACTGGAACTCGTGATCAGAGTTAGACATAATCGGAAAATGTGGATATATTAAGTCAATTCATGCATACAGAGTGCTCTCTTGTGCGAAGCGTTAAACGTTTTCGCAAAATGATTGATACTCTTATACATACATTCAGACAAAGAGTTTGCAAGACATATGTATACTAAGTGTTGTGTGAATAAGCGTAAAAGATAAACGTAAAAATTCTTATATTATTTTGGTTGCAAAAACCACACGCCTTCGTCAGGCATGAACTTTGTTAAAAATAAAGGACTCCGGTGAATTTACACTACGACCACTGCGTAAAGATTGAAAATGATCACGCCAGCAACAGAAGTTCACACAAATTTGTAAATGTAGATGTTGCGGGGCATAGGGTAAAATCAGTGTTCGAAAATGCGCGCAAATGCGCCGCCTAGGCGCGCCTAGGCGCGGTGCGGGAAGAAAACGCATCGCATATGTGGTATGCGGAAAAAAATGCGGTCAACGTTTTTGGTTGACCGCCTAGGCGGCGCCTAATCCGGGGTTTTTTTTTTTGGGTAAAAAATCTATTTTTTTTTATATAAAAATATATTTAATGTCTTAAAATAATTAAAATAATATTAAAAATACGAAACGCATTATAACGCTTATTCTTCGCATTGACACGCCTAAACTTGTGATTCTTGATTCTCGACCTCGACGCATCGCAACGCATTACGCATTTTAGAACACTGGGTAAAACTGCTCAAAAGTTGGTCAAAATCAGATCTAACCAACAAACATGAATGCATTAAGCTAGTTAGATCTGAGGGACTAGTCATTTACAGTTTCCCACATATCATCATACAATCACGAGTCATACAATTACGAGGCATCCGCGCTTGGAAGCACTCATGCGTAAATAGTTCGAAATGTTACATTTACAGGAAAAATATGAATAAGTCATTCCATTAATAAAATCAAGACATTTACATTATAGAATGTTACATTTACAGTATAAAACGCCGTTGGCGCCAAAAAAAAAAAAATCAACAATGGAACAATACAGAAGAGGATTATTGTGGAGAAGGGACATTCTCTAAAGAGCCCCTGCCGGATGCATCCAGAGGACCCGCAGGATCATCTTGAGGCTCAGGGTACAAGACTTCAATGGAGGACAGGTCCAAGGTCGGAAAAGCTTCATTCACGTCTCCCAAGGCCATCATAGCCCCTAAGTTCCCAAAGACCCTCTGCATAGCCTCGTACTCTGGGGTCTCTTCAAAAGTGTCTTTGAAGTTCTGGACAGCCTCAGACACTCTGGCACTTAGGGCATTCTCCACTCGCGTCGTGACAGTCTGCTCCAGAACTTCAGTGATCCTCGTTTGCATATGCTTCTCCAAAGAGGCAAGGTCCTCCTCCGCCTTTGCCTTTACCTCCAGCTCCCTCCCCAATTTTTCGTTAACTGCTGCCACCTCGGCTTCCAGCCTGGACTTGGCTGCATTAGTGGCAGTCAGAGCCTCAGATGCGATGGACTGTGCGCGGTTGGAGTCATCTAATTTTTTACACAAAACCGCTAAGTCTGATTCAGAGGACCGGAGGTCATGCTTCAGTTTTTCGTTGTCCTCCTGGAGGCGCTTGGCATTGGTCCTCTCCTCGGAGGAAGACTTCCGGGCTATGGCCAGCTGGATCTTTAAATCATTTATCTCCTTTAACATGTTGTGCGCATGTCGAAGAGCAGTCTCGGCATTTCTCTTGTCCCTCTGCGCCTCCTCCACTGATGACTCCACCTCTTCAATGAGGGCCAGCGCCCTGGCATTCATGCCCTTGGCGGCGAGCAACTTCCGGGACAGACTGACACAAGAGGAAAAAGCGGACCAGCCCTCCGTCCAAAATTGCTCAGTAATAAAGGCGGCCCGGGCTGGAGGAGAACTGGGGGAGTCAAATAGTGAAGGGCTGAAAGTGACATCTTTGGGGAGAATGCTGGTTTTAATATGTTTGAGTTGGCTCGTCCTCCAGATCTTCAATCGTTGGTGGCGGAGGCGCTGAAGTGGACTCCTCCTCAGGTACATGCTCAGATATGTCCTCTGGCAAGGAAGGCGGCACCGGGGGATCCTTAGTCTCCCTATCCCTCTTGGATCCGCCTCTCTCCGACCTTTTCCCCTTCCCTTTGGCAATGCCTCTTTCAGAATCTGCCTCCTTTTCCCTGCTGGGGACCCACTGGCAGTAGGTTGGGTGGTGGCAGCAGTGCTGGAAGAGGGCCCTGGAGCTGGGCTGTAGACGCCTCAGACACTTCCTTTGCCACCCCAACCTGCAGGTTGGCTATCTGCTTTCTTTCGATTTCACTGTCGTGGCGCAGGGCAGGAGGGATCTTTTTAGCCATGAGACCCTTCAGAGAAATCTTCGGGAACTCTTTGGAACCTAACCAAAAAGAAGGAGTAAAATGAGGTTATAAACAACGAGGACATGGGATGGTCAGGGTTGACCTCTTGATTCAAACTTTAATATGTAGATTTCAATCATGGTATCATTACCAATGATGAAATCAATTGTTCCCCAAGTATTGAGGTTAGAGGGTTGCAATGTAGAGTTGACACCCTTAAGTTTCTGCTTTTCTGTGCTTATCTCCTCTTTCCCAAATTGATCTTCCTGTTCAATTGAAGTCTCCTGGAGCTCGATATCCGGATTTTGGGCAATCGACAATGGGATTATGACCTCTTTTTGGTAGCTACTTTCTTTTGGTTGATTCACTTTTTTAAGTTCTTCTTTTTTTTCAGCTGTTTCAACCAATTTTCCGGACTCCTCTAGGAGACAAATAATACAAGTCTTTCACATCGGCCCTCACGTCCCTCTCCCTTCTCACTGACTTCTTCAGAATGTACAAAGTATGAATAATGTATAGTGGGATGGGATGGTCGGGGTTGACCTCTTGCCACGCTAGCCAGGTGCCCACGGCCTGTGTCCAGAAGTTAGGTGCCAACTGGTGGGGGCACGAGTTATAGCTCCTAAGCAAGGCCCTGAAGAAGGGGTGCAGAGGTAGCCTCATACCGCAGGACAGAGCATCGTAACATATGGCCGCTTGCCCTGAGGGAGGGCTGGATGGTCGGCAAGAAGGCGTAGGGTGCACTAAACGGACCCCATCTGGCATCCTGAACTTCGCTTAGGCCCCAACCAAATCAACTCCTCGGATTTCAGTAGCAACCTCGCTGCTCTCCCACAAATCCGGGTTTGGGTCAGGGTCCACATGATATCCTGATATTTTGTTTACCAGGTCCACCCAACCTTCGACCTGGGCTATCTCCTCCTCTGAAAGCCCCAACTCCTCTCTATGCGCCCGGAAAGGGGCCCTGGTGCCCAAATCAAGATCCTGTGGGCCAGAAGAAGAACCCATTGCTCCCTCTCTCCCCATGTCTCTATCACGTTTGCTTCAGAGTTCTCTTAGCGCGGATTCCTCTTCAGACGACAGATGGGCCATGTAGTTCTGGTTTCTTTCTTCTTCGCTGTCAGAATCACTCAAATAAATTATACCGCTAGTTTTCCTATTCCTCCTCTTAATCTGCTCCCTAAAGAAGCGGGAACTAAAGACCAATAAAGAGATGAGGCAGAAATCTCTGACGGGAACCGCCATTGCTAACATTTCCTGTGAACTCGTTCCCCCAACTCTTTCCATTTTTCTTTTGTTTTTAAAGACGGGTCAGACTCATCAAAAAGATAAAAGAAAAACGCAGAATAAAATTCTCAAACCCACAGTGAGAAACTAAAAATAGAAAAGCTTAGCGCATACAAAGGAAAAGAAATTTACCTTCGAAAACAGGATGTTCAAGGTTGTGCACTCGAAAGGGGAAACACGTCAAGGGAAAATATTGGGTAATGGAAACAATTTGCCGGGTGAGTAGTTCTAAGGAAGCGCTGGGAGACAAAAAGCAAGTAGAAGATAGAATGCTGCTATCTTTTGTGAAACAAGGTACTGCGAAAATTCTGAGAAGCGGGTAAAGGAGAAATGCAGGAATGAAGGAGGCTTTATAAAGAACCCAATAGTCCCAAATCCTTGATCTTTGAGCCTCATGATTAATTTGACAACCCACGTATCTTGGGGGAGGGTTAATTACGGCGCCAGCTGCAGAAAGAAAGAGAGAAACCCTTCAGCTGCCAAAGTGTTTACCACGCGCGGTGACATGTCCTCCTCCATACTCCTCGTTGTTCTTGGAAACAGATATCAGTAGCCCCTTTGTATTAAATGCGCCACCTAAGAAACGCGCTAGTACGATCTCAGCCCCATTTAGGAGGGAAAAATCCGAGGCAGAAGGTCGGCTATAATATGGATCCGAACCTTACATAAGGAATGACATTATTGACCCCCTAAAAAGTTGCTGCGCTACGTAGCGGCTCCTAGTTAGAAGATGGAGAGGCGATTGCGAGATGTTGGGTGTAGCAGGAAACGGAACTAGGTCAAAAGCTACTGCTGCGAAATCATGGCAAATCCTATATGACCATGAATGATCCCTTCGAATTTGAGGGACTAGTTTGAATCCAGGCCCAAAGAAAGGTACAGAGATCCGCCAGCAAGGGCCCAATAGAGGCCCAATGGACCTTAACCCGTGGCTAAGGCCTAAAATATCACCTTGGGACGAATGCCGAGGTGGTACGTCGAGCAAACCTGTTTAGCCGACCTGGTTAATGACTGGCCGATGTGCTTCATACTCAGCCAGGGCGCTTTATGGCGTTGACCAGAAGAAAGATGGAGTCAGTGATGGGACACTGCATTTACCAAGATGTGACAGGCGCACATCCCCTACGAAATGTAGCAATGATTACAATCAAAAAGTAAGGTTGTCACGTCCAAGAGCTAGAGTGAAGACAAGGGTAAAGTATGCCACGTGTCATTATCCGAGAAAATAACTTCAACCATAAATAGAACACGCTTGTCTTCAAGAAAGAGGTTAGCAATTTCATACTCTTAACCAAATATATATATATATTCTCACTCCCTTTTCTCTCTTCTAAACATTTACTTCTCCCGCACCCAATATATATGTAAATTTGCCTAAAATGAGTACTAACTTTGGCATCGGAGTGCAAATGGGAGTCACCTCGGCCCTCTTTGCAAACTGATTGTTTATCACAGTGCGCAGGAAATCCAAGTGTTCAAGAGGGAGGAGCTGAGACGTGTTGGTCCAAGGTCCAGCCGAATTTTGTGGTCAACAGCCGCTTCGAGACGTTGAAACGAGGATCGACCTACCCTGTCAGGTAGCGAGGGTCGAGGGGGCAGCACCCCTCATGGGGGCTCAGATATAAAAACCATGCAATCACACTTCAATTGTTTTTGTTTAAATTTCAGTTTCGTGTAAAGCCATGCGATCCACAGCTTATAACCATGCGATTGCATGTTAGTCCGAACAATTGCGTCTTTTCGAAGTGATGTATGGTTTGGCTCCACACTACTTCGTCCACAACCCTTCATCATCTATTAATAGGACCCTTGGGATGTCCTATTCCTCACACAAATGATATGCAAACATAATATCATTATCTCTTCTTCTCTTGAATCAAAATTCTTGCTTTTTTGTTGCATGCTTTTGATGTTCTTTTTCATATTCATTTTGGAGTACAAAAGTCATAATTCTGGTTCGTTGTGCTTATGGTTTGGAGTACTACAAACACAAGTGTGAATCGTTGTATCTTGGGAGTTGAATATCATAAATTGTATGCACCATTGTGGGACAAATTCGACTTAAGGACAAAGTATTCAACACTTGCTTAGACTTTGTCTCTTTTCTTTTCTTCTCGTTTCTTTTTCTAATTTCCTTACTGTTACTCTGTCCTTTTGTCGGCAAGAATTTCATATAACTATCTTTTATTTCTTTGACGTTACTATACACAAAATATTTCAACATGTTCTTTAAAAATGTCTTCAAGGAAATTAATAACCAATAACTTAGCCATTTTCTGTACTCCAATTGAAAAAAAAATCAGAACGTTCACTAAATGTGAAGTATTTTACGGCAATAAATAAAATAACGTGCCCAATTTGTGGGATATAAACTCTAGCCCCTAAAAATACAATAATTTTTAAACACGGCTGATTTTCAAGACTCGAAAGTGTGCTCGATCGCGATTGTTTTCATAATCACTACTCTATATTAAACACATCAATAAATGTCCATAATTCATGTCTAACATGTATAAACTTGAAGGTGCCTCCTGCACAATCTCCTGCCTTAGGAATTAAGCTAGATGGAAGATCAAAATATAAATATTAAAACTTCTATTATTATAACTTATAATAAATAATAATGACAAGTAATTATCATAAATAATCCACATGCCAATTTGTTTCATTAAGAGTGTCACTATTTAAATCATAAAGTTATACAATATCAGTCAATCTTCAAATTTACTTTTATAACTAGAACCCCTTAAAGTCATTTCGGGCATTATTATTATTATAGAATGGAGTTAGTTTCTTGCCCGGCCAGCAAGAAAAAGTGTTTGATCATCAACATCAAAAAGAGGTTAACCCTTTCTTTCGACAATCGTGATCTGATTAACACTGCCTTCGGTAACTTTTGTTTATTTGGTTTTTTTTTTTTTTTGGTAATGATTACATATTTTAAATTATATAATTTTTTATACCACTTTTTAACAACACATATTTTCTCTTTCTAATTTTTAATCACTCATTTTATCTTAAAAAAGTCAAATAAAAAAAAATTCAAAATCACGGGCTCCGAATGGTCCGTAAATCGATGATTTAATATCACTTGAAATTATCAATGATTTAATTTTATTTACCAAATCCGATTAAAAAATCTGGTTGTTTGTGTGTGATATAT
Source organism: Ligustrum vulgare (assembly GCA_963555705.1). NCBI lineage: Eukaryota > Viridiplantae > Streptophyta > Magnoliopsida > Lamiales > Oleaceae > Ligustrum > Ligustrum vulgare. The sequence goes on along the minus strand of OY743176.1, from coordinate 4,311,455 downwards.
GTCATGCCTCCGCTAATTTAGGCGGGAGTTTGAGAGACCTCAGTGGATCACTGGATTGTGCTAAAAGTCGTGCAAATTAATTTCATGTGAAATTATGTTAATAGACATTATTCTATTTTAATAATGACATGTTCCGAGGGATAAGTCAAAGAATGTGATGATTTTTATGAGAGTTATGTTTTACTCACAATGCATTCAACAATCGGAATGATAATTAATTTACGTGATATGATCATATTTTTTCACACATCGCATTATCTTTTTAATCAACAATAATAAACACTTTTACATCACCAATTGTCATCTTCATTGTTAACAACATTATGTAAGCAGCTTTATTTTTTTTATGATGCCCAATTAAAATCTGCATGTAGGGTCCACGCCATTATATTCATCCAATGCTATGATGATCACATGCCCAAAGTGTAGACAAGAAATGATACTGTTGAAATATTGTACACCTAGTTATTATATATACTCCATTTATATTTTATTGCTTTTAAAGAACTCAATTTTGAAAATTTTACTTTGTGCTTGCTAATCAGCTAGATCATGTAGGGTGATTGTTCGACGAGTAGGTCCTATCAGCTTGACCTCTTGTGTGAATACTCCTGAAATACCTAAGATGAAATTTTGAACACGATTAGAGCTATGATATTTAGGATGAATGTACCTCATTTGGATAGACACGTTGAGAAATGCTCTAGATTTCTACTTCCGAAAGTCTCATTTTGCTTAAAACTTAAAAGAAAGCATTTTCATAATGAGCTATAATATCAAGAATTCTATAGCTTTCGGCATTTAACTAAACAAAACATGTTTCTTCTAACGATGTGTTCACATGTATTTTTAAAAGTGCACTAATTCTCAAGTTTATTTGTCGTAGAGTAGCGTAAAAATATAAAAGAGCTATATACTTTTATTGATGTTGGACTTTGGTAGCATGTTCTTTAGACTTTATCTCTAAGTGTTTCGTGTATAATTCCGTGTGACCTTGAAGTAGTTGATTTTGAAATGGAGATGGAATAATACACATGGTTTGAAGTTTTATTGCAACCATCTCTGCATAATTTACATCTCCTTTTCTTGTTCCATTATTTAATTAGAAGGAAAATTAGGGTTGCGCTCTTCAACTTTTTATGAAATCGATCGCAGGGTGTGGTCATGAATTCTGAACCCTGAAACTATCAATTGTCATAGTAAATAAGCAAATTATAACACAACAACTCGAATAAATCCCAAAAAGTTATTAAGATCCAGAATACAAAGATATCTGCTGCAATATATAGGTGGGTCAAATTTGTTCCAATGAGCGTGCGCTCCATGCAATTTTTTTTAATATTTTAATTAATGAGACCCATTTCTTATACTTTTTATTTTTAGTTTTTTTTTTTTTTTTCTAATAACTTATTTGGTCCATGATAAATCAATCAATTTTTTTTCTCAAATTCATTTTCAATCACACATTTTTATGGAACACATTAATTTACATATTTTTCAATCACACATTTAAAAATGTATTCAATTTCTCCTCTACCAATCAGACATTAAGCCTCCTTTCGATAATACTGTAACAATATAAATTGATTTATTTATATTTTGTAGGTAAAATGTGTGATTAAAAAGTTGTTTGAAAAATTATGTTATAAAAAAATGTGTGCAATTAAAAAATGATTTAAAAAATTGTGTTGTTTATAAATCGATTTACAAATTGTAATGATTATATTAAGTGTGTGCTTAATAAATTAAAATAGACGTTACACAAATCATACTAACTCAGGAAAATATAATTGAAATGAAGATTATAAAAACGAGGCAGAATAGGCAACTCAGTAAAAAAAAAAAAAATTGTATTTTTCAGTTGAATTCTCACGTCAACATTTTTTTTATCGGACTTGTCTCTTCAATTAATTAGCTTAAGTTCTAAATGTGTAATTGAAAAATATGTAAAGTAATGTATCCCATAAAAATATGTGATTGAAAATGAATTTGAAAAAAAAAATTGATTACTTTATCATGGACCAAATAAATTATTAAAAGGAAAAAAAATATATATATATATATAAGAAATGGGTTGTTCAGCCTGACATCCCATTAAAATAAAATTAAAAAATGCGCCACGCTCATTAAAACCAAATTGATAGGTGGGTATGAAAGAAATATAGCCACAATTACTTTGTCTGTCCCCACAGATTTTGCTGCCAAATTTGTTGAAATTTTTATCCAACTTTATGATGTTCTGCATAATGGCCCAAAGATGAAAATTAAATTCTTAGTAAATTTAATTTGATAAAAATCGATGAAATTTATGGTTGAAAAGTCGTGATTCTAATTAAATATATGGTTAAAATTAATTGCTTATTTTAGCTTTATTAAAATCTTTACCAAATCGGGGCTATAAAACTGGCAGATTAAGAAATATATATTTATTTTTTGTTAGCTTTTACTTGAATTTTATATTTTGTATAAAGAATGAAATCTTCGACTAAGAAAGAAAGTAAAATAATTATCATTCCATAAAAAATTATCATATTTAGAGAAATCAAAGTGAATAAATCTAGTGGCCTAATATTTGTCGGAAATTACACACAAATTTCCTCCCTAATTAACTCACAGGAATTTTGATATTCAAGAAATAATTGAGTCAAGAAGAAAATAAAACAACAACGTAAAATTTACGGATTGTCAATGATTTTCACTATATAATAAATTGTTACAATTATATAGAATTTGCACTCACCAAATCCCTAAGTATTGTAGGAAAAATAATTAAACTTTACAACATCTACAAATTTCTACTTCTTTGTACAATCCACAAAAAATTCAAGAATAATCAAGATGCTAGACTATATTTTTCCTCACAAAACTCTCTAGTCAATGTACAATTAATTGGCTCATCATCACACATATTTATAGGTAAATATAACTCAAAAACGCGTATTACTTGTACCAAAGGGCTAAGATGTTTCCTTGTTGAAGTAGAATAATTAGAATAAACAAAGAAATTCATACCAAAAAGATTCATTTCCTTTTCTTTTCACCTTTAAATTTGGTCTCCAAGTTAACTACTTTAACAAGAAAATCAATTGTCTAAAATATTTTTTATCAAAACCCAACAACATTACATAAAACAATTAATAATAATAATAATAATAATAATAATAATAATAATAATAATAATAATAAGAGTGTAAAACAACTCAGGTAGTCGACTTTAAACTTTTTAAAAATAAATTATAAATTATTCCCAAAATAAAATATCAAAGTTGGGTGGCTGAATACCTTTGACAAACCCCACCCTACCCTCAAGGTGTGGCAATCATTATCGAACATGGGTGCCACCCAATAGTTGACACTTTAAACTTCCTTAATTCAACTACTCTAATGCTCCTCCTCATAAATAAATACTATGATCACAAATAAACTATAGTCACTAAGAAAAATATTGTATGCTTCTACAGATGAAGCCCTTCTATATTTCCATTATCCTTCTTCTCCTCCTCATTTCAACCACTAATGCACTCCGAGTGAATAGAAATTATGTGAAGCAATTCTTGGCTTCTCAAAATGCTGCCCGATCTGCCTTAAGGCTGCCTCCGATGGTGTGGGATGCCCGGTTAACCCGTTATGCTGAGTGGTATGCCAATCGAAGGCGCGTGGACTGTGCTTTGGAGCACTCGAATGGGCCATACGGAGAAAATATTTTCTGGGGCAGCGGAAACGGGTGGACCCCGGCTCAAGCTGCTGCGGCATGGGTGTCGGAACGAGGGAACTACAACTACATGTCGAATTCTTGTGCATATGGGCAGGAATGTGGACACTATACACAAATTGTTTGGAAAGAAACAAGAAGAATTGGATGTGCGAGAGTGAGCTGTTATGGGGGCAGGGGTGTTTTTATGATCTGCAGTTATGACCCTCCTGGGAATTACATTGGCGAGAGACCTTATTGAATGTTCAACTCAATCAAGTCATTTTTGAAAGAAAAATCACTATATGGAAGTTGAGATTTGAGAGTATATATATTATTTGCTCTATCATATAAATAATTTTTTTTTTTTTTTTTTTTTTTTTTTGTGAGGTGGGATGGGGTGGGGTGGGAGGGGGAGTGATGAAATGATACCTTGATTGATATGTGATAATCAAAGATTATGAATATATATATAAAATTAGAGCATATTTGGTACTGTGAAAAAATTTTGTTTTTGTTATTTTTTTTAGTTTTTTGATGGATGTGTGGTTTAAAAATGTTTGAAAAGTCAAAAATTATGAGTTTGACTAAGAATTGATGGTTGAGATTGAGTTAAAAAGATTGTGGTAAAATTTTTATCATTATCAGACAGTCTCTTAGTATCTATGTGGACACTTTAGAGTTTGAATTCCTTTATGTTAATATATTATAATAATATATGACTATAATCAATTATCGACTATTTAATTTGTTAAATCATGCAACGAGTAATATAGTTGAGATTAAATTGCTGGACCGTCTAATTTGTCAACTTTTAACTTTACGTTCACATAGTCTGGATAATTCTTCAGCGTTCATAGTGATGATAGGTCTCTACCCTTTGGTGCTGCTAATGAGAAATTGTTAGTTATATTGTGCAAAGTTAAAATTTTTCTTGCATAACGTCTATTTCTTGGAATACACATATTGCAATTTAAGTGTTCATATATTCCATTCTCCTTTATTTGTAGATTTACATAAAGAGTAGGCTGCCATGAAATCAGTTTCAATCCAGACATTTCAGGGGTGTCCCCAATATGAATATGGAATTTAATGAAATTTTTTATATTGATGAATTCTCATGAAATTTAAGGATTAATTTAATAAAATTCCATAGATTCTTTCAAATTCTAATGAAACTTCATTCCACGAATTTTAGTGGATTTCAGTAAATTTTGGTGGAATTTGTTGAATGTCCTCTTAATATGGAATTTAATAGATTTTAGAATTTCATATATTTTTATCTCTTGTCGGGTTTATTTATTATATTTTATTGTGTAAGTTGAGCGTGAACTTGAGACAAAAATAATAAAAAAAAATATATATATGTTTTTTTAACTTGATCAACAAAAAAATTAAAAAAAGATGCATAAACATTCGATCCATGTCGAAAAATAAAATATATAAACTTGTCTAATTTTAATTTAATTATATAAAAAAAAGATTCATAATTTTTTTTTAATGAATGGATAAAAAGTTGTTAAATTTGAAAACTAGCACTCTAACTTTTTAATCAACATATATTCTTCTCATTTAAGGTATCTATCCACATTTCTTGAGTTTGAAAAACGTCTTCTTTAGTGAGTGTAATTCTCTTGATAGTATTTAATTTCTGAAATTTCTAAAAATTGGAATAGTTTATTTTGTTTCTTATTCGAAGAATTTGCTCTTGCTTGACAAGAAATACATTCATCTCGGATTTGTTTTTTTTTATTATTTTTTATTTATCGAGAAAAGGCATGAAGATTCTCAATTTTTTTAATAACTATTTGAAAGGTTTGGAGGAATTTGAAATTGGATTGGTGAAGAAACTTGAACGAGCAAAGCAGATATCACTAATTGAACGTCTAAACCAATTTTTTTCCAGATCGAGTGACAGCTTTCTTTCTTTTTTTTAAAGTCTTAAATAATTTTCCAATAGCAAGAGGTTTTGTCTAGGAATTGCAGGTTCATACAAGATTTTGAAGAAGCCAAGCTTCAGTGTTTATGTTACTGATAATAGAATTAGTTAATGTTTTCAATATTAATGATCTGACATTATATCCAGGTCACCATAATATGAACTTTGTTGTTGCAGCAATTGAAAGCCTGCCTGGCACCCACTTGCGAGAAGAACTTGAAGATGTTCTTAAATAATATGCATGCAACACAAGGAGGCGTTTATTAAAAATTCTATTGAGGAGTGAGAGTGGGCTTTGGCAGCATTTAGATATTTGGGAAATGATGAGAATTGTGACTTACGAAGAAGAAGATCCATTTATGAAGGTTAGAGACAGAGAAATAGGATAATAGAATGGAGGTGAGAGCAACGTGGAATGTTATGGAATTGGAAATTTGAGGGGTTATGGTCGGATTTGTTAAAGAATTTTGTCTTCATATTTTATAGTTTCAAATCCATCACAATTCATTTAATTTCATTAATTTAAGAAATCCATAAGTTTTTGAGGACACCGAAATTTAATGGAATCAATAGAAATCGATATTGAGGACCTTGAAATTTGACAGATTCTATAAGATTTCAAATTGAAGACACGTTGAATGTTATAGAATTCTAAAATCCTTTAAATTCCATGTTGGGGATACCCCCCTTCAATAGCCATGTTTTGCACAGATTTTTAATCCGCGATCCAGTGCCCTAATTTCAGCCTCCATAATAGATATGGCTCCATAAAACTCGCGGAAAAAAAAGTGTCACTATCTAGGACAACTATTTTCACTATAAATAGACTGCATTAGCCTCCAAGTAAAATGTTTGAAACTCAATGCTCAAACTCTATATAAAAATCTCACTCTTCTTTCTCTATTTTACGTACTTATATTTCCCGCACTCAAATTATATTTATTTGAAATGAGGTTTGACTTGAGCGTCAGACTGCATATGAGAGCCACACTGCCTCCCGTTGCACGCTGATTGTTTGTCTAAGTGCATAGGAAGTCCTCATGTTTAAAAGGAAGAAGCTGAGAAGTGTTGATCCAAAATTCCACCAAATTTTATGGTCAAAACATAGTGTTTACTATCTTTTGTGCAAAATTCCCATTCCTTGATTAACAACTTTGTAGATGACCGCTCTTTTGTAGGCCTCACTCATGTCAAGTTCAAATGCCATATATTCTAGTTTCCTCGATGTGCGGCGCTTTGAGAAGCAGAAAATATGTGGGCTAGAATCTTTTCAGTCTGTTTGTCAGGAGACCGCCTTGTAGGTCACGTTGCATAAGTTAATATGTCAAAACTAGGAAGAAGAAAAAATGATATTCTCTAATACTTATAAATTAATGTTTTGTCTTTATTTTTAAAAATTCATTTTCAATCACACATTCTTTTAATAAAATAATTCTACACGTTGATTCATAAGTTTTTCTACCTTTTTTTACTAAACATTTGGGAATGTGTGGCATAGCTCGAGAAGAGATAATGGGTGCAGGTTCACAAGTTCATGCCATCTCTGGTCTGTCACCAATACCCTTTTTAACACATTTGTTTTGTCCATTCCAAATTGCCACCCACAAAACAACAATTTAACAAAATATCATTGCCTGGTGTGGCCCAGGTAACATGCAAATGGTTTGTCCAATTTCCATAAAAATGCAACTCCTATATTCTTTAATTGAAAAGTGTTGTTGCGGGACGGATCTAGGAAATTATTCCATTGGTGGACGTCAAAGCTAAGAAATTATTGCACTATGCACGAAGTTGTCCGTGGCTACAATAAATAGACAATTTGAATGGGCTCAGCGTATATTGTCTATATAGCATTTCTTGTCTTAATAAAAATTAAACAGATTTGCTCACCATCTCTATGATATCAGATTTTTTTTTTTTTTTTTTTTTTGAGTAACACGTGATCTCTAAATTTATTACTGACAATCTATTTGAGAATTTAAATTTTAGTTTTCAGTTGGATAATTAGTCCTTATAATTACAATATTGATCTTGAAAAAATAAATAAATAATATTATTACAAAATTATGTATATTCTTTATAAATATTATCATATCACGTTCCATCAGAATCATAGGTACAGTATCTAGCTGGAATGTTTAACGTTTAGATAAAATTATTTTTTATATTTGAAAAAACTCTTCCAAATATTAAAAACTTTTAGTTCGAGTAATCTATCTATCACAACCGTTGATGATCAACATTATTCTTCTTGAAATCATTATAAAACACAATATCTGCTAATGCCCAAAGTTCAAATCTAAAGCTTCAGTCCATCCATCGTCGCGGTGACAGAGAACTCGTCGCGCGCTGTCTCGACTGTGTTACCAAAAGCTCTAGGGAAGCTGGAATAAAAGCTATCTAGGGGGAAAAAATGAGGCATAATCCTCTTGCTTTCTTCACGATTCTTACTATCATTCCGATGTTCAAATCCAAGATTGTAGTATCATCAGAGCCATCTCTCACCACTAAAAGGCCAGATAACTGCAGGAACTGCATGGGGCAGTCCATGCAGTTCTTGTATGCACACAATATGGTAAGAGCAGCAAAAATGGAGGCAGCACTCATTTGGGATTATCAACTGGAAAAATACGCAAATTGGTGGGCGGGACAACGCCGGTCGGACTGTCGACTGGCTCATTCATTCCCGGAAGGCGGTTTCACACTCGGCGAGAATATATATTGGGGCAGTGGCTCTACATGGACGCCAGCGGATGCGGTGCGAGCATGGGCTGATGAAGAGAAATATTATAGATATAGGAGCAACTCGTGTGCAGAAGGGCAGCAATGTGGACATTATACACAAATTGTTTGGAAAAACACAAGGCGGATTGGGTGTGCTCGAGTGGTTTGTGACACTGGAGATGTGTTCATGACTTGTAATTATTATCCTCCGGGGAATTATGTAGGTGAAAGGCCATATTGATTTATTTATAAAATTATATTCATGAGGAACTTAAGAATTTTAATATTATTTGATAAAGTCATGGGCCGTATAGAAGTGGACAATGTATAACAGGAATGACCTTTAGCCCCTGTTTGCCCCCACTTCTTAGGGAAAATTGTAATTTGAAATAGTATTTTTTGGAGAATGTGTGGTTAAAAGTTATTTAAAAAGTCAAATATTATATACTTGATTAAAATGGATGATTGAGATTAAATATTTTCAAATTTTAGCTTTCAAAAATTGTGGACCAAACAGGGGCTTAATATATTTTTATTAGAGAAGATTAGAAAAACAATAGATAGATAATATTAAGAACGAAATATAAACTGAAATTTTATTTACTACATTGTCGAATATAACACTATGTACAAAACAAATGGTAAGATTAAGCAAGAGACTTAATATATCTCATTCAAATTAATTGGTTTTTCTTTTCATACTTATCGCCTTTACTAGGTATGTGGAAATATGTACGTGTTGAGAAAATGTCTCTAATGCTAAAAATTTAGAAGTTAAGAAGACCTTTCTATTATAGTTTAACTATTGGTGAAATCTTAGCCAAGCATTTCCTTTGGCTGTACATGAAGACAACCAAGATGCTTGTAAGTATATATCTCAGCTTTAGGCTTATCTAATGATATATTTTGACTTTTCCACATGTAAATTGCATTGAAGCTGATTATCATCCAAATTCTTTATTTTTGTACTAAAAAAAGATTTAACTGTTATAAGATATACATTTTATATATAATATGAATGATCATTATATCTCTATAAACTTTATATTATTACGAATGTGCTATTATCTACCCCTATAAATAGGGGTTTAATCACATTCATTCAAATACACCTTAATGAGAATTCTTCTCTCATTCTCTCCATCTCTTCATCTATTTCTTGTTCTAGATTTTGGTAGTTTTACAACACGTTATCAGCACGAGTCTCTAGCCAATTGAATAATATGATGGGAGTATGCTCTACAGTTGCATCTAAGTGATGAACTTCAGTATTAAAATTTTGATTATTATTAATCAACGTTTTCCTTTTACAAATCAAATGCTTTTGGCTTTAGAAAATAATTCATATATTGTAAATCTGAAAACTTCAAGAAATATGGAAACTTTACATGAACCAAAAAGTTTCACAAGAGAAAAGAAGCATGGTGTCGATGTTATGCAACAAGAAAAAATGAAGAAATTGTACATTCTGAAACTTTCAATGTAGATCTATACCAAACCATACATCCAATCAACAATAAGAGGCTAGATCTAGAACCACGACGACGAGATGATTCTCCAGAGCCGACGTGTGTTAACGGCAAAGTCACCAGCAAGGCGGCACGTGAAGTGCGTGACGCCCACACGCATACGTCGAGGAGGCGCGTGTTAGCGCATGGAGAGGAATCAGATGACAGTCGCAACAGATAGTTTGTTCGTCCTTGACATTCCGGATTTTTCTGTGGTCTTACATTTCTGTTTGGTGCAGATTTGAACGTGGCGACTTCTTAAAAACTATTTTTGGAGCACTTCCGATTGAATTTTGAACTACGGACCAAAAGTAAGTTTGTTCTAAATTAAATTTCAAACCTATCGACTGTTTCAATTTATTCATATGATCAATATATTAAAATATGGACGATTTTGCCCTTGACACCACCTATATGGTTGGTTTTATCAGCTTTAAATATACGTATTACGTTATCACCTATTTGGATAGTTCTACTGGTTTTAAATATTTATGCTCATATAAATTTGATATATTATTGTTATTTGATATTTCAACAAATGGTACTAGATGTTATCATTATCAAAGGTTTAATAATATTTTATAAATTGGTACCAGAAGTTACCATTACCAAAAGGTTGTTCGATTTTTAATGAAAATATTTTATCAAATGATATCAGAAGTTATCAATATCTGTATTGAAAGGGCAGATGAAAATAAATTATCCAACAATAAAAATGTTGATGTATGATAAGATAATATCACATGATAGCAAAGACATGGCTAATGTGAAAATAATCTCATCGGTATTATAAAATAAATATTATATGATTGAGATAAACATATTTGATCAAAGTTCTTACACAAGCACTTATGTACTTCAGAAGAAATACATATTTACTCCAGAAGAAGTAAAGATTATCATCTAAACATACTGAAATGATATTATTATTATTATTATTATTATTATTATTATTATTATTATTATTATTATTATTATTGCTCATCAAGAAGTATAAAGGAGTCATACTGAAACATATCAAGAAAAGAGATACATGCAAAATAAAAAAAGGGGAAACATTTATAATCCTCAAAAGTAGAGGTGTGTCTCAAGAGTAAGAATACTCGATACTCTACCATATCTAATCTTTTTGTATGTCTCAAGAGTAAGAATACTCGATACTCTACCATATCTAATTTTTTTTTGTGTCTCAAGAGTAAGAATACTCCGTACTCTACCACTTCTAATCTTTTTGAGGTTCACGAGATTAAGTTTAAATATTCATAAAATCCTCAATATTAGAGGTATGTCTCAAGAGTAAGAATACTCCGTACTCTACCACTCTTAATCTTTTTGAGATTCACAAGATTAAGTTTAAATATTTATAAAATTCTCAATATTAGAGGTATGTCTCAAGAGTAAGAATACTCCGTACTCTACCACCCCCAATATTTTAGAGATTCACAAAGTTAAATTTATAGTAACTGGATTCCATTTTCGCTTGGTACCTCTTCCTTGCGACCAATCTATCTTAACTCCTGCTGGATCTTGTATTAAAACATATGATTGTAACTTTTCCAATAGTTCATCAATAGTGGGAGCAGAAATAAGCATCCTCCTAGAAATTGGAGAGATGAATCATGTTCCACAGCATAATCAAGAAATGTTAGTAAACCATCAAAGAAGTTATTAACATTTAAAAGTCCAATAGGCTTATTTTGGAGACCCAACTGAACCCATGAGGTAATATTAAAAATTTTCTCTAAAATACCAAAACCTCCATGTATGGCAATGAAGGCATCAGTACCATATAACATGCAAGTTATGCGTTCATGGATAGATAATGTCTGTACTTCATGCCCTCGTATTTTGCCTACGATATCAGCTAAAGGAACAGGTATAACACCTATCACTCTCTCTTTCTCTGTTTGAGCAGATTGAAAAACACAACCCATCAATCCACTGCTATCCCTTCCATACACTAGATTGATACATTTCTCTCCCAACTTCTTCCCTGGAAGCACTTATGGTACTAGATACTCAAAGTCTTTCCCGATTTTTGATCCACAAAATACACAGATAATTTTGATTTGTCAAAGTTTTGATCCTTCCATCTTTTAAGAGTATAAGAAAAACTTACAAGAAAATGTTATTTTGGGATGCATTAAACTGCAAAATTATTTGGCTTTTTAAACTCTAAAATATTCACTATTTAATGTTCGTCTTTTGAAAAAGTTGTTATTTACTTTTGACTAAATGACAACACTTTTGATCATATCTCTCGACATCATATTTAATGCTCCATAATGAACACTCTTTCGGAGGTCTCTCAGTGACAATATATTAATACGCGAAAAATGAAAATATAAAATACTTTGTTAAAATTTATATGTATACATATATACACTATACTGATTTACCTTGTATCAAGGTTGAGCAGGAAAAACATCATTGTTTATAACATATTGGCAAACATGATCTTTTGATATTAAATTGTTGAGACTATAACGATCTTTCTCTTCGTTGAATTGAGCCCATAGAGATAGTAGCTCACACTGGACATACCCACAAGGATTCGTCCAAGAGTCAGTTGAATATCATCCAACGACTCCTTACTCAGTCCACCCTTAATGAAATCTATTTTATCATCTCGATTTCTGGATAAATATCATACTGATTTACAATGGGTATCACATGTCCATCGAGCACATTTGTAATAACCATTCAATCTTTTTGCTCTTCGTTTCTTTGCAAAAGTACTCTTACCTAAGCCGGCATGTGCTTAGAAAATGAATATGGTAATTCACCAGATAATCGAACTTTTGCTTCGATCAACCAACGAACATCTTCTGGGATACCTTGATCCATCAGCAGCCTCAATCTTTCAAGTCGAACTTGATAAATCTTTTTAAAACATTTATCGGAAGATTAAAATAGTATTTACAGATATTTGATAATATAACATCAATTTTGATGGATCTAATCCTCTTCTCAAACGATCTATTTAAATTTATTATTTAACGCGTAAAGAGCGGTGGCTCTACGTAATATTGATTCCACCAAGAAAATGAAAACAAAATATTGAAAAGTTAGGGACAAGAATTATTTTCTTAGGGTATCGTTCCTTGCCCTTTTTCGATATAAGGGAAGATTTGGTGACAAGAATGACATATGAAATAATTTCTTAGATATCATCCCAGACTTTTTTTCGATGTAATAAATCAAGGTATATTAATTTGTAATAAAAAGAAACTCGTACAAGTGAAATAAAAATTGTATTGAACCAGAAGTTCTATCGTATTGAACCAAAAGTTCATACGTACAAGTGAAATATATATATAGTATCAAACTAGGAGTTCATAAGTGAAATATATATTGTATTGAACCAGAAGTTCATCGATATTGTATTGAACCAAATATTCATACATAGAAGTGAAATAAAACTGTATTGAATCAGAAGTTCTATAATGAACGGTTAGGTAATCCCGATTAAAAGTTTCAAATTATTTGCTATGAGAATAACTTGTTTAGAAATTGTTTATCATACAACAATATTCTATATATGTCAATAAGATGAAACAGGGATTAGCTTAAGAAACTTTATAATTTTTAAGAAGTGTGATATGTATACATTTCACCAAAACGCACTTAGATAAATGATTGAGATTATATCCCTAAAAATGAATGACATATGTTGCGAAATTTTTCGCCGATTGATATAATATAAGATTTGGGAACATTATGGGGAAAAAAAAGGCCTGAAGCGTAATTATATCTGAAGCATAATGATAATTGATTTCAAAAACAAATATCTCTTGAATAATTAAGATAATCCCTTCGAGGCTAAATACTCATAGTGAGTAAAAGGGACATAGTTAAATGATGAGAGATTCATGTACTTGATAATAGAAAATATAAAGAGATCTCTATATGCTATATTGAGATGAAATTGAATCGATAAATATATCGAATACATACACAAATCTCTTGTGAAAACGAGGTTAATGAAATTATAATACTTTGGCCAAATATAAAAATCCCAATGTAGGGATTATTGTTAAACGACCTGAAGTCCAAACAGTTAAATGAGTAAAGTCAACAGTTATTTGTGCAAATGAAAAATATTACATAGTCATAAAAGACAACTCATTGAGTGCAAAATTTTCCAAAGAACTTACATAATATATGGTGGATGAGACTATACTCGAAATTCAAAATCAATAACTTGAACTCTTTAATATACCAATGAGTGAGATCAAAATGTATGATTCTCAGCTCGGTACTTTGGGAGTATTCTTTGATGTACCAGTTAATCGCGATACGTTGGGATTTCAAGTAAAAATGATTATAGATTATATGTCGAAATTGATATTTATTTCAATGATTGATTATACTTATACAAATTAGAACTTATGGTTTATGAGATGCAAGAACATACATGTATACTCATTGAGAGACTCAATAGACCCAGAGTAGTATCACTATAAAATGATATAAATGACTCTATGATATAATATGAAGTCTACTATTTTTGATATCTGGAAAAATGATTATTCACTAGAAGTAAATTTGAAAATGAATATTTTATTATTCACCATAAGTGAATATGGAAATGAATATGTTTAATTATTCACCAGAAGTGAATTCTAGATTTGATTATTCACCAGAAGTGAAAGATGCAATTGGTAAATTAGTAAAACATTGTTTGATATAGCATGTTATGACATTATAAATGAGCTATGAACAATTTGTTTTATATAAAGCTTATCATAAATGATATGTTTGATGAAAAGATTCAAGATTGCATCAATATACTTGTAATATTCCATGAATGGAATAAATACGCCTTGCACACTTTTTCCCTTAGCTAAGGTTTTGTCCCACAGGGTTTTCCTAATAAGATTTTTAATGAGGCAGCAGTTGTGACGTATTAATGAGAATTAATGAGAATAATGTACTTTTTTTCTTTTCGCTAAGGTTTTGTCCTATAGGATTTTCCTAGTAAGATTTTTTAGACATTATCAAAGCTATTTATGAGATATAATTCAATAACATGTTTTGTGCTGGAATGATATCAACAAAATAAAGAAAGTCATAGCCACCTTATGAAGAATGTAATGTCATCGGCTATACATAAAGAGACTTTCATAAATGCATATTCCAGATGAAAGATGGTACCAATGTTCAAAAGGTTCATGAATACTCGATTACACACTTCAGGGGGATAATCATGCTGTACTCTTTTTCCTTCGTTTAGGTTTTATCTCACTGAATTTTACTGACAAGGTTTTAACGAGGCAGTACTTCAGAATTCCAAACTTCAGCACATGATTTGTTCTACTTATCATTTGATGTCATTTCGAACAGTGGACTCAATGATTCAAGATTACCAACATCAGGGGGAGCTACTATACTCTTTTTTCTTTGCTCGGGTTTTATCCCACTGGATTTTCTTAGTAAGGTTTTAATTAGGCAGACAATTGCATAATGGGTCATTCAAGGGGGAGTTTTATAAAATATACATTTTATATATAATGTGAATGCCCATTATATCCTCGTAAACTTTACATTATTACGATTGTGTCATTGTTCATCCCTATAAATAGGGGCTTAATCTCATTCATCCAAATACACCTTAATGGGAATTCTTCTCTCATTCTCTCCATCTCTCCATCTATTTCTTGTTCTAGATTTTGATAGTTTTACAACATTAACACATTTTTGGTACTTTTTGCCCATTTTTATAAAAGTTAAAATGATATTTTTAGTAGAATTTTGATCAAAGTTGATGAAATATGTGTTTAAAAAATTGTGGACCCTATAAAATGTGTGATTAAAATTAATTGTTTGATTTTTTATTTTGACTTGTTAACAGTTTGAAGAATGACTTCGATTTCGCGCCAAATGCTCACATCCTTCGTGAAATCAAAATTTTTTTGGCAAATACGTATAGTGGCACTTGTAACTTTATCCCTTGCGAGAGGAATAAGATCGCCCACACCATCGCCTCTTTTACTTGTTTGCATTCCCTTTCTGGAGATTGGATGGATTGTATCTCTTTTTTTCTTTGTAATACCCTTTTAAGGGATTGAATTGAATGAGAATGCTTTATTTAAAAAAAAAAAAAGGGACTGCACAACATGAATAATTTAGGCTCTATTCAGTAATACTGTAATAATTATAAATTGATTTATTTATATTTTCGAGGTAAAATATATATTTAAAAAGTGGAGAAAAAAATGTGTATAATTAAAAAATAATTTGAAAAATTGTGTTGTTTAAAAATTATGTATAATTAAAGAACATAGACTTCAATAATATTGCAGAACACAACACAAGGCAAATAAGACTTAGTTTTTTTTATTCGTCTGTCATTGTTCAATATCGTATACTACAAACATGGGGCGATTTAAATTAATCAAATGTCAACTCAATGTTTTAATTTGTTTGAAATAAGATCGCTTACATCATACAAAATTTTCAAAATATGAAAATCCGTAGGACACGATTAATAAGTATATAAGAAAATATAATATTTCTTTGTATTATAGTATGCAAGCACAGTGGTTAGTCTCACGAGGTCTATGGGTACTACCAACCACTACCAGGACATAAATGAGCATAATGTCGTGGAAAAGTTTTGGCCATGTAAATCACCTACTCTTGTCAATTTAAGTTATCATCATCAAGATCCTATCTTAAATGAATTGATTTTGACTTGGTAAATCGTATTTTTATAGACTTTTATAGTTATATAAAAAATAAAAAAGTTTAGTTTTAATGGTAAACAAATTTGCATTTTCAATTTTTTTGTGATGAAATAACTAAATAATGAGTTTTTATAAATAAAAAAATAGACATTGAAAGTGAATTTATTTTAGTGCCATATCAACCGCAAATTTGTCTATAATCAGAGAGTACAAACTAGAAACGCTTTTGTTTGGCTTAACGTAAAAAGAACTGGTAAAACTGTTTGGTGGATGAGAAAGTAGACACAGCACAATTGCACAAGCTTTTGACCGTACCAAACTTTCTCCGATATGTTTGAGGAATTATGCTATATTCTCCTCGACGCTCATCCCGGAAATGGCCCTCTACTCACATAGGTGTTGAGCCCAAAGACAGTGGCTCCCATACCTATATGAGTGGAGGGTCATCCCTGAGGTGAATGTCGAGGGGAGTGTAGTATTGTCCATGTTTGAGACTGACTGCAAGAGCATGTTTAGGTAAGGATTAAATTAATTTCGTTTTTGGTTAAGTGAAATTTTGATTGCTCTTTCAACTTTAATTTATCTCAATACCATCATTGAATTTAAATTTACTATTACAATAATTTTTAAGGAGACGTTACTTATGGATATTTTTAAGGGACATTATGATGTGACATATATTCATTCGTTGATGAAAATAATTAATCCAGTATTTATTTTTTCACCAACCAATGAACATGTGTCACATCATAATATTCCAAAAAAAAATTCATAAATAGTGTTTTCCTAAAATTATTGTTACCATTGTTATTACTCAGTCTTCTAGCTCATAACTTAACGTTGCAATCCTACGTGAACTTTAAAATTAACAGCAGTGTGACTTGTTTTATTAGCTGTAAATATGTCCCGTAATCATGTCCTAGAAATCAGATTGTGTTTAATTGAGATATTTCTCGAAGAAGTAACTTATTTCGATTTTGTAAAAATTGTATATTGTCCATTATCGGCACTTTAAGCACCTATTACCCTTATTGAGATGTCAAGTAGGATCCAACGGGTGGGTAGATTTTACGGTATTAGCATTGTAAAATTACTCTTCAATTTTGAGTCCAAACTATTTTATTTACTTCTATGTAATTCTTTAGGGTTATTCAAAGGGTTAATAGCACAAAATATCTATACATTTGACATGTATTGTGCAAAACGTCTCAACGTTATGATTTTTAATGCTAAACGTCCAAACATTTACATTTTCTTGTTGGGGACATCATTTCTGTCAAATTTAACTCAATTTCATCGTTAATTTGGAATTGAACAGTAAATATTTAACACATGTAAGGACATTTTCGTCAAAATCAAAAGCAGTCCATTCATATTTGAGTAATTGGGACAAAAGGTCCCTACGTTTGACACTTATTGTGGAAAAACGTCCATACGTTCATTTTTTGGGCGAATAACGTCCATACCTTTAGATTTTCTTGCTGATTAGTCCCCAAAATTTACTTTTCTATCAATTTAGTCATTCTGTATTTGATTTAAAAGTAATTGTCTTCAAACGTGTATAACTTTTGATTTACAACTCCGAATTGCACTCCGTTTTTTGCATTGAACTCAAAATTCAACAAATTTTTTTATGATGTATCGTGTGCTCATTTATTAAACATTTCGTTTTGACTTTTGTATAGTAGATACTTATTTTGTTAGGGCATTATTGATTAACGTAAATTGATTTCTGTAAATTTTATTGAAACGGTGAAATTTTAATTTTAATGTGTATTCGGCGGCCAGCGGAATTTATAATTGGATTTATTTGACTTTTTTATTTTTTTAAGGTAAAATGTTTGGTTAAAAATTGATATGTTCAGCCCCTGAGCCATATTATAATTTCAAATCACTTTTTGAACAACACACACTTTCTTTCTCAAATTGGATTTAAGTCATTCCGTATTCGCCCAAAGAATGAACATAATGACGTTTTTCCACAATAAGTGTCAAACGTAGGGACATTTTGTGTCAATTACCCAAATATGAATGGGCTGCTTTTGATTTTGACAAAAATGCCCTTGCATGTGTTAAATATTTACTGTTCAATTCCAAATTAATGGTGAAATTGGGTTAAATTTGACAGAAATGATGTCTCCAACAAGAAAATGTAAAGATTGAGACGTTTAGTGTCAAAAATCACAACATTGAGACATTTTACACAATACATGTCAAAGATATGGACGTTTTGTGCTATTAACTGTGAAAAATAAAGCCATCTTTGTTGAATTTTTTGGTTGAATTTGGCAAGCCACCAATAGCCCACAAATTTAGCCTACAATCTAGTCTATGTTCACACCTATTTTTCTTCCATCCATTGTTGATTTTTTGTCCAAACTTTCCCTATAAATAGAGGGCAAAACCTCAATGGAAAATGCACCAAGTAGAGAGGAAAATAGAGAGTGAAAGTAGTAGAGAGAAATTTGTTAGAAGAGAGAAATATTAGAGAGAAATAAATTGTTTTCTCCTAAGTATTTTCCTACTTTGTTTTCTCCTATTACAAGAGAGGTTAAATATTGTTATCTCCTTGTATTTAGAGAGAATGTTGTTGTAATTCTCCTACTATAGTGAAATCCTCCTATACTTGCCCGTGGACGTAGCCATTATTGGTGAACCACGTAAATACTTATGTTCCATTTTAACCGCATTTTCTCAATTCCACTATACTTGTTGACCAACGCGATCCACGCCTTTCCTAACAAGTGGTATCAGAGCCTGGTTACATCTTTTGAAATTCTTAGTATGCTCTGTGGTTGCAGCTTTGTCTGATCTTCCACATCAGAAAAGATTTCTTGAGATTGTTTTGCGTAGGGTCGGTGTTCACTATCACTCGGTATTATTACCAAGTCGTGAACAAAAATGGCAGCAAAGTATGAGGTTGAAAAGTTCAATGGGAACAATTTCTCGTTATGGAAAATGAGAATAAAAGCAGTTTTGAGAAAAGATAACTGCTTGGCGGCAATTGGAGAGAGGCCCGCGGATATCACTGACGATGGCAAGTGGAACGAGATGGATAGCAATGCAATTGCTAATCTGCACTTAGCACTAGCTGATGGAGTATTGTCAAGTGTGGCGGAAAGGAAAACAGCAATTGAAATATGGGACACCCTAACGAAGCTATACGAGGCCAAGTCATTACACAACAAAATTTTCCTAAAGAGACGGCTTTACACCCTTCGGATGATGGAGTCAACTACAGTGACAGACCACATCAACACCCTCAACACTCTATTTTCACAGCTCACATCAATGGGCCATAAAATAGAGGCAGACGAACGTGCTGAAATTCTACTTCAAAGTCTACCAGATTCGTATGATCAACTCATCATCAACTTAACTAACAACATAGAAGATCTAGTCTTCGATGATATTGCAGCTGCGGTTCTTGAAGAGGAAAGTCGGCGCAAGAACAAGGAGGACAGACTATCTAGTTCACAGCAGGCGGAAGCCTTGACGGTGATGAGAGGGAGATCAACGGAACGTGGCCCCAGTGGGAGTCATACCCAAGGTAGATCTAAATCCAGAAGTAAGAAGAATGCCAAGTGTCATTACTGTGGCAAGAAAGGGCACTTAAAAGGGGATTGTTGGAGTCTTAAGAGAAATGAAGAAGCCAAAGGGAAGGCACATGAGATACCAAAAGCTCAGGGTTGTGTAGCAAGCACCTCATATGATGGCGAAATTTTATACAGCGAGGCAACGACTGTTGTTGAAGGCAGAAAGCATTTCACCGATGTCTGGCTCATCGATTCAGGAGCGACATGGCACATGACACCAAGGAGAGAATGGTTCCATCAATATGAACACATCTCAGGAGGTTCAGTGTTTATGGGAAATGATCATGCTTTGGAGATCGTAGGTATTGGTACTATCAAATTAAAAATGTATGATGGTACAATTTGCACTATCAAGGAGGTTCGGCACGTAAAGGGCTTGAAGAAAAATCTATTGTCTTTGGGACAACTAGATAGCATTGGGTGCAAAACTCATGTTCAAGATGGGACTATGAAAATAGTCAAAGGCGCGCTTGTAGTGATGAAAGCAGAAAAGATAGCTGCAAATCTGTACATGCTTAAAGGAGATACTCTACAAGAAGGAGAAGCATCTGTTGCATCGGCAGGTTCAGCAGAAGAATTAACAATGATGTGGCACCGCAAACTTGGCCACATGTCTGAACGTGGTTTGAAAATTCTCTCTGAACAAGATCTTCTTCCAGGGCTCAAAAAGGTATCATTACCCTTTTGTGAGCATTGTGTCACTAGTAAGCAGCACAGATTGAAGTTTGGCACTTCTACTACTAGAAGTAAAGCTATTTTGGAGTTGGTTCATTCTGATGTTTGGCAAGCACCGGTTATGTCCCTAGGAGGTGCAAAATATTTTGTATCATTTATTGATGATTACTCCAGGAGATGTTGGGTGTATCCAATCAAGAAGAAGGCTGATGTATTCGAAGTCTTCAAAATCTACAAAGCGCGGGTAGAACTTGAATCTGAGAAGAAGATCAAGTGTTTGAGGACGGACAATGGAGGAGAATATACTGGTAATGAATTTAATATTTTTTGTCAACAAGAAGGTATTAAAAGACATTTCACGACGGCATATACTCCACAACAAAATGGAGTGGCAGAGCGGATGAACAGAACATTGTTAGAAAGAACGAGAGCAATGTTGAGAACTGCGGGGTTAGCTAAATCATTTTGGGCTGAAGCAGTCAAAACCGCCTGTTATGTGATCAACCGGTCACCATCAACCGCGATTGATCTGAAGACGCCGATGGAGATGTGGACAGGGAAGCCAGCTGATTATTCTCACTTACATGTCTTTGGAAGTCCTGTGTACGTTATGTACAATGCCCAGGAAACATCAAAGTTGGATTCAAAATCCAGAAAATGCATTTTCTGGGGGTATGCTGATGGAATCAAGGGGTACCGCCTGTGGGATCCCACTGCCCACAAGGTGATAATCAGCAGAGACGTGATATTCACGGAAGGCAAGGTACAAGAAAATGATAGCACTTTAAAAGAGCCAGAAACTACTACGGTTGAAGTTGAAGTTGAAAATAGAGAAGAACAAGAAGTCCGGGATTCTTCTGAAGCAGTACCGGAGCATGAAGAAGGAGAACAAGCTGAGTTTACAGTTCCTGAAATAAGACGATCAATTCGGGAGAGGAAAGAACCAGCTTGGCACTCTGAGTACATTATGGAGAGCAATGTTGCATATTGTCTACTGACGGAGGATGGAGAGCCATCAACTTTCCATGAGGCTTTAAATAGCCAAGAAGTTTCGCAGTGGATGGAAGCTATGCAGGAAGAAATTGAGGCTCTTCATAAAAACAAGACATGGGATCTTGTTTCGCTACCACAAGGAAGGAAAGCCATTGGAAATAAATGGGTCTACAAGATCAAACGTGATGGAAATGACCAAGTGGAGCGGTATCGTGCTAGACTGGTGGTAAAGGGATATGCTCAGAAAGAAGGCATTGACTTCAACGAAATATTCTCTCCTGTTGTTCGACTCACGACAGTTCGAGTATTATTGGCGATGTGTGCTACATTAGACTTGCACCTGGAGCAGTTAGATGTGAAAACTGCATTTCTTCATGGTGAGCTTGAAGAAGAAATTTATATGCTCCAACCAGAAGGCTTTAAAGAAAAAGGAAAAGAGAACTTGGTTTGCAGGTTGAACAAATCTCTATACGGTCTCAAACAGGCGCCGAGGTGTTGGTATAAGAGATTTGATTCCTTCATTATGAGCCTTGGATACAACAGACTTAGTGCAGATCCTTGTGCTTATTGCAAGAGATTTGGTGATGGTAATTTCATTATCTTGCTGTTGTATGTTGACGACATGTTGGTAGCAGGCCCCAACAAAGATTGTCTTAAAGATTTGAAGGCACAGTTGGCTAGGGAGTTTGAAATGAAGGACTTGGGAACCGCAAACAAGATTCTAGGGATGCAAATTCACCGAGACAGAAATAATAGGAAGATTTGGCTTAGTCAGAAAACTACTTGAAGAAAATCTTGCGACGCTTCAATATGCAAGATTGTAAGCCAATTTCTACCCCTCTTCTTATTAATTTCAAGTTATCCTCAAGTATGAGTCCTAGCAGTGAAGCAGAGAGGATGGAGATGTCTCGAGTACCGTATGCATCAGCAGTGGGTAGCCTAATGTTTGCTATGATCTGTACAAGACCAGACATTGCACAAGCAGTGGGAGCGGTCAGTAGATATATGGCAAATCCTGGTAGAGAGCATTGGAATATGGTGAAGAGGATCCTAAGATATGTCAAGGGTACCTCAAATGTTGCATTATGCTATGGAGGATCAGAATTTAATGTTAGAGGCTATGTAGATTCAGATTATGCAGGTGATCCTGATAAAAACAAGTCCACCACTGGATATGTGTTTACTCTTGCTGGAGGAGCTGTAAGCTGGGGTTCAAAACTGCAGTTTATCGTGGCTACTTCTACGACGGAAGCAGAATATGTGGCGGCTACACAAACTAGCAAAGAGGCAATATGGTTGCAAATGTTAATGGAAGAACTCGGACACAAACAAGAGAAGATTTCTCTATTTTGTGATAGTCAGAGTGCTTTGCACTTAGCAAAGAATCCAGCATTTCATCCAAGGACGAAACATATTAGAATACAATATCACTTTGTACGAGAGAAGGTGGAAGAAGGAAGTGTGGATATCCAGAAGATTCATACGGAGGACAACCTAGCGGATATGTTCACAAAGCCGATCAACACTGATAAGTTCACATGGAGCCGATCCTCTATCGGCCTAGCAGAAGCATAAGCAGCATGAGAATGGCAAGTGTGGGAAGGATGGAAGGTTGCAACAAAAGTGACTTTAAGTGGGAGAAATGTGAAAAATAAAGTCATCTTTGTTGAATTTTTTGGTTGAATTTGGCAAGCCACCAATAGCCCACAAATTTAGCCTACAATCTAGTCTATGTTCACACCTATTTTTCTTCCATCCATTGTTGATTTTTTGTCCAAACTTTCCCTATAAATAGAGGGCAAAACCTCAATGGAAAATGCACCAAGTAGAGAGGAAAATAGAGAGTGAAAGTAGTAGAGAGAAATTTGTTAGAAGAGAGAAATATTAGAGAGAAATAAATTGTTTTCTCCTAAGTATTTTCCTACTTTGTTTTCTCCTATTACAAGAGAGGTTAAATATTGTTATCTCCTTGTATTTAGAGAGAATGTTGTTGTAATTCTCCTACTATAGTGAAATCCTCCTATACTTGCCCGTGGACGTAGCCATTATTGGTGAACCACGTAAATACTTATGTTCCATTTTAACCGCATTTTCTCAATTCCACTATACTTGTTGACCAACGCGATCCACGCCTTTCCTAACATTAACCTTATTCAAACGCGTGGAGAGTTCCCAAGTTGTACCCTATAAATATCAATCTAACGATCAACGTCTACACAAGTGATCCAAAATTCCTGATTCTAAGAATGGCCATTCACTCCCACATTGGCGTTCTAGCTTTCCCTTTTGGCTCACATGCCGTTCCTCTCCTCGCCCTTGTTCGACGGCTAGCGGCGGCCTCGTCGTCACGAGACATAATATTTTCTTTCTTCAACACGACGAAATCCAATAGCGCTATTTTTTCCGGGCAGGAGTTTGACAACATAAAAGCGTACGACGTCTGGGATGGGACGCCTGAAGGCGAAGCCTTTTCCGGTAGTCATTTCGAGGAGATGCAGTTGTTCCTTAGCGCGACGCCTGGTAATTTCGAGAAGGCTATGAAAGGAGCAGAAGTGGAAAGTGGTGTGAAAATAAGTTGCTTATTGACTGATGCCTTCCTTTGGTTTGCCTGTGATATGGCTGAGGAAAGGGGGGTCCCCTGGGTGGCGTTTTGGACTGCTGCATCTTGCTCTCTTTCTGCACATATGTACACAGATCAGATTTGGAGCATGCTAAAATCAATTGGTAAGTTTTTAATTATATATTTGGCCTCTGTTTACATTGATTTTAAAGAATTTATTTGAGAAATTGATTAATGAATTTTAGGAACGTGTGAATAAAAATGTACGAATTTTATGGGCTTATGAGCAATAATATTCTATTGATAAATTTGATTGAGAAGAAGAAGAAGAAAATATGCTTTGTTTATAATGGGGTCAAGTAGCAGGGCTTCGTGTCTGATTTGTTTGTTTTATTTGAAAAATTGAATAATAATTTTTATGAGAATGTGTATAATTTAAAAAGTAGGAATATTTTATGGATTTATGAATAATAATATTTTATTGATAAATGTGTTATTTAAAAGAAGAAAAAAATGTGCTTTATTTATAACTAGTATTTGCTCCCGTGCGATGCACGGGACATATAAATGATTAAAAAGCATATATAATATAATTACAAATGTGTATTATGTTATATATCCTTTTTAATATTGTTTTATTTTACTAATAAATTCTCTAACAATTACTTTATCTTCAATAGTGATTAATTATTATAGTTTTGATAAAACATAATACATTTTTAATTACGTTATTTTCAATACCATTTTATTATTAGCATAACATGTATTTAATTAAAACAATATATATATATATATATATATATATATATATATATATATATATATATATATATATATATATATTTAGTTATATTCTTTTTTAGTTACATAATTAAATTACATTCTTTTAAATACTGTTTTATTATTACAGCATTATTATTATTAATTAAAACAACATACATTTTTAATTATGTTACTTTTTAATACTATTTTACAAATTTAAATTTTTAATTATTTTTTTCATAACATAATTAAGTTATGTTCTTTTCAATAGTGTTTTAATTGTTATAATAATTTTTTTAAAGCAATACTTTTTTACTTATGTTATTATTATTAATCCGTCGTTTAAAAGTGTACATGGTTGCATTCTTTTATTAATATAATTTTTTATTCAAATTCTAAATCATAATTCTAAATTATAAACATATATTGAAAATACCAACTAATTAATAGCGAAATATATAACATTACTAACAATGAGATAAAATCATTTTCAAAGTGACTGTTTATATTCTCCAGATAAAAGCAATTTTGAAATGTATATATATATAATCAGTTTTTTTTTTTTTTTAATCTCTATAAACCATGAATTTCCATTTTAGGAAAGTGTAAAAAAGGAGGGAAAATATGTGGTGTTAAATTTGGTCACTTTATTATTATAATAATATATATAAAAAATAAAGATGGGGCCAAGCAGGGGCTTCGTGTCTGATTTGCTTCACGTTCGATGGATCAAGTATTAACCATGACTAGAAAGTATAATGAACAAGATTTTTATAATTTTTTTCCAATCACTTTTTAACTACATATTTTACGTATTTTAACAAATAGAGCATAAGAGATAAATCTCACGTCAAATAGAGATAAAAAAATAAAATAGAAACAAAAAATAAAAAAAGAATTTGAAATATCCTCTTTACGACCTTATAAGATGAAACTCGTATCTTAATATGGTATCATTTGCCGTTAAGCTCAAACGAGCACAATTATAATTATCAAAATTGGTATGTTCAAACAAGTTAGCATGTTGTAGAAGCATATTAAAGTTGATTATAAAATATATATTTGAGATTAATTATTGACTTTGACATAGATTAAAATTTAGCTTTTAATTGGGGGTGAAACAATGGTTAAGTGATAAACCACTCTTTAAGAAATCTGATATTTAAGATGGAATATCTAAGTTTTAATACTAGTTCGTGTTGTGTTCAGTACTAACCAATCCAAAAATTCAAATAATTTATAGCTTTTCAACCATGTTCTTTTATTTCACTGCACTATGTCCAACAATTGCGAGCAGGTGCGGCAGAAAGAGCAGAAAGAAATTTAGCACTGATACCAGGAATGTCATCAGTAAATTTCAGTGATTTGCCTGGAGAAATTCTTCCAGAAAAGTCAGAATCCCCATTGGCAGTCATGATTTACAAAATGGTACACAAGTTACCTAACTCAACTGCTGTAGTGCTCAACTCCTTTGAAGAAATTGAGCCAATAATCACGAATGATCTGAAATCAAAGTTTCAGAATGTTCTCAACATTCACCTTCCAATCCTCAGTGGAGATCCTTCTCTCCTCACTGGTGATTCAGGCCAGGAATGTCTGTCATGGCTCGAAACACAAAGGCATGCATCAGTTGTGTACATCAGCTTCGGCACGGTGACAACACCACAGCCTCAAGAACTGGCTGCATTAGCACAAGTACTTGAAACTGCTGAGTTTCCATTCCTTTGGTCACTGAGAGACAATGCCAAGAAACTTCTACCAGAAGGGTTTCTCGACCGGACGAGCAAATTTGGAATGATGGTATCATGGGCTCCGCAGCTGAAAGTTCTCGAAAGCCCTTCAGTTGGAGTATTTATAACTCACTGTGGCTGGAATTCTGTGTTGGAGAGTATATCCTATGGAGTCCCCCTGATTTGCAGGCCATTTTTTGGAGATCAGACTTTGAATAGCAGAATGGTGGAGGCTGTATGGAAAATTGGAGTGAGGCTTGAAGGTGGGGTTTTCACCAAAAATGGAACAGTTGAAGCTTTACATTACATAATGTCAAATGAGACAGGTAAGGCAATAAGAGAGAACATAAATAAGCTTAAACTGAAGGCTCACAACTCTGTCAAGTCAGATGGAAGTTCAA